>CM077351.1:67660931-69125931 GCA_039655645.1 Ammopiptanthus mongolicus | reverse complement strand
GGGCTTTCTTGATCACCCATTGTCCTCATTCATGTGAGTATGTTTTAATTTTGCCAATAAGGCTTGTTTTTTACATACTTGCTTATGTTGACAAGTTTCAGCCGCTGATAATTTGGGACTCAACTACTACAAAACACACACTACTTTGGAATAGAATCATGCTCACCTCCATCCGTAATGCCAATTTTGGCTTGATTATTGTTCATTCCAGTGATGTTATCTTTTGTGAAAACAAATGTCAAGAGTTATGATCTATTTCTTCATGTTCTCGAATGTGAATACACATCTGATAGAAAAATACATGACCAAGAAAATCCTTCTTCTATTTTATGTTTAACTTCGAGAAGCCTTTCAAGTCCCACATAACTGGGAGGACAAAATAACAAATTACGTTAGTTTGATTAAACAATGACCAGAAAATGTATTGTTGTTAGTTGCATTGTTCAATCTGGAGACATCTTCTGGTCATTGTTGTAATCGGACTAATATAATTTGTTATCTGGCCCTCCCAGTTATGTGAAAGACTTGAAAGGCTTCTCAGAGTTAAAGTTTAAATAGAGGAAGGACTTTCTTGGTCGTTTATTTGTCGATCAAATGTTGATTCACATTCAAGAATGTGAAGAAATACATTATACCTCTTGACATTTGTTTCCACAAAAGATTGCATCACTGCAATGAGCAACAATCATGCCACAATTGGCCTTACAGGTGGAGGTGAGTTTGAATCTCTTCCAAACTAGTGAGTAGTGTGTAGTAGTTGAGTTCCACATTATTAGCACTGAAACCTGTCGACAAAAGCAAATATATAAAACAATTCTTATTGGAACCATTAAAACATACCCACCTGGACTTACCAAAATGGGGTTGTTTTGGATGCAATAGATTTTTTTATTTTTTTATTTTTTATTGATGATGTGGAAAAGGGCTAGTCCACGTGGCGCTACTAGATGCCATGTGGACTAGCACCTCCATTTTTTAGAAATAACATATGTGGCATGTGGTAGTGTTTGATTGGGCAGTTTGAAATTAAAAATTAAAAATTAAAAAATAAATAAAAGTTGTTGGTGCACCGTGTAGCACTTCCCTACATGTGTCAGCACGTGTATCGTCAAGCGCAATAGCATCTTCCAGAAGAGTGCAACATGTTGTGCACCTTATGGGTCTTCTTGATCACCCATTGACCCCATCCATGTGAGTATGTTTTAAAGTTGCCCATAAGGCTTGTTTTTTATATACTTGCTTCTGTGGACAAGTTTCAGCGGCTGACAATTTGGGATTCAGCTACTACAGAATACACTACTTTGGAATAGAATCATGCTCACCTCCACCCGTAATGCCAATTTTGGCTTGATTATTGTTCATTCCAATGATACAATCTTTTGTGGAAACAGATGTCAAGAGGTATGATCTATTTCTTCACGTTCTCGAATGCAAATCAACATCTAACCGACAAATAAAACACCATGAAAATCCTTCTTCGATTTCATGTTTGACTACAAGAAGCCTTTCAAGTCTGTCACGTAATTGGGAGAAGAAAATAACAAATTACATTAGTTTGATTACAACAATGAATAGAAAATGCGTCCATATTGAATAGTACAACTAACAACAATACATTTTCTAGTCATTATTGTAATCAAACTAATGAAATTTGTTATTTTGTCATCCTAGTTATTTGAGAGACTTGAAAGGCTTTTTGGAGTCAGACATGAAATCGAAGAAGGATTTTCTTGGTCTTTTATTTGTTAGTCAGATGTTGATTCGCATTTTACAACATGAAGAATTAGATCATACCTCTTAACATTAGTTTCTATAATAGATTGCATCATTAGAATGAACAATAATGATGCCACAATTGGCCTTACGGGGTGGAGGTGAGCTCGATTCTCTTCCAAACTAGTGTGTAATGTGTAGTAGTTGAGTCCCACATTGTCCACAGTTGAAACCTGCCGACAAAAGCATATATATATATATATATAAAGCGAGTCTTATTGAAACCATTAAAACATACACAACTGGATTTAATAAAATGGGGTTGTTTTGGACATGGTGTATTTTTTTATTTTTTTATTGATGACGTGGGAGGCGCTAGTCTACGTGGCACATTTGGTGGCATCACGTGGACTAGCGCCTCCGCTTTTGTTAAAAAAAAATATGGGAAAAACTATTAATAAAAGAAAAACTAAAGTTGAGAAATTTCAAATCACATACGCTAATGTATATTTATTTAATCAAATGACATCTATTAGTGGAAGCGAACGTTAAAAATGGGGTGCATGTGGAAAAAATGAAGAGTTTAATTGTTATGAATCGACAGTGTGAAATTTACAGTGTCAACCAATCAGAAATCATGATATGAATAACTTTTGAGATAGTTAGGATAAAAGTCAAATATTTTAGCTTATATGACAATTTTAATGTAATTTTTTTTTTGCAATGACAGTGTATACCAATTAAATCTAAAAATGAATTACACATGGCATATTAGAGTGGACAATTCCTTTTGAATATAGAAATATATACTCCTCCATGATTTTATAGGCTAATTCTCCTATTTATCCATTTTGTTTAAGAAATAAAAATATTTTTAAGGCATTTAATAAAAAGGCTTAATTGCACTTTTTTTTCTTCGACTTGTTTAAATGTGCTCTTTTAGTCACTCGAAAATTTTAATGGCACATTTAATCCTCTAATTTGTTAAATTGTGCAAAATCAGTCTAAACATCCTAAAAAGGACTATGTCTAAATAGCCTAAAAAAGACTGATTTTGCACAATTCAATAAATTAGAGAACTAAAAGTGCAACTAAAATTTTCGAGAAACCAAAATCGCATATTTAAAAAAGTTGAGGGACGAAAAGTGTAATTACATCTAATAAAAAAAACCACTTCTAACACTTACCTAGGCTTTTATTAAAAAGTATAGGCTCAAAAAACTCTAGAATTCAACATTTATGAGAAAATATATTTTCTCAATTCTCTATATATGGGCACGGGTGCGAAAGAAGGATAAGGATGAATGTGGCTAGAAAGAGGCTTATTTTCAAAAATCAATTTCCTTTAAAAACTAGGTCAACTGACTATAGGTTATAGGGCAAATCTTTAATCCTCACTCCTTAGAGTTGTATACTCATCCTCTAGGGGTATTCTAGTAAAACAAAAAAACAAGACAAAAAACAAAAAATGCCAATTGAAAATTCTTTCTCTTCTCTCCTCCCTCCTCCCCCACCCCTCCCACTCCCCCACCGCTTCCAACCAGGAAGGTCCCAATGGTTGGAAGTCGATAAATATCCCAACCTAGAACCTTCCACACGGATTGCCGAGATTTCTCCAACCATAGGGAAGCCGGTCAATGTACCTCTTCCCATATTTCTTCTTCCCAATGGCACCACAAACCAAGCAGCAAAACTCTCCATTCTCAAAACATCTCTGGTAATAACCCCTCGTCTCATCATTCTCCATGAAAATCCCCACAATGAACTCCTCAATTTCTTCCAAACCTTCATAATCATCCTCGTCATCATCATCAGAATCAATCAGAAAGTGCCTGAGAGCTTCGGGCGCCTTGTTCTACGCTTGCAAGACAGAGAGCCTCTCTTTCTCTTGGGGTGACGATGAGATTGACGCCACTACAAACGAGGCTTGAATGCGGCCAACCCGACTCCGGCATGTCGGGCGAAATCGGACAGGGCCATTCGGGACCCGAGTCAGGGTGAGGACCTTAGATGCGTCTCCACCTCTGCAGCACCAGCGCGCCACCTCCGTCGCCACCCTCCTCCGCCGGGACCACACCGTCCTTGCCCACTCTCGCTCTGACCACTCCCACCCTCAAATTGCATCACCTTCCAAGACCTTCCAGATAATACAGTGTTCTCACAGTAATGGGAGAGAGGAGAGAGGAGAGAGGGGTGAGTGATGTTTTTTGTTTTGCCTTTTTTGCTCTTTTAATATGAGCCGTTAATTTAGTTTAATAATATTTGAATGGGTAAGATTGCATCCTCCCCTATAGAGAGAGTGAGGATTGAAGTCAAAGCCAAGGTTATAAGTAATCTAATCCAACAATTACGTTATGTGGTGCATCCATATACCACTACTACTAGTAAGTAAAGTGAAACACCCATAAAACAAGTTTTTTTTTTTTTTTTTTTGTAAACTAATAAGACCAGCTTTACCTGCAATTTCAAGAATTGAATTTGATGGAGAACACTTTGTGATGTGAGGAAGCATTTGTATGGATACCTTGTAAGAATAACAAGAAGTTAGACCTTATCACAATGAGTAATAATGTAAAATATTTTATAGCTTCATTAGAATTAACGTATTAAAATTCTCTGTATGTGTATTATTTCGACTTTAGATTATACAACACTTTTATTGACTTATTATTAATCTGCCATAAATTTTCATTGTTAACTTAATAAACACTGAACAGATATAGTTCGTTCATATCACAATTATTAATTCCAAAGGTTAAAATTCATATAATTAAAACAAGAGATATATGTACATAACAAAGAAATATCTAAATCAAAGGATGCTTCTACGTTTTAGACTTTCAAGAACTTTTTAAGTAATACTTTTTTTTAACTTATACATCATTAATTACTAAAACATTTATGAAATCAAACCTGTATTTTTACCTTGATATTAAAAATTGTACCACCTTCTCGCCTCTAAGTTCCATCCTCCCATCATAAGAAGTGAGAATGCTTCTACTATGGATAATGAATTTATCAAAAAGTTTGGTTCAAAGAGCAAAAAGCATTCTGATCTTACTAGGAACTCAAAAAGTAGCAAATCAAAAGCCAATTCAGAAACTGGCAATTTAGAGTCCGTGCTGGAACCAAAATCAGAAACTTGGTTGAATACTGTGCCAAAGAAGAGGGGGCCATAAGCCTAATCCTTTAATAAATGAAGAGGAAGGCTATGATAACTCTTGGATTTATAAGGGAACAAAAACTTGAAAACCAGCTTTGTCCAGAAAGGCTTGTGATAGCAGTTCTGCTTTTGCACCATCTCAAAAAAACCATATTTCTAGAAAGGATAAGTTGTAGTCAAAGCCTAAAACTGTGAATGATGCTCTAGTTTCTCGGCCAAAAAATGACAACATTGCAAAACCTGCTCAATCCAGAAAGACTCACAATATTGGCAGTTATTTTCCACCTGATGAAAACCATGCTACCAGTAAGGATAATGTGCTGTCAAAGCCTGAAGATACATGAGTAAAGATCATGAAGCTTCAGTTTCTAAACCAAAAACTGATGAGAATAATGATGCTGCTTCTCCTTCAACATATCATAACATTCTTGATAGAAGCTGCCCCAAAAAGGTTTGGCCAAGGAAAAGAAGTAGCACAAGGAATCAATATGTTGATTCTAAATCTGTGTCAAAGTTAAAGGAAGACAATTTGAATCCTATGCTTGAGGAGACTTCTTTGGACTCTCTTGGTGTTAGGTTGGAAAAGGAATCTGAAGCAAGGAAAGATTGTGAAGTAAAACCTCAAACATCCATTAGGAAAATCAAAATTTCTTTTAAGAATGATGAGAAAACTGCAGTGGCTCCTGAATTGGTAGTTGCTGAAATGGAATCTAAGGCTTGTTGTAAAGATGTGGGGAAACATAAGTCAGTTATGGATATTGAGGCAGAAAATAGAGAAGAAGGAAGGTCCTCAGCTCAAACAGGAGTTAAGAAAAGGAGGAGGCATAATGTTACTCCTAATAAAGATCTCAAGTAGTCATCTGCCATATATTAAGGTATAGAAAATGATCTTTTCACAACTATAGTATAACCTCACATATTGTCTTTTGGGGTCCATGTTGTCTTTACTTCATAGGAATTGATTATAGAGTCTGCAAGTAAAACATTGAGTAGAGTTGAGGAAACCCCTCAAACAAGGTTGAGGAGATGGCACACCATTGTGAATGTAGAGGTATATATACAATGGAAATCTCGCAGAGTTATTGAAATTTCAATAAAAAACCCTGAGATGTCCCTTCTTCTTCAATAAAAACTGGCACAATCCATGATGATATTGTGGATGACTGAAATTATTCTGCACTAGAATAAGAAAAATACTTCAAAATAATCTTAAAACATTAATTTTAGCCACTTCTTAACTTTAGCTACATTCATTTAAAATTAACGATGAAAATCCTACTAAAAAAAATAACTCCAAAAAGATACAAGAATTTCTCTTTTCCCCTCTTGTTTTTAATGTAATTGTGAGCATTAAACCAGCTCAACACCACCTGCAAAGCTGACAAATTTATCTGCATGTTGGGCTCATTATTTGCTGCAAAACTACAGCACCGTTCTGCACCTCAAGATTTGAAGAAGTCAAAATTTTCAGCTGCTGCACACCGCCTAAGTTTAACGATAGCAAGTTTACAACTTGCTAAATTCACTTTACAGTGCATCATTTTATTTTACTTGTGAGTTTTCTTTATCAGGAAGGGTGCATTTGGAAAACTTATAAAGAGTTTATGATAATAGCTTATAAAATTAAACTTATACAGATAGTTTATGAAAATAGTTTATGATCTTTCTATAAAATTTTTTTAGTTTATTTCAATAAGCTGTTTTTAACTTATATGAAAAAAAGTTTATTGAATTAATGCTTAATTAAACTGATTATCCAAACGCACCTAAATATATATTATTTTATTCAAGATGTATAAAAGGCATTCTTGTACGTTAGTTTGTATACCAATTTGAAGTATGAAATATTGAGTGAAACATTAGTTTCTCTTCCTCTCTGGTGAGTGAGTTATGAGTGTGTGACTGATATCAGTAATTGTTCAATCCCGTATCCTCAATGTCACTATCATGTAAGTCATCTTGCATATTAATATTACATATCTGAAAATAACATAAAATCTTTAGGAAGCTCTACTTCTTATGTATAAGAAGATTTAAAGTTGGAGTAATAATAATTGATTAATGTTACTTACGTACAAAATTTTCTCACGTAACTCATATAACTCTTTTCATAAGCATTCATTTATCTTATACTAACATGTGTTGGTTCGAGTGTATAGAGTTTGAATTCTTAAGGATGTGATTCTGGATTTAATCTTTGAATTCATATGTATAAAAATCAAAAATTAAAAAAAAGGCATTCATTTATCTTTCCCTTTCATTCATCAATTTCGATGATACACATTTTCTTAGGTGAGATCATGTACAAGTATTTTTTTCATAATGATTAGATATGTTATCCGTATTTAGAACATGTTTGGGAAAGTTGGATTAATTGAGTTTCAACTATTTTGGATAAAAAATTGTTTTTGAAATAATCTTTTTTGTTTGGCACTTTGCTTAAATTTATAAAGAAATTCTTTTTGAGGAAAAAAGCTGTTTTATGCGATCTAATTTGTTTTAGATTAAGATTGTTGTGACTTGATTATTTTTTATTCTCAAAACTTTTTTTCTATATTTACCCCTACAAAACTAACTTTCAAATAAGTATTATTAAATGATACAAATAACTTCATATCTTTTTTTCGTAATTTATTATATAAAAGTGATTTTTTTTGTATCACCCAAACGAAATAAATTATCTTACAATCACTTTTTAATAAACATACCCAAATAAAACAAATTCTGATTATAATCGATTATAACAATAAGTTATATTTTTATATCCTTACAGAAGATAAAGCATACGGGTAAAATCCATTTAAACAATTCTAACAAAGTAGGGATGAAGAAAAACCATTCCAATAGTAAAGTATTACTTACCAAAGGTTGAACACTTATGATAGATAAATAAGTTCTTTAAGCATGTTGTTAGGGGTTCGATTTTTGCCGTGTGTATAAAAAATGCTTTGTTAGAAGAGGTAAAATTCACTTTGGCGATCTCTTCGCCTCGAAAGGGATTAGTCTTCGGCTATCAACCGAGATACTCTTGTGCATACGAAAAAAAAAGAAGAGTAAAGTATTAGTTTAAGATTGCTCAAACATAAACAACAAATCACCCAAAATCAATTTCGCATAAACAATATTGCTGAACCATAGAACTTAATTTTTAAAAGTATATTAGAAAATTTATACAATCAACTAACAAAATGAAAACCCAACAGTGGTTGGTCACAGTGGAAGTGGACTGCAATCGCAGACAACTTTCACCAATAATGTCAAGGGTTCGAATCTTGAAATCGTCACTCCGATAAGGGCTTTATCTAACCACCACCCCCGGCCTAAGAGTTAGTCTTACAATTTGCTTAATTGTGAGATACACAGTCAAAGACCAAAATATAGCAAAATGAAAAAAGAGTAAATCTTCAATTTGGTCCCTGAAATTATAACACTGTATCAATCACATCCGTGATATTAGCAAAATTCTAAAAACATCCCTAAAATTTTCAAAAGTTAATCAATTTAGTCTCTAACCCCAATCTAGTCCATGATATTATTGACGGAAGGACTGGATTGATTAACTTTTGACAACTTCGAGGACGTTTTTGGAATTTCGTTAAAGCGACGAGGTTATACGGTGTACAATTTCAGATACTAAATTAAAGACAGGGTTAGCCCGAGGTGCAAGCTAATGAAACCCTAGTTTTAGGCCTCTAAAAACAATTTTTTCTTTTAAAAAAAGGCTCAATTTGTATCTTTTTATATTATTATCATTTTGATCTGTTTGGTATATCAACAAATTAAACATGAGTTAGCCCACTTGGTATGAAAGGTTATCATTTGCTGCAAGGTCCAAGGATCAATCAACTCCTTATTATGTACAAAATAATTATTAATTAGTTTGTATGGGAAAATTATTAGGTTAATTTGTTTTTTTTTTAAAAAAGTCTCCTTACAGAATTTGTTTTATGTCTCAATAGTTGTTGGGCCGATCCTGATGGAGGATTTGAGGGGAGAGAGTTAAGGGTACACAATCCACTTATTTACTAACAAATACTAATTATTGTCTTTTACATAAAAATAGAACAATATACGTTTTGTGAAGAAAATAAGAAAAACAAATGGGTAGTTACCTATCTTTGCAGTGAGATGTCTCGTCATTTCTCGATCATATATCAGCACACACAAAATACAAAGTTGACAATTTCTTTTCTCTTGAATCCAATTGATCTCTTTTTCATGCGGACTGGTCAGTGGATCTACAAAACCAATTGATTGAAGGAAGAGAATAATGGATGAAATGAACCCTTCATTATTGAACTCAGCATTAAATTTTGTTGTTGTGTAAAACCAACACATTTTACTCAATCGTAAAACCATGATTTGAATATAGTGTTTAATTATCCACCAAATTGCCAATATAAATTCACATGGCAGTAAAGATAATGCTTACCAGATAGATATTAAGGTAGTCAGGTTGCAAATCTTGCAAAGTTTTATCCATTGCTTATGACACATCTTCTGTAGCATGATCTGAACACCAAAGTAAATAATTTCTTATAATGAATATAATAGTGCTCTTGGTAAGTTTCGTGATGTGGCAAATATTTAAGCTAGATCCACGGAAGATATTGATATCAGATAAGAAATAGACTTGAGATTAGAATTCATTAGGAATTTAACAATGATAGAGAGGTGCAGAAGGAAATGATTTTAAGATTATGGATTTTCACAACCATAGCGAGGCATGAAAGAAACTAGTTTTAAGATTAGTAATTTCACTAAAAAAGGAGGTTTTAAAAAATCAAGAAAAGTATATTTTGAAATAAGAGATTGATAAGAATTGAAGTATAGAAGAAATGGATTTTGAGATTTCGGATTTCATAGCAATAGGTGAATAGTGAGCTATAGAAATTGGTTTCGATAATAAGGATTTCATAAGGAATGAGGCATATAGAAGAAAGTTATCTTGACATTAGGGATTTTAAAATGAAAGGAGGTGTAAACGAAAATAGTTTTACGAACGTGCATGTGATTGGTCCGAGTGGTAAGGATTCGAACATCTTAAGCAAGTGATTAGGTGTTCGAATCCTGATTCTTGTGTATGGAGAAAATCTGGTTGGGAGGAGAGAACCCACCTTGTGTGCCCAACAAGTTCCCCGACGGAGATTAGTCACTGCTAACGGTGATGGATACTTTGTACCTATAATATAGTTACCAAAAAAATAGTTTTAAAATTAGGGATTGTTTCACAACAATAAAAATATAAAAAAAAAATTGCTTTTGAGATTAGAGATTTCACAACAATATAGGTTGAGATAGTGAAGAATAAAAATAAATGATTTGATATTAATGATTTCACAACAATAGCAATGTGTAGCATAATATTGTTTGGAGATTAGGGGATTTCACAACAAAAACAAGTGTAACAGAAAATAGTTTTGGAGTTAAATTTTTTTGGTACATATGATAAAAAAAGAGAAAACTAACCCTAATAAAAGGGGCTATCATGGAGTCATCCGGAAGCAAAAGGTCGAGACTAGGCACAAGGATCTCCCAAACCTTAAGATCGACAAAATTGGAAGCTCCCTTCTCTGCAAGATAGTTAGCAAAGTTATTAATTAGTTTCTCTCAAAGTGTGGCAAAGATGCACCTCCTGATCCATGCAAGCGATGTTAAGTTAGGGATTTCACACCTATAGAAATGTATAAAACAAAATGATTTTGGAATTAGAGATTTCACAAGATTTAAGTGAAGAAGAAATTAATTTTAAGATCAGAGATTTCACAACAATATATCGATAGTGAAATATAAATGGAGATGCTCTTGATATCGAGGATTTCATGATAGTGAAGTATAATAGAAAATTGTTTTACGATTAGGGATTTCACAACAAAAACAAATGTAAAAGACAATAGTTTTGAAATTAGAAATTTTCGATACATATGATGAAAAATAGATAAACTCACCTTAATAAAAAGGGGCTAGCATGGAGTCATCCGAAAGCAAAAGGTTGAGACCAGGCACAAGGATATCCCAAATCTTAAGATCGACAAAATTGGAAGCTCCCTTCTCTCCAAGATAGTTATCAAAGTTATTAATTAGTTTCTCTCAAAGTGTGGCAAAGATGCACCTCCTAATCCATGCGAGCGATGTTAAGTTAGGGATTTCACACCTATAGAAATGTATAAAACAAAAATGATTTTGGAATTAGAGATTTCACAAGATTTAAGTGAAGAAGAAATTAATTTTAAGATCAGAGATTTCACAACAATATATCGATAGTGAATATAAATGGAGATGCTCTTGATATCGAGGATTTCTTGATAGCGAAGTATAATAGAAAATTGTTTTACGATTAGGGATTTCACAACAAAAACAAATGTAAAAGACAATAGTTTTGAAATTAGAAATTTTTGACACATATGATGAAAAATAGATAAACTCACTTTAATAAAAAGGGGCTATCATGGAGTCATCCGGAGGCAAAGTGCCAAGACCAAGCACAGAGGTCTCCTATACATCAAGATCAATAAAACTAGAACCCCCCTTCTTTGCAAGATAATCTATAAAGTTATTGACTTCTCTCAAAGTGCGGCAAAGATGTACCTCCCGAAAGCATGGTTTTGAGATTAGGGTTTCACAACAAAGACGATATAAATAAGAAAGTGAATAAGGAAAATCCAAATTACGGAATGTTCTAGAGCATGAGCTTATATAGAAAACTTTATAATTATTATAATATTATCAAACACAAATTAGAGTTTGCATAGGCCCACGGGTTAACTGGGTTTGTCCGCAGACTAGTCCATGGGCTGGCCCGCTTGCGTTTCTATTTAAATTAAGTTATTTTTACTGAAATAAAATTTTAATTTTTTTATTATAAAATAACAAAATACTTTTTTTAGCAATTTTTTTACTTTTTATAAAGGTCCGCGGGTTTCGTAGACCAACCCTCATTACCCCTCAATTAAGAGGATCATAATTTTACGGGTCCAAGCCTGCGCAGACCGCAGGTTAAGCGGGTCGGACCTCGGACTGCAACCCTTATACCTACCTTTAATTACATATGTCATGTATACTACTAGGAGAATTGGTGTTAGTGAAAATTCAACATATATAGGTCTTCCAAGGGAAGACCTTGTTGGGAATTCAAGTATGAGTTCCAAGTGTATACGTAAAAAGAGTCCAACATTGATTAAGAAGTGACAAAGTGAGGACTTATAAGTGGTTGGACCCGTAAATTATAGTCTTAAGATTTAGGTTAAGACATGATGTTTGGCACAATGTTGTTGTCCTTTTTTAATCCAATTTTAGATCACTCTAGTTTCTTAGAAATCCTTCTTTCGAACAAGTGATATCAGAAAAATTGGTTTGGTTTGGGTGATTATCTTTATTATGGTTATTGATTTTTTCATCATTTTGTGCTGCCATTAGAGAAAAAAGCCAACTTCGGGTTAAACCATTGATCTGTTATCCTGTTTGAGTGAGTATCTCTATCATAATTGTTAGTGTCCTCATGGTTTGATGTCGTTTATTAAAGAAAAAAACCAACTTCTGGTAAGACCATTGATTGTTATATCGCTCGAAGAGTAGTGATCGTTTATGTGGTATCTTTGTACGTGGATCTGCACAAAAGGGGGAGATTATTATGAATTCTATTGTGAGTTCCAACTACCATTGTATGTTAGTCCAAGTGGAAAGGGCTTGTGTCTCTTAAGCATGTGGTCTTGGGTTCTTGTGTATAAAAAAAAAACACTAATAAAAGGGGTTCTCGCTTAGCCGTTTGACCGTACTCTGAGAGATTAGACTCTCCGCTATCAAGTGGGAGGATAATCCAAAAACTAAAAAACAAAGTGAGTTCCAAGTGTATATGTGAATTAAAAAAAGTTTCACTTAGTTAAAAAATGGACAACGTGAAGACTTTATAAGTAGTTAGACCCATAAACATGTTGTCTTAAAGATTTGGGTTGACATGTGGTGTTCGTCACATTGTTTTTTCTCTTTTTAAGTTTGTTAGTTTCAAATCTCCTCATTTCCTTAGCGTATATCTTTTACCATAACTTAATATTTAAAAAGAAAAATAGAAGAAAATTATAATAAGAAGTTCAAGATCTAATAATTTGTAATTAAAAAACATTGACTTATGACAATTTTTTATGTGCAAATTTCGTAATGTGTAGGAAATTTTTCATACTATTTAATTTTCACAAAATTTGATAACCCCTCTCAAATTTATTATATGCCAGTAAACCAAGCCCTTGAATTTGTAAAAAAATTGGTAGCTCAAGGACAAAGCTCCCACCTGATGGGATCTGTGAAGGATAGATGTATACAATCCTATTCCCGCAAGCAGAGATGTTTCCGGGATTTAAACCCATATCTTTAGGTTAGAAAACAAGCAACCTCACCGTCAAGGCTCACTCTCTAATCACTAGAACTTGTAAGTGGTAAGAAAATTTTATTGCATACAGCTGAACAAAGTGAAATCTCTTTTTTAAAGATGAACGAAAGGTAAGTGTATAAAAATATGTTAAATTTGAGATCATATGCTTGGTTTTCTTGCATCCAAAATCCTAAAGTAAGAGATTTCCTGTGGTGGTCACTTTATGTTTTTGCAAAGACAGCGAATTCATGAATGGAATAAATGGGAAAGTGAAGTCCCAAAAACAAAAGTCAAGGCATAGAATAAAAACCTTCCAACAAGCCTAGAAGTATGACCGCTACTAGATAGATCCTTTCCATCCATAATCATAACTTACATTATGTATTGAAGTGTTACATATTATTTTGGTTTTAAAAAATAAAATAAAAAATTTAAAACATAAATTGTGACCCTTGGATGCATCATGTAGGACTATAATTGTGGATGGAAAGAAACTGGATGGAAAGAATCCATTTTCAGATATGTGTGGGTGTTGTATGGTAAGCGGTGTCCATGGAAATCCTCTTCCCTTCTCGGTCATCATTAGGCTTTAGAATTTAGATTACACTATTTCACCAATCGTTCCTCAACGGTAGCCTACTGAGTAAGAACATCAACAGCGGAGGTGGCATTGGTCTTGGCATGTTTCTTCGACTCTTGCTTTTTGTATCGTCTTTTCGCTTTAGACCCTCCTTGTCTTTAGAAGTATTACTTAGTCCTAGATTGACTCCTCCCTTCGGGGGCGCAAAAAAAAATGAGGGTAAAATAAGAAACTGAGCCAATAGTAGCCCATAGCTCCCTCACAGGCCACAATTGCTGGGGTGCCCCCAAAATTAAATCACTAAAGGAGCTATGCGTATTGGCAAAGTAGGTGCAACGGTTGGGAGAGGGTGTTGCAATAATTGATGGTCAAAGATTAGGTGAAGACAAACTAAGGACTTAGTTTGTTTTATTTTCAATTTCTTATTTTCATAAATAATTATAAAACAATCATCTTATTTTCATTATGTTTATCGTTTTCAAAAATTAGTTTAGCAAACATTGAAAACAAAATTTTTTATTGTTTTTTTGGAGAAATCTTTGAAAACAGAATAAAAACAAACTGGCAGTTTAGTAATTATTTCTAAAAATAAAAAACTAAACAAAACAAACAGACCATAAATGGGGATAGCTACTTTGTCATGGATCATAGATCACAAAATGACCGGGCTGTAGTCAAACCAAATTATCACAGGCTAAGGCTATGTTTGGTTTTAGGTTTGGGATTGCAAAAGTCAGTTTGCAATGGCAATTTTGTAAAATAATTCACATGCAACGTGAAAACAATGCCGTTTTGCAAAATACTTCACATCCAACGTGAAAGCAAGTTTTTGCTTCCGTTGGCAAACTTTGTTTTTGTAATGTAAAACCAAACACACACCAAGATAGAAATGACTTTTAAGGCAAATTCAACAAACACTCAAATTTTTATCTGCTAATCTCACCTTTGATGATTAATTTAGTGAAGAGATATCATAGTCAAACAAAAGTATGCAATCAAACTAGAACAACAGCAACGGGAATGCATCAGTCATGTTGAATAATCAAAATCCCTACATAATACTCCAGCTACAAGGCAAAATTCATTCTCATGGAATAACTCCAAACTGAAAAGCGAAACACACAAAATCTAAGCATCTTGCAACTCAGTTAGATTTCACATGCTGCAGCACAACATTATAGGCTTCATGTTCCTCCCCAAAATCCTGTAAGAAGCCAATAGTTAAAAAATGCTAGAGCAAGGCAAGACACCATAGCAAACAATTCCATTTCTATACAAATTATACCTTGACAACCACACAGGAGCAACCAGTTACCTTCCTGGCTTTTCCTTCTGAATCAATCTTACACAACTGCAAGGAGAAGGCATGGCAGAATTAATACAACAAAACAATGAACGATGACTATCCAAAGAAAGAATTGGGCATATAGAATAAAGAATGATCAACAATATTCAATGTTGACCAATCATATTTGAGATTAAATACATGCCAAGAAGAAATGAAAGTAATATGGTTGAGTTAATGATACTTACGCCAGCCCACTCTCCAAGGGTCTTTGCACTTGGAACTGTCAGCAGGCTAACATTGTGCTCTGCACAAAGGGACTTGACAAGTTTAACATAGTCAGGCTGGTCACAATCTTCTGCTAGAACACAGAGCTGTGCAGCGTGCTTCTCAATCAATTTGGCAGATTCATGAAGGCCCCGAGCAAGACCACCATAAGCAAGTGATTTTCTGAGAACAAGCTGTAAGGCAGTCATGATGTCCATTGGCTCACCTGGAATTGGAGCAGCAGGCTCAGCTGCGACAACAACTTCTTCACTGCAGAGGAAAAATATCATGAACAGAGGAACACATAGAAGAATGGCTACTTTGTCATGGATTTGCTATTATAGAGAGAAACAGGCCAGAAAAAGCGAAAACAAGAATGACAACTACTTTTACTAACATCCTATAAGAAAATCATTTTCCCTTCGATGACAAATATATAATATATAATTTAATACATAACATAAGATTAGTTTTCCAGTAGGATTATCAAGTCCAATTCTTTCTTAAACCAACTAACAGTTAAATTGACAGGAATATGGTGCCCACTGATTCCATAATATAAAAAAAAAAAAAAAAAAACAACAACTACAACTATACTTACATGCCCCTAATGACATTTTAATTTGAAATTTAAACAAAATATCCTATCTACCAAAATTTGCACCCTAATGACCAGAGCTCCAAACAACAGCATAGCATAACCAATCATATTACAATGACACAAGAAAGCAAAATGATCATACCCTGACATTTTGCTTGCTGATTTCAAAGAAAAGATTCTCTTTCCTGCACAAAGAATAAAAATACAAAAAAAAATTAAATAATATCAGATCATGTGCTATGAGACAGCATTCAAACTCAAAAATAAAGGCTTTAGCTCTTTCTTTTTTTTAAAAAAAAATAGATTTTTTAATTATTGAACTATTTGGGTATAGACATTTACATTGACCAATTCCCAGATGCAGCATGCTAAAATCAAATTGGGGAATCCGCAGACTAAACTAGAAGCACATAATGTTTATACAGAAGAAGAAAAATTGAACGCTAGATCGAAGAAATGAATAGCAAAAGAACAAAGTGAGTGAACGAATTCACAGATATGGAGAGAGAAAGGGGTGACCTTGAAGCAAAGAGTATGGCGCCGAAATGAAGAGTGTGAGATGAAACGAAAAGCAGTTGTTCTTATAAAAACCGAACCCTAGTAGAGATTGGGTTCAATGTTGCCCCGCATTGACCTACATTCAACCATTTACTTGATTTGGGCCTCAAATGGGCAACGGGCTCCAATCAAGGTCTTCAAAAATTTTGTTTTCTGTTTACTAACAGGGCTTAAGCCCAAAAGTTATTTAAAAAAAAGTGTTGGAAAAGGGGTAGGAGGATCACTCAATGATGCCTAACCAAATCTAAAGAGTTTAATTTTGATAAATCGTTTATGTAAAATTTTTTACACTATCAATGAATTACAAATTACAAATCACCTAATATGTGACTTTTAATGATGTGACAATTCATGATTAGTTTATAATGTAAAAAAAATTTTATACTGACAATGCATAATAATTAAATCAATTTTCATAAAATCTCTCAACAAGCCAAAAAGGATGATCATGGTACTTGTGTACACCAAAGTCATGGACATGCCTCATGTGTGTCAATCTATATCAACCACCTAAATCAAGAAAAATATTTTTTCTTGATTGTTTTTGTTAAAGCTTGCTTGATTTATGTTGTTACCCATGCAATTGAAAGGGTGCAAAAGGGTTGGTTGATTTGTTAAACCCTTGGAATTAGGTGGTGTAGGACTCCATTGGCGAAGCTTTGAGATTTGATTCTTGGGTGAATTTCAAGAGTTGATTCATAATGTTCTTGGTGTAAATTTTGGGCTGGATATTAAAGTATTGTATGCACCACAATCGCATGATTTTTACAAATGAAATGATGGACAAATTGGCCATTTATTGTTGCATGGAGATTTAAGTTTAATGTGAGGTTCTATGCTTAAGAATGAAAACTTTGGTTATGCAAATTTCCGTCAATGTGGAATCTGAATAAATGAAGAACAATATCACTATTAATCACTCTCACTCTTAGTTTAAATACACTTCTCTTATGTTAAAATACCTCTGAACTAGCAGAGTAAGGATACAAAATAGTTTGCCTTCCGTATACATTAAACATCTATATATAGGCTATAGAATATAATTGCTCCGATCATTATCCTTCCTCTCAAGTAACTGCTCGACTCCATGACATTCTCATGATCTCTCCACCGCCAGTCTACACCTTGGCTCCACTCTCCATTTTGTTTGACTTGGTCTCCTCAGCCCAATCTCAATCCATTTTATCTGGACGGTACACATGACAATTTTTGTTTCAATATGTTGGATTATGCATGTTCGTGTTAATATAATTCTTGTACCGGTATGTTCGCTATCTGCGCATTTAGTTCACAATGCATTGTGACTTTAAAGTATGTGAATAAGGTAAATGTGATAGCATATGAGTGTGGAAAATTATACATTGGTGTCTGCATGGTGACACAAAAGAGTTGAGGATAAATACCGCATGGTTGGATTCTTGACTTACTTATCTATGTCATATAGATTACATGTGTTGATTAAATGAGGTAATAAAGTTACCGAAGACCATTACATACCTTGTTATCGTCCCCTATAAAAAGTGATGATGCTTTGAAATATGTGGTTTTCTGATTATTTGCTTTTGTATGCCTATGTTTTGAGTTCCTATAGAGCTCCTTGTCTAAATGAGAGTAATAAGAAGGAACTTGTATATTTGAATTGTTGATTTATATAAGACTCAGCAAAACAAGGAGATGTGAGTAAGACAAAAGTTGGGCTAGGTTGTTCCTTGGGTTAAGACCCTAAGGGATGAAAATTTTTGAAAACCCTTAATATTAAAATAGAAAAAGGGTGATAACATATGGGTTGGTTATGGGTTTTATAAGAAAGAACATACGGATTAGGGGTATATGAGTTCCAACTTCTACCCACGTAAACTTCTTAGTTTGGAGTAAATAATCTTAATGAACGTGGAACTTGTGTTAAGCTGGCAATATAGAAAATAAGCTTTGGAAGTAAATAAGGAATGCTAGTTGGAACCATATAGACGTTTAAGAACCTAAGGGACTAGTGAAAAAACTAGACCCAACTTTGACTCTATTTGTCAAGTGCAATAATCGGTTGAAATTCCAAGGGATTGAAAAAGGGATATAACGTGTTTTGAGAACTCCTAAAAATGCATGATGTGATTAAGGTTATATAATGTGGTGAAGCGAAGGAAACAAATAAAAGGGAAGACCATATTGGCAATGTGAAACATTAAATGAAACTTGGATTATAAAACGGAGACATTATGTATAATTCTTTTGTTTGTTATATTTCTTTGTATATGGCATGTTATAAAGAAAGTGATTGATGATTGGCTTGTGATACTTCTTGTCATGCCTGAGAGTAGTAATTTGTGTGTGAGTGTGTGCGCGCAAGTGATTGTGATGACAACCAAATGGTGAGGTTGCCTTTTGAAGATCTTATGGTTGAATTCAAAGCATGATAATTTCGTGCTCTTCTTAAGGAACAAGATTGTAACAACATAAAAATGAAGAAAATAAGAAAATGGTGAAGAAAGAGATGGTGTAGGCGCCACAAACCAAGAAGGTTTGATAAGCCAAGTGATGTTTGCCACAAGAACCTTGGATTCTTGATAAGAACTAAGTTTGGTTCAACCAAGAACCTAGGATTCTTGATAAGAACTAAGTTTGGTTCAACCAAGAACCTAGGAGAAACAATTCTCACAAATGGAATTAATCCAAATTCAACATCCAAGTTGTCTTATTCCATGTTTCTAGGTGCATACATATAGTAGTCATCCAACTCTTAGCATCCAAAGACAAGGCATAACCCCCACTTTGAATGGTCCAATTCCTAACTTAAATGACCACTAAAACAATTCAAATCATCCCCCAAACTCATTCATGCACGCCTGCCATTCCTTCATCATGGGTGGTTACACTTTGTTTTTCAAATTCAAAGTGTAACACCCAAACAATTGAAGGCAGCCACCAAGACACTCATAACTCACCATGAAACAATTGAAGTCAGCCCCAAGCACTCATATACACGCATACTCTTCCTTCATTATGGGAGGTTACACTTTGCTTTTCAAATTAAAAGTGTAACACCCATAACTTATAATTTATTCACTCAACTTAATGAGGAGTTTCTTATAGCATGCAAGCCAAAGATTCCCTCCCCAAGACTCTCTAATTTCGTGTAAGACTATGAAGGAATCCAATTGTAACATTTAAACAAATTGGACCCACATACACTTATTGAAAAATAAAAGAAAAACCACTAAAATTGGAAACTTCTTCATGTCATGCGCCCCACATTATGAATCTTCTAGTTGGATGATGCAAGATACCAAATTGGGCTCCATGTCTTCTTGACTTGCACTTGGGCTTGTGTCCATTACAAGATCCATTTGGTTTAGAACTTCTTGGCCTTTCTTGACTCTTGCTTTCGTCATAGGCTCAACAAGTCTTTGTAGTGCTTCTTGGTCCATATTCCTTAGTGGGCTCATATCAGATTGAAAGAGGGATATAATGTGTTTTCAGAACTCCTAAAAGTGCATGATGTGATTAAGTTTATATAATATGGTGAAGCGAACAACACAAATAAAAGGGAGACCATATTGACAATGTAAATGGTGACATTGATAGCCTTTATAATGCACATGTGTATAAATGTATTGCCATCTTGAAATGGTTGTGGACTATATTTTATTATGAATTGTCATAATGAATGGCATGATAATTGAGGAATTTGTTTGAGATAACACGTTTTGACTGAATGTTGGTGCTACCTATGTAATCCATGATTGGATTAAGTCACAATATGATTTGATGGTAGCCTCGTGGCCCCATAAGGTAAGGAAAAGGTTAATAGTTATTTAGGACCATAATGTCTCAAAGATCAGGAAATGGATTTCGTGCGAGGCATAATATCGGATCAGAATTCGCGTGTTTTATGATAAAACGTTGGATGAGCCTTATGGCATGCAAGTTACCCTTAATTAATTATTGTGAATATTGTTATATTGGTAATCAGCGTTAAATGATATGCGTTTTTTTGTGCTTGAAGGGGTATCCTTCCCCAAGTTTTATAACTCACCCCTCTACTTTAAACCTTTTAGCCACATGTTATGCTTGGAGAAAAGAAGTCGGGGATGCCCGATTGCTGTCGCAATGGAAAAGAGATATCGTGTTGTCATAGTAGGCTT
This sequence comes from Ammopiptanthus mongolicus, assembly GCA_039655645.1. Lineage (NCBI taxonomy): Eukaryota > Viridiplantae > Streptophyta > Magnoliopsida > Fabales > Fabaceae > Ammopiptanthus > Ammopiptanthus mongolicus. The sequence goes on along the minus strand of CM077351.1, from coordinate 69,105,260 downwards.
TAGAAGGTTAAGTTGAATTTGGACATTGAAATAGGACCCCGAGATGGGTAGTTATGAAAAAGAAAATTTTCTATACCATATTAGCTTAAACGTACATAATAGGTGATGTGAGTTTTATTTTAATCATCATATGTAATTGCACATTCTACCATGTTGTAAATGTGTATTGGTTAAAAAATAGAATAAAATATAGAGAATTGAAGTTGATGTAAACTTTGGGGGCTTCGGTAGATCACCTTAGGCTTGACCCGCCATGGATTCCAGTTTTGAGTCGTGGCATAAAGTTTGGCGCGCTGACAAAAAAAGATGAAACATGTTCGTTCTATTTTCTATGGTTTCATCCTTTTAAGCACGATTATCAAAACCGTACTGGACCGAGGAACCGATGAACCAAATCGGATACTGATCCAGGAAATCCCTAAAATCGGCTGTAGCAAAAATCGAAAAAGAATCGGTAAAATCGACATTGAATCGGTAAACTGAGAGTCCACCAATTTGTCAGAATAGCTTCTCAATTTAGCGGATTCTTTTGGTACGATGACTGGATTGGGGCAACGCGACTGTCATGATGGAAACAAAGACTGGTTGGTGCGGAGATGTGCTCTGCGAAGGGTGGGGATGACGCAGACTGAGGTGCTACAATGGTGGAAGGAGGCACTGCAATGGCGGATCTGATTGTGACGCTGCAAGGTGAAGGTTGGAGTTGGACGCTGTGGTGGAGCCATTGCCATGAGGAACAAGACCCATAATGAAAGGAGGAGGAATAGGAGCAAGAACACAAGAGGAGGAAGATGTTACTTTCCTTTGGCAGCTGAGGAAGAGAACACAAGGTTTTGCACTTGTTTTTCTACTCTGGATCGGTTGCATGGAGCTGGATTTAAGGTTCTATCTCGGCTTAACCATACGCTTTCTCCTCGATACAGACGATTGAAGGCTGTATGGGATAGGGTATGTATGCCATGAATTATGGTTAGGCCGTGGTCTCCCTCTAGATCCTTATTTGCGTGGATATCTTTTTGATATTTACTATTAAAAAAAGATTGGCGGTTGAGGAAATGTTTCGTTCAGTGGGTGAAAGAGATATTGAAATTAGTGTTTCGGTTTCAAATTTTTTAAAAACATTGAATTATCCCTAAAATACCCTCAACTATCTTAATACACCTCATAATCTATATTTAGAAATACACCACTCATCTCATCTCCCCTCTTCTTCTTCTTTCTCTCTTCTCCCTCCTCACCCGCACCTAAAAATACATTCCATAACAATTGGAATGTAAATTTGCAAATTTATTTAAATGTTAGTCAGATTGAGCTCATGAGCAGACTTATTTAGAGGACCCCCACGTAGGAACATAGGAACGATACACTAATATACCTTTTCTCAAAATATAAACCTAATGGACAGAGCCACTTTACATGAACCAACAACAGTTTCAATGAAATATTGTGAGTAGCCTCTTAGGCACCCATGGACCAAAATGAGGCTAGCGAGGGTTCAAACCTGCGATCTGTCATAAATGAGACTCTGTCATGCTCCACTAGAACAACCCCCCGGGGTTTTATTTTATCTTGTTCTATTTATAAAATGTATCACACAAAGAATATAACCCATATTATTTGTTCCCCGTACTAACACTTCAAAATATTACCCCCGGACTATACATTGTGTTAAATTCAATTTGCTTTATTTGGGGTCATTTGCACAAATGGGATCAATCAAGACCTCAAAATTCTCTTCTTCTTCTTTTTTCACTAGTGTAGCCTAAGCCCAAAAAATTTATAAAAGAAAGAAAAAACAATTCAAAAAGGAAAAAATAACATATTTTTTCTCTTTAAAAATGCTTAATTCACTTCTGGTAGAAAATCATTTCATATTCATTTGTGGTCGTATAATGGTGAGTATGTATAAAACAAAAGTTTAATTTACATGTATTGTTAGTGGAAATTTTTTATACTATCAATTAATCATGCATTATTATTTGTGTGACTTTGGTAGTTGTTATGATAATCAAATATTTTTAATTACGTGATAGAATCCAATTGGATAGTGTAAAAAACTTTTGATATTTTTAATTATGTGATAGTTGTTCTGATAATGTACCAATATTAAATCTATAAAATAAATTAAAATTCATTATAATGAACTAGTGAAAATTATGTAAATATAAAGTGATATGTGTTTAAATATATTTTTGACATTATTCTTTCTTCTCAATATTTTTTAGGTAATCACATTTTCTTTAAAGATTTCTTTGGACGACGAAACTAGAATTGTAGTAAAGAATTTAAATTTTAATTCCAAATATGTCAAAATTGCAATTGGTTTATAATTTAATTATATTTGGGTAGCGCAAAGAATTAGATCATAAAATTATAATTATAATTTTAATTCCATAAAATTTATGGTGGTGGCAATGATGACAATGACAACCGTTTCTTTAGGATCTGTTTGGACGATGAAACTAGAATTGTAGTAAAGAATTTAAATTTTAATTCCAAATGTGTCAAAATAGCAATTGGTTTATAATTTAATTATATTTGGGCTGCGCAAAGAATTAGATCATAAAATTATAATTATAATTTAAATTCCATGGAATTGGCGGCGGCGGCAATGGGGACAACGACAACCGTGATAATCAAAGACGTTATCGACGACTAGACGGGTATGGACTATAATGGTTGTCGAAATACGGAACAAAGATAATGGATAATAATTATAAATATTATTTTGGCTTAATTTCACTTTTCGTCCCTTGAAAATTTTAATTGCACTTTTTATCCCTCAACTTTTTCAATTGTGCAATAAAAACCTTTATTTTGGTTCCTAGAAGGACTAATTTTGCATAATTTCACAAATTAGAAGACTAAATGTGCAATTAAAATTTTCAAGGGATCAAAATCGCACAATTGAAAAAGTTGAGGGATGAAAAATTCAATTAAACCTATTATTTTAAACTTTTATACTTGAAATTGATAAATCCTAAGGTTTTTGCTAAGAATTGTAAACAATATGAAATAATATTTTACAACTCCATGGAAGGAATTGGACTCGAAATTTAAAATTTCAATTGTAATGTGTATACCAAACATAATAATTGAAATTAAGAGGCTTTATTTTAATTTCAAAGCTCAACTCCATGCGACAAAAACATCACCTAAAACTGTGTAGTTTCAATATTTTATATGCATATGTCCACAACTAATTAGTGTTTTTTAATCTAACCACAACTAATTAGTGTTGTTTACACTAAAACATTAAAAACTAATACTTTTATTCAATTTTGGCTAATTATATATAGTGACATAGTTTAATAAATCATTATATTTTCGTGACATTTCGGATTGACTATCTTGTGTTTCTAATAAGTTGTTTCATAGTTGACATGATGAGTCGTATACATACTGAGCTGGTTTAGATCAATCCACACCCGATCATTATAAATGACTTATATTCTATTAATAGAACTATTCCCTTAAATCCTATAAGAAGATTAAGTAAGAAGATAAAATAAAATCTCAAATCGTGTATTTGCGCGATGGTCGAATCCATTTTGAATTTGATAAATGCATAGCTTGTGAAGCATGTGTTTGTGTGTGTCTAATAGATCTATCTGTTGTTGTTTCGAAATTGGAAATTGATATTCTTTATATTTTTGTTATACAAAACCATGAATGTTTCCTTACTAAATTTTGTATTTAAAGAACATTTGAGAATTTTTGACAGAGAACCTCAAAAATCATTATAAAATTGGATGGACTGTCATTATTCCTACGTGTTTATCCTTTTTTCTTTTCCCTTCATTTTTTAGGCTTTGTCCCGCGGTGAAGAAGACAAAGGTGGAAAGGAAATTGTACGAGAAGGGACCTACCAGCGTGTAGAACTTGAAAACCTCAAAACCAAAACCCCCTCTTTTTCTATCTCTATCTCTTTCTTTCTAGATTAGGATTTCGTTTCTCAGGAAACAAACAAAACAATTCCTCCACAATAAGCTTCCACCTAAATAAATAAATAATAATAATAATAACAACAATCTAAATAAATAAATAATAATATAATAACTAATGTAAGTGGAAAGAATTTAGATCTCCCATGTGGTCTGGGTTTAATGCTTAAATTCATGTGTATAAAAAAAATTGATTAAAAGAGATCCTCGGACCAATCTGGTATTGGAAGAGTTGATAAAGTGATTCTCTTACAAAAAAAATGACGCAAGTTCGATTCTTGGAGTCGTCCACTTGGGAGACAGTCCAACCCCATGTATAGAAAATCAGACGTCCATCGTTACCGAACTGGGGATTAGTATCATAGCCAATCCAAATGGTCGAAGCTGTGGAGACACCTCGATGATCCCATTGGAGAGCCAAAGATCCTAATTATGGTAGGTTCCGAACAAAAAAAAAAACGGATCCCCCCTTAGACGTCTCATAATATTCTCAAAGATTAATCTCACATATAGGGTGAGAAACCAAAAAATAATGGATTTAATTGATATGCAATCAAAGATCCTATCAGTGTAAAGATTTTTTACGTGTCAACCAATTATAAATTGACATATCGATTAAAATATTTGATTTTTATCCTAATTACCATAAAAATAATCCATATCTTAATTTATAATGGGTTAAGATTGTATAAAATATACACAGTAATATATAACAATTAAACTAAAAAATAATAATAACAATAATGGAAACAAAATAAAATAAAACCAATTCTACCACTAATTTTTACCATAATATCTTCCCCTTTCTCCTTTGCCGATTTCTTCTCTTTCCCAATCTCATCATTTCCAAAATTCAAAAAAAAAAAAAAAAAAAAAAAGAAACCCTAGAACGGGGAGAGATTTCATACCTTACAAATCTCTTCCTTCTCCCTACTTCATTTTCTCTTTTCCCTCTCAACAAGTTCCAATCTTTCCCTCGATTTTCAATTCCAAGTTCCTCTTTCTTCGACCTAAGGTCAGATTCTATATTCTATTTCTTCCCCTTTTTCGTTTTCCCCAATTTTTTTTATGACGTAATTTTCAAAAATCCCTAATTTTTTTATCATCATAAATTCGAGATCTTTGATGTGCATATACATGAAATCGATGCTAATTTTCGTGGGTATTTAACAGATCTGGTTGGATTATATGGTAAATTTGGGTTTCGAGGAATGCCGCTTTTGCCGAAAAGCGATTCGATCCATATTCGCGAGGTTTGGAACGATAACCTGGAAGAAGAATTCGCTTTGATTCGTGAAATCGTTGATGAATACCCTTACATCGCGATGGACACAGAATTTCCAGGAATCGTTCTTCGACCCGTGGGGAATTTCAAAAATAGCTACGATTATCATTACCAAACCCTAAAAGATAACGTTGATATGCTCAAGCTGATTCAATTGGGTCTCACCTTCTCAGATGAGCAAGGGAACCTTCCCACGTGTGGCACCAATAGCCACTGCATCTGGCAATTCAACTTTCGTGAGTTCAATGTGAATGAGGATGTTTTCGCCAACGATTCGATCGAGCTTTTGAGACAGAGTGGCATTGATTTCAAGAAGAACAATGAGATGGGTATTGATGCAAAACGTTTTGGTGAGCTTTTGATGTCATCTGGGATTGTGTTGAATGATAATGTTCATTGGGTTACTTTCCATAGTGGTTATGATTTTGGGTATTTGTTAAAGCTCTTAACTTGTCAGAATTTGCCTGATACCCAAGTTGGTTTTTTTAACCTCATCAACATGTATTTTCCAACTGTGTATGACATCAAGCATCTCATGAAGTTTTGCAATAGCCTTCATGGAGGGTTGAACAAGCTTGCAGAGTTGTTGGAAGTGGAGAGGGTTGGAATTTGTCATCAAGCTGGTTCGGATAGTTTGCTCACATCTTGTACATTCAGGAAGTTGAAAGAGAATTTCTTTAGTGGATCTATGGAGAAATATGCTGGTGTCTTGTACGGCTTAGGTGTTGAGAATGGACAGAGTGCTTCTCATTGAGAGGAAGAAAAAAATAAAAAAATGAAATTAGAAGTAAAAAAAATTGTTAAGAAGTCGGTAGAACTCTATCTATTTGAGCTGCTGTATGAATACCAACATCTTCTATGTAAACCTTTGGCATTAAGTGTCTTAATCTTATGAATACTTTTTATTGTTACTTCTCTGTGTGTGTGTGTGTGTGCCTAACTCAGCTTTTGTATTATCTTTTTACATCTTTTAGTCAATGAATCCAGTTTCAACTTGGGCATGACAGGAGTTGGCAAATGATTCACTGATTCTTAAACTATTCCAAGCATTGTGGTTAGAATTTTTCCATGCTTATGCTGTCTTTTTTGGGGGAAAGGAGTGATGATTTAATAGCTTAATTTTTGGTGTCAGCACTCTGCACTTCCATTGCAAATATTATCCCTTCCTTTAGTTTTGAAAGGAAATTGACCACCCCTTTTTATTTACTTTTATTTAAAGAAATAAAAAACCAAGCTGCTATACATATGCTTCCAATTCTATCATTGGTCTATATCAAAATTAGAATGGCAACTGATAATTATTTTGGGAGAAATTTTGCATTGGATGGAAGAGGAGGTAATAGCATTGCCTTGCATTATGTTTGCTGCTTGAACTTTCTCCCCTTGTTCAGCTAAGGCTTACATTAGCTTTCAGACTTGAGATTTCCCCTCTAGAAAAGCTATGGCTACATAGTTTTGCTGCTTTAGTTAACAATTAATTAGTTTTGTATACATTTCCTACTGCAAAGGGAGAAAATCTTAGCGAGAAAAAATGTAGCCATAGCTCTGCTGGTGTTTTCAGTGTGGTACAAAGAACATCATACCCGTCTTCTTGATAGGAAACATATGAAACTTTTTCTTCCGAGAAACAAGAAGCAGGCAAGTACAAAGTAGAAAGATTTGACATCAATGGTCTTAGTAAACTGGTTTGACTCCACTTGTGTGTGAAGTTAATAAACATTGATCTTGATGTTTTCCTCATTCTTGTGGTTGCAAATTTTTGCCGCTAAGAGACTGCAAGAGTGTGGTTAATTGATTTTATGTATTCAGGAGAAGAGGCATCTTGATGTTTTCTTCTTTTTTGTGTGTTAATCTGCCTTTTCTGCAGGATGTTGGCGTCAACATGGGCTAGCAGTTTCGTCCTGTGAACTGCGAAGGGATTGCATGCACTGTACTTTCCATAGCTTTTGCTATTACTAGAAAAAAAAAAAAAACTTAGGAAAGGTGATGTAATTTTGATTTTTATTTTAGCATACTTTCATTTTTGGAAATGAGTGTAGGACTCATGTTTCAAAAAATTATTTTCTGTTTTCACTATATTTTCATTTCTGGAGAATTATTTGTTTTGTTTAGTTTGGTTTAGATATTGTTTGGCACATATCTTCAAAATTCCTAGCATAAAGAATTTGGCATTTTATAAATAGTTTTGATGCATTTTCAGTTTAAATTTTTTTATACTATCAATTGATTATAAATCATCTCATGTGTAATTTTTAAGATAGTTATTATAAGATTTAAATATTTTTATCCAAATTTCATCTCATGAAGCATTAATTTTGATCCTAACCAAATGTAAAACCCCTTTTTTTTTTGTTGCCTCCAACTAAGTTTGTCCTTCAATTTAAGAAAAACAAAGCTGAGAAAAAACGCATTAACGTTGCTATCAAATAATAAAAGACTAAAAATCCAAAATAGTCCTTCACAAAAATTGAGTATCAATTTCCGTCCATGAAAAAAAAAATTAATCATTTAATCCTTTAGAATGATAAAATGAAAAAATGTTAATCTCTCGATTAGTTTCTATTTTGCACCATTCTTTAACTTGCTTAAGTGTATCATTGCCTTGCCTACATGGTGGTTATCTTTTTCCACGTGGAAATTAATTCAAAAAATACATATCTCACAAAAATGACGTCATTGGCTCGTAAAGGCACCGGTCTTCTTCTTCCCTCTAAGTGACTTATTATCAAGAACCTAAGTCGTAAGCATGTTGAATGCTTGGCTGCCATGGTCCATACCATAAATTTGGTTTGTATGTTCAAACTGCAGAATTTGCTCCAAAATTGTCATATTATGAACGTTGCCCTCTCTACAACCCATTATGCCTAGCTTTCACTCTTTCCCTTAGGATGTGTTCGGTTCAAATGAGGGGAGTGGATATGGAAGAGATTTTAATGGAGAGGAGAGGGGAGAGATTTTAATTAGCTATTGTACTTGATTTAGAGGAGAGGAGGGATTTTAGGACTCGTTTGGTGGTCAGGATAGGATAAGGACTGATAGGATATGAGAGATGGATAAGGATAGAATATGAGCATGATAAGCTCTTATCTTATCCGATGCTTGATTCGCATCAGATAATAATAGGATATGATATAAAATCTCCATAAATGATAAAATTACCCTTATATTAAAATTATATTTTTTTCAAAAATAAATTATAATATTATTTGGTTTTTTTATACATTTAAATTAAAAAATATTTGATAATATATATTTTTGGCCTTTTAATTATACATTAGTCCATTTTTTAAAATTATAAAAAATTAACTAGTGATATTTTTTTCACTTTTTTATAAAAATTACTAATTAAACCACATATTTTAATTAGTAATAAAGTTGATTAATTAGGTTTAAGATCATACTTAAATAATAACAATATTAAGGGTAAACGATAAAAGAGAAAATACTTTCTTATCCTATCCTGTTGACTCAGCCCCTCCCTCAGGATATAATTATAACTAAGTAGCAGGATATGATAAGCTAACAGGATAAGCTTATCCTATCATGTTGCTTCACCAAACTACAGATTAAAGCAGAATATGATAGCTTATCCTATCTTGTTTCCCTTATCCTAATTGTGACGACCCGCCGTCCCATCAATAGAACCTAAGATATTCACTAATCTTAATCAAATTATAAATGTTAGCGCGCCTTATTAATATGAAGCGAAGAGGAAAATTCAGTGCGGAAGCAAACAAATATACGACATGCAACGCTTCAGAATACACAACTTTAAAATATAAATAAATTTATCACATACATCAGTCGTCCCGTCAGTGGGACTACAGTAATAAAGTAAAGCATACGAGTATATTAATACAGACCAAAATAAAAGCATGAAAAGTAGGCCGAGAGACAATCCTCCGGCTAACCACGATCACTGCCCAACCTCTCGAGGCTAGGGTCCGTGACACGTCCTCCGGCGTCACGCTCGTAAGGAATGCCGTCCAGCTCTTCAACAACTGGTTCCTCCTCGGGGTCTTCCCATAAAATAGAAATAACATCTATATAAAAATGCAGGAGATAAGAAACATAATTCATCAATATGAGAAAGGGGCATCAGTACAACATATACATATATACATCACACAACATAGATAACATATACAACACAACATCACCCATATCTTAAGTCACATATCACAATCATCTCAAACATCATTCTCTCAAATAAGCCTATAAGAGGGATATTAGTCCCTATTTATATGCTGAATTCCCTATATGCATGTCAGCCGATACATCACGTCCTCAATTGGACATCCCTGTCGGGATTACATCACATCACATCACATCTTGCCTGGGTATTCTAAGTAACGTCCCCAATTGAACATCCTCCTTTGGGATCAAATGTTGTGGTATGAAAATGCAACAAACATCCATCGCAGGTTGATATCAGAACCTCACGCCTAAACACTCGTCCACGACCACGACACATCGCATCACATCAACATCAACATCACATCATCATCAACATCACATCAACATTAACATCAGCATCAGCATCATGACGTCTTGCATCTACGAGCCACAACTCTACGGTCGGGACCACAACGATATCAACCCGAACAACATCATCACTCACCATACTCTCATCAACACCCAACCACCAGCCAAATCACAATAACATTACAACAATAATTCGTCCAGTACAAACATCATCATAAAGCCAGATAACAATAAATCACTCCAATAGTTTAACACAACAGGTAAACAGATAATCAATTAAACAAATCAACACATCAACCTCAATCAATTTTATCATCCATGATATCAACTTGGTGTTGATAGCCCGAAAGTACCTACGCTCAGGGTCCAGGCACTTTATCAAGGGCTCAACCTCTAGTAGGGTTTAAAGGTTCCCCTACACAGATATTTGCCTTCCCGACGATATCAGTTCTTTCTCCCCACCTTAGTGATTTCCTCGTGCAGCTCCAGGTACGACTCCATAGCTGTCAGTCGGGTGCGTTGTTGGATGTTCGAGTCCTGTCCGATTCTATACAACAGAACACAACTAGAAATTAATATAGTTAAATCAAAAACTCCCTAATTCCTTAGGATTAGCTACTGCCCCTATTTAATTAATTAGGCTATGGATGTCTAAAAATTCCTAACTCTTGGATCCATGATCCTTAGGTATCCCTAAACATAATCAATGAAGGCATTAGCTAAAAAAAAATAAAGATTTCTCCTACTGCACTATCCCTAGGGTTCGGCCCTATTGAATGAAAAATATGAAAAATAGCTAGGGAGCTCCAAAAATTCTAATTTCTTGGATAACACCCTAACTAAGTGTGATAACCCTAGACATCAACTCAAAACATCAAAAACCAACCAAAAACCCTACCCTACTCAATAGGGGGTTTCAGCCCCTCTATGGTTAAATACCCTAGAGAGATTTCTTGGCTCTAAACTCCTGGACCATACAAGTATGTCATGAACCTAGGCCATAGAAATTGGTTTGGTATCAAAATGATTTTTCTATAATTTTGCATGGATTTTTGAAGATTTAGGGATAAAAACCCTAACTCCTCTACTCATGAAATTTTGGGGAGATAAATGGGAGATTGAGAGAGATAGAGATGAGATTCTACCTCCTATGATGATCTACTTCAAGTTTGGTGAAGATTGCTTCAAGAAATTTCAAAGATTTAAGCTCCAAAAATGGAGTTTCAAGGAGAGAAAATGGAGAATGAGAGAAAGAAGAAGATGGGGGTTTCGGGGGGTGAGGCTGCCGAGAAACTCAGGGAGTAAGAGTGAAAATGAGAGATATTTACTTAGCTTTTTCTTAAGAGTTAAGTAATGGTAAAAGTAATTAGTAACAAAAAAAATTAACCAAAGGCAATTTGGTCAATGTACGTCCTGACATTTTGAAATCATCATGACACTGGTATGAGTCCTCAAATAACTTGACATAATTTTGACATGAGGATTATCCGTTCGTGGGTCTCGAAAAACCCTAATACGGCTCGAATCGTCTCCCTGATTGATTATCGGTCCGGAATATAAAATATTATTTATATTTTTGGACGTCAGGACACATTTTAGCAAAAAGGTAGATTATTGAATTTTAAGACTAATGGTTCTGACCGTTAGTCAAAATGAGGTCTTGATAGTGAAAAAGCACTATCATCCGAAAAAAACATAGATCGGGCACCGTTTGAGTTTTCGGCCCAAAACTTAATCATAGTCTCCTATGATGGCGTAGAGCGTGACTATGGCCTTGAAATAATTTATTAAAGTTTCTAGACCCAACAATAAAATATAATTACTTAATTACTGATCAATTAGAAAAATCGGGGTGTTACTTTACTACCCCCCTTAAAAAGAATTTCGCACTCGAAATTCGACGTACCTTAGAATAGATGAGGATTTCGTTGCTGCATATCCTCTTCACATTCCCAGGTGGCATCTCCTGTTATAGCATCCCATATGACCTTGACTACGAGAATCTGCTTCCCGCGAAGTTCTTTAACCCTCGTGTCTTCAATCTGTACAGGCAATGCTTCGTATTCTAAGTTTTCCCTTACCTGGATTGATTCGGGCTCTATCACGTGTGATGGATCAGGATGGTATTTTCTGAGTTGGGATACATGGAATACATTATGAATATTGGACAGGTTGGTAGGTAAAGCAATTTGGTAGGCAACTGGACCAATTCGGCGAAGAATTTGAAATGGTCCAATGAATCTAAGGGTAAGCTTTCTGGATTGATTGCCCTGCCGATTCCAGTTCTTGGAGTGACTCTCATAAAGACATGATCGCCTTCCTGGAACTCCAAAAGTCTCCTCCTCGTGTCACTGTAGCTCTTCTGCAGATCCCGTGCGACTTTCATCTTTTCCCGAATTTTCTTAACTTGCTTCGTCGTTCACTGCACCATTTCGGGTCCTATCAACTGATTTTTCCCAGTTTCATACCAACAGAGCAGTGTTCGACACTTCCGTCCATACAGTGTCTCGTATGGCGCCATGCCAATACTCGAGTGGGAACCATTATTGTATTTGAATTCGATCAATGGAATGAATTTGTCCCAACTTCTTGTGTTTTCCAAAACACAAGCCCTTAAAAGATCTTCCAACAATTGAATCGTCCTTTCAGACTGACCATCCGTCTGCGGATGATAAGCTAAACTCATTTGAGCTTAGTTCCCAATACACCATTTAGACTCTGCCAAAACCTGGAAGTAAATTTCGGATCCCTGTCCGAAATTATACTCGAAGGTACTTTATGTAATTTCACTATTTCCTTGATGTAAATCTGGGTTAATCTTTCCAAAGAATATCTTTGGTTGATCGGCAAGAAATGAACACATTTCGTAAACCTGTCAACGATTACCCAAACTGCGCCGCATCTCTTTTGCGTCCTCGGTAATCCGGAAACAAAATCCATTGCAATGCTATCCCATTTCCATTCTGGGACGTCCAGTGATTGCAATAACCCTGCTGGTTTCTGGTATTCAATCTTTGCCTTTTGACACACCAGACAGGATTGGGCATATTTTGCTACTTCCTTCTTCATCCCAGGCCACCAAAACATTCCCTTTAGATCCTGGTACATCTTTGTAGATCTGGAATGAAAACTCAGCTTGCTCTTGTGTGCTTCCTCCAAGATCATGTTCCTAACTCCACTATCCTTGGGCACACATATCCTGTTTCCAAACTTCAGGATTTCATCAGTACCTTTCCTGAATTCCGAAGTCTTTCCTTCTTCTACCATCTGGTTCTTTTCCTGCAGGTACTAATCTTCTCCTTGCTTCTTCCAGATCAAGTTTAGAAAATCGCTAGTAATAGTGACCATTCCTAAACTTATCTTATCTCTGGATAACTCCACGTCCAGGTTCATATTTCTGAACTGTTCCAGCAGTTCCAATTCCTTCACCATCATAGCGAATATATGCAGAGATTTCCGACTCAATGCATCTGCCACCACGTTGGCCTTTCCTGGGTGGTACTGTAGATCAAATTCATAATCCTTTGTGAATTCCATCCATCTCCTCTGCCGCATGTTCAACTCCTTTTGGTCGACCCGATACTTTAAACTTTTATGGTAGCTAAACACGCTGAATTTAGCACCATAAAGATAGTGTCTCCATATCTTCAATGAAAACACTATTGCGGCCAACTCTAGGTCATGGGTTGGGTAATTCCGTTCGTGCACTTTTAGCTGTCTGGAAGCATAGGCTACCACTTTCCTTTTTTGCATAAGCACACAACCCAAACCTTGATACGATGCGTCATAGTATAAATCGAACGACATTGATGGATTTGGCAAGACTAGTACCGGAGATGTAGTTAGCCTCCCTTTCAGCTCTTGGAAACTAGACTCACACTCTTCTATCCATTCGTACGCTTTTCCTTTCCTCGTTAATTGCGTCAGAGGTAACGCAATCTTCGAGAATCCCTCGATGAACCTCATGTAGTATCCTGCTAGTCCGAGAAAGCTTCTCGGTTACCGTCTTAGGACTTTCCCATTTAACCACAACTTCTACTTTTGCAGGATCTACTGCAATACCATCCTTGTCGATCACATGTCCAAGGAATTGTACCTCCTCCAGCAGAACTCGCACTTTGACAACTTGGCATAGAGTTGTCTGTCCTTAAGAACTTGAAGTACAATCCTCAAATGCTCTTGATGTTCTTCCTTGTCTAAGGAGTAGATAAGGATGTCATCGATAAAAACAACGAAAAACTTATCGAGGTACGGTCTGAAGATTCTGTTCATGTAATCCATGAACACTGTAGGAGCATTAGTCACACCAAAAGGCATAACTAGATACTCGTAGTGTCCGTACCGACTCCTGAAAGCCGTCTTCAGTATATCATCTTCTTTCATCCTTATTTGATGATAACCGGATCTCAGATCAATCTTAGAAAATACCGTTGTTCCCCTTAATTGGTCTATAAGATCGTCAATCCTTGGCAACGGATATTTATTTTTGATCGTCACCCTGTTGAGTTGTCTGTAGTCCACACACAACCTTGAACTGCCATCCTTCTTCTTTACGAACAGCACCGGTGCTCCCCATGGTGAAACACTCGGTCTGATAAACTGCTTCTGCAACATGTCATCTAGCTGCTTTTTCAGCTCTGTCAACTCTGTTAATGACATTCGATAGGGTGCTATCGAAATTGGTCCGGCTCCAGGTGCAAGATCGATCGCGAACTCTATCTCCCTCTTGGGTGGTAATCCTGGCATATCATCTGGGAAAATATCTGGAAACTCACGCACCACAGGCAAAGCATCCAGACTTGGAGCCTCCTCGGCTTCCAAAGAAAACAGCACCATGCACTCTCCTGATTGTACACCTCCCGATACACTATCACTGGCAGGCAATGATCCAGATTGCTCGGAAAAGCAGAGGGTTTTATTTGAATAGTCTAGTACTATATGGTTGGCCGAAAGCCAGTCCATGCCTAAGATAATATCAATCTGCTGCATAGGTGTATAGGCAGACAGACTAGGTCTACAAGAAAATATCGATTTTCTAAAATAACCGACCATTTTAAACAGATAAATAGGGTTGTCAGGGAATCACCTGTAGGTGTAGAAACAGTCAAATCATATGGCAAGGTTGAAATAGGTAAATTCAAATGATCCACACACGCTAAAGAAATAAAGGAATGTGAAGCCCTCAATCAAATAAAACAGATAAAAATCCCCCCGCAACTAGGCACTTACCTTGTATCAGATCGGGACATTGAGAGGCTTTAGATCCTTTCACGGCAAACATCCTTCCACTAGTATATGGCCTATTCGGTTGACTTGCCGCTTGCTGTCTTACTTCTGTACCCATAGATCTTTCGCATTGTGGTTGAGTCTGAAACCTTTCTAACTACGAATTGGTCCACCACTTGTTCACTGGAGTTTATGTGACTTCCTCTTGATCATGCTCTCCCAGCACGGAGAATAATCGGATGTTCAATGGCAGCATAGTCCTCTTCAACTAAAAAGGGCTAGGAAATTGAAGAAAACTAGGGGAAAGGCAAAAACAAGGCGCTCACCTCGCGACCCTATTCTCGCCACTCGAGACACAAAGCCTTTCGGCTTTGCGACGCGAAAATAATGCTCGCCTTGCGAGCCAGAAGGCCAGCTTGAGTAATGAAATACAGCCTTTCGGCCTCGCGACGCTAACGTGATTCTCGCCTCGCGAGCCAGAAGGTCAGACCGATCAGTAAAGAATAGCCTCTCTGCCTCGCGACGCGAACCTTTTCTCGCCACGCGAGCCAGAAGGCTAGACTGATCAGCATAGTACAGCTTCTCGGTCTCGCAACGCGAACATATTCTCGCCACGCGAGTCAGACAGAAGCACATGCAATATTCATCAACCGATATATATATATATATATATATATATATATATATATATATATATATATATATATATATATATCGCATGCCTTATGAACAAAATAGTTATCACACTCGATAAATTGCGCATCAGATGCTCTACCCTTTTTCTAGCACGGTATCCAATGTGGATCCAACTTATCAAGCAAGTACACTTCCTAAACCTCACAGTCCGATATTAGAATCGAACTGCTTTGATACCAATAAATGAGACGACCCGCCTTCTCATTAGTAGAAACTAAGATATTAACTAATCTTAATCGAATTATAAACGTTAGCGCGCCTTATTAATATGAAGCGAAGAGGAAAATTGAGCGCGGAAGCAAACAAATATATGGTACACAACGCTTCAGAGTACACAGCTTTAAAATATAAATAAATATATCACATACATCAGTCTCCCCGTCAATGGGACTACAGTAATAAAGTAAAGCATATGAGTATGTTAATACAAACCAAAATAAAAGTATGAAAAGTAGGCCGAGAGACAATCCTCCGGCTAACCACGATCACTGCCCAACCTCTCGAGGCTAGGGTCCGTGACACGTCCTCCGGCGTCAGGCTTGTATGGAATGTCGTCCAGCTCTTCAGCAACTGGTTCCTCCTCGGGATCTTCCCATAAAATAGAAATAACATATACAGAAAAAAGCGGGAGATAAGAAACATAATTCATCAATATGCGAGAGGGGCATCAGTACAACATATATATATATATATATATATATATATATATATATATATATATATATATATATATATATATACATCACAAAACACGGATAACATATACAACACAACATCACCCATCTCTTAAGTCACCTATCACAATCATCTCAAACATCATTCTCTCAAATAAGCCTATAAGAGGGATAGTAGTCCCTATGCTGACTTCCCTTTATGTATGTCGGCCGATACATCACGTCCCCAATTGGACATCCCCATCTGGATTACATCACATCACATCACATCCCGCCTCGGGATTTTAAGTAATGTTCCCAATTGGACATCCCCCTTTGGGACCAAATGCTGTGGTATGAAATGATATGAAAATGCAACACACATCCATCGCAGGTTGATATTGGAACCTCACGCCTAAAGACTCGTCCACGACCATGACACATCGCATCACATCAACATCACATCATCACCAACATCACATCAGCATTAACATCAGCATCAGTATCACGACGCTTTGCGTCTAGAGCCATAACTCTACGGTCGGGACCACAACGATATCAATCCGAACAACATCATCACTCACCATACTCTCATCAACACTCAACCACCAGCCAAATCACAATAACATTACAACAATAATTCGTCCAGTACAAACATAATCATAAAGCCAGATAATTTTAAGTCACTTCAACAGTTAAACACAACAGGTAAACAAATAATCAATTAAACAAATCAATACATCACCTCAATCAATTTTATCATCCATGATATCAACTTAGTGGTGATATCCCAAAAGTACCTACACTCAGGGTCCAAGCACTTTATCCAGGGCTCAACCTCTAGTAGGGTTTAACACTCTATACTAAGCTTGCCTTACCGACGATATCATTTCTTTCTCCGCACCTTAGTGATTTCCTCGTGCAGCTCCAGCTACGACTCCGCAGCTGTCAGTCGGGTGCGTTATCAGATGTTCGAGTCATGCCTGATTCTATACAACAGAACACAACCAGAAATTAATACAGTTAAATCAAAAACTCCCTAATTCCTTAGGATTAGATACTGCCCCTATTTAATTAATTAGGCTAGGGATGTCAAAAAATTCCTAACTCTTGAATCCATGATCCTTAGGTATCCCTAAACATAATCAATGAAGGCATTAGCTAAAAAAAATAAAGATTTCTCCTATTGCACTATCCCTAAGATTCGGCCCTATTGAATGAAAAATATGAAAAATAGCTAGAGAGCTCCAAAAATTCTAATTTCTTGGATAACACCCTAACTAAGTGTGATAACCCTAGATATCAACTCAAAACATCAAAAACCAACCAAAAACCCTACCCTACTCAATAGGGGGTTTCGGCCCCTCTATGGTTAAATACCCTAGAGGGCTCTAAGCTCTTGGACCATACAAGCATGTCATGAACCTAGGCCATAGAAATTGGTTTGGTATCAAAATGATTTTTCTACAATTTTTCATGGATTTTTGAAGATTTAGGGATGAAAACCCTAACTCCTCTCCTCATGAAATTTTGGGGAGATAAATGGGAGATTGAGAGCGATAGAGATGAGATTCTACCTTCTATGATGATCTACTTCAAGTTTGGTGAAGATTACTTCAAGAAATTTCAAAGATTTAAGCTCCAAAAATGGAGTTTCAAGGAGAGAAAATGGAGAAATGAGAGAAAGAAGAAGATGGGGTTTTTAGGGGTGAGGCTGCCGAGAAGGCGAGGGAGTAAGAGTGAAAATGAGAGATATTTACTTAGGTTTTTCTTAAAGTTAAGTAATGGTAAAAGTAATTAGTAACAAAAAAATTAACCAAGGGCAATTTGGTCAATGCACGTCCTAACATTTTGAAATCATCACGACACTGTTATGAGACCTCAAATAACTTGACACAATTTTGACATGAAGATTATCCGTTCGTGGGTCTCGAAAAACCCTAACACGGCTCGAATCATCTTCCCGATTGATTATCGGTCCGAAATATAAAATATTATTTATATTTTTGGACGTCAGGACACATTTTAGCAAAAATGTAGAGGATTGAATTTTAAGACTAAAGGTTGTGATCGTTAGTCAAAATAAGGTCTTGATAGTAAAAAAACACCATCATCCGAAAAAAACATAGATCGGACACCGTTTGAGTTTTCGGCCCAAAACTTAACCATAGTCTTCTATGCTGGCGTAGAGCGTGACAATGGCCTCGGAAAAATTTATTAAAGTTTCTAGACCCTCCAATAAAATATAATTACTTAATTATTGATCAATTAGAAAAATCGGGGTGTTACACTGACCACCAAACGGATCCTTAATGGAAGGGAGAGAAAGTAACACTATTTGTGTTTGGTTCACAAGGGGAGGGTAGAGATTTTAAAACTAACATACTTTTATACCCTTATAATTTTAGATTTTAAAATACATAAGTAGTGTTATTTTAATCATTCTATTCAAAATGTTTTAAAACCCCTCCCCTTCCCTCCAAATCGCCCCAATTTTGGAGGGGAGCCAAAATTGGGTGAGGGATTTTGCTCCCCCCATTTCCTTTCTCTCCGTTCCTAAAAAATGAACCAAACAACAAATCTTCCACTGTCTACCTTTCGCATACACACGCGGAGAGTAAGAGTGACGGAGGGGCTTAGATTCGCAAAAATAGAATACCAAATTTCTAATCTTTTTTAACAAGTGACAAATGAGTTCCAATGGATATGAAGAATCAGGTACCTGGACTCCGGACCCCAAAAAACACCAAAAGTTCTTCCAACTCACCATTTGCTTTCTAATTATGCATGCTAGGGATTAGCTTAAGTTACAAGAATAATGGAATTTAATAAGCATTTCATATTTAGGTAAAATAAACATACATGTATAGATATTTTTGTTTGTTTTAATTGCTTTCAATTTAGATTTAATGCTATTGAAACTATTAATGTTACTTATATATATTTACTTAATGTTTTGGAGAATATTAGATGTTTTATATCAAAGATCTTTATATTTCAGTTTTAAATATATCATGATGTATATGAATATATCTAAAATGTGAGAACATACATAGGGTGACTTCTCTGTTGCACCTCCAAAATAGTGGAGCATGGTGCACCTTACACTAGAATTAATCTGGACCATTGAATTTGTCATGTAGTAAGAGTTGAATTTTCAAATCTTTTAGTTTGGTCAAATAGGTGAAATTAGTTGGTCAAAGTTTGTGAATTTGCACAAAAGAGACTTGTATTCATATATAATAGGGATTAAAGTGCAAATACAAATTATCGTATATATTTGACCCAAGTTGACTGGTCAAATTTTCAAAGGAAAAAAGTGCTACCTATGTGATACTTTCATTGGCCCAAGTTTAATTAACTTTATTTTGAGAGTGCAACTTAGCCCAAACCCGTACTAGAATGACCTAATTTTTATTATATATTATAATCTTTTCTTTTGACAATACAAATTTTTTTATTTTGTTTTCAAACATCCGCAATTTTCTTATATTAAGATGCGGTTATGAATATTTAAGTAACCAACGGATCAGATAAGATATGAGTATTAAAGTTGCTACTCACGCTGATATAAGTCTGGATACGAATATTTTTTTAAAATGCGAGTATTAGGATAAATATTATAATACCTTACCCATATCGTACTAATTGTCATCCCTAGGATTTGTTAACTATAACTGATTACCTTTCTTTCAAAAGAGCAACCAGATTGTCAACGGAATGCCTTGCGTTAAAGGAAATTTTTTTTTTTCCAGAAAATTTAGTTTTATAACTTTAAGTCATGATTGTTTGTTTCTACAATAATTTAAATGACTCCTTTTTTTCAACTAAATAAAATACAAAATATATCAAAAATATCTTTTGGCTCAATATTATAAAACTTATAACATCATCGATTCGATCAGGATTAATGGATCATCATTGATCGAACCAATAAGTCACTGATTGAACCGATTAATACGATATATATTAAAAATTTTAAAAAATTCATAATATAAGCTAACATAATTAAACAAATTTTTAAATTCATATTATGAAAAAAATTAAATCCATATATTACTTCTGCACTAATTTTGATTGTAAAAATAAAGAAGGTAGAAGTTTCATTGTTTTGAGAATAATCAAAATTAATAAATGAGTTAAAATAAATGTGCGCCCTTTTTATGTTATACTTATGTGCGCCAAAATGTAAGACATGGCTGAGGCAGCGTTTGGAGTTCTTCATTCTCTCTTACCCTCTTCTTCTTTCAGTCAGATTTCTATTCCCCCCCAGTTCTTTCAGTCAGATTTCTATCCCCCCCTAGTTTTTTCAGAACCGGTCGATTTTATAGTGTTACACAATTCACCAGCTTTTTCAAAAACCAGATGAGCCATCCATACTGAGTCACTTACGGAGATTGCTAAGGATATCTTCGTGAACAGTGTAATTCCCAAAATACCCTTAACAAAAAAAAACTTTAAAAGTCAATTTTTTCCCTCCATTGTTACCCTCGCAGATTACCAAATTCAGAAAGCTGTAAATTTTATCTGGAATCTCGTAAATAACATTTGTGTTTTCGCAAATAGCTTCTTCACTCGCAAATTAGGTAATTGTGATTTTTTTTTTATTTTTCCCACTCGCAAATAAGGTATTTGCAAGTGAGAAAAATTTTCCTTCACTCGCAAATACCTTATTTGCGAGTGGGAAAAATTCACTTCACTTGCAAGATTATCTTAAAAATATTGATTTTACTTTGTTATTTGTTTCAGTGATGCCGCGCAGCAGGGGAGCGGGTTGGTTAGCCGGTAGGGAGGCTGAGGCTGAGGCCACTAGGATGGCAGTTGAGGCTGCGAGAGCAGAAGCTCAGCTACAGCGGCAAGAGCAGCGGGATGCTATGACTGTTTCACACCGTCGGAGATTGGTTGATAGTAGAGCTGGCCCGAGCAGAGGGGGATGTCGTAGACTTCAACCTCGGCACGAGCCACTTCAGTACGAGGAGGACGAGCCATCTCAGTAAGAGCCACCTCAGGACGAGGGACATGAGGACGAGGGACAACAGGACGAGATGCATATTGATGCACGGGAAGAGGAGGGACCATTTCCTGGAGAAACTTCCGATACATCGCTGCTGACTTCATTCAGGGACCACATAGCTTACAACTTGTGGAACGGAGAGGTAATTATTGTTTACTATTTTTAAAACATTTAAGGGTTTTTTTTTTAACTTTTGTATAATTCATGACAAGACGTTTATTTTTATGTGTGCAGGACCGGGAGGAACCGCTTAGGGTTTTTGCCCACGGGAAAAAGTGGCAGAAGTGGTTTGGCGAGCGTCAGCCACTACCATCTGCAATACAGGCTCATGTCGATCGAGATGGTCTGTCTCCTCTTATGTATTGCAGCTATCCGATGATAGATAACTCGCTGCTGACATGTTTTCCAAGAGGTGGCACCGGGAGACCAGCTCGTTTCACCTTCCGTTCGGAGAGATGACCATCACGCTGGATGATGTGCCATGCATTTTGGGCATGCCGATCAGAGGTGCATTGTTTATACCCCCGAGATGGACATATATATTGTTATATCAGTTCTACAGTCGTTGTTGGGGGTATCTTATGAGGAGGCTCGGGCGGAGGTGACGAGCACTGAGTGGACATCTGTCAGTTTATCTTGGCTGCAGGACCTTTATTATGCACGAAGTATTGAGGGTCCGATGGACGAGACAGCAAGGGCATTCATACTGGTGCTACTCGGGATGACTCTGCTGATGGATAAGACTAGCACTCGTATTGACTGCAAATATATCGAGTTGCTGCATGAGTTGGAGCAGGTGGGACAGTGGTGCAATGCAACGATACCCACAGTTTCCATCACTGTCCACGTTAACTATGTCAGTAATATATGGCTGAAACAGCACAAGAATTTGATTCAAGAAAGGCAAACGTCTCCTCTTTGTTTAGGCAATTGATTTCAATGAGGAACGCGCAGAACTATTTTCATGTGCAGAGTATATTGCATCGACATGCTCAAAATAAGATGGGTCGCGTTTACAATCAAATCCATCCGTGTTGGTCTTTTTGGATTTGGGTGCCCCCTTAGTTTTCACTATTCCGGGCGGTGGGCACATTGAAGTTGTCTCAGGACAACATAGTTATCGCACTTTGCGATATAGTGTCCTTTTACCAACAATGTCAAGTGTGCGGAAATGGTTAATCAATACCTCCCACTGAAGCTCAAGTTCCTCTTCTGACACTGTTTCATCTGTTTGTTGTTGATCTTCTTGTTGGCCAAAATGTAATCTCCTCCAGTGCACATGGATTACCTCCAATGGAATTGGAGTACCTGTCATACTGTAATGAGCCCGCTCACAAGCACAGGATAAACCGTGTGTAGTTCTAAGAGTACAACCACATGCAGATTTATCAACACCTACATTCATCGCTCTGCTCAACTCATCAACAATATGTTGCAATGCACTCCGAGACACGAATCCAATCACTCTGATAAGCATACGAATGTTGTGTGAGTGTTCAATCACGGTTATACTCCTCTCAAATGATGCCTTTATCTCGTTGTGTTACAGCGTAAGCATGTTATTCATCGTCTCCCAACACATACACATGTCACCCTTGCTGTTTTGTAACAAATTCTTCAGTCTCCAATGTTGAGACTCAACCCTATCAACAAACATTCAAAACAACTTCAGCTATAGCATAACATGATTCATTAACAATTTTGACACTAGTTTGATCATACCTGTTTGTTGTTGTTTTCCCCAAGTGCATCACTTGGTTAGTCCATGCCGCAACAAATTTGTCTTTGTGTGGATCCAACCAAGTCTTTTGCACATAATCAATTAATATAGGCCACTCTACACATACTTCATGAAAATTCATCAAGCATTGCTCATACTCAGTCTCGTCAGCAGAATAAACAACACTGTTCCATGCATCTTTAACTACCTCCAATTTTTTGTTATCAGATACCAATTTTTTGCATTTTGCATAGACATTTTTTTCCTATGTGAAATTGGCACAAAAGATTGCGAGTTGTTGGGAACACAACTGCAACCGCATTCATCCAAGCAAGATCTCTATCTGTCACAATAACTTGGGGAATTAACTCATCTAGCACGAACAATTCTCTTAACTTCTCTAGTACCCAGACATAGTTTTCAGCCCCTTCAGAATCCATATAGGCAAATCCCACACTAATTGTCAGCTCTGTTGAAGTAACACCAACAATTTCAAGTAGTGGCAGCCTATATTTATTGGTTTTGTAGGTACTGTCAAGAATGAGGACCATGTTAAATGTATTCAACAAATGGACGGAATCTGCATGTGCCCAAAATATATCTTTAACAACGTCCAAACCGTCATGTCCTCTATACCAAGAAACATATCGATCTCAATGTATTAAGTTCAGTATATGTCACATTTCTGTTCTAGGGCCTTTGTCATATGATCGGTACTTTTGACATTCGTTGTAAATGTGTTTAATTGCAGATAGGCTCTCCTTATCGCGACCTTTAACCGTCAACAGAACATTTTTTGGCTTAACATTGTTCTTGGTCATTTCATGAACAAGTTTCTTTTCCTCTTCGCTTAAACGACCAACATAAGAATAACCAACCAATGTTTCAGCTAACCGATGATTGTGTAATCCACATCTTACTTTCAGCATCCATCCTTCAATCTTTCCTTCAGTCGTCGATAAAGGTATTCTTTTAATTCTGAACATGCACTCACACTTTCGAGTATCAGTTGCTTTAGAAGATGCATGCTTTTTAGGCTTATACTTTCCACTCCTTTCATAACCTAAAATTAATTTTTTACGTCCACCTTTTTGTTCTGTTTCTGACCTCACAATGCCAACAACAAATCCATTTTGTTTTCCAACCTCTCGAGTCCAACACAATAAATCATCTTGTGTAGGAAATATCTCCATAGTAGTGAATGCTCCTGTACGATCCACCACTGTCGTTTGGTTAATCTTATTAGAATCAAACATATTGCCGTCTTTCATCTCCAATAACACTACAATGAAACAAATAAAATAAAATAAATACCTAATATATGTAAAACGTAAAAAAAAAAAAAAAATCCATTACACTCGCAAATTAGGTATTTGCGAGTGTACAAATTTTTCGTTCACGTGTACAAATTTTTCGTTCACTCGCAAATACCTAATTTGCGAGTGTAAATAAAAGAACAACTCACAAATTAGCTATTTGCGAGTGTGCAAAAATTTACACTCTCGCAAATAACTAATTTGCGAAAATATACCTTCTTTTGCGAATATTTAATTTGCGAGCGTCACATATAATTTGGGAGAAAACTATAAGTAGTTGTAAAAAATGAAACAGCCTTCACACATTTACTTATCAGAAAATGGATCCGCGTATTAATAAATTATTCTGTCTTGAACTCATTGTTTCTTTTCCCTTTTTTTCCTTCTAGATGTCCGAAACATATTAGCATCAAAAGGTTTTAACGACTGTGTTATTTTTTTAATTGCTCACTCGCAAATATGATATTTGCGAGTACTTGCTTCACTCGCAAATATCAGCAATTGTCACTGCTTATGGATCCGAACCTGGGTGATCTATCCATGACAAGGATGAAGCTTGGGTGAAACTAAGTGGAGGTCCCAACCGGCTGATGTTGAAGAATCAGCGGATGAGTTGTGGGTAGGGGTGAAATGCTACTCTAGCCCAAAGCTAGCAGGTTCTCCCCGAAATGCGTTGAGGCACAGCAGTTGACTGGACACGAATACGTTTTTTACTGGCAAAAACCTGTCCTTCCAAAAATAAATATATATAGCAATTAAAAAAAAAAACACACTCGCAAATATGATATTTACGATAGAGCAAACAATTTGCCCAAATTTGAGAGTGAACCAAATTAAAAAAAAAAACTTTACAGGAGGTATTTTAATAAAAACACTGTTCGAGAGGGTGTCCTTAACAAATTAGGGGGTGTCCTTAATAAAGCTCAATCACTTACATATCAAATCCAATGAGCCACTCAAAGTGGCCCGACCGATTTCTGGTCTGATCGGTTGGACCGATCGATCCAAATCAAGTTTTATAACACTGGATTGGTTTGTTTTTTATTTTATACTTTTCAATTGATAGTTTTCAGTAATAATTATAAAATTACCACATTAATTTTCCTTTGTTTCTTATTTTCAAACTTTCCTAAAAAGAATAATTCAAATACTTGCTTGTTCTCACTATTTCCTTTACAAAAATTTGAAAAGGAGAACCAAAGTGAAAACAAAGCAACATTTTTATAATAATAATAAAAAGGTTTAATTATTTCATGGGTTCCCAAATTATTTAGGAATTTTTAAATAGATCCCTGAATTAAAAAAAATTTGTAATTATATCCCCAAACTTTAATATACTTTGTAATTGGATCCCTATATTTTAAACGTTTGTAATCGGATCCCTGAACTTGTTAATAATTTGTAATTAGATCCCTGAAATATGAGATATTTTTAAAACCTTTACTATTAATGATCCAATGATCTTAACCTCCAAGAGCGACAAGAAATCTCGAAACAGATTTATACAATTTCTACGGTACTCTAATTATAAGGTTCTTCTCCTATCCCGGAGGCCTAATTACAAAATATTTGCAGGTTTAGGGAGCCAATTACAAACGTTTAAAATACAGGGACCCAATTATAAATTATTTTAGTTTAGGAACCTATTTAAATATTCTCAAATGTTTCGAGAACTAACAAAGTAATTAGACCTAATAAAAACAATAATTGAAAATAAGAATAAAAAAACAAACACTCATGCATTCTTATTCTCTTTACTTCTACTGTTTGGTACCCAATCACCTGATGCGGCTGCAACAGCCACCACAACTGCATCGGGTTGTGATTGGAAATCGCATTAACCACAATTGGCCACACCAGGGCATGATTGCAAACCGCATTGATCACAATTGGCCGCAGCCATCATACAACCACAATTTAAAACCCTTACTGTACATGGACAGCTGGGAAAAGATTGTAGGCGGGAGAGAGAGATCATGCTCAAAATTAGTCTCTTTCAACTGTTGCTATGCATCCATTGAAATAAAATAAGCAGACAACTTCCAAGAGTTGATTCATGGAAAGTTGTGAGTGAAGCTCTCGAAATGAATTTATCAGATTACAGATGTTCATATCCATCACTAATGATGATTGTAGAACTATTTCATATGCAACTCCAGCACAGCTTGTTTCTTATGACTCATACAAGCAAATCAGGAAGGTCAACTTTCCATCTTTCTTTGGAGATATCATATATTTCTCCGTTAAGATGCCTTACTCTGAAATTTCAAGATAGAAATTTTTCAAATTTCAACAGATATGTAACTGAACTGAAATGTGTATCTTTGTCAGATATAAATGCAGCAGTCAACATATCAGAATTTCTTCTTTCTGAAATTAAAAAAAAGCTGATACAGTTAATCTATCAGTCATCAGTCATCAGTCATCATCATTTCATTTCCATTTTCTGCTTCTGAAATTATTCATAATGAACAGGGATATTTGATATGCCTATTGCCTAACCACTAACAGACCTAACACCTATTGATGATTTGATGCCTAGATTGAATAAAACAGATAGCATCATAGGAACCAAAATATGGTTCAAGGCTTAGAGAATAGGGACTATCATCAACGTCAAACTATAAGCTTATTTCAGTAGATAACTTGATCCTAGTCATTGACTCAACTAATTTATGGGGGCTCGATCACTTCATATATGAGTTTTAAAAAAGATTAATGCTTCAAATTTAAAAACTATATTAGGATATTAATAATTATAAAAAGCTCATTTAATGATAGCAAACAATGTTCAATATGAACCTAAGGCGGATTCTAATGTGCACCACCTTGAAAGTGTTGGGAAAAACAATTCAAATTTCCAAACATTAATTTGAGTGATTCCAATGCATAGTAAATTGCTATATTAGTGGAATTCAATGTTTGACTCGTGCGAAGTTTACAATCATTCTTGGAAGAAGTGACAATTTTCAATGGTTGTGAAAAAGTGAAAAACGATTAATATCCATTATCCCTTCTTAGAAGAAGCCACTTTCCCTCCACTGTATAAAAGGGGTCTTGTGAAAAGTTTAAGCATTCAAGTCCAAGAGAAGTAAGTATGGGTGATCACTTGTGGTGAGAGGGTCTCTTGGGAGTGAGTGTTTATCATTCCATGTAACTCGAGTGGGGTACTCGAATTTGTAGGGTGATAAACAACTTGGTGGGACAAGTTTCTACAAAACTTGTAATTTTGTTTGAGATAGGGCACACTTTGTTGGAACAATTTTGTGGACAAAGGTAAGAGGTGTCGAATCACGTAAATTTGTGTGTTCTATTACTTTCTATGAAGCCAGGATATTTAGTACGACACAAGCAGGGAGAACCAGAAGAGAGAGTGGAGAAACTGGACCAGAACCGCCGCCGGGTGTGAAGAGAGAGCACGACAACTGTGAGCATTGCAGAGGGATTCGGGACGGAAAGACCCAAAAAAAAGACCCAAAAGTAGCCGACCACAACAGAGGGTGAACAAAGAGGATCAGAATGCTGGTCGTGGGATCCTGCACTAGAACTGCTGCGGACAGCGACGTGATTTTAGACAGAGATGGTCGAGCAAACATGGGAGAGAGAAAGGGTTTTTTGGTGGTGGAGCGGAGTGCAGGAGCGAGAAATTGAGAAAGGGTCTCGAGACGTTTAAAACGTTTTAAAATTGGTCAAAAACATAAAATATCTAAGCTGTAGCAGGAGCTGTCTCCAAGCCGTATCCAAGCTGTATGCGAGCTGTATAAAAAAATACGAGATACTTCTTAGAGACTTATCGGGAAGTATCATAGGTGTATCAGTGTCGAATATGGGTACAACATTGATACTTATCAATTTTGGGAGTATATTGGACTAGATCGAGACCAAACCTATCCTCAACCAGAACCTCACCTCATGGATCGCGCCCACCAGCCCCCACCCACTACAACCCAAAAAAGGTTAACCTTTTAAGCAAAAACCTTTTTCAGGATCAACTGCCCCCCCCCCCACCCCGACCGCTGGCAAAACCATTGGCCCCGACTCTTGATCTCTACCCACATCTCTGTCCACTCAAGTCACCACCAGAAAACAGATACATCCACAACTCCCCAATCAGACGCCCCAATAATGACGGAAACCACCCACAACCATGACTGCTTCTTCCAGCCGCTGCGCTCACTGGCCACGTGAAACTATGCCACCACTAGCACACCGCAGCCGGAAACCAAGCACACCATATACTTAGTTCAAGGGCTTTTCTTGCAAATATTTACTTTGACACTATAACCTGTTTAAGAAGTTACAGGTTAACAATCTCAACCATTGATCTATTTTTCTTGCTGATCAATGGCTGAGATTTAAAGTGCAGGGATACACCTTCCTTGGGCAGGTGCATATTAGACTACGCCATGAACCTAAATTATTTATTACTGCACCGACAAGAATCTAAAAGTTGTTACTTCGGCACATATATATAATCAAGTTCTTTTTCTTTCATTCTTACTTTTCCTAATTCTATATCATGGGAAGATAACAATCGCATTTAGACACTTTAAAACACAAACCAATGGCCTAGGCACGTAAGCACATAGTATAACGTTATTCAGTGAAGCCATCACAGGAATAGCATTCGGTGCTATTAATCAGCCACTCAACTCTCAAACTACTGCTCGACAAGTACTCAACAAAGTCTGAAACACTGACCTTATGTTCTCCTGCGCTTAAGTGGCTTGATATGTTCCACGATATAACTGATAACCTCTTTCAATGTAGCCTTCCTTTTTTCCTTGAAGTTCCATAGCTCATTAACAGTATACCGACCGCTTGGATTGTATTCATTTAATTCTTTCAAGGCTGTAACAACAGCTGAATGTATCTCATCTCCCCATTCCTGCTTGAGACTTCGTAACTTCTGATCTTGCTCATCTATAATTAACTGTATCAATGCAACATTTTTTTTTTTATGTTCAGTATTATACTATTTCTCTTCTTTGGAAGTATAAATGAAACGAGCTTGAATAGGATCTAAGAAGAGTCAGACAGGACAATGCAGAACTTTTACCAATGACATTCCATGTCATTAACTTAACAACAAATGATAAAATTACTAACAATAAACCTTACACTTTTTTGGGACGAAAGCATATAAAGCAATGTGTGAACACAACAAATATAAGTGACCATGTCGACTGAACCAATTGAAAGGCATAAGTATGGTATTAACACACTTAGCATGTCTTGACGGTATATTCGAAGGACATACCGTTGCTTTTTCATCAACTTCAATTACTTTAAATGGATGCCAGGCTGAATTCTTCACGTTCTCTTGCCACAAAGAGCAAAGCTCAACACCCTTTGTTCCAGCTTCTTCAAGAGGAAATCTTTTCTTGCAGGCATTCACAAAGACCTTATTATCAAGCTCTCCCATTCTCTTGAGCCCAATATTAGTTCGAGGAGCATTCAGCAAATCTTTTAACCCCTAAAACATTTTAAATAAAAGAAGGGATAAACTTTACTCTCCACAATACTCCTGATATAGTAACGGGATATCAAAATTCTGATTTTTCCTAGAGAAAATGGAAGAGAATCATCATGCAAATATGTTTAAAGCTTGGCAGGACTAGTTGCATGCATAGAAGCAGTAACTTGTTAGTTGGTTATCTTCAATAATCGATGAAGTGTTATGTTAACAAAAAGCAACTTAGTGCCACAGTGTATGTATTATGTAACAATATTTTTTTATTTAAAAAAAAAAAATTTATTAGAAAGGAAACAAGATCTTACCTCCATCAGTTCTTTACGAGCTTCTTGTAGTTCATCATTGCTCTGGCGCTCCTTGATAATGAGTGTTTGATTCATGCTCTCCATATTATCTAAATTTTCCTTTTTTTCTAGCAATTCATCATCCATTTCTTTCATCTTATTCTGGATTGCTGCATCATCTTCATCTCCAAGATGCTTCATAACTTGCAATTTCCCTTTTAATTCTTCAATTTCCATTTCCAACTTCTGTTTGGCATCTAGCTGTTTTTTCAACTGAATTATCTTTTGCAAGGCCTCCTCTTTCTCTCTCTGGAAATTTTGAGATTCACATCAGCAAAAGGCACACGCAATGTATAAGAATAAAGTGAAAATCAACATATGCTATGATGTCTTTTCATAAACGAGACGCTAACTAGGACGCAAACCTGTTGCTCCTCAACAAGCTTTAAAACATTCTCATCAGCTATCTTCGCCTCCTTCGAAGCCAACAGGAGTGATTCATTCCTCAAATCTTTCTAGAAGGACAAAGAGATTATATCAGAATCCTGTAAAAGCACATCATAAATGCTAATGATTTCAGAGTATAATGGCACCTCCGGCATGAAAAGGATGGAAAGTGAGATATCTGGTAATGCATCTTCTGGAGATTATCTATGGAATGAAATACTCTTTTCTTAAAATCTAGTACTGGCTCCTCGGACTTTAATGTTTTATATAACATGAACAAACCGGTCTTTTTAATAATGATCAACCTAACTGAATGACAAAATTAAAACTGAAACCACTTCTATAAATTGATATTTCCGCACAATAAACGAAAGCTATATAAAAATGGCAACACTGACTTTAACTCCAATTCAGAAATGGTGAAAGGCCACTGGAATGGGGATTTATTTAAAGGTAGAGGATAAGGTGAAAATAAAAACTTAGCTGAAATGAGTGGCAACTAATAATGTAAATAATGGTCCAAAGACGAAAACAGGTATAAAAGTTTGCAAAGACAACTATAGATAATCAAGATCAAGAGTAGAAAAATCATTTAAAATGTGCAAATACCAATAGCAAAAAAAATGTAATATACATTACCTTCTTCCTGTCCTCTTCAAGTTTCTGCCTCTCTTGTTCAGTTAGTACCTCACGTTTGTCTAAGTCTCTGCTCCAGGAATCAAGCTTCTTCTTTTTTCCCTCCAACTCATCACTCAACTTTTCTTGTTCTTCCAAGATCCTCTGTACCTCATTACGAGCTTTACGCTGCATATTCCTTGATTCTGAAAAAGAAATAAAACAACTTTGCAGTATTACCTTCTATGTAGTTTTTGCTATTCTTCTGGGTTCATTATCATACAAGAATGCAGTTCAGAATAGTAAAGCATACATACATAGCTACATTCCAAAAACATGATTAATACATGAAATCAGGCAATATCAGATGCTACAAAGTACAAACAGAAAGTGGACAAACCTTCAACAAAAGCACTGTGAAGCTTGTCTTTCTCCTCAAGCATCCTACTCAAGGACAGAGCCTTCTCATTGTACTTGTACTGCATTTTGTTGAGGTTTTCATTTTTAATATCAATTTCATTAGCCAGGTTTGCCACAATACTGTTTCTGCTTTCAGATGCTTCATGAACAATATCAGAAACTGTTCTCAACCTTCCTTTCGTGCGGAGGTATTCCCCTATCGGTCCTTCACATCTATAATCATCTTCCCGTGCAATCCATCCATAAATATTTGAGCCTGCTTGCAACTTCCTTGAATCCCAATCTTTTTTACCATGATGTGCAGTTTGAAATGTTTTCTCAAAATCACTTGCATTCATGAAACCATTCCAGTCATTATTAAAGTCCATTACAGCTTGAGAAATCGGCTCTCCCTCACTCAAGATGATATGAACATCTATTGGTCTGTATTTAGCAAATTCCTTCAACCAGTACCTAGAATCATGTGATTTACTTTGTATGTTAACAATTATGCCCATCCAGGGCCAGACATAAAGATCATTTTGTTCCAGAGGTTGATTGACAACTGGGGGTAAATCCGGGCGCGGAATTTCCTCTGCTTCACTGGATAGGTCAGTCTCCATATACTTTGCTAGAGCAAGGTGATTCGCCTTTTGTTTTGCACTTCTGTTAGCAGAACCCTTACCGACTCCTGATGCATGTTGAAATAACTCTTTATATTTGTAATCTTGTTTCTTCTTCCCAGCACAGAAAGGACATCTAAGAGAGCCATTTAGACTTTTAACCTTGTATTTCCCAGCCTTTAACTGTTCATACGGTTTCTCAGCATAGTCATCAATCTCAGATTCGCTGATATCTGACTCATCTTCAGAGCTGTAGTCCATTGAAGCTCTGTATACAAATACAACATCAGTTCAGGAAGAAAGGTTGTGTGCAATTTGATGAGGAAAAAGATTCCAGAAATAATCAAAGCAAAAATTAGCATAGAATAAATTAGGAAATGCTCAGCGCCCGAATAAATCCAGAAAAGAATGAAAAAATTATACTATTGAGTGCCAAGGCAAACAACATGCTTTCACCATTTGACACACCCACATCTTCATGCAATGAGTATAGAACTTGAAAGGAACAGCAAGAGTAGCAAAGAGTCAAGGACTCACTCAGTGTATGCATAATATTTGCAATAAATAGCAGTGTTAAATTCTATTGGTATAAAAAAAAAAAATCAATTTACTATGATGAAAACTCAACTCTTTAAGTAGATAAAAACAATCTAACACGAGACCAGGGCTTCATATTTCCAAAGGAGAGAATCGTATCTCCACCATAGACCATTCTATTAGCATCAATGCACAACATGGACAGTGAACAAATGCAATTTCCATGGATCAACATTTAACTCATATATTGTGATATCATATGAATGTTGTCAGTAAAACTCACAGGCTACCGGAGCATCTGTTTTCACTGCTAACAGATCTAAGTCACAAGTTTTCTCGGTTAATCCGCCATTTATTGAGTCATTAACAGATTTTCTGGGAATATCATATACTATATTAACCAAATCCCTAAATCGCACACAATAATGATCTCATTTTGTTTGCAAACAAGGAAGATTCCCAACAATGCAGCTCCTAATACATGCAACAAATCAGAAAAAACGAAAACAATCACGACATTCGACAAATCATACATCGAATGACATCATTTTCAACGGGGAAAAAACTCAAACCAATCGTGAGGCTCAGAAATTAAAGTTTTCCAGATTAACATAGATAGAGAGAGAAAGAACGGGGACTTACAATGATAGAGTGTGACGCAGAGAGAGAGAGAGAGATGGGGTCACTGCTTTCTCTCAGTTCAGTGAAAAAGTGAATGGAATTTTAAAGCCCTAATAATTCGACCGTATATTCGAGAGAAATTATCGCATGTGGTGGCGATCCATGGGTTCCACAAGAACATCTCTGTTATTATTGGTTGAAGAAAAAGGAGAGTCAAATAATGATATATTAGGTGCTATTTGTAGGACAATGATTGGTGATGATGAGTTGTGAAAGGGTGAAACTGTGTACGCCGTTGTATATGATTATTAGGATTGATGAGTCAAAGAAAGTGTCAGAGTTCGAATGCTCAAATGTGTCAAGAAAATGGGAAAAACCCAATGACTTGATTTGCATCGCATGCAATTTGATTGGACCTTCTACTACGACATCGAAAAATAGATGGGCTGGGCCAGTTGTTCAAGCGATAAGCCCAAGAAACTAAGGTAAGCCCATTTAAGATCGTGCCTTGCTAGTTGCTAGTTGCTGCTTATACTTGCTACTTGCAACTTTCGTGAGTATATATTTGGGAGAGCAACCACAGGTCCTCTCTTCTCCCTCTCCCAAATCCAAATGAGGTCATGGAAACTGTTAAATATATTTGGTTCAAAGAGCAATGGTAGCAACACATCTTTTATTATACTTTCGTCAACATGTTCTCTATTATTAAATGAATTTTATGTGGGACCCATAAATCTGTTCAATAATAAAGAACATTTGAAGAGAATGTAGTGTGTTAGTAACATTTCTCTTGGTTTAAATATGGTTTTGTTTTTAAAAATATAATTTTTTTATTTATTTATTAATTTTTTAAATTTTGGTCCAAGTTATTAAAAAATTATTGGGTTTAATCTCTAACATTAAGAAGTCTCTTTTAAGGCTCTGTTTGACAAAATTAGCTGATAAACTAGTTTATGGCTGATAACCTAACTTATAGCTGATAGCTAATTTATAACTGAATGAATTTGAAGCGTTTAGTTAAATTAGTTGTTGAACAAGTTTATAAATATTAAATAACATAAAAAGACGGGAAAAGTATGAATTTCATTAAAATAATAAAGGTAAAAGTGAGAAAAATGTTAATAAGCTATAAGCGAAATAAATTAGCTTATGAAGAAAAGTTATAAGATAATGAGATAAACTTGTTTACCAAACATCTCTATTTTGATCAAACAAGCTTATAAGCTAGTCAAATAAACTATAAGTTAGCTTATTGGACTTGTCAAATGGAGTCTAAGTGTTCGTAGGTCTACTTGTCATGTGGGCACTTAACATGATGCTTATTGACAATACGAAATAAAAATAATAATTTTTAAAAAATTTAGACCAAGACAAACAAATAAATAAAGAGGAATCAAAAGTCAAAACAAAAGAAAATGTTAGATTTTTAGAAATTAAAGACATATTTAACCCAATAAATTTTTTTGCACCAAAAATGTATTAAATAGATTTTTTCCATACAATTAAAAATCGTGTAGGGCAATGGTGATACCTTAGCAATGATTTTTCCAGTGATTAATAGCACTAACAACATGATGATGCTCAGTCATTTTGTCATGCTAGATTCAAAGAGTATAGTTTACTACAATCTACTTTAGTTTTACGCTAAAACCAATGTTATCAAAGTTGGATCAAAAAGTAAATTGAAAAAGGTTTCAGTTCAAATTCTACCACTTCAACTAGTTAAATTAGATGGTCTAATTGGATGATACACACGCACGCACACATGCAAACGGCTAAAGGGGCTAGCCAGGATCAGACAGGAGGTTGATTCTCGATTTTTCCTGTATGACTGCCGGTTTGGTCTAGTCTAAATAACATGTTTAAAGCCACTATATAAGATCGTTTTTATTCAAGAAATATTATAATAAATATACAATTTTAACTTGCAAATGAATAATCTTTAATGAAAAATCCTGGCTGGTTGTCGGTGATTGGACTTAGGCTTGGGCGTGAGGCGAAGCAGGTTAATATGCTTGTGTTCTTTTCTCTTCTCCTAAGAGCTGTTTATTTTATTTATCTTGTTTTAATGAGGGTTTGATATTTTGATTTTATCATATCTTTTTATCTAAATCTTTTTACTTATGATTTCTTCTGTTTTCCTTCTCATCAAAGTTTTGAGAAAAACTTATTTGACTCTTTCAGTTAACCAAAATTTTTAAAATAACAATTCAACCTCCATTCCTTGTGCTCTTTGTTTCTATTTCATAAGAATTACGGATAGATAGTACACACAAAAAATAAAATCTTCTCCTCTTTTCTCTAATTCAATGGGGGCAACAAGAATAGTTTGGCAAAAAAGGGTGCATGTGTCATAAAATGATAAACATTTATTCGGGAAATGGAGAGATGCCTTTTTTGTTGAAAGGAATTGTCTTATTACACTCATCATAAAAGAAAGTAACCAAATATAATTGTTAAAGTGAACCGCAACTCATGAGCCAACCTGGCTCACTATCGGTTCGAATCATGTTGGATTGAAGTATTTTTGGCTCATGTAAATCCGGGTTGGCTATAACCTGACTCACTTAACACGCAAGTTCGAGTCGTGTTGACTTATCGGGTTAGAGGATTTAAAAATTAAAAAAAAAAAAAAAACAACTAGAAGTGGAAGTAGTTACTTTGTGAAGGAGGGGTGTAGGGAAATCAATAGCAAGTTGAAGAATTCAAAGAAGAAAACGAATCTAATGATGAGGAATTGGTTATCTCTTTGTTGTTATGGAGTTATTGAGAAACCACAAGAGAAAAAAATATGGGAAAAACTTAGATTAGGAAATTTTTGTTTTTTAATTTTATTTTTTAGTCTTGGTTAGGTAACATATTTAATCTACATACCAACTCTAGTGTGTTGAGTTGGATTGGTATTCTTGACCCGCCACTAAAGTGAGCTAACTCGATTTGACTATCTTTTTCAATAACCCATAGTAAGTCAACTTAGATGATCGTTGGGTTTACCTGTTTTGACAACTCTATAACCATACATAATACCTTTCCGAGTATACTAAAATATTTGAGCTTAAAACTCAACATGTGATTTCCAATAAACCATTTGATCCAAATATATTAAAATGAGCAAGGAAATATCAAGTTATCATTCGACTAGTTTTTGGAAAATAAATAAATCAATGGTAATCCAGCTTATGAAAAAAAATGCAACATCTTTGTCGACAGAAGCATACAAAAAGAGTAGGCATTTGTCAAGCAATCTCTTACTTTGTTATTGAAAAATGGTTCGTGTATCCTTTTTGTTTCAGCTCTTTTATTTTAGTTAGTAGAATTATAATAGAGATATCTAAAATTTAGATGGAACCAATTATAATCAAGTGAAGAAAACTTTTCTTGAAGTTCAAAATGGGGATATCATTCGTTGTTTTTTTTTATTGTTTTTATGTATTTTTAAAATATGTGTATCCATAGAAGATAAAAAATAAGTAAGATATAAAAGTAAATGTATAAAATATCAAATATAATTTTCGAAACTTAATGTTCAAATAATAGGACACATCAAATGATAAGGTACATGATTAACATTATTATCATCGATCATTTAATTTACGTTTTTTGTAAAAAAAATAAAATTAGTCCGTCATTGATCATTTTACCCATATAAAAGGAATATTTAGGTTCAAAATTGAAGTTTTACATCCGATAATGCATTTTGCACTACATTAAAGTTGAAAGTTGATCATAAATGTGTTGATGATCTTGTAGTGCATAATATGATATAAAATATTTGATTGAAAACATCAATTAATTTCCTTTGATATTAACGCGAGTTTTAAAACCTCGTTTCCAACACACGCATATGGAACGAGATCCTATCCATCTTCTCTCTCTTCATCCTCTTTTCATCCAAATCTCAATCATTACATTAATTTAATGGCTGAGATTTGATTGGAGAGCTGATGGAGAGTGAGGATAAAAATGATCAATTTCACACGCACACAAGGTTCATAACCAAGTAAACAAGTAATGAGAACATATTTTTAGCAACTTTTTTTTATTAAGTATTTATTGTTTACATACTTATTATTAAAATAAATAAACTATACAACAAAAGCTTCAGTTATCAATTTGGAATATGCCATATTTTAATACCAAACAATAATACGACAAATTCTCTCTCTTTGTGTTAATTCCTCTTATTTTCTTTTCAGTGACAACTAATAAGTGCATCTTTGAAATTTCATTGACACAAACAAACAGAAATTTGTAATGATATAAATGTAATAAAAACATCATCAAATGTGAAAGAAATCTTTTTTTTTTTATTTTTGACAAACGTCTATTTTAAATGAAAATACAAATATAGCCTAAATGGCAAACCAAAACACAACTAAACTAGTCAATGTCTGTACAAAAAAAAAAAAATGGATGAACCGAAAAAACTAGTCAAAGGTGAGTACTCAGTCAGGGGAAGGCTTCCATATTCAACTACTACCCATTAGCTTTTTCTTTTCTTAGTCTTAATTAACTCAAACTTTGCTTAATGCCCACCAACAAAACCACTATGAACTGCACTTTGCTTAATAATGCTCTCCATTTCATTTTCTTTTCTTTTTTTTATTTTCTTGGTAAATCATATTCTCCATTTCTGAAAGTTCTGTTATCGACATTATTCCCCCTAATTTCTTTGTGCAGCCTTTTCTTATTTAATTGGTTTTTTTAACGCGGGTTATCTTCCGCTTTATTTGGAATCTTCAATTTTTCAGACACAAGGAAACAAAAAGAGAGAAAAACTTCAATTCCTTTGAATTTGAGTGACAATTATAAATGATGACAAGGTAAGTGACTTGACAAATGACCCTTCATAATCAGTATGCAAAAGATGCAATATAAAGTTGAGAAAGACATTGTCCAAAAATCCTATAATTAATTTTTTTCACTCTTATATGATTCATTAGTATACAAAATGATCAATCTCTGCCACATTGTGGCTCATTGTTTTCTTTGCTAATCAAATCAGTTACAACTAACACAATGCACAAGCAAAGTATTCTCATGGTCTCTTTTTTTCGTTCACACGGTAACAGTTCTGTC
This sequence comes from Ammopiptanthus mongolicus, assembly GCA_039655645.1. NCBI lineage: Eukaryota > Viridiplantae > Streptophyta > Magnoliopsida > Fabales > Fabaceae > Ammopiptanthus > Ammopiptanthus mongolicus. The sequence continues at coordinate 69,066,840 of CM077351.1, read as the reverse complement.
ACTGCTTGATCAGAGCAATACTAAAATGTGAAAACTACCGTATTTTAGAGAAATTGTTACTAGAATTACAACACTAGTTTGCATACATAACATGAGGGAGCAATGCTACTTAAACTTCCATCTTGGTCCTATATTTCCAAGCAATTTATGAGGGAGCAAAGCGTGGGAATGTGGAGCAATCAGAACCAATCCTTTTTTTTTTCTTTTTTCTTTGCATGATCTCTTGTGCAAATGAGTGAAAAGTAGTATTGTATATATATATATATATATATATATATATATATATATATATGTGTGTGTGTGTGTGTGTGTGTGTGTGTGTGTAAAACTCATTATTGGTAGGAAATGGCATTGAGCTTTCAAGTAATAAAAAAACAGAAGAAAAGTGCTCTATATGGGCCATCTTGACAGATATGATGAAATGCGAAGGGTTTTAATTTCGGGGTTAACTTTGTTAGCACTACCAATAAGTTAAATGAGAGATTCCATTTGAAGTAATTTTGGGTTATAATAATGAACTTGCCACGTCATCTACTCTCTTTTTCGCTTATGTATAGCACTAGTACCTAGTATGTAGATACTCTTTTTAAGTATAAAGCTGTTTGATAATCTCCAAGTGCTAATATTTATTTTCCTACACTTAAGACCGACAACTTCTTTGAGGCCAATCTGCTTTTCTATTCAAAATATAATTAGCTAAACTAGAGTGAGTACATGATTGAAGCCATGACAAATGAAATAGAAGAAAAGGAACGGCATAAATTAAAACAACCTAATGTGTAACTTGTGCAAGAAGAATTCTATATTTGAAGTTGACCAATTGATGCAGAGTGGACTAAGTGGAGGACAAAATGATACAAAATGCCAACTCACTTTGACCCTTTTCATTTCATTATTTGGAATCATACCTTTCAACATCCAAATGCATTGCATTCTCTTTGTATCCTCTTCGTTTTTTAGAGGGTCTCTCCCTATTACCTCCCTTTTATGCAAGCCTGCCGCTAAAATCATTTTCACAATCCAGCTAGTGGAATAATCTATAAAATGACTAGGTGTGTGTTTGGAAACCCTTAGTTGAGGGTCTTGAAGTGTTTTTGTCAAAAGTTACTATGAGTAGCTTTCACGATAAAGAAATGATTCTATTGATATCCACTATGTTTCCAAACACACACTACACTTTACTTCTCCTCAACCCATACAATATCTTCCCAGAGTATCCAATTAGGAAATTAGAATTAATTACAAGGTCAGTGGGTTAGTTAATGAGAGGGTTCAACCGTATAAATAGGGAAAGAGAGAAGGAAAAGGGATTGGAGAATTGTTAGGTTGTTAAAACTGGGCAAAGGTTTAATTGTGAAAGGGGAAACCCTTGGAGGAGATTACTCACTTATTCTTGTTTTTTTTTTCTATTCAAGATTCAATAAAAATTCATTCTTTTCCTTTACTTTTCCAATTTTGTCTTTTGGTGTAATATAATGTTCATCCTATTATGCTGTTGTGGAAGTCTCTCAACCATCATATGTATTAGTTAAATCCAAACCAATGTTGGTTTTCATGTGTCAACATTTGAGATGACAACAAGTACAGTGATCAGAGACAGTTAGTAGTTCTCTTGATGATAATTCAATGTGAGAGTCAAAAGGAGCTGAGGGAGGAAGACAACCACAGATGTTCAAATCACAAAGAATTTGTTCCACTTACTGCCATGCTTCCTTGAACACACTTTCAGTTTTAGGGTCTTCTCCTCTACCCCTCTATGATTTGATGTTTCACATGGCAAAAAATAGTTCAGACACTAATATCAATGTTCACTATGCTGATTGTTTAGCAGTAACGCACTATTGATCACCCTGTAAACTTGAGCAATCAATATCATCTTATGAAATCCGGAGTACAATAGGGATATGATATAACATAGATATGTAGTGGATCACCTCTTGTGCCAGAATAGTGTTATCCGAAGTACCCCGCTTCAGGATGAAGCTACTTTGAAGGGGGGACAACGGGTCATTTAAGTAAGGGCACGGACAATTCACCAAAACTTTAGTAATCACCTTGAAAACAACATTGCAAAGGAAAATCGAGCGAAAGTTCTTCAAGCAGACAGGATTATCTTCCTTTGGGATAAGAAAGATATCAGATTAATCTCACCATTTTTTTTTTTGAAATAAACATTGTTTCTTTATGATTTAATCTTTTCCAAACATACTCATTGATAGATCTGAAAAGAAACGTGTTTGACGGTTGGGATAAGGGGGCTTTTTATTTATATAGATAGATTACACGATAATCCTACCAAAAACATTTTGAATCTTTCCCATAAATGAACATTAATATGACAAAAAGAATAGAAAAAATTGAATGAAAAATTCAAATTAAAAAAATTGAAAAAACTCATGCAGGATTGTTTCAGAGAATATGGGTGTTGTGGTGAAAATAAAGAATTATAAATGAAATAGAGAGAGATAATCAAATATTGATTTTTTATAACAACATTTTATATATCACAAGACGAAACCAATAAATATAATAAGAGCATGTTTGGAAAATATTAATTTTTCTCATTTCAGCTGTTTTTTGGCTAAAAAGTTGTTTTATACATAAACTATCATGTTTGGCAATTAGTTTAAATTTATAAAAAAATTTTTTTGGGGGGAAAAATATTATTTTATGTCATCTAATTTGTTTTAGCTTAAGATTGTTGTGATTTGATTATTTTTCATTCTCAAAACTCTCTTCCCTATTTATCTCTACAAAACTAATTTTCAAACAAGTATTATTAAATTATACAAATAGTTTCATATCATTTTTTGTAATTTACTATGTAAAAATAATTTTTTTTGCACCACCTAAACGAAATAGATTATCTTAAAATCTATTTTCAGCAAACATACTCAAATAAGAACAGATTCTGATTATAATCGATTAAGCATAATATATATATATAAGGAATAAATAAGGAATAAAGATCCTGTCCATTTTTTCAAAGAATGAAAAAATGGAGAGTTCCATTACTATAATTTTGGTTATATAAAACATATATATTTCTCAAATGAATGACATTTATTAAGCTTTTATATATTTTATATATCTAAAATTATAATAATTAAACCTTTTATTTTTTTTATAAAATGGAAAGTATCTTAACTGGTGTATAAGTTGGCCATTGAGTTGGGAACACGCAATGTGGATAAGAATTTATATTTTTTGCGTATCGGGAAATGTATCACTGCAAGGAGCAAGGACCGCAGCGGACAAGAAACTCAAATATAAGAAGAGGAATTGGTTCCCCTCTGCATAAAGGCTCGGCATGTATGTGGGTTTGCTAAATACCACAAAGTTGGAAAAATCACCAATGTAGAATGACAATCAAACGTACCTTTACCCCAAAAACATCTTTGAGGAGGAAGCTCTTGCAAATTGTAACCCAAACATAATCGTAGATGTGAAATGATATATGTCATGTTTGATTTACTGTTGTCATTATATATTAGGATCTAAACATATATTTATCTTAAAAGAATTTTATAATTACTTTATTTTAAATATACGTTTATAATTTCTCTACTGTTAACTAAACATTATATAAAAAGGAGTCTTCTTATTTCATGTACGAGATGGAGGGGTTTTTAATGTAGGGATGGCAATGGGACGGGATGGATGCGGATAGTGCTTTCCCCACATCCATAACCGTCAATATCGATGAATATTTATGCGGATAGTGAATATCCATGGATATTCGTAGGTATTTAAGAATCTAAAATAAAAAGGAAATAAAATAAAATTATACAACATAATATAACAATATATTATATTAACATTATATAATATACTATATGTATTTTAAAAAATTTATTATTATTATTAGTTTAACCACTAAAAGAAATGAAATAATAAAGAAAATAAAGTTTTTCATCTCAAAGTAATAGAAGTTGTCGTAATATATAATATATATTTAATAAAAAATATTTATTATAAATATGCGGGTACCCGTGGGGCGGGTACTATGATCCTCATCCCCATTTAATAGGTATCCATTTACTATCCACTACTGATAATCCATGCGGATATCCGCGGATGCGGATAATTTTGTCATCCCTAATTCAGTGTAAGGGATTTTAAAATGGATAAAAATTATGTGCGTAAGAATTTTAGGTGTTTATTGCATGTGTTGTTTATTAATATAAATATAATGTGTCTTATCTTTTAATCACTTCATTTCTAAGCTACAAAAATAACACATATTATGTGTTTATCGGTGAAATATACCACCCTAAATTTTTTTTTGTCAAAGTTTTATTCTTCAAATTTTGTTGCAAGAGTAACTTCGTATTTAATCTAATTGTGCTGCATAATTCATGCATAACCTTTTTTTATGAAGGAAAAAAAGAAGATAAGAAATGAATATATTAGAAAAAAAGTATGAGCACATTTATTGAACAAATAGAATTACATCTAACATAGTTTTGACATGTGAGAAGAAAATAATAAAGGGTTGGACTTCTCTAAATTGAGTAAATGTGTAAAGTGGGAAAGTAAATGATGTATCCACCATTGATTAGTTAAAATGCATTGAGATCTCAACCCACTTAAAGTAATTAAGGATGGATACACTCTTACTTTCTCACTTCACACTTTTGCTTATTTTAGAGGAGTTTTTTCCAATAATAAAAGCCCAAAATAAAAGACTTTGTAAGATAGAGGATAGTGTCAAGTAATTATAAGGAGAGGAAAACCAAAAAATTGTAGGTATAATCATAAGAAAGGATTTAGGGCTAAATCAACTAACAAAATATTTGACTCGTGATAAAACACAGGAGTATCGTTTGATTCATATACTTAACCCAATCTAATAAAATTTTGACAAAAGAAAAAAGTTAACTTTTGATAATAAAAAACCAATCTAATAAAATAAATTTAACTATTGTCGTAAAAAAGAGGTTTAAGAGAGAAAAATTCCCCAATCTTTATATATATATATATATATATATATATATATATATATATATATATATATAAATAAAGAGAGGATTCACTTACTTCAAGAGTAACTCTCTTAACTCTTAATCTCATCTATCCATTTATTCTAATCCAACAAAGGTCATGTGACTTCTTTAATGAATTAATATAGATCCATTAGATTAGAATAAATGGATGAATGAGATTAAAAGTAACTCTCTATATATATATATATATATATATATATATATATATATATATATATATATATATATAACTTTTGGTGCTAGTACTCATATACTAGTTAAGTATAAAAAATATTAAAAAATTACTTAAATATTTGGGTAAAACTGAAATATTTACTGTCTGGGAGAATAATATATTTTATGTGATTTTTCTGGGGCCGATGGTTAACTAGTTCTGATATATTAAAAAAATAGAAAAACTGCATTGGGGATTTGGGACAAAATCTTAAGGAGTAAAATAACTCTTTCATTTTCCAGAAATAAGTTATGTCTCTATTATTATACACCCCACCTCACCAAATTTGATTCATCAAAATTAGGGTATTCAATTGGCAATTATTGCTGCACATCCCAAAACAAAAAAGGAATTTATTTCCAGTAAATCTCTTAAAAGAGAGGGAAAAAATATAAAAAATAATGCTAAAAATAAACAATTATCAAAATGTAGATGTTCGAGATTTATTGAACAAAGTTTGTCCATTGAATTTCCAATTGTTTATTTTTTGACATAAAAGAAATTGATTCTTTACAAATCGATTTCTAATAAAATCATTTTTAAAATTATTTGAGAAGTCGGTTCGCAAGAAGTTGACTTCTCTTATACCAAAAAAATAAAGGAACGGATGAAAAGTTTCGGATTTGAAAGAGCGGACCAATATAACAAGAATATAATTTAATAAGTAATGTTGCAACAACAACATTTGGGTAATTTTTATTTTATTTTTTAATATTTTTATCCTTAAAAGAGGAGTAAAAGTAAAACTTCATTTTATGAGCTTTTTGATATTTGTTCCTCAGTTCACTTAACCGTTGTTTGGTTTGAGAAAATATAAAAAGAAAGAAAACAAGTAGAGAAAAGGGATTGATTGAAGTATTTTCCCACGTTTGGAATGTAACGAAATAATGAAAGAAAGGAAAAAAAAAAAACCTTGTATGGCCCACAAATTTTTTCTTTGCTCCTATGTGAAGAAAACTGTGAGAAATTGAGTGTTTAAACGCATGCATGCAATATTCCCATTTTGTCCCGTAACCACTTTATGAAATTGTGCTTTACTTCACACTAGTATCTGAACCCGTGCAACGTACGGGCAAGCTATACTGTTTTAATGTTATATTAGTTATAAATAAGTATTTATAACAATAATAATGTGCATAATTGTCTGGAAATTGTTACCTATCTGCAACAAATGAAATTTGACTACATACGTCCAAAATCGAGTGAACTTTTCCTAGGTTCAGACAGGTGAACTTTTCTTTAGTTCAGACGGGTGAAAGCTTCATTAGACGGGTGGAGTATTTGTGTAGACTTCAAACAGTTGAACTTAGTTCCAGACGTGTGAACTTTTCCTAGGTTCAGATGGGTGAAGTTTTCTATAGTTCAGACGAGTGGAAGCTTAGACAGGTGAAAGCTTCATTAGACAGGTGGAGTATTTGTGTAGACTTCAGATGTGTGAACTTTTCTTAGTTTCAGACGTGTGAACTTTTCCTAAGTTCAGACGGGTGAACTTTTCTTTAGTTCAGACGGGTGAAAGCTTCATTAGACTGGTGGCGTATTTGTGTAGACTTCAGACAGTTGAACTTTGCTCAGTTCCAGACGTGTGAACTTTTCCTAGGTTCAGACGGGTGAACTTTTCTTTAGTTCAGACTGGTGAAAGCTTAGACGGGTGAAAGCTTCATTAGACAGGTGGAGTATTTGTGTAGACTTCAGACAGTTGAACTTTCCTTAGCTCCAGACGTGTGAACTTTGCTCAGTTCCAGACGTGTGAACTTTTCGTAGTTCCAGACGTGTGAACTTTTCGTAGTTCCAGACGTATGAACTTTTATTTAGTTCATACGGGTGAAAGCTTCATTAGACGGGTGGAGTATTTGTGTAGACTTCAGACAGTTGAACTTTCCTTAGTTCTAGACGTGTGAACTTTTGCTGAGTTCCAGACGTGTGAACTTTCCTTAGCTCCAGACGGGTGAACTTTTCTTAGTTCCAGACTTGTGAACTTTTTCTTAGTTCCAGACGTGTGAACTTTTCCTAGGTTCAAACGTCTGAACTTTTCTTAGTTCAGACGGGTGAAAGCTTCATTAGACGGATGGAGTATTTGTGTAGACTTCAGACAGTTGAACTTCCCTTAGTTCCAGACGTGTGAACTTTTCTTAGTTCCAGACGTCTGAACTTTTTCTAGGTTCAGACGGGTGAACTTTTTTCTAGTTCACAAATTGAAACATAACAAAACTTCGTGCCTTGCCAACTAATTTATACTTTTACAGAATACAATATATAATATAGATAATAAAATTAAAATTTTAAGGTTAAAGAATTATAGTTGACCACAAATGTAAGATATGATTAAAGAAAGAAACATACCATTTATAGTCACGACTAAACCAAGGTGCAAGAAGAAGAATATTTGCCAATCCTAATAGAATGGAGACTTAGAATTGTATTCTTTAACTACTTAATAGTCACAACCATCCCTTGTCATTTTAATAAATATCAAAAATAAAAAAAAAAAACAACAAACTGAGAAGAGAAAAGTTACTGGTTATTTTGTATAACATTCATACTTGCTCTGTATATGTTCCAAGGAAAACATGAGAGGTGTGATATATGTATATCAGAAATGAAACCCAGAAATAAAAATAACTGATATCTTTTGAAATAAAAAACATCAACTGGCATATGAAGACTTGGGGGATATAATAGAGTATATACATTAACAATCACAATTGACAAAATGAAAATGTTGATATAACAATGGAATAACCAAAGCTGCAACTGATAATTCTGTTATAATGGCTAAGTAAGTGCAATAAATGTTAATTTACTGCCTACACCAAAATTAGAAATATAGACATTACAACAATTTCAGGTCATCTAATATAACTCTTGGACAATCACATTACAAACATACTGTTTCGGCTCACAATATTATGTTGATTGCACTATTATCTAAAGATATATTGAGAGATTTGTTTTATTCATAGTGCAACTTTTGGATATATAAAGATACCTTATTATATTATACAATATTATATATATATAATACAATGATTCATTGTTATGGTTTACGGGTCTACCATGTGGGTAGGGGAAATATCTAGTAAATAGGGAAATCTCAGAATGGGCAAATAGAAGAAAGGCAATGGTGTGAATCTTTCCTAGGTTCAGACGGGTGGAACTTTTCTTTAGTTCAGACGGGTGAAAGCTTCATTAGACGGATGAAGTATTTGTGTAGACTTCAGACAGTTGAACTTTCCTTAGTTCCAGACGTGTGAACTTTTCTTAGTTGGGACTGGACATGCGTGTATAGTGTATAGACTTCAGACAGTTGAACTTTTCCTAGTTCCAGACGTGTGAACTTTTCTTAGTTCCAGACGTGTGAACTTTTCCTAGGTTCAGATGGGTGAACTTTTCTTTTGTTCAGACTGGTGAAAGCTTCATTAGATGGGTGAAAGATAGGTGGAGTATTGTGTAGACTTCAGACGTGTGAACTTTTCTTAGTTCCAGACGTGTGAACTTTTCCTAAGTTCAGACGGGTGAACTTTTCTTTAATTCAGACGGGTGAACTTTTCTTTAGTTCAGACGGGTGAAAGCTTCATTAGACGGGTGAAAGACAGGTGGAGTATTGGTGTAGACTTCAGAGGTGTGAACTTTGCTTAGTTCCAGACGTGTGAACTTTTCCTAAGTTCAGACGGGTGAACTTTTCTTTCGTTCAGACGGGTGAAAGTTTCATTAGACGGGTGAAAGATAGGTGGAGTATTGGTGTAGACTTCAGACGTGTGAACTTTTCTTAGTTCCAGACGTGTGAGCTTTTCCAAAGTTCAGACGGGTGAACTTTTCTTTAGTTCAGACGAGCGAAAGCTTCATTAGACAGTTGAACTTTCCTTAGTTCCAGACATGTGAACTTTCCTTAGTTCCAGACATGTGAACTTTTTTTAGGTTCAGACGGGTGAACCTTTCTTAGTTCCGACGTGTGAACTTTTCTTAGTTCCAGACGTGTGAACTTTTCCTAGGTTCAGAGGGATGAACTTTTCTTTAGTTCAGACTGGTGAAAGCTTAAATGGGTGAAACATAGGTGTAGTATTGGTGTAGACTTCAAACAGTTGAACTTTCCTTAGCTCCAGACGTGCGAACTTTTCTTAGTTCCAGACGTGTGAACTTTTTCTAGGTTCAGACGGGTGAACTTTTCTTAGTTCCAGATGTGTTCTTCTGGTACACTTTGTACTAATTAGTTTGCTCTTTGTTTGTTCAATAAAAGTTTTTGAATAGAAATTGGTTCTAACGGCAGAAAAAGAGTAGGTTGCAAAGAGACCAAAAAACGTATGTATAGAGATGAATTTGGAGACCATAATTCAGACCTGCAAAGACAGTAGCACTTATCTGCTGCTGTTGCTGCTTGTTTGTGAGAATGTTAGTGTTTTTTTATTAACATGCCAATCAATATGCGTTAACATTCTTCATCTGTGAATTTATATCTGAGACATGGAAGTGTTGTTAATATGATAAACTTTATATTTGGATTTCTCCCATCATACGACTATATGCTTTTATGTTTGCATATCTCAGAGGAATATTCGAATATGTGTTTTGGACTGGACATGCGTGTATAGTGTATAGATGGGAACTCTTACTACAACACTTTTCTTAGTTCCAGACGTGTGAACTTTTCTTAGTTGGGACTGGGCATGCGTGTATAGTGTGTAGACTTCAAACAGTTGAACTTTTCCTAGCTCCAGACGTGTGAACTTTTCTTAGTTCCAGACGTGTGAACTTTTCCTAGGTTCAGATGGGTGAACTTTTCTTTTGTTCAGACTGGTGAAAGCTTTGACGGGTGAAAGATAGGTGGAGTATTAGTGTAGACTTCAAACAGTTGAATTTTTCTTAGTTCCAGACGTGTGAACTTTTCCTAGGTTCAGACGGATGAACTTTTCTTTTGTTCAGACTGGTGAAAGCTTAGACCGGTGAAAGATAGGTGGAGTATTGGTGTAGACTTCAGACGTGTGAACTTTTCTTAGTTCCAGACGTGTGAACTTTTCCTAAGTTCAGACGGGTGAACTTTTCTTTAGTTCAGACGGGTGAAAGCTTCATTAGACGGGTGGAGTATTTGTGTAGACTTCAGACAGTTGAACTTTCCTTAGTTTCAGACGTGTGAACTTTTCTCAGTTCCAGACGTGTGAACTTTTCCTAGGTTCAGACGGGTGAACTTTTCTCAGTTCCAGACGTGTGAACTTTACTTAGTTTTAGGCTTACTTTGGGTTTTTTTTTTTTTTTTTTGCTCGAAACAGAGTGCATTCAATCATCCATTCTAAAATAACATGTCCAATGAAAAAACAAAAACCACTTCTAAGATATCTATAAGATATAACATAAAATAAGCTAAAATTTAGATAAAACACACGAATTGGGTCTTACATTCATTGATTCACTGTTAACAAAAAACATAATTACTTAACCGATTACAATAGTTGTCCACAAAATATAAAAGCAGGAAACCCCTAGGGTATGTGACCTCTAGCAGCAACCTCCCTAAACCATAAAACAACTACTCAAAATACATATAACTTAACACTTGGAACATAAATACAAGCAGCCAGATAAAAGCCCTAAACACAGCTGCCTAAACTACATATAAGACCAAACCCATAAAATACTCTACTCCTTCTCCATCTTAATATTTTTCTTCAACATTTTCAGTGGAAGGTCAAGGTCTGATTTCATCTTTTCAACTCCATAGTCCCTCTTGAGAGGAGTTAACTCCTCCACATCTTTGGATAAATCAATGTTTTCATCACATTGAGAATCCTTCTCACCACCAGCAGATGAAAACTTGAACAACAGATTTTGTCAACACCAATAAAAAAAACATTTACCTTTATAGTTTAAAATGATAAGGAAATGAAGGACTTGCATGATGGATTTTGAGAATACCTCTGCCAAAGCAGAGTTAGAACCCTCAACCACTAACTGCTTCACACCACCAAAATAAGCACTCTCAAAATTAAGTTCCTGATATAAAATATAATAACAACAAATTTAAAACATAAAGAAACAACAATTAGTTTGAGGTGTGTGCAAAGGATAAAGTAAAAAAAATTACCATGGGTTTCAGGTACAAATCATTGAATTTGTTCAAAATTTTCAAATCACTGCAAACTTTTTTGACCCGAAAGGATTGCTCAAACTTTCCACTAAATTGATTCTTGAACTCCACTTTGAAAAGGAAACTCTTATCCATCAGTGCCTCAGAAATTTCTTTAGGAAATGATCCATGACCAGACCCCTATAGAATAATGCAAGATAATATAAAATGTCAGATAATCCTTCAATATAATAAATTATATAAAAATCGCATAAAAAGATTTAGACCTTTTCATGATGGTCAAACATATCTGCACATGATTTGTTGAAAAGAACACTTGCATCACCATCAAATATCACAAAGGTTGCAGAATCTATGTCATCAATGACACGAACCTTGATTTTATACCTTGGAAAAACCTTCATCACATGCTTGTTACATTTTTCACCGAAGAACATCTTGTGGTCTGGATAAACTGACTTGTGGCAAATGCAAGCAGTGTACCACCAGTCCTCATCATCGACAATGTGTTTCACAGTTGCAAAAACAACATACGTTGATTCCTGCATGCAAGAATAAAATAGTAACAAAATAAATAAACAAAAAACCTGGGAAATATGAGAATAAAACAGTACACAAAAAGAAATAGCATTGTTAACCTCCTTGCAATCTTCTAGTCCTTAAAGGGTCTTTCTTGGTGTCATTTCAAGAAACTCTTCAGAAAGACCAACTATGGGAGCTTCAATAAGCTGGGTCAAAGCTTGGGTTAGTGTTTCCATAGTTTCAATCATCCTTATTGAAAATAAGACATAACACATAAGACATACACAACAATTAAGCAACAGAAGTTCACATGTGTACTCCTTAAATATTCAACAAAAAAAAAACTCACAAGAGAAAGATTCAAAAAATGAAATAACCTGTTTCTCAGTTGGAGAGCCTCCTCACATTCTGGGTTGAAGATTAAGTTGGTACAGTTCATGCAGTTTTGTAAATGAATTTTATCTACACAGATTAGATAATTTTATGGACATGGCAACATAAAATTGTACAAAACTAAATACAGAAGAATAAAGGCAAGATGATGACCTTTAAAGCACTTTACTTTCGCAAATTGCACAATGACCACAACATTTTGCACATCTCCAGCAGCAAGGAATGCATTTAGTTCATCAACATATGAACCAAACAGAGTGCATTCAATCCTGGCACTATTAGAAACAAATCCTTAATATCCAAAATAAGTGACAACCATAAGATAGAAATAAGGTACCAAAATAAATGATTTAATTCAAGTCTTACCCATAAGCTTCTAGACAAATGACATTAATTTTGGTCTTTGTCCCATTCCTCTCATACTCTTTCTCAGATCCAACACCAGCAAGGAAACCCATCACATCTGTAAAAATGAGTAAATCAGTCCAAAACTCAGCAAGTAAAAAAATAAAGAACACAAACAAACAACATAAGCTACAAATAAAACTTACCAAGTAAAAAATTAGTATCCAGGCAAGGCCCAATCCGACCTATAGAGACAAAATCATAGATACTTCCAGTAACCAAAGCACTATCCATGGATTCTACCTTAGTGGCAAACTGAAAGTTCAATTTGTAGCTATGGTGACATGTTCTGTAACCACCACCATTTGCAGTAACACCAAATCCATGGAAAGAGTAAACAGAACCCTCACACAACTGCTTTTGAAACTTGTAAATCAAAGATCTTTTCACGGAAGCATGGATCCTGTCTCCCTGCAACCAAAGGCAAATGATCAAATAAATATGTATCAACTGTTATTTTTGAAAATGGAGAGCATAAAATAAAAAAAATATATTTTTTAAGAAAAAACCTTCGAGTCCATCAGCACCATCTCCATTGAAAATGGTAATTTATGCCTAGAGAAATCACCCACCACCCACAGCCTAATGACCTTGGCCATGATTGCAAGACTCCTTTTCAGCAGAAATCTCACAAATGAAATCAAAGTTGGTAGACATCTCGCTCAGAAAATATGCACCTTTCTCTTTGATAACCTTAACAAATGGCTTTGTTGTTCAAGTCAATGCAATTGCACATTCGGTAATGAAACGAAAAGGGTCAATATATAGAGGAGTAAAAAGGAAGCAAAACCCTAAACCATAAAAATAAAGAGAAATAAAATAAATTTGAACAAATAATTAAATAAGACTTCACAATGCAGCAGGATACCTCACCAAGCAACTTTTACCTTTGCAAATCGTCTCAGTGCCTCAATAGCGTAAGTCTGTGCATTCGGCGCGCATGGGTCCATGGTCCAACACAGTCATAGAAGAGAGATGCAGAAACATGATACAACTGCAAGGAGAGCAGAGGAAATTTGACGAAGAAAAGCTGTATTAGCATCGGTTTTGAAGTATTGTCACGGATTAGGGATTAAGTTGATATTTGCCAATATTGTGATCAGAAGCCGTTGTGAAAATTGGGAAAAGTTTTGGGAGAGGTGCCTAGTGCCAGGCTGGATATGCATCGTGGCAGAGAAGATGATGTAGAAGAGAGATGGATTATGGAAAGAGATGCAGAACACGGCTTAGGCTTGCCTTTGTCTTTTGTGGGGATGTTTCCACCATATATCTCAGCAGTTCACCCGTCTGAGAGAGGGGGTTTGATAATTGGACCAAGCGTGGTTTTCCTTTTGTATGGTTCACCCGTCTGCATATTTGCTGTCCTAACCAAGTTTTATGGTCAAGAGAGACGGATTGGTCCATTTCATTACTTCCCTAATTAGCAATATTTTGAATTGCTTTAGACAAGATGTGGGTTGGTTGAGTGACACGTGTAAAAAATTACTCCAGCAGTGAGTTTTAAGTGTATATAATATAGATTAGATTACGTACAAAAGTAGTGTGTCTCTTTGTTCATACTCACTATTTACCTCTTTGATTCTTGCTCACTGCTTGCATTCCCGTATACAGTTTCTCCCTCTAAGTCTAAGCTAACTAAGCACCACACTAGAGAGAATAAAGATGGTAGGGGTGGGAATATACTGAATTAAAATTAAATTTTTATAATTTAAAATTAATAAGTTTATTTTTAATTAATATTAATTATAAGATATATTTATTTATATAACACAATTCAAGAAAATATCATTTTTTTTAACTTTCTTTCATTTTTCTTTCATATCAAACAACTTTTAAATATGTGAGGTATTTATATCATTTCACAAATTCGTTTTTCCTTTCAATTTCTATAACCAATCAAACAAGAGAAAAGAAAAGTTTTAACTTTCTTTTCTTTCATTTTCTCTCATACCAAACTACTAAAAAATTGTCTCATTTTCTACTTCTTTCTCTTCTTTCCCTTTCTTTCCACTCACTGGCTCCATTATTCAAGGGTAACTTCGTTTAAGAATAGTTTATCAATAATAATGGAATCTATCGCAGACAAATATTACCTATAGTATCAAGTATGTAAATCTTAAAATCGTTGTTTTAAAAACAATTATATCTAACCATCAATCTTATCTAATTAATATGGCACGAGCAACTAAATCTACCAAGGAGTCTATAGTGACTACCAACCAATGTTTTAAATATCATACCAGATTGATAGGACAGACTTCAAAAATCAGGAATTCAGCCTCTAGTCTGAATGGGCATAAGAGCCAAAATCATTTCTACTGCCAAACCGGTTTAAAACGGTCAAAAATCGGGTTCGACCGGGTTAAACCTAATTTGGTCAGTTTTCTGAAAAATTAAAAATTTAAAAATGAATATCAAACAATACAAAAAGTGAAAAAATTGAAAACCAAATCCTAATTTGTGCGGTGGTGCAGATTGCAGAAAGCACGATAGTTTGTCTTCTGATCTTTGTCTCCATCGTTCGGCCCTTTTGCTATAGTTCGCCTTCGTCTCCATCCATGTGCAATCAATCGAGTTTATCTTCGTCGCTGCTGCATTCGTCTTCTTCCCACCCACGTGCAGTTGCGTTCGTCTCTGTACTTGTTGTCATTCTACATTGTCTTCGTCTTACATTTACGCGTTGAGTTTTTAGAGTTCAGATTGTTTCAGTTTTTAAAAAGGTAAAACACGTGTCACATAATTTATAATATAATAAACTATAAAAAAAAAAAAACTATCAACTAAAGTTTAACTATAAAGTTTTGAACTTTTTTCTTTGTTCTAATCATTATAATATCATATTTGATTATGTTAGACGATCCAGTCTAATCAGTTAAATATGAATCTGAACCTTTTTTGGTTTGCTATCTGATTTGGCTTTAATAATATTGCTTTCAACCACGCAATACACACAAAGTCATAAGTCATATGATGCTTAACTATTAGGAGTGGGAATAGGTCAAGTCGGACCTATGACCGGATCTGGTTAAGATCTAGTTTGACCTGTGTAATAAAAAGGTCGGGTCAAGGCTTTTTAAAATGTTCATATAGCTAAAGAGGCCAATTTAAGGCATTAAAAAAAGCCTACTAGGCCTGTCAGGATGGCCTATTTAACAAGGCCTATTGGTCTATTTAAAGGTAGAAGTCTACTTGCTTGTTTATTTGTGAAGGCCTAATGACCTATTTATCTTTATAGGCCTACCGGTCTTTTTATCATTAGAGGTCTACAAGCCTATTTATAAGTGAAGACCTATAACCTATTTATAGGTGGAGGGTTATCTAAAGGCCGTATTGAAAAGTAATCTTTTAAATAAGCTTTCAGGCGAAGTCAGGCTTTGAAGTAGGACGGACCGGACCATGCCTTCAGTTCTTAAGATTGGAACACGGGTCATGTCTGTTTATGTCAGGGTCTGGTCTGACCTGACTTATTCCTACCCCTATTAACTAATAATTGCAAGTATTCCGTGAAATGTATGTAAATTTCTGAATTTAGATAGAAACTTAATAAAATGTAGATTAAAATAGAAAAATATATAAAATTTAAAGTAGTATGCATAATTAAAATTATAAAAAAGATATATATAGTTTATTTATTTATATTGATCTTTAAAAAAATTAAAAAATTGGGTTTAACGAGTTAGGCTAGATTAATACGTTTTAGGTAGGGGTGTTCAAGACCCATCCACTTATAACCTACCAGACTCTGTGTTTTTTTGGTAAGGGTTCGGGTTATACCTCGAGCTTTCCCAAGTTGGGACTCCCAACCCGATCCGATATCCCGCATTCTTTTAAATTTTATACCCTTTCTTATAATTAGGTATAAGTGTGATTTCTTGACTTGAATTAATAACATTACACAATATGATAATATATTTATTGGTATTATTAGTTTTTTTTAACATACCGTAATTAGGGTCTTTAGCTCCCTAGTGGTTCTACGGAATATCCCCACAAGCTTAGATCCTTTGGACCCGCAATGGGGCTAATCTCCGCTAGAGTGCTTAGTCACAGTGAAGGTTTTTCATCCCTTCCCAATAATGTATTTTGCGAGATTCGAATCGTGGTCCTCCCCCACGAGCTCAGCCTGTCAACCAACTGAGCTACACCCATTTGCTGATATTATTTGTTTTTAAATTATATTATAAAATATATCTTAGTATTAGTTTTCTACTTTTTCAATTCTATGATTTAGTAATGTATAACTTTTAAACTTATACATTATGCCAACATATTGAGTTGACCGGATTCTGCCCCAATTGCGTTATGGTTGGATTGGATTCGGATTTAAGCAAATAACCTTATCAAATTACAAAAGTTTAAATAAAAAGTAAATTACTTAATGTATTAAATAATTTAAAAAAATTAATTGCTAGTTATGGAGAAAAGGAGGATGTGATTGTGAAATATGTGTTTAGCATATGTGTGATTGTAGAATATGCTAAATAGAAATAACATAAAAATGAATAATAGAATTAATCGGTGTGATTGTGGAATATGTTAAAACAAAATAATATGTGAAAAATAAATAATACAATTAATTAGAGCATATAAAAAATGAATAATTTAATTGATGAAATTAAAAAAATACAAAAAGCTATATTTAACATTCGTGAAGTTATGTGATTCAATGAAGAGGAAAGTTTTTCATGAGAATGTTTGACATGCAAGAATGTGAGGACTTAAATTTAATCCTCCCTTACTAACAAAATATTTTGCTGGTTGTTTCATTTTAAATTTCGAACATCAATTTTGGACAATTTTTTGATACCTATGTATGGACAATAGTTTTTTCTTTCTTTCTTTCTCTTTCTCTTTCTCTCTCTCTCCCCCCTTGTTTTTTAATTATTATTTTTTGATTTTCCTCCCATTTTTCCTCACCACCCACATGTTTTAATTTTCTCTCCTTCACTCGCACTTCGTTTTCTCTTCCCCCCAAGCACTTTCATTTTCTTCCTTCTTCTTATTTGCTCTTGACCAGTGGCGATGAGTGAGTGGTGGTTTGGTGATGGTGAGTGGCAGTGTAGCTAATAGTGGTTTTATGGTGGTGAGTAGTGGAGGTTGATGGTCGTGATGATTGGTATTAATGATGCAATGCTGGAGCTTACAGAAAAAACATTGAGGGGCCAAAGTGCAAAAAGTAAAATAAGTTATAAACATTTTTTTTCAACCAAAAATAGTGTGCAAAAGCATCACAATAAAGAAAGAGATCCCAACTAGGTTGGCACCTCAAACCTTACCTATCATTTGCAGCACACTAATTTTATTAAAAATAAGAAAAGAATACAAAAAGTAGCATAGGGGACTAGGCCAAAACCCATACAAAGAAAAGATTACTTAAACCTATAAAAAAGGAAGACTAAATCTATTGCGATTAAAGTCTTCTAGAACAAAACTAGGTGAAAAAACCCACCAATTAAAACAATGAGAATGAATTCCATATGAAGCTAAGCTAGTCTATTTACACAAGTGTTCCCTTCACTAAAGATATGAGATGAGTGAAACTGCATTCTGTTGGACAACCTGAGACAACTTTTCCAACGGTTTCTTAGCATCCATGGAACTAGATTATGGTTCTTGAATGCCATTAAAACCAGCATCGAGTCACATTCTAACCATAATCTATGACATCCTCACTAGTGCAAAAAATGGATTCCACGTCAGAATATCACATCGGTTACTTCAGAACCGATGTTAAAAATAGGCGCGGTGGCAAACTTGTAAATAAATTATTGAGGGAACAAACTTTTATCATCGGTTGCTTCAGAACCGACGTCAAAAGTGACATCTAACATCGGTTGGATAAGAAACCGATGTTAAATGTCTTTTTTTAACATCGGTTCTGAAGAACCAATGTCAAATGTCACTTTTTAATATCGGTTTCTTTGCAACCGATGTCAAAGGTGACATTTAACATCGGTTTCTTTTTTAACCGATGTTAAAAGTGATGTTCATTACGCGCTCATATTCTTCCCTCTAACGTTTATTTTCTCAGTTCTCACTCACTTCTCTCACTCTCTTCTCTCACTCCCTACCACCGTTGAGTCTCCGTCGCCTCAAGCCACTGTCGCGCCTCAAGGTACTCTTCTTGCTCCTTCATTGTTCTCTATGTTGACTTCTGTTGGTTTGATTTTTGATGAGGGACTCACATATCGTTGGCTTCTATTGATATAACAGTAGGGTTACTATTGCGTTCATTCCTCCTCCCACCATAACTCCGATTTCACACTGTGCAGTTACGGTTCCACCACGACGGTACTCTCTCTCCCTCTCTCTCTCTCCCTGCTATCCATTAGGGTCCAGAATTACTGTCATGGGTTAATATTGGGTAATTTTTATTTATTACCTGTGGTGAACACTGGGTGCCACTAAGCTATAAGCTATGTGCCTCAAGAGGAAGACATTGAGTTGGTAGAGAAATTCTGCTTCATTAGGGTTGGCTCTCTTTGAAGTTCTTCATTTTCCAAACAGTAGCAGAACCAATGATGCCATACCTTATTGTTTTTAAGTCAGTTCTTGTCACCTCACTAAGTTGAATAACACCCATGTTGATTAAGCTAAGAGTGGTTTGGGATTATTAAATTGAATATTTACATGAATATTGAGATTGTGAAATATTAGACAACCGTCTCTTTCAATTCTTATATATAGTACAAAATTGGTAATTAATCTCAGAGTTGGAGACAGTACAAAGTAACTTAGTCAAATGGATATGCTACTATATATCAATGCAACCAGACAATGTTTTGCTTGTATATCCAACTGCATATTTGTGACAATTTTTGGCTTGGATTTGATAGGGATTGCAGTGGGATTTTCGGTGCCTCTTCTTGCTGCCTCCATCTCTGAACGACCCTCTTCTTGCTTCAGGTATGAAGCTAATGCCTCATACTATTATTTAATGTGCATATTATTATTCAAACAAGTATTTACTTTTTAAGAACTAAGTAAAGATCTTAACTATTGACTAAGTTCTTTAGTTTAATTTTTTAGTCTATGTGAGAGAGAGATATTAGGCTTTAAGATCTATTGAGCCAAGACTTTTTTAGGCTTGGCTTGTAAACCCACTTGTAAAGTAAAGCTCTTTAGTTTAATTTTTGAGTATATGTGAGAGAGAGATATTAGGCTTTTAGTTCTTTTGAGCGAAGACCTTTAGGCAAATGTAAAATTCTTTTTAGGTATGAAATCAATTTACTTCCTCCCTTTTAATGTGGTTCTCTTGTGTGTATATCTACAAAACATAGTTATGGATCGTAGTTGGATGGATAGTAGACGCACAAGTGATGAGTATGGGAAGGCAGTGGAAGAGTTTCTAGAATTTGCTAAAAGAAATCTTCTTAATAGTAGTAATGGAAGATTTTATTGTCCTTGTGTTAATTGTTTGAATCAGAGGAAATGTGAAGTTGGGGAAATACGGGAGCATCTTATTTGTGATGGGATTTGCAAGAGTTATACAAGATGGATAGGGCATGGTGATCAATTGTTAAACATGCCAAGTGTATCCCAAAGTGAGGATGTTGACGTAGATATGGAGGACGATCGACTAGAGGACATGATCCGTGATATTGGACAAGAGCCTTTTCAACGAGCACATATGTATGATACCCGGGGTGCACTACTTATACTCGGTTGTCAGCGGTGTTAAAATTGGTCACTGTGAAGGCGAGGAATGGGCGGAGTGATAAAAGCTTCACTGAATTGCTTGAGTTGTTGAAAGACATGCTTCCAGAAGGTAACACATTGCCGGATCGTAACTATGAGGCAAAGAAGGTATTGTGTCCGATGGGTATGGAGTATAAGAAGATACACGCATGCCCTAATGATTGCATATTGTACAGGGATGCTTTTGAAGAGATGCACGAGTGCCCCAAGTGTGGGGTATCACGCTACAAAGTGAAGGATGGTGATTCTAGTTGTGATGTGATCACAAAGGGTCCTCCTGCGAAGGTGTTGTGGTATCTTTCAATAATTCCAAGGTTCAAGCGATTGTTCGCTAATGTAAATGACGCAAAGAACATTAGATGGCATGCAGATCAGAGGAAATGTGATGGACAGCTTCGCCATCCGGCTGATTCTTTGCAATGGAAGAGAATTGATAGTTTGTTTCCGGATTTCAGTAATGAGCCAAGAAACCTGAGGCTTGGACTTGCTACGGATGGAATGAATCCGTATGGTACCTTAAGTAGTATTCATAGTTCATGGCCTGTTCTCCTGGTAATTTACAACTTACCTCCTTGGTTGTACATGAAGCGCAAATACATTTATGTTATCTATGATGATTTCGGGCCCAACACAGCCAGGAAATGACTTAGATGTTTATCTAAGTCCCTTGATTGAAGACTTGAGAAAGCTGTGGGTGGAAGGCATTGATGTGTTTGACGGGTATTGCCATGAGACTTTCAGGATGCATGCCATGTTATTTTGCACCATCAATGACTTTCCAGCATACGGGAACTTGAGCGGGTATAGTATTAAGGGGCATAAAGCATGCCCTATATGTGAAGAAGGCACATGCTTTACTCAATTGCAACATGGAAGGAAGACAGTTTACCTTGGCATCGGAGATTTCTCACACCTGATCACCCGTATCGTAGATTGAGAAAAGCTTTTAATGGATGCCAGGAGAATGAAATTGCTCCGACGGCCTTAACTGGAGAGGAAGTTTATCAACGGGTGAAGGACATCAATGTTATCTTTGGAAAGGCCCAAAAGAAGGCTACTGAAAAAAACATATGGAAGAAGAGGTTGGTCTTCTTTGATCTTCCATACTGGTGCAAACTTGATCTAAGACACTGTATTGATGTGATGCATGTGGAGAAAAATGTGTGTGATAGTGTAATCGGAACGCTTCTCAACATTCAGGGCAAGACAAAGGATGGTGTGAATGTTCGTCTAGATTTGGTTGCGATGGGTATACGAGAGCAATTAGCTCCACAGTTAAAGGATGGTAAGCGGACATATTTGCCTCCAGCATGTCATACCTTGTCAAAAAAGGAGAGAAGAAGTTTTTGTGAGTGTCTACGGGATGTCAAAGTGCCACAGGGTTACTGTTCAAATGTCAAGAGGCTTGTCTCAATGAGCGATCTCAAATTAGTTGGCTTAAAGTCTCATGATTGCCACGTCTTGATGCAACAACTACTACTGGTGGCTATTCGTGATTCTGCTCCTAAAAATGTTAGACATGCCATAACTAGATTGTGCTTATTCTTCAATGCTATATGTAGCAAAGTCATTGATCCCCAGAAGTTGGATGAGTTGGAAAACGAGGCTGCTATTATCTTGTGCCAATTGGAGATGTATTTTCCTCCTTCATTTTTCGACATCATGGTTCATTTAATTGTTCATCTAGTGAGGGAGATTAGATTGTGTGGTCCCGTTTATTTAAGGTGGATGTACCCAGTTGAACGATACATGAAGATATTGAAAGGGTATGTGAAGAATCCACACCGTCCTGAAGCATCTATTATTCAAAGGTACGTTGCAGAAGAAGCTATTGAGTTTTGTTCAGACTACCTTTCACAAGCGGAACCTATAGGGGTTCCTAAGTCTCGTCATGAGGGAAGATGTGAAGGTAAGGGTACACGAGGTACAAATGTTAAGAGCATGGGTCGGGAGGAAGTGCTTCAAGCGCATTTGTATATATTGAATAACACTGATGAAGTTGAACCTTACTTATGTGCTCACAAAAGCAAAGTCGAGGAAAAAAACCCTCGAATGAACGAAAAATGGTTGTTGAAGCAGCATAATAAGACTTTCTTAAACTGGTTTAAAGAACAAATTATGAATGATGATACTGCTTCTGATACATTAAAATGGCTATCACAGGGGCCTAACTTTGATGTCATATGTTGGAGCGGATATGATATCAATAAGTTTTCCTTCTATACAAAGTCTCAGGATGACAAGAGTACAATGCAAAACAGTGGGGTTATGATCGTGGCTGAGTCCATGCACTTCTCTAGTTCAAAAGATACAAACCCCATTATGGCACCATTATCTTACTTTGGAGTCATTGATGAGATTTGGGAGGTGGATTACACTAAATTTAGAGTGGCAGTTTTTAAATGTAAGTGGGTTGACAGTAACAGTGGTGTACAAACCGATGAATTAGGATTTACATTGGTAGACCTTGACAAGCTAGGTCATACAGAAGAGCCTTTCATCATGGCATTCCAAGCAAAACAAGTGTTTTATATCAATGACCCTTCTAACAAAAGGTGGTCAGTGGTTCTATAAGGAAAAAGCATGCATAATGGTAGTGATGAAAATCAAGATTCAACTCTTGATATTCCTGAGACTCCTTCTTTCTCAACACTGATGCCTAATTTCATTGAGGAAAATGAAGTGGATGATATACATGTCACTCGTGATGATCATCATGAAAGGATATTTGTCTAAACTTGACCATAGTGTAAGTTATGTTTATTTTTATTTATCCATGCTAAAGTATGCTTATTTTTATTTATCGATATATGTTAAATTAGGCTTATTTTTATTTATCCATTTTAATACTGACCTAACTTATTATTTTTTGTCTAAACAGGTATACATGGATGATTCATCAGGCATCCCTCATTCATAGAGCAGGTCGGATAGTCAGCCGTCACAAAAAAGGGGTAGATCTGCCACACGGTTGAAAAAGTTGACCCTAGGCCGTGGTGATAATCAGAGGCTTTCGGTCCAGTTTGATGAATATGGGATGCCCACAGGGCCGCATAGTGAAGACTTCATCAGTTATGTGGCCCTCCTTGGTCGAAGCAAGGCTAGCATTCTGATAGAGATTGGGGTCAAGTACCGCAGGTTGTGAAGGATCAGATTTGGGAGTCACTCATAGTATATTTTGCCTTTACCCTCTCTGTTTATATCTATTGTATTTAACTATATTATAATCATACACTAATTCCTCCATTTTATGTAATGTAGCTCACCTTTGATTTGCCGAATACTGCTGATATGAAGAAGCGATCGATTTCTTATGCGGGTTTGCGTTGGAGGGGATTTAAGACTTATTTGGGTCAGAAATACATATTTGGGTCGACCGACGGATCTCCTCTTGTGAAGTACACGTTCCTTGATCAGGAGACGTGGGATAGGTTTGTTGCGAGCCGACACGAGCCTGCCTTTTTGGTTAGTTAGAGTTATGTTTTTTTTTTTTTTTTATAATAGGCCAACGTCATTTATTTATTTTACTGAATTGAGTACATGTTCTTTGTAACAGGAAAAAAGGAGAAAGGCACAGGACATCCAAAAAAATAATGTCCACCCCCACAATATGTCTCGTGGTGGCTATCGTAAGATTCGGAAGAAGATGATTGAAGAGAAGTTGAAACAAAGGCAGGAACAAGCCGAATCTGGAGGAGAGGCAGTAGTTGTTGATCCTCCATCTCCACCCGCACGCCATGATACATGGTTGAGAGGCCGACAAAAGTCAACGGGAGAGTATATAGCTGAACCCACACGCATTGTGGCGGAAAAGATTGTAAGTAATTAATATTCAATTCTACTTGTAATTGTAACAAACTTAAGTACACACTGACTTATACATGTTTTGTGAATTTCCCCTTATAGGGTTCCCTAGTGGAACAGAACTCGCAAGGATCCTTCGTTCCACGTGGACGTCAGGATATATTGGCCACTGCCATTGGGAAACCTGACCACCCTGGCTGTGTCCTTGGTGTTGGAGGGCTTGTGGGC
Source organism: Ammopiptanthus mongolicus (assembly GCA_039655645.1). NCBI lineage: Eukaryota > Viridiplantae > Streptophyta > Magnoliopsida > Fabales > Fabaceae > Ammopiptanthus > Ammopiptanthus mongolicus. Next base: position 69,042,494 of record CM077351.1, on the reverse strand, counting down.
ATTCGCCAATTCCATGGATTAGATTCACATCATGATAGAGGTGTCAGCAGCGAAATGCGGGAACTCATTAAGCTGGAGATTAGACGGGAGGTCATGGAGGAGGTGAGACGAGATGTTATTCCAGAGATTAGACAGGAGATTATGGCATCGGTTCGACAGGAGATGTCATCTATGCAGGGTCATTCCCAACAAAGCCCAATTGTCCAACCTTCTCCCCATGTGAGCACAAAGGGGAGTTGTGATCATGCACGTATGTCAGTTGAGGAGCAGGAGGGTGATCTTTTTGAGGAGGAGGAGGAGGAGGAGGATCTGCATGAGCTGTATATTGTGGATCATAATCACGCTCGCTTGTTAGTGGCATATGGTAAGGTACACAACTTGGGAGGAACCGTGCACCACAGGCCATTAGAGCATGATATGGTGAGGGTGACGGTTGAACGGGTTCTACATGCTGATGCTCAGGTCCCTGTGCCCACCAAGGAGGTTGAAACAGTGGACCAGGCCCTCGACCAGTTCATTAAATGGCCGAAAGCACTTGTAAAGTCTTTTTCACTAAAGGTATTCATAATCATTCATGAATTACTTATGTCCAATTGAAATAACTTAACTGTGTTTACTAATATTTTATCTTTGTTGTTTAGGACATTGACAAGGTTGTTCCATCGAAAATGTCGGATCCGAGAATACATGATATGTCTGTTTTACCAAAGGTATTCATAATTATTCAATTACTTATGCATGTCTTTCTCTATTTACAATTGAAATAACTTAACGGTGTTTACTAATGTTTTATCTTTGTTGTTTAGGATGCTTACAAAGATAGTCAACCTCAGCTTGAATCGCCATTATTTCGTTTGGCTAAACTTGCTATGGAAAAAGGGCTGGAAGACATGACTCTGCCTAATTTGGAACACGATGGTAGTAAGGACTTAGCTTTGTTTACAATTTGTGGCAAGGATATTATTGACATATGCATGGAAGGTCAATGGTTATGCATTACGGTTCTACAACTATGGTGCACGTAAGTATTTTTTGTCATGTATCTTGGGTATTTCAATATTATAATTTATTTCAATATCTTAGGTAATTAACATTAACATTAATTTATTTCAATGTCTTAGGTATTTGCATCGCCTTAGTATCAAAAAGGGCAACCAGAGTTTGTATGGATACTTAGACCCCAGCATGATTGAGGGTAGTTATATTCATGTACCTACGATCAAGGCATACATCCTGAAGACGCTTGGTGAAAGCAAAAAACAGTTTTATCTAGCACCACTCCTCAAGGATCAACATTGGCAATTGCTGATACTTTGTCCTAGCCAGCATCTCGTCATCTTCTTGTGTTCGCTGCATAGAACGCCGGATAATGCATACAAGGAGGCAATTGATATGTAAGCTTTTATTTAATTTGTAATACATTTGCTGTTGTTTTATTACGTTGTGCAATAATTCACATGAATATTTTTTTATCATAGATCTATGAAGGCAAGTAGTATGGCATGTGCAGGTGGTAAAAGTAGGCCCCGTAAGTCAAAAAGAAAGCCTGAATGGATTTGCCCACGTGTAAGTAGTTTATTAGAACCCGAGATTCAACTGAAGGTTATATTATAATAATTATTATTATATAAGTATACTGATATTCAATTTTGTATTCATTTGTAGTTTCATAGACAAAAAGGCGGTTGGGAGTGTGGATATTATGTCATGAGACATATGTTAAATATTGTATCCGCGAGTATTACCGAACGATGGGATCAGGTAATTAATAGAATTTTTAACAAGTTAATTAATTAAATTATATTTTGCTTTAGTACTGCTGATGAGCTAATGTTTAGTTTATTTCAACTTGTGCAGGCTTTCGACAATCCGGCTCCGCTCTCTAAAGAGGAAATTCAAGACGTAAGGGAGCGTTGGGCAAAATTCTTTTTTGACTTTAGAGATCAATTAGATTAGATATATATATAGTTCATCAATTAGATGTTTAGGGTTTATGATTTATGTTGTATATATGAGTTTTTGGATTTCTGGATTTATGTTTAATTAGTGTTGAAATTCTGGATTTATGATATATATAGTTCATGTTTAGATTTTGAATTCTGAATTTCTGGATTTATGTTTAATTGACCACTGGATTCTTGTCTATATTTGATATTGCTGAATGAAAACAGGGAGAGAAGAAATTATAAAATAAAACCATTTTAAAAAAAAACGCACTTTTGACATCGGTTATGAGGAAACCGATGTCAAATGTTAACTTTTAACAACGGTTTAGACAAGAACCGATGTTAAAAGTTAACATTTGACATCGGTTCTGATCACAACCGATGTTAAAAGTTAAATTTTAACATCGGTTGGTAAAGGAACCGATGTTAAAAGTTCACTTTTAACATCGGTTGAAGTTCACAACTGATGTTAAAATTTAACTTTTAACATCGGTTTCTCAATAACCGATGTTAAAAGTTAAGTTTTAACATCGGTTATTAACCGATGTCAAAAGTGAACTTTTAACATCGGCTGTATCAATATCAGCGTAACAGCCGATGTTAAAAGTCAATTTTAACCGATGTTAAAAGTGTTTTCTGCACTAGTGCCTTTTTTGAAAGCAATTTCAATTGGTAGCATTGCAGCAATCAATTCTGCATGAAGAGAGTTATTGACCTCTCGAAGCTCCATCAATATTGCACTTTATCCAAGAGCAAGGAGGCTTATACCAAATTACTTGAATAACTAATGGAGCTTTGGAAGCATGACAAAAGACAGAAAATTGTTTAAGGACTCTGAATTCAGTCATGGAGTTAGAACAACATCACATAAACATTGTTACACATAAACCTTGAAGAGTTTTTTTTTGTTAATTATTAAGAAATTAGAAAGAAAAAAAATATTCACACCATAAGAGAAAATTTAAAACAAAGACGTGAATCAAACCTAAAATCAAGCCAACATCCTAACATTGAACATATATGTAAATGTTATTTGAATTTCCTTTTCCAACTCATTCGCTTATTTATTGTAAAATCAGATAAACAATCTTATTTCCTGCATAACTATCTTTCTTCATAAAAGAATGGTTTAAATAAGTCTTTGGTTCCTGCAAAGTTCACCAATTGTTGTTTTAATTCCTATAAAAAATTCTTAGGATTTTATTCCTGTAATCTCAATTTTTTTGTAAATAGTTCCCACCATCATCTATTTTCCGTCAACTGTCGACGTGGCAAACGGAATGTCACGTCAGCTATGTCGCATCATCCCCTTGGCACTGACATGACATGGCTGACGTAATATTCCTTTTGTCACGTCAGCAATTGATTGAAAGAGATGACAATAAGGACAATTTACAAAAAATATGAGATTACTCATACGAAATCCTAAGACAAAATTTACAGGAACTGAAACCAAAATTTGTGAACTTTGCAAGGACTAGAAACTTATTCAAACAAAAAAAATCTTACATTTGGGGCCACATGGTTAAAATTGTCAAATTCCTTCTTCTGGTATGATTTCTAGTACTTAAGGGTATAAGGTAATTTATTGTTCCTGTCCGGCTTGCTCTGATTGCTCTGAAAAAAAATCATACATTAGGGGCCACATGGGTTAAAATTGTCAAATCCCTTCATCTTATATATGATTTATAGTACTTTGGAGCATCGAGGTAATTTCATGTTCCTGTCCGACTTGTTCGTTTGGTTTGAAATATGGCCAGAAAATTGAAAACAATCATCAGGAGGTTAAAAATGTCAAATTCCTTCATCTAGGATGATTTCTAGTACTCATGACTACCAAGATAATTTTCATTTTTCTGTCCAACTTGCTATGAAATTTGGCCAAAAAGTAGAAACAAAATCATACATTAGGAGCCACTAGGTTAAAATTGCTAAGTTCCTTCATTTTGTATGATATATCTTGTACTGAGGGGTACCAAGGTAATTTCTTGTGCCTGTTTGAGTTGCTCCAAAATTTGGCTAGAAAATAGAAAAAAAGCCATACATTAGGGCCATAGGGTTCAAATTGACAATTTTTTTCATCTGGTATGATTTCTAATATTAAGGGATATAGGTAATTTCTTGTTTCTGTCTTATTGCTCTGAAATTTGGCTAGAAAATAGAAGGAAAAAAAAAGCATACATTAGGGACACGGGTTAAAATTGCCAATCCTTCTTCTGATATGATTTCTAATACTCGGGGGTATCCAGATAATTTTCTGTCTCTGTCCGACTTTGCTCTGAAATTTGGTCAAAAAATAGAAAAAATCGGTTTAACTAAGTTTTGATTACTTGCAAAGTTCACCAATTTTGGTTTTAGTCCCTATAATTTTTGTCTTACGATTTCTTTCTTGTTTTCTCAAAAATTTTGTAAATAGTCTTTACCGTCGTCTTTCTTATTAACTGTTGACGTGACAAACAGAATGCCACGTTAGTGCCACGTGATGGAAAGAGATGAGGGTAAGGATTATTTACAAATTTTTTTAGATTACAGGGACGAAATCCTAAAAATATTTTTACAATAACTAAAATCAAAATTAAAGAATTTTGGATTGACCAAAAACTCTTTTTTTTCTGATGAATCCCTAAAACTTATTTAAACCTAAAAGAATTGATTTGTAACAAGTTTCCAAACAGCATGAGACTATATGATTATCTCATTTTCTTATATATATGGTTGCAATCGTACACATAAATAGACACCCATAAACACACATATCCCATATCTTTATTAATATTCAATTCTTATTTGTCAATTCACATTAATTACTAGCTCATTGACTCCCTTCATCTTTTAAAAAATAAAAACTAAAATTTTCATATCTTAGTGGAGAGGGTAAATAGACCATTAATTAGATGAAAGGGGACTCTTAGCTTCCAAAGGATAACCGATAAGAACAACCATCTTGTAAATATACCACATATGACATTGATGTGAAATTCAACTGTTCAAATAACGATGCTTTTAATTACTTTTAGAACCGCCTGAATAAGATCTTAGCCCTAAAAAAATAATAAAATATGTTATACAATAAGACCAAAAAAATATAGATTAAAGTAATAATTTGTTCCTTATATGTGATACAAAATTTTTATTTAGTCTCTATACATAAAAATTTGAAAATGAGTCCCTACATGTGTAAACTTTACTAAATTCGGTTCATATATATACAAACGTTAGCAAATTCGTCCCTCCCGTCAGCAAATTAGTCCTTATACGTGACAAAATTTTTTGATTTGGTCCTAAACCTGAAAAAAAAAATTAAATTGGTCCCGTAATTTTGTCTCTATTATCTTCCAAGAAGCTCGAACTCAACTAAAGATTCTTTTCGTATTGATTATTTTTTATATATTATATCAATCTATTTTTTCTATTGAGAGTCAACTTGGATAATTTCAAAATATAAAACTATTTACAGACCAAATGATATAATTTTTACTCTCTATAGAAGAAATAGATTGATATAATATATAGAAAATATTTAATATGAAAAGAATCTTTAGTTGAATCCGAGCTCCTTCGTAGACGACAAAGACAAAATTATTATTGATTGCATATATAAGGATCGATTTAATTTTTTTTTTCAGGTTTAGGGACCAAATCAAAATTTTTTCTCGCATATAAGAACTAATTTGTTGACGGTAATGACGAATTTGTTAACATTTGCAGACCAAATTTGCTAACGTTTATATATGTAGGGACTTATTTTCAAATTTTTTAAGCGTAGAAATTAAATAAAGAATCTGTATCACTTATAGAGATTAAATTATTACTTTAATCAAAAATATAAAAAAAATTCAAAAACTATGAAATCTTTAGATTAGCTAGTGCACTCCATGCAATTTTGTCAGAACTCTTAGATGATCCTGGTCCACTGCTGCGATACACGCACTTAAATTGACCGAGGGGAATAACCTGTTACATAAGTGAAGGAGGCCAGGAGAGAAAAGGGACGGCCAAGAATAAGAGAAAAATTGGAATCGGCAGAAAATTTAGGTGTAATTTTATATGTATTTTAGGTATTATTTTTTAACAAGAATATAATATATATAATAATTCTTCAATAAAAATAGGAAGATTTTATAATATCTCTTATCCTTGCGTATGTGGATCAATTAGATGATGAGAACTTAATCTCATATGATATTGACATGATTCAATAAATTGAGGTGTTACATTCTGATTAGACGTAAGATATCAAAACCCTCTATTTTATAAGGATATCGTAACAACGCCCATAAAAATATAACAGTTATATATATATCATATTCTTATTAAAAATAACACCTAAAATATCTATAAAATTACACATAAATTTTCTGGATTGAAAAATGAAGGCATTTTTAATGGTAGATATGGGAAAGGCATGATTGATGTCTAACTTTTAAAGCCTCTTTTTCCTTAGAAGTTCCATATTAAAGGCTCCCTCCCTGCAGTGTCCCACTGCCCACTACCAAAGACACAGTTACCACACTTTTTCTCACTTCCATCAGTTTCAACCACTAATTTCATTTCTCTCTTTCCATCTCGATTCTCTAAGTCAACTACACACCCTACTATATATACCTCACAATTTAAGCACTCGTACCACCATATTAACAAACAGACAAATAATTGCTACATCAATCTCAAGACCCTTTTTCTCTTTCTCTTCACTCTTCTTTTTTTTTTTTTTTCTTTCTGTTTTTCTTGTCTTGATCTGCTTGATTTCAGGGAGTTTGTATAAAGAGAGAGAGGAATGGACCATGAGGAAATCCCATCAGTACCTTCTACACCTGCAACACCAGGGACTCCTGGTGCTCCTCTTTTTGGTGGGTTCAGGTCTGAGAAAACTGGGAATAATGGTATTGGTAGGAAGTCCCTCCTCAAGAATTGCAATTGTTTCAGTGTTGAAGAATGGACCTTAGAAGATGGAGCCTTACCCAAAGTCTCTTGCTCTTTGCCAGTACCCCCTCCTGTCCCTCTTGCAAGAAAGGTACTATATATATAATAATAATAAAAAAAAAAAAAAAACATAGAAATACATACATAAATATAAATATGCCAACATATATAAAAAGTATTGCACCATGTTAATTTCCAACTTTCCATTGTAAGCAAAACTTGTTTTTTTTTCCCAAGCTAAATGAAGAATCAAAAGACCATTTTTTGTGTGAGGAAATTGATAAACAATGAGGACCCAGTTTTGCTTGATGTGTTAATGTTGTTGGGTTGTTATCAAAATTAACCAGGTAGGAGCTGAGTTTATAGGCACTTTCATTCTCATGTTTGCTGGGACAGCCGTAGCTATAGTGAACCAAAAGACACATGGATCAGAGACTCTGATTGGATGTGCTGCCACTACTGGTCTTGCTGTAATGGTCATCATCCTCTCCACTGGCCACATCTCCGGTGCTCATCTCAACCCTGCTGTCACGATTTCCTTTGCTGCATTAAAGCACTTCCCTTGGAAGAATGTAACAAACCAAGATTATGCCTTTAATTTAATTCTCTCTCTCTCTCTCTCTCACACAGCATATATATATATATATATATATATATATATATATATATATATGCTGAATAGAAATTTCCTGTCTCAGTATTCTTGTCTCCCTTTACTCATATTTTGTTATATCATTTAAAATATCATATCTCATTCATATTTATTTGTGTCAAAATATAAGTGGAGAGACACAGGAAATGAGATATGAAAATGAGACAACAGATTTTTATTCATATATGCTAGCTTTTAACGAGGTAGGATGAAGATCTATTATCTCATTTTAGTGTACCACATACTATATCCATCAATAATATCTTATTACATAAGTTGAAATTTCTTATAATTTAAAATAAAATAAAATATGTAACAAAATATTGTTGCTAAGGATGATAAGGTACACAAAAATGGGACAATAAATCCTAACAGGACTAGTGCTTAATTTGCTTACTAAAGGTAGATTTTAATTTTTTTGAATTAATTGCAGGTGCCTATGTATATTGGTGCACAAGTTTTGGCATCTATATGTGCAGCATTTGCTCTCAAGGGGATATATCACCCCTTCATGAGTGGTGGAGTGACGGTTCCTACAGTAGGATATGGCGAAGCTTTTGCTTTAGAGTTCATTATCAGCTTTAATCTCATGTTCGTTGTCACTGCAGTGGCCACCGACACTAGAGCTGTGAGTATCTTATTCTAAATATTAAGAACTTTAGTCTATCAAGTAACCAAATTATTGATTGAAGTCTGAAAAAGATGATTTTGTTGAGAAAAGAATAAATGTTTGGAAAATGCTAACAAGTGCTCTAAGGACATATTTTAAGGTATCAAAAGTAAAAAAAGTTTATTGGAAGATGAGTGTATTTAATATTTCGAAAAGTTAGATACTGACTTAGTTAGACACTTATAGTTTCCATCAGTTTCAAAGAACATTAGTTAATGAAAACATGTTGCTCTAATGCCCTGCAAGTTCGTTTCCAATGAAGTACACTACTACTATATGATATTAACAATAATCTCACGTTGCCTGATCTGCCTAGATCCATCAAACTCATGGTTCGTGCATGTACTTAAAGTAAAACATAAAAAAACCCAGAGTTGTATAGATAAGTTATTATCTTATTCAAAACTTCATTTTTTTTATTCCGATGTGTGATTAGTCCTAGTGATAACGAGTTCGAATCCCTTAAGCAAGTGGTCAGGAATTCGATCCCTAGCTCTTGCAGACGGAGAAAACCTGATTGAGAGAGATCAGTCCTTAAATGTCATCTAATACCTCGAGGGATTAGTCTTCGTAGTTGTGTGCGGATGATATCCTAAGAAATAAAAAAAAACTTCATTTTTGTTTATTTGCATCTCTTTAAAATAATTTTTGTAATTGCTAGATATGTATATGTATAATTAAAAAAATGTTGGAGATATTAAAAGGAATTAAATGACATTTAAGAGAGAGGATGTCATGTGATGTCATATTGGTTATATGAGGAAATATATAATAATAGGAATGCTATCAACACATTCTCTAAGACTTTATTCTTATTACATTCTTTTTTATTGGTTAATATTCAAATGGTCCCTACTATTTTGGATTCCACATGAATCCAACAAATAGAAGAGAGTGTGTTGGAATGAGAGTGTGTTATTAATATTTCTTTATATATTAAAAAAATATTAATCAGTGTCTTTAGGGCATTAAATAACAATTAATGTATATGTATAATTAAAAAAATGTTGGTGATATTAAAACGAATTAAATAACATTTAAGAGAGAGGATGTCATGTGATTATATGAGCAAATATATAATATGAGGAGTGTTACTAACAGAGTTTTTAATTAATACGAGAAATACTTTATTCTTAATACATTCTTTTTTGGATTTAATTGGCATATACTATCAGTGTAAAGATTTTTTACACAGACAATCAATCAAAAATTATCACATAAGTTAAAATGTTTGACTCTTATCCTAATTACATTTAAAGTCACATACATCATGATTTCTGCTTGATTGTTAGTGTAAAAAACTTTACACTGAAAATACATAGCAATTAAACTCTTTTTTTTTATTAATTAAAATTCAAACGGCTTCTACTATTTTGAAAATGAGTTCCACTAATTCATGTGGATTTCACTTGAATTCTGTACGACACACGTGAATTTTAACATATAAGAGAAAGTATATTAGAAATAGAGTGTATTGTTAATATTTCTTTATATAATAAAGGAGAATGTTAATTAGAGAATTGATTAAAGAAGAAAAAAAAATTATATTAAAAATGATATATTTAATTTTTCTATATAGACTTATCACACTTTTTATTTCTTAAGGCAGGCTCTAGTTAACAATATCCTATAAAAATAAACATATTTCATCAATATTTGAGCCAGATAATTGGTTTTCTCTTCTATTGTCATTACTCGAATAGAGTCAACCCAGGCAGGAGGAGAAGGGGCAGTGCCACTTGGGCCAAAAATCCAGAAGGCTAGCCATGGTTACCATAAAATTGAGAGAAATGAGAGTCAATGGAAAAGAAATCTCAGCAGCCTTTTGTTCCCAACATAGTGAAATTGAAAGTGGTCAAATTAAAAAATAAGAAAATGTTTTTAAATAAAGAATACTTTATACAAATATTACTATGTTAAAAATATTAAATGAAAATACTATATAAAAAATGAATACTTCCTAACTAATGATAATATTAACCTATTGGTTAGATAATATTATAAAGTTGAAAAAACTGAGTACATTATTTAATTAGAATATATGGTTATAAATTGATAGAATACATTCCTAACCAATGGTGGCCCATAGCAACGTCAAGGGAGAGGGACGGCTGCTCAGGTGCCCATTTTGAGGGCACCAAATACTCAGATTATAGTATGCATAATTTAATTAGTATATACAAAATTTTTATATAATTACTTTTTTAGCAATAAAAAATAAATATTAAATAAAAAATAAATATTCCAAAACTGATAGAAAATAATATAGCAAGTGTATATTAAAATAATTTTTAAATCAATATATTTTTTAAAATCAGTTACACTCTTATATGATTTAAATTTTTCTTCTTACTCTCTTTATCTCTCTTTCACTCTTTATTTCTCTCCCTCAAAATGCTCTCACACACAGAGGCTATAGTACATCCAAATGATTATGAGGGCATCAAATTATCAGTTCATATGTAGCACCCAAAATCTCAGGGCTGACCCTCTTTATCACTAGAAGGATTATTAAGTGCATGTTTGATTTATCGTTGGAAGATTCCAAATATACGTTTGATGCAAAGTATTTATAGAGTTCTTTTAGAACAAACGTGCAACGATAAACCAAACATGTTAGATATTTATCTAATATGTGGGCCTACATATATCATTAATTGTGTATTTGAAGTTATCTAAAGGATTATCCCATTTCAATTGATCTTATATGGTTTAAGTTATTTGGATTAATGATATCTCATTTAGTATGAACTTTATGATATATAGATACTTAAAGTCTTATTTCTATTTTTTTATGATGGGCCAAATTAGAAATAAGAAAAGTTTAAAACCTTGACTTTTCATGAAAGGGTATGAACTCAAAAGGCATTATTCTTCATGAAAGGTCATGGACTCATTATAAAAGGTTATGGTTCCAAGTCATATGCATAAGTTTTCTTTCTAACATCCCATCATTAGAAAAGAGAGCCTCTTTATAGTTTAAAAGGAATTGTGCATGTTTGACTTGGAAGACCAAGAACCAAATTTTCTTCATCATATTCTTCATGGATTCGGGTACGCTTCCGCTATTGTCTTTCTTTCTCTATTCTTGATGATTGAGGGCACCAAATACTCAGATTATAGTATGCAATAATTTAATTAGTATATACTAATTATTAAAACAATTTTTTTATATAATTACTTTTTTAGCAATAAAAAATAAATATTCCAAAACTGATAGAAAATAATATAGCAAGTGTATATTAGAATACTTTTTAAATCAATACATTTTTTAGAATCAGTTACACTTCTGTATAATTTAGATTTTTCTTCTTCCTCTCTTTATCTCTCTTTGATTCTTTATTTCTCTCCCTCAAAACGCTTTAATGCATGTTTGGTCTATCGTTGAAAAATTTAAAAAATATATTTGATATAAAATATTTATAATTTTTTTTTAAGACAAACATGTAACGATAAACCAAACGTGTCCTATATGGTGTGTTCAAATCTTATGAGTTACATTTTTAGGACTTTTAACTTGCACCAGCAAGGAGTAGACTAGCTCAGAAGTCGGATCTTGGGTTTTCCTGTGCGTGAAATTTGTTCATTTGCGCCCATTTTCAACATGAACATGTTTTGCAGTGAGATAACGCTGACATCTGCGCTTTAAAAACGGATGGGATTGGGAATCTTGCCGGTTGAAGCAGATAATATGCATAGTTTTGCTCAAAGTAGCACACCTGTATTTAATATAACAAAGCTGGATATACGCATAAATATAATATACTATTAGGAGGACCTCACATGTCTATAATATATACATATATTATTATGATATAAATGCCCTTGATATTGATTTGATGTATTATTATACGGCAGGTTGGAGAACTCGCGGGAATCGCGGTGGGAGCCACTGTCATGCTCAACATACTTATAGCTGGGTATGTCCCAACTACTCAAATCTACGACAGCAGTATTAACAATTACTGGTTGGAGTTGGAGGATACCCAAAAAAAAAGAAAATAAAAACATGACAAGCGCATAGGTCGCTAAGAACAACAATCTTAATTATCTTTAATGGAATGGAATGGTTGTCACATAATGTTGAGATATAAAGTTTAATTGGTATATATTGATAGTATAAAGTCTTTTTATACAGATATTTAATCATAAATTAATACATCAGTAAAAAATATTGACTCTTGTCCTAATTACTTTAAAAGTCACTCATATCATGATTGATGATTGGTTGACAGTCAGTGTATAACAATTAAACTCTAACTTTTATTCACAATTCAAATTTGGATTAATTTAATTGCTATGTAATGCTCGTATAAAGATTTTTTACACTGTCAATCAATCATAAGTTGTCATCTTATTTAAAATGTTTCAATTTTATTATAACTATGTTAAAAGTCATCCATAAGATGAATTATGATAGGTTGATAATATAAAAATTTTTATGTATAAAAATTAAACTCTTCAAATTTTACACATTTTATATAATATATAAACAAATATATAATTTTTAATGTGAATTTTGATAATTTGCATTAATATTGGTATACAAGATTCAATCTTGTGGTGCGTTATTATTATCAATCATTTTAATTTGTAAAATTGCAGGCACCGTTGATAATAATACTTGATTTTAAGAAGGAATCAACGAGGAGTGAAAAAGAAGTGTTCACTCCATTCTTTTATGAGAAAATTTTCAACAAATTAGCATACAAAGTAGCTTGTGATCAGTACCTAAACATTTGCTTCTTATTATAATAATAACAGGCCAGCAACAGGGGGTTCAATGAACCCAGTAAGAACACTAGGCCCAGCAATTGCTGCAAACAACTACAAAGCCATATGGGTGTATCTCATAGCTCCCATACTTGGAGCTCTAGGTGGGGCAGGTGCCTACACTGCGGTCAAGCTGCCAGATGAAGATGATAACCCCCAGGCTAAGGTCCCTTCAAATCCAGGGAGCTTCAGAAGGTGACAACATCCCCAAAGTCATCATCATTTCTCATAATGAGACCTTAGAATATCAACTATAGGATACAAATTAGAGTATGCTAATAATTGTGGAAAGCAAGCAAAATTGAGTGGTGTTTGGTACATGCACATGTTAGATATCTGTGTCAAAGATGTATCAATTGCGTAAAGTATCGGAGAAATTAAAAATGAGTGCTGCTTTGTACATTATAGTATACAGGTATTATATTGTTATTCTTCTTTAAAGGCATGAAAAGACGAGGATACCCTATTGCTCTTTAGACAAAACAAATGTAAACAAAAGAACGACAGAGAATAAAATACTGAATAGTATAAGTACAGTTGTAAACATATCTCCAAGTGAATTCCAGATAGCGGAGTACCACAAAAACTTCATTCCCAAATTGGACATACAGAAATTAGAAACCTTTCCTGAAAGAGCTGGTGTTTTCTCTACACCACATGCCAGCAAATATAGCAAAAAGCCCCATGATTAATTGTTTTCTTTATAAAATAATTCCAAAGTAAAGGCGATGCTTTATTTTGGAAATATAATAGTTAAAGGAAGAATATTTAACATGTCATGACTACATTGTAACATGGTTATTTTTTTTAAGGCCACATAGGCATAGAATTTTCTGACAATTCTATAAACCCAGATAATTATAGACATAAGATCATAACATATTAAACACATTGCATACAAGAGATAGATCAAGGATGTGTATATGACGTGATTCCGGGATCCACTATCAACAGGAGAGAGAGCTTGCGTGAGAGTGAACTACTCTCTACCTGGAGCGTATGAGCAACACATAACTACTTAATGAGAAGACAGTATGTACATACTCCAGATGAGAGCAAAGACTTCTCAACAGGCTACCAAATGAACAACCCAACCCATCATGGGCCATTCACATCAAAAGCTCAATACTATTTCATTATATTGGTCAAGTGCTTTAATATTAACAATTGACCATTATTAATATATTAAACAATAATTCCTAATAATTGATTAATGCAAATCCACATAATCGATTAATTAAAATAATTAATCTAACATTCTCCCACTTGGATAACATTAGTCAATTATTAAAAGTATAGAAATTTTAAGACTAGAATATTAATTATGGTCAAAGCACATGTCAACCAATAGTCTAAGAAACATAACCCAAAGCAACTCGGGTTCCATAAAATTTCTTAAGACCAATTTTACTAAATTAGGAATAGGTGGTTGAATTGTTTAGTTCTCACAATGAAAATGTATTTTACTTTTTCGCATATATATAGGGAAGGTAATGCTTGTGCCGATAAGTTAGCAAATTTTGGCACAACAATTCGAGGTTTTTTTTGGTGGGATTCAATTCCAAACTTCATAAAGGAAGACTTTTTCCGTAATAGGATGAGTCTTCTCAGTTATAGATATTCTTAGTTTTTTATGGGTCAGGTTTATGTCCCATATCTTTTTGTACTTTTTTATTGTTATTAATAAATCAGGTGTGCTGAAAATGATTGGTATAACTTGAGGGGCCAACTTAGTTGGGATGTCTTGCTATACAGTAATGTTTTTGCATTCCTTTTGTTTATAAAAAAAATCTAAGAATAAATTAAAATTAGTTACGAATAACTTTATTTATATGACCATATTATTTTAAAGAGTTCTAAACCAATTTTAAGAGTAAACAACCTATCCGTTTAACTCAATTTGCATTAGCCAAATAATAATTCATAACACATCACTGATATATATATAATATATATATATAGGCAAAAAATTAGATAATAAGCTTCTAGCTCAATTAACACTAGCCAAAGTCTTTAAGGCTTGAGCGTGATGATGTTAAATGTTTGACGAACCAAACTCAACAAAAACACTCATCCATGAAATTTCAATATGGCACAAACCACTTCACCTCCACTGTTTCCAGACCTCCGGCCATATATTCCTCCACCCAAACCCACAATTGTAACCAAAAATCTAGCCACGAGGTTTTAAATGGCCAACCATTGTCGTTGTACACACGTCGTGCCTCAACAGTTAAGTACAACCCAGGTTACTTGAACACTACTTGCAAAACTATTTTCTTCCACATTGAGGTCATGTTTGTTTGTGTTGTCATGTTTCCCAAAGAGTTCTACGTTTTTGTAATTTTGTTGGTAATGAGTATTGATATTATTGCAATTTAGGATCTTAAGAAAATGAGAAAAATGGACTTTGTCACATTGATTTCTTGAGTTTTGGTTGACCTTCATTTATCATTGCCGTTAAAGCCATTGAATTACGTATTAAAGAAATGCTAACAATACATTCTTTAATATTATTTTTTTAACATATTCTTTTTTATTGGTTGAAATTCATGTGAGCCCTACAAAAAGGTCCTACAAAATTCAAATAGGACCCACATGAATTAATGAGACCAATTTAAATTTCAACCAATAGAAATGAATGTGTTGATAGCACTCCTCCTATGTTGAGAGTTTTAATCGAAAAAGATTTGGGATAGATAAAATTATCTTTGCTACCCTAAAATTTGAGGAAGAAGATAAATTATAAAAAAAACATGGACTATTTATATTAGGCTAAAATTCTACGTACATCTGTTAAGGTTTACAATTTTTTGGTCTCAAAATAAATACTCCATGTTAGTTTGTGAACGCCCAATTTTGTCCGGGTTAATTAATCTTTTGACTAGATAATCAGAAAAAAGAAAGAAAAAATTGAGTGGGCTTTGGCCCATAATCCCTTTTGTTTAATCCGCTTAAAAGCCCATTTCTTGTTCAAAAAAAAAAACGAAATAAATAAATGAAAAATAAAAATATACGTAGGTTTTTGTTTTCCCTTTTTGGAGGTCTTCTCCTCTTTCTTTCTCCCCTTTCTTTTTGTTTTTTTTGCTTTATTTCCTTTTTCCCCTAAGCAGCACCAGCAGTGGCAATGGTACACTGCCCTCCTCCATATTGCACCCCAAGCACAGAGGGATAAAGCTGTTGTGCTTCCCCTTTAAGGCACCCATCTCCTGCAACAAGTTAATAGCAATTTTTGGAATTATTCTCCTATCATTTTGTCTATAAATTCAGCATATCACAGAGAGCAAGGGGGGATTTTTTTTCGAGCAGAACAGAGGGGGAAATCTGGGCAAAAAAATTGAGTAAGAAATAGAGGAAAAAAGACATACATTCATTTCTATTTTCCTCTCCTTCTTCCTTCTCCACTCAACCTCCATTTTTGCTTTTCTTCTTCTCTGTTCTGTTACCATCTCATACCTCCAGAAGCCAGAAAAACAAAATAGAATAAAAGGAAGTGAACATTGCAGAACCAAGAGCCGCCCACTCTCCGCCAGTCCGGCCACCACCGCTCCAAGCATTGCCGCCACGGACCCGAGCTTCCCGCCGCGACACCATCTCCTCAGCAGAACCTCGAGCCAGCGCCGCCGTCTAGCAGCTAGAGGCCATCGTCGCAGTTCCTCCAGCCGCTGTTCACTACGCAGCCCGCTCAGATCCTCCGTCGTCCCAGCCACCGCCGTCCAGCCGCTCGAGACCGCCGCCGCTCCAGCTCCGAGACCCTTCTGTCTCACTCGCCGCGCGCGGGCCAGACCCATCGCAAGCAGTCCCGTCCGCCGTGCTCGCCGCAACACCACCGCTGCACCGCTTCGAGCCACCGCGCCGCTGCTGCCGCGCCTCTGTGCAGCAAGGTCTTCTCCCCTGCTCCCTGGGTGGGTCGCGTGGAAGGAGAGAGCAAAGGCTCCTCCTTTGTTTTCTCAACTCTGACCTCTTTATGTGTTTTAATATAATGGGTTAGTTTTGTTTATTTTTGTTAAGTAGGGAAATAGGGACTAGCTATGGATGAGAGTGTTTAGTATTGGGTTGGGCTTGATAAGAAGGATTAGTTTAGGTTGATTTTTTTCTGATTTCTTTTTTCTTTCGGGCCAAGCTCATACTTTTGTGTGTGTCAGACTCTGGTTTTACATAAAAGAAAAAGGGAAAAATCTTTATAAAAAAAATATAATAATGGCTTTCAAAGAAATTCACGCAACAATCTACGACGTTGATGTAGGAATTTTTTTTTTCATCCTCAAGTGTCGCATGAATTGTAAGGGTTTATCGTATAGTTTCGCTATCTTTAACCCTGTGCAAGAGCGAATTCTTCTTTAAGTAAAATATTTTAAAATTCGCGCGACAATTTATGACGTTGATGTATGGTCTCCCATCCTCAAGTGTCATAAGAATTGTAAAGGTTTATCGTATAGCACTGCTATCTTTAACCTTGTGCAAAAGCGAACCAGTTTTGAAATAAAATCCTTTTTCGAAATCAAATCTTTTCCCAAAAACTAAAACCAACCAACCAATCAAACTTTTTCTATTAAGAACTACGTGGCTTTGAGTTTTTCATCGCACCGGGAAATACGTAGGAGCAGAATAATCATTCTGTCAAGCCAAAATTTTATTTTTCTTCCTGTTATGTTTATTTTTTTTTTTTAAAAATGGGGTAAAATAATATTTTCAAAGGGTATTAAAAATTTTGCACAATTAACTTGGGGTACCGTTCTTAGAACGGGTGACGTAGGGTGCTAACACCTTCCCTACTCATAACCGACTCCCGAACTCAAATCTCTGTCTTGTTTTTTTAGGACCAGTTTTCCTTAAATAATTGGGTTTTCCAAAGTTTTCCCAAATAAAAATTTTGGTGGCGACTCCTCTGTTTTTTTTTTAACCCCCCTTTCCTCGCGGCGCCCGGACGGGACGGTCGCGACATAGTTGAAAAAGGACGACATGTAATTTACATTCGTAAACATTTCTGGACACACTTCTTCTCTAAGAAAAGCACTTAGTTGGATCTAAAATTGGGACTTGGTGCCAGTTTGGGGTGCCGTCTAACATGCACCTTCTGTAAAGAGGTGTATGCTGCACACATACCTAAATTCCTTTCTTACCCTCATCCCTTCCCATCACCATCACTATCCCACACCCACCTCCACACAGTAAACGAACCAACAACCACCAACACCACTACTGCCGCCGCCACTCGTCTGCTTTGACCCGTCTTTCACTCGTCCGCTATGACCCGTCTGCACGTTCAGCCGTCTGCTGTGTCCCGTCTGCTGTTTCACTCGTCTGCTATCAGATAAGTGAACAGCAGACGAGACGCAGTAGATGAGTGAAATTATAGACGAGTCTCGGCGAACAAGTGACTAGCAAACGAGTGAACACATCAAACGGGTCATAACAGATAAGTGAAACATCAGACGGGTCACAGAAGACGAGTGAAATAACAGACAGATCACATCAGATGAGTGAAAGTGCAGACAAGTCACAGCAGACGAGTGAAACAGCACACGGGTCTGAACAGACGAGTGAAACAGTAAATGTGTGGTTGTGATTGAAGGAGCATGCTGCACCAAAGTTATGGAGGGTGCATACTAGCATTCACCCCAGTTTGGAACCAAGGTGGGAAAGACTACGAAGTGATTTTGGAATTTATAAACTATAATGTTGGACGTGATTTTGGGTTGTACTAACGCACCCTCCAACGTGTTATTAGAAATCAACATGTGGTTAGTTCAAGTAGTAAGGGATTGAGACATTTTAAGCAAGTGGTTAGATGATCGAATCCTAGCTCTTGTGTATAGAGAAAACTTGGTTAGGAGTGAAAAATTCACCTTGTGTGTCTAATAGGTTCCCTGACGAAAATTAGTCACTACTAACGAACCAACAACCAACAACCACCAACCACCAACCACAGCCACCTCCATACAGTAAAGAACCAACAACCACCAACACCACTGCCGCCGCCACTCGTCTGGTGTGACCTGTCTTTTACTCGTCCGCTATGACCCGTCTGCACGTTCAGCCGTCTGCTGTGCCCCGTCTGCTGTTTCACTCGTCTGCTATCAGACAAGTGAACAACAGACGAGACGCAGTAGACGAGTGAAATTACAGACGAGTCTCGGCGAACAAGTGACTAGCAGACGAGTGAACACATCAAACGGGTCATAGCGGACGAGTGAAACATCAGACGGGTCACAGAAGACGAGTGAAACAACAGACGAGTCACATCAGATGAGTGAAAGTGCAGACAAGTCACAGCAGACGAGTGAAACAGCAGACGGGTTTGAGCAGACGAGTGAAACAGTAAATGTGTGGTTGTGATTAAAGGAGCATGCTGCACCAAAGTTATGGAGGGTGCATACTAGCATTCACCCTAGTTTGGAACTAAGGTGGGAAAGACTACGAAGTGATTTTGGAATTTATAAACTATAATGTTGGACGTGATTTTGGGTTGTGCTAACGCACTCTCAAACATGTTATTAGAAATCAACATGTGGTTAGTTCAAATGGTAAGGGATTGAGACATTTTATGCAAGTGATCAGATGATCGAATCCAAGCTCTTGTGTATGGAGAAAACTTGGTTAGGAGTGAAAAATTCACCTTGTGTGTCTAATAGATTCCCCGACGAAAATTAGTCACTACTAATGGTAGTGGATACTTCATACCTATATCATGGTTACCAAAACAAAAAAGACACACTATTAGAAAAGAAAGCTTACTTATCCACTCGATTCGAACTAGTCGGAGTCCAATGTAATTTCTAGATATTATGGGTTTCAAACAAACAAAAAAAACTCTTTTTTCCTTTTATTTTATATTTTTGGAAAAAAATTAGGTTTGGTCCCTATATATAAGACTGATTTTCAATTAGTCTTTATACGTAAAAACTTTTCAAATCCATCCTTATATGTATAATTATTTTTGATTTAATCCTTACTGTTTATTGATGTTATAATGCCATCACATGACAGGGACCAAATTGAAAATGATTGTCACATATAGGGACCAAATTGAAAATGATTGTCACGTGTAGGGACCGAATTCAATTTTTTTTTGTTTAATTCGATCCCTACGCGTAACAATCATTTTCAGTTTGGTCCTTACACTTTAACTTTAACCAACAACGTTATAACACTAATTAACGGCAAAGGTCAAATTAAAAATAATTTTACATATAGGGATTGATTTGAAAAGTTTCTACTTGTAGGAATGTATAGAAACTAAATTAAAAATCAATGTCACATATAGAGACCAAATAATTATTTTAACCAAAAAATTAAAAGCATCAAAAAGAGGAAAACAAGGGAGGAAGCAATTCTTTGTCACAAGTCGTCTGTCCAGCGGGATCAGACGGCCTGTCTTCATCTCCAAACAACCAAAACCAATCCCCGGAGTCTCAACACCTTTCACTTTTCTTCACTATTCAATTCAAAGTTTCAATCTTTGTTCTGTTTTGTTTCGGATCCATGGAGGTTCCTACTTCGTGGGATTCCCTTCGCAAACAGGTTCCAATTATTCTCATTCATTTCCCACAACATGTTATTGGTTATGTGTACATCAAGCGCAATGATATGTGCATGTGAAATTCGAATTACCCTCTTGCCAAAGTTTCGATTTTTCTATCTGGGGTTTCTTCATTTTTGGTGAATTCATGGAATGAGCTTGTACCCTTTTGCTATCTTTGTTTGGTTTATAGAATTACATGTTTTCAGTAGTGAAAAAAAGTATTCTTTAAGTGCTGAGGGCAACGCTTGCTTTGTAGTTTGTGATTCACAATGGCATACTTTCTGATTTTCAGATAGTTTTCAGTTTTCAGTTTTCAATTGCTAAGGGATTGAATTTGTGAATATTTGAAAGATAAATTTGTTCCTAGATTTAGGTTCGCTTGATATAGGATGGGCAGATTAGATAGAAGCATACCTAACTTGATTGGGAAATTAGGTTCTGTGCATGGTGATCTGCACAGAGAATGACTGTGAGTCAGACAAGTAGATGTGTTTGTTAGTTCTTCTTGTTTGGAATTCCAATTGTGAGTAAGATGTGGATGAAGAAGTCCCACACTGGAGAGAAGTTGACAAGTTGAATGCTAGATAAGTAGAGAAGATCCATAGACTCATTGCATTAAGGTTTTAGGTCAAGATGTGGTGTCAACCCCATGGTTTTTCACTTAGCCCATGGAAGAATTTCACAGCCCAAGGAAGAAGATTTCCCGGTATTTTTGCTCCCCCAAATCCTAACACTCCCCTCCCCCCTCCCAGGGTTATTGTAATTAGTAAGGAAAGGTTCTGTGATAACCAGGTGATGCACGGTGTAGCAGTAGGGATATTTTTTGTTGATTTACAAAATGGGATCACAAATGATGAATATAAACTCTTTAGAAAACATGAAGAGAATTTTGTTCCTAGGTTTAGGTTCACTTGATTGGGAAATTAGGTTCTGTGCATGGTGATCTGCACAGAGAATGAATGTGAGTCAGACAAATAGATGTGTTTGTTTGCTCTTCTCAACCCCCTCCCAAGGTTATTGTAATTAGTAAGAAAGGTTCTGTGATAACCAGGTGATTGATGGTGTAGCAGTAGGGATATTTTTTCTTGATTTACAAAATGGGATCACAAATGATGAATAGAAACTCTTTAGAAAACATGAAGTGATTTCGAGTGGCTTACAGCTTACTAGTTAAGTTGCATTGTAAGCTGTAACAATTCTTGCATTTGGTTTGTATTTATACATTTCGGCAATGAATGATACAATAGTTAAAATCAGTGGAGTTTTTTATACTGAACAGAATGGTGACTTTGTTACAATAGAGATGGAAACTATCCAGATTTTTGGTCGCATGAGTATTTGCTAGATTACAAATGGAATATCTATGGGATTTTAGTTGTGTTAACTTGTTCGGTTAGACTTTTACAATCTTCAAGCATGCAACTCATGTTAAATTGTTTTTTGGACATGAAGTTCCTCCACCTAGTGAGAAAAGTCTTTGTTGTTGTTGTAAGTTCTGCCATCATGGAAGAGTGGGTAATATATTAAACAATTTAGATGCCTTTAGCCTGTTCATAACTTGGCTTATCTTCCCTAACATAATGATCATAGTAATAATGGTAATACCAATGTTTTAAAAACCAGTCCAACCGGAGGATCGGAAAGAAGAGCGGTTCAAGGTTCAACCGGTTTAACCGATGGTCGAACTCGTATATATATATATATATATATATATATATATATATATATATATACACACACATTAATAAAGTGATCAATCAACAAGTCAAATAAAAAATATAGCTTTTAATATGCATGGTAGTTCAAAACATTTAAGTTATATATATATATATTATATATATATATATATTATATATATATATATATATATATATATATACACACACATTAATAAAGTGATCAATCAACAAGTCAAAGAAAAAATATAGCTTTTAAGATGCATGGTAGTTCAAAACATTTCAGTTAGGAGTATGTTAATTTTGCTGAGATAATGTCCTAATTGACTAAGATAGTTAACCAAAGATGCATATTGAGTGGATTTTAATCACTCAAGTCCTGGAGCCCCCAAACAAACCGTACCAAAGTCCTAAAGTACGTTCCATTTTTTTAAAAAAAAAATTTAAAAGAATGAGCCGACCGGTCTCTAAAACCATTTTTACGTTAGTTTAACCGGTTTTAGGCTGGTAGAACCGGGTTTTTGTTGACTTTGCATGGTCAGATCGCTTTCCCGGTTCTGTAATCTGACCAGAACCGGAGAGGGCACCGGTTGAACCGGTCCGATTGGACTGGTTTTTAAAACACTGGGTAATACTAATAATGAAAAAAAATGGAAAAACTTGTGGAGTTTTATATTTTTGAATGTCTTGAAGGGCCATTCATTCAAGTTGTTTTTGTCATCCTTTGTGGTTACCCAGTTTATACATATTTTTGTGTTCTTAGGAAATGATTGATAGCAGAATTATTTTTTCCCCAATCATTTGCAGGCGAGAAAACTTGAAGCTCAGTTGGATGAGCGGATGAATTCTTATCGTAAATTGGTTTCTGCCAATGTTTCTATAAAAGCTGATTCTGCAGAGAGTGATCTAGAATCTTGGATTGAGCAATTACTGAAGCAACTCCAACAAGTAAACTCACAGATGCAAGCTTGGGTATCATCTGGTGGGTCAGAAATGGTTTCTCATACTTTGACTAGACACCAAGAAATTCTTCAAGATCTCACCCAGGTATTTATAGTGTCAGCTTGAATAACCCTATGTTGTTTCGTGAGAGCCTATGCCTTTTATGGTGCTTTGATTATTTTGAATTGTTTTCTATATGCAAATAAGGTATATATATTTCATGCACCCTGGTGTTAATGGTTTATTCTGCAACTGAGGATTTTGATATAAATAAATTCAACTTCTTTGCTTCCATTACTGGGAAGTAAATATTGTAGGAAGTTTAGCCAAATCAATTTATAAGTGAGTGGTGTAATAATACTCTTTTTACCTCTAGAAGATATGAAAATCTGTTGGTAAACGGCATATCCATGATTTTTGCTATAGCCTTAAACTTGAGATTGAATCCCCCGCCCCCACTTCCTATTTTGAATCCCAATTTCTATTTCAGAGTCTTATGATATAGGTTAGTTGATACAGATTTTCTCTGTCTTATTATTTCTGTAATTTACATTTAGATCTTTGACATCAACTCTACTTTTCTCTTTGCTTGGTAATGTTAATTTGTTTTTTGATAATTACTTTATTTCTCCAACCTTTAAAACCTAGAATTAGAAGTAATTGAACTGCAGGAGTTTTATCGTCTTCGCTCCAGTCTTCGAGCTAAGCAAGATCATGCTTCACTGCTAGAGGATTTTAAAGAATTTGATCGTACAAGATTAGACTTAGAAGAAGGTGCAGGTTCTGAACAGCTTGCACTCCTAAAAGAGCATGCAACTATTAGCCGAAGTACAGGGCAGGTAAGCAATTACTTTGCTTTTCTGATATGAAGTGTTGTTCTCTTTCTTTTGAGTCCACATATTCCCAGTGGAATGCTTTTATGTTATATAGGAACCTTGTTCAAACTTTTCCTTTTAGGCAATAACATATATCTGATTTGGATATTGTCTAATTTTTCTTTAGCTGGGATAAGGCTTTTTGCAACTTACAATTCATGCCTAAGCATAACAGATTTGTATGAGCTAGCCTATCAGGGTTTTGAAAAAATTTATAATAATGTTTGATGTTAGGGTGAGCCTCAGTGTAACGGTAATGTTGTTGCATTGTGATCTGGAGGTCATGGGTTCAAATCCTAGAAACATCCTCTCCGCTTGCGGTGGTAAGGTTGCGTACATCTACCTGCTCCAGACCCCACCAGGTGGGAGTCTCGTGTACTGGGTCGCCCTTTAATGTTTGATGCTAGGGTGAACGGGGTTGAGCCAATGTCTTATTAAAACTTTCAGGATAGCAGTTTATATTATTTTGGAAGAAACTTTTTTGAGCCCCATTGAACAAAAATCATGTTCTTTGGGTGGATTACTACTGGAATCTGGAATATTAGAATAAAAACCTTATAGCATGTTTAAGTCCTTCTTAGAATTTCATCTGCATGAAATGGTAAACAACATGCCTTTCATCTGGGGCACATGCCAAACATAAAGAACCACTTTTCCAACAAGCCTTCTATTTCTTCTTTTAAATTCTTTCCGCTTCTGGTCTTGAAATGGGGTTGTCTTGTTTTGAACTGTTCTGCTTATTATTGTGCTGCAGATGGACAGTGTTATTTCACAAGCCCAAGCTACACTTGGCACACTTGTCTTCCAGCGTTCAACTTTCGGTGGCATCAATTCAAAGCTCAGCAATGTGAGCAGTCGCCTCCCAACGGTATGACTTATCACCATGGATTTTGGTGTTTTGGTAATTTTCCTTTTGACCATTTACATGACCCTGTGTTGTCTTATGAGATTGAATAAGGAGTACCCAAAAAAAAAAAACATTGAATAAGGATGCTAATTTATATGTGAAATATGATGATAAATTTCATATTTTATGAGAATGGATTATCTGCTGAAAGATGTTGCCACCTTTGTTTCTGTTTGCTTTGTTTCCAGTTTTCTGTTTTCATTTTCTATTTTCATTAATAATTTTAAAAATGTTACATTGTTTTCAGGAAGCAGTGAAAATAATATGACATTTTTGTCATTATTAATGAAAATAGGAAACCGAAGACAAAGCAAACGAACCCTTAGTTTTTGGTTATGAAGTTTTTATTCTGCATGGATGTTTGGAATCGTGATGTTTAATGTATCACTTCTAATAATGTTGCAGGTAAATAACGTACTTTCTGCAATAAAGCGAAAAAAGTCAATGGATACCATTATACTTTCCCTTATTGCATCCGTATGCACATTTCTCATTTTCATCTACTGGCTCTCCAAATAAGGCTGTTTGCTTTGATGGATGCTCAGCTTGTGTTTAAGCTGTTGTATGTTCCTTGTGTATTACTATTGGCCTTGGTAGTTTGTGTCATGCTAAAAGGACATTTTTTGGGGTAGTGTATTGTTCATTTGATTGTTTATCCTTGTATCAGAAGCAATGCAGAGTAAAGATAAGAAATTATTCTAAAAAAGAAACAGCGTTCTATTTCTTGGTTCAACATCATTGATAGTAGCATGTAGAAAGCGGAAAAAATCAGGTTAGGCCTGAAACAATGTTTACACCACTCAGACTTTATCTGAAAATGGAGAATGAGATGTGATTTGCGGTGAGAGAGAAGGTGGTGGTGTAAGGCCGAAAGGCAGAGGCGAATCTTCTTCAGGAAATGCTCCCCTCACATTTCTATTTGTCTATTCATTCACAATGAGAAATATTAGCAACACACTAACACATTTTTTAGCATATACTTTTCTATTGGTTGAAATTAATATGGGTTTTACGGATATCAAGTGGGATCTACATGAATTAGTGGAACCCATTTGAATTTTGACCAATAGAAGAGATTTGAATTTTAACCGATAGAAGAGAGGGTTAAAAAGAGAGTATTAGTGTGTGTTGGTAGTCAATTAAATTTTAGTTTTTCTTTTTTTTTTTTAAAAAAAAACATGAGTGGTCAAGGAAAAATGTGGCAAATGAAAGTATTAATAGATAATATATATAGATGTATCAAGTGAGAGGAGTGCTTTTATATGAGAGTGAGAAGAGCAAATTTTAGGTTTTTAGATGATCACATGATCATTAACCAACTTTTAATCTTAGACCATTTATATATGATTTGAATGATCAAGATTTACTCCTTTCACTCACATAAAAAACACTCATTTCACGTCCACATAAAAAACATCTCTCACTAGATATGCTCTCATGTATATATTGCAACCTATAGCAAGGGGAGATAACTATATTAAGTGAGGTTTTTTATTTGATTTTACAATAAACAAGTGAATTAGTTGGAAAAAGAAATTCAAGTAACGTTTACATTTAGGGTATGGCCATGTTTTTTTTTATGTAAGAGCAAGATAAATCGTTCTTTAAGCCCTTTGAAGAGGTAGACTTTACATATAACCTTTTGTGACTTGCCTAAGAGTCTTGACCTAAGTGGCACTAAGTTTCTCATGAAACTATTTGTTTGCTCTTGGTTTCAAATTCCATCGAGTCTGCTTAATTTGCCCCCACTTTAGCCTATCTTTCTCCTTTCCACTTAGATTTCTTTTGTAAAATAAAAAAATAAAAAAATATCCTGACTCAATTTGTGTACTAATATGATGACTAACTTGTTTACCTGTCTCTCTTCTTTTGTCATATATATTCATGTAAACACTCCCTTGGATGCGACCACATATATAGCACATAGTAATGTGATTTGCATCTGATCACTTTAGTAGTGGAGAAAGTGGTCATGTATGGTGAGGAACGAATTCTTGAATCCCTCCTGATTACTTTTAGAACTCTGATTCATACAAAATAAAACAAGCAAGGAGATCTTATTATGGCATTTTGGATCAAACTCGGCTAAGCAAATGTAAAAGTACTTGAGAAAATGCATTTGGGTTTTCTGCACAATTTGACAAGCAGAGAATTTTAAAAGCAAGTGAATACTTATCCCATTCCAACCGCAATGCATATTCTGATGTTCCTAGGTTCAATGCATGTACTGATGTTCCATTGACTTGTATCAACAACAATGATTTTCAGTTTTTTCTCCTAAACAATCCATCATGCAAAATTACTTTCACAAATCATAGTTTTTCTTTTTTAGTGGAACACGTTATTGTAATTATTACTTTTAGAGTTTAATGGGTGCAAATTAGTTTTACACTGATATCCAATAAGAGTTCACCATACTGACACTGACACATCAGCCCACTTTATAACTGCATTTTAAAATTAACTATAGAATAGTGAGTTCTCATTGGACGTTAATGTGTAAAATTGGTTTAAAGTGACGGTGCATGTCCCTTTTTCCCTTACTTTTATTGTTGTTTACATTATTATTATTTTAAACTTACAAGTTTTCACAAATTATTTAAATTCTTCGGTAGTAACTCCTTGTGATTTGGAATACTTTATATTTTAAGTAATTTTATACACATAACGACTTCAAATATAAAATTTATGTTATTTTTAAATTTTCTGTACTATATATAAAAGGATTAAAAACATCTATAAATTCAAAAAATTTGCACAATTATCATATTCTTATTTTTTTATTGAGTATTTTTGGTAATATATCTTTTTTTTTTTTCAATAAGTAGTTATTTTATTAGATAAGCCTAACCAAAGTTAGGAAAATATAAGCAGAACATAGCACCTATAAATCCCAGTTTTGGCTCTACACAAGTTTGCCTTCCCACATGCATCCTATCCAAGCATTAGCAGAAGGGCTTCGTTAAAACCTGATGCAAAACTCACCTTAGGGATAAAATCATCAAGAAGGAAAAAGAGTACCTCTAATGCAAATGCTCTCATACATTTTATTACACCTCATTCATTGAAACCGTCAGTTTAAGCATCACAGTACTCCTCCTTCCCAACTTCTACGAAGGGTTGAAGGGATCACACCCTATCATATGCTCAAAACTAGGAGGATATACATCAAAATGCAAAGTGTATCAAATCCAAACATGCCACTGTTCCTCACTCTCCAGCCCTCGGTTTACATACTCTGGTCATTGCTAACTAAACAAAACCATGGCTCTGCACCCTCCAAAAACAAAGCTAGCCAGAACCATAAAACAAGAAAAAGACAACACCCTGCCAGATACGTGAATACAACATAGCATCAATACTTTAAAATAGTCTTCTCACTCGTATCAGATACGTATTAAATTGAATACTTCAATTCTTTTAGATACTTTTCATTTTTATATATTTTAATTATTTTTTTGAATTTTTTCTATATCCCCGTACCAATGTTGTCTCATATTAGCATCCCGTAATCAACATGTGGTTGGTTCGAGTGGTAAGTGACTCGTACATCTTAAGCAAGTGATTAAGGATTCGAATCCTGACTCTTGTGTATGGAGAAAACCTGATTGGAAAGAGAGAACCTACCTTGTGTGCCCAACAGCTTCCCAGACGGAAATTAGTCACCGCTAACGACAGTGGATACTTTGTACCTATGTCATGATTACCTAACAAAATATTAGCGTCCCGTACATGTGGTCTTACTTCCTAACTATGTATATTATAAACAGCAATAGCCTTTTATTTAAGAATTGGAGTTAAAATAATTTTAGCAGTGATAATGTATTAGATCATAATCACCCTGACTCAGCTCTCATATACTTGTTGTTGCACACATGTCACAATCTCCATGGCTAATGTGCAACACGACAAAAGTACATCTTCCAAGTGAAAGCAACAATTTCATATTAGATTTATCACTCAAAAAACTGTTTACGTACTCCTATTAGAACAACATGCATACAGAAGCTCATCACAAGTAATTTAAGAATTGAAAAATGTGATGAAAAGTACTCCTATTAGAACAACATGCATACACTTGTAGATTGTGGTAGATATTGTGTTCTGTTCATGGCTCTGTAATTTCAACTGCGTGGTAATGCTTTTCCTATATGAGGCACACACACAAGATATCCTTTTCTTATCACTATCCTTTTTTGTCAAGGATATGATTCCAAGCCAACGTAAACACAAGCACAAGAATTAAACAATCTCAAAAGTTGTTACTTATCCATCAAATATCAAACAATTCTTTGCTACGTATCACAGCATGTGTTTTTGCAAGCCAACCGTGCGGCCTCAGTTGCTTGTGTCCAACACTTTGTATTGGTTGTTGTCACAATCACAATAAAATGAGGTTGAAAGCAAAAAGGCTCCAACCTTGAGAAAGGGAAGTTAGAAATTCAGAATAGAGAAAAAGGTGGCAGGGACACCTCTTTAACTCCTAGCAGTCTAATATTATATGATTAGCAATTTTCCCTTGTACTTAGAGAAGATTAAAAAGTAATTATTACCTGATCTATGCATAGACTTCTAGGTAAAGTATTACTTGAAAAAAAAAATTAATTATATTTTAAAAAATTATCATTTCCTAACATGCATTGTAAGAAGATAAAGTGGAGGACAAAACGTGCACTCTTTTAGCTGTATAGTTGTGGAAACTTACCTAACGTTTGCCATGGCCAATTCAACTGTCACCTAAACCTAGCTAGTTAATACACTTGGTTAATTGACCAAACTAACTTATTTTTAGAAACTATTTATCAATATAATCTTGTTTTGAAACTATTTATCAAACTAACTCATTTTTTGTCAACCTGACATTTTTTATTATTTTTCTTTTGACACCAAAGACGTTACTTTGACTAGCGTTTTTGGAAAACGCTATTGCCAGTAGCGTTTTTACCAGATTGTGCCACGTGACAAAATCTGGTAAAAATGTAAAAAAAATTAAAAATTTTACGTTTAGCGTCGGCCATCAGACGGGTGAAGAAATTTTCACCCGTCTAAGGGTGAAGATCTTCACTCGTCTGATGACTCTTGGACGAGTGAAGAAATGTTCACCCGTTTGAGGGTGAAGATCTTCACCAGTCTGATGACTGTCAGACGGGTGATTGAACAGTCAGACGGGTGATTTAACCGTTTGATGACTATCAGACAGGTGATTTAACTATGTGATGGCTATCAGACGAATGAAGAAATGTTCACTCGTCTGATACATTTCTTCACCCATCTGAGGGTGAAGATCTTCAGCTTCAGACGGGTGAAGAAATGTGTCAGAAGGGTGAACATTTCTTCACCCGTCTGATACCCGTCTGATCTGATAAAGATCTTCAGCTTCAGACGGGTGAAGAAGTATATCATACGGGTGAACATTTCTTCACCCGTTTGATAGACATCAGACGGATGACACCTCTAACGTCGGCCAAGCGTAAAATTTTTAAATTTTTTTACATTTTTACCAGATTTTGTCACGTGGCACAATCTGATAAAAACATTACTGACAGTAACATTTTCGAAAAACGCTAGTCAAATTAGCGTCTTTGGTGTCAGAAAAAATAATAAAAAATGTCAGATTATCAAAAAGTAGATTAATTTGATAAATAGTTTCAAAATAAGATTATATTGATAAATAATTTTTAAAAATATGTTAGTTTGATCAATTAGCCAATACGCTTACGAACAAATAGCAGTTCCACTTGAAAGAGAGAGACGGTTAATAATTCAACTTCAGAAAGAGAAAGCGGGAGAGAAGGGAATGTCCAATTTATCTGGGGTGTTTTGGAAATTAAATTACACTGCTGGGCATGTTTGTGAAGCTGAAATTTTTAAATTTCACCTGTTTTATCCCAAAAATATATTTTTAAAATAATCTAAATTATTTGATATTTTGCTTAAATTTATAAAAAAAAAAATTTTGCTAAAAAACAATTGTTTTGCCCCAACTTCTTTCAAGGACGGTTTGATTATTTTTGAGTAGATTGTTTTCTAATCTCAAAGGTGTCTTTCATCTTTATTCTGTAAAAGTGATAATTTTTACACCACTCAAATAAAATAGATTATCTTAAAATCGTTTTTTAGCAAACAAAATCCAAACAAAAACAAAATTTGATTATAATCAATTTTCATAATAATCGATTATTAGCATAATCTATTTTTTAGTTTTGCCAAACACATACTTAGTGTGAGACAGAAGAAGCAAACTGGTGATATAATAATAAATGATTTTGCCCATCTAAAATGAAAAAGTAAGTGTATTCATCCTTAATTTGATAAAATATATAAAAACCTTAACTCACTAAATAATTTAATGATATATATCTTACTTTCTCACTTTACATATAAGTTAAACATTAATGATAAATGAAGCCGTAATAGAAGAAAAAGCGTTGCCCTAGATGGCAACTGTTCATGTCACGCTTTACTAGTCGAAGAAAGGACATCCATCTGCCATCTGAAATTCCGAGAATAGGCTTCAATTATTAAGTGTTGAGACAGAAGCATTATCGTATTAACAAACATATAAAGGAAAAAGCATATGAAAGGACCCATACCCAACAATGAAAAGGTAATTTCTCCAGATAATACTAGTGAACTCACAATAGTTTGTGATGCAGATAAATTATGTGATCACTAGAAGTAAAAGCACGGTAATGTACGGGACAGTTGAAACCTCCAAAGTATAAATGGCGGACCGGTGGACGAGATTATCACCTGATGGGGTTTGGAAAGTTAAATATACTCAGGCTTACCTCACGAGCGAAGAGATTATTTTCAAGACAGATCATAAGCTGGGACGGATTTAGAGGGGGAGGGGAGGGGAGGGGGGGCGAGCACTCGTCCCTCCCTCATACATATATTTTGTAAAATTAGTTATATATATATAGTATTTTTCATAAAAAAATATCTTATTATAAATAGTTGTACATATATACATATATTGTTATATATTCAATCCCTCTCTCTAATGTTTTCTGGATCCATCGTGACAGCAACTACATATAATAATACTTTATTATATGTGAGATAAAATATAAAAGTATGTGAATCAAGTAGTGTGTAAAAAACATTTATCTTGTAAGAAAGCTTTCGGGTAATCTACTTAGTGTGTGTTTGGTTCCACTTCTGGAGACATCAGAAGTGCTTCTGTCCTTGTCAAACGTGATTTTGGTAAAAATAAAGGTGTTTGATTACTGTCTGACAAAATTGATTTTGCCTTCAAACGTGATTCTAGTAGAAGCTACAAATAATAGCTTCTACGTTGAATTAAAAAATTTACATTACGTTTCATATCAAACTTGCTTTTAAAATAATAAATCCAAACATAAATCACTTCACTTCAAACTCAATTGTATTGAAATCAATTTTACATAATCAATTCTATTCAAAATCATGTTTGTCAAACGTTCATCCAAGCGCACACTTAACCACTGTTGCGACTATTTGGACAGAATCGCGTCCAAGAATACTGGATGTGGAAGCAGCTACTTGAAGTTTTCACTATTTGTGTGCAAATTTTTACAAACATATCGTTATTATCGTGGTTTTGCTTCAATGTGGTTTTGGTGAGGCATAAACAAACAGGTACTTAATAGGACATCTGATGTATAAATACTAGGGGAAAGAAAAAGGCATATAATGTACAACGCTGACAAAGATACGACTATGTTCTATGTAGCACTAGCATAAGAGAAAATTTGACGCCACGGACCTTTTTCTTGGTACATGACCATATATTATATTATGAGAAGTTTTATCTACACTTAACTTTTTAACTTTTGGCTGCACTCTTATTACTCCTTGTCCCGAGTTTATAATTTGTATTTTTTTTTCCGGTGAATATTTATTAAATAGTTATTTGAAATCATATGTGATAAGTTTTAAGAGACCAGGTAACCAAGCTGCCATTATTGCTTAGTTACTGTTTATATGAATCCCTGGCCGTTGCATATTGACAATCTTTTGTAGGAACCCACGAAGAGAAACACTTGTGATATCTAGTTGTCTTGTTTGTCAATTCTTTGAACGAACTAAGGAGAGCGTGGACAAATTGTATAGTTGTTGGTCGAATCCAATGCAGGAACCTAATTTGAATTCTTAACTCTGTTTTAGACTTTTAATGGGTCATACAATATCATATAGGATTTAAGAATCCTAACTAGTTTTCACTGTAATGATAGAACTCAACTTGAGTTCTTAACTTATTTTTAGTGGGACCTACAATTAACTTACTTTGCATTGATTTAATTGTTGTCAAAAAATTATTTTTGGTAAGAACCATTCTTATAAAAGAACCGTTCTCCACCTTGACATCCATGTACTACAACAGAAAAAGTTTTTAATAGCGTTTACTTTTTGTATTTAATAGTGTTTTTAAACATTATTAAATCAAACGATATTAAAGGTTAAAGAAACAATAACACTTAAAAAGCGCTATAGAAAGTAGGAAACGACGCATTGGAGATGGTCTAATAAAGTTTGGGGATAGTGAATCCCTTATTTTTGTGAAAATCCCTGACCAGCGAAACTAGCTAAGTTATGTTCAAAACATCCACTATATGACCCTACTACATTGACATTGGGAGGTGGTGAGACCAATGTCCAGGTCTAATTGGCAATGAGGACAGCAAATTCTTCTTGCATGGCTTTAAACCAATTCGGTTTCTTTGGTAGCTTGTTTGTTTGTAGAGGGTTCAAGAGAAGAATGGTGAACAAATACAAAAGAGAAGACCTTGCATATATAGATTACATATTGAGGTTAGCCATAAGAGCGTCGAGCAAAGAAGGCCTTGGATTGTTTTTGGTATCTAATATAGTGTAGAAAAGAAAAGAGATAATTTATTGATTGAAGGTGTTTATATTAGAATAAAAAAAAATAGTCTATATCCTAAGAGCTAATTATCACGATAACTATGACGAGTTCAACTTATATTTTGCTTTGAATAATAATCTATCATATATAATATATTAAAATAGAGGATAATGATTTATTTTTAAAAAAAAAAATATTTACCACTTTTTTATAGGAGATTAATTGCTCCACAGGATTGGCACATTTAGTTGGTCTCACACAAGAATTGAATCAATTCCTATGCAAAGATTAAAATGATACAAGTTTTACGCTACAAAAGTAACGCGCAAATATCATGTCACCGATAAATTTTAGTGACAATGTGGACAAGTCTATTTCATGAATAAAAATCTGCTGTTTCAAAAAATGGTATCTCGGTGTCTCCCACCAATTAAATGTTAGGAATGAGCATAAATATTAATAAGTTATGATTTTATTTTCTTAAGTGTCAAATTATTATTAGTGAGAGACAAAAAATATGACAGGAAATTGAGACAGAAGATCTTTATCCCTATTTCATATGATTAGATTAGCAATCAATAATGCAGGACAAGGACAGAAGAGTTTCTGTGAGGATTCAGCAAATCCACCAACAGGGTTAAGAAATTTAGAATACCACACCTTTTATAAGACAAGTCCATTCTACAATACTACATTATTCTGAAATTCAAAAGTAGGCTATTGATCTTATCTTGGATTTTTTAGCTTGTCATAACATAAAGACATGAATATACCAATTCAAAGCAGACATTAAGACCATAAATGTAAAGAGACACAAGTGGGAAGACAAATAAAAAGTTAATGGAAAAAAAAAGCATTCTAGTATGCTCGAGCAAGTAGTACATGGGTGTTCCAATCTAACTAGTATGCAACACAATTCTCTCTCTCTCTCTCTCTCTCTCTCTCTGTCTCTCTCTTTCTTTCTAACACACAAATGGATGTCTTAATTTTAGGTCTTGCTATATTAAGACCTTGTAACTGTAAAATAGTGCTATCTACTTCTATACATAGCACGTAGCATTTATTGTTGTTACATCATTTACAAACTTCATCTTTCTTGCAGTTTAACCAAACTTTCATAAGCAATGCAAAGGTAATCTTTCTTCGCATATTTCTTGCCATATGGACCTTCAAAGGTCATAACCAAGTTCATCTGAAAATTTGAACATCATCTCATATTCAGAAACTCTGCCGTGCCCAAAACCTTCTATGGATATCCAAACAGACAAGAGAGACACTGAAATGGAAGATCAAAAACGCCCACATGACTCAACTCCTCATCTTCTACTGGATCTAAGTCTCTCTAGCAAGGATTCAGGTGATGACTCAAAGCCAGAACTCAACCTCCTTAATTGTTTCCATACAAATTTATCTGAAAACTCCTCAGAATCCAATTATGGTAGTGAACTAGAGCCCCGGACTTTTTCATGCAACTATTGCCAAAGGAAGTTTTATAGTTCACAGGCACTTGGGGGACACCAGAATGCACATAAGCGTGAAAGAACTTTGGCAAGAAGAGGATACAAAGCTGGTGCTGCAGTTTCAGTAGATTTTGGACACAGGTACTCCAGCATGGCTTCTCTGCCTTCACATGGTTTGTATAGCAGATCACTTGGAATTCAGGTGCATTCTATGATTAACAAACCTTCTTATCAAGCACCCAAGTTTGGTTTGTGCCTTTCTCATAGCAAAAATGGGTGGCAGAGGCAGCTTTTGGATTCACGACCGGCAATCGGGAAGCTTGCCTCTGGCAATTTTCATGTTGGGGCAGAAACTGGATCTTCCTTGGCTGGTGGCATTCCAAGGCTAGAGAAGTTTTCTACAAAGATTGAGACTGAGGGACTTGGGGGTTACTGGTTTGGTGGTATTAGCCATTCAAATTCTAAACAAGAGAAGTTGCAGAAGCTTGATTTGTCACTAAAGCTCTAAGTAGTTAGAGCCTGTTCGTTTTATATTTTGCAAAGGCAAAATCATATTGGGAAATAACTCTTCTCACGTGGCTTTCAAAATAATTGACTAGGGAAGTGTTATTTTCATGTTTGTATTGAGAATAATCTCAGTCAAACAGACACTTATTCCCTCTCCAAATGCCATACCCCAGTTTAATTGTGTCTTTTCTCATTGGCCAAGAGTTTTCCACTTTTTCTTCTTTTGTCCTCATGTATTTCTTTTTCTAGCAGCTGTAAATGCATTTTGGCTACTTAACAGAGGTTGTGCTTTGATATAATTTGCTTTGATTTGTGATAAATAATAGTTATCCATGGATTTATATTCGAAGTTAAAACTTCCACCAAGCTTTAAATTGCTTTGTAATAGCATACGCAATTCAAATTCTCTTAACCCCAAAAGCTTATACACTTGGGAAGGAAGTTATGTAAACTTCCAAACTCAGTGCAGCCAAACTTTCTCAATTAATTTCGGGGGCAATTCTTCAATGTTTTTGGCTGTTCAGGAATTGATTTGACAACAAAAATTGAAGAGTGTGCATGTGTTAGATTCATCCAAAAACATCAGCCAGTTCTATAACATTATATAAGAAAAGAACCAACAGAGCAGGTAGAGCTGATTTCCCTTGACTACTGATATATTCAAATATATTTTGGTCAAGCTTCTACTAAGTTGTGTGCTATCCTACTTGGCTACTTTGCATACCGAGCTTCTTCTACTCACTGAGATGAGAACTCTAATACTATGTAATTATTGAACTTCCTCTTCTACAAGGGGGAAAAGAAATATTCAAGCCAATTGTCTTTGATTGAAGTTATATTTGACAATGCACTTATTTCAACCTGCGACTATTTGGATTGGTATATGGTCTCATGTTGTGGATGACAAAAGGTACATACTGTGTACACCTTTGGATGCTAGTGTCTATCATGTTTTTTCAATTCTTATGGAAAATTGGTCCGCCAAAATGCACACAGCTTCAATGGTTGTGATTATGTCAGTGACTCCCACTTTGACCCACCTGCAGTTGGAGAAATTGACCATCTCTATTGGGATCAAAGGAGTAGGTGAGACAAGCCATGTGAAAGTAAGCCACACAATGACACTCAGCTCTGCTATCACATCATTTTAAAAGAAGTATTATTGATTAAAATCTTGAATCTTGATTGCCTAGATTTCTCACCTAATGATATCTGAAGGGGGACCCACAGATTTGTAGGTCCACATCAGCCTGATGTTTACACTAATCACATTTTAATCATGAAACATAAGTATTATGATGGGGTTAGGTTCAAAAATACCAACTGAAAATCTGGTCATTATGACAGTTAATAATCATAGTAATCTCGCACTAACAGGGGATATGCTGAAGCGACAGTAGGATCTGTGATGTTTCAACACATGGATTCTTAGTTTGGCCTTTCTTCTTGACATTTGACAAATGTAGCACTTCGGTTGGGCTGTCTGTTTTACTTGTGGTGGCATACCTCACTCTTCACCATTAGTCTACTAAAATATTAAGAACCTATAATGTTGCCTCTCCACCAAGAAAGGAACTTAAAAAGAACCAATATAATGGAACATGTAGAGCTATCATTTTACTAAGATATTTTTTTTTGAAGCAAAAACTGCTTCTTGATCATCAAGATCTTTTATGATAAAAGATAGGATATGAAATTTGAATTGACATCAACATCTCAGTTAGGCAAGTGAAAGAGTGTATGTCCTTTTCTATTATTATTCTACTTTTACTTTGGTATCACTGTTTTTTTGTATGCCCTTTATCAAATTTGTAGCATATCTGATAATAGTTTGCAACAATTATTTAGTTTATTTAACTTTTACCAAAATAGGTTAAGTCATAATCACTTTATTTGTAATGAAACACGCATCGTTATTATATTTCTTGAATAACTTGTTGACGAGTTCACCACTTCAATCTTGCTACCGGATCTTACAAGGTGAATTTTATGGTTTAACGAAACCAAGTAAATACATATGTGATAAGGTGTGCATCTTTAATTTCAATGTAACTTTCTCCAAAAAAAAATTGCACAATAATTATATTTAAATATGTTTTTATGCAAGGTTAATGATAGGAACCAGAGATATAGAAACAATGTCATGGCTAAAACAGAGTTGAGAAAATAAGAACCGATAACAATATTGATAAGTATAATTTCCTTCCTGGGAAAAATATTACAGCTTCTCTCTTAACACAAGGAAAAAGCAATGATACTCTCTCTTGTGTAAAGAAATACACACATCTCTATATATAACATAGGAGAAATCTTCTCAGGAAATTCTTTATTTTTCTCCTCTCTGGATAACTTTTCTCTCTTTTGAATGCTCTAACAATTGGCAAAGGAGAAGCCTCAATTAATAGGCAAGCAACTCCTTCTAAGACCATCCATAAAACGAAGGTTGAAATGATTTCTTTCTTCTCCATCAAAATGTAAGGTAACTAAGAGTCAGGAGTGAAATTTTCTCCTTCTGCTTTTAACTTGTCAAAGCTACAAAAGTGGCTTTACTATTTTAGTTAAAAAAAAATTTTGAGTATAGTTAGTCCTTTAAAAAAATTGCCCTATCAGACAACTATCCGTTTATTGAGTATACTTCTGACTTCTCCCATGCCTCGGAGGTCTACATGAATCATTTTTGTTTGTTCCTCTAAGGTTTCATGTCATTTGGTATAGCTGAGTTTAGTTCTATTAATTTGTAACATAAAAGATTGTAAGAGATAAAAGCCCTTAATTATTTCATTAAAAAGATTTCAGTAAAGAGTGTAGGAGACCCTGTATAGATTATAACTACAACAATCACAACCTTTTCCCGCTAGGTATTTTTTGGTAGAGGAGGAAAAGCAAAAGAAACTACAAGCGGACAAAGGCTTTTCCCGCTAGGTATGATTAGCTATTTGGATCAAACAATGTCATTGTTCTATCAAAAACCAAATCCTTCGATGGATCACTTGGGTCTAAATCCTTTATAATAATTTTACCTAGAGTCTTTCTTGGTCTTCATCTCTTCCTAACTACGGAGCTATCCCCCATTTGATCAACTCTCCTAATTGGGGATCACAGTGGCCTTCTTCTCACATATTCAAACCATCAACTGCTGAGAAAATAATTATGAGACAATGCAATTGATCCAGCCCAACCATGTTGAGAAATCCCCTACAGCCAATGTAAGACAATCAGGCTTTAACATTCAAGATGCTATGGGATCATTGCTGTGGACAGAAACATTGCTGCCATAGATTCAATAGAACAAAACAATAATCAATGGGTGAAAATTCACATAAATGCTGCCACATATGTGCTTCTTGTTAGACAGATTTGGGTAAAATTCTTGTACATTATTAATATTGACTATACCCATAAAATGTAACATGAAAGATTATAGGGGTATAAAAATATATTAGTTTTAAAATTCCTCCCCTCCTCTTGTCGCCTATCAGGATCTTAAGCACCATGAAACTGGCAAGATAAGAAAGGTTTTGAAAACTTACCAAAAGAGATTGTGAATGTGAAAAGCCTGATTAAAGCCACTTTTGGAAGTCAAAAGTTGAGGCTTGGTAATTTAAATGGAAGAGGTTGTTGGTTGGCAGCTGAGGAAGAATTAAGTGTAATGCATGAAAAGGTTCTCTATAAATAGAGACCTTATTCGTTCATCCAGATCATCCCACAACATCCCATTCCAAAGAGAGAAAATTCATATAGTGTCTTAAGAGTGTTTCACCTATTTTTATAGAGAGGGATGTATTCTCCTATTTCAAGAGTGTCAATGTTCTCTCCTTGTATTTAGAGAGAAGTTGTAATATCTTTCACTTAGTGAAAAATCTTCTACAATCTTGCCCGTGGTTTTCTCACCATTATTTTGGAGAGTTTTCCACGTTATATATTTTGTATTATTTCCAATTTTCTCAACTCTATTTTAGATGTGTGATATTATTTATATAACTTCGGTGCCCGACAAAAATGACACTTGAAGAATATTTATATAAATAAAATATGCTAACTCATTATTTTGAAACAAGCTCGAACCAAACACACTAACTTTAAGCAAATATATACTACATGCTGCTCGCCACTTATAGTTACAGCTACTATTCAGCTGCCGGCTACTACTAATCAATTGTCACCGCACATTACCAGTCACTGTTCATCTATATGTAATGTAAACTGGACATCTAATCATAAAAGTGAATAAAAATTTATCCTTTTCTAGGAAATGAAACTTTCCATCAAAGATAGGTAATTCACTAGCTTATGTTTTCACTCTTTTTTCTGGGGGAGGGGGATCTGCAGCAAAATCTCCACATACAATATGGCCATTTCGTATTTGTCATCCAATTTCCACCAACACCAACTATAAAATATAAATCTGAAGTATTAGTTAACAAAAATGTATACCTGCTCAAATTCGGACTTTAGTGCCGAAACACATAGAGATATAATCTAATAGCTTATCTCATCTAGAACATTGAAACTTCAGTCTCTTCTTTTCCTTTCAATAAAAGACTTAACCCTCTCCATCCATTTTATGAACTCTGCTTTATCCTTATTTTTCATGTACTCGTGCAAGAAAACTGCAAGTTCATCATTTACACCCCTTACTTCCAAGAAATCATAAAGGCTATCTTGCAACTCATCATCCAATTCCCTGTCAAGAACCAACAGCAAAAGGTGTAAACACAATTCTAAATCTAGCTAGCATCTTAAGTTCTAAGCTAACACTTAGGAGTGTAAATAAGTGGGTAAACCTACTTGAATTCAGGACCAGCATAGGGCTCAGCTGGCATCTTCTTATTTGCACGTACGAACAGCCTATTTATCTCTATAGTGTCTGGCCAAGCAGAGCACACAATTTCCAGGACACCATCACCTTCTCCCTTGGAGATGCTAACAATTAAGGTAATGTGTAGCTGCATATTGTCCGCAGTAGCTACGCCTCCACTTGCACTTGCACTTGGAGCAGGAGCAGCTCCATCAAACATGGTGACTTCAATTTTAATATCTTCATTCGCATATTGTCTTTTCAATCTAATCCATCGCTCCCCGGGCCGGCCATCCACCATAAAGGAATCAAACTTGGTAATAGGCTGCAAAACAACAAAGCTCCAAAATATTCATGATCAAAAGTACAACTCTACCAAAACCAACTAAAAAAGGTGGAAATTTTCCAAAAAATATGAAAAAACTGCGTTATTGATCTAAAAGGTAACCATCCCTATTACTACCAGAAAGAAATCAAATGCCATCTGTTGATTTCCATCACAAAGTCCACTGTTTAAGAACAATAAGACCGTGTTTGGCTAAGCATTTTGGAGGTCTCAAACCTGATTTTTAGTATAAGCTACTCTCTAGTAGCTTTTGCTCAAACACTCGTTTGGACTTCCCAACGTGAATCCAAACACAGTAAAAAAATGATAGCTTTTGTCCACAACTTAATTCTCAAAATCAAGTTTGAGCAGCTCCAGCATCCACCCTCTCAAAATCACGATGACTACATTATAAAGTCTTTATCTTTTGCAACATTCTATCAATAAAAATTAACAAAGCAAATAACGATTACCCTTTTTCCTTTAAACAAAACCCATTACACACATAATCACGAATAGCCCAAATAAATATATAAAAAATAAGGGGAAAATGGATAATTGTGAAAAACCTGTTTGGGAGGAGAGGACTGAAGTTCGTATTGAATCTCGCGGCGGAGGAGTCTCAAAATGTTTCCTTCGAAAGCTGATTTGCGCATGTCCGTGATGTATGTTCTTCGAGCTACGTGTAGCTGCGGAAAATTACATAATTGTAGTTGATTCTGATGGTGATGGTGATGGTGATGCTGGAGTTTGAGGGTTAGGGTTTTTCTCAGGGAACGGAACACGCTTGCTGCCATTGAACGAAATACAAGTGCATGGAGGGTTTTAGACTTGGACCTTAGCAGCCAGGGTTTATGAAATGAAATATGCTACAAGCCTTGAACCACAAAGATTGAAACAAAAAACCCTATATAAACATAAACATATGAATATGAGTGTAGATTTTTTTGGTCTTTTTATCGGGAATTCGGAGGCAAGCTGTGAGAGTAACATTCGAGTCGGGATGGTTAGATAAAATCATTTCCAGAAGGACAGCTCCAGGATTTCATCCCTTCATATTACAAGTGAAAAACGTTTGGTGTCTAATTACCTTTGGATGAATATGAGCATAGATTTTAGTTGTATTGTTGAAAAAAATTTGTGCAACTATTTTCTAATTCACCAAGGGGCCCTTTGTTCAAGTATAAAATCTAATCATATCCATGGCAATATTATTATCTTCCCTGAAAAATGAATAAAAAAAAAAAGCATAATTTTAAAATCAAAATATCTTTAAATTATACATTTTTTTCATTTTTCATTTATTTTTCACAATTAAAATTCATCATAGACCATACAGGATCACTGACAGACTAAATATGATGGTTAATGAAACAGGTAAGCAAGTAAATGAACGTCGAAACTAGACTTATGAATTAATATGTCCCGTGTTTGTAAATTTAAAGAATTAAATGTTAATTTATTTTTTTGGACAAAAAATTGATCCACAAAAATTTTCAAGGAATACTTTGGATCTTCACTCAAAAAAGTATAAAATATCAATCAAAACTCTAATTCCGTTATTTTTGG
The DNA here is from genome assembly GCA_039655645.1 of Ammopiptanthus mongolicus. Classification (NCBI taxonomy): domain Eukaryota; kingdom Viridiplantae; phylum Streptophyta; class Magnoliopsida; order Fabales; family Fabaceae; genus Ammopiptanthus; species Ammopiptanthus mongolicus. The sequence continues at coordinate 69,000,095 of CM077351.1, read as the reverse complement.
ATTTACATTACATCAATCCATGTGAAAGAAACGACGTGAACTGCTATGCATGATGTAACTAAATTTTCCTCCCAAAACATTCAAAAGTTTCATGTCCTTTAAAAAACCAATCAATTACTGGATTTTTACATGATTGTAGGCAGCATAAACCCCAACAAGGTATTGCTTTCAAGTTTCCACCTGTAGCGATTGAATTGATACACTGAAGATAGCTTTCTCATCTAAATCTTCCTTTCCAACTGAACTTAGAAAAAAAACTTTCCCATGGAGGAAAAGGGTTGCAAGGGTTTGGAAATTTGTGGAACAAGATTAAGTAACTATTCATTTCTTAACAAAAAAATCCATAAACAACTCTATGACTTCTAATAATCAATTATGTACAACTACAATGACTTCAATATTTTCTTCGGATCCTGTACCTTAAGAAGCCCCTCCACCTTGATGCTGGCCTTTTGGATCCTTAAGAGAAGAATTTGGAGTTGCTATTGAACCCTTTCTCTCTTCACCTAATTCTGGCTTTGGCTTGAGAGAATTATGCTTACCAAAACTGTCTCCCTCTACAGCTTTATTTGATGCTGCACCGTTGCTTGTGTCACTTGGTGCAGAAGAATTTAGTTGTTTTTTCTCAGCATCAGTTACCTGATTTTTCCCTAGGTTGCTGTTTGATTGTTTCTTTGTTTCAACCACAATCTCCTTCACAGCCTCTTCAAGTTTGTCAAGTCTCATTTTCACCTCCGAAAACTGGGGATCAGATTTTGCTTCCTTTTCCTCAGGGAGATTTAATTTCATTTCTTTTTCTTTTACCTTCGCTTCCTCTTCTTCCTTCCTCGCTTCCTCTTCTTCCATCTTTTTCCTTTTCTGCTCCACTTCCTATGAAGTGATTTGGAGAAAAAACATTATCAAGAGGGAAATCAACCCAAAAAATGAATTATAATTCCTCCAATTATTTAAAAGCATGATTACATGGTCAGATAGATATACATATAAAAATCCACAACTTTTGCTTATGAATTACTAAAAAGAAACGGGTCCAACAAAAACATAGAATATAATCTAGGAAACTCTAATATACATCTACTAAATCGTGAATAAGTAATAACCATATCTCTCATTAGTTCCCAACCCACAATTCCATAATGCCGCACAACAATTAATTGCAGAGTGTATGAAGTATCTAGGATATGATGTATGCAGAACCAATGCCTATCCAGAAGAAACTAATGGGTCAGAATACTGAATAGTCTATTCAAGTCTGGTAAAGGGTTACATACATTGCATTTAGAGGCACAAATTCACAGGCATCCTACCAACATTTATACAACGAAAACTTCTCCTTATATTACAATAACAGTCCATAGGAAAAGAAAACATACCGCCTCCATTTTTCTTATGTCATAACGAGCATACTGCGCCACCAAATATACAGCTGTGGCAAGGAAGAACTTATGTAGATGTTAGCAGTAGAATGTTTTTAATAGAAAAATAAAATATAATGTTGATGGAAGAAAAACTTAAAAAGGCATCAGCATCTTACCCAAGGAAGGCAAGCAGGCAAAAAATAGTTGTACAAGATGGAAATCAATCCTGACCAACAGAGACAAACAAAGAAACAAAGTCAGAACTTCTTTTTCCCTAGTCTATTAACATAAGCATTCTAATCAAGTAAAGCAAGCAGCAATAGGAAGCATATTGAAGGTTGAAACCCAAACATAGGAAAACAGTATAAACAAATGTAGGATGAAGGTACCATGCTAGAAAATCCAAAAAAAAAATAAAATTCATGTTTTTTACTTCAAGTAAATCACCGATTTGATCTCTAAAATTGTAAGGTCGTATCAATTTGACCCTTGTATCAATTTGATGCTTGAAATTGGAAGGTTCGTATCAACTTGGTCCCTGGCGGAGGGATTGGATTGATTAATATTTGACAACTTCAGTCATGTTTCTGAAATTTCGAAAATGTCAGGGACAAGTTGATACGACCTTATAATTTCAGGGGTCAAATTAGGGGTTTAATCTTTTTATATGAAAACATTTTCAGAAAAATATATATATATATATATATATATATATATTATTTAGCTTGACCCCATAAATAAAATGTTTGACGAAATGCCCAAGTGATCAAAAGGCGAAATAAAAAGGGGACTGAAATGGGATACCGACCCAAATTTCTTCTTCTTAGGAGGGTCAGTGAAGAGGATCTTAGCGGCAGTGATCATATCGAGATTCTCAAGCTGCTGATACCGTTCATCAGTGATGATGTCATTTTTGTTTGGAAGATCGGTTGAAGTTGAAGTAGTGGAAGTGGTTTTGGGATTGTTGGTGTTGCTGCTGCTGCTGCAGAAAGATCGTGTTCGAAGAAACTTGAATCGCTCCGAGAAGCGTAACAACCTTCCTTGGGCACCAAACATAGTAATCGTTCCTTGTCCAAAAACATCGACAGCTACCACCTCAATCCTCAACCTGATGTGGAACCTTCAGTTTGTGAGAATACCCAACACAAAGCTTGAGTAGACTGGACCCGCCAAGGGCCCATTTCTCTAACAAAAAAACAAACTTATTTAAATGAAAAAAATAATTGAATCTATATAGGGTTGTTCGTGGATCGGTTTTGAACCAAAAAGCCATCTGATCCAAAGATTGAAACAACTTGTGGTTCGGTTAAAAGTACTTCCTTAAAAAAATCAGAACCAATCCAATCCGATTAAATGCAGATTGGATTGGATCGGATGATTCGGTCTTTAGTAACATATCGTTACATAACTATATTAAGTGTTTCATTCAAAGAACAACAACATATGTCAGAACCCAACTTAGGCGTCCCTGACCGGTCAAGAGTCCCTTTCTCTAACAAAAAAACAAAGTTATTTAAATGAAAAAATAATTGAATCTATAATAATTTAGGGTTGTTCGTGGATCGGTTTTGAGCCAAAAAACCATCCGATTGAAATAACAAGTGGTTCAGTTCGAATTACTTCCTTAAAAAAATCTGAATCAATCCAATCCGATAAAATTCGGCTTGGATTGGATTAGATGATTCGGTTTTTAGTAACGTATCCTTATATATGTATTACTTCCTTAAAAAAATATGAACCAATCCAATCCGATAAAATGCGATTTGGATTGGATCGAATGATTCGTTTTTAGTAACATATCCTTACATATGTATTTCTTTCAAAGAACAACAACACATAACAATGATTATGGCATCCAATTAAACTCCAACCTCCATGGTGCAATGGTCGATAGTCTGATTATTTGCCAGATTACTTGTTCGGTATACCGTTACCATAGAGCATAAACATGATATTAATACAACACTTAAATCGATCCAAACAGATAAGAAGAAAATACTAAATGAAGCAGGTCTAAATGATAAATAAGATAAAATCAAACAACAGTGACAATCTACATTCAAAAGTTTGTTTTTCAGATAATTAGTGTCAGTCAGGGTAAAGAGTAAATAAATTGTCATTCTTCAAGGTTGCCTAAGAAAGAAATTGACATTCTTTTAAACATAGCATGACATATGGTCCTCAATCCCCATACTTTTACTCTTGCATGTTTTCTTTGTTTGCCTACCCTTCCTTCAGCCTCTTTACCCCAAATCATGACATCATTTTCAGCAAACTCTACCCCGTGTCCTCTACCATGGAACACAATGAGTTAAGATTGTAAAGCTTGAGAGAGAGAGAGAGAGAGAGAGAGAGAGAGAGAAATTCGTACCTGAGATTCTGAGGGACGGAGACACAATCTAACAACCGAAGAATCGGAGGGAGAAGCAGCGGCGACTGGCGAGGGAACGGAGACGCGGCTAGGCAATTTAAGCACCGCCGGGGATGAGAAACAGAGAGGGTATGAATGAAAAAATGAGAATCACTCACAACATCAAGTGGATTAAATCTCATGAACAAGGTGAATTCCAAAAAGGGTATGAATGAGAAACAGAGAGGATTAAATGTCACTCACAGCCGGAAGGGACGACGGGAGGGACGGCTGGCCAACTCGCAGGGCGCACGACGACGGGAGGGATTAACGGCGGTGGTTCTGTTGGCCGGAGCGTGACGGAGATGAGACACGGTGACAGAGATCTACTTGCGCTAACAGGGACGGCCGAACGGTGTTTGGACAACCGGAAGGGACGGCGTTTGGGATGAACAGCGCTGGAAGAGATGAACTGGAGAGGGAGCAGCTGGAGTTTAAAGACCTAGGTTAACATAGGGTTATAAAATAAGGTTATTTTAGGAATTTTCCATGCGGGTACGGCAGTATCTCAATGCCTGCCCCTGCCCGTGGGTACCCGAACCCCCCTCGGACCCGTGTCAAGACTAGATTGATTGGGATTGAAGATTAGAATGATTAACTTTTGATAACTTCGGGGACGTTTTTGAAATTTCGTTAATGTCAGAGACAAGATTAATACGTGCTACAATTTTAGGGACCAAATGTCAGGACCCAACTTAGATGTCCATGATCGGCCAGAATGGAACTTCGTTGTCCAATTTCCAAGACCTTTCAAGCACGTATAAGTCACATCATAACAAGATATATTGCATATCATAGGTAATTATCAGAGTAAAAGATTATACCAAAAGAAAGCCAAAGGTGGCCCTGAGTCAACATCAAGAGTTTTAAATCAAAACCCAAACAGGTTTACAACTAGAAAGAAGTTCAAAACTCAAGATAGAAGAAGCATACAACAAACTCATAATTCAATAAACGCTTAAATAAAAAAAATAAAAAAACAAATCATTGCCCATAGACCCTCATACATATAGAATAAGACAATAACTTACATATTCTTTATGTCATTTTCACTTAACTACTTTCTCAACATTTATTGGGGACGTTTACCATCTTGACTAACGTTTCTTATCGTATCTAGCATAATTATCAAGTAACATTTACAACAATACCTTCTTATTTCCATAAGAACCAACTCAACCATAACCTAAAGTCATTCTTAGCTCTAACAAGAACATAAGCACCTATATTACCATCATATAACTACACTCAAGGCTTCCTATATCTCTTCTGATACACTTTTGCATTTCATAATTTCATAGCCTATAAACATAGTCCATAATAAGGTTCCTCTCCTTTCCTATCATTATTATAGTCCAAATAAAATAAGTGGTTTACGACACTAACACATTCTCACACCCATTAATCATATCTATGATCGTATAGCAACATCATCTAAATTTTCTTAATTACACATATCTTAAATCTATTTGTAAAAGCACCAACAAAGTAATTCCACTAGTACAACTCATATTTTACCCCACATTATACCACCAACATTGTATCATAGTTTATTAAATTATTAAAATAACACCATCCCTCATCATTTCATGACAATTTCCTTTCACCAATTTCACTGTAATCCTTTCTAATATGTTTTTAAATAAACCTCCTTGATATTATAGTACTCTATATCAAATTTAATTTGTTTACACTCATTCTAAGACCTTACCTCCTTAGGAGCAAGTATGGAGAACAACGAAAGTCAGAACAAATCATTTACTGTCTTGCACTGGCGCTTAGTGCAGGGTACCTGGCGCTTAGCGCGAAGGCGGATTTTATCAATTTTGCTCTCTGATACCCTGGCGCTCAGTGCAGGGTACCCAGCGCTCAACGCCGACACGAATTCTGCAGAATCGTAGAAACATGAATTCTGCAAAAATACTCTCATTTCAAGGTCCAAAACAACCACAAATATACATGTACATGTACGAAATTCACTATATAACCACACAAATGACAAATCATGCAACATCACTTATATAGCGACAATAATCAATCATCCTAACAGCAACATCATGCCAAAATCATGTCGAAATCATCCCAAATGCATAACACAAAACCTAGGGTAACATGCATATGAATTTTCTCCAATTTAAACCAACTCTACAAACAATCTAAATCCCTCACCTTATTTTAAGTTCTTGAATATTTTTTTCCTTCTTCTCCTGTTGTTACTCGTTTCTCTTTCCGTTGTCTTTTCCTTCTTCTCTTCTCTTCTTCTTCTCCTCCTCCTCTTCACCTTTTCTTTTCTACTAGGGTCGCTAATGGCTGCCCACCCTCTAATCTCTACTATTTATACCTCATCACTTTTTACCAAAATACCTTTGATGTTAGGCTAACTCATAACTAAACACTTGGGCGTAAACAAAATATGTCTCGAAATTTATTATGATAGCTCATTTATTTCTTATTTATTTTAAACACACTAATACTCATTATTATATTCTAGTAATTTTCTCATGTTATATATTATTTATAACATGCCAAACAATTCATCATTCCCCTATTTATTTATTTATTTAGTTTATTAAAAAAAATGCCTTATGTCATTTTTGTCGGGTATTACACCAAATTGGGGATTTAGCCCATAAGTAGTGCACCCATACACTATAAAACATGAGTAATGTGGGCCATTACAATTGCCACATGGGATAAGTTTTTTCTTAATTCTTTAGTTGGTCAAAGTTGATCAAAGTGTATTTATTTGCACATAGGGTACTTATACTTTTTGTATTTGCACATTTTTATATTTTTCTTTTAACGAAATTATATCTATATTATTATTTTTTTACCATGTTCTCCCAATCTCCACTGTGAAATCCCTAATGGTTTGTTTGGTTGAAGAGAAAATGGGAAGATAAAAAAATGATTGGAGAGAAAAAGAAGAGAGAATAGAGTTTTCTTCTTTTTGAATAGTAAGAGAAAGTAGGAAGAGAGAAAAAAAGGAGGTGGGTCCCACCTAAAAGCTTTCTTCCCACAAGTGAGAAGAAAATGGGGAAAAGCACTTCCCTCATGCTACATAACACACTTTTCCTGAAATAAATTACAATAAAACACATGTGTTCTCTATGGTGCACCCTACCAAAAGTGGTGCAGCCATGAACCGTATATGTTCAAAATACAAAAAAACATGCACCCGATGTATAATTAAAAACTCATACCATGATTTGTGATTGGTTAACAATGTAAAAACTTTACACTTACAATATATAACAATTAAACTTAATTTATTTTCATAAGATTTGCTCATAAGCTTGAATAAACTATCTATAAATTCTTCCAAATGCCCATTGAATCCAACGAGAGTAAACTTGAGCTTGAATGTTATGCACACTAACGATCTACCTAACTTGTAATTAACGAACTACATCTTTAATAGACCCCGCCAAGCTGGAAGTGTGTATCATCATTTCCAGCTTTTGATGAATAATACAATACAAATAGAAAAGAAAGAACAATCACTAATGAGTCATCTGATGTGAGTCGTTTGCTCTAATCTAATGGAATCGTTTGCTCTAATCTAATGGAATTGTTTGATATCTGACCGATATCAATGTGTCTTTTGAACTCAATTGTCTAAACATATCAATCTTTAAATGAATCGTTTGAACTCCCAAGTTGCGAGCAATCTTCAAATGTTACAAGGCAAATCTTAACCACCAAACAGAAACTACAACTGAAGACTTAACCACTTGGCAGAAGCAAGAGTGTGTATTAATTGTCTAAAATGAATTATTTGAAATGAGTCTACTTGCCGGAAAAACGTCGGTCATAAGTCGTGTAACACCCCGTTTTTTTAAAAGCTTTCTGATTTTAATTAATCAGTATATTTGTGTTTGTATTTTATTGAAGGGGATAGAGAGTAAAATAAATTAATCCGAGATCATAGTCACGCTCTACGCTATCGTAGAAAACTATGGTTAAATTTTGGGTCCAAAACTCAGATGGAGCCCGATCTGCGTTTTTCACTGACAGTAGTATTTTACTACTATAAAGACCTAATTTGGACCCGTGAACGAGACGGTTAGTCTTAGAATTACGTTTCCTACATTTTCGCAAAAATCCGTCCTGAGGTTCGAAAATAAAAATAATATAAAATATTCGGACGAAAACTCGAACCGGGAGACAATTGAAGCTGTAAAGGGATTTACCGGGACCCGCTAACGGATAAACTTGACTGCACATCAAGTCAAATCACCTCAGGAATCGTGCCATGACTTGACACGGTCATAATGACAAACGAAAATATATGGACGCGAAAAGACCAAAATGCCCCTGATCTTTTTCCTAAAGGACAATTTTGTTGCTAAAATATCTTAAAAGTGGCATGACTCACCTCTCTCTCTCTCTCTCTCTCCATAATTTCGAGCCCCTTTCTCTCTCTCACCTCTATCTTCTTCTTCTTCTTCCTTTCTTTCTTCTTCTCCTCCATTTCTTCATTTTTCTTCATCATTTTTTCTTCATTTCTCTTAAGATCTTTAAAGAAGTTGTGAAGCAAAGTTGATCCTTTGCTCATCCTTAACATAAAGGAGGTATGAACTTCATTCTTGAGCTCTTAAACTTCATGTTTCCTCCATTGATTCATGCATTTTCAAGCTTTTCCAACTTTGAAGCTTAAACTTCAAAAATCTCTAGAAAATTGTAGAAAAATCCTTTTAATGCCAAACCAATTTCTATGATCTAGTTTCATCCTCCTCTATCACTATCTAAGAGAATGAAATCAAATGATCTTCCTAGCCTATTTAACTTATGGAGGCCGAATCTATGGATTTGGGGGAATTGAGTTTTTGTTTCAATTTTTGTGAAATGATTCTTGATTTTACCCATTTCATTCCTTAATCATGTAATCCAAGTGATTAGGAAGCCAAATCAAGCTCTCACCTATTTTTCATGGTGATGGCTGAAACCCTAAGTTTTTGGTTTAAGGGGTTTTGGTTCAAATCTTTGATAATTGATCATGGATTATGTCTTAGGTATGCTTAAGGATCATTGATCCAAGAGTTGGTAGAATTTCAACATCCATAGCTTATTTAACTAAATAGGGGCAGCAGCCTAGTCCTAAGGTTAGGGGAGTTTTTGATTGAACTGTATTGATTTCGGGTTGTGTTTTGTTGTATAGAATCGGACAGGACTCGAACGTTCGCCCGCGCACCTGACTGACAGCTGCGGAGTCGTAGCCGGAGCTGCACGTGAGAATCACTAAGGTGGGGAGAAAGAACTTTATCATCGGGAAGGCAAGCTTAGTGTAGAATGTATATATGTGTAGGGGAACCCTTAAACCCTGCTAGAGGTTGAGCCCTGTATAAAAGTGCTTGGAGCTTAGGTGTAGGTACTTTTGGGCTATCACCACTAAGTTGATAATATGGATAATGTGATTGATTGAGGTTGACGTGTTGAATTGTTTAATTGATTATCTGTTTACTTGTTATATTAAACTGGTTGTGTGAAGTCTGTACTGGTAAAATTACTGTTGTAATATTCTGTTGCGTTTTGGCTGGTTGGGTGTTGATGAGAGTATGGTGAGTGATGATGTTGTTCGGGTTGATACCGTTGTGGTCCCGACCATGGAGCTGTGGCTCGTAGGCGCAAGGCGTCGTGATGCTGATGTTGATGTTGATGTTAATGTTGATGATGATGATGATGATGATGATGTTGATGTTGATGTTGATGTTGATGTGGATGCGGTGCATCGTGGTCGTGGTCGAGCGCGTAGGCATAAGGTCCCCGTATCAACCTGTGATGGATGTTTATTGCATAACATATCATTTCATACCACAACATTTTTCCCCAAAAGGGGATGTTCAATTGGGGACGTGATGTTTTTAATCCTGAGGCGGGATGTCCAATGGGGGACGTGATGTGATGTAATCCCGACGGGGATGTCCAACTGGGGACGTGATGTATCGGCCGACATACATATAGGGAAGTCAGCATATACATGGGGACTAATATCCCTTTTATAAGCTTATCTGAGAGAATGACTTTTGAGATGGTTGTACTGTATGACTTAAGAGATGGGTGATGTTGTGTTGTATATTTCATCTGTGTTGTGTGATGCATGTATATATGTTGTACTGATGCTCCTCTCCCATATTAATGATATATGTTTCTTATCTCCCGTTATTTTCTGTATTTGTTACTTTTATTTTATGGGAAGACCCTATGGAGGAACCGTTTGCTGAGGAGCTGGACGGCATTCCGTATGAGCCCGATGCCGGTGGACGAGCCCAAGATCTTAACCTCGAGGGGTTGGGAAGTGATCGTGGTTAGCCGGAGAAATGTCTCTCGGCCTATTTCCCTATTTTATTTTGGTCTGTATGAATATACTTTGCACGTATACATTATTACTGTAGCCCTACTGATGGGGCAACCGATGTATGTGATATATTTCTTTATATTTTATAGCTGTATACTCTGAAACGATACGTGCCTTGAGTTTGTTTTGCTTCCGCGCTCGATTTTTCGCTTCGCTTCGTATTAATAAGGCGCGCTGATGATTATAATGCCATTAAGGTTAGTTAATATCTTAAGTTCTCCAATGGGACGGTGGGTCGTCTCAAGCATCTTCAAATTGGGCTCTATAAGCCTCAAAAGATCAATGCCAAATTAAGGCAAATGCTTAACCACTCAAGTAGAAGTCATATTTAAGATTTAACCACCTGGCAGAAGCAAAAAAACAAATAATCAATGCTTAACCACCCAAAGAAAAAACTCAAGTTTAACCACCCAAGGCAAAAGCTTAAGCATAAACACCAACCAGAAGCTACAATTAAATGCTTAATCACTTGACAGAAGCAACAACAAATATCAATACTTAACCACCCAAGGCAGAAGCCTACATCAAAGCCAACTCAAGCTGGACAACAGAACAACGAACTAATCTTTACCTGAAGGAAATCCGTGGAATGTGGTATATGTCATCAAAACTTCAGTGAACCAAAAGAAATTGAATCAGACTTCAAAGAGGACTAAAGGGATCATGTAATGGGTTATATCATGTTAAAGGACTAATGGTGTATGCACTAAAAGCCAATTACACAAACAAACACAATACTTTATATCATGTTATTTTATTAATAAAATGAGACATTTATTTTATTATATTTGACTTGATTGTTGAAGTAAATAAACGCAATAATATTTTTTTTTATAGTGAATGACATAAAATTTGAATGTATAATACAGGAAAAAGCTAGCAAAACTTGAAAATTTCCTATCAAAATGATTTAAAATTTTGAAATACAAAATATCAACTCCAATTTATAAGCACTTCAAAAGAACTGAAAATGTGAGTCAAACATTCCATAAATCAAGTCAAATTATGTAATTCACCTTTATCCATTTCAATTTCGTTTATGTCACGATGTATATTTATAAGTTGGATTTATTTGAATTGCTTACTTCATAATTCTCATTCGATCATCGAAATACGACAACTATGTTATTTTCTCATAAAAGTTGCTTCCTTAATATTTAAACTCATGTCCTCGTTCTAAAAGATTGAGATTACTTATTACATTGATTCATTCTTTGTAGGTATCATGTCAATATATTCAAATGAAGAAATAAATTACCCAAAAGTGATCGGTACAAAATAAAAGAAATTACGACTTTAGACAAACTTTATTTATAATGTTGGAGATTTAAATCATAAAATCGCTACTTCAAAAAGAATACTTTATTTAACCATTACTTTTGACTCGAAAATTAATTTCACAAAAATGTTGCGTGAATATCTTCATCAAAGACAAAAAAAAAAAATTGAGTTAAATGACAATTCCATTTTCATTTGTCTTTTTGTTTTTCGGATTTGGATTCTCTGATTTTAGAGAGGGAAAGCTAGTCTACCTTTCCACTCTTTTAGACCCTCGGATGGATCTGATGCTTCAAAAGACGCCACGTGAGATTGGTTTTTCTAAAAAATAGACCTAATTTCTTCCTATGCTCTTGAAACCATCAGCGAAGAAGACCTATTTTCTTCGATTCTTCGCCGTTCTTCGATTTCAATGGACCCAATTTCACTCCGCCACGCCATCACGTTGTTGTCGTCTAAGCCAACCGCTCACGTTACCGTCGTCTAAGCACAATGGTAACAGTCGAATCCCTTTTTGGGTGACAAAACTCAACTTGCCTCATTAGGTTCTTGAAAGAGTAAGATGCACTTGTTTCCTTTGAAATTTCTAGACAAGAATCCCAAAACCTTGTCCTCTGTCTCTTAATTTCTGCTTATGACAAAATCAGTTGAAACTTTTTAGTTTTTAAATTATCCAAATAAGATAGTTAACATACAGAAATGAAAAGGTATAGAAATACCATTGAGATCATTGGATACCTTGATCACATCTTCATCGCTTCAATGGGAGAGACAGAGAGACGCATACAGAGAGCGCATAGGAGAAAGAGAGAGGTTGTTATATCCTGTGTCGTGGTATTGCCGGAATTGCTCTTCGATCGCGTCAGAAATTCATTACCGTCACTGGAAAAGTTTTCGTTCTCGAGTCGAATTGTCATCAGCGAGCATAAATGGTGAAACCTTTGGTGGACGTGGAACGTGCCACGAGAGACATGCTCATCGATCCGACGAAGAATTGAAGAACAGCGAAGTACGACGAAGAATCATTGAAATTGGGTCTTCTTCATTAACGATTTCAAGAGTAGAGGAAGAAATTAATTGGGTCTATTTTTTTTAATAAAAAAACCATCCCAAGTGGCATCTTTTGAAGCATCAAATCCATCTGAACGTTTAGAAGAGTGGAAAGGTAGAGTACCCTTCCATCTCTAAAGTTATAGAATCTAAATCCTTGTTTTTCAATTTTTTTCCATTGTACATTCTTTGCCAATTATATTTGCAAAACCTTTAGATAACTTTATTCCAATCAGGACACCAAAACTTCTATGGCCCCCAAACAGGTCGTGGAATATCTCATTCTGTTTAAAAATTGATGTCACCAATCTCAACCGCGTGAGATTAGAATTTTTTGTGTGTATATTATAAAAAAAAAAAAGAACTTTTTTTGTGTGTGGATAGATTGGAAATTGTTTGAGTTATTATTAACCACGCCCACGTGAGGCCTAATTAAGGCCTAATTAACTACCACTAGTCTCCTACTTCTACATTATTAGGTCAAAGTCAGGGTCTTTTCTATCTAGTTCACTTTGACTTCGGGTAGAACAGTAGATTCCAAAAAAGGGATTAAGCCTGTTATAATCGAAATTAAAATTCTTTAATCCAAAAAATTAAATGTTAACTAAATCCATTATCACATCCGAGAAAACTTGATACAATTTCATATGTTATTTAGATGTTGTTATTCGACAGAGATATAATATATGTGACAATTCATTAATAAAAATCCATGTATAAATGTCATATTTTTATTAAAAAATAACATCTAAAATATATTTAAAATTACATTTAAGTTTTATCTTATCATTCCTTTTTTTTTTTTTTTTTTTTGACCTCACTTCCCTTTCCCCCAAAATCATCATCATGACCCTCCCTTTTCTTTTTCTTTACTTTAAAATCAAAACTCCACTAATCACAGTTCATAATATTATATTACATAAAATGAAACCCCACCCATTGACCATAATTATGAGCAAACGTTACTTTCATTCTCCTAAGAATTAAATTAAATTTTTTCAAAAAAATCAGATCCTACATCCAATACCAGCTCATGTTCAGGCAGAACCGTAATTTTGCTACAAATCAAAGGCCATTCATATGCAAAAACCTCCGATTTATATACACATGTGATGTAACAAACACACACACACACACACAATGCTCTGAATTACATAAACTCACCGGCAACACCAAACGCCGGTGGAACCTATTATCTTATTTTTGACAAGCACAAAAAGCTTCCCATTTCTCATTTTTTTCCCACAAAATTCAGATACCCAATTGAGAAAAGTAAACAACTTTATAAAATTTCAGCGAAAAAAACCACTCCACCTTGGTTTACCACTGAGCTCTGCTTTTTCCAGATGAAACAGATGAAGTTGTAACAGAAGGGTAAAACGACGCCGCAGAATGTTGTGCAGGAAGAGCACCCGAAACGGCGTCGTCGGTTCGGGATCGGTGCCTGTGTACCTTAACGTGTACGATCTGACCCCCATCAACGGTTATGCTTACTGGTTCGGTCTTGGAGTGTACCATTCCGGAGTTCAAGGTTCTTCATTTTTTTTTTCCTCAACTTATTCTTGTTCAAATTTGAATCTTTAGAAAAAAAACCCACTTCAGATCTACGATCTATCACATAAAACTGATGATGGGTTTCTCTAAGTTTTCATTTTTTTTTAGAAATTTTCATTTTTTTTAACAAAACTTAAGGTATTTTTGGTGTTGATATATGATAAGAAGAATATTTAAGTAACACCAAGAAGATATCGTTGGTTCAAAGGGGCAAGAAATTTGATTCCGCTTCAAATTCGAATATTGTGAATGGATAAAATAAATACCGGAAGAGTTTTGCCGATGAATTTTTACAACTCGGCTCAGATTAGTAAGAGTCCAACGAGTGCTCAAACAAAAATTGCAATTAAAAAAAATATATATTTAAGTATCTGCTCGTCAATAAAAATATAGTAAATGTTATAGCTGACATGAATTTTTCATATTAAAAAATAGTACCAAAAGTATCTATAAAATTGCAATTAAGTTTTGTCCATTTTTGTTTTAATTTTGGTGAAAATTTGGATTTTGATTTCAGTACACGGTGTTGAGTATGCGTTTGGGGCACACGAGTATGCTTCGACAGGGATATTCGAAGGGGAACCGAAGAGATGTGAAGGGTTTAGATTCAGGAAGACTATACTTATTGGGAAGACGGATATGGGGTGTCGTGAAGTGAGGACTGTGATGGAAGAACTTGCTGCTGAGTATAAAGGGAATGCTTATAATTTGATCACCAAAAACTGCAACCATTTTTGCAATGATGCTTGTGTTAGGCTCACTGGAAATCCTATTCCAAATTGGGTCAATCGTCTTGCCCGAATTGGTAACTCATTCAATTGTAGTTTCTATTTTTTCTTTTGCTTCATCATCACCTTACATTTTGTTGTTTCCTTTATTGAAAATTGAAAATATGTTGCTTTTGATATTTGCTGAAATGATTGTATCTCCAATGAAAAAGTAAATATCCAATTTGGTCTCTGAAATTATAGGATCGTATCAATTTAGTCCCCCACATTATCAATATTTTAAAATGATTCTTGAAATTTCAAAATATAACAAATGCATCCCTGACATTACCAATTTAATGTCATTATAGTCCATACAAATATCAACGGAGGGACGAATCTGATTAACTTTTTATAATTTCAGGGATCATTTTGAAATATTGATAATATAGGGGACTAAGTTGATACAATCCTATAATTTCATAGACTAAATTGAGTATTTACACGTAATGAAATTTAACCGTGTGTTTAAAACTTACTTAGGAGTCTCGCTATCCAGTAACTTTAAGGCCAATCATTAAAGAAAACTTTATATGTATTGAAGATATAAGTGTAATTAATATATTAAATAAAATATTTTTCGATATAAAATTTTCTTTTTTTGCCCCTTAGAAGCACCACCTTAACTTATTTTGGATAAATTGCTTCAAATTAGTTAACTATCTAGGTTGTAGACAATAGCAATTATAATGAAATAAATATGGGATATACAATGTTAAGAATCATCCACATAGCATCAGAATCCTTGAATGTATTTTGTAGATGATGGGAAAAAAATGAAAAGATAATAGAAGAAATAAAAATTAAATTACTTTGGTATCATATATTGACTCATTTGTATGTAGCACCCCCATGTCATGTAAATTGCTACGGAAAATTAAATGAAAATGACAATAGCAGCAATATTAGTCATCTGTCACACTTTTTTCTCTCCATAAATTGTGGGATATGCTTTTCTTTTTTTTCCCAATTTTATATGTATAAATTCTTCCTGGCATTGTTTTGAGGTAAACAAAGTTTGGATTTAGTTTGATTACCATATAAAAAAGTAATGGACAGGTGTATTTTTAGTTAACTTTTATGCTAAAGTTTCGAAATTGAGATTTATTTTCTGTGTGTGTGGGTTGTGGCTTGCTTATTTTGTTGCAGGTTTTTTGTGCAATTGTGTTCTTCCTGTGACTTTGAACTCAACTAAAGTTAGACATCACAAAATAGAAGATAAGCAATGTGAAGGAGAGAAGGAAGCATTAACAAGTGAGTCCAACAAGCTTACTGCTTCAAACTCAACATCATCTTCTCCTGCTTCTACATCAGGGGTACGCAGGGGAAGGAGTAGAAGCAGACGTGCCCTTCCTCCATCTTCACCTTTGATTATTGAGTCTTCTTCATCTTGATGTCCAAAATGTTAAATTTTTATTTTTACTTTTAATTTTTCTCTTGTTTTATCCAATTATAAAAAGTTGCTCTAGGGAAGAAAAAAAGCAACAGATTGGATTTTCAATTTAAATTTTTGTTATTCTTCATTCTTTTCATCCAATGGCCATATAAAGATATCAAAAAACATGGCAGGAATCCCGGAGCTCACACTGCTTTTATTGTATTATTGTTGCTTTGGGGGAAAAAATGGGATGTTAATTTATAGACACCATGTTACTTGCAACTTATTTTTTGGATGAGAAAAGTATATTTATGTTTTTTTTAAACAAAAAATTATATTTATCTTAAATAACCTTTAAATTTTAGAAAATATTTATTTTTGTTCAAGTTTTTTTAGGGAATTTCTTATGAGTTTAATTGGTATGTATCGTCCGTATAAAGTTTTTTACGGTCAATCAATGAAAAATCATGATACGAATAACTTTTAAGGTAGTTAGGATAAATGTCGAATATTTTTAATGGTGTCAAATTGATAGTGTACAAAATTTTTACAAGTGAATATCAATTAGAAAATATTTATTTTTGTTCGAGTTTTTTTAGGGAATTTCTTATGAGTTTAATTGGTATGTATCATCAGTATAAAATTTTTTACACGATCAATCAATGAGAAATTATGATACGAATGACTTTTAAGGTAGTTAGGATAAATATCGAATATTTTTAATGGTGTCAAATTGATGATAGTGTACAAAATTTTTATAAGTGAATATCAAATAAATTATCTATTCTTTATTACAAAGGTTGTTGTCAAGATAAAATAAGTTAATTTTTTTTATCATTCAGAATGAATAAAACAAGACAAAAGCAAAACTAAAGTCTAACTCTAACTGCAACCATATCATCTGCTAGTAAAGTAGCAGATAGTTGGTGAGGACAAGAGTTCCAAACAAAATTAAGAAAACAAAGAAAGATTCATTAACAAAATTAAAATTAATAACAGACAGCAAAAACAAAACCAAAATAGCCACATCTATCATTGCCATTGAAGAAACAAATTTCGATAAACATGTTTAATATCTAACAGAACAAAGCCCATGGAGCTATCACCAAGAAAGGAGGACAAGGGAGCACGTACACTCTCACAAAAAGAAAGATCAAAACATAAGAGAAAGAGAGAGAGGCAAGGTAGGGCTGACTGTTTCCCCAATTTCTAATTTTTAGCAGTGATATCCTAATTCTTTGTAGGGTTATTTCTCGGACGGAAGAGATGGGTTTAGCTTATCTGAACTCAATCTAGATTTGTTATTTTGATTGAATCATTTGTTTGACAAGAATTCTATCCAATCATGTTCCAATAATGATCGGGTTTGAATTGGGACAACCAATACATTGACACTGTTTAGAAATTTTAAAATTATGCATAACTAAATTCCTAGAATTATATTATAAAACCAAAATTGAAGAATATTTTATAATATACATTTCAAAATAAATAATATTAATGTAAATATATTATCATATTATGCAAATGTTTCTTAATAAGTTAATAAGTATTATTAGTTATACTTAATCATAAAAAGTATAAGTTTTGAAAGAATGTGTCACATTGGATCAGGTCGGGATGACAGTCCAACCCCGTGTGTAAAAAACCGTTAGGAGGCAGTCCAATCCCGTGTATAAAAAATCGGACCTTCGTCACTACCAATAGAGGATTAGTTCCATAATCGGTCCAAAGCGTCCAAGTTATAAGGACACCTCGATAGACCCACTAAAAAGTCAAAGACCCTAATCATTTTCCAACAAATAAATAAATAAATAAATAAAAGAATGTGTCACATTGGATCAGGTTGGGACAACCCAAAACATAACCCAAACCTAATCCACAAATACAACGAGTCTAATTTTTAGATCTTGAATTTGTCGCAATTAACTTCGGTAGAAAGAGGTTAATAGAACGGGATGGATATTTAACACCCCTAGTTCCTGCAATTTAAAACTACCATATTTAGCAATCAAAGTGATATCCTCACTCTCACTTTTTTACATTTCTTGAAAATGGAGGAAAATAAAAACAAATGATTATGTAAACACGATCTTGTACTTTGAGACGAAAGTTAAATTTTTTTAGAATAATTGTAGCTTACGCTTCTTAACTTTTTTTATCTGTGAATTAGAACTTAAGGTTTGAAAAATTATAATTAATCTTCTAAACTTCATATTTAGTAGAAAAACACCATCAATTAATTCAGAGGAAAATCACAATGCATACAAAAAAAATAAGGGAAAATATTTTAAATTTTGATTATCTATTAAACAACATGTTTAAATGAATAACTAACATAATTGAGATTTTATTTATAATTTTCTACTAATTTTTGTTTTATACAACAATTCTGTTAGACTGTTAGATATTTAATAATTAATAATTCAGTTAACAAATGACACTTATGGTACAAATATGAAATCTAAGTGATCTTGTGCATCTTCCCGTCCTAAAGTTGAGTTGATATATAAGGTAAAGTTAGAGGAGTACGTAAGGTGAGATTTAGTAAACAAAAACAAAAAAAAACTAGGGGTGTGAGATATATAATTTTTTTTTTTTTATAAGCAAACAAGTATATTGATAGGAGTACAAAGAATACTCAAATCCGTATATGGAAAAAGCGAACCAAGGAGGGAAAAAAAGAAAGAAAAAGAAGCAGAAAAAAACAGAGGGATAAGCCTAATGTAAAACTCATACTAAGACTAAAGTACAAGGCTACACGACTCAGTATGACTTTTTATACTAGGAGTATCTATGAATCTCTTTATCTTGCTAACTCATCCCTTCCCCGAATCTAATGGTGACGGGTTTAGTTATAGATTTTGGAAGTTAGACCTAGTTCATATTTAGATAAAAATTTTAGAACATAACTTGTCCCGCCCTCAATCTTCCTCTTCACTGCCCATTCTTCTTTTACCTTAACCCATTGTCCACTACCGTACGAGTCACCCACAACTAGCCAAACACAATCCATAAAGTTGCAACCCTAGACACAATCCACAAAGACAAAGTAGACAATGTAGTCAATAGAGGCAAATAAGATCATGTGTTTATGGAGAGTGAGGCAAGTGTAATAGGTGAGATAAGTTGGAGTTCTATTTGTTAATACAAGTCCGCGAGTTGCCTGGCAAACTCGTATACCAAAACTAGATGAACTACCATGTTTAGTGGACCGGATCCATAAGTTGACATTTAAACATAGGGAACTGCTACCGTATCCTTGAAAATACATGGATTTTGGTACAGTTTTTAAACGGACCAATAGTTGAGTTAGGTCTTTTGTTTTTTTATTGATGCCATCTCTTCCTTTTATTAGTTAGGGGTCAAAGTTTTGGATATTGCAATTTAGTCATTCAAATGAAATACATTATATTAGGTATTTAATTGCAATACGTAAAAGTTTTTATGTTTAATAGCAAATGTTTGACCTGAATTTATTAAATGGAAGACCATTCATCTATTGGTCAGTTTAGAAACGGTTCTAAAACCCATCAATTTTTATGGGTACGGTAAAATTTGTCTTAAACATATTATGATTTAGCTTAGTCCTAACATGCACGAGTCGGGGGTTAAGTGGATTGATCTTGAATGTTTTTTTTTTACAATTAGGAATAAGTAATCAATCTTAAATAATATATTAATATTATTATTGACTTAAATAAGTAACCTTTTACATAACATAATCATATACTAATATTATTAAGGTCAAAATAAACCTGTCTTAATCCGTCTCACAAACACCCCTACCATAAATCATAACATAGTTGCCATTGTCAAGTAGAGAGTAAAATTGGTAGCGTTCATGGGACATGTTAAAACGAGTTTAGCTTGTCTCAAATTTGACTCGATATTTTGATAAAATTATTTGCTTGGATCTAAACATGACCCGATAGAGCTCAGGATGAAACTAAGTCAACATGATATATTAACATAATGTATAAATTTAAATGTCATGTATAACTAAATCATATGATTAAAAAAATGGTAAACTAAAACTAAAATAAATTTTATGATATATATTTCAAAACAAATATCATATTATATAAAAAAACTATTAATTAAAATAAAGAAGTTTTATTAATTAGATATAATTATTAAAAAAATATAATTTTTTAACGACTCACACTAATAGTAACACTATAACCTAAATCCAGATTTAAGGTTTAGGGATGAGCTGGCCTTTAGCCCTAAGTAAGAGAGACATAGACTTTGGGAGACTGATGCTGTCGTTTTCTGTCAATGTCCGACCCTATAGGTTAATGACTTTTGCATTTTGCTATGGGATCTTTACACTTTTCCCTCCTTAGTTATTATTAGACTCAACAAAGCTGGATGTTGGAAGAACTACTTTTGACTAGCAAAAGGGACACAATGTAGCAAGTACCCACAAACAGTAAAGCCACGATGTTACATTTAAAAAATAAGAGAAATGTTAGTAAATAGTATTATCTAATGTTTTCTTTTTAACATATTTTTTTTATTAATTGATATTCATGTGGATCCTATAAAAAATTCAAGTGGGATTCATATGAATTTGTGAAACCAACATGAATTTCAATCAATAAAAAAATATGTTAAAGAAAGAGTATTAAAAAATATATTATTTATAATACGACCTCTAGATAAATTTCGAGTAAATACCCAATTTGGTCCCTGAAATTGTAGGGTCGTATCAACTTAGTCCCCCACATTATCAATATTCCAAAATGATTCTTGGAATTTCAAAATATAGCAAATTCATCCCTGACATTATTCACTTAGTTTCAAATCCATCCCTGACATTACCAACTTAATGTCATTATAGTCCATGCAAATATTAGCGGAGGGACGAATCTGATTAACTTTCTGCAATTCCAGGGATCATTTTGGAATATTGATAATGTGGGAGATTAAGTTGATACAATCCTATAATTTCAGGGACCAAATTGGATATTTACTCGATAAATTTCGTTTACAGAACCCAACTTATTTATGATGATGCTATATCAAAGGCATAAGTGAAATTAAGTTGACCTTGTGACGATTAACTTAGCCATAAGGGTATTATACTATTAAGATTTTTTAGTACAAGTCCAACATTTTACTTCCAATAAGTAGGATCTAGGTTCTCTTACGTTGTTAAATAACACGAAAGAGTTAGAAAGATAAAGGCAAATAATTTTAAATTTAATTTATGTAACATGAATATTTTAAAATATTTAATGAATTGATATCTGACATATATCGTATTAGATACTTCAATAATTTTAAAAATATTTTTTATATTTATATCTTTTAATTATTATTCTATATTTACTATATATCTTATTATATGTACCTTCTTACAACATAACATTATTATTGCACAAGAGATGGATCATTCAATGAATCGACTGCAGGTGACAAAAGCTCTGTGGGATTTTTTATCAAAGTAGCGTTGTTTTAGAAATAATTTATCAAAATGAGATTGTCTTGAAACATTTTATCAGAATGGGGTTGTTTGTAAAAGAACTGGCGCTTTTAAAGGCGCCAGTCCAAATGGCGCTTTTCACCGGGAGATGACACACGTCCCTTTCCCGAAATTTAAAAAAAAAATAAAAAATAAAGCTGCACCAGCCTTCACTGCAGTGGAAGGCACCCCATCCCCCCATCTACCCCAACCCCCCCCCCACGCTCCCCCTATAAATATCCCGATCCCCCCAAATCTCCCTTCATTTGAATCTCCCCTCCCCAAAATTTCTCTCTAATTCAAACTCATCCCTTTAAATTTTTCTTCATCTTATATTTTACACTTTCTATTTTTGCTTACATTTCATTTCTTCTTCTTACACAACATTTTTTCTACTTCTTCTTCTTACATTGTACTTCTTCTCTTACACTTTAATTCTGCTACTCCTTGCTTTTTACGTATTGTTACTATAATTATTATTGCTATCATTATGATTAATTTGTATTATCTTTATTTTTATTATTATTACTAGATTTCTAATTTATAGTTTGTTGTTATTTATTATGATTATTATTATTGCTATTGTTATTGTTATTGTTATTGTTATATCTTTATTTGTTACTATTTTTTAGTGTTATTGTTATGATTATAATCATTATTAACACTAATCTTAAATTTTTGTTATTGTAGTGTGGAAAAAATGACTTCAAATATTGTAATATTGTGATTATCATTATTATTTTTATTTACACATGATTTCTATTATTATTGCTATTATTATGATTAATTAGTTTTATTTTTATTTTTATTTTTATTATTATTACTGCTATTATTAATAAATTTCTAATTTTTAGTTTGTTGTAATTTATTATGATTATTATTATTAGTGATTGTTGTAATTTATTATGATTATTAGTATTATTATTATTGTTATTGCTATGTTATTGTTATATCTTTATTTGTTACTATTTTTTAGTGTTATTGTTATGATTATAATCATTATTAACACTAATCTTAAATTTTTGTTATTATTTTAGGTCGCAAAATATGTCTGTAGTTGTAGTGTTCGTGTAATCGAATGGGAGGATTTTTGATGGAGAAGAAGGAATCACATTCGAAGGGGATAAAAAAACAATGCAAATAAAACGTGGAGTCGGGTATGGGCTTCTGAGGACAAAGATTCATGCTAGGTTGAAACTTCATCCAAATCAATGTGTTTCGAAAATTGTCACCCGATTTATGATATCGCAAAATCCGACAAAATACATTGTTTATCAAATTAGTGACGATGAGGATGTGGAGTGCATGATTAACGCTTTTGATCAAAATTCTTGGATGACAACATTGGAGTTATACTGTGATATCGATGTTGTCGGTTGTTCGACAGTCCCTGTGCCATCATTATGTAGTAATTTTGAGGTATAATAGTATGATGTAGAACTTGGATCATCGGATGAAGATCTGGATTGGAATAGTGAAATGGAGCTCGATTCTAGTGGAGATGAAGACGAAGATAAAATACCAGATGATGATTCGTCGGACACTGAAGATGAAACTGATCTAGGATCTAATCAAATCGTATCTTCAATGGCACCATCGGTGATCGTTGCTTCTCCTGTTTCATCTGTAAGGCCTACGACACATTGTGTTCCACAACAAACAAGTATGATATTATTGTTACTATTTTTGTTACTAATATTGATGGTGTTATTTATTATTTATGATTATTATTATTATTATTATTATTATTATTATTATTATTATTATTATTATTATTATTAAGGTTAATACTGTTATTGTGCCGGCCAATCACATGGTACATTATTCAATTCATCTCCTCATTACAGTTATATTAATTGGGATCACCCCGACGAAGAAATGGATTTTCAAGGGTTGGATGTTCAGGGGTCATGGCGTGTGGGTCAGGAATTATATGTCGGTTTACGATTCGACAGTAAACAGGATGTTCAGCTAGCTGTGAAGCATTAGTCAATGAACATTCATCAATCATTCATAGTTGTTGAATCAAAACCAAAAATTTTGTATGTTAAATGTCCAAAACATGCACAAGGTTGCCCATGGAGGATGAGAGCAATTTTATCAAAGAAGACAGACAAATGGCATGTTACGAAATGGGGTGGCCAACACGTTTGTGTGAATCCTATGCTGTCGCAAGACCATACAAAGTTGGATTTTAACTTTGTTTGCTCAGTCATACTAGGTATGATCTTTAAGCATAATTTTTTTCTACATTAATATTTAATTTGGCTCATTTAAAATTTTAATTGAACTTATAAATGTTTTTAGGCATGGTCCGAGATGAACCATCAGTGCAGATTTCGCTTATCCGAGAAAGGATCCAAAGTACGTTTGGATACAAGATATCTTATAGGAAGGCATGGAAGGCCAAACAGAAAGCCATCGTGCGTGTATTTGGAGATTGGGATGAATCGTATGCACTATTGCCTAAATGGTTGGAGTACATGGAGTTGCATGCTGATGGTTCCTATTACAAAATCGAGACCAACGATGTTGTAGTTGGTAATCGGGTGAACACCCAATGCCGAAAGTTTCACCGAGTTTTTTGGACTTTCAAACAATGTTGCGATGCGTTCAACCACTGCAAACCAATAATACAGGTTGATGGCACACATTTATATGGTAAGTATCGTGGGACGTTGTTGATTGCCACAACACAAGATGGAGACAGTCACGTGTTGCCGATTGCGTTTGCAATCATGGAAGGAGAAACTTTAGATGCATGGTCATGGTTCTTGGCACTTATACGTGAACATGTTACCAATAAAAAAGGAATATGTTTGATCTCTGACAGTCACCAAAGCATTAAATCAGCTGTGGCAAATCCACACCTTGGTTGGCAGCCCCCGAACGCGTACCATGTATACTGCATTCGACACATCGCCAGTAATTTTAATCATAAATTCAAGAATGCAAAGTTAAAGTCCGAATTGTTAAAGCTAGGTAACATATTATTATATTCATTTGTTTAAGGTACTTTGTTTTGACTCATTAACAATTTATATATGCTTTGCACCGTTGTAGGGTATACAGTCTGTATTCAACACTTTCAGCGGAGGTTGGAAAGATTCCGCGAATTAAACCCAGAAATACAAAGGTGGATTGACGGCATTTCAAAAGAAAAATGGAGTCAGGCTCATGATCACAATGGTCGTAGATATGGTCACATGACCACCAACTTGCCGGAGGCTGTTAATAAAATTTTAAAGGGCATTCGAAATTTGCCAATTACAGCTTTGGTCAAGTCCACATATGGGCGGATGGTGGATAATTTTGTTCAAAGAGGTGCAACCATTAGGGCTCAACTTAATTCCGGTCAAGTGTATTCCGAAAAAGTAATGAAAGCGATCATGAAACATCAAGAAGAGGCTTCTTCCCATCGGGTTCGACCATATGACATTGAGAATGAAAGATTTGAAGTTGAAGAGGCTTTCAATCCGCTCACGCAACGAGGGGGCCAGTCTTGGGACGTCAATTTACAGAGGAAGATGTGTCAATGTGGAAAATTTCAAGCGTATAAATATCCTTGCTCACATGTAATCGCGGCTTGTGCATCCGTGAGTATGGACTATTATCAGTACGTCGATCCCAAATATAAGCTGCAGAGCATCATTGAAGCGTACTTGGGTCAGTGGTGGCCCATCGGAAATGAGGAAGACATACCGTTGATTTAGGTGCCTTGGACTTTGGTACCGGATGAGTCGATGCTACGTCCAAAGGGACGCTCTAAATCAACCCGCATTCGGAATGAAATGGATTGGAGAGAGTCGCAACCAAGCCAAAGATGTGGGCTATGCAGAGCTCAGGGTCATAACCGACGCCATGGTTCTACTTGTTGCATTGGGAGTGGAGCTTGTTCAGTGGGGACCATAATGCGCTCTACCTCTTCCAATGCTGAAAGTATTTGTTCAGTCTCTTCCCTCACCTCTTCCATTGAGAAAGCCGAATTCCCTTCCGGCGTGCAGAGATAATTTATCCGCTCAACCCCGTCAACCTTTAAAACAAGTAAAAAATCACATTATTAGAAAAAAATAATTAACTGATTCAACTTAACAGTTACGTAGGTATAGGTATATTGAATTTTATATTACCGCAGAGCAATGATGTGCGCCATATCTGCTTATCCACCTCCGTGTACGGCGCAAGTACCACTGCATGTACTCTGATTGCTTGCTCAATGGGCGTTGTTGGGGTTCACCTGTAATTATCTCGTTATATCTATTATTCCACATTGCAATAACTAGTTTCAATCTCCTTTCCCAGTTATCACCCACTTTCCCCCTCAGCGTCAAATCATGGAGTGTCTCCGGTTGGGATGGAGGCTTTGGAATATGTTGCTTCATTCCAAACTGTCTCATGACACGGTCCGGCTAGTGCCACTCCACAATATGGAAGCATATCATAGGAGCAACTGCCCTCCATACATGTATACCGTCGAGGGAGATCATGGTAATGTGCTCAAGATCTCTGCAGTGTATGGCTCCCAAACAATCTACAAATATTGAACAATATTGAATTAAAATAAAAAACAACTCTACTGATCAAAAAGTATTGAATCACGTTTAAACTCGACAAAACAATCTTACATCTCTTTGCTTCATTTGGTCAAACGCCAATCGATAGTGTTTCAAACTATATGATGAGCGAGCAAAATTAACACCGCGGATCCACCTATTATTAAAAAGTAGCATTCCAATTTCAATTAAATAAACAACTATCGTAATTAATATAAGCAATTAACAGAACATTACAAAATAACATTACACTCACCTTGCACCGTAAGGGGTACCGTATTGTCGATTATCATCACTGATGGAGGGCGCAATGGATGGAAATCTTACCCACGCCCATAACTGAATTAGTGGGCTGAAGCCGTATATCTCATTATACTCATAATTTGTTGCCTTGCAAAGCTCATGGTACAAGTAACTTAATATTGCAGCGCCCCAACTATATTCACCAGACTTTCCAAAATTTTCTAACAAGGTAAGGTACCTTAACGACACGTATTTGCCTGAGTGATCCATGAATAATAACCCACCAAGCAACTTCAATATATAAGCACGAACATATCTTACGATATGCTAGTCTGAATGACGATGTTCATCGAAATTGCCAAATTGTTCATCGAGCCATTTCATCCTAATTCGACTTCCATTAATGACTCCAGCAGGTGGGATCACACCTAACATATTTTCCGCAAGTTCTACCCAATTGCCCGCGGTTTTACCAATGACTGCTTTTCCATCCACCCAGACACCCATAAGAATTGCTACATCCTGCAATGTGATGGTGCACTCTTCTTGTGGCATGTGAAAAGTATGAGTCTCCGGTCTCCACCGCTCTACCAGTGCACTGACTAATCTCATGTCAACTTGGAACAACCCAAGCTGTGCAATTCCCAAGAAGCCGGCTTGACTGAGATAGTCTACGATCTCCTCCGGAATATGAGCAGGTTCATGATGACCACCTGCAGCTAATCGAGTCCTCAATAATCGATCATTTTCTCCATTCCATATACGTGTGGAAATATGGGTTGCTTGCATCCCTAGCAATGACGTATTACTTGGGCCGGGATTAATCAAACGTCTACCTCCAGTTGAACTTGAAGCCATATTTTCAGCTCTAAAATAACAGTGTTAATAAGTAGTGTTAATAATGATTATAATCATAATAGTAAAACGAATAACAGTAACACTAAAAAATAGTAACAATGAATAAATATATAATAATAACAATAACAATAGCAATAATCATAATTATAATAATAATAATAATAATAATAATAATAAATTATAACAAGCTAAAAATTAGACATCTAGTAATAAAAATAAAAATAATACTAATTAATCACAATAATAGCAATAATAATAGAAATCATGTATAAATAAAAATAATAATGATAATCACAATAAAGATAACAACAATATACAATATTAATGATTCATAATAATGACAAATTTATAGTAATAATAATCAAAATAAAATTAGCAACAATTACATTAAATAATATTTAAATTAATATTAGTCATAATATTTTCTTTAATACTACAATATTTGAAGTCATTTTTTTTCACACTACAATAATAAAAATTTAAAATTAGTCTTACAAATGATTATAATCATAATAATAACACTAAAAAATAATAATAAATAAATATATAACATAATCATAACAATAACACTAAAAAAATAATAACAAATAAAGATATAACAATAACAATAATCATAATAAATAACAATAAACTATAAATTAAAAATCTAGTAATAATAATTAAAATAAAGATAATACAAATTAATCATAATGATAACAATAATAATTATAGTAACAATACCGTGTTTAAAATTTGATACGTAAAAAGCAAGGAGTAGAATAATTAAAGTGTAAGAGAAGAAGTGCAATGTAAGAAGAAGTAGAAAAAATGTTGTATAAGAAGAAGAAATAAAATGTAAGCAGAAGAAGAAAGTGTAAAATATAAGATGAAGGAAGATTTGAAGGGATGAGTTTGAACTAGAAGAGATATTTTGAAAAAGAGGAGAAAAGGATGAGAAAATTGAGTGGGGGGAGCGGGGAAGGAGAATTTATAGGGGGGAGGGTGTATTAGTGGGGGAGGGTGGGGCGGTAGGTGGGGGGATGGGGTGCCTTCACTGCGTGCGCCGCAGTGAAGGCTGGTGCAGCTTTATTTTTTTATTTTTATTTTTTTAAATTTCGGGAAAGGGACGCGTGTCATCTCCCAGTGAAAAGCGCCAGTTGGACTGGCGCTTTGGACTGGCGCTTTTACAAACAACCCCATTCTGGTAAAATGTTTCAAGACAACCCCATTTTGATAAATCGTTTCTAAAACAACGCTACTTTGATAAAAAACCCAAGCTTTATGGCCATTAAAATAGACTTAGGGTCAACTGGAATTTCTTGCTGAAGTGTTTGGAAGAGTGCATGTTGTCGCCCAATTTTATTGAGCTTATTCGAGAATGCCTTTCTTCATCCTCTTTTTAGATTCTATGGAATGAGGGGAAATTAGAGTCCTTTAATCCCTCAAGGGATATTAAGGAGATCTTCTATCTACTTATTTATTTGTCTTTGTTATGGATAAAATGTCTCACGTCATGGCAGATAAAGTATCTGAAGGAGCTTGGAAACCTATGAGAATGCAGGGAGAGGCAGGGGCCAAATATATCTCATCTTATGTTTGCCGATGATTTGCTTCTTTTCACAAAGGAAAATGTGGAGCAAATTGAGTGTGTGATGGCATGTCGAAATGTGTTTTCTGACATGTCGGGACAAAATGTTAGTTTGCAAAAGTCTGAGATCTTCCAAAAATGTTCAAAGAGAAATGAGGGATGTTATTATGGCCAAAAGTGGTTTTACTATAGCAAATTCGTTCATGGTAGGACTGGTAAGAGACAATTTAATCACATTATAGAGAGGGCTTAGGAAAGGTTGAGTGAGTGAAAACAACAATGCCTCTCTAGTACCTTAGCTCAATCAGTTTTGGGGCCCTTGGGTTTGTTACATATGCAGCATGCTACACTGCCTGTGGGGATATGTGATTAGCTTGAGAAGATCTAGAGAAACTTCATTTTGGGGGGGGGGCTTTAGGGAGAGGCGTAGACCTCACCTCGTCAACTGGGAGACTTGTTGTCTCCCTAAATCTATGGGTGGTTTTGGCCTGAGAAAAATTTAGGGAATGAATGAGGCTTTTCTAATGAAAATAGTGTGGGGTATAGTATCTAACCCTAATAACCTGTGGGTGAAGCTTCTGACTAGAAAGTATGGCAGAAATGTAGAGCATTGGCCAGTTTATGGCACAAGGTATTGGATAACTTGGTGTGAGATGTTGGGAATGACAGTAGGATTTGGTTCTGGACTGACCATTGGATGGAAGGAATACCTTAGCTGGCAACAATAGCTAAACCAGAAGTGCAATTTCTTGGCTTCATAATTCGTTTTAGTGAGTGTGTGAAAGAGGAAAGGGGATGAGATTATGATTTGCTTAGTATGCTTCTCCCTCATGATGTGATCAGAAGACTTCATGCTTATAGCCCACCGAGAAGTGGTGAGGTAGAAGATCACCTCGGTTGGTTGCCTTCTCCTTCAGAGGATTTCTAAGTTAGAAGTGCTTATCCCTCCTAAATTAGGAATTTTGCAAACTCTACCACATGCCTCGAAATGCTATTTGCTTACTAACAATTTAATATCCCTATAATTTTTTAAATTTAAAATTTACCCATCTCATTTTCTCCCACCCCTTTTCTCTCTCTCACCTCCAATCTCAGGCCTAGAGAAAGCATCCCCGAAGGGATTCATTGATGGCGGCGGTGTCGAGAAAAACCTTCGAAGCTGTTACATGGACCACCATCACCCTATCCCTCTCTCTCTCTCACCTCCTTCTCAAGCCCCGCCACCCAACCACCGCCTAGATCCAACCCCTGCTCTCTCACTCCCCTTTCTCTCTCACCTCCTCCCTTAAGCCCTGCTGCCTAGCAACCGCCCAAACGATGTTGGAAGCCCAAGATAGGGTTTGCATTGGCCCCACTCAGACTCGACCATTCGATGAAGGACAAGCCTTTATGGGGTTTGATATAATTCTCAGGACAAGTTCTTCCCTTTTGGGTTAGGAGAGGAAAACATTCTTCCATTTTGTAGAATGCCACACCGTTTTGTAAAACCGTGAACGATCGCTATGTTGCCCACCAGATATGGCCTCCTCCGCGTCACCTCGCACAGCCACGCTCTGCCTTTGCCTCCACTGCGCACTAATCTCTGATGCTACCTAAAGAATCGCAACTGCCCTCTTTTTATCTCTTTTTTCAAAAACCTAGCTTTGTGATCTCATCGCCACGGCCAAGAAGAAAAACTCAGATCCTCCAACCCTGAACATCTCGAAGAACAACCCAAACCAGAACCCCTACAACAACAAGACCAAGAGGTCCTCAACCAATAACAACAAACCCTAGAAGACCAAGACCATCAACAGAAGAAGAAAGATTTGGTGAGAGATGGTCAGATCCAGTGCATCGCCATCAATCACAAACAACCTTCACTAACTAATAAACTACTCACTGTCATGGCAGAGGTGGAGGCCAACAGTGCTAGGGTCGAGGTTGGTTGGTGGGGGAGGTAGCACATCAATCTTGGTTGGTGCAACTTGCCGGGCAAGCGACTTGGATCTAAGTAGTGGGGCTTAAGGGACGAGGTGTGAGAGAAACGAGAGTTGCTTTGTTTAATTTGAAAAGTTTAAGAATTTTAAAATAATAAAAATTTGCACAAAAGGGCTGCTACTGTGAGAGACATGATCGTAACATTTGCCCTTAAACTTATCCCACTAGACTTTAACACTATGTTTGATTGAATAGAACTAAAGAGCGAAGGAGGGGCAATTCAAATAAGGAGAAATGCTATTTTTCAGTTTGGGATAAAAGAGTAAGAGGAGAGATTAAATCTGTTGAAGGTCCCACATGTTTTCAGTTCCATTTCTACCCTTTTATTTTGGACTGTGCAAATATGTTATTTAAGACAAATATGTCTTTACAAGAAAACTCAATGTATTCTTTTTCTTGTACTTTTCTCCTACTTCTTTCAATCCAAACAACCTAAAAATCTACCTATTTTCTATCCATTCTCTCTTCTCTCCTACTTCTTTCCACCGTATTTTTTCCTCCCTAGTTCTTTCCTGATCCAAATGAAGCATAAAAGACTTGAGTCAATTTTAGAACTAGAGATCAATTATCACTTTCAACAAGAGCTTACAAATAAAGGAGTATCAAACAGTATCTATATGTACCTACTCACACTCTAATATAGGAGAAAACACACAACAAAAATTGAATGCAATTATGACAAGATCAACACTACTTAGTACTGGTGGCTTCTATGGTGCACTAAACATGAGTGAGGTGTATAGAACACCCCACTTTTTGACCTGAAATAGCAAGTTTTGGGATATTTGCAAAAACAGTCCCTCAAATATTAATAATTGTAAGTTAGTCAGAATGGCTTTTTAGCAAAAATCTGAACTCATCATCTTCCCACTGCGGACGTCCCCTCACCGCCTTCCAAGACACTATACAGGATGACTGTACAGCGGACGACGACCTCCGATCTGGATGTTT
Organism: Ammopiptanthus mongolicus; assembly: GCA_039655645.1. Classification (NCBI taxonomy): domain Eukaryota; kingdom Viridiplantae; phylum Streptophyta; class Magnoliopsida; order Fabales; family Fabaceae; genus Ammopiptanthus; species Ammopiptanthus mongolicus. The sequence goes on along the minus strand of CM077351.1, from coordinate 68,968,320 downwards.
GCAGCGGTGGAGGAAGGATGTCGGTTCTGTGGTTGAGGCGGATATGACTGGGTAGCAGGTTTGCGAATCGTGGCAGACGGCGTGGGGACTCGTCGCTGCTGTGTGTGGTTCTACTTAACAAAGATGGAAGCTTGTGGTGGTTCTGCAGTTCTGAACAGCGGACGTCTGGAAGCACGACTGTGCGTTGAGGAGGGGCGAGCGATGGCGGCACTACTGCAGTCACTGGCAAAGCTACACAGAGGGGTATAGATCCAATTTGTAGCGGTGGGAACGATGGCGCGACGACGACGGTTAGGTTTGGACCATTATGGGTGACAGGTCTGTGGGTTGATGGTGAAGAGATGAAAGGGGTTGAGGAGGCGGTGCTGGTCGGGGTGGCGGCAGTGATGGTGGTGGGCCGTCCACTAGAGATGGAACTGGTGTGGCATGAGGTGAGAAGGAGGAAGGGAGATGGAGAGGGAAGACATCATTTGCAAATACATGTTAAAATTGACTTCTTTTGCAAATATCCATAAAACCTGGTCAATTGATAACCAATTAACACCTAATCAATTTTATAACAATCCAATGATCAAGATAGGGGGAACATTAATATACCCCATTTTAAGGGATGCATAATAGAACGAACCCTTAGTACTACACAGCCATACCTTGCAGCAATAAAATAAGTGTGACGGAAGAAAATAAAAGATCGAGACAAACCAGTCCCCTCAAAGCTGGTGGTGTAAAAAGTACGAATTACATTTCCATTTATGACAAAATATATAGAAACAGTTCCATTCAATTCAGTTCAATAAAAGCAATTATGTGAACGATATAAAATACAATAGATGATGCTGGCGTTGGGCATTGATCACAAAGTATCGAATCTCAACTGCATCTATAGCATAATAAAATGTAAATTTTTAAAGAGAAGTGACAATGGTCTATATTCAGAATGCCCAATAACAAACTTGAACTTCTTTATGGACAATAAAGGAGCCACACGGAATCTAATCTGATTTAGTAGTCCCCCAGTTTCTCTTACTTGAAGGAGTGCTGCCAACAAATCAAACGGCTAAAGTTAGAAAGCAAATTTGAAAAACTAAAAAAATAAGAGTAATACAAATAGATTTGAATAAACAGCTTAACTAATGCAAGTAAAATTTTACTTAAAACAATTTATTTTTATATACTTCTCCGATAAACTTATTGAAATAAATTAAAAAAAGCTTATAATATTTATATGTCTTTGAATAAACAGCTTAATTAATCGCTTATTTAATAAGTTTTTATTTAAATAAGTTAAAAAAAAATATTTCCTTAGCCTTCTCTGATAAGCTTATGAAAATAAGTTTAAAAAACTTATAGGAAGATCATAAACTATTTTCATAAATCATTTGCCTAAATTTATTTTTAAAAGTTATTCTCGTAAACTCTCTATAACCTCTTCCAAATGCACCCAAAGTCATAAATTATTTTCATAAGCTATATTTTTATAAGTTTATTTTTATAAGTTATTTTCATATGATCAAATAAATTTTTTTTTAAACTTTTACAAACACCCCAAAATAGGCAAAACAAGGTGTCAGGAAGGCACATACCAATCATTGCAGTAAGCAGAGAATCAGACGGGTATCAGATTAGTTTTTTCTTTTCTCGCATCCATTCAACAAAATTGTCGAGGATCAAGGGCCACGCAAGTTGTGGATCATACTCATTAAGCGATGGAAAACTAATCTGTGAACAGATACCAAGTTACAAGTCAGTTAGATAAAAAAAATATGGACCCACACACAAAAAAACAATTAAGAAATTAACAGTGCTGCAACAATGTTATTGTAGTAGATTAACCTTTTCTCTCAAAAGAATTTGAATTTTTTTCATCTTCAATGTATTAAAAGTGTAAATATAATAAACTGCTGAAAAACAAAAAGAAAAAAATGTGAATCTTTTTTAAATTTGATATCATAACATTGTTTCTGAACGTGATTATAACTTCGAAGATAAGTTTAGATAATTAATTTGAAGTGTGGATGAACAACATATAATAAAAAATTATTTTAATTTTTATTTAAAGAAAAACCTTAAATACACATATCTTTGAAAAGTACAATTAAAGTTGAAAAGTGGAGTGTGGATAGACATAGGGTGCGTTTGAAAGAGTTTATAAGAATACTCATGAAAATAAACTTATACAAATAGTTTATGAAAATAGTTTATGATTTTCATATAAACTCTTTTTAGCTTATTTTTATAAGCTTGTCAGAAAAGCTTCTGAAAATAAGTTGTTTTTAATTTATTTGAAAAAAAAAATTTATTGAATACGCGCTTAATTAAGCTATTTATCCAAACGCAGGAATGGTAATAGCCCCACCCATGAATAATTTGGATGAGAAAAGGCTAAGAAATATCTCCCTCTTGATAATTATCTTAAAAACATTCTAGAAGTTGCCCAAAAATGAGGCTACCTCATTGCAAAACCGGAAAAATCCCAACCATTGATCCATGTTTATGACCTTGTAATCATCTTGATTCTGCCATAAACAATAAAAACATGTAAGAATCATTATTAAGAACTAAAACAATAATGTAAAATACATAACTCACCTTCAAATATTCCACAAATAAGTTGACTTGGGCTGGAAATGTTGAACCCAAAACAAGAGTAAGTAATTGACAAATGCTCTCTATATCAATGCTTTTCTGTTTTTCCTCTGAAAAAATTAGAAAAATTAGATATAGGGCATATATTATATTGAATGAACAAAGAAAGAAATGGTTTAAACTAATTTACACAAAATCACATCAAAGTTTACCTGTCAAACAATATTGGAAAGCATAAGAATAGAAATCTGGAAAATTTGTTGGCCTCCTGACCTTTACATTAGATGTCAAATTAAAAGTTAGCTACTTATAAAATATTTCCACCATCAATAAGTAACAATCTCCGTAAATTAATTTGTCCCTAAATTACCAAAAATAGTATCACTTAAATAACTATACCTCTTTTTCTAGGTCTGGAAACGCCTTCTTCAATCTACTTACTGTATCAGCCCTTAGTGCTTTCAAGCCTCTCCTCCACTCATCCTATAAATATTTAGGGTTAAGTGATTTCGGTATAAGGAGGAAACAAATACAAAAACTACATGATTGTGTACCAAACATAAAAGACACTTAACTATTACCCTATATGTGAATTTATATTTTAATTGAAACAATTCCAAAAGAAGTTTTATGAACAATGGACTTGATAATATACATATAAAAAATGGTCTCTTACCAAGGTAAAATATCCTTGCTCCTCCGCTCTCATTTTCCTGTTACATTTAGTCTTCATCAACTCCAAACACAAACTTAAGACAAAGATATAAGAATATGGTATTAGAGGAGAATTAAGTTTAGCATTATAGCTTACCATGCAAGCATCAAGATCCTCACATCAGTATGATCCATCTCCATATCAGCACAAAGTGTTTCGATTCCTTCTGGGCTGTATCCAAAGTTTATTAAAAGTTAATGAAACCTACTTTCAAATTGTAAACAGGTGTTCATGTACACATTTCCCTAGTATGTACATAAAAACAAGTCACTTATACAACAAGAACCCCTCTCTGGATTTATAAACACATTTAACTCTTCATTTAGTTTAATATTTTAGTTTCTTTGGTTTTCGGTTTACATGCATGATAGATGTCTTAATCAGCAAGTGTCATTTAACCATATCTTTCTGGTGGGGTTAACACCTGACCTATGGCTGCATTTAGTGCACCGTATAAGGAGGACTTGATGTATGAGGTTATGAGCTAATATTATCAGGTTTTCGTGGTGTTTGGCACACCTACTTGATAGTAGAGTCAGATTAAAAATTTTTATCCTGTTATAACCTGATCACACTATCCTGTCCCAAATCACAGGATATGACCTGAATTAACCCACCCCTCAATTTCATCTCTTTCCCTCAAAGCATCTCTCTCTGCTAGGACCATTGCCAGACTTGTGCTCGATCATAGCCATGAAGACAAACTAAATTTCAAGCCTAGATACCGAAATCTGCAACCATTTAATACCTAAATTTCAAGCCTAGCCATAAACTCGTATAAAAAATTCCAAATTTCAACACCCATAGTATGGAATCTCATTAATCAGCATGCAACTCCCCTTAACTAAAACCTATAGAATTCCAGAACAAATAAACTTCAAATCATACCCAAATGTCCCTGTCCAATTAAAGGACCCACTGATTAGAGCATCTGATAGGAAAACGACTGCCATTGCTAGAGCACGGCAAAAGAAGCTGGAGCACTGTAATTGCCTAAGCTTTCCACCTCCACCGCTGTGCTTGGGTTACATGCTAGTCCATGCCGGGTGTTATTCTGTTTTCGTCGTGACGAACATGATGTACGTGACAGAGAATAACGTGCAGGTGACTGTTCATCCTTGAAGCCATACATGGCTGTCCCACTGAAACCCTATGCAACTGCTTGATTATAGCGGGACTGGTAAGGGAGGTGAAAAACATGAAAGGACTGAAATTGTGGGAAGTGAGGGGTGAATTGGGTTTAGGCTCAGAATGTTACCACAAGCAATTGATGAGATTCCCAAGGAGCTGGTGTAGAAGCTGAAGGGTAGTATAGTCATGGTAGATAGTCATATATACTATCAGGTTGCTTATACTATGAGCACCAAATGCCTGATAGTATAGGAGCTTATCAGCTTATTTATACTACTAGGCCTTATCCTATTACATTCTATTATCAGGTATTACACTATCAGGTGCATGCACCAAACGCTGCCTAAGAGCACTTCAGTATAACAGGATCAGGGCCCTATCGGCGTTTTCTTCATACACGTACCTCTGTCAGGTAAATGCTAGGCACTAATTATAAAACTCACCTAGCTATATTAAATGAACTACAACAGTTCATTTAAAGCTTAAGTAACCACTGATTTAATGCTCTTTGCCCATTTATCCATGTCCTAGGTTTGAAATTTGAATTAAGAAAATGACAACAGCATAATATAATTTGGTTTATACATATTGAATTGCAGAAAGTAACATATTCTTAGCTTAGGTGTAGCATACTTACTCAATAAACCCAGCAGACCCATTGGCATACGAATAAAATAGACCATCAATTCGTTCTTGTTCCCTTGAGCCTGCTTTACTTGAAGCTGAAAAATTATGTTTATATGATTAGAACGTTGAACAGTTAATTGCCTAATCCAATAGTTCTTGCCAGATACTAGTCAGATTATGTTTGAATAACGGCATAACACAATTCTATAATAAACCACATATATCCTTCAAAATACATATAAGCAGGTTCAGAGACAAGCAATTTCCATGTTCCATATGATACCAATCCAAGTAGATGCATTATTCCCGCTTTTGAGACCCTTAGGTAAATGCAACAAAGAATACTCAGAAGAATCTCAACTTTCTGAATTTCCATGCAAATGGTAAGTACAGTCAGAAAATAAGATTCCCTTTGCATGATTATCTAATGTTAATATAACATGAAAGCCTTGTTACATCACCCTTTCAATCATATCAAAGTCTACGTCACCACAATAAGTAAGGAGAAAATATGATAAGCAAGGTCCATGTACAATATAGTAAGACTACCGGCATACAACAAGCTACGGAAGATATGACCAATTAATACACAGAAAAGGAGTAATACTGCGATTTCCCACCATAATTAATAATTTTACAATATAAGTTAAGCATAAAGGTAAAAATATAAAAAGCAAAGTTTTCACTCAGTTGTCTCATAAAACTCTAGCGGTTTCTGTTATTGACAGGATATAATCATGACAATAATAGGTAAGTTCTTCTTTAAAGAGTTTTAAGAAGAGAAAAAATATTTCATAATTGAAAAACTTTATACTACCTTGGTACTGAGATATTAGTAAAAACTAGTACAAGCTTTCCACTTACAAATAAGACGTTAAACTTTTAGGGCAAACAGTTTGATCCTGGTGCCCCATTCTCTTAATAAAGAGGTTTTCATTGATCCTATATTGTCCATGTTTGATCATCTATTAGCCAGGAATCATGGATACGACACAGGACATGAATACGATACCACACGAACACAGAAATACAGCAGGACACAAATACGAGACCACATGAACACAGAAATACAGCAGGACATGAATACGATACCACACGAACACAGAAATACAGCAAATTTTAAAAACAATACGACACGACATGGCTGCATTGAAACATGTAAAATTAGTACAAAATTTACATAGAAATATAAACACTAAATTAAGTGTTGGGCAGGGCAATTATTTTGAAGTATCAGTACTACCTAGTCTATCAGTCTTTGTTTGAAGAAGTGCTAAATTGAATCAATAATTTTACTGTGCCAATAAGCTTTTCTCAAGATCCAACTTCTTTATGCTTATTAAAAGCTCCCATGCCACACTAATCCTCTCCTTACCAACTATCACAATCTCCACAACCCCACATAATTATAAAACTGAAATTCTGGAAAAATATAATATTTTCACTGAAAATTTAAAATCAACTTAGCAAGCAGCACCCAAAAAATAAAATAAAAAAAAAAAAACAACTTTAACATACTCATAAGAAAAACAAAGAAAAAAAAAACCTCAATTAAATCATAAAAAATTAAGATATCAATTATTAGAGAATAAATAAATAAGTTAAAGAAGAATGATAATTGCAGCATCTGAAAGCAACGAACTTTAACATCAAATAATGAAAAACAATACCGGAGCGGAAGAGATCCGCGGCGGAGGAATTGACGGAAGGTGTCTTTTTGGAAGCTGCAGAACGACGCATCTTCAATAAGAACACTGCACAGTGCAGCAGCAGATTGAAGAGAGAAAGACACGCAAGTTTTCTGATGATGGTGATGGTGATGATGATGATGATGACATGGATTGAATTGAAGAACTTGTTGGCTTTATAATTGTGAACCGGTGGCTATATTTTTTTCCTTTTAAGTACCAGATATAAACGTATTTATGTCATTAATTTTGGTTCTATAAAAGTATTTACGTTATTTAATTTTATGGGGGAAAATATTAAAATAATGATAAAAGAATTACTAAAATGCAATATTTGGAAAATTATTTTCTAAATTCGGTTGATTTTGTTGCACATTTCCTAAACCCACTTTCCTTTCCTTTCAAATTTTTTTATTTTTATTTAAGAGAAGTCGGTTTCCTTTTTTTTTTTTTTTAATCAGAAATTAGTTAGTTCTTTTCTTAATTAAGTTATGAGTAAATCATCATTTTGATCCCCGAAAGGGTGAGACGCTATCAATTCAGTCCTTGAAAGCTATTAAATTATGAAAAAAAATTCCTCAATGTTTATTTTGTTAGTCAAGTTAGTGCCTGAATCTTAATTTCGTTAGTTAAGTTGGACCCTGACTAGAGTAACGGCAGGGACTAACTTGACTAACGGAATTAATATTGAAGGACTTTTTTATAATTTAACTGTTTTCAGGGACTGAACTGATAGTGTCTCACACTTTCAAGGACCAAAATGATCGTTTACTCCTAAGTTAAATAAAAGAGATTAATTTTAATACATTGTCATGTACATAATTTTACATTGTCAACCATCATAAATCGTCGCATGTTTGATTTTTAAGATAGTTAAGATAAGAGTCGAACATTTTTAATGATCTAACAATTTATGATTGGTTAACGTCATAAAAAATATTTTACTTATTAAATCCTAAATAAAATTGTGTTTTATTAGTGTAAAGATATAATTAAATTATATTTTATTAGTTTAAGAAAATTATATTTTTTATCATACAATCGTTGATAAATTAATAAATATTATTATGTACTTTATGCGACAATGCAAATTAACTAGAAGTGTAATATACAAACTTCAATCACGATAATTTTAGAGTAATGTTAGGTTGATATCCAACATCGACAACATACGGTGGACACCGTAGGTGTAAATGGCAAAATAGTAATAAAACAACTCAACAATTATCACTCCCAAGACACATAATTGCTTTCCCACTTCTTTATTTTTTTCTTCTCTCTCATCATGTTTTTCATCACTCCCAAGACACTCACATGATATTTCTCTCATCTCAGCACTCGTCTAAGCTGATCTTCACTAGTCTGATGAAGATATATGACCCGTCTGACCAAGAAAGCTCACCCGTCTACTCTCACTTTCACCTGTCTGAAGCTGAAAATCTTCACCCGTTTCGGTGAAAAAATGTTCACCCGTCTGGTTCACCTATCTGATGAAGATATATGACTCGTCTGACTGAGAAAGCTCACCTGTCTACTTTCAGTTTCACCCGTCTGAAGCTGAAGATCTTCACCCGTCTGATGACTATCAGTGAAGAAATGTTCACCCGTCTGATGACTCTCAGACGGGTCAACATTTCTTCACTGATAGTGATCAGACGAGTGAAGATCTTCAGCTTCAGATGGGTGATACTGAGAGTCATCAGACGGGTGATCATTTAAAAGGTTATTCACTGAGAGTCATCAGACGGGTGAACATTTCCTCACTGAGAGTCGTCAGACGAGTGATTCAGACTGGTGAACATTTCTTTACTCAGAGGCATCAGACGGGTGAAGATCTTCAGCTTCAGACTGATGAAAATGAGAGTAGGCGGGTGAGCTTTCTCAGTCAGACGGGTCATATGTCTTCATCAGACGGGTGAAGATCAGCTTAGACGAGTGTTGAGATCAGAGAAATATCAGGTGAGTGTCTTGGGAGTGATGAAATACATAATGAGAGAGAAGAAAATAATAAATAAGTGGGAAATCAATTATGTGTCTTGGGAATGATGATTGTTGAGTTGTTTTATTACTATTTTGCCATTTACACCTATGGTGTCACCGTAGGTGTCCCAAATTTGATTGTCCACTTAACATTTCTCTAATTTTAACCAATAAAGTTCAATAATTAGAAACTTAGCAATACAAACTCTTGCGCAACTGCGTTGAAATACGAAGTTACAATTAAAACCTCTAAACTAGTATTGACATGAGCTTTGTCTAAAATGTCACCACGATTAGGACAATTATAATTATTATGACCTTCATTACTGCATAATCCACATTATTTGAATGATATCTTTCTCTAAGGTCTATCTCATTACGAATGCGAGTAGGTTTAGGATGACCACGACGATCTCTTCACATTTTTGGATTATGACACAAAACATCTTCATTATACTATGGCCAATACCCTTCATTTCCTACAACGTCGAACTGTTGCTTGTAAACATCGAAGACATATTCCAATATGTACACGGGATCCACAAGTTGCATGCAATTTAGATGTATATGTGCACACACCGCAATAACACGTGAGTAGGTGAAATGTAGTACTTGAAATTCTTCATAGTCATACCACATCTTGTTTAAATTATCATTGAACTTTCTTATAGGTCGTCCTTCTCGTGGGTTACACAACCCCTCTACCAAAAATCCGCTTTGTTCTCGTGTGAAAACACGAACATTGTGATAGTCGGTTTTCACTCGATCATCATCCATGACTTTTGTGAAAATTTCTGTGTATACACATCCATATGAGATCATTCCTACAAGTTGCTCCCACTCTTAGCGAATAAGGTATCCAACCTATAATAGGATCCTTTATATTTTTCATACAATATATTAGGTGCCCTCAATTTGAACAAGTGGCTTGTAAAATGCAAACCAATCAATGCATGGCTTGAATGTCCAAAGTGGCCGATGAAATATTCTTTTACCTCAAACTAATTGGTTCTGATTGTATGCTGGCAAAGTCTGTAGCTCAAAAATTGTGCCCGAAACAAAATATTGCCTAGCGAGGAGCCATCTTGCTAAACCATTGTACGATTACTCCCAACTGCCAAATACCCGTTCAATTTGTCTTTTGCTTTGCAATCCATGCTTTCTTATAGATATGGTGATGTACCCATAATTACTTATTATATGTGCGGTCAAAAGTTTTATTATAATTGATGGATCTGCTTGAACTAATGACAAGATACTTAGACAAATCGTATTGGAATCAAGCCTGCGACCTCCTGAGGTATCATTGTGGATGAGCATGTATGAGGCTCATCTAGCTTTCGATTTTCCTAGATCTACCTTTTCTTTATATATGTTGCTCTGATTCTCCAATTACAAGCTTGCATCTTACATTTGACATGAAATCTGTTTGCCTCAAATTCTCTATCACCTTGTAATTCATAGAATATATGATACGATAATGCCTAGTCGCAAACACCACATCTTATTTAGTAAGGAACTGCATACCAACAAATAGGCTTCAAGTGGTAGAATGTGGATTGCTAGGATAGGTTAATATATGACCAAATTCTATTTCATCATCCATTCCTTGCAAATTCAAAGCACTCATAAGTCATGGTGGGTAGTAAGCAACAAGGGGACTACTACCAACAAAAGTCGATGAGAGACTTGCATCACCATGGGTTTCATCATAGTCATTGGCATTGTCATCATCATCATTGTTGACGTGCACCATAACATCATTTTCATTTTTGTTGAACCCACCAACATGTTCTCCATGAACACCGACTAGAAAATGAATGTCAACGTCGTCATCATATATTTGAACACCATACATGGGAGAGAGAGTCATTACATGAATTGGTTGAGTAGATGATTATGGTGCCACCAAATCTGCAGAATGATATCGTAATTGTTCTAGCTCTACATAAACAACATTTGCTAGTATTAGTAATTTATAAAAATGATCACAAATAAATCACAAACAATTTTAATATGGTTTGTCTCATCAATTCAACTATTGAAACAAAACTACTCGATAGTGTATATGAACATAATTAATGTTTTTTATCACACAACTATTTTAGTTAACATTGTCGTTACATCTCAGCCGAGCTCTCTCAAACTCACACCATTTATCGTAAACCTAATTAATGATTCTCTAATATAAGCATTTATAACACACATGAATGTACATGTTAATCAATCTCATACTTATTTTGTGAAAAAGTTAGTCCAAAATTCACCCATTGATTGCTCTAAACCTAAGATAGCCTTATAGATTTTCACTTTCTTATGTAAAAGATTACATCTAGTATGGGTATTCATCCCAACTCAAAGCTAGTTGAGATGTATTTAAATTGTAGAAACCAGACTCAAAATTAGGAAAATTTAATTTTTGGGTTGATAGAAAATAATTTTTACTCCTACGTATCTCTTGGAGTAATAGGAATTTAAAACCGTGTATTTCTTTAGAAATTGTTTATGGATTGATTAATTATCATCAACTAAAAAAGTGTTTAAAATAAGTTTTAACAAAGGATTGACTAAAACAATATCACCAAAATAAGTCAAGGCAACAAAGTGACATGAAGCAAAGCAAACTACTCAAACCAACCCCAATTTTGTTTTTTCAAATATTCTCTTTTTTGTTTTTCTGAATTTTTAATTTCTTGATTTTTATCTTTTTTAAATTTTGTTAACATTTTTAATACTTGCCTATTTCTATTTTATCTAGTATTATCCTAAATTTCATCCTCTCACTTCCCAAAAGGGAAGGATCATACTCAAATTTTGTTTTAAATTTTTATTCTTACTCTAAAATTTAAGCCTCCGTTTGGGTAAACAACTTATTTAAACCCTTATATTAGAATGATTTGTGTGAAAAAATTTTATGCATAAACTCCTTTTAAATTAACACTACTAGAAATTTTCTGATTACCTGCGAATTTTCCTATGGATTTCACACAAAAATTCGCAGGAAACAGGTTTCCTACAGTTTTTCTTATGAATTTTTGTCCATAGGTAATTTCTTCGTGGGTAATTTTTTCCTGTAAATTTTAAAATCCGCAGGGAATTCCCTGTAAATTTTCTTGGGAAAAATTTAAATTCGTAGGAAAATTCTTAGTAAATGTGAAAATTTCCTACAAATTTGAATCTACAAGAAAAAACCTTATTTTAAAAAAAATTGCAGGAAAATTCGTAGGAAATTCTTGTAGAAAAATCCGCAAGTAATTCATGAATTTCTAGCGGTGTAAGTTATTTAGTGTTTGGATACATACTTGAAAAAGAGCTTTTAAAATCTATAAACTTGAGAGTGGAAGATGGAAGAGTTAGTTTTGATGTAAATTCAAATTATTATTGAGATATAATTGTCCTATAAAATATGAAAACAACTTCTCGTATAAGCTTCCACATAAGGTTTTTTTTCAATAAGCTAAAAAATTTGGTTTCCCAAAATAAGCTAAAAACAACTTTTGGGGGACAATAAGTTACTTACTTAAACTTACCCAAACATAGTTTTTTTTTTTACATAAAAGCACGTATATCAGTAGAGAAGCTCCAATAAACCGTAAGTTGTGGTATCCAAACGGGACCTAAGTGTGTGTTTGGTTCCACTTCTAAAGACACCAGAAGTGCTTTTGCACCTGTCTAACATAATTCTAGTAAAAAAAAAAAAAAGGTGTTTGGGTACACGTTTGGGGAAGCAATTTTGCATCCAAAATCGATTCTATCGATCATAAGCAACTTGGAGTAGCTTCTGCTTTTAGATTGAAAATTTACACTAAGTTTTACATCAAACTTGCTTTCAAAATAAAAACATCAAACACAAATCACTTTACTTCAAACTCAATTATATTGAAATCAATTCTGTAAAATCAATTTTAGCCAAAATCACGTTTGTCAAACGTTCATCCAAACACACACTAAACCATGCCAACTAAGGCCCCGTTTGGATGACACAATTTACAACTTATTAGAGTTTCTCTGCTGATATAAGTGCTTTTATGTAAAAAACAATGTTTGGGTAAGTTTAAATAAGTAACTTATTAACCCCCAGAAGCTATTTTTGTAGCTTATTAAAAAACTTTGTATGGAAACTTATACGAGAAGCGGTTTTTATATTTTATAGGACAATTATATCCTATAATAATTTGAAATTACATCAAAACCAACCATTGCATCTTCCTCTATCAAGTTTATAGATTTTAAAAACACTTCTTCGAGTATGTATCTAAATACTAAATAACTTAATTTAAAAGGAGCTTAATACATAAAAGCTTTTGATATAAGCTCTTTTAATATAAGCGCTTAAATAAACTATTTACTTAAACAAGGTATAATAGAACCTCTTAAAATAACAAATTAGCCCACTACAAAACTCAGCCTACTAAATTAACAAAAAAAAATGGGTGTTGCTTCTTACACCACGGTTTTTTCTCACACACCATAAAATTTTTTAAAACATTTAATATCCCTAAAATATCTCCAATTATCTTAATTCACCCCATAATCCATATTCAGGCATACACCACTCCCCTTCTCTCTTCTTCTTCTTCTTTTCCTCTTCTCCATCATCACCCCCACCCATGCTAATAATCTCCACCTCACGGTAGAAATCAGCATCTCCTTGAGAATCAGATTCTTCAATCCTTTTAACTGCAACAGTTGTGCCATCACGTATAATACCTTTGTAAACTACCCCAAACCCACTTCTATCAATGAAGTTTTGGGGTTAAAAATTGTTGGTGGCCTTCTCAAGATCCTCAAACTTGAACCAAATTTGTTATCACAAACTCAAAATAAACTTACCCAGGATTTTTCTCTCAACTCACGTAACACACAGGGAGGAAGAGAATTGATTCTCTATTCAATTTCATTTCTTGTGATACCAAGCCAACGTTCAGAGTGTGCCTTTTATAGGCCAAAACATGATAATAAATAATAGAACTTATTCATGAAGAAAGCTAACACGGCACCAAAATTTGACTTCTCACATATATGATGATACGGCTAATTGTGGGTAGTAATAATCACACTTTCATGCGGTGCAACTTGTAGGCAGTAGTAAAAAAAAATTGCAGTGTGGCTTGCAGGTGTGCGCCTGTTGCATAAGAGGAGAGGGTAGAGACAATGAGGGTATTTTAGGGATATTAAAGGTTTTTTTAAAATTTTTGTGATGTATTAAAAAGTGATGTGGTGTAAAAAGTATACTCCAAAAAAAAATTGTCATAACCAATTAACCTCTTTAACCAAAAGAACCTAGCCCACTACAAAACTTAGCCCACTAACATTATAATTAGAGCAGAGACCCATAACCCAACCAATACTGACATAAGGCTTCAATAAATAAAATAGAAACACACAAATCAGAAAAACTGAACAACAAAATGAAAGTGGAATAAAAGGAAGGTTGGTGGCCGTTGATCAGCGTTTGGGTGGAGATGCACTGCACGTGACTCAAATGGGTGGTGATGCGTTTCTCAGGAGGTGCACTGAAGGTTCCTGATTTTCTCTAAAACTCTCCCTCTCACTTCTCTCTAGTACAATAAAAGTTTTTGCATATTTGTTTCATAGTACGATCAATCTGTATGTAACTATGTATGACTGAACACAGACATGTACCCAGTCACCAACAAGATATTAGTGTTGTTTTTTTTCCATTTCTTGCATGTACATTTTTGACGAAATAGGTTGATTGGTCCTATAAGTTTTTTTTTTAATTCGTCTTACATGTTATATTTCATTTTCACGTTAGTCATTTTCGTCAATTTTGACCTGATGCGGTTAGTTTTGAGCTGACATGATTATGATATTAGTGTTACACGTGGCTCTTGATCTAACGTCTTAAGGTCGAAATTGACTGAAAGGACTAACCTGAAAAGGAAACTTAACGTGTAGGACCAATTTGAAATAATAAAAAAAAAACTATGGGACTGATGTGAAAATTTAAATAAACCTATAAGACCAATCAACCTCTTTTGCCTACATTTTTTTATGGATGGGACACATAGGTTCCGTTTGTTGTTTGTCTTGTTTTTGATTTTCTGGTTTCATTAATAATTTAAAATATTTTACCTTGTTTTTATTAGGTTGTTTTAACTATTCTGTGTACAAATCTTTGGAAACGTACAAAATGAAAATAAGTTGACATTTGTATAATTATTAATGAAATCAGGAAATTTAAAACAAAGCAAACGGGCGATGGCCCTTGTTCTCTAATTTGCATGTTATCATTTGTTGAAGAAATTAGGTTTATGAATAGAAGGCTAGGGAATAAGGAAAAGAGAGAGACAGTTATAGACTAATAATATTATTGAAAGTTATAATGCGATCGATTGGATGAGATGTGATACAAAAGACAAACCCAACAATTCGTTTTATACTAATAGTGGACTCGGTTAAATAAGGAAACAGAATTGGGAATATAAAATAGAAAGCTGTTATTACCGGATGATGAGCCCACTCCAACTAGTCAGGACATTTGTACAAGTTAGATAGTTTGTTATATGTAATTATTAGCAGTTAGGATCCAGAGCATACTTAAATAGCTCTTCCCTCTTGTATTTTCTTCATTCATTCAATATTCAGTTTACACAGTTGAATCTTTCATATCAGTTTACTCTTAACTGTAAAAGATTACTCTTTACAATCAAAGATATATTGAGATATTTTCCAGACATTCTAATAGGAAGGATGAATCCATTTCAATTATTCAATATCGGATTTGGATGTTTCTTTCTTTTTGGGTTCTTAGAGCTCCAATTACTGCACTGACCATGTATCAAGATCTTGAAAGTAATATATTCATTATATTGTCTTCTATCCACCTTCACTTATCCTTTTGAAGTATTTGTTGTTGTAGTATATGTGATATTACAAACCTGAATCAATCAGGTATATATACAAGAGTCTTACAACTATACAAGGAAATAATAAATTCCTGTACTAATTATTTTCTAATTTTTACTCTTGGATATTTCATAATCTGCTGTCTTGATAGTTGATTATGCTATTTACAGTTGACCCTTTCCTTCCTAAATTATAGATATTATATTAGTTACATAAATAACACTCTCCCTCAAGCTGAAAGCATATATGTCCACCATATGAAGCTTGTCACTAAGTCTCACAAAGTCATCCTTCCTTAGTGCTTTACTGAACCTATCAACAATTTGATCCTTTGAGGCTGTAGATGGAGTACAAATCTGTTTACTTGTAACAACATTCCTCACAAAGTGACTATCTACTTCAATGTGCTTTGTCCTCTCACGGAAAACTGGATTGTTTGCAGTATGAATTGCTGCCTGATTATCACAGTGCATAGGAATAGGATCTTCATATGGAAGTGTAATGCCAAAATTGTCTAGAAGAGCCTTCAACCAAATTAGCTCACAAGTGGTATGACTTGTGACTCATACCACTTGTGAGCCATGGCATGGTATTCAGCCTTGGCACTAGATCTAGAACAACTGGTTCTGTTGAACTTCACGGTGGTGCCAACCACAGCACATAGGTTTGCTATGGGCACGTTACCTGGCATGCTGCCGGTCATTGTGAAAACACACATACTGACAATGACAGAGCCTATAACGGAACAGAAAAACAGAACAGAGGAGGATGCGTCAAACTCCACGTATGTCGACAACAGAGGTGGAAGATGCAGCCTCAAACATAGTCACAGGTGTTTGGTTAAACACGAGGTAACTAATCAGACCCTCAAGAATCTGATCCTTATGCCAGAACGGGTTAGAGAGTGTAACCACAAGTAGTCACGAGGCAGCCAAGATGGACTTGTTAGAAGGAGATATTTCTCTGATATGTGATATTACAAACCTAAATCAGGTATATATACAAGAGTCCTACAACTATATAAGGAGATACTAAATTCCCCTACTAAATATTTCCTAATTAGTTGCCTCCAAATATTTTCTAATCTGCTGTTCTAATTATGCTATTTACAGCTGACCCATTACTTCCTGAGATATAGATATTATGTTAGTTGTTATTGTCATTTTTTTAAGTGATATGGGGCAGTAGCCCACAGAAAACCAGAACTGCAGAGAGATCAATACACTGTGGGGTATAGAAACGCCGATTGTTATTGTCATTTTACTAACACATGAATGTGTTTTGCAGGCTGTGCAAAGGTGTAGTCAGTCCATACCTTGCAGTAAATTCGACAATGATGGTTCCATATTTGCTTATGCAGTATGTCTCATATTGATGTTTTCACAAACCATAGCTATGTAGTTTTATATATTTTTTGCTTCTCCATTTCATATTTCAATCTTCCTTTAACAAGGTCTTAAGTTTCTAACAAACAAGTAAGGATAAAGAAGCAACAGATGAGATAAAATGAGATAAAATCCATGTTGAATTGAAGTAGAATTATCTTCATTCATATTTTTTGATACAATAGTAGCTGCTCTATATAGTGCATGAGTAAGGTGTACTAGAGTCCAGCTAGACTTCAATGCATAGGAGTAAAACTATCATAACAGAAAAGGGATAAAAGGTGTGACTCGCAAGCATGACAAAGGGTGGCACCTCCCTCACTCATTCCCTCGTGACTTGAATCCTTGTGAGCCTTTCTTCAGTGGCTGTGAGCCATTCATGTTTTCACCAAATGAGTGGACCGGATTGCTTGCATGGCTTGCATGGTTTGCATCCTCTGCATCCTCATGGTTTGCATCCTCTGCATCTTTATGCTCTGAGTTCAACATCCCCCCGCAAGCTGGAGCTTGATAGAAGTCAAGCATTCCCAGCTTGGAAAGAAAAGGAAGAAAAGAAACTGGAGGAAGTGCTTTAGTAAAGAAATCAGCAAGTTGGGACTTGGAAGAGATAGGAAGAAGTCGTAGGACCCCATTTTGAACCTTCTCCCGGACGAGGTGGCAATCAATTTCCAAGTGTTTTGTGCGCTCATGAAACACTGGATTAGCTGCTATATGCATTGCACTTTGGTTGTCGCAGTAAAGGACAGGGGGTCGATGACACTGGATTTTTAAGTCCCTAAGGAGGTATAAAAGCCATTGTAGCTCACAAGATGCAGTGGAGAGAGCTCTATACTCAGCTTCGGAAGATGATCTTGAGACAGTGTGTTGTTTCTTAGCTCGCCAAGAAACAAAGGAGGAACCAAGAAAGAAGCAATAGCCACTGATGGATTTTCTGGAGTCTAAGCAGCCTGCCCAGTCAGCGTCTGAGAAGCCAAAAAATTGTAGAACTGAATCTCTGGGAAAGAATAAGCCTCGGCCAGGGCTGCCTTTGAGGTATCGGATGACCCTGCAAGCTGCTGAGTAATGAGTCAGGGTTGGAGAACTAAGGAATTGGCTTAATTGCTGAATGGCAAAAGTGATGTCCGGTCTAGTATTTGTAAGGTAGAGAAGTCTGCCAATAAGCCGTCTATAGCCACCAATATCTGCATAAGGCTTTCCTGAATCTTGGTGTAATTTGATGGCAGGATCAAGAGGAGTTTTAGCAGGTTTTGACCCAAGGAGACCTGTTTCAATCAGCAAATCCAAGCAGTATTTCCTTTGACAAATGGAAATACCACCCTTTGATTGGGCAACTTCGAGTCCTAGGAAGTATTTGAGAGTTCCTAAGTCCTTTATCTTGAAGGCACCATCAAGTACAGCCTTAATTCGAGTGAATTCCTCCAAAGAATCCCCTGCAAGAATCACATCATCCACATAGACTAGAAGTGCAGTAAAGCTGTCATTTGTTGAATGAGTGAATAGAGAGTAATCTGAGGTAGACTGGCAATAACCTTGAGTCACTAGTAAGGAAGTGAGCTTCTCATACCATTTTCTACTTGCTTGTTTGAGCCCATACAGAGATTTCATCAACTTGCATACTTGATTTGGCTTAGCACAGACCACTCCCTTAGGAACTGTCATGAACACATCTTCATTGAGGTCTCCATGGAGAAACGCATTATTTACATCAAGTTGATGTAAATACCATTTCTGCATAGAGGCTATGGCCAATAGAACCCGAACCGTTGTGAGTTTTGCCACTGGACTAAAGGTATCAAAAAAATCCAGCCCTTCAACTTGATTGTATCCCTTAGCTATCAATCTTGCCTTGTATCTCTCTATTGTACCATCTGCCTTGTGTTTGATCTTGTAAACCCATTTGCTTCCTATTGGTGTCACCCCTGCAGGTAGATCAACTAAGTCCCAAGTCCCATTTTTCTGCAAGGCCTCTAATTCTGCTTTCATTGCCTCATTCCAGCAAGCATATTTACTGGCCTCTTCGTAGCCCTTTGGTTCTGATAAACTACTTAGAGAAAGAGAGAATTTCTGTTGTGCAGGTGATAACCTTGAGAATGAATGGAAGGCAGAGATAGGATAAGGAGTACCTGAAGATGTGGAATTGGCTGGCTTGGTTGAGAGGCTGCAGAGTAAGGTGGGTTGGTCGATGCTTGTCTCTGGTTGACCTTCTCACACTTGGAGTCACTGGAAGGACAGATTCTTGCATATATGTGTCTTCAATAGTGTCTGGTTCAACAGTCTCTGGTGCTGTTGTGCCAGAAATTTCGTTCTCAGTAGCTGCCTCATGGTCGGGAATGGTATCTGGTCCAGTATCAAGAGGAGTTGGAGAGTGATAATGCCATTGGGACACAGGCTGAGTATTTTTGTATGGCAAAATATGCTCATGATAAGTGACATTTCTAGAGACAAATAGTTCTCTGTTATTCAAGTCCAATAGAACAACCCCCTTGACCCCAGGTTTGTATCCCAGGAAAATGCATTTCCTAGCTCTGGGATCTAGTCTTGTCCTATGTGATTGTAATGTAGAGGCATAACACAAAGAACCAAAAACTCTTAACGTATGTAAGTCTGGTGTTTGGTTATGTAAAGCTGTGTATGGGGCTTTATGTTGTAAAAGAGGGCTAGGGACTCTATTGATTATGTAAGTAGCATGTATCACAGCATAGGACCAATATGTTTTTGGAAGTTTAGATTGGAAAAGGAGTGCCCTCCCTACATTCAAAACATGTTGGTGTTTCCTCTCAACTCTCCCATTTTGTTGGGGAGTTTCTACACAGCTAGTTTGATGCAAAATTCCTTTGGAAGCATAGAAAAGTGGTATTAAAAACTCTGGACCATTATCGATTCTGATTATCTTTATTCTAGCATCATTCTGATTTTCCAGCATAGCAACAAATCTTTTCACATGATTGCTAACTTCAGCTTTTGATTTGAGTAAAACAATCCATGTAAATCGACTGTAATCATCCAACACAGTTAAGAAGTACCTATGACCATGCACAGAAGGAGTAGAAATAGGTCCCCATATATCAAAATGTAGAAGTTCATAGCAGCTAGTAGCTCTACTAGGACTTCAAATATATGGTAACCTTTTGTGTCTAGCATAATGACAGACATCACATACTGCATTATTATCAACAGTAACAAAAGGAAATTCACTATGTATCTTTTGTAGTCTCTCATGTGATAGGTGTCCTAGTCTAAAATGCCATAAGGCTGCTGTAGGTAGATATTCTGCTCCTGTTGCTGCACTGGTTGAAGAATTGACCACCTTAGACTGAACCTGCAGGTAGTACAGCCCCTCAAAATGCTCAGCCAAACCAATCATCTTCTTGGTTCTCGAGTCCTGTATAACACATTTTGGCCCATTGAATTGAACAAGATAGTTAAATTCATAACTGAGTTTGGAAACTGATAGTAAGTTGAAGGAAAATTCGGGTACATATAACACATTTGTAACTATGAAACCAGGGGAAAATTCAACAGTTCCAGCTAGTTTGGCTGTGGAAAAATGACCATTGGGCAATTTTATATTTACTGGTTTAATGGACTGGTAGTTTTTGAAGCGTTGTAATGAAGAACTGATATGATCACTTGCCCCTGAGTCAATGATCCATGAACCGAGGCAAGTGCTACTGAGGGATGAAGAAGCATAAATGTTACCTGATTTGGTATTATCAAAAGGTGTTGCACCACATTGAGTTACCATGTTCGTCTGGCTAGATGACCCTGAGAACTGTGGTGTGATATTGGTTCCCTGGATGAGACTTAGTAACTTCTCATATTGTTGCTGGGTAAATCCTGTTGTATGTGAGTTGACTTCTTCAATTCCATTATGCTCATGACCCTCATTCTCAGAATTGTGAACCATATTCAACGAGCTCCTTTGTTGATTTGTCGGCCAATTAGGTGGAAATCCATGTAGCTTGTAACAAGTCTCTATAGTGTGTCCTGGCTTATTACAATGAGTGCAATATCTGCTAGAATTTTTGAAACTCTGAGAAAAAGTGCCTCTGCCTCTGCCTTGAGTTCTTCTGAAATCAGTGCTATTTGCCAACACTTTGGTGTCATCACAGCTAGAATATTGTCTCTCATGTTGGATCACCATAGAGAAGATCCTATTTAAATTTGGTAAGGGGTCCATCAACAGAATCTGAGACCTTACCATAGAGAAATTTTCATTCAATCCAGTCAAAAACCGAATCGTATAGTGTAAATTATGAGAGTATTGAGCTTTCCTTATACCTGTCTCAC
Organism: Ammopiptanthus mongolicus; assembly: GCA_039655645.1. Classification (NCBI taxonomy): domain Eukaryota; kingdom Viridiplantae; phylum Streptophyta; class Magnoliopsida; order Fabales; family Fabaceae; genus Ammopiptanthus; species Ammopiptanthus mongolicus. Next base: position 68,947,045 of record CM077351.1, on the reverse strand, counting down.
AAGTACATTTTATAGGACAACCACACGTTGCCATTGGCATGTAACTCTCTAGCTCTTCCCACAGAACCTTTAGTTCAGTAAAGAATTCACTCACAGTGAGTGATCCTTATTTTAGAGAGTGGATTTCACACTGCAATTCTGAGATTCTAATTAAATCTCCTTGAGAGAATCTTTCTCTCAATTCGTTCCAGACATCAATAGCATTTTCTAAGAAAACAATGCTTTGTGCTATTGGATCAGCCACCGAATTCATGATCCAAGAGTGAATTAACATATTACATCTACTCCAAGCTTTAAAACTTGGATGGAAGGAATCTGGGATTTCTATAGAACCATCTACAAATTCGAATTTGTTCTTACCTCCTAAAGCTCTTCTCATGGATCGAGCCCATGAATGGCAGTTCGATCCAGTTCCACCGAGAACGGGAGTAACTGCTACTGAGGAGGGTCCATCACCTGGGTGTACATAGTAAGGAGATGAAGGGTTCTGGGAAGGGTCCATTGGGACCTGATTGTTGTTGTTTCTATTGTTTCGAGCCATAAAGGAAGGAAGGAAGAATGCAGCAGCAAAGCTTAAAGAAGCTTTGATACCATCTTAAGTTTCTAACAAACAAGTAAGGATAAAGAAGCAAAAGATGAGATAAAATGAGATAAAATCCATGTTGAATTGAAGTAGAATTATCTTCATTCATATTTTTTGATACAATAGTAGCTGCTCTATATAGTGCATGAGTAAGGTGTACTAGAGTCCAGCTAGACTTCAATGCATAGGAGTAAAACTATCATAACAGAAAAGGGATAAAAGGTGTGACTCGCAAGCATGACAAAGGGTGGCACCTCCCTCACTCATTCCCTCGTGACTTGAATCCTTGTGAGCCTTTCTTCAGTGGCTGTGAGCCATTCATGTTTTCACCAAATGAGTGGACCGGATTGCTTGCATGGCTTGCATGGTTTGCATCCTCTGCATCCTCATGGTTTGCATCCTCTGCATCTTTATGCTCTGAGTTCAACACAAGGAAACCTGCATTTGTTGGGGTTTATGATCTGTATGGCATGCGAAATTCCACCTCTTTAATTCAAGTCTTACCCTCCCCTCCTTGCGCCCTCTCTGCCACTGCAGCACGCATATACCAGTGCTTTGTGCATACAATGACAAATATTGAATATGCAAATATGTAATACGATATCCAACTGTCTGTTGTTTCTGATGTTAAATGTTATACTGTGCGAGAGGGGTTACATTTTATAATGCTCGTTATATAGCAGAATCATCATAATACTTTTGAAATTTTTGCTCATACATATTATTTTGGCCAAATCTTGTGAAAATATCGTGCTTGTTATCTCTATTCTTTAAAATGGATCCCCCTCTGTATCTCATGTTCTGTTCTTGTCCTAGTCAGTTTTATAATTGAATTTAATCAATAATTGAATGTTCAATGTGTATATTTCATATCATTTTTTTTAAAAAAAAAAAAAAAAATCAACAGATGATATATGCCACTAAAATTGATGTTGGCAGAAAGATGAGATATTGACAACTTCGAATATTAAAAATGCTAAATTGATGAATTTAAACATTCAAGGACATTCTGATTTGCATGCATCTTTAAGCATAAAGACAGTTAACTATAAGTAAAAACAGAATATGAAATGACTAATGAGTTGCCTATATCACATCTAACTTCTTGGGTTAGCTGTCTGGGTTAAACTATCATAGTTTTATGTGTATGCAACTGAGTTTGTGATGAGTTGATTGCAGTTAGACGAATAAATTTGCAATTTTGGATTCTCCATTAACTTGCTTTATAAGTACTTGAATAAAATTTACTTGCCTTTTGCGGCATGTTGACGTGACCCTTCCTCAGTTGGCAGTAATTTGGTACTGAAACCTTTTCTTATATCTGTAGGTCTGTTATGATTGGAGCAAGCGTGCAGAAAATCACAATCCTGCGACAGCGAAGAGCTACATTTATTTGCACTTACAACAGGTGCACTTGTGCATACATATACTTGTTTAAATTCTTGAACATGTTATATAACAAGTCCTTTGGATGGGTGTAACTGAATGATACTAAAAGGGATTGTAGTTATTAAGAATTGAAACAGAATGGGAAGTTTAATAACGGTATTCTTTCATTTGGTTTATATATATATATATATATCTTGAGAAAAGAAAAGGAATACTGACTAAATGGTGACGTACTTGTTCATAAAATTTTATTATGTATTTTCATCTTATCCCAATTAACTGGCTTTTTAGAGGGTACCAAGCAAACAAAAAGCTAGTTGAGGGATGCTTCATTCACTTTAGTTTTAACTTTATTCCTTTGATTATCATAAAGCATTCATACATGAGATTTGACTAGTTTATTCTTGTATAGTTTTCTTTCCATTTTTTCCATTCAACAAGCTTGAGAGTTTTGGAGTAACTTTCTTTTCTCATATGAGCAAGAATCAGGGTTTTGAAACTTGAAAGTGAAATAGACAGATGCAAACACTAGAAGGGGGATTGAATGGTGTTTGACAAATTTATACGGAATTTAGAAACTTTTTCGCAAGCACAGACAGGTTATGATAGACGAGTAAACACAGACAGGTCAATCAGACTGATAACTAGTTTGAAGGTTTTCACAGAAAACACACAATCATGCAAGATAAAAAAAAAGGTTTGATAAATACAATTATAAACCCCTTTAGTTAGATGATAGTTAAGACAAATAATCAAACTAAAGAGTTAAGGGAAAGAGAGATCATTCAGCAGGTTTTATCTTAGTTCATCCCTTAACAATGAGGCTACGTCCAGTCCTTGACAGCACCAAGTTTTCTCACTATAACTGATTTAGGTTACAGGATAGACAAGCATTATTTTCACACCTAGCCTTTTCAGGCTCCAGATGAGGATTGTTTTCACACCTAGCCTCTCCAGGCTCCAGACAAGTATTGTTTGCACACTTAACCTCTTCAGGCTCAGACGGGTTTGTTTGAGAGAAGTTGTAAAAAGATTACACTTTGCAAGTCTTTCACAAGCACTCAGAAGAGTGTATTAAATGTGAAGTTCTAAAAGACTGCGTAATAACTTCAAATGATTGAACAATAAATAATGAAAGAATGAAGATATAAATGCAAAGAGTAATTGCTCTTGATTGCTTTGATCGTTCTTTTGTCTGCTTGAATCTTCGAAGTCTTCTTCATTTAATAGGCTTCAAGATTTTAAAGCCGTTAGACACAGTCTGAAGGCTTGGCTTCTTACAGATCTTCAATAAATGCAATAGAGTCGTTCTGATCAGCCATTAAAGCATAGGGAACTTCGCTTGTTCTCTTTCATTAGAGTGATACAGACTTCTGATATACCTTTGGTCTCAGTAGGTCTGTATACGTGCTTTTTGTTTGCAGAGGGAAGACTTTCCCTTTTGGTGGAAGATGCAGTTGTGTTCAGGTAAAGCACTTTGTTGAAGTTCCTTATCAGAGTCGAGACAGCTTTCATCCAATGTATTCTTTAACGTTAGTCACTAGACGGATGAGTAGCTTCATTAGACGGGTTGACTCTTTAACAAAGAGATGACGTCAGTTGCAAAGTCTTTTAGACGGGTGAGTCTTCCTTTGATCAGACGGTTGAAGACTTCATTAGACGAGTGAACTTCTCTTAGTTCAGACGAGTGAACCTTAGCTAGTTCAGACGAGTGAACTTATCTCAGTTCAGACGAGTGAACCTTAGCTAGTTCAGACGTCAGATGAGTGAACTTTAGTTAGTTCAGACGTGTGAACTTAAGTTAGTTCAGACGGGTGAACTTATCTAAGTTCAGACGAGTGAACAATTTATATAGACGCTTGATGTTTTAATCTGTACACTAAGTAGACGAGTTAAATACCACAGACGGGTTCAATTAAGTCATTGAATAACTGTTTTAATCTCATCAAAATTAAGGTAAATGCACATCAGACATTTGGAGACTCAACAATCTCCCCCTTTTTTATGATGACAAAACATGTTAAATGATTTAATGAACTTAAGAAAATTCACATAAAGCAGTCATGTATATGATCAGATAGATTAAAAACATTGCTCCATAATTATAACATACTCAGACAGATAAGCATTTAACTTTTTATCTTAGTCTTATCTTAGTATTTTCTCCCCCTTTTGACATTATCAAAAGCAATAGAATATAGACAGAGAGAAAAGAAAAGATACATCATATTTAGATAAACATTTGTTCATATCAGACAGTTGTAACATTAAAACATTTTTCATTTAACTTTCTCCCCCTTCTGTCATAATCAAAAAAGAGAAACATAGGAGGTAACTTGTATTTAACCATCATTGGCTGTGTACAAGGTAATTTTGAAAAAAGAATTACAAGAAAGGTACTAAGAGAACAAAAAAACAAAAATGTTAAAGGCAAGTTTGTCCTTTGGTTTTGTCTAAAGGCTTCTTCAACTGCTTCCCCTGAGCAGATGCATCCTCTTTGATGGTTTTAAAAATGAAGAAAAAAAGATTTGAAAACGTAAGAACGAAATACCTTTTAAAAGAAAAAAATTTTCCCTTTTAAAGACCAAAGACAATTGTAATTTTAAATGAAAGCAACCAAAAGATGGAGGTTTTAAAAAAAAATTGATTTAAAATAAAAACAGCCATGTACACATTTTGCCTTAGAGAAAGAAATGACATTAAAGATAATAACCATTTAAAAGAAAATATTTCAAATAAAGAGTATGATTCAAAGAGTCAGACGGTTAAATATAGACGGGTATCATAAACACTCATCATACAGGTTATTCAGCAAAACAATGTATATTCAAGTTGTCTCTTATAAACTTAAACCTATCCTCAGCTAAAGGTTTTGTAAAGATATCCGCCCATTGATTTTCAGTTTTAACAAACTTAACATCAAATACATCTTTTTGAACATAATCTCTTATGAAATGATATTTGATTTCTATGTGCTTAGCCTTAGAATGTTGTATGGGATTCTTTGTTAGGCAAATAGCACTTGAATTTTCACACCAGACAGGTATATAATGTTCAAATATAGAGTAATCTTCTAGTTGATGTTTTACCCATAATAGTTGTGAGCAGCAACTTGCAGCAGAGACATATTCTGCTTCTGCAGTTAAAAGTGCGATAGTCGTCTGTCTTTTGCTTGACCAGGAGACTAAGTTTGCTTCAATGAAGTGACATCCTCTACTGGTGCTTTTCCTTTCAATTCTATCTCCAGCAAAGTCAGCATCATAAAAACCAACTAATCTGTAATCTTGTGTTCTCAAATACATTAAACCAAGATTAGTGGTTCCAAACAAATATCTAAAGATTCTTTTAACAGCCTTAAGATGAGATTCTTTGGGATCATATTGGAATCTAGCACACATATAGACACTAAATTGAATATCAGGTCTGCTAGATGTTAAGTAAAGAAGATATCCAATCATACCTCTGTAGACAGGTTGGTCTACCTTTTTACCTTCATCATCTTTGTTTAGATTAGCATTAGTTTGCATTGGAGTTTTCATGATCTTTGAGCTATCCATTTTGTACTTCTTTAGAATCTCCTTGATGTACTTTTGTTGATGGATGTAGATTCCATCACACGTCTGCTTGATTTGCAGTCCAAGGAAGAACTTCAATTCTCCCATCATGCTTATTTCAAATTCTGCTTGCATCAACTTAGAGAATTCTTTGCACAATTTTTCATTAGTAGCTCCAAAAATAATATCATCAACATATATTTGAACTACTATGAAGTTATCTTTTGAGAATTTCTTAAACAAAGTTGTATCAACTTTTCCTCTTATAAAACCATTATTCATTAGAAAAAAACTAAGTCTATCATACCATGCTCTAGGCGCTTGTTTTAAACCATATAAAGCCTTTTTAAGTTTGAAAACATAATCTGGTTTTTCATTATCTTCAAAACCAGGAGATTGTTTAACATAAACTTCTTCTTCAATTATTCCATTTAAAAAAGCACTTTTTACATCCATTTGAAATAAAGTAATTTGATGTTGTGCAGCATATGACATGAGTATGTGAATAGCTTCTATTCTAGCTACAGGTGCAAAAGTCTTAGTATAGTCAATACCTTCTTGTTGGTTGTAGCCTTGAGCTACTAACCTTGCTTTGTTTCTGATGACTTTGCCATCTTCATCTAGCTTGTTTCTGAAAACCCATCTTGTTCCAATAACAGACTTGTCTGTTGGATTGGAGACAAGTTTCCAAACATCATTCCTTTTGAACTGATTAAGTTCCTCTTGCATAGCAAGAATCCAGCTTTCATCTTCAAGAGCTTCCTCAATATGCTTTGGTTCAATTTCAGATAAAAAAGCCATATTGCTTGACTCTCTTAAGACAGATCTGGTTCTAACACCTTCAGAGGGACTTCCAATGATAAGATCTTCAGGATGATGAGCTTTGAACTTCCAGTCTCTTCTGAGATCATCATTCTGATGTTGACTTGACTGATGACTCGTCTGCTCCACTTGTCTGACAGATTTCTCAGCAGATTCAATTTTTTGATACGTCTGGCTGTTGACTCGTCTGCTGGGTAAGATAAAGTCCTGCAAGATCATCTTCTAGATCTGATAGTTCCCTATCAGTCTTTAGATTATCATTGAATTTTACATGAATGAATTCCTCAACAACAGAGGTTCTAGAGTTAAAAACTCTATATGCCTTAGACACTTCAGAATATCCAATGAAGATACCTTTGTCTACCTTGGAGTCAAACTTTCCAAGTTGATCCTTGGTATTTAGGATGAAGCATTCACATCCAAATGCATGGAAATAAGATATGTTGGGTTTTCTACTTTCCACATAACATGCAGTGTTTACTGCTTCAGCCCAGAAGTACTTAGGGAGATTATTTTCATTGAGCATTGATCTAGCCATCTCTTGCAGAGATCAGTTCTTTCTCTCAACCACTCCATTTTGCTGTGGAGTTCTAGGTGCAGAGAAGTTGTGAGAGATTCCATTCTCTTCACAGAACAGTTTGAATTGCTCATTTTCAAATTCTCCCCCATGATTACTTCTAAGGGTAGAAATACAGAAACCTTGCTCATTTTGTACTTTCTTACATAATACAGAGAAGGCCTTAAAAGACTCATCCTTGTGGGTTAAGAAAAGTACCCAAGTAAATCTAGAATAGTCATCAACAATGACAAATCCATATTTCCTTCCAGCTAAACTGGCAACACTAACTGGTCCAAACAGATCCATGTGTAACAACTGAAGTGGTCTAGAGGTTGATACAAGGTTTTTTGATTTGAAACTTGATTTTATTTGTTGACCTCTCTGACATGCATCACATAAAACATCTTTCTTGAAACTAATATCAGGCAATCCTCTCACAAGGTTATCCTTTTTCAATTTCGAAATAAGTTTTATACTAGCATGTCTTAGTTTTTTATGCCATAACCATCTTTCATCCTCTTTAGACATCAGACAGGTTACACTTTGATCTGAGAGTTCAGTTAGCTCAGTCTTATAAAGATTTTGCTGTCTATTAGCTGAAAAGAGGGTCTTGCTACTCTTGTCTTTGACTATGCATTCATTCTTAGTGAAGGAGACATCAAATCCACTATCACATAATTGACTTATGCTAAGTAAATTGTGTCTTAGTCCTTCAACCATAAGTACATTTGAGATAGAGGGAAGAGGGTGTTTACCACCAATTGTACCAACACTAATTACTCTTCCTTTTTGATTGCCTCCAAAGGCAACAAATCCACCATTCTTAGACTGGAGGTCTTGGAACATAGACCTTTCTCCTGTCATATGTCGCGAGCAGCCACTGTTCAGGTACCAGCAGAGGCGTCTGCTTTGTCCTATTAAGGATGTCTGCAACAGAAATTATTTTATCTTTAGGTACCCATATTTTTCTGGGTCCTTTTCTGTTAGTTCTAGGAGTTTGTGAAGACTTCCTCTTCTTCTTGTGAAAACACTTAGACATAACATGTCCAGCTTTTCCACAGAAGTTACAGACGGGTCTAATTCTAACTGGAGTGGGTTTATCATAGACAGTTGAAGATTTGTTGATACTTTATGATCAGCTTGATGATCATATCCAATGCTTTCTTTGTTAAGAGAGTGTCTCTGACATCCTAGCAGTTTTGTCAGATTATCTCTGCCATTAACAAATCTAGCAAGATTAGAAGTGAGCTCCTTCACTTTATGTTGAAGTGTGACCACTTCTTCAGAATGTGATGTTTCACTTGAGATCGAAGCTTCACCAGACTTTTCAGTCCTCAGTTGGCTATTCTCTTTGGCCAGCATCTCACACTCTTGATATTTTTGTTTATGCTCACTGAGGAGTTTAACATAATCTCTCTTGAGGGATTTGAAGGCCTTAGATAAGCCTTTGGATTCCTCTACCAGCTCATCATAAGCATCATGCAATTCCTCAATTTCAGAATGTACCTCAGTTTCAGGTTCTGAATCTATATTGGCCATCAGACAGAGATTGGCTTCCTCTTCTGTCTCTTCTTCTTCAGAAGATGAGCATTCAAGATCTTCCCATGTGGCCGTCATTCCTTTCTTCTTCTTTCTGAAGAACTTCTTTTTGGAAGCTTTCTTCAAAAGATGGCATTCAGGTTTGATGTGACCAGGTTTCTTGCACTCATAGCAGACAACTGGACTCTTGTCTGTTGATGTTGATTCTTTGTGGGATTTTCTGAAAGGCTTCTCCTTTCTGAACTTCTTCTTTCTCCAGAGCTTTTTCATCTTTTTGGTCATGAGAGAAGTCTCTTCATCATCATCAGAATCCTCATCATCCGACTCGTCTATATCACAGTCAGACTCGTCTGCCTTTGAAGCTTTGAAGGCTTTAGCTGCATTTAGATCAACTTTTAGAGCAATGGCTTTGCTCTTTTTGATTGACACATCTTCATTGAGCTCTTGCTCATGAACAGTGAGTGTGCCAAGAAGTTCATCCATAGTAAAGGAGGTGAGATACTTAGCTTGAGAAATAGCAATGATAAGAGGTCTCCACTGCCTTGGAAGACTTCTGAGAATCTTAGCAACTTTCTCAGCATTAGTATATGTTTTACCAAGAGATTTTAAACCATTAGTAATAGTTTGGAATCTACCAATCATTTGAGCAACAGATTCACCTTCATCCATGGTGAACAATTCATATTTTCTAACAAGAATAGAAATTTTAGATTCTTTTACCGTTGCAGTTCCTTCATGTGTGACAGATAAGGAGTCTCACATTTCTTTAGCAGAATCACAAGCACATACCTTTTCAAACTCTTCTGGACTGAGAGCACAGATTATAGCATATCTGGCTTTATGGTTTAGATCCCATCTTGTCTTTTCTGCAGGTGTCCACTGAGCCTTAGGCTTGTCTGAGCCATCATTATTTTGAGGAGTGTAAGGACCATCAGTAATGACATCCCATACATCAGAATTTGTTGACAAGATGAACTAGTGAAACCTTTCTTTCCAGTAGTTATAATTTGAACTATTGAAAAAAGGAGGTCTGGTCATAGAGCCTCCTTCAGGTTGGGGATTCCCACTTGAGCTTGCTCCGGAATTCATTGTGTATTCTTCAAGATCTTTTCTCTACACTGTTAGGTGCTCAACCCAGAGGCTGAGCTCTGATACCAACTGAAGTAGACAGATGCAAACACTAAAAGGTGGGTTGAATGGTGTTTGACAAATTTATGCGAAATTTAGAAACTTTTTCGCAAGCACAGACAGGTTATGATAGACTAGTAAACACAGACAGGTCAATCAGACTGATAACTAGTCTGAAGGTTTTCACAGAAAACACAATCATGCAAGATAAAAAAAAAAGGTTTGATAAACACAATTATAAACCCCTTTAGTTAGATGATAGTTAAGACAAATAATCAAACTAAAGAGTTAAGGGAAAGAGAGATCACTCAGCAGGTTTTATCTTGGTTCACCCCTTAACAATGAGGCTACGTCCAGTCCTTGACAACATCAAGTTTTCTCACTATAACTGATTTTGGTTACAGGACAGATAAGTATTATTTTCACACCTAGCCTCTTCAGGCTCCAGACGAGTATTGTTTTCACACCTAGCCTCTCCAGGCTCCAGACAAGTATTGTTTGCACACTTAGCCTCTTCAGGCTCAGACGGGTTTGTTTGAGAGAAGTTGTAAAAAGATTACACTTTGCAAGTCTTTCACAAGCACTCAGACGAGTGTATTAAATGTGAAGTTCTAAAAGACTGCGTAATAACTTCAAATGATTGAAGAATAAATAATGAAAGAATGAAGATATAAATGCACAAAGTAATTGCTCTTGATTGCTTTGATCGTTCTCTTGTCTACTTGAATCTTCGAAGTTTTCTTCATTAAATAGGCTTCAAGATTTTAAAGCCGTTAGACACAAAGTTTGAAGGCTTGACTTCTAGCAGATCTTCAATAAATGCAATAGAGTCGTTCTGATCAACCATTAAAGCATAGGGAACTTCGCTTGTTCTCTTTCATCAGAGTGATACAGACTTCTGACAGCAGGTCTGTATACGTGCTTTTTGTTTGCAGAGGGAAGACTTTCCCTTTCGGTGTAAGATGCAGTTATGTTCAGGCAAAGCACTTTGTTGAAGTTCCTTATCAGAGTCGAGACAGCTTTCATCCAATGTATTCTTTAACTTTAGTCACTAGACGAATGAGTAGCTTCATTAGACGGGTTGACTCTTTAACAAAGAGATGACGTCAGTTGCAAAGTCTTTTAGACGGGTGAGTGTTCCTTTGATCAGACGGTTGAAGACTTCATTAGACGAGTGAACTTCTCTTAGTTCAGACGAGTGAACTTATCTCAGTTCAGACGAGTGAACTTTAGTTAGTTCAGACGGGTGAACTTATCTAAGTTCAGACGAGTGAACAGTTCATATAGACGTTTAATGTTTTAATCTGTACACTAAGTAGACGAGTTTACTACCACAGACGGGTTCAATTAAATCATTGAATAACTGTTTTAATCTCATCAAAATTAAGGTAAATGAACATCAGATATTTGAAGACTCAACAGAAAGGTCCTTTGTGATTTGGTGCATTGGTGGAAGGGCTTTGAAACTGGAAGGTCATTCAATGCTTTGGTGCACCAGCTAAGCCTATGTTTGTTAACTAGGTAGACAGCTCCAAACGTGCGTCCAAATAGCAGAAGCTACAAATTGTAGCTTCTCAATTATCACGTCCAAACTTGATTTTAAGGAATCCTACAGGTGTTTCAAACACCCACTAAATTGTTCCTTCTTTTTTCAGTCACTAAAAAGTGGGGAAAATGAAAAAGAATGTTACTCATACTTTGCTCTCTGATTTAAAATTTACTTTCTTAGGTTTGCCCATTTTTCTACTTTGTGGTTCTACTGATTTGATGTTTTAGGGTCTGGTTGCTGCTCTTTTATTACATGTACAGATTCAAATGATCTTGATATCATTTCCAATTTATGTGGATGGATCATGATGAATTCTTCTTTTTTATAATTAATAAATAGATGTCAGAGGCTTGTCTCTTCATTTCTTGTTCAATGATAATATGATATGATATCAAATTTATGTTCCTTATTGCAGAGAATAGAATAATAGGTTTACTTAGTACATATTTGGAATCACCATGGGATAAGACAAAACCATGTTTTGGATGTGAAAGCTACTCACAATAGCTTCTTGTAGATGCATGTCCAATTTCTAGAGAAAGCGTTTCCAAACAAACATCAGTGAGGTGTATTGCGAGTTGCGACTCTAACGTGACTTGTTCATGTATTCATTCTTAGCAAACTTAAACAACCTTTGAAGTTGTGATGGTGTTTGTTTGGCCAAAAGAGAAAATAACATTTGGTAATTTAGCATATATAATTCCTGTTAGGATCTTTAAACTGCAATAGAAACGAAATGAGTGGTTGGTGGAACGAAAGTGTGCAATACATGCATGCCTGATCATATCTTACATAACCTTTAGGTTCCTTCTCATTATAAGATCACAAGTTTTAAGGGAAAGTTGAGCATGTGAAAGTGGGACCTGGATTTCCTACATCTAGGGATTTTTTACATTCACGCATTCATCTTAACTTATCATTAGGATCTCATGCAACCACTTTTACATTAATATATATTTATCTATACAAAAATTAACATAAGGTCAAAATCTCATGCAATAATAAAAAAAATGACGGCAGAGAATTCATTTCCATGAAAGTGAGCCCCACTAAAAGAGAGATGACTGGGTGTCTTGGGATTAATTCATTTCCATCTAGGGATTTTTTATATTCACGCATTCATCTTAATTTATCGTTAGGATCTCATGCAATCACTTTTATATTAATATATATTTATCTATACAAAAATTAATATAAGGTCAAAATCTCATACAATAATAATAAAAAAAAATGACGATAAAAAATTCATTTCGATGAAAGTGAGCCCTAATGAAGGAGTGATGATCGGGTGTCTTGGGATTAATTATCGTATGTGGTGGCCCACTACAAGTTGATGATTTAAAAATTACCCGCAAATTCTTTTACGACTTTCTAGGTTTCTAATACGTGTATGGATGGAGGATAATCAAAGTGTTTGCACTAGTCATCTTTGAGTAGATATGAAGAAAGGAACATATGATGCCACGTAAAGTTTCTCCTCATTGAAAATGATCACGCTTTGGATTTCTTATGATTCTAAAAGAACACATAATCTCTAGCTTTTTCGCTTGGTCGCTGAAACCACTTTATGGCCATCTTGAACTAGAACTAGAACTACAACTAGAACTAGAAGTGAAGTATAAAATAAAAGTGAAAGAAATCTATTCACAGGTTATTAACCCATGTCCAGGAAAATAAGGTGACTGCGTTTAGTTTTTCTTAATATAACTAGAAAATATTTGTGCATGTCCTTTAAATTAAATATATAATAAAAAAAGCATATTTAGTCGAAAGAAAATTAAAGAGAAATGAAGTTAAGAATGACATGTGTCATCGGTATAATTAAGAATGACAGATTATTTTTTAAAGGAGAGTATAATAGGAGTGACTCACTCTCAAGTAAATGAACTCTTTTTTTAGGTAGAAGACCCTAGTTTGATACATATAGATTTGAATTCCTATAATTTTTGGTATTTCTTTTATGAGGCATGACATTAAAATCACATTCATGGTCTTCATACCGTATTAATTACATACTACAGTTGGACGGCAAATCCAATTTGATGCATAATTATATAATAATTCATGAAGGGTCTTAATTAGTAAAGTTTAGGTAACTTTCCACTATCCTTAAATCTCATCACCAACAGAGGTTAGAGCGGAAAAGGTAAAGTGACTTTTTGGTCACAATAACATTGGTCCGTCGGACATATTTGGGTGCGTTCGGCTTACTTTGTTGCATCCAACAGACCAATGTTACTGTGAGTGAAAAATCACTTGACCTTTTCCACCCTAAAGATAGGGAATGTGGATCCCTTTTAACTCTTATTTATTTAGGTGCTAATTAAGACATACTAACCAAAAAGGGCTATTTACCTTTCTTCCTAGGTTAATGATATCTCTCAATCAGTTGAAGAAGGGGCTTGCTTTAACTTTTTTGCTCTTTCATTAAGATATATTTTAGAGCAGAAGGTGGAGATTAAGGGTCCGTTTGGTTTAGATTTTGATGGAATTGATTTTGAAAGAACTGATTTTAAAAAAATTGAGTTTAAAAAAATTGATTTGTGTTTGGTAATGATATTTTAAAAGTCAATTTAGAAGATTTATTTTTGTTTGGATGATAGAGTAAAATCACTTTTGAGGTGTAAATATAAAGAGTATTGTAGGTCCCACACCCAGAACCAATTATTCTCAAAGAGAAAGCTAGAAATTTTTGCTTCTCTTAAAATCAATTCTACCCAACTTAGAATTGATTTTATGGAACAATAAATTTAAAACAAACATCTTCATAATCCCAAAATCACTTTTATTGGAAGCAAACGTGATTTTAGACCTTTTAAAATCTAAACCAAACTGATACTATATAGTTAGCGTTGGAAAAAGAGAATCCCTTCTGCAAGCCCCTCTCCTCACTGCATCATATATATTGCATGTTTCTCATAATTCCCCATGGTTGCTTAATTAGTTAATTTTCATAATCATAAAAAAAAAAAAAAAAGAAGAAGTATATAGTAATTAAACTATTTACAAGACTCATTAGCTCAGAGGATTGAAAGTAAGACGAAGATACTGAAAGTGATAGACAGCTAATGTTTTGGACCCTGAAACAAAACAAATTGCTAAAAAGTTGGAGGAGCCTTTGGTTAACAGAAGGCAATGACAATGAATCTTCAAAATTGTACCAACGTTCCCACTAGCACTTGCTCTAATTTTTTAGTTACTCTCTCCATTTCATAATAATTTGGTCCTTGTATGTGATACGGATTCTTCATTTAGTCCCTAAACATAAAAAATTTGAAAAAGAGTCCCTATATGTGTAAACGTTAGAAAATTCGGTCCCTATATATGCAAACGTTAGCAAATTCGTCCCTATCGTCAGCAAATTGGTCCTTATACGTGACACAAATTTTTGATTTGGTCCCCCTGAAAAAAAAATTATATCGGTTATTATATGTTCAATCGATAATAATTTTATTCCTATTGTCTACCAAAGAGCTCAGACCCAACTAAAGATTTTTTTCGTATTGAATATTTTCTATATATTTTATCAATCTATTTCTTCTATTGAGAGTAAAAATTGTATAATTTGGTCCGCTAAATGGTTTTATATTCTGAAATTATCCAAGTTGAGTCTCAATAGAAGAAATAGATTGATATAATAAACAAAAAATAATCGATATGAAAAGAATCTTTCGTTGGGTCTGAGCTTCTTGGCAGACGATAGGGACACAATTATTATCCATTGCACATACATAATCAATTTAATTTTTTTTCTTCCAGGTTTAGGGACCAAATCAAAAATTTATGTCACGTATAAGGACTAATTTGCTGACGACGGAGACTAATTTTCTAACGTTTGCATATGCAAGCACCGAATTTGCTAACGTTTACACATGTAGGGACTCATTTCCAAACTTTTTACGTATAAGGACTAAATAAAGAATATGTGTCACGTATAAGGACCAAATTATTATTTTAACCCATAATTTAATTACACAAGAATTAAAGATACAATTACATAATTTTGAATTAAAAGAAATATAATTTAATATAACTAACCTACCATTTGTCTTAGTCCGTTAAAGTTCTCTCCCCAATCAATTACTAATAATATATGTGCAATTAGAGCATCTCCGATGAGAGTTGTTTTTAAGGGTTGCATAGAGATAAACAATCGTTTCTTATACAGTTGCATCATTGGAGTAAGCTTAGGTGGACATGAGTTGTTTGTAAGAGTTGCTTCTATAAGCAACTAATTCTTATATAAGAACATCCAATAAAATAAGGAGAGAAAAAAAATAGAGAATTGCATTGGTTACTTTCCTCCGAAAATTGAAATAACAATAAATATGAATAAAGATATGGATAACTGGTGAGATCCATTTGATAAAATTTTTAGAATTGTACCATTGGAGTGGAGAATTGCTTAAATTAGTATAAAGTAAACAGTTGTGAGTTGTCATGATAGACCCATAAAAAGAGAAGTTGAGTAACTTCAATGAGTTGCACAATTGAAAATGTTCTTAGTAGGTTGAGTTGAGATAATTAATGGTGACGGTAAATTTAAATTGAAAAAAAAAAAATCAATCAATATAGTTTTTAATATTCTCAAATGATAAATAATTTGGGACAATTTTTTTTTTTTTATAATGATAGCTACATATACAGTGACAGAGGGTGTAAAAGAATTAAGAAATCTATTAAATATTATTAATCTTAGGGAAATATAATTATATTAAATAAATTTACTTCCTCATTCTATTAATGTTCTCTCAGTCTAACAAAAGAGGATAGAGTTTTTTTTTTATCATGAAAGGAGGATAAAGTTTAAAAACAATTCATTTGTTTTTATTTTTCTAAAATAACAGATAAAATGAAATAAAATTTTCCTTTAAATGATACACCCTCTGATCTTAAATATAAGAAACATTTAATAAAATCATCAAGACTAAAGAAATACATTGGAATCTTTTGATTTCATTTAATACTCCTATAAATTTAAATTATATTCTATAAATTTCCTTATATTAATTACTCATAATTCACTAACTTAATTACTTCTAGTATTCTCTCTCATAATAAATAA
Organism: Ammopiptanthus mongolicus; assembly: GCA_039655645.1. NCBI lineage: Eukaryota > Viridiplantae > Streptophyta > Magnoliopsida > Fabales > Fabaceae > Ammopiptanthus > Ammopiptanthus mongolicus. The sequence continues at coordinate 68,930,857 of CM077351.1, read as the reverse complement.
GGGTGTAATTGAAATTTAATATTAAATACATTTAAAAATATATCAATGTTTCTTATAAATAAGACGAAGAAAATATATCTTTTTGTTTCTTATATATAGGACTGGATGGAATAAATATTATAAAATGGAGGAAGTATTGTTTTTAGTGATTAAAACATAAGTAGTTATTATGTTGGTTCACCAGGGAGATGCATGCCTTGTAGTGATAAAAAATTATATGCATTCCATACTATTGAAAACCTAGAAGACCTCATCATTAATCAAACTTCGTTAGTGTTGTTTGATCATTTGATATTATCATTCGTTATTAATACTACTAGATGTATGTTTGGTTTATCGTTTGTTTATATATATATATATATTCCTTAAATCAGGCTTTAGTGAATATAAATTAAGTATTAATTAAAATTACCTTTAATAAAAATTCAATTTTACAAACTGAAAACGAAAGACTAGTATGCTATATTGAAATACAAAATAATGCATTAATCATTTGCCTTACAAATGAAAGAGACTTATAACGTTTTTTTTTTTTGACAGGGACTTATAACGTTATTATTATGAATAAAAACTAAATACATTAGATTGAACGGGATTGGAAAGTGCACGTGTTCACGTTACTTTATATCATATAAATAAACAAAGTCAAGTAAATAATTAAATAAGAAAATATATTTATTCCGATGATCAGGACAAACAGTTGTAGCTATCATGCAAAATATATGTCCCTTGAGTATAGCCTGTGACTGTATCAAAAGCCTGAAGTTGAAAAAACATAATTCAATGGAATGGGTCATCAATTTGGCTCATATTCTACTAGACAATTTGCTTTGCGTATATAACTGACCATTAGCTTAATATTCTTCGCTTGCTTTAAACACTACAAGAGGCACGCGTCTCACAAAACATCCAATTCAGAGCCCCGCTGCATAAAACCCATTAATCGTTTGAATCAATGACAAGATTATAAAAAAGGTTTAGTTAGGGGCTTACATATATTATGGAAAACTTTTTTTTTTTTTAACCTCAATCATGGATAACATACGGAATAATAATAGCTTTTATGTAAATGTGAATGAGGATCCACACATTGCATGTTTTGAAGTAATATTTTTTTCTTTATATTTTTTTTATGAACAACCGTAATTAGAGTCTTTGGCTCCTCAATGGCATCTCGGGGTATCCTCACAAGCTTCGATTCTTTGGATTGGCTATAGATCTATTCCTCGATCGATTGCTTATAGCGGAGAATTAACTCTTGATCTTTACAACCTCCCAATTAGAGTGATTGCCACTAAAATTCGAACTTACGTTCTCCGTGCTTAACACTCAACTAACCCTTGGTTTTTTTTTGTTTGTACATTTGAGAATAAAGGAAAAGAAGTAAAACGTAACACGGAAAGACTAGTTAAAACGTCAAAGTGATAAAACAACAAAGGCAACAACTAAATCCTCAAAAAGGCAACTCCGCAGGAATCCCTTGGAGGAGGTATTGCAAACCTCCCCCCGGCGACGAGTCAAGCCAGACCTCCAGTAAGTCTTGCCTAGCTCCCAACTTAGCTAAAAAGTCTGCACAGAAGTTCCCCTCCCTCAAAGTGTGCATCATCGTCATTGACCAAAATTTTTGTAGGAAGAGCTTGATATCCCACAAAACCCCTGCATAAACATGGAATGGAGGAGTCGTGTTGGAGACAAGGTTGTGCGCTTCCATGGAATCAATGAAGAGCAAAAGCTGTCGAACGTTTTGATTCCATGCGAGGTGGAGGTCGTGCAAGATCCCTTCAAGCTCGGCGAGAAGGTTATCCACGAACCCCAATGACCCAAAAACTCCTTTCACTCAGGTACCTCCTCAAGATCTTAGTAAAGCCTCGTAGCCTGCTTGCCCTGGATTTCCAAATGAACTTCCATCAGAGTTGACAATTTAATCGAAACCCAACAGAGGGTTCCAACTGATATATATGATCTGATTTGCTTGTGATGCCATAATTGTAGTATGCATGCTGATAATTGATGTCATGTTTTTTATAGCCAATTTAATTTCCCTGGGATCCTCCCTCTGCTTAAAGATTATATGATTGTTTCTATCTTTCCAAACATGCTATAGAGTAGCCAAGAAAAGACCCCCATGGTACTCTGTTTGTCCCCTAATCCATTTTAAAGGTTCAATTTCTGTGAAGAAATTATCTCCCTAATGACCCATGGATGTCCAAACAGGACATGCTAAGGGATAGTCCCTTAAGCAATGCATATTGTCCTCATTGGCAGTGTTGCATTTGTCACAAGTGGCTGAAGGTTCTATGCCCCTAGTTGCCCTCAAAACATAAACGGCAAGGCACTGTGACTGATTAACCAAACCAAGAACTTCACCTTTTCTGGACAAGTCAACTTCTAAATCCATGCCCATGTACTCCGATCATTTACAGATTAAGAGTCAATGGGCATAGTGGCTAACAACCACTTGTAGCCCGAGTTAGCTAAATATGAGCCATTAAGGTTATAATGCCAGATCCATGAGTCCTAAATTGAATGATTAGGCCTGTAAGAAATGCTCTTAATTTATTCTTGAACATCATGAGGCAAAAGAGTGACCAGATTAGCAAAGTCCCAAGTTGTTCCATCCCAAACATCTCTGACCCTGAAATCCGAGTCTTGAATGTCCACAGCTGGCAGTCTGGAAGCAAAAGAACCCTCACCCAACCAGTTATCAAACCAAAAAAATAAATTCCCTTGCCTAATCTCATGCAAACCTCCTCTCAAGACTGATTTTGCTTTAAAAATCGAGTGTCAATTATTAGAACCCCTTTTTGAAATGCTATCCAGGAACCCTTCTTTTCCAACATACTTATTTGTCAGAACTTGAACCCAAAGCTTTTTTGGAGAGTTTTGTAAATCTAATACCAATTTACCAAGCAATGAAGTGTTATCCAACCTAGTAGACCTAATGCCAAGCCCACCTTCCTTCCTAGGCCTGGTTACCTTATTCCAGCTCACAAGGTTCATTTCACTACCTGTACTTCTTTTCCAAATAAAATCCCTCATAGTTCTATCAGTAGCATCACAAGTCCCTTGTGGCAACCAAGACAATTGCATGCAATAATTAGGGATAGAGGTGAGGACATACTATGCTAAAATAACCCTACCTGCTCTATTTAAAAGTTTATTTTTCAGCCAACTAAACAGGATTGGAGCTTATAACGAAGTGGAAAACATTCTTCCTATCCTTCCCACTAAACATTGGAAAACCCAGATATTTACTCAAGTTTGATCTAAAGAAAATACTTGATAAAGCTGAAAATTTTTCCATTTTAGCTCTTGGGACAACCATAGAAGCATAGGCTTTAGATTTGTTCAGATTCACCCTTAGGCTAGCTGCCTCACCGAATCTTTAAAATATATATTTTATTAACCGAACCTGGGAAGTCTTAGCTTTGACAAAGAGGAGAACATAACCTGCAAACAAGAGATGAGAAATGCTTGGACCATGTTTGGAAATTTTAACAAGAATTCATTTCCTCTTTCTAACCTCTTATGAAATGTTAAGGGCCGACCTTTCCATACAAATCAGAAACATGTAAGGGGATAGTGGATTCCCTTGCCGAAGACCACTTGTTAGTGAGAAAGGCTCCAACTTCTTGCCATTCTAGAGTAAAGCCATAGAGGGGGATGACACCCAACACATGACCAACCTGATAATAGAGGGAGGAAAGCCAAACCCCTATAAAAATCCTTTAGAAAATACTAACATGATCATATATAGGCTTTCTCCAAGTAAATCTTGAAAATGAGATCCCTTTGTTTCTTCTTAGACTTGCTTATGTTTTACAAAATCTCTTGGAGAATGAAAGCATTATCCTTGGTTCCTCTTCCCGTAGAAAGGTGCTTTGGAGAGGGCCAATGAATTCATTCAGAATAGGCTTGAGCATATGAACCAGAACCTTAGTAATGACCTTATAGATGACATTACAAAGACTTATGGGCCTGAAATCCCTTAAAAGAGTATAATTATCAACCTTGGGAATAAGGACAACTAGAATTTATGATATTTTCTCAACAAAACTGCCTGCTTGGAAGCCTGAGTCACCATATGCCAAATATCATTTCCCAAAACATGCTAGTATTGTTTATAGAAGATGGTTTGGTAGCCATCGAGACTTGGGCCCTACGACTGCTCCTGCATAAGGATATGATTGTTACCCTTTTCACCAAGCCCCTGAGTCTTAGGGATCACCTCAGCCATAGCCTCACTATTGTCATCCTCCATATTCTACGAACCCTTGGATGGACCCTTCCCCCTCATTCACATCGGGGGATTTTGGTTCCTTAGCTTTATCAAGTTTAGTTGCTGCCATGGGAGCCTTTTTTGTCACTGTTGTGTTCTGAATCTTATTCGTACCCTAGGATAATTTCTCCACCCCAACTAATAGGTTCGAAGGTCCTTCAAACGGCCTATAATTAGCAATGGCCGAGGAGTGTTGGGCCTCAATTTTTCTCAACCTATTTGGCCCAACAACCTAACTTTGCACAACCGTGGGTCTTGAGTCTGTTTCTCTAACAATAATCCCTTGATTCCCTCTTCTTCTCTTCAGTGTAGTCCCCACCTTGAGTACTTTTGCGGCTAGCTCACTAATCTTCTCTTTACCATGCTGTAATGTTTCTGTTTTTAAAAATATGCCTTCCTTTTCTAAAATCGTGAATTTATTGTTGCCCATAACTACTTCCTTGACATTCTCCTTGCCTTGTGCCTTATGATTGCCTCTTGCCTTTCTTGTAACCACCAGCCAATCTCCATGAAGTCTATCTTCCACATTATTTGCTACTAATTGCTGAGGAAAAACCCGTGACTACATTGATTGGGAATTAACTCCCCCATTAACTATTGGCCTGAGAGAATTTTCCGGTTGCACTTCATCTCCCTTCCCTTCTTCGGACCTGAGTTTGGTTTGGTCGCTTCCCAAATGACCATAGTAATCGCAATCCAAACAAATAATATGAAGACCCACATTTTAAAACCTTTCTTAATATACTTGTAGTAAAATTCTTTGTCACACGAGACTACTTAACTAGCATTGAATATCATAGAATCTCCTTCGGAGGGTTGCCCGCCAACATAATTTAATTGATGTCGGGGGATTTGAACTCATATCCATGAAAAAAACAAAGCTCAAGACCGACCTTAACCATTCATACAATGCAAGAGTATCATCCTTTAGTTTAGCACATGCTACGGAGTACAAACACACACAGATATATATATATATATATACCACCACTCTTGTCCTCATTTACACTAGTCTAATTTGTCTTTTACAAGTCTCATCTTGTTGGGAATTTCAAGTGTGAGCAAAGATGTAGATGAAGAAGTCGCAAATTGGAAAGAAGTTGATAAGTTGAAAGCTATATAAGTGGAGAAGACCCATATACCTTATGCCTTAAGGTTTTGGGTCAATATATGGTGTCAAAGCTGCTTATATGGTTCTTCACTTAGCCCACGGAGAAATTTCACATTCCATGGAAGAAGATCCCCAGGTGTTGGCGCTCCCCCGAATCCCAACAAGTGGTATCAGAGCCAGGTTTGGCTGGAACAAGTATTGAAGAGAAGACAGTTGTCGGTGGATCCATGTTTGGGGTCTCTTGTGTCGAAAGTCTTCCTAGCAAAAGCTTATACTAGAATTTTTGAATTCAACGCAAAAGCTACTTTCTGTAGCTTATACTAGAATCACGTTTGAAGAAAAAATCAATTTTGTTTGAAAGTAACCAAACATCTTTATTTTTACTAAAATCACGTTTGACAGAGAAAACATAATTCTGGTACTCTCCACTGTGGAACCAAACATGCAATGTGCTTGTTTGTTTTTGATTTCCCACCATAGAATCATGTTTTAAAATCACGTTGGCCAAAAACTCTCTCATATAGCTTTTGAAAAAAGTGCCTCGAAACATGTTTTTTTCACTTTTGTGGTGAGAATAATCTCAACCAAACATGTTAGCACTAAATAATCATGCCTGTTAATGTTAATTAATCATGTAGTCTTACTTGATTTTATCAATCATTTTTATGAATTACTATTTTATGACGTGTATGATTGTATTGCACGTGTATAATACATATGTACACTCTACCTAGTGCCGACTGTTTTTTTTTTTTTTGTCTCTTTTCTGCTTTTGTGAACCCAAATTTTTTTAATAAAGAGGGTAAACGATAGAATAAATTTTAGTGCTAATTAACTAATCTTAAAATTCTACTATTGTGCATGCAAAGCTTTCAACTAATTAGCTTGACAAAAGGCATTTACCAAGTTTTTGGATCAACATTTACCATGTCAACGATGGATAGACACCAGTAAGTGATGACTTGATATATGCGACACCTAAACTAGTTTATCCAGCTAATTATTATATTATAATGTCCTTTCGTTCTTCTTAGGGACCCCATCACTATCTAAGAGGGGCATGCAGAATAACTTAGAATATTTATTTTATTTCAGAAGCAATTTTTTATTTTTGTTTTTGGAAAAAGACTGATAATCATATTGATCACTCTGCCTGCATAAAAAAATATCAATTTTTTCTATGATTTAAACATATCCCTTTTAGTTATATCTATCACAGGACCTGACATAGGACGAATAAAGAGTTAGGTAGGTGATAAACAAGTCATATTCTCACATTGAAGTTTAAATTTTAAAAAAGACAATGATTTTCTAGTCGCAACGCTACTCGAGGGGTTAGACTGAGTTATGATAAAAATTTATATACCAAAAAACTTTGGTAGTCTACATTAATGGTAAATCCATCTACAAAGTTTACATACATGTATATACGTCATAGCATTCTCGAAAATCATTATAAAATTAGGCAAACACAAACGCAAGGGTCTATTGAAGTTCACTGTAGTTAAACTATACTTTTTAGAGTTTCTAAAAGGCGAAACCTTTCCTTTTCTTTTTTATTCCTTTTTTTTATCTGATGATCAATTTTCATGAATCCTATTAGTTGGACTTATATAAGAAGATTTAAACTTGAGGTTCTTTTTCTAAACAAATTCTCAACTTTAAAATTATAAAACATCCAATACTCAATGATGTACGTAATTTATATATATTTTATCCCTTTAAACTTAATAATTTTGTTATGTTTTTTTTGTTTATTTAATGATTTTATTTTGCAGATTGCTTTGGATAAATAATAATAAAAATTACAAATTTTGGAGATAATTTTTAGATTTTTGAGATAATGTTGGATGAAATGAAAATTTTGTATAAAATCCTCTAGAAAAGAAGATTTTGGATAAGATAAAGAGATATCGAAGATAAAGCTATTAAAAATTCTATTCAAATCCTAAATTTGAGTTAAATCCAAATTGATCTTATAAAAAAAATCACGAAGTCGGATTTCTTTTACCTGCCTCTGAGAGATATATGTGTGACTTTGAAGAGAAAACATCATAAAAAAAAAATCTTGTCCCAACTATGCTATCTAGTTTCTAATTTCAGAATTTCAGAATTATCTTGATATAAGTTAACAGTCTAATTAGTCATAGTGGCAAAAAAAACTGTGAATAATATTTTTATTGTAATTAATTTTATGAAAATATGTAACTATTTATTTTATATTTGCATAGGCGTGCATGCATGCCCATCTCACCAACTGTTTTGGGTGGACAGGATAACATAGCAATTTTTTGGTTTTTCAATATATCCCGCGTGCGTAAAATAATCTCATGAGGTACTAGACGGCATTGAAGGGTATACCTCTTCCAATCAGGTTTTTTTTCTGTACATAAGAGTTAGAAATCGAATACTTGACCACTTACTTAAAGGACCTAAATCCATTATCACTCAGACAAATCACATGTCGGTACGTTAGCTCAGTTTCACACAACCTGCATTTTAAGAAGTAGATAAGCCTCATATTTGGTAGGGGTAGAAAGACCAAACTTCCTTGGCATGTGAAGCTGGCCTACCTTTGATTGCCTAATGCAACAAAGTAATATGCTGTCAAATATAGCAGCCCCTACCCAACACACACACACACACACACACAGAATGACTCAAAAGTTACATGAGTGAGGATAGAAGCTCATAAATTTTCTCTCAAATAATCTTTACACACATGAAATGTCGGAGCGTTCTACAATGCTCCCATTACATAGCGGAACACTCCCACTTCCCACTTCCCACCCCCACCCCATTGCAGAGCATAACAAATTTGGCCAAATAATTATCAATTGCTAATTATTAGTAATTTCATGCTTAGCCTTAAGATTTCACATATCATCTTTTTCGTTACTGAATACTAATTTTTTGAATTGTTTTGATACCCACTATGCACATGCACGCCGGCGAGAGGTACATGTACCTTGTCATGATCAATCAAATAGCCCTTACTAGTTACTAGTTACTAGGTAATTATTTCTTATGCAGGGACTCATATGTATAATCTTATCATTAACTCTTTAACCAGTTACAAGTGAAGAATCTCATCCCCTTCAATTTATCAATTATTCATCAACAGTTAAAAAAATTGAGCATCCATGATTTGGGTGTATTGTAGACAAAGCCTAAAATTTATTATTGAAAAAAACTAATCTACTAATTTAATTACACTAGTTGGGAATTCTAATTGTGAGTAAGATGTGGATGAAGAAGTTCCACATGGAAATAAACTTGATAAGTTGAAGGCTATAAAAGTGAAGAAGACTCGTAGATTCACTTTCTTAAGATTTTTGGTCAATCCTACTTATGTGGCTATTCACTTAGCTCGTGGGTCGAAGAAATTCTCTTGATGTTGTAGATGATGGACAACAGTGGTACAAACATGATTTTGGGGTAAAATGTTATCTCAAACTCACTTATGTGATCTTCACTTAGACCTTTAAAGGATTTCACAACCGATGAAATAATATGTTCTTCATTTCATATGTATAATGTTACATTGAAGAAATTTTTTGCATATGTATCATTATTCTTACATCAAACATGGGTTTTTGTCTTCACCTTGCATTGTGGCATATATATGGGCAGGCTTCCCATGTTATGAAAGCTGTGATGTGAGCGACGTAGCTATGTCCACTACCATCTTCAATAATATACAAACATCCTTACTTCCTCTAGACTTGCTTATGAAATTATGAACCATTTGTGAAGGCCATTGTTAAGATAATTGTTAAACTGCCTACCTAGCTATACTTCTTATTAATTGGACATCACCATTGTCTGTCTTAGTTGTAGCTAATTGCCTGCTGATTTTTGGGAACGTGATGCGCAGTATACGCAAATAGATGACATATGTCACAAAGAAATTAAGTCAAAGAGCTAGCAGGGTGTAAATTTGGATTTAAACTCCCATATACATTTACTTAACAGTTAATATTCTATCAAATACCAAATAATTTTCTGGTATTGTACCACAGTGTAGAATCAAGTGACTGTTTATAAATGAGGAATGAAAGATTCAGTAACTTTGAACTAGTACCTTAATTAAGAGAGGATATGTCCTTACCTAGCTCATCTCATTATGATGTTCAAGTATTTCTATCTCTAAAAAGACAATGTCTTATTAAGAGCCTATTTGGTAAAACTAGCTGTTAGCGGATAGCGGATGAGGTAGCTGATAGCGCATAGCGGATAAGCTAGCTTATTTTGTGTGGAAGTGTTTGGTAAAACTAACGGTTGAACTAGCTGAAAAATATAAAATGACATAAAAAGATATCTTCATTAATGATTTTACATAAAAGAGAGAGAAGAGGATAAGTGTAGAATTAAATTAAGATAATACGGATAAAAGTGAAAAAAAATATGAAACGCTATAAGCTATAAGCTCAAACACTACTTCAAATAGCGTCTGGAAAAAACACTACAAGCTCGTGAAAAAACGCTATAATCTCGTGACAAAGACGCTTGTCAAATGGTGCTACTTTCTCATCCGCTATAAGCTTGTAGGAGGGACGTGACAAACAGACTCTAAGTGTTTTCTTACTTCTCTTAAATATTTTTTACAATTAACTATCAATTTCAAATCAGCCTCCTACTTACGTGTAAGTACTCACTAATTAACAACTAACTCAACCTTAATGCGATAAGAAGTGAGGAAAAGCTAACTAGTCCTTTAATTAACATTACTAAGTTAACTATTTAGTTTTAAAATGATGGCTATAAATTAATGTTATCAAAACTAGTTTGGACAGGCTGATTGAACCAGTTGAACCATGAACCGGACTCTTATTCGGTTATAGTTAGGAGTCAAAACTGTTTTTACGGTCAGACCGCTTTCAACCAGTCAAAACTCCGATTGAACCAGTTTGAATTGGGTTAAACCGGCTTTGGCAGATTTTTCGGAAAGAGAAAAAATTAAAAATTAAAAAAAAAAACAAAAAAGTGGATTGTGAAACAAAAAAGATAAAAACCTAATCGGCTAGCTAATCTTCTATTCTAGATCAAGTAATCCCAATGCATAACAACAAAAACTCTTGGTCAGTTAGGTCATTCGTCCCGTCTGATAGTGTAGAACGATAGAAGATTTTGATCTTGTGACTATTTTCCTTACACAATTTATTAGTATTGCATGTTATAACTTATGATAAATATTTATGAATACACGACATCATCCGGTCATACCATCCGGTTGAGCCGATTAAACCGGTTGAACCTAAAGCGAAACTTTTTCCGATTTGATGTCTGATTCGGCTTTAACAACATTGCTATAAGCAAACCAGTAGGCGTATATTTAGCGGTGAAGGCTTTCTAATAATCACTTCTACATAAAGAAAAAATTAATCTAATAAGATTCACTAGTTTATTTATGAAAAGACATAATAATATCATTCATTGACTTTACCCAAAAGCTTAATTTTTGGAAGCGATGATTTATGACATGAAATCAAAATTTCAATAACCTTAAACGCATCTATAAATAAATATAAAACGAACTGCCCCAAGAGAGTCATATATATAAAGTTTGAAAAAATGAAAATAAATACCAATCAACATGTGGTTAGTCCGAGTGGTAACGAGTTCGGAACGCTTAAGTAAGTGGTCAGGGGTTCGATCCCTGGCACTTGTGTATGGAGAAAATCTGATTGGGAGAGATCCGCCCTTAAATGTCGTCTAGTACCTTGTGAGATTAATCTCCCCAATTACACGCAAAGTATACCTTGAAAAACCAAATAAATAAATAAATATCAATCCAATTAAATGCATATGAAGAACTCGATTGGGGCTAATTGGAGTTCAAGTGCAAGAGGAAGCACAGTTTAGGGGTCCCATTCCCAATGTTAAGAAAAAAAATGAAATATATATAAAATGTAGAACATTTATGTTATTTGAACAACTAAAATGGGACAATTTTTGACAATAGTTAATGACGTTTAAAATTATGGTTAATGCAGTTCAGTGGATAATTAATGAGTTACCTATCTCGGTGTACCCATTAATCAAGTTCAACACATTATTAACCACAACTTTGAATATCATTAACCGTGGTCACCGAGATAGGTAACTCATTAATCATCCACTGAGTCGCATTAACCACAATTTTGAACGTCATTAACCGTTATCATCGAGATGAGTAACTTATTAACCATCTACTGAGCGGCATTAACTAAGTTTTTGTACATCATTAACGAAGTTATCAGTTAACGAGTTAGTCATTTACTACATGTGTATCTATTAACCAAGTTCAATACATCACTAACCACAATTTTGAACGTCATTAACCATCGTTGAAAAGTTGTCCCGTTTTGATTATACAAATATCATTTCTGAAAATAGAAATAAAAAAATGAAAAATAAAAATGAGAAATATTAACATCATACCCTTTTCGTACTCTTTTGAATACATTCTTTATTATTTAGTGGATTTCGTGTGGCATTCACTAAATCATATGAGTTTACTCTCTATTTCGTGGATCTCACATTAAATCCATCTAACAATAAAGAGTGTGTGATATAATAAAGAATGTATTGGTACCATCCTTGATTAAGAATTGTCTCACTTGAAAAGGGGAAATTGAGAAACAACATAAAATAAAAGGGTGAAACGTGTGTCGGGTTCATCTATAAATTGACAGAGGAGGCCGCAAAAAGATATCCTTATATAAATCTAGGCTACCACCACCTCCTTCACTAACACTTCACTTCAGAGTTCAAACCAAACACCTTTCTTCTCTGTTTTTCATTCTCAAAGACACTTCACAAACACGTTTTAGTTTTCAGCTTTGAAGTTTTCATTTTCCTCATCATCATGGCTAGACCCCAACAACGCTATCGAGGTGTCCGCCAAAGGCACTGGGGCTCTTGGGTCTCTGAAATTCGCCACCCTTTATTGTAATTCACTTTCCCTTCAAACCCTTTATTGTAACAAGCTTGTTTAAATGTTTATAGCACATAAACTTGAGTTTTTTTCTTTACTAAAGAGAATAAAGTTTTCCACAACAAAATTCTCACCTCTTAATGTTTTGCATTAATTTCACTTATGAAATCTCTTTCATGTCGTTAGTTATATATTACTACACCACTATGCATTTGATGTGATTATGAAACTCGAGTTTGGGTGGAATGAAAATCTTCTGTTCCATTTTGATGTCACATTCTCTATCTCCTATCAATGATAATTTGTCACTCAAGAAAATAAAATGACAATTCATTAATATCAATGTTCATCCTCAACTTTTGATTGGTGTGTCATACCGAGACAACATTTTTTAAAACAGAAGATTTTTGTTTGGAATTTGGGTGTTGATGTATTATAACAAGTTGTTGGAATTGGTTGTGTAAATAACATTGCTGTTATTTTTTTGGACTACAGGAAGACTAGAATATGGTTAGGAACATTTGAAACGGCAGAAGATGCAGCAAGAGCATATGATGAAGCAGCTAGGCTCATGTGTGGTCAAAAAGCACGTACCAATTTTCCATACAACCCCAATATGCCACAATCATCTTCATCCAAGCTCCTCTCAGCCACTTTGACAGCCAAGCTACACAAGTGTCACATGGCCTCCCTTTCCCTTCAAATGGCCAAGCAGAAACCAGCACTGAAAGAGCCTCAACCATCACATTCACACAGGTCCAGTTCATTTGCCACTGGCAATGCCAATGCTGCAACAAGCGCTGAGAGTGATTTTAGATGGCCAGAGAAGAGATGGCTACAAGAAGGGAATAATTGGGTTGGGGTGGAAGGCCAAGTTGAAGTTTCCCAGCAACAATTTCAGCCAGTTCTTGAAGATGATCACATAGAGCAGATGATACAGGAGTTGCTTGATTATGGATCAATTGAACTTTGCTCTGTTGGCTCAGCTTAGGCTCTAAAATGTAGCATTCTCCATTGGTCAATGCAGGGGAGGGGGCATGTAATAAGATGATGTATAAGATTTAGTACCATAGGAGTGTCACCATGAGTTTCAATCACTTCACCAACTAGTGGGCAGCCATGTGGAACCAGAATGTAGCTAATCATGCAAAAACCAAATCATGCCTATGATGGACTATAATATAGAATTAGTATAAAAAAAGGTTAATAATATATTTTTTGTCATCTAATTTATATTTTGGTTTTAAGTTGGTCCTCTAATTAAGAAAAGTTCCGTTTTGATCTTCTAACTTCAAAACGTTACACCACGTTTGTCCTTGGAATTGTCCCTCCTCTTTTTTCCTTTTCTCTCTCTTCACCCCACCACCACTACACAACCCCACCAATCCTCCAACTCCACCCCACACCATTCCTTCACCATTTCCACCATTAACCAATTTCCACCCATACTCGTCGCTCAGCCACCGAAATCACACGCACCATCGACGACCATCTGTCTGTGCTGCTGCACATCATCCTTGTCCAAGCCACTACACGTCGTCACGCTCAGCGTGCAAATCCACCGTGAGGTTGTCAGTCGTCGCCCGCGACACTGCCATCAGACCTGCTTGTAACCACCTCTACTCCAGCGTACGTCAATCGCACTCTCTATTCTCTCCTTATGCGTTTTCATTTTCTCACCCCAAACTGCCTCTTTTCTTTCTCTATTTTGTTTTGATGTTAATTTTTTTTCTGCATAAATTTAACTCATACTTGTTACACAATTGTTTTCTTCTACCCCCTTCTGAGATTAAGGAGTGAGCATCTTGGAAGGATGTGTATTAGTGGAAGAAGATGGTTGTGGTGAGGGTGAAGAAAGAGAAGAAGAAAAGGGGACGGAGGGTTCCGACAAAATTCTGAGCACTAACGGTGAAAATGTAACACCGTTATAGCAGAAACGATGTTGATGACAAACATGAAGTAACGTTTTGAAATTAAAGGACCAAAACAGAACGTTTATTAATTAAAGAATGGCTTAAAACAAAAAATAAGTTAGAGGACTAAATCTATTTTAGCCACACAAAAATACAATTTTCCAGTTTATATATATATATATATATATATATATATATATATATATATATATATATATATATATATGTGTGTGTGTGTGTGTTTGTGTGTGTGTGTGTGTTCTGAAAGTTGGCCAAAATTATTCAGAAAGTGCAGGATGGTTGTAGGATCCCTGTCTGTGTTAGATATGATATTCTCAACTTTAATTTATTTATACAATGTTTGTTACCATTATTATACAGACAAAGTTTGGATTATATGTCAAGAAAGACAATAACCGGGAGGGGGGGGGGGGGATGGGGCTAATCATGTTATTAGTCAAATTCCCCGAACATTTATTATAATGCAAATGTGGAATAACACAGAAAGAGTGGGTACTTCATCTGACAAACTTTAACCATTGTACTGCCAAGGTAAAGGCAAACTATTTCACACATGGTTAGCACATTGTTGTCATAAAGCCTCCATTTTGGCAGTAGTAGGCGTTGGAGTCAACAGTAACTAGGCACCACGGGCCATAATGAGAAGGGAGAGATGGAAACATAGCAGGCAACAGTTTGAAAAAATGGTCACACTGTTTTATTGTCCAAACATAAAGTCAATCCCTGAGTGTTGCATTGCATCCAAGGAATGTGCACACAGATACTGCCAAATTATTACCAAGTATGCCCTTTTAGAGGTATCTCGAATTCTTATTTTATAATAAATATTGAAAAATAATTAATAATTAATGAAAAAATTAACAACTTATTCTAAATACTGTGCTCTAAACAAAACAATCGGTACCATAACAGCATCTCCATTGGCTTGGGTTAAAATTCCTTACACAGTTGCATTATTGGATTGAGCTTAGGTAGACATGAGTTACTTGAAAAACTTGTTTTTATAAGCAATAATTTCTTATAAGAACCTCTCATAAAATAAGGAGAGAAAAATAAATAGAGAATTGCATTGATTACATTTCTCAAGAATTAAAATAACAATAAATATAAATAAAAATGTGGATAATTTATGGGATCCATTTGATAAAAAATATAGAATTGCATCATTAAAGTGAAAAATTATTAAAAATAATAAAAAATTATAAACTATTATAATAGGACTTATAAAAAGAGAAATTAATCAATTACGATACGTTATATTATTGGAGATGTTCTCTAATATTTACCGAATAAGGAAGCATTACTTCTTTAACAATAAACATTCAGATCGTTTTCTAACTTGCTTTTTCTAGTTGATAACAGACCAGACGACCTTTTCCCTTCTCTTCTGAAGTATCCTTCCATCCTTGATCCTTTGTTTTCTGTAAAAGCAGGACCTTTTTGACCCACATAGTCATTTTGGCTCACTATCCACAATTCACATCCATTCACAATCCACATACTCAACTCCTTTTAATGTATGCAAAATTCGTCAAATGTTTGATTCTATTTTCTTTGTCATTTTAATCTCCTTTGACCTTTCTGTCAGACATTGAAGTTATAATCTGAGCAATTTTGTAGCAGTGAAATACTTTTTTTTGTTTTCATATATATATATATATATATATATATATATATATATCATCACTTTTTCTTCATGCCTTTAGCAAAGATAATATTGAATTTAAAATTCTTAAAAGTCACAAGTTGTAACACATGATTCTTAGTGTGCGTCTGGAAGAGCTTATAATACTTATTTAAACTTATGAGAATGATTTATAAAAATAAACTTATACAAATAATTTTATAAAAATAGTTTCTAATATTTATATAAGCTCTTTTTAGTTTATTTCAATAAGTTTGTCAGAGAAGCTTATGAAAATAAGTTGAGTTTAGCTTATTTGAAAAAAAAAAGACTTATTGAATAAACATTTAATTAAGTTGTTTATCCAAACGCGTCCTTAATCAATTACTCCTTCCATTTTTTTATCTCTCTTTTAAGGTTATTTCACAAGAATTAAGAAGGCCAATTAATACTCTTGATGCAAAAATAATCACATTTAATTAAATTATTCATCACTAAACTATTAACTTTTTTCCCTCTAAAAAACAGATAAAAATGAAGAAATGGAGTAAATATATAGACACCACTTTTAATTTTTCTTCGATTCAAGCATAAAGGATCTCTATCACTTTAGCAAATATCAAAGGATTGCATCACATTGTTTACTCTTTTTCAGACCATTGTGCTTAAAAAACTAAATTTCAACCTCCATTGTTACAACAAAATTTCTTTGTGACAAATAGCCTAGACTTGTTGTAGTCCATATTATTGGAAAAAATCCAAGTCCCACATTGATTAGAGATAGAGTCTCATAAGAGTTTATAAAACTTGGACACATCTCCTATAAGCTAGCTTTTGGGATTGAGTTATGCCCAAATCTAAGATGGTATCAGAGCCTATCCAAGATCAGTTGAGCCACCTGCAAATGTCCTAAAAAAAATCTTGGGCTATATCCCTGGAGCATGGACTGAGAAGGTATGTGATTATGATGTACCGAAGACAAACAAAAGTGGAGAAAATGTAAAAGAATAGGAAATAAGGAGAAAACCTGTTTGGATTTCTTGGGAAAATTATATGAAAAGAAAAAGAAAGAGAAAATGAAAAAGAAAATGCAGCGAAAAAATTTAAGGTGGATGATATCTTTCTGATATCATGTTTTCTCCTTATGAGCTAGCTTTTAAGGTTGAGTTAGGTCTAAATCTAAGATGATATCATAACCTATCCTAGATTCATTAAAAAGTCATGCACCAAGCCCAATAGAGCTGAACGTGAGGGGATGTATTGGAAAAAACTCAAGTCCTACATTGACTAGAGATAGAGTCTCATAAGAGCTTAGGCAAACCTCCCTCAATGAGATAGCTTTAGGGGTTGAGTTAGTCCCAAATCTAAGATGGTATCGGAGCCTATCTGAGATCCGTTGGGTCACCCGTAGATGTCCAGTCCTGCAAATTCACGCTTCAGATGTCCAGTCCTGGACGTGAGGGAGGTGATTTTGGAGTCTTACATTAGATAGCGATATGATCTGAATAGTGTTTATAAGTAGGGGGCAGTCATAACCTCATAAACTAGTTTTTTAGGGTTGAGTTAGACTCAAACCCAAATTCTAAGACGTATGATACAAACCAGCATACATCTTGTCTCTCGCATTTCTTCTCTTTTCTAAAATAAAAAGTAAAACAAAATAAATAAATTGGGAACTTTGTCAGTAACTTTGGAAATGTAATAGGTGTTCAGCTAGCAACTTTAATTATGTTCATAGGGAGTGTCCTGCATGCTTACAATCACGACCTTGTTAGTTTCCAACATTGCGGACCCTTATGTCCTTTGGCTTTGCAATCATGCTCAAGTCATATATTATGATTTGCTGACAGCAAATGGGTACACAGGAATATCATAGATAAGATAAAGTGGTGTCAAACATTGTAGCTGGTGATCATACATTGCGATAAAGTGCACGTTTTCTAGTTATATGAGATTCTCTTCTACCTAATTTTGTCCAAGCATATATGGACGAAACGCCAGAGTATCGACTTATGGAAGATGAAACTTTATTACCTTTTGAGGTTAAGGTTAAAAACATCCGTCTAGTTGGGCACGTAACAAAAGAAAACATTATATTAAAAAATTAAGTATAATATTTTTTAATATATTAAATATATCATTTTTTTAGTATAAACATTATATTTTTGATTCTTTAATCAGTATCCTAAAGACATTGTTTTCTTCTAAAAACATAAGCCACAAAGCTAAAAGAACTAGAAAAACAAAAGCACAAATGAGAGAAATAATAATAATAAAATAGAATCCAGACAAGATTTTGATCTCAATACTTTGGAGGCCAAAATAGGGCTCCTGAATGTTTTTATGTTTGTTCTTGTCCACCGTTAAGCAAATCGGGTTCAATGTTCTCTGAGAGCTCTTTTTGCATGTGAAATATGTTCATGGGGGTGAAAACAACGGCTGTTACAATCATAAAATCTGCTTCATCATTTTCTACTACTATGTTGATTTTACTTTTTAAGTTTAAATGTTTGAAAAGGTGGGTGGCACAATGAAATTCACTATTCCATACTCATGCCTAATGATTATTTATCTATCCAGTAATTGATTTTGTCCCCCACCACCATTTAAAAGCAGAAATTTGATAAGCCTAATGACACGACAATGAAAACCATTATATATATATATATATATATATATATATATATATCATACTTCTGCTTTAATTAAGTTAACTAGGATGCTAAGCAATAGGCTGGTTTGGCCTGAAACATAGGAGTGATAGTAAAATGGAGTTACCCTGATTAAAACATCGGTGACAAACAGCCTGAAAGAGTACATTTCAGTGGTACAACATCATTGTAAAAATGGGTGCCTTCAAATCTGAAACTATTCTTAATAAAGCACAAAAAGGGTAATAAAAAACTGAAGAAAGGGACTCTTCATTTTTAAGTGAACAAAGACAAACTAGGCTTTTTGATCAAATTAGTGTTATTTTAGAAACTATTTATCAAAATAGGGTTGTTTTAGACAGCGTGAAATTCTTTATTACTTTTTTGCTGACGTGACTGGCGCCTTTAAAGGCGCCACTTGGACTGGCGCGTTCATTAAAAATGCCACATGTCACACACTTATTGGTTCGCTATAAAAAAATATAAAAATTTTACGTTTAGGCCGACGCTAAAGGCTGACGCTAGAGGTGTCACCCTTCTGAAGCTAGATCTTCACCCGTCTGACTATCAGACGGGTGATTCACCGGTCTGATGACCATCAGATAGGTGATCCACCCGTCTGACAATCATCAGACGGGATCTTCACCCGTCTGATGACTATCAGACGGGTGACTATCAGACGGGTGATTCACCCGTTTAACAGTCGTCAGATGGGTGATTCAGACGAGTCTCAGCGGACAAGTGACCAGCAGACGAGTGAAACAGCAGACGGGTCACAACAGACGAGTGACCAATGAGTGTGTGATATGTGGCATTTAAATGGAAGGCATCAGTCCAAGTGGCGCCTTTAAAGGCGCCAGTCCAACTGACGCCTTCCACGTCAGTAAAAAAATAATAAAAAATTTCATGCTGTCTAAAACAACCCTATTTTGGTAAATTGTTACAAAACAACCTCATTTTGATAAATAGTTTCTAAAATAACACTAGTTTGGTCAAAAAGCCAGACAAACTATCCAGCCAAAGTTTATGTACTCTTCCAATTTTCGGTTCAAGAAACCAAATAATTTTATGACATTTATGTTCGTTGAGCACATTGAAGATACATTTATGTCGGTACAGTAGTAATCAGGATTAGAAACCAGATTCTCTCTATAATTTACATAGCTTGTACGCACTTACTCAAAGATACACGCACAGAAGGGATGTCATGCATGTTTCTCTTTCAGAATCTCTTTCTCGTTCTCCATTCATTCACATGGTATGAAGCACAAATATGTGTGTGTAAATGGTTAAGAATAGAACAAAGATGCAACTGATTTTTTTTTTTTCAAGTGGTTATGTGTTTTAAATAAAACTTAATCTTAGTGGTCTATCTAAAATTCATATTCACTTCTCTCTCTCACAATAATAAAGTAATCTCAATCAAGGAAGTTGGTGACCTGATCACAAGGGAGCCGACGATTAAAGCCCTAGTGAATGACGATCGTAACTATAACAATCGTAAGATAGCGAAGTTCCTTGTTAGGTAAGTTCCGACTCAAACGAAAGATATGACAATATGAGCACTTTCTCATTATAATCGATCTATATATGTACCTTGTATGACCAAATATATATATATATAAAAAATTGAAAAATTCAAAAATAAATATTCATAATTCATAAATATCGTATATATATGTTTCAAGGTTTTCAATATCTTCATATATGTCGCATGTGCCAGTATTAGCTACTCCCTCCGTAACAAAATATAAGCAAATTTAACTATCTTCACACTTATTAAGATAATTAGTTATTCACATTTAATGTTGTTATTCTCATTTAAAAGTTCAACTTCATTGCCTAAATTACCCCTCTTTGTTTATTCCCATTAATTGTATTGTATGGAAACTTGTTTCAATTAAATGCTAAATGAAGGGCATTTTTGGTATACTATCATTAAATAAGATGCAAAAAGTCAATTTTTGCTTATATTTTATTATGGAGGGAGTACTTACCAAGCTCATCCCAAAAAACATAGATTCGGCATCATTTCTATCGACATTTTTTTTTAAAAAAAATGTCATTTTTCAAACAAATCTCCTAACACTAAAAAAAAATAGGTGTTTAGTAAAATTACCAACCGCCTATAAGCGGTTGTCAAAGTCTGGTCGCGTAAGCATTTAGCGTTCGATTTGGTGTTTCGTTGCTAATCACCGACCACCAAATTCAGTCCCTAAACAAACATAACTTGGTTGCTGATTGGGTCTCCACCAAGTGATTAGGTGACCAGATCAAAAACCAGATATTTGAATTTTGCGATTTGCGACCAAATAAATTCGGTCGCTAACTGCCAATGGTAACTTTAGGGACCGAATATATTCGGTCGCTAAATTCTTTTTTTATTTTTTAATAATTTCCATTTTTTTAAATTATAATTAAAATCAAATCATATAAAAATTAGATCAATTGTATAAACAAAAATATCATAAAATCAAATAATAGAATATAAAACAAAATAAATTAAATCAAATAATCCAAAAAATGAATGCATCCTTTAATCCAAAATAAAAAAGTATAGTACAACAAATGTATCTCCTAATCAATGTGACGAGGGGGTGACTGGAGCAAGCTATCATCATCATCATCGCCATCATTATCAGCGGTATCATCGTTGGGTCAGACGATGCCATCTGCATCCTCCTGGCGGCTGGCACCGAAACTGTTGGGTTTGATTAATCCCAAGTACCTATAAAACTCCTCCATGCGGATATCTTGCTTCTGCATGCGACTATTCAACTGATGCACACAGTGTTGCAACTCTTGGATATCGTTGTCCTTCGCTGCTTGCTCGATATTCAGGTTGACGATGACCTCTCGTACGCCCAGGGTAGGACCAAGGTCGAACTGTCCACGTGGCGCTGATGAGGCCACGAACTCATACCCAGAGTTCGCGACCAAGTGGACTGTGTTGCGGCCAGCTTGGTGGATCGCTAATTTGGTCATTGAAGGTAAACCAGTGACCAATTTCTACAAAACAACATTTCAGCCGCTAAAGCAATCACTATTAGCGACTAATGTGTTTCGATCGCTAATTCACTATTTTCTTGTAGTGTAAACTAACTTATTCTAGTAGAACTAACCATGTCCAACCACAAAAACTCACTGGAATGAGGTAGATGCGCAAATGGAAGAAGTTACCGATGAAAAATATCTAGCTAGGGCCAATACGTAGTGGTAATTGGTAATTATGTGATGGGTCTAGCTAGGTCTTTGCCTTCCATTTAATTGGGAAACAAAACTAAGTGATTAGGGCCGATAATAGAATAAGCTGCATATTGAGGCCTATGACCTAACTTATTTTTAGTCTACCTAATTTATTTATTAAATAAATAAGATTTAGCTTTTTTGAAAGTCTTATATATTTAATTATGTATGCTAAGATTGGTAAATATAAATATAAATGAAGAACGCCTAAGAATCGAAGATAAATGAATTTATAGTATCAAATATAAGAGAGGCAAAATAGGTTGATTGGTCCTATACGTTTATTTAATTTTTCACATTGGTCCCATAAGTTTTTTTTTCTTCAAATTGGTACTACATGTTATGTTTCGTTTCCACGTTAGTCCTTTCCGTCAGTTTCGACCTTACGCCTTCAGATTAAGAGCCACGTGTCGCACTAATATCATGGCCACGTCAGCTCAAAACCAATGGCGTTATGTCGAAATTGACTGAAACGACTAACGTGGAAACAAAATATAACGTGTAGGACGAATTTGAAAAAAAAAAAAAACTTATGGGACCAATGTGAAAAATTAAATAAACGTATAGGATTAATCAACCTATTTTGCCTATAAGAAAAGAAGATAATGATGCATTATTCTTGAAGCCATTCTTTTCAAGTAATTAAGTTGATCGGAAGACATGTAATAACACGAAGTTATGTACCATATGTCTCGACATATATTTATGGAGAAAGTATACAGCGGGCCTACCCTTTTATGAAGGGTTACAATGGTTTAACTCATATTTTTATGAAGAGTCATAATGTTTCAAACAATACCCTTCCATGAAGAGTTGTAATGGTTCCATCCATCATAGTTTCGTTCAACTATAGGTTACACTACTCAACTACACTTACCTTCTGACGTTAAATATCCATTGATCACAAAATGGATATTCCAGGACACCTCAAAATACTATTCAACCAATGTTTTTATAAATCAATGAAAGACCAACACTTTAGACAATAAAATTTTCAAACATTCTCTCATTTTCTAAAGTATTTATAGAGTTTCCCTCTCTTCCCCTCCCCTTTGACAAAACCAAACAAGGGGAGAATATTTTCGCTTCCCTCCTCTCTGTCCCCCCTCACTCTATTAAAATCTCTCTTCTCCTTTGAATCAAACGATATGAAAGGAGGTTGGTATAATTTCTAAATCAAGAGAAATGTCAAATATAATTAAGTTAAAATTTGAAGCGAAGTCGGTGTAAGTTTCCTTATTTTTCGAAGTTTAGGTATTGTTGGAATTTCTTCTGAAAATATTTAAATAACTACAAGCTTATAGTAAGAATAATCACACTTAAAATTTCACTTCGAATCGAGATATGGGGATCTCGTTTGCATAGCAAAAATCTTCCTTCCCCAATTTTAATTGAAACCACCCAAAGAGAGCAAAGCAATGTATGCTTCAAAGATTTCATTTAACTACGTTTATTTCTCTGGATTGCTCACAAACATGCAGAGGGACATACAAAGACACATGGGATGTCATGCATATATGCTTCCTTTTCAGTTCTCTTTCTGCTTTCTCCATTCCCTTCACTCTAGTAACCATGCCACCCATATAAAAATCCCAAATTCACATGGATTATGGGCTCTAGCATTGCAAGTGCTTAGTTTCTGCTTTTGGTCTCTTCGACTCATTGGTCTCCATTTTTCACCCCATGATGTGAACATGCAAGAATTATTAGTGCGGCTAGTTGCACCTACTAGAGAATTCCAACCCAAGCATTAGCTGCTGAATATTGGACATTGACATCTGATGCCAGGTACGTTGAACCACAAGGGTGTTACTGTCACATGCCTCGAATTAACATAATCACATAGGACCCATTGTTAATACGCTAGGCTAATCATTGAAGTGCTGTGCAAAATAGGACAAATTATATTATATTCTATATATCTAACTTAAACACATAAATTATAGTATTTCGGACAGAAAAACTCAAACAACTAGTGTAGTTTTTGGGAAATGAGACTCTTTTCATGGGCTAAGGGTATCTCCAATGGGTTATTACAGGGTTGGAGAACCAATGTCATGATAATCGGTTGTAAGTATCGTTGTTTATAAAAACAATTAGTTCTTATAAAAATACTCTAACTTTTTGAATTGCGACATTATACAAGAGAATTATTTAAAGTAGTATAAAGTCAAAAATGATAATATGAATTATGACATGATTATTTTTTGAAGGAATGAATTATGACATGATGAAACCATAAAAAAAAAAAAAAAAAAAGTCAAACAACTCCATATGAGTTACACACTTACACCAATGAAAATGCTCTTAATACCACGTTAATTAGAGTCTGACATATTGCAATTTCCTAAATGATGTAGCTCTCCTGGTTTTGCTTTTATAATCATTTATTACAATTTTTACTCAATTTGCCCTTAACAAGAAAATAATAGACAAATACAAGAGTCAATTTATAAGACATTCTGCGTGAATTTACGAGACATTCTGGCATCAAAGGGGATATAGGGATCAAAAAAATGTTTTTATACTTTTTTAGTTATTTTATTTGGCTGTGAAATATTTTATTTTATTGATTGGTTAAAAAAGCAGTTTTATTTCGAAAAAAATCAGTTTTCATTTTAAAAAAATAATGTTCAATGTTAGATGTAAAAGTCATAGAAAGATATTTTCACAGCTGGTTAAATTGGAAATAATGATACTCTATTTTGTACCAAAAAAATGATACCCTGTTTAATTTCTTCAATAAACTAAACATTATAAAAAACTTAAAATTAATAAATTTCATAACTTGAAAGTATTTTACCTGAAGTTATTTTAAAATAATTCTTTATAAAAAATACTTTTTATTACCAAGATTTTTTTTCACAACAACCAAGAGATTGAAAAGAGAAAAAAAAATGAAAATTACTTTTGGGCCCTTGGACAAGAATGACCGGATGATGATTGGGCCAATTTTTGTATGCAATTTCAAGACCTGGACTTTTGAGCTAACATTCATGCAAGATTCTGGTTTGGGTCTGGCAGCTACTCTTGATGGGCCCAATGAGTGTGATGCGAAATAGGATCAGTCGTCCGGCGCTGAGCGTGTACCCCGCATATTTTTCATTTTCAACAGAGTTTGCTGATTTATATTCAAATGTTTACCATCGTTTTTTAAATGTGACACCATTTACCAATGAGATCCACATATTTGGTAGATAGCCGAGTTTATTAAAGATTCTGAATAAGATTTAATCATTGATCGAGTCTAAGGGAAAATATTTCGTCGGGAGAGATTGTACTTGTTTCGGTAATTTCTCAATCTCAAAATATATTAGTCTTGGGCTGTGTCAACACCCTTGTCGGATGTGTCAACACCCTTGAGAGAGAAGTCTTTCTATCCTAATAAAACTCAAGAAAGAATAATAACTGCTTATTGCTTTCTGCATAATCATATTCGTAAAGAAGGGATTGTGATCTTTCAGAGAGTAATTTATTAGGAAAACTTGAGTCCTCTAATGATGTCATGGACGGTGATATGATCACTATCGTGGAGCCACGTGATGCATGGAGTCAATGGAGAAGTAATTTAGCAGTGGAAATGTTCAACAGATGGATGGTTGAACAGCGTTGATAGGTTTCATGTTTATTATTTTATTTATGTATGTGTGTGTGATGTGATGATTTTATGTTATGAATTTTCATCAAAACTGGTACTTGGGACTTAGTTCTTCCCCTGGAAGAAAAAAAATGGACTTGCATTTATACTTGTTGAGTTGTTAGACAGGTGGAGGAATCCTCTGAAATTCAACCTCCAAAGCCCACAAAGTGGAAATGGATTGTAGAAGAATATGCAACACTGATGGAGTCTTTGTTGCAATTAGTAAAAAATAACCATTGGAAGCTAGGCTGATGTGAGAACATTAAAACCTGGGAATGCTAAAGAACTGGAGATCACTTTAGGGTGAAGTTCACTTTAGAAAAAGGGGTTCTCATCTTTATTTTTTATGTACTCTTTGATTTTGGATTTGGATTTGGATTTGGATTTGGATTTTACTATGGATTTCTATACGTCATAACTAAAGTTATGATGGATCTTGTTACTTGAATGCTTTATTTCTTAATATGATTTATGATTCTTCTTTCATATGGATTGTTTTATCATTTTAATGTGTGTTAAGATTTGATCACCCTTTCCATGTTTGAGTTGCTTAATTGACCGTCGTCCATACCACAATTAGTTAACGAACATATAAAACAATCGAGTTTAGGATTAATAAATGGCCAAACTTTAATCATAACTTCCAATCAGATTAATCAATTTAAGGTTAATCAACCTCTTTATGTTTCATGTTGATAGATTTTGTCGAGAGATTAGTATATGTAGATTAATTCATAAATCATAAAGAATTATGAATAAGGAAATAAAGTGCATGTAATTAAAGTCTCGACCTTAGGTCTTCTCATCTGGAATTCTCTTTCGTGTGTGCTTTTGCTCTCGTTCTTGAACTCTTTTAATTGTGTTTTCTTTCTTGTCAATTCACCATTACAATTTTCTATTTAACATAAGAATTTACCTAATTTGGTAATTATTAATTAATCCTTGTAGGTACGATATGAGACTCAATTGTCTTTACTATTTGTCGACATGTACACTTATCTTAAGTGCGATTTGCATGCATCAAGTTTTTGGCAATTAATATGATATTATTTTATTATTATTTTTACATACTTAATTAAGGACTCCACCTTATTAATGTGTATATAGTGACATGCTTTCTTTCCGTAAGAGATTATTCCATAATAATAGATCGGGGCCGACCTAAGGCCCAAATTAGTGAAACCCTAGCTTTATAGGTCTCCAAAAAAAAAAACAATTCTTTCTTTTAAAAAAAAGGGACCCAGTTTGTAACTTTTTATATTATTATCTTGATGTGTTTGATATATCAACAAATACAAGTTAGCCCACTTGGTATGAAAGGTTACCGTTAACTACAAGGTCTCGCCATAGAATTTGCTTTAGACGTCAATATATAGTTGTTGGTACAGATTCATTAGCTTAGAAAATGGAGATAACCTAATATGTTAAAGATATTAATTAGTTATATAAGCGGATAATGATAATTTACTTACTGGTTTGACATGGTAAAAATCATTAAGAAAACTCATAGGGGATTGGGTGCAGAGATAAACAAAGTACTCTCTCAAAACATGATAAAAGGTTTGTATCGTAAAGACGTCATGTATGGAATAATTATACTCTCTTACCTTCGTTTTTAGTTGCCGGATTCAAAAACAATATTCTATTATTGTTGCTTTTAAACACTATTTTGTTATTATCATTTTACCGAGTACACTTATTGCTAATTATGATAAACTTCAATTTTTTTTTTTTTTTATAGGAGAAGAGCACGAATAGGTAACTTTGAATGGAGAAAGGATCGAGGTGAATTTTGTATGGAGAGGATCCAAATTCAGGAGGACATGAAAAGCAAAGAAATTAATTGTTTTGAAATTGTTATATATATATTAAAAAATACTTTAGTTTTTCAATTCTAAATTTTTTATTAGTTATGTATAATGTTTCAAATTTATATATTTTGTCTATTTTTCGTTAAATTTTTTAATCTTAAAATTAATATTGTGTTAATATCATATAGTATACGACCATAATTATAATATATTATTTATGAAAAAAATTCATTAAAATGTCCAAAAAATCATTATATATATAGAGTTCAATTGTCATACACTGTCAGTGTAAAGATTTTTATACTGTCAACCAATCAGAAATCATGGTATGAGTGACTTTTAAGATAGTTAGGATAATAGTCAATTATTTTAGCTTATGTGACAATTTCTCATTGGTTGACTGTGTAAAAAAACTTTACACTGACAGTGGATACAATTAAATCTATATATATATATATATATATATATATATATATATATATATATATAATATGGATTTAATTGGTATCCACTGTCAGTGTAAATATTTTTATACTGTCAACTAATCATAAATTGATACATTAAAAATGTTTAACTTTTATCCTAACTATTATAAAAGTCACACATATCATGATTTCTGATTAGTTGTCAGTGTAAAAAAATTTACACCAGCAATGTATATCAATTAAACTCATAAAATATTTATTTTATGTTAAGTATGATAATCACCATAATTTGTATATTTATATTTCATTTTTTATCAATTTTATTCAAAAAATAATATTTAATAACATTTTATATAGCATGGGTATTTTGTGAATTACAACATTTATTCTCGGGAATATACATCATAGACCAAACGAACCTTCAAATTATTCTCAAGAATTTCAAGAAAGATTCTCAGAAATTTTAATTGCTAACCAAACATGTTTCAATAAATAAATTGTAGAAGGAGTATCAAGATGTTTTAAAGCAAGAAGAATTGCTTTGGTTCCAAAAATCAAGAGAGAAATGGGTAAAATTTGGGGACTCTAATACAAAATTCTTCAACACCCAAACGATTGTTAGAAGGAAAAGGAACAAGATTCATGGTCTCAAGCTAGAGGATGGTCAATGGTGCACTGACTCATGAGTTTTAAAGGAAGTTACGGTCTTGGATTATAAAAATTTATTTTCCACTTCCTTGGGCACTAACTCGGCAACATTAGATGTTCCAGTAATCTCTTTTATGAGCCAAGATGATGTGAATAATTTATTAGCTCCGGTTTGCAAAGATGAGATTAGGAAAGTTGTCTTCACCATGAAATCCTTCAAGGCTCCGACCGGGATGGGTTTCAACCAATTTTCTTTAAACATTTTTGGGAAACGGTTGGTGATGACCTTTGGTTTTGGTCAAGAATGCTATGGAAACGGAATCTTCGGAGGAATGTCTTACTGAAATTCTTATTGTTCTCATTCCTAAGGTTGATCACCCTGTGCATTTAAAGGAGTTCCGACCTATTAGCCTTTGTAATTTGGCTTATAAAGTTCTTACTAAGGTTCTGGTGGAGAGAATTAGATCGTTCCTTGATGATCTTACTGGTCGTCTTGAGAGCAGTTTCATACCTAGTAGAGAGGTGCTAAAGATAATGCTATACTTGCTTAAGGGATAATTCATTATAAGCATCACTCTAAATCCAAAATAGGTACAATTGCTTTTAAAATTGATTTGGAGAAAGCATATGAGAGAGTTAATTGGGACTTCCTTAAATTGATTTTGCGAGAATTTCCGTTCCTAGAAAGTATTATTTCTTTAATCATGTGGTGTGTGAAAGCAGCAAATTTATCTCTTTTGTGGAATGGGGAGAAATTGGACAGCTTCAAACCTATATGTGGATTGAGACAAGGGGATCCTTTATCACCCTATTCGTTTATCCTTTGCATGGAGAGACTATCACTAAATATTCGGAATAAAGTTGACTTGGGTGTGTGGCAACCTGTTCGGGTTTCTGAAGGTGGTCCTTCCATCTCCCACATATTTTTCTCAAATGATATTCTTCTTTTCAGTAATGCTAATTAATTTCTCTCAAATCAATTTGATTATGGATACTCTAGATAGCTTTTGTGAAGCTAGTGGCTTAAAGGTTAATTTCTAGAAATCAAAGGCAATGTGCTCCTCCAAAATCAACAGACATGGCCGGGGTGATTTATCTAGAGTATCAAATATTGGTTTGTGAATGATTTGGCTCCTATCTTGGCTTTCCACTTATAAACGGAAGGTTTACTACCTCTCATTATAATTTTATAGTGGAGAAAATCAAAAGGAGGATGGTTACTTGGAAGAGAAATTTGTTGAACAAAGGGGGCAGAATTTGTTTAGCAAAATCAGTTACAACTTCTATCCTTATTTATCCAATGAAAACCCATCTCTTACCTCGTACCGATTCTAACCAAATTGACAAGCTTACTCGTGGGTTTATTTGGGGAAAGGGTGAAAATAATAGGGGTTGGAGTTTGGTGAATGGGATATTTTGATTGCACCCTAGGATGGATACACACAGGGGCAAGCAAGGGCCCTTGCCTCCCTCCCTTTTTAGAAATTTTATAAACAAGATATATACTATGCCGTGTCATGCCAAGCCAAATAATGAAATAATAGGTTTTGACTTGCTGCATAACTGATGGTTATGCACTTACTTATGTTGTGGTTGTGAACCTATGTCCGCACGGGTAGTTTCCTTTTGTATTATATTATTATCTAATATTATAATATGTTATATTATTATCTAATATATATTATGTTATATTATTATATTATATAATTATAAGATATAATGTATAATTTAATATTATATATATAATTTTATGGATTTAATTGTTATATATTTTCAGTATAAAGATTTTTTACATTGTCAACCAATCCAAAATTGTCACATAAGCTAAAATGTTTGACTCTTATCTTAAATACCTTAAAAGTCGTTCATTGCATGATTTCTGATTAGTTGGTAGTATAAAAAACTTTACACTGACAGTGTATATCAATTAAACTCTAATTTTATTAGTGGATTATATATTATATTATTATATGGATTTAATTGACATGTATTGTCAGTGTAAATCTTTTTTGCACTATCAACTAATCATAAATTATCACATCATTAAATTTTTTTTATTCTTATTCTAGTTAGCATAAAAATTACCAAAACTATGATTTTTAAACATTATACTAACGGTACGTCACGTATGGATAAGTTTTCTATTAAAAAAACTGTAGTTTTTAATTGAAGCAAAAAAAGTATTTTCATTTTAACGCCCACTTAGAAAATCTTAATTCTCTTTTTATCATGTTTTACTTCATTCAAAAACCCGTGTGAATGCTGACATAATTATCATTTAAATTTTAATTTTTAATGTATCAAAATTATCCAAATATAAAAGAAGGTGTATCAAAACACCTAAGAAAACATTTTTTTTTTTTGAGAGAGCACCTAAGAAAACATGAATATCAACATATGCGTATTGTATAGTCTAAATTAATATCAATGTAAAAAATGACCAAAAGATGGTGAACAAACGCATTTAATCGGCCCCCTGTTCCATGAATTCCTGGATCCATCTTTGCACCTAGAAAAAACGGTGGCCTTGGCATGCGGGCCACATACTAAAATAATATATCTGTCTTAGGCAAGTTGGTTTGGGAGATGCTGCATGCAA
Organism: Ammopiptanthus mongolicus; assembly: GCA_039655645.1. Lineage (NCBI taxonomy): Eukaryota > Viridiplantae > Streptophyta > Magnoliopsida > Fabales > Fabaceae > Ammopiptanthus > Ammopiptanthus mongolicus. Next base: position 68,899,970 of record CM077351.1, on the reverse strand, counting down.
GGGACAAGCTTTGGGTTCAAGTTTTAACCCATAACAGAGTCTCTTTGGGACACTTCTACTCATGCAACTCCATCTCTTATTTGGAAGAGCATGCTTAAAGCAGGCTGTGTGTTAAAGGAAGGTTTTGAAATGAAACTTTTTTTCAGGAAATTCATCATTCTGGTATTCCAACTGGACGGGTATGGGAAAACTTTGCAAATTGGTGGACTTTGTACACAACTAAAGCTTAGGGATACATGGTATAATGGTTCTTGGAAGTTCAATCGGTTATGTACACCAATGACAGACACTTTAAAGAGTTTCATTACTTCTTTCTCTATCCCAAGTCAACCGCGAGAAGAGCTTTGTGACCGCTGGGTGTGGACAAACAGCAAGGATGGAACATACACAACATCCTTAGGATGGATGGAGATGTTCTCTCTCAATTCGAGGTCACTTTCTATGTCCCTCATCAATAACAATTTGACACTTAAGAAAATAAAATCACAACTCATTAATATTTGTGCTCATTTCCAACATTTGATTGGTGGGGGACATCGAGATATCATTTTTTGATACAGTAAATTTTTATTCCATCACGATATACTTGGATGTTAAATGATAACAACCGATCAAGACCGACCCAACATCTATTTAGGCTTAAAACGAATTCTACGACGAGACCTTTTAAAATGATTTTTTTTAAAAAAAAAAGAATAGTTAGTATCAGCTAATTTGCCCAAAGCTGACGTTAATTTTTTTTTATGGTGTAAGTAAATTTTTTTGAGGTCTAAAGCAAGAACTTTAGTTACTTGGTCCTTGGGCCGACCCTTCTAGCTATGTAATGAGGGAGATTGGGACTGGATATGGCGCTTGCGGATTCCTGCTAAGGTCCAGTTTTTGGTCTGGCTTATCTCTCACAAGGGCCTCCCAAGTCCCAACCAATGACATGAGGAACAAACGTGGGCTGTCACTAACTTCCATGTGCCAGAGGTGTTCAAATTCCCTTGAAGACATGAATCATTGCTTGAGGGACTGCCCTCATAGTAGAGAGGTTGACGGAAGTTTCCTACCCACTAATTCGTTGCTTATGGGTACTGGGGGTCTTCTGAGAGATTCTAAGGGAGCTTAAAGGTTTTTCAACATTTGAAGGACAAGGAGAGATATCACCTTAGCTGAGATATTGGCAATTAAAAATGGTCTCACACTTGTTTGGGATGAAGGCTTTAAAGAGGTCCTTTGTGAATCAGATTCTTTGGAGGTGGTGTCAATTCTCCAGCAGAATAAACCTTACCACTGCCATATGTTTGCTCATGTCTTTGCTGACATACAAGCTTTGCTAAGGGGGGATTGGAAGGTTCTTTTCAACCATGTTTTTAGAGAAGCTAATTAACTTGTGTGCTGATCATCTGGCAAAATATGGAGCATCCCATCATTTTCCTTGGAAGACGTGGATCGACAGACCTGTGAGCATGGATGTCATATGACTCATATTCCTCAACGATGCTTTAAGAGCTGTTGTTTAGTTTTTTGTTGTTCTGTTTTCTAATTTATCTCTATTACCAAAAAAAACATGTTTTAAAAAATACCCAATAATGACATTCTTGGTAACAGAATTTCAGAGTATGTGATTTTTGGGAATGTAATTCTAAACCTTAAGAAAAACGCCCCCTTAGTGTAAATTTTTTTACACTTAAAATGAACCAAGAGTCATCATGGATAGAAATCTGCTGTCCCCAAAAAAAGGTATATCGGTGTCCCCCACCAATCAAATGTTGGGAATGAGTATAAATATCAATGAGTCGTGATTTTATTTTCTTAAGTGTCAAATTGTTATATATTGATGAAGGATAGAGAATGTAACAGAAAATTGAGACAGAAGATTTTCATCCGAGTCATCATATGTGTGAATTTTAAGGTAGTTATAAGAGTTAAACATTTTTAAAGATGTAACAATTCATGATTGATTGACAGTGTAAAAATTTTTACCCTAACAGTGCGTAACAATTATATAACTCAAAAAAATTTATGAAAAATTAAAATAAAATTTGAAGTAAATAAAGACACACTAAGTCACTGATATTTGTTATCTCTCTCTACATAATTCTTAAACTATTTTAAATGAATTTATGACTTATATCATATATTCAAAATAAACTGAATGAATAATACACTTATATAAATTTTCACTTAAACACTTAACATACATGGAAAGGTTATTCTTCTACGATAGATCTGTGAATCTGGATTCCCTAAAGTCAAAAAAGCACGCATTCACGTATTCATTAAGTGTACACCGTTGGATCAATAATTGAAAGTGTTTAAGAAAGTCTAAGATTGATCCAATAGTACACACTTAGAGAATGCGTGAATGCGTGCTTTTTTGACTTTAGGGAATTCATTTCCTAGATCTGTAGGATTAGCTTCCTATAAAGTGAGTAAAATCTAAAATGTGTAAAGCGAAAAGTAAGACTGTGTCCACCCTTGATTAGTTAAGGTGCATTAAGATCTCAACCCACTTTAACTAATCAAGAATGAATATACCCTTACTTTTTCATTTTACATTTTTACTCACTTTAAATGAAATTTTTCATATTGTGAAAACTCCAAAAATGAATTCAATGAATGAAGAATACTCTGAAAAAACATTATAGCTGATCTAATTACTGTGCATTGAAATTGAATAGACTATTCAAAATTCTAATTTATTTTATTTTATTTTTACCATAATATCTTAAATGACTTTATTAATAAGGTTTAGAATGTCAAACAATTAAAAATCAAATCAAATCCAATTAACTTAAATTTAATTTCATTTGAGAGAATTTCTATTTATACCAAATTAGAAAAAAATCTAAATCAAATCAATTCTTATTTTTAACTATAAAAAATATTTTAACTTATAAAGTTAAATTAATTTACATAATAATTGATTCCAAATATACTCTACACCATTTAAGGTGCATCCAGAACTTCCATTTCATTATTTGTTATTCACTACTAAATGATACATTTATGAGAAAATTTTAAAGTTGAGAAATGAATCTTCTCATCATATAATTTTTTTTAAAGAAAAACAATAAAACATTACTTGTTTATATTCATGAACGAGAAGAAAAACTCAAAAAAGTCTCAATTTTTTATATTCGGACTTAATCATGTGAGGAATATTTGCCTGAGACACCACAAGCTTTTATAAAATTATATATTTCTTATTTTTACAACTGGAACAATTTCTCAATTAGAACATTAATTTCACCTAGAGTCTATTTGGTAAAATTAGCTGTTAGCGGATAAGTTAGCTTATAACAGATAGCGGATGAGGTAAATATGATAGCGGATAAGTTAGATTATTTTTTGTGGAAGTGTTTGGTAAAACTAGTGGTTGAACTAGCTAAAATATAAAATGACATAAAAGGACATACGTGTTATACCATTTTAAATAAATATTGTTTATATATTAAAAAAAATTATATACGATAATATTATAAATGATGATAAATTATTGTATATAAATAAATAAATAATTATATAAATGATAATCTTACCATGTTATATTATCATATAAAAATATATTATTTATATATAATATTATCAAATAAATGTTGAAAGAATTATTATAAAAAATGTTAAAATTATATAAAAAGAGTAAAAATAATAAATTAACAATATTGTTGATAATAAAAAATAATCCAAAAGAGTGAAAATAGTATAATGATTAAAAGAAAAATATAAGATTCTTTCAATTACATGAAAGATTCTCATCTTTTATTAATTGATATTATATTAAAAGAGTAGAGTTGGAATTAACATAAGATAATAAAGATAAAAGAGGAAAAAAAAAATGAAACGCTATAAGCTATAAGCTCAAATGCTACTTGAAATAGTATCTGGAAAAAATGTTATAAGCTCATGAAAAAACGTTATAAGTTCGTGACAAAGACGCTTGCCAAATGGGGTTGCTTTTCCATCCGCTATAAGCTTACAAAATGGACGTGCCAAATAGGCTCCTCATGTTTTTTTTAGGGTTTACTTAAATCGTCCACAATAATTTATCAAATAGTAGCTGGTCGTTAGGGGTAGGAATAGACTAGGCCGCTCGTTGGGGACCTATGGCCTAGCCTATTTAAGGCCTACCTAGGCCTAGCCTATTTAACAAAAAGGCCAGTTCAAGGCTTTTTAAAAAACCTATATAGCTAAAGAGGTCGGGCCAAAACTTTAAAAAAAAGCCTATTAAGCCTATCAGGGCGGGCTATTTAATATACACATATATAATATATAATATAATTTAATATATAATACTATAATATATTATTTATAATATTTATAATATTTGAAAGTAAAGGCTTGTTGACCCATTTAAATGTAGAGATCTACTAGTACTTACATATTTATTTATGAAGGCCTAATGACCTCCTTATCAGTATAGACCTATTAACCTTTTTATCATTAGAGGCTTACAAACTTATTTACAAGTGAAGACCTATGAACTATTTATAGGTGGAGACATATTTAAAAGTCTTGTTGAAAAATAGGTTTTTAAATAGGATTTCAGGTCAGGTCAGACTTTGAAGTAGGCCAGGCCATACTTTAAAATTTGGCCTATATCAGGGTAACAGGCCAGGCTCAGGTCTTGATATTAGAACACATGTCAGACTCAAGCTTGTCAGGGCCTAACTCGGCCTACCCTATTCTCATCCCTATCTGTCATATACCCAAACAATATTAAAGATTCGAAACCATTGGCAATAATTTACTTTGGCATGCACTGCAATAGTCTCCTTATTTAACAAGAAGTAAAACTACATTATTATTATTTTCCTATAAGGAATAAACACATTCTATATTCTATATCAATACAAATCAAAATAAGACATTATAAATAATAATAATAATTATTATTTTATTGTGAGAATTATAAATAATTATTAAAATAGAAATTAGCCAAATCTAACATTTAACAAATTAATGAAAAATATAATAATCTTACTGGGGTAGAAAATTACTTTAAGTTATTATGATTAAGAATGTAACAGATTCTTTGAATTCAAATTGGGACGAAATCTTATCATATTAGACCGAGTCTATAATAGAATGTTTTTTAAAAAAAGAAACATATTGGCTACATTTTCATGAAAATATCAAGTTTGAAGCGAGGGTGAAAACAAATATTAGTATAGATATACGATTAGGATTCATTATTCTTTTTAACTTTAGAATTTTTATCATATTATAAGAGATAAAGATAAAAAACAAATTTGAGTGAACCCCACAAATAAAACCAGATCTTCTTTCTGATAACATGATAGAAAACATAAGATAAAAGAAGGAGAAGATCAAAATCCAAAGATATATATCACATAAAGAAGAAAGAAAAGAAAAATATATATATAATCAATATATGGTGGTTATTTGAGCATGTTAGGAACGTGAGTTAAAAGAAGTAACGAAATCAGGGTCTTATTTTTTAACATTTTTATCACCTTATCTAGGATCTAGGAAGTAGGAATGAGTAACAGAATCGAGTAAAATAGGATAATAATATCAATAAATAGGTGTGAAAACGTAATAATAATAATAAAGAAGCAGTGGCGAATGACCGGGGCCAATGCCAAAAAGAAGCCCACGAGTCTCGCTCTTCTGAGATATAATTAAGAAACCAATTTTACATTTTACTCCCAAAGAGACGAAGTTACTAAAGAGAAAGAGAGAGAGCCTCCAAGTCCAAGTGTTTTACTTTTACTCAAAAACCACACTGAGGTGAGTGAACCCCCGTTTTATAAGAAGCCAGCGTTTTTTTTTTTTTTTTTTTTTAAATTTTTTTTAATAAATAACACAGGAAACTATATGATACATGCAGTGCACGCATCAAATATCATTCAAAAACATAAAGAGAAGAATCATCTCATCAATCACAAGTATATATATATAAAAGCAGGTTTCAGAGTCGGATGCGGGTTGAGGAGTATTTTTTCTGATAGAAAGAACCTCTTCTCTCTCTCTCTCTCTTCCCCCTTAATCATCAGCAATGGGAAGCCTCGAAGAACTGAAGAAGGAGAACGTCGATCTTGTCAGTTTTCCTTCCTTATTATTTTGTTTGTATATTCATTCTCATAATTTGGATATTCATGCGCCGTTTTTTTTTTTTTTTTTTTGTGTCTTTCTAATAAGCGGCTAGTTATAATCATACATATGTATAATGCTTTTGAAGTTTGTGAAGCTGTTGTGATCATCATTGATTTTTTTATTTCTTATTGCACTCATCACTTGGTTTTCAATATACTAGTGAAGTAGATTTCTGATTCTATTCTGATTAAACTGATGATATCACTATATAGACCAATACATACAAATGTTGTTGTGTCAGAAATCTATCAAGAACATTTTTTTAATCATAAAATTTTCTTCCATGTTTTTTTATCTCTTTTGTTTGTATTATTTTCTATTTGATTCACTTTTTTTAAGGTAAAAGTTCACTTGCATCAAGTGATATTATCTCTAGAGTGAGTAAGACCCTTGATTTGATAAGAAGTATTGACATCTCAACTCACTAAATAGATCTATACACTCTCACTTGTTTACTTTAAATACAAACTCACTTTAAAGGAACCATGTCTCATCTTTCAACATATATATGACATGCAGATAAGTCGTAAAATTTTGGTCGGATTATTTTTTATTTGATTCACTTTTTTAAGGAAAAATTCCAGGTACATCTTTCAACATATGATATGTACATGAGTGGTTACATTTTGGTGTTCAAACTTCTCATGCAAAATGATTCTTGTTACTAAGACTCATCCAAAATTAAGTGCCCTAACCTTTGAAATTGTCACGTACTAGTCACTTAGCAACTTAGATTATGATCGATCATGCTTACCATGAAAATTTCCACCAAATTTAGTTGAAAGTGTCATTTTGCTACACCTTTTTAAAATATCCCTCCTTTTTTATTTGAGCCTCTAGCAATCTTCCTTTTATATGATGAAATGGTTAGTTTATGTCATTTTCTATCCAATAGGTGTGACATCAACATTATTAATATTGGTTTTTTATTATATGTTTTTCTTTATGTCCATTTATCTACCAAAACATTCACATTTTCACTGCACCTGTTTGTTGCTTCTGTTGGCATTTTAGTATCCAATATTTTATGTCATAGAGCATTGCTTGTCTTATTGTCTAATAGAAGTTTTCCATGAGTTTGATAGGGCATGTTGCAATCATAAATTCCGCCGAGGCATTTATTCATTTCATGTGGCAGTTTGAATCCTATTTGTTAGTTGTTAGTTGTTACCTCCCTTGTATTACGAAGCTGTATTTTGATCTGACATGCTTGTGTTGCAGGAGCGAATGCCTCTGGACCAAGTTTTTCAGCAATTGAAATGTACGAAGGAGGGTCTGACATATGAGGAAGGGCAAAGGAGGTTGGAACTTTTTGGGCCCAACAAGTTGGAAGAAAAGAAGGCAATAAATTTATCTCTATCTACTTAGTTGCTATTAGGATTGCTGCATGCATAACGTGTTCTACCTTCAACTTGTATTAGTTTAAGAGGATTATACTAACAATTAATAAATTATTAAGCCTGGATAAACAATTTTGCAATCAGGAAAGTAAGGTGCTGAAATTCTTGGGCTTTATGTGGAACCCGCTGTCATGGGTTATGGAAGCGGCTGCTATCATGGCCATTGCATTGGCAAATGGAGGGGTAACAACTCTTAACTCTATGCATGCATTTGAACATAAGGCAAAACTAGTGCTTTCGTCCCTTAAGTTAATTTAATTTTTTAAATTAGTCCCTTAAGTTTTTTTGTGTTAAACATGCCCTTTAAGTTTTTTTGTGACATCATAATTCACTGATTTAATGGCATAACCATACACTGTCATGACAACTTAAGGGATCTGTTTATCACAAAAAAACTTAAAGGGACCTGTTTGATACAAAAAAAACTTAAGGGACCAATTTAAAAAAATAAATTAACTTAAGGGATCAAAGCACTAGATTTGCCAAGAAAATAAGCAAAAGGATGGTGAAACACAAAAAAAAAAAAAAAAAACCTCCTGCAATATAACACTATTTGCTCATGTTTTGTACTTTTTAGCTCATTTTTTGTTCTTATTTACTTCCTTCTTGAAACATGAAGGGCAAGCCACCAGATTGGCAGGACTTTGTGGGAATACTGGCATTGCTTGTTATCAACTCCACCATTAGTTTTATGGAAGAAAACAATGCAGGCAATGCTGCTGCAGCACTTATGGCAGGTCTTGCTCCCAAAACCAAGGTATAATCACCACAAAAGCCAAGGTCTTGCTCCTTCTACATATAGGTAGGCTTGACATGTTGTACATTGGTTCTGTCTGAATGGATGGCAGGTTCTAAGAGATGGAAAGTGGATTGAGGAGGAGGCTGCTATATTGGTACCGGGAGATATCATTAGCATCAAATTAGGAGACATAGTCCCAGCTGATGCTCGTCTCTTGGATGGAGATCCACTCAAGATCGATCAGTCTGCACTTACTGGTGAGTCACTTCCTGTTTCAAAGAATCCAGGTGATGAAGTCTTCTCTGGTTCCACAGTAAAGCAAGGAGAGCTTGAGGCTGTTGTAATTGCTACTGGGGTACACACCTTCTTTGGTAAAGCTGCTCATTTGGTGGATAGCACTAATCAAGAAGGGCACTTTCAAAAGGTACTATCTCTTGCTGTTCTAGTCTTTTTTATTACCATGTTGTGAAAATATTTGCACTAACTGTCCAAGCAAATTTGATATAGGTAGGGTAGAATAGAGTATTCAACTTGTCTCATGTGCTTTTGATGGTTTTTGACTTGATCAGGTGTTGACAGCCATTGGTAACTTCTGCATTTGCTCAATTGCTGTGGGCATGGTCATAGAGATCATTGTCATGTATCCAATTCAGCGCAGACCCTATAGGAGTGGAATTGACAATCTCTTGGTGCTTCTCATTGGAGGGATTCCTATTGCCATGCCAACAGTCTTGTCAGTAACAATGGCTATTGGTTCTCATAGGCTGTCCCAGCAAGGTGCTATCACCAAGAGGATGACAGCCATTGAGGAGATGGCTGGGATGGATGTTTTATGCAGTGACAAGACTGGCACTCTAACTCTGAACAAGCTCACTGTAGACAAAAGTTTGGTTGAGGTAAGTTGTTGATAAACAAATGATTTTTAAATTGATTATTTATATATGAATTAGGAGGCAGGGAGAGTCTACAATCATTAGACAAGGCTTGATGATACTAATCTAAAGGATTTTTTTATTGAAGCTAAATGGAAGATGTTAAGCCAATTTCATTTGCTGGTCTCTTTTTTTGAAGAGGTTAGCTCTAGTGATAGCAAGACAACATGAAAGTTTGGATGATTGTCCTTTTACCTAGTCAGTGATAAGTGCTAAAGTTGTGCTTCTTAGGCACAAGGCTACTAAAAATAGCCATGGTTAACCTGTTTGTTCTCTCCTTTGGTGTTTGTTAGGCGTGGTTTCAAAGGAGTCAGTCCAAGAGCAGGGCAAAGTCTACACGATTAGAGTAATTTGGAAGCATTAGGCAGATACAGGGTGTCTGCTACCTTGGCTCTAGTTCATTTTGGTTTTAGTGTTTTGGAGTGGTTTTGAGGAGCTCATTTTGGATAGAATTGGTGCCTGTGAGGTTGGAAGCCGTGACAATTACTAAGTATTATTATTTGAACAAGGGCAAGGCGCATTTGGTGGAAGTTAATTCACTTTACTGAGGCTACTTGGCTAACGGACACAACACTGCTGTTCTATCTTTGTTTCTTAAGTTTTATGGTCCTGGATCTCTATAGGAAGCCTGTCTAGGCAACAAAACTAGTCTCTCCAGTGTAGTTCTAGTTTTCTATTTACTTTTGGCCTATTCCAGGATCTATATTCTTGTATATGGATTAGAGTACCCCTTGTACTCCATACCAATATACTTTTTGCTTAGAAAAAAAAAATGTTCAACTATTAAATTTTGATTTTGGATTGTTAGATATAAAACCATACACGAGCCTTCACCTAACAACTTAATCTTTTAAGGGAGTTGGTCACTGAAGGGATGGTCAATTGTTTAGAACTATTTCTGATTTACTAATCATGCATGGTAATGATCTGTCCATATTGCAGGTTTTTACAAAAGATACTGACAAGGACACTGTAATTTTGCTTGGAGCTAGAGCTTCTAGGGTAGAGAATCAAGATGCTATTGATGCTTGCATTGTTGGAATGTTGGGTGACCCAAAGGAGGTTTGTGATTTCATCCTGGTGTTGTATATGCTTGCTTGCCTATATACCTTAGATCAACTACAGGATCAAGAGCACAAACTGGGAAAAAAATCGGAGTATAAATTTTCAAAGAGGTTAAGTTCAAAACTTCACCCTTAGAGTCAGTTTGGTATCTCCATAAAACTAGGGGTGAAAAATTCAAGAGTGGCTTTTTCATTTAAAACTTATCCCTCTTGAATGGAACAAAGACAATCATATCACATTTTAAGATCTCAATACTTGCTTATCTTCTATAGAGATCCTCTAGACATCTTCATGAGACTTAAAATTGATATAAATTGCTAAGTTTTGAGGTATGAGCATGTTGGGCAACACTATGCAGATTGATATAAATTGATACAAGAAAAAGTCAGATTTTACATGTATAAAGATCTTTTGGGGTGACTCTCTTAATGAGCATATCAAACTTTTTAATTGTCATGATCTTTGGTATTTGATAGATTAATACTTGGTTGACAACTTTCACATACTTTGTTACAGGCCAGAGATGGCATTAGAGAGGTGCATTTTCTGCCCTTTAATCCAGTGGACAAGCGTACAGCCATAACCTACATAGACACTCAAGGCAATTGGCATCGAGTAAGCAAAGGAGCACCAGAACAGGTAAAAAGATCTTTTAGTGCACATGATTGATGTTTTCATTTCCTTGTACAATATCCATCACACCACTAGTGTAGCTCATATTGAAATATTGAATGTCTTGCCAGATTATAGCTCTATGCAATCTCCGGGCAGATGTGAAGAAGAAAGCTCATTCCATTATTGACAAATTTGCTGAGAGGGGTCTCCGTTCCCTTGCTGTTGCCAAACAAGTGAGTTGTGGTTCTTTGTAGGTGCAAATGTTGTAATATTTCCAGCAATAATAAGTCAAAAACGGAAGTGAGGACGAGTTTGTTTAAGATTATTTTGTGAAAAAATAGTTTTTTTAAAAAATAAATATTTTCAAGGTTTTTCTATCCGTTTGTTTCAGCTTTCGAAAATAATTTGAATCTAAAAAATCTAAAATCTGATTATAATTAGAAGTTATTTTGAGTAACTTCTTATAAAAGACTTATGCGATAGATGAAAGAGTGTTTAAAAAATGTCAAAAACGAAAGTGAGGGTGAGTTTATTGAAGATTATTTTGTGAAAAAATGGTTCTTTTAAAAAATAATCACTTTTAAGGTTTTTTTAATCTGTTTGTTTCAACTTTTAAAAATAATTAGAATATGAAAAAAAAAACATGAAATCTGATTATAATTAGAAGCTATTTTGAATAGCTTCTCATAAAAAAACTTATGCGATAAATGAAAAAGTATTAAAAAAAGTAATTTTATGATGTTTTGTGATTAAGGTCCCGTTTATGATTATTTTTTGAAAATATCACTTTTAAGGATTTTTTTACTTGTTTGTTTTAGTTTTTGAAAATAATCACAATATGGATTATAATGACAAGCTATTTTGAGTAGCTTCTGGCAAAAACGCTTATGCTATAGATGAGAGTGTTGATGTTTATGATGTTTTGTGATTAATTATTATATACTAACAGGAAGTCCCAGAGAAGAGGAAGGAAAGTCCAGGAGGACCATGGCAGTTTGTGGGACTATTGCCTCTCTTTGACCCACCTAGGCATGATAGTGCAGAAACCATTCGTCGTGCTCTTCATCTTGGAGTGAATGTTAAGATGATTACAGGTGATCAGCTAGCTATTGGTAAGGAGACTGGTCGCAGGCTTGGCATGGGAAGTAACATGTACCCTTCTTCTGCTCTCTTTGGCGACCACAAGGATGATTCTATTGCTGGGGTTCCAGTTGATGAGCTTATTGAGAAGGCTGATGGCTTTGCTGGTGTCTTTCCTGGTAAATGGATATATCTACAGTTTATAAAATTTATGTGATGTGCCTTATATGTTATACCAAGAATCTTTTTTCAAATAATGATTGATGTCACGTGCAGAACACAAATATGAGATTGTGAAGAAACTCCAAGATAAAAAACACATATGTGGGATGACTGGAGATGGTGTGAATGATGCTCCAGCCCTGAAAAAGGCAGATATTGGAATTGCAGTGGCTGATGCAACCGATGCAGCACGAGGTGCATCTGACATAGTCCTCACAGAACCTGGTTTGAGTGTGATTGTGAGTGCAGTCTTGACAAGCAGATCCATTTTCCAGAGAATGAAGAACTATACCATTTATGCTGTTTCTATAACAATCCGAATTGTGCTTGGCTTTATGCTGCTAGCTCTTATCTGGAAATTTGATTTCTCACCTTTTATGGTTTTGATCATTGCCATACTAAATGATGGGACAATCATGACAATTTCTAAGGACAGGGTGAAGCCATCTCCCATGCCAGATTCATGGAAGCTGAATGAGATTTTTGCCACAGGTGTGGTGCTTGGTACCTACCTTGCTATCATGACTGTTGTCTTCTTCTGGGTTGTTCATGCAACTGATTTCTTCTCGGTAAGATTTAAGTTCTTTTTTAAAGAGACGTTTGATTCATGAAAAATTTTAGAGGAGTGCTACCAACACTCTCTCTTACATATTCATTGTTTGTGTGAATTTCACGTGGAGCCCACTCTATTTAGTAGGCCCCACATGAAATTCAACTAATATCAATGAGGTGTGTTAGAGAGTGTTGAAAAGATAGTGTTAATAGCATTTTTCAATATTTTATTCCCCACATTAATTACATTTCCGGTAATCTCGTTCCCAACAATATTTCTTTCTCATTCTCACATGGGAATGAAATTTTCAACTTTCATTCACAAATTTTATCCCTTGACATCTTTTATATCCGAGAATGATTTTTTATCTCTTATACCAAATATAGGAAACTTTTATTCCACCTCACTTTCCTGAAAATATTAAAATATATTTGATACCAAACGCTATCATGAAAAAAAAAACAACTGTTACAAAATTATTTCAGGCTTAACCAATAGGACAAAAATATTTGCAGGACAAGTTCGGGGTCAGATCTATCAGGTATAATGAGGATGAGCTCACAGCAGCTGTTTACCTTCAAGTGAGTATTGTAAGTCAGGCTCTCATCTTTGTTACTCGGTCAAGGAGCTGGTCTTACGTTGAACGCCCTGGTCTCTTGCTTATTACAGCCTTCATCATAGCACAACTGGTGAGTTGTAACAAATAGGTTTGATTTGCTGATATTGTTTCTCTTGAGTACACAACAAATTACTAAGCTCTTGTATTTGTGTTTTTTTGTGAATAATTGTTTATCTTAGATTGCTACAATCATAGCTGTGTATGGAAACTGGGGCTTTGCAAAGATGAAAGGAATTGGCTGGGGTTGGGCAGGTGTCATTTGGCTATACAGCATCATTTTCTACGTCCCCCTGGATATTCTTAAATTCTTCATCCGATATGCATTGAGTGGCAAGGCATGGAATAATCTTACTGAGAACAAGGTGCAATTTCATTGTTGTGTACTTGATGCTCTATGTTTTAGATTATTTTGTGAAAAAAATCACTTTTTAAAAAAAATAATCATGTTTAAGTATTTTTTGTTTGTTTTAGCTTTTCAAAATAATTACAATCAAAATAAAATCTGAATGTGATTATAATTCTTAGAGTTTTGGGTTTGGGCCTAACTAAATCCCGAAAACTAGCTCATCGGATGAGGGTTGTCCCCCACTTATAAACATTATTCAGGCCATATCATTATCCAATGTGGAACTTTCAACACACCCCCTCACGTTCAGGACTAGACATCTGTAACGTGAAGATTGTAGGACTGGACATCTATGGGTGGCCCAATGGATCTCGGATAAGCTCTGATATCATCGTAGAATATTGAATTTGAGTCTAACTCAACCCCAAAAGTCAGCTCATGTGACTCATTCTGACAATAATGAGAAACTATTTTAAGTAGGTTCTCATAAAAAGCTTATACGATGGATGAGAGTGTTCAAAAAGTGATTTTATAATGGTAGACACACAAATTAGCTTCTACTTTACGTAAAAATCTCTAAAAAAAAATCATTTGATTATTATATATAAAAATCATTTTTCAATCTTATACAAACTGTACTTATTGAAATGATATAAAATGACAAATTTGTATATCTCTAACTATATGCTCTTTTGTGTTCTATGATGCAGACTGCTTTTACAACAAAGAAGGATTATGGAAGGGAAGAGCGAGAAGCACAATGGGCTTCAGCTCAACGTTCGTTACATGGACTGAATCCTCCTCAAACCGAACAGATATTCAGTGAAAGGAACAACTACAGGGAATTGTCTGAAATTGCAGAACATGCCAGGAAACGTGCTGAAGTTGCAAGGTAATGTCCAGTGATTTATGCTTATGTGCAATTTTTCTTATCAGCAATTTTAGTTGAACATCAGAGATTTTGACAACATTAAACACGTTTTATATATTATTAATCATGATTCCGACAACATTAACCAACTTGTTAACCATCTACATGACATCATTAATCAAGATTTGTACATCCATTAACCATATTGTCTGGTGTTTGGATGTACAAATAACATTTTTGTTTTCTTTACCGAATAACCAAAACCAATCTGGTCTATTTGTTTCATAGGTTGAGGGAGCTTCACACACTAAAGGGGCATGTTGAGTCTGTTGTGAAACTCAAGGGACTTGACATTGATACCATTCAGCAGCATTACACCGTCTGAGTGAAGCAAGTGTTCTTGCATTGTATTGTTGTGAGAGAGTTGAAAATAGGTAGTTGTTATCCTTTGTTATCTTAAACCTCATTTGGATTTAGGAGATGCTTGGGCTTTGAAATAATCCAGTACTTTGCGGTTGTGCAAGATGATCCAAGTTTGGGTAGATAGACCAAATGATTTTAGTTATGAAATGTTATCTGACTTCATATTTAAATCTTTTTTAGCATTCCTACTAGTATATATCCTCCTAAGTGGCAGTGGCATATTATTTTCTCGCCGGGAAATGACACAAAAAAAAGAGTTTAACTTTGATACGTCGTCGGTATAAAGTTTTAGATTTAATTATTTATACTATTAATCAATCATATATTTTTATATGATTAAAAAGATTTGACTCTTATAGTAATTATCCTAAAAGTCACACATGAGGTGATGTGTGATTGATTGACAATGTAAAAAAATTTTACATTGATGGTGTATCAAAATTAAATTCTAAAGTTTTTATCCTGTTAATCAATCGCATGTCATCTAATATTGATTTTTAAGATAATTACTATAAAAGTCAAAATATAACAATAGAATTTGAATCCTCTCCTTTACCCTTTAATGAGAGAAAGACAAAATCAAATTTATTTTTGTATGTGGGGTCTATTCATATTTGTTTTTGTCTCTTTCTATCTCATGAGTCATGACATGATAGGAAACATGAAAAAAATAAAATAAAAGGATCTCAATTCATATTTTGGATTTGCATATGTTCGCAAGAAGTATTTTTAATCATTCATCGAAACTAATCTCCTTCAGGGATTTGATGGCACTCAAGGTGAGATGCCCCCTCTCAATTCATAACGATAAGTAATTTGTTGATGTTATAAATTTTTTGATGCTCACATTCTATTATAATAAAATTCTAATATAAGTGTTGAAGTCGTTATGATCAATTTGTTATTCCTTAAGCCGATGCTAAATTAGCTAGATACTCTGTCATGCTCCACGAATGTGTAGTTCGAAATCGCCTTTCATACTTAAATTTTTTCCTCTTAAAAAAGGTAAAATCATTTATATGCGTATTCAACGTGGATATTTTTTTGTCTAACGAGAGACTTGTAATAGATATTACAAGGGGCATTTCAAAAAAATATGGTATAACAAGGGAAAAGGAAGGAGAGAAGAAAATAGAAAATGGGAAAAGAGCAAAGCTCATTGTGAGAGTTTGAACCTACACTCTCATATTGATCATGTCTAGCATATTAAACAACTGAATAAATTCAATTATGATGGTATATATTCATCTTTTGAAAGGTACTTTCATCTAAAAAATGGCCTGCTAGAATGATTTCGGCCTTGTGACTATGATAAGTATAGGCCTTTGTTTGTTTAGTTGAGACACCTCATGTGTGGCTACTAGGCCCATGCAGTGTGATTAATCACTCACCAAGCCACTCCTAACCTGACTCCTGAGCGCTTCTAAGATTTTATACATGCAAATACTTTGTATAAGGATTTGACACGCAAAGGGTCAGAAATTTATGTCAGGGACTGGAATGCTTACAAGTTACAATTGCATAGTTTTTTTAGGCATGAGTTACAGATACAATAGCACTGAAAAGAACTAGTGAAAGTGGAGGCTCAAATTTGTTAAATTGGCACGTACAACTAGGCAGCCCATTCTTCCAATATTAATTCAATACCTTGCATTCTGCTCAACAGCAATCAGCTTATACTGCAAGTCTCGGGTCTATACTCTATACAGAATGAAAAAGAAAAGATGAAAGCCGCACGTTTGATTGTGTGTATGTGTCAATGCAATAGAGCGCATGGTTGATGGCATAAATGCTTAATTTTAGCTGTCCATATGTGTCATCTTAATTTTCTCTCTGTTATTTACTCCTCCTCTTAATGTACACGCTATGCATAATATTTAAGCCTTCCACGCAGATTGTTACACATAATAAACTAAAATAATGACTACCGAAAAACTACGAAAAAATAAATAGTGAATAATATATATATATATATATATATATATATATATATATATATATATATATATATATATATATATATATATGTATATTAGTAACCATGTAAATGTGTCTGTATATAGATAGCAAACACCAACTAAGCAGATCCAAAAGGTGACATAGACATAAGAAACATGTAGCAGAAATGAAAGCAAGTAATATAGTGATTACAGCTCTACTAGCACTTCTTTTGTTCACACAGCCTTTAGCTGAAACTAGAACCCTTCCTCACCAACACAAACATGAAGAACTGAGAGGATCTAGAAGATCTAGAAGCAGAAGCAGTGGTGGAGGAAGAAGGACTAGAGGATCAAACTGCGACCCATTTTACCTATATCTATTTGGAACCTGTGCCCAATGGCCTTTCCCTCCCTCTGCGCGTTACCCAGATAACCCATTTGGTCAAACACCAACACCAATATCTCCTTGCCAGAATCCACCACCACTTCCACCTCTATTAGCATCTCCTCCACCAATAACTTACACCCCAAGAATCCCATCTCCACCTCCACCTCCACCTCCTGTAGTACAATATTCTCCTCCACCACCATCACCTCCACCCTGTCCTCCACCGCCTCCTTTACCATGTCCATCGCCGCCACCACCACCACCACCACCGCCTCCGCCTCCGCCAGTCTGTCCACCACCTCCTGTTGCACCCTGCTGCCCATTACCACCACCTGCTCAACCTTGCTGCCCATTACCACCACCTGCTTCTCCACCACCATCCCCACCATTGGTTCCATCACCATCACCACCACCACCATCTCCACCACCCCTTCCACCACTGATAATTCCACCACCTCTTGTCCTTTCTCCACCCATACCACAAATACCAACATTTCCATTCCCATCTCCTCCACAGTTACCAAACCTCCTTATTCCACCACCACTTGTACCCATGTTTTGGACACCACCTGAGGCCCCACCACAGTTTCCTTTACTACCACCACAAGATCCATTCTCATTCTCATCACCACCAACTGAACCAGACCTTTTGTTTCCTCCTCCAGAATTCCCAGACAATCCACAAGAACCAACGCCATTTCTGTCAACCCCACCAGCTTTTACAATGCCACAGACACCTGATATTTTCTTTGCGCCACCGTTGGTTCCTGAGCTGCCACAGGAACCACCGGCTTTTACTATGCCACAGACGCCGGATGTTTCCTTGGCGCCGCCGGAAGATCCTGAGCTTCCGTTTGTCTCAGCGCCGCCGGCACCGGAGAGCTTTGTTCCTGAACCGTGGGAAGAGCCGCCATCGCCGCTAGTATTGTTGCCACCACCGTTTGATGATTCGCCTCCTTTTAGAAACTGAGTCCTCCTTCTTCATCACTTTGTTTATATAATATGCTTTTTATGGTTGAAGGATAAGATGCACCCCACCGAAGTGGTTTTGTCTGCACTATACATGTTGCACATTTTGCTTCACTCATTTTATCATTTGGGCCTGTTAAAATATCAAAATATTGGGTATCGAAATATAAGTTGAAAAGTTGGTGGTGCATCACTGTATCACTTTGGTGGGTGGTGCACCGTAGATAACACCGTTTTTTATGTGTTTAAGGGTGACTTTAGAAGATCTTATAGATATTTTATTTGAGCTTATGAGAATAACTTGTGGAAATAAATTTCTGCAAATAATTTATAAATAGTTTATAGTTCTTTTTAGCTTATTTCCAAAAACTTGTCAGAAAATCTTATGAAAATAAATTGTTTTTAGTTTATTTAAAAAAAATGTATTCAATAAATCCTTAATTAAACTATTTAACCCAACCCACCCTAAATAATTAGGAATTTTTCTACTTCTCCTTGTGCCTTCAATTATAATAAAAATTTCAATTCAATTTACTTTTAAAAGAATGAATTAAGTTGATAACTAACCTTCCCCTTCAAGTTTAGATATGGGGAGGAATATTGGTATAGCTCTCGTGATCTGAAGGTGAAATGGAATTAGTTTTATAAATAGTTCAAATAAGCCAAACTTACTATCTAGTAAAAAAAGAGTTATATAATTTGAATACCTATATGAGTATGAGCATGTTTGGGTTGGCTTATAAACAACTTATTTGGGCTTATCCACTGGCATAAGCGCTTGTCAGAGTGTTTAGGAGAGCTTATGAAAACAGCTTATGACATGTACATAAGCTGCTTTCAGTTTATTTTGATAAGCTCTCCAGGATAGTTTATGAAAACAGATTATAACCACTATAAGAAACTCGATAATACCGACGGCTTATTACCGACGGCCGTAACAACGTCGGTAATTGATGAAGTTCTGACAGCTTAGCTGTCGGAAAAAGCTAAATTTGGTTTACCGACGGCTATACTTTACCGAGGACGAGACCTTCGGTAAATCCGTCAATATTTTTTGGCGCAAATATTCCCGCTTAACCTTACCGACGGATTAAACCGTCGGTACATTGAAATGTGACCGTTAGGTTATTGACGGTCTAAGCCGTCAGTAAGGTTATGTTGAAGTAACCTTACCGACGATTTAATCCATCGGTACATTGAAATGTGACCGTTAGGTTACCGACGGTCTTAGCCGTTGGTAAGGGCATTTTTACCTTACCGACGGCTTAGGCCGTCGGTAACCATCCACTTACATCAGGACCGCGCCTTCTCCCTCTCATTTCTCTCCTTCTCCCGCGACCCTCGACCTCCTCCCCCTTCCCCCCTCCCCTCCCCTCCCCTCCTATTCTGCGTCTGCTCTCCTCCGCCGTCACAGCCACCAGCCACTGCCACCATCTCCTCTCCTCTCCTCTGTATCTTCTTTCCTCGCCGCACCACCACCTCTTCGCGGCCCACCACCACCTCGCCGCGGGCCACCACCACCAACCGCAAGAACCACCCCGCCAGCACCAGCTCGCCGGACCACCTCTTCGCCAGCACCACCTCGCCACTGTTTGCTACCTCCCTTTTAGACTTCTCCCTTCCACATCTGGTCAGTCATTTCAAAATCCCCCATTGGATTGTATTGTTTTTCTTTGCATTATTGTATTGTTGTTAAACATGTATTGTGTTGTTGAAATTGTAGTGTCAAACTATGTATTGCTGGTGAAATTATTTAGGTTGAATTGAGGTTTAGGTTGTTTTTTTATTTGTTCTAATTCCCTAATTTTATTTTAAATTATATTCATGATGTTTTAATTTGCATGTTTGTAGTGATAGTGTAGGGCTTAATTTCACTCGTGAATTTTTTAGGATAAATTACATGTTTAATTACATAAGATTTAAAAAATAAAAGATGTCACCATATAATACTTCTTTTTAGTTTAAGTTAGAAACATTGACCCAATGACCTAACCAAGTAAAATCAAATAAATAAATAAATTAAAATAAATAAATAAATATAATAAATAATACAATAATATAAATAAAATTAATTAAGATAAATTGATTGTTCTTAACACTTATAACAAGTTTTAAGCCACATAAAACTAATGCATAAATAGTAAAATAAAATGCTAATGCATAGAATATCAAAATCTCTTACCACTTGTATTTGTGTGAAGCCTCATAAGAGTTATAATTAAATAATAAATTATAAAAATAATTAGCTTAAGTTAGAAACTTGGACATGAAAAAAATGTCGGGACGGTGATGGTGGAGTCATGACAAATTGCAGATGGTTCGGTAACGGATAGTGCGATGTAGCGAGACTAATTAGTGAATAAAATTTAATCGATTAAAAAATTAAATAAGGTAGAAATAATAAATAATATTTGAATAATTGAATAAAGAGGTTAAATATTTAAAATTGAAATTAAATTACAACAATGATTAAATAACAAAATAGGTTAATAAAATAAATAAGTCCGCAACAAGGAATACAGTACCAATTTTTCTTAAGTGCGCAGATATGGGATATGGGAAACAATTTGCGTCAATGCAGGACATGGTGGGTGATGCTCTCGGAGTGAATGAGGCGCATGATTACGATAACACCGAAGAATTGCCGAATGAAGAAGCACAAAGATTTTTTAATCTTTTGATTGAGACAAATAAACCGTTGTATCAAGGCGCCTCAGATTCTAAATTATCTATGTGCGTTAGATTGTTAGCTTGCAAGTCCAATTGGAATATTGCCAACGAGTGTTTGGATTATTTTTCCAAAATGCTTTTGGATGTGACGCCTTTAAAAGACGGTTTACCCAAAAATTATTATGAAGCGAATAGGTTAGTATCCAAGTTGGGACTACAGGCTAAGAGGATTGATTGTTGTGTGAATGGGTGCATGCTTTTTTACGATAATGAATTCGACAAAATTGACGGTGCGCTGCTTGAATGCAGATTTTGTCAAGCGTTGAGGTATTGTCCTCCCAAGACCGGGACAAGTAAGAACAAATCAGTTCCTGTTAAGGCAATGTTCTATCTTCCGATAATTCCAAGGCTATAGAAAATGTTTGCATCAATGCAAACTGCAGGAAAAATGATGTGGCACTATGAGAACAGAAGAAGTTCAAGCGTGTTACGTCATCCTTCTGATGGCGAAACATGGAAGCACTTTGATCGAGTACATCCAAATTTTGCAGCGGATCCCCGTAATATAAGACTTGGTTTACGCTCTGATGGTTTTACCCCTTATATTCAAGCGTCGGCTATGCCTTATTCTTGTTGGCCAGTAATTGTTACCCCATATAATCTTCCTCCTGAAATGTGCATGTCGAAACCTTATATGTTTTTGACTTGTCTCATATCGGATCCATCGAATTCGAAAGCTGGTATTGATGTTTATTTATAGCCATTGATCGATGATTTGAAGAAGTTGTGGACCGGCGTGGAAACATATGATATTGCAAGGAAGCGAAATTTTACAATGAAGGCAGCTCTGATATGGACCATTAATGACTTCCCTGCTTATGCTATGTTGTCTGGTTGGGGGTACTCATGACAAATTTGCATGTCCGCATTGAAATGTATGGTTTTATTATATATAGTCTTCATTAATTTGTTTGATTATGCATAACAGGAGGAGTTCGAGGAGAGGATGTCTCAGGCAATAGCATCTTCCTCCCCCCACTTGAGCCCGAGGAGCAGCAGCGGCTTGCACTGCATGTTTGGGCTGAGGTTGTTGGCGGCAAGAAGAAATGTCGTCTTTACGGTGCAGGAGACCTTTCCGATAACTATCGGAAAAGATTTTCAAGCTTGGATAGCACCACAGCATCCACCGGAGCCAGTCGCCACGCTGATAGGGAGATTGTTGAGCTAAGGTGGAGACTGGCTGAGTCCGAGCGTCGTGCCGAGGAGCATGATCTGCGTGCCGAGAAGCGTGAGCGGCTTGCCGAGGAATGTGAGCGTCAGATGGAGCAGATGCTACTGAGCATACAACAAATGCACCAACAGCCCCCTCGGCAGCAGTCCCCCATCCAAATCAGCCGACCAGTCGCACCAGGGCCGACGATAATGAGGACTATTTCGATGATCTTATCCGATCTCCTCCTCATCATTATGATAGGGATTATTAGATTTTCATATTAGTTTTTTATTTATATTTCTATGTATTGTAAAAACATTTATTATTTGGATATAATTTTAAATGTTTTAATTTTATTTTTCATTTTATTTTGCACTATTTATTTAATTAATATTTATTAAATAATTGATAACAAAGAAAAATATTTAATGAATGTAAAATATAATTAAATAATAATTATTAATCAATTAAAATTTAAATTAAAAAATAATTATATGTATCGACGGTCAGGTCGTCGGTAACGACCA
Organism: Ammopiptanthus mongolicus; assembly: GCA_039655645.1. NCBI lineage: Eukaryota > Viridiplantae > Streptophyta > Magnoliopsida > Fabales > Fabaceae > Ammopiptanthus > Ammopiptanthus mongolicus. The sequence continues at coordinate 68,877,293 of CM077351.1, read as the reverse complement.
TGAACACTTTACCGACGGTCTAGCCGTCGATAACTTTACCGATGGCTAGACCGTCAGTAAAGTTACGACGGTTAGACCATCGGTAAATTAGCCGTCGGTAAAGTTATCGACGGCTAGACCGTCGGTAAAGTTGCCAGTCTACCGACGGCTAGACCGTCGGTAATAATTACCGACAAGCCTCTTTTCGATGGATAATAGGCCGTCGGAAATCCGTCACAAATGTGCTGTTACCGACAGTTTTTGGTGATTACCGACGGCTTTAGGCTGTCGATAATTAGCTGTTTTCTTGTAGTGAATTTATATGAAAACAATTTGATCGTATTTTCTCTTTGATTATAAAAATAGCTTATACATAAGCGCTTATCTGATAAACGCTTATCGTATAACCGTTTAATTAAGTCATTTACCCAAACAGGTCCTATTTCTAATCTTAAGTGTTGATATAAAAGTAGTGTCTTACTCTTACCTTAGTCAAAGATCTAATACCAAGCCTTATTGAAATTCAACTTAATTTTAAAGGATTTCAACCTGAGAAATTAACCAACTGCAACACATCAAATTGAATTGAGTTTTCCAAATTAATAAGGTTCATTTGGGTTTTGAATGACCTCATAATCTCTTTGCTCACATTACCTAATATAGAAAATTAATTAAATAGTAATGTAAGGCATGTGTAAAAACATTTTAAAAAGATAAATCACTTTTAATATAAAGGTCTTTCTAAACAATGTTTTAAGAGCACTAGTTAAAGAATCAATAAAAGAAAAATATTCATTAGGAAACTAAGTGCATCACTCCTCAATCCATTAAATACACATATTTCCAAGAATGAGGAGAAGCGCTCTCTAATTTCAAACTTTAGATAGCGCTTCCTTCCTCAAGGAAACTCTATTTAAAATTTTTCGCCTATTTTTTAATAGCGTTTCACATATAAACGCTATTAAAGGTGCGCCACTTAATATATAATCTGGCGTAGTGCTAGTACCTTAACGACACTCATTAACATTTCCCTCAAGAGGAGTGCTAGTAACACACTTTTTAACACTATCTTTTCAACACGTACTCTCCTATTGATTGAAATTTATGTAGGTCTCGCTAATTCATATGGGTCCCACTTTAATTTTGTAGGACCCACGTGAAAACTTCAACCAATAAGAGAGATTATGTTGAAAAGAAAGTATTAAAAAGTGTGTTGTTAGCATTTCTCTTCCCTCAATATAATACATCCAGCTCTAGAAATGTTTAATGCTAAACGGAGAAGGTATGGTGGGTATTCAAGAATTTCGCTTGCTAACATACTGAGTTAATTAACGTGTTTCATTTCACGTTGCATTATAATTAGCTAGTGCAAGTTATATGTACCAACACAAAATTTCTAGTGCAAGTTGCATTGAGCTTCCAAGTTCCAACAATTTTGAACCATCACTACAAGGAGAAAGTATATTCTTCAAGGACAGGGCCGTCTTAAACATTTTGGGGGCCCTGTTCTATTCTTAAAAATTGGGCTCTTAATAAAAAAAGGACAATTTTAATAATTAAATATTATTTCAAAAAAAAAAAGCAATCTTAAATATTATTTCAAAAAGAACAATTGTTCTAATCTTAAACACCCACTTCAGGACAATAAATATAAAAAAGATTATTAAAATTCTACCAATACAACTTCAAGCTAATATCAATCTTCTAACTACTTAAAAAGAGCCTTCTTTCTAACACATTTTTTTTGGTCAAAATAAATTTTGGGGCCCCCAAATTTTGGGCCAAATTTGAGGCCCTGTGCTGTTGCACTTCTTGCACGCCCTTATCGACGGCCCTGTTCAAGGAATAGTTTTTTCCTACTCTGAGTGAGTTTGGGAAAGCTGAAAAAAATAGATTAAGCTAATAATTGATTATATGTATAATCGATTATTATGATAATCGATTATAATTAGAATTTGTTTTTGTTTGGATATGTTTGCTGAAAAACGATTAAAAAATAATCTATTTCGTTTAGGTGGTGCAAAAAAAATCACTTTTACATAGTAAATTACGAAAAATAATGGTACGCAGTTATTTGTATAATTTAATAATATTTATTTGCAAGTTAGTTTTGTAAGAATAAATAGGGAATAATGTTTTGAGAATGGAAAATAATCAAACACAACAATATTAAGTTAAAACAAACTAGACGAGATAAAACAATTTTTTTCCTAAATTTTTTTTTTTTTTTTTTATAAATTTAAGCTAATTGCCAAACATGATAAATTATGTATGAAACAACGTTTTAGCCAAAAAATAGCTGAAATAGGAAAAATTAATCTTTCCTAAACACACTCTCGGTATCATTTTTATATTGGATTTAAGGTGGAAGCAAGGGTAACATTGCAAATATAAGTTTGCATTCAAAAGTATGTTTGAGTAGGAAGTGACTAGTTGTTGCTTTGCCCCTACATACAAACTGTAACCCAAATTGATATGCATTGTAAAGATTTTTTACACTGTCAACCAATTATAAATTGTCACATCATTAAAAATGTTTGACTGTTATATCATAACTACCTCAAAAGTCACACATAGTATCAATGGCGGATCTAGGACTGAGATCCATCGGGGACAATTTACTTCCAAAAAAAAAAATAATTACTATCTTACATAAGAAGATAAATGCATAAATATTAAGGGCATAAAATTTTAATATATCTAATCAAATAAATTACATACTTCATAATTGTCTTCTACGTGATTTCATGATTTGATATCGTTGAATGATCAGCTCATTGTCAATGTTATTGAACACATCTCTCTCAATATAAGTTATCAGACAATCACTCATCCATGCATCTCTCATTCGATTACGCAACCTATTTTTCACAATCTTTATAACAGGAAAGACTCTTTCTACATTTATTGTGGCATTAGGCAAAATCATTACTAACTTCAAAAGAAGGTAAACTAATGGGTAATATGTCTTCCATTTTTTCAACCAACTTCCCTCAAAGGGGAAGAGGATAATGGTATTGGGTGAAAATATTTTAACTATGGGGGCGAAATAGTAAAATAATAAAGTTTAGTAATTTTTTAAAAATTTCAGGGTGTCCAGTTGCACACGCTCAGCTACATGTAGGTCCGTCTCTGCATAGTATGATTTTTGACTGATTGACTACATAAATATTTTACACTGACAATGTATTAAAATTAAACTCTTCTATATTTTAGACTTTAGTTAATTATAACTATTAATAGGGTAGTTAAACTTAAAAATAATAATGGTACACTTTCAACATTACAAAAATAAAAATCAACCAAATAAATAAATAAATATGTAAGAAATTTTGGAATGATGCTATATACGTACACATATTATTTCATATTTTTCATATTTGAACAATATTTTCATTTGAGTAAATAGCCAATTTGATCCCTGAAAGTGTAAGGAAGTATCAACTTAGTCCCTGAATTTAACAAAATAGCAAAAACGTCCCTGAAGTTGTAAAACGTTAATCAACTTGGTCCCTCCGTCAACCCCAGTTAGCTGATGCCGTTAACGACACTGATGTGGCACGTTAAGTGCCCTGTTGGCACCGTTGCCATTGGTTAGGTGGTGTCCATGTGGTCAGGGTCCAATTTGAAGCTCTGAACCAGGGACTAAATTGTTACTCGCATAGATTAAACTCCCAACGGTCTTCTTCTTCTTCTTCTTCTTCTTCTTCTTCTTCTTCTTCTTTATATTTTCCCTTTCTCTCTCTGCTCTCTCTCTCTTTGCTTCCTCTGTCTCGCACTCTCTCTCTAACCACCCGTCTATAGACGGGTGGTTATAGACGGGTGGTTAGAGAGAAAGCGCGAGACAGAGGAAGAAAAGAGAGAGAGAGAGTGGTTAGAGAGAGAACGCGAGACAGAGGAAGAAAAGAGAGAGAGAGAGAGCATAGAGAGAAAGGGGAAATATAAAGAAGAAGAAGAAGACCGTTGGGAGTTTAATCTATCCGAGTATCAATTTAGTTCCTGGTTCAGAGTTTCAAATTGGTCCCTGACCACGTGGACACCACCTAACCAGTGACAGCGGTGCCAACAGAGCACTTAACGTGCCACATCAGCGCCGTTAACGGCGTCAGCTAACTGGGGTTGACGGAGGGACCAAGTTAATTAACGTTTTACAACTTCAGGAATGTTTTTGCTATTTCGTTAAATTCAGGGACTAAGTTGATACCGCCTTCCACTTTCAGGAATCAAATTGGCTATTTACTCATTTTCATTTAATCTGAATAACAATGTGAATTTAATTGATATGCATTCTTAGTGTAAGATTTTTTATACTATCAATCAATCATAAATTATCACATCATTAAAAATATTTAACTCTAATGATCAGTGACGGATCCAAGAATTTTGCTTAGTAAGGGCAAGAAAACCATCTATAAATATTTTATAAAAGAAAAATATTATAAATTAATATGCATAAGGGATAAAAAAGGATATAAATTACACAATTTATACATAATGTGGTTTGGTTTCAAACCTATGTCCATGAGTGACAAATAAGAAAAAATTCACTAAGCAAAATATGAGAGATTACACGTAATTTTTGGTCTCATCAAACCTCCAATTACATCAAATGTTTCTCACACAAAATACATAATCTCATGACAAAAAAATACAAGATACATAAGCCTTTACAAAATATAATTGCCCTTTACGCATTATCATAAGTATGATTTAAGAAAACTTAGTGAGTGAAGTACAACTAACAAGATGAATAGTGATGATTTGACATGTTAGGACAAAAATTAGATGGGAAAAAACTACCAAATACATCCATTTTAAACTCTAACTAATATTATTTTTCAATGATTAACTGTACAAGGTTTCTCACAATAAATATAGACAAGGAACATTAGTTACTTTCCTAAGAATATAGCTCAAATAATAAAACTAAATAATCTATTATAATTGTCATATCTTTCCTAACTATTTTACAATCTACAAATACTTACAAATTAAATATCAAAATAATATATATCCTAAAGATATATTCTAATATTCCAACAATTACATTTGATCACATCTAATCACATGCGCACTACACTTACACAAGCGCACACACGTTTTGATTATGCTACTTATGTGTGTGTGTGTGTTTATATATATATATAAATATATATATATATATATATTTTAAAATAGTTATATAATATTTTTATGAGAAATATATTGTCAAAAATATTTGCTATATATATGTTTTTCATATATTTGGTTTCTTTTGATATGTTCTAATCTCGTTCTTGTGTATATCTAAAAATTTCTCAATAAGTAATTATATTTACTATGGATTTTTATATACGAAACGAAAATGCCAAGGTTTTCCCCAAAAAATAAGAGAAAATAACTAATATATTTCTTTTATGATGTTGGTGGGTGTTTCGTCTAAATATTCGAGTTGTGGATATCTAGAAGGAGCTAAAGAATGTTTAAGTGTTCAGGAATTAGTTAGTTTTTCGTTGTACCACTTGTTTATTGATAATGATGTACATGATAGAGTTCTAGATCAAGTAGGATTAATCTATTGATCATCAAGTAGTTTTTAATAAGATAATCTGTTATAAATGGATTTAGATAAGTCATTAATCCCTTAATATCTGAACATTCTGTTAAGAGAAATGTTCAGTTATAATTTGACCAAGGAGAGGGAGAGGGATACTAGAGGAGGAAGACCTAAAATGTGTTTTTTGTAATTCTCTGGATGAATCTATTGTGCATCTTTTCTTCTTTTGCAAGTTGTGTTATGAGATTTGAACAAGATGTTACACGTGGTTGGATTTTGACGTGATCTTACCGGAGTATGGTAAAGCACACTTCCTTCAACATTTAGGCTACCACTTATGCAAAATTCACAATTATTTGGTCTATTTGGGTCCATAGAAATGAGATTGTGTTTAGAGGGAAAGCTTTAGACTTGGAGAATCTAGTGGATTTGATTAAGGTGTGGGCTTGGAATTGGATTAGAGCAAAGGTTGATGGGGCTTATTTTTCGTTTATGGAAAGGCATTCGAATTCCTTGGAATGTATTAAAAAATGTTGTAATTTTTAGGTTTCTGATGTAAGGATTGGAATATCCCTTGTACTCCTCTTTAATGTCATTTTTCTTGGTTGATCAAAAAAAATTCTTTTTGACCAAGTCTTCATCTGACTCACTCTTATCACATTCCCCGATCTAAATTTTTAATAAAGATAGATTTATTATGTCAAAAATAAAGATATACTCCCTCCGGACCTGTATATAAGCAAAAAAGTACCTAAATTTTTTGGACTCAAATATAAGCAAAAGTCAATCAAATCAACCTTATTTAATGCTAGTGTTTCAAAAATACCCTTTGGTTAATTGTTTTTTTTTATTTTTTCAAGAGCATTATACACTCTCAAGACAATTTCCAAGAGCACTATACACTTCCAAGAAAGGGTAGTTTAGTAACTGTTCCTATATGGGCCGAGACATCCTCGACTCGATTCTCAAGCAAACCGTCCTCACGTGAAGATAAGCAAGCCGACTGAGCCACATTCACTAGCTCAACCCATTAAGACCACTGTAAGACACTTTAACCCTGATCCAAAGAATCCTCGGAAAGAATACTCCTATCACAATTGGAAGGATCCCATAACACTCGGGTATTGAATGCACTCTGCGCCCAACGTGGAGGAAAACTCGCCCCAGCAATAAAGGCCCATTAAAAGCCGCGGGTATCAAGCATCTCAGTCATCAAGAGCCATTAGTAGGGTAATCATGTGGTTGGCCTATAAATAGGACGGCCAAGAACTTCTGTAAGGATCTTCTCATTCTATATTAGAAATATTGGTCCGAGTAAGAGACTTTAGCCTTACTCAGATACGTGATAATTGTAAGAACATTATTCATACTCGAAACACTGATCTGAGTAAGAGATTTAACCTTGCTCGGAATCTTGATGTTCGTAAGAACAATAACTATAACTTATTTTTTACACAAATCAAAACAATTAAACTAATATAACTAACTTTCTTAATACATGTGAAGTTAGTTTTTTTTGTTTATATATAAGTTCGGAGTAGTACGAGTATTTATTCTTCAATGGACAACTCGACCTTATCTCGTCTTACATTTTTTGACATACACTAATCTCCAAGCTCTAAGCTTAATAAAGCGGAAGAGCTTTAAACAAGCCTTCATATTGTGGAGTTATTCCCACACTCGATATATGCACCATACTCTATTGGCTTGGATTGGAAAAGTTTGCTATCTCCCTACCATTCAACCTTATTAGTTAGTGTTCTTACGAACATCAAGATTCCGAGCAAGGTTAAATCTCTTACTCGGATCAGTGTTTCGAGTATGAATAATGTTCTTACAATTATCACGTATCTGAGTAAGGCTAAAGTCTCTTACTTGGACCAATATTTCTAATATAGAATGAGAAGATCCTTACAGAAGTTCTTGGCCGTCCTATTTATAGGCCAACCACATGATTACCCTACTGATGGCTCTTGATGACTGAGATGCTTGATATCCGCGGCTTTTAATGGGCCTTTATTGCTGGGGCGAGTTTTCCTCCACGTTGGGCGTAGAATGCATTCAATACCCGAGTGTTATGGGATCCTTCCAATTGTGATAGGAATATTCTTTCCGAGGATTCTTTGGATCAGGGTTAAAGTGTCTTACAGTGGTCTTAATGGGTTGAGCTAGTGAATGCGGCTCAGTCGGCTTGCTTATCTTCACATGAGGACGGTTTGCTTGAGAATCGGGCCGAGGATGTCTCGGCCCATATAGGAACAGAAGTCCCCCAAGCTTTGAGTTGATTGCGACGAGAAAGCTTTTAAGGCCCGTGTATAAAACTCTGAATTTTGAGAAGTGTAGACGTGTCAATCCATCAGTCCCTTGGTGTTTTAATCATGGAAAGGCTCAACTTTTCACTTTCCCTTTCCATCTGGACCGTCACGCCCGTTTATTACGAGAGGTTAGATTTACGACCTTTCACTCCTTCTTGGGCCGGACTCGCTGTGCAGTTGGCCCAGGTGCATGAACTTTCTGACCTAACAAGCGAGTATTAAAGACTTACTCATGGGCCAAGGACTTCTCGAGCCATGTAAAAACAGAAGCCCCCCAAGCTCTGAGTTGTATACGATGAGGTGAGCTTTCAACATGCAAGCTTGTGACTTAGGTTTCTAACAATTGAATGCTCGAGTACATTGAGTTGTGTTTGACAAACTTCGGTTCTTCTGCTCACTTAGAGTGTGATAATTTTCTTACTTGAAAATGATAAGTTAAGGAGGTTTTTTGGTAGTTTTTGTCGAGCTATTAATTTACCCAAATTTAGTGATTCAACTCGTTACCGAGCTTTGGTCGGACTTAATATTCAACATGTTTTCATGCTTTGCTCAGGATTAGTGATTGAATCTTGTTACTAAGCTTTGCTTGGCCTTACCCTTGAGTGGTTGAGATGAAATGTCCATCGGTGAAGGTAAGATCAAAAGCTTCCTAGGATATCTGATTCGCTTTCAAGTCAAATCTTATGAAGCCTTCAAGCATTGCTCGGGCTATCCCTTCTCGATTGGAGGGCTATTCTTTTTATATAGACTTTCCCAAGTCTTTAAATTTGCCGAGTCTTAATGTCGTCCGAGTATTTGTTCGGTTTATGTACTCGTTGTATTATTATCGGAAGCCTTGGATTAAGGTCGTCTTTTGGCTTGCTATCGAGTTCTACTCGGTATGTTCTCCCTTTTAAGAACGCTTATGTGACCCATTTTCAATTTTTGCTCTGTTTACGGCTTTCTCCCTTTTTTTTTAAAGGAGGCTGACTTTGCCCATTTTCAAGCTTTGCTATATTTACGGGTTTCTCCTTTTTCAGGACATTTAATTGGCCCGTTATCTTGGCGCCGATGGAGAGATCGGGTTTTGCATCGATGGAGAGATCAGACTTTGTGCCGATGTAGAGATCAGGCTTTGTGCCGATGTAGATATCGAGCTTTTGATGCCGATGCAAAGATCGGGCTCTGGGCCTGGCTTCAAGTTTTTTACTTGTACAACAGGTTTATTTTTCGAGTGCTTCTCGAAAGGAGCCTGGCATCAAGCTTTTTGCTTGTGCAACAGGTTTCGGTATGTCCTCAAACTTTTCACTTATAGGACATGTTTCTTTTCCGACTGCTTCTCGGAAGGGGTATGGCTTCAAGCTTTTCTCTTTAGCAGGTTTCGACCGTCCTCAACTTTTCGTTTATAGGACAGGCTTCTTTTTCGAGTGCTTCTCGGAAGGGGCCTGGCTTCAAGCTTTTCGCTTCAGCAGGTTTCGACCATCCTCAAAATTTTCGCTTATAGGACTGGTTTCTTTTCCGAGTGATTCTCGGGAGGGGTCTTGCTTCATGCTTTTCGCTTCAGCAGGTTTCGACCGTCCTCAAACTTTTTGCTTATAGGACAGGTTTATTTTTTGAGTGCTTCTCGAAAGGGGCCTAGCTTCAAGCTTTTCGCTTCAGCAGGTTTCGACCGTCCTCAAAATTTTCGCTTATAGGACTGGTTTCTTTTCCGAGTGATTCTCGGGAGGGGTCTTGCTTCATGCTTTTCGCTTCAGCAGGTTTCGACCGTCCTCAAACTTTTCACTTATAGGACAGGTTTATTTTTCGAGTGCTTCTCGAAAGGAGCCTGGCATCAAGCTTTTCGCTTGTGCAACAGGTTTCGGTATGTCCTCAAACTTTTCGCTTATAGGACATGTTTCTTTTCCGAGTGATTCTCGGGAGGGGTCTTGCTTCATGCTTTTCGCTTCAGCAAGTTTCGACCGTCCTCAAACTTTTCGCTTATAAGACATGTTTCTTTTCCGAGTGCTTCTCGGAAGAGGTAACCCTTTGTAAATTTTTGGACTGACTTCGAGATTTTACCTATGCATCAGTCTTCAAATACCTCCTAGCTTCAAGTTTTTGTTTGTGCAACGAGTTCCTTTAAGATATCTTTCGAGAGCTTCTCAATAAAGTATAGACCTTCTTGCTTTAGTTATTTAATGTGTTGCGAGTTCGAAGGTTACCCATTTTTAGAGACTTTAAGGGGCTCGTTGTTCGAGCGGCTAGCGTTCACCTCTAAATTAATAAGCAATGACATATTCGGATAAAAAATAGTATGTTACTAAACAAATTTTTCTATCCCCAAAAAAGCAGCATTGATTGACATTTTAATGTCTTTTAAAGGATCATGAAGAGTAGTTATAGCAAATACTTATTTTTATTCATGGTAATTTATGCTAGCAACGATTCAAATATTTATTATATATTTATGAAAATTCATAACGATATTCATGTAAATTGCAATCACAATATTTATTTATGAAAGTTTCATGGGAGTAGTAATTGCAATATTCATTACCTATTTAAGGTAATTTATGTAAGTAGCAATCATATTAATATATTTAATATTTATGACATTTCAATAGCAATCATCATTTTTATGATAATTCATGTGAGTAGCGATTGCAAATTTATGGTGATTCATGCTAGCAGCAATTCAAATATCTTATACCTGTTTATGGTAATTCATGTGTAATAATAATCATAATATTTAAATATTTATGACTATTCACGAGAGTAATAATTGTAATATCTCTTACCCATTTATGGTAATTCATGCTAGCAGCAAATCAAATATTTTCTACCAGTTTATGGTAATTCATGTGTACTAATAATCATAATATTTAAATATTTATGACAATTCATGAGAGCAACAATTGCAATATCTCTTACCCATTTATGGTGATTCATACTAGTAATAAATCAAATGTTTTCTACCTGTTTATGGTAATTCATATGAGCAATTAGAGCATGTTGACATTTATTATAGCAATTACTGAATCATTGCATAGATACTAAAAGTCTAGTAATTTACGTCTAAGAAGCAATTATTATTATAATAAATCAAGAAAAAGCTAACATTAAAAGGATTGAAGCCTCGAATGGCAACGTTATTACAACGTTATGGCACATGAGCAATTAGCTCTCTATAGTATTAAAGCACATTAAAGCCAAATGAATGGCCATTTCCAAATGAAACAATAAATTGCAATTACCAGAGACTAGTGGCATCTTTTTTGGCAATATTCATTCCTCAAGAGAATTGATACTATAATATATAATCATGGTACCTTGTCAATGCTTACGTGACCATCGTGTCATTTCCTGCACCACCACCACCAGAACCAACAAGGGCCGAGAGCAAGTGTCATGTGGATTAATCCGCCTCCAAGAAATGACCACCCCCTCGCTGGGGAGAAGTCATTTTTTTTTTGTCATTATTTCGCTACAATAATGTCATTTGGAGAAATTAATGACATTTATCCGCTGTAAACTACGAACCTGAGGAGTTAAAATGTAATAAGAAGAAATAATGCCATTTAAGGAAATCAAATACATTCTGTAGGAATAATATTTGGATAATTAATTTCATGTTTATGACTGGTCATTATTGACAATATGATGGACAAGGTTTGAATCTATAGCCAATGGTAAAATAATGATGTTAAGCAAATCATGTCTGTTCCATGGAGAAAAGAAAGGCTATTAGATCACTAGATATAACAGTAAGGTTAAAGGCGACCATGACTGCTAATCAAGGGAGAAATGGAGGGATGGATTTTACTTCCCTGTATTTTGCATCAGATTTTATGACATATTTGGGCAGCGGCACCTTGGGATAAACGCGGCTTGAGCTTATGGATTCTGGATACTTAGGCTGAAGGGAGATGCTCGGTGACAACAGGCGTGGCATCAGACATCGATGCATTCGATCATTTAGTAGTCCATCACCATGGTGAGGAGGTGCGACTTGCAGGGAGGATGGTCAGACGTGGCGCTTCTTAGTGTGGCGCGAGTTGCAGGAATTCGAGCATGGAATTACAAGTCGAGGTATTTGAGGGAATCATTTTGCTGAGTTGATGATGGAGACACACCCCAACCCATTCCATGAAGTCAATACCACCGTGAGAATCATTCAGAAAGTGTTTCTCGATGAACTTATGGGTATAAGGTTGGTAACGTTTAAGGATTGTTGCTCTGGTTTCATCTTGTCGGGATGTGCGACCGGAGGAAAGTTTACTTCGGCCCCACGGTGGGCGCCAACCGTTCTTATGAACATCAAGATTCCGAGCAAGGTTAAATCTCTTACTCGGATCAGTGTTTCGAGTATGAATAATGTTCTTACAATTATCACGTATCTGAGTAAGGCTAAAGTCTCTTACTCGGACCAATATTTCTAATATAGAATGAGAAGATCCTTACAGAAGTTCTTGGCCGTCCTATTTATAGGCCAACCACATGATTACCCTACTAATGGCTCTTGACGACTGAGATGCTTGATATCCGCGGCTTTTAATGGGCCTTTATTGTTGGGACGAGTTTTCTTCCACGTTGGGCGCAGAATGCATTCAATACCCGAGTGTTATGGGATCCTTCCAATTGTGATAGGAATATTCTTTCCGAGGATTCTTTGAATCAGGGTTAAAGTGTCTTACAGTGGTCTTAATGGGTTGAGCTAGTGAATGCGGCTCAGTCGGCTTGCTTATCTCCACGTGAGGACGGTTTGCTTGAGAATCGGGTCGAGGATGTCTCGGCCCATATAGGAACAGTTAGTGTACTTGATTTTTAACCGTTTTGGAATTTGTTCCCTTAAATGCTCATTTAAGGCAATTGTTTCACTAAGAACTTCATCTTTATTCGGGTCAAGAATCCTAGTCTTACTCTGCCAATTATGCCTGACATAGTATTCCGTAGGTCTTACTTGAAGACCTTAAGAATATGCCCGACCTAAAGTCGGGAGGTCTTATTTGAAGACCTTAAAAATCTGCTCGGCATAATGCTCGGGAGGTCTTACTTGAAGACCTTAAGGACCCGTTTGGTGGTCAGGATAAGGGAGGCAGGATAGGATAAGCTATCATGTCCTGTTTTAATCTGTAGTTTGGTGAACCAGCAGGATAGGATAAGCTTATCCTGTTAGCTTATCCTATCCTGTTACTTAGTTATAATTCTATCCCGAGGTTGGAGCTGGGTTAGAACCAACAGGATAGGATAAGAAAATGTTTTCTTTTATCTCTTACCTTTAATATTGTTATTATTTAATTACAGTTTCAAACCTAATTAGTCAACCTTAATACTAATTAAAATATGTGGTTTAATTAACAATTTTTATAAAAAGTGAAAAAAAAAGTTAATATTTTATAATTTAAAAAAATGGACTAATTTATAATTAAAAAGCCGAAAATATATATTATTAAATATTTTTTAATTTAAATGTATAAAACAACCACGTAATATTAAAATTTATTTTTGAAAAAAAAATGTAATTTTGATATAAGGATAATTTTATCATTTGTGGATATTTTATATCATATCCTGTCATTATCTGATGCACATCAAACATTGGACAAGATAAGAGCTTATCATGCTCATATCCTATCCTATCCTTATCCAGCTCTCATATCCTATCCATCCTTATCCTATCCTGACCACCAAACGAGCCCTAAGAAGATGTCTGGTCTAAGCTGGGGAGGTGTTACTTAATTAATTATATTTTTAAATGACATTCAAATTAATTCAAATCTAGTTTCTCAATAAATTCAAAACATAAAATTTAATATATAAATCAAATCATATATTATTAAATCAATTAAAATTTTTAATAATTTAATAAGGTTCCAAAAGGCATCCGTGGGTTCGAGTGGTAAGAAACTTGGATACTGATCAGGAGTTTCGAATCCTGACTCTTGTATATGAAGAAAACCTGATTGAAAAGAGAGCATTCATCTTATGTATTACAAAAAAAAAAAAAAAAAAATTCCAAAAGACACACTAGCTAAGAACAAAAAATGAATGTACCAAAAAAATGGTATAAAAAATATTCCTTCCGGTCTAGATTATAAGCAACAAAAAAAAAACACATTTATTAAAAAATTCATTTAATTCTGTTAATTTCAATTAAAGAATGAATTACATTCCAAAATTATTCCTAATATCATTTATTGCATTTCAATTAAAAATGAAATGATTTCAATTCTCAAAGCACGGTATCAAATGCTCATCGAAATCAAAGAGTGATTTAAATAGGGATATTTTAGGAATGTTAATATTAATTAAGATAAAATTGATCAAATTTATTTATATTTGAGATCAAAGTATATAAGATTTTTATTGTTTATAATCGAAATCAAAGGTATATAAATTGGTATGAATTCAAAAAAAAAAAAAAAAACTTATAGATTGGTAGTTGAATTTTGGAACGCACAACCTTGCAATTCTCAATTTCTCATCTGATCTAATCTCATACGATGACAACCATTATCTGAATCGGAGTATCCGGGGTTTGAATTTGATCCCAAAAACAATGTCATCAGTTTCACAATTACCCGATGAATGCTGGGAATCAGTGTTCAAATTCCTCATCCAATGCAACAACCACCGTTACCTCGACCCTCTCTCCCTCGTTTCCAAACAATTCCTTTCCATCACAAACCGCCTTCGATCCTCTCTCACAATCTGTGACCCAACACTCCCTCACATTCCTCACCTCTTCACAAGGTTCCCCACTCTCACTTCCCTCGACCTCACGCGCTTCACCGGTGACCTCCACGCGCTTCTCCACCAAATCTCACTATCACAATTGACCCTCGTTTCTCTCGATATCTCCAACCACACAATAATTCCAGCAAATGGGTTGCGATCTTTGGGTAAAAAGATGAAAACTTTGAAGTCATTTACTTGCTCCAACATGGGTTCTCTCAAAAACGCAGATCTTCTTCTAATCGCCGATTGTTTCCCCTTACTCGAAGAACTTGACGTTAGTTTCCCCAGAGACCTCGACAGAATATACGTAACTGATTACGGGTAGGTTTGTTTTAGATTTTGATAAAATTAGTTTTGAAATAATTGAATTGATTTTAAAAAGTATGAGGTTAAAAAAATTAATTTGTTGTTGGTAATGATATATTAGAAATGTTTAGATGAATTTATTTTGTTCAGTGATAAAGTAAAATCATCGTTGAAGTGTAAAAAAATTGATTTATTGTTGGTAATGATATCTTAAAAGAATGAGTTTAGATGAATTGTTGTTGAAGTGTAAATATAAAGAATTTTATGGATCCCACGGTTAGAATATAATTCCATTTTGCAAAATAATTAGGTTATGTTTAGAGGATGAAGTTAGATGATTAATAATGAATTGAGATGGTTATAAGGATTTAATTTATTGTTTAAGAGTTTAATAAATAATGGAGTGGGATGATTTAGGATAGTAATACAAATCACTTCATCGCACTCAAACCCACGGTTTGATTTCGTGGATCCCACGGCTAAATACAATTCTATTTTATGAAAAAGTTAGAAATTCTTATTTTTTTCTTAAAAATAATTCTACTCACCCTAAAATTGAATTTATTGGACACTTGAAATCAAACACATCAAATTAATGTAGCAACTAGATTTTGGGGTCTAAACGCTAATCTAACGGACTTTTGGCTTTTATCCAAACAGGCAGTCCAACGATCTCAACAACATCGCTTGTCCCGTTTCTGATTTTGGCATAAAGGCATTGTCTTTGGCGCTTCCGAAACTCCGAAAGGTTAATCTCTCTGGTAACTACTTCATAAACAACTCATCGCTTTTCAATCTTTGCAAAAACTGTGAGTTTCTCGAACAATTCGTAATCTTTGGTTGCGACTTCATAAGCCCGGATGGTATTGCTTCTGCTATCAAAACAAGACCCAATTTGGCTTCTTTCTCTGTTACTGTTAGTAAAATTGGAACTTCAGATTTCATTGCTTCGTTGGTAAGTTTGAAAAGTTTGACTTGTATTGATTTGTCATATTCGTTTATCTCGGATGAGTTGCTGTTCTCTATTGCAGAGGCAGGTCTTCCATTGAGGAAGCTTGTTCTTCAAGGTTGTTTCAACTATAGTTATGTTGGAATCTCTTGCTTGTTGTCAAAATGTCAATTTGTTCAACACTTGGATCTTCAGGATGCTGAGTTTCTTGAAGATGAGCACATAAGCAAGTTATCTGTGTTTCTTGGCAGTTTGATGTATATATACCTTAGTTGTTGTAGGAAGCTTACAAATTTAAGCTTCTTTGCACTCACCATGAATTGTCCTTTGCTAAGTGAGCTCACAATGGAGGGAACATCTGTTGGGGAAAACGGGGTAGAGGATTCTTTGATGGGTTTTGTTGTGAACTCTCAAATGAAGTCTCTTTGTTTGGCTCACAATTCAAAGTTGAGGGATGAAAGTATCAAAATGTTTGCTTCTGTTTGCCCCAATTTGGAGGTGCTTGATTTAAGCTCATGCCAAGGTATCTCGGAAGGTGTTGTTGAAGTTTTAAAGAGGTGTTGTAAGATCACTCATTTGAGCTTAGCCTCATGTTTAGGAGTGAAGATATTTGGGATGAGCTTTGATGTTCCCAAATTGGAGTTGTTGAACTTGTCAAGGTCAGGAGTTGATGATGATGTTCTAACAGTAATCTCAAAGAGTTGTTGTGGGATACTGTACATGGATATGGAAAATTGTTCTGAGATCACAGGCAAGGGGGTGAAGAAGGTGGTAGAAAACTGCAAACAACTGAGAGAGATAAATTTGAAGGGTTGTCATAAAGTGGCTGCTGATGTTGTTGCTTGGATGGTATTTTCAAGGCCATCGTTGAGAAAGATATTGGCTCCTCCTCGTTGTCGTCTTAGTAAGAGCCAGAGGGAACTCTTCTTGCTTCATGGATGCCTTGTTTCCTAGTATGAAATGTAGGAGGTTCTGTAAGTGCTCCCTGAATCTGAAACGTAAGATGTTTTGGTTTCCATGACTTACTTTTCTGTGATATAAAATTAGAGAATGTATTAAGTTTAGGCATTATAATTGTGCTTTGTAAAACTTGGAATAAAGTTTGTTGCACATCACAAGTTTGTACTTTTCTTTATCTCACATTTGGGCTACGTGACAAAATCACAGTATAAGTATGTAAAAAATAAAATGGAACTAGATGTAATCAAACGGTTACTGTGCAGACATTAGAAATGAGAGATGCTATGTATGTGTGTTGGGGTAGCATTATTCTGAAATATTTAACCCATTTTTATAAAATTTGCAGATAACATTGTAAGCAGTTGGGTATTATACAGTTTCAAATTGTTTTGCTTTTCTTTGCTACTCATGGAATTATATTAGACTTTTTAACTCAATATGTATGGTTAGGAACAAAAGTTCCCATTTTGGTGTATGTTGAGAATTATTTTTTATAGTTGTTATAAAATTTACAGTAAGTAAGTGGTGAGTGTTATTCTCGATACAGCAGGTAACAGCAAGACAAGTTTTTACAAAATTTTAAGTTTTTTCATATTAAAGTCGTAATTTCTAGCCATAACTTTCAATCAAAATTTTTAGTAATATTTTATGATGAGATAAAAAAGCATGGATAATATGTCAGTTTTGGTTCACGATTTGTGTACCTCCATGTCCATAATAAGTTGTATGCAGATAGAAAGTTAGAATGAATTTACTATATATAGATGTAAAGGTAGAATGACTTTATTCTCACAGTTGTGTGGAATCAACATGTGCGGGACGAACCAACACATCTATGAAAGGTAGAAAATCCAAATCCTCAAATAATAGAGTTGTATTGATTTTTACTTATTTTTTATACAAAAATAGTTTCTTGGTCGAAAGCTAACTCTTGAGCATTTTTCTTATAAACTTTTCTGACTTCAAAAGAAACTAATTTAAACCCACGAATCTAATCATATATTTAAGGGTTATGTTCTGGAAGTTTGAAACACCCGCATTCTTCATTGGTCAAAAAAGATAAAACAACATAAAGTTGGATTTTGAAAGTTTGAAAGGGACCAAGGAAAACTCAAAAAGTAACAGGATGCAGAACTGTGTCCTACTGCAAAGCCAACATTTGATAATTGCCAATGGAAGCTGCAATACTTTTAAAGTTCTAATCTATTTTTACCTCCAAAACTGCCCTCTCACTAACATCACTTTATAAAACGAACAGTGAAACTATTTCAAGAAATAGAGGAATCCAAGTAATATAATTGATGGAGTAGCAAAGGAATGCAAGACAATACACCCAACTGCTTACAATGTAGATTATTTGTATTTTTATAAAAAAATTGTACAAGTTTTAGAATTATGTTACCTTACAAACTTAAATATCATCTCTTGCTTTTATTGTTTGCACTGTTTTCATTACAGGCATAATCCAAATATGAGAAAATCATAAACATAATATGTATAACAAACTTTATACATAATAAATGTGTCTTTATTATAGTTAATGTCACCTTATTTTTTGTGGACAACACGTAGATGCTTACCTAACAAGCAAAAGACTTTCTAAAGTTTCATAACTTAGATGTGCACTAATCAAAGCATAAGGCTTCTTCTAAAGCTTCATTTGATCAGGTTGATCATCCTGGCGGGCGATCTGACCATAATCCAAGATTGACTGCCTGCACTTTTTGACACTCCTTCAACTTGTTATAAATCTCCAAAGAATGATTCGGTTTGTTGAAAAATCATCAAGCCATTGAGATCTTTAGATATATGTTCACTCGATGATATATTAAGCCATTGAAGTTTGTTGATATATTGTCACTTGATCACTTATACAGTTATACCAGACCTCTCTCTTACACTCACTTTTAAGGTTATCGTTATGGCTTCAAGTTCCTACCTTGTTCTCATAGTAGTGTTGTTTCTTTTAACTTGATAGATCAAGGTGAAGATGTCCATGGAATCTGTAGATTTTCCTGAACAATGCTGGGAATTGGTCTTCAGATTCCTTGGCCAAGGCCATCACTTGGAGTCTGTATCTATGGTCTGCAAGCAATTCCTTTCCATTACAAACCGGCTTCAATTCTCTCTCACAATACTTGATCCAACAATTCTACTCCTTCCACAGCTTTTCACAAGGTTTTCAAGGCTCAAAATTTTAGACCTCAGTCACTTCAGTGGTGACCTGGAAGACATGCTTCATGGAATTTCACAATCTGGGTTGGACCTTGATTTGCTTAATCTTTCCAATCAGAGAACACTTCCAGTTGATGGGTTGAGAGAACTTGGTTCAAAGATGATAAATTTGGATGTCTTGATCTGTTCAAACATAGGCTCTCTGCATGATAGCCACCTAGTAGTCATAGCTTATTGTTTCCCACTCCTTGAAGAGCTTGACATTAGCTTTCCATTGAATTGTCAAGCATCAGATTTTGGGATATTAAGGTTGTCTTCCATGCTGGAGAACCTACACAGGATCAACCTTTCTGTTAACTACTTAATCACTGATAAATCCCTCATCTCTCTATGCCAAAACTGTAGGTCAATGGAAGAAATTTCATTCTTCACTTGTTTCAAAATAACACAATTAGGCATTGCTACTGCAATCCGCCTTAGACCCAGTTTGACTTCCATCTCATTTAACATTGAAAAGAAAAGAATACATAGACCTGGTTTGACACTCATACCACCCATTAACTTAGATTTGATTGATTCTATCAGGAGTTTGAAAGGGTTAACTTCTATTTATCTGTCAAATTCTTTTATCTCGGACGAGTTGCTGTTTTCGGTTGCAGAGAGTGGTGGCCTTCTTTTTGAAGAAGCTTGTCCTCCAAGACTGTTGCAATTTTACATTTGCAGGAATATCTTGTGTGTTATCTAAGTGTCAATCTGTTCAATGCTTAGATCTTCAGAAAGTTGACTTTCTAAAAGATCAATGTATCAGCAAGTTATCTATGTTTCTTCATACTATAACCTCTATAAACCTCAGCGGTTGTTGCCAGCTGACCAATTCAACCTTTTTCATACTCACAAGAAACTGTCCTTTTGCTCAGTGAGATCAAAATGGAGAGAACATATCTCGGGGTAGAAGGGCAAGAAGATTATTCTTTGCTGGATTTTGCTGTCAACCATCAAGTAAAAACTGTGTATTTGGGTGATAATGTTTTACTAAGTGATGCAAGTTTAATAAAATTTGCTTCCATTTGCCCCAGTTTGCAGCTTCTTGACGTAAATGCATGTGGGGGTATCTCTGGAGAGTGTGTTGTTGAGGTTTTAAAGAGATGTTGTGAGATAAGGCATTTAAGCTTAGCCTATACAGGAGTGAAGTTGTTTGAGATTGACTATCAAGTCTCCCAACTTGAGGTGTTGAATTTGTCAAGGTCAAGAATTGATGATGAAGCACTCTCAATAATCTCAAGGAGGTGTTCTGGACTACTACTTCTGGATATCCAGAGTTGCAGTGATGTTACAGAAAAAGGGGTGAGGGAAGTAGTAGAAAACTGCAAAGCATTGAGAGAGTTAAATTTAAAGAATTGTAGTTTGGTGTGTGATGATTTTGTTGCTTGGTTAGCACTTTCAAGGCCATTATTGAGAAAAATAATCACCCCTTCTGGTGTTGGTGTTAATTGCTGATGAGAAAAAGGTAAAACTCAATTTGATGTGGAACCTTGACTTGGTTGTTGTTGCAAGCAGTGTGTGTATGTGCGGTATTCTGCTACTTCATAATCCTGAATAAACAAGGATATACGTTATTAATGCATGTTTTGTAACAGTGTTCGTGCATGGGTTTGGATAGACCAAAAAGAGGTTTGATATTTTGATTGGACTGTTTTCTTTTATTTGCACTCATCCTTTATGATATGATACTTAGTATTTTATTTTTTTTTTAATAACAAGAAATGATATACAAAAGCATCACAATGAAAGAATCATCTCAATTAGGTTGGCACCAAAACCTTCATTAATCATTTGCAGTATATCATGAATTTATTAATAAAAATAGGAAAGAATAAAGAAACAAAAGAAACATGGGGGGCATTAAACCGAACCCATGAAAAAAAAGAATTATCTAAATCTAAAGCAAGGGAGACCATATCTATTTTGATAAAAGTCCTCCCTAATAAAAGTAGGAATTAAATCCCACCATTGTAAGCCTTGAATAATAGTACCATGATTTGCAAGCTTATTAGTACAAGAATTTACTTCTCTAAATATGTGTGAGAATCTTATATTCATCTTCTCAACAAAGAACATGCAATTATTCCACCTATTGAGTAGCATCCAGGGAACCAACTTCAATGATTTAAAAGCATCAATCATACCTTAGAATCACATTCAATCCAAATGTTATGCCACCCTTTGTCATATGCAATTTCAATGGCCATCATTACACCAGAAAATTCAGCATGTAAATCATATGTTACACCCAAATTTGCTAAAACACATCTTAACACAGCTGCATTGCTATCCCTAAAGATCCTTCCACATCCTGATAAACCTGGAGCCCTGATTAACTTGAGTAATAGCTGGAGCTTTATTCAAATGGACAGTAATATTAAACTTTTTCAGAATCAATAAACTCATGACAGAGGAATCCATAGTACCTTGACTTGTTTTACCCGAGAGATGGACACTAGCAATTACCATGTTAAATCGTGATAATTAGATTAAAATTGAGCCAACTCAAGATTTGTCGACATTTAGTGCGTAAATTTAACTATTACGAACAGTTAACTCATGATTATAATAGTAAGAAACTAATTAAGCTATATTTTATAATATGTATTCTAAAATAAATAATATTAAGAGTTTAATTTTGATATATTGTTAATATAAAAAATTTTATATCATCAATCAATCATATATTACCATATTTGTAACTTTTAAGATAATTATATTGGAAGTTAAATATTTTTTATAACGTGACAACATAATAATTGGATAATCGTATAACCGCCTCCCCATCTTCCTCTACGAGCTCTGAGCTCCGTCGCCTATGGCGTCGTCACCACCACGTGCCCCTTCCTTTATAACTTATAAACCAACAAAGCGTAAAAGATCCAATAGCAACAAAACCAGGTCGCTAGAATCCACTCAGGTCACAAATCTTGTTGAAAAAGAAGATATGGTTCACATGGAACTGATTGAATAGACGGATCTGGTTCGGAAGACATATTTGCTGAAGATCGCGGATCGAGATCTGGTTCCTAGGTGGGGTGGGGTGGGGGGTGGGGGTAGGGTGGTGGCAGCGACAACGATAACGATGGTAAACAATCATTCTAAAATGAACGACAGCGAGCGACGACAGCGAAGCAAGTGGCAACTGGAATGGAGGTGGGGTGAGGGTGGTAGTAATGGAGGGAGAAAGGATGAGATGCAAACACAAATAACTTAAATAACTTTAAGGGCGTTATTTACCATTGTAACGTTTTTTGCAAACAAATCCCTCTAACCGGGTTTCTTTTTACCAAACAGTCCAATTTTTACCCACAGTAGCAAGTGAAAATTGGGCAGCACAGGTGGTTCCAAAAGCCAATGGCCCAACCATAAAACCGGCTGTTTAAGAATACTAATACTGGTCTCCTGTCTTTGGAAATCCCAACTTTAAAAGATCTCATTGGTCACATATAATACAATTACAGTGATCATCCAGCACAAGCACAAGATAGCCCATTTATTTTTATTCCAGCAGCCCAGCCTCCCAATAGAGGGAGATGATAAACAACAAACCAAATTTATTTTGATTCCAGGAGCCCAGCCTCCCTATAGCTCTCAACAGAATCAATGAGTGTTTCCTCCAATGGCCTGTATCTCCAACCCAACCTTTGCAGTTTCTCTGAGCTCAACCTTTTGTAATCATCCACCTCAATAAAGCTGCCACTAATGAAACTTAAGTTTAAGTATGTAACTATGAAATATATATCAGCACCTGGAGCCATTGGTCATAAATAAGATGGCTAGAGTGGTGCATCAAATCCAAAATAAGAGTCAAGACATTAGGATGACACTTGGTTTATCACTACTACTATAAAATTTTCCTTTGATTTATAGGCCATAGGGAATTGAAGCTTACTTTGTAGGGTAGTTGTAGTTGGGATATATGCTCTTCAATTTTTCCACCAAATCCTTTGTTTTGATAGGGTGTGATGTACATATGTATCTCCCTTCCGCCTCAAGCTTCTCATAAGCAAAAAGTATCGCATCAACTAGATCTCGTACATCTACTATCCAGCGAAGCTTATTCTCCAATGACTCACAACCTTCAGTTTCAGGCAAGATAAAACCATAAAAAGACAAGCCAACCAACGCGATTTTTTAATTGAGCACTATTTTACTATTAACACTTAACAATTATAAATCAAATAAAATATATGGCGTCATTTTAAGTATTTGGGGCAGGGAAACAAATGATGCAGAGTAAAATCAACAGTAAGGGTATAATCATAATTCGTGATGACCAGACATGACACCGTTATCATATAAATGTTGAATGGTAATTTGAAATTTTCATTTAACATTTGATTAAGACACTAAGTCTAGTGTCTCTTAGTTCTAAGTCATTGCAACTATGATGGTATTAATTCTATGCTATTGGAACTGTATTTGTATTAGTTGTATCTAATAGAACTGGATCAGAATTTAGAGAGGAATGTGACGTTTTATTGATAGAAGTCATAGAACACACAGATCTCTGGATCTGTATCAATATGATACTGGATCAGAGATTGAAGAACACAGTAGAATACTAGCAATACAAGTATCTCCTACTCAAGGATATTCGAGAGCAGGCCCGACCCAAGGCCAAAGCAAGTGAAGCTCTTGCTTTAGCCCTCTAAAAAAAAACAATGTTTTTCTTTAAAAAAAACCCACTTTATATATTTTTATATTATTTTTTTGATATGTTTGATACAATAACAAACATAAGTTAGCCCATTTGGTATAAAAGGTTACCATTTGCTGCGAGGTCCTGGGATTAACTCTCATTGTATACAAAATAATTATTTTTGTATGAGAAAATTGTTGGGTTAATTTTTTATTAGTTTTAAAAAGGTCTCGCCACAGAGTTTGCTTTAGGCCTCAATAGGTGTTGGATCGGCCCTGCTCGAGAGTCCTGACTCTCCCCTCCTACTCCACTCTCAATCAATAAATGCCCTAACTAACTCCCTGTAACTCTTTTTATTTCTGATTTCAGTTGTCAATTATTAACTGTCTGATAGACAATTGCTTTATGTTAGTAACAGACTAAGGCCCCAATCCCCTACTCTCATCTTTATTCTTCCTAACATAGACCGTTTTAATTGGTTATCTTCTAACAGTCTCATAGTCCTATCTCATTTGAATTAGGTACTAATGAAGTCCTTGAATAATGGAGTCTAGAACTATCCCTTGAGAGGATAAATAGATGGGAGATTGCAAGCAACAAAAAAATGAAATAGAACTATCTCTGAATCTGTTTTGCACACCAAAAATTTTACACCACTTTCACATGACCAAAAGGTGTTGTGTAAAACGAGGGAGGCATTTTAACTAGCATTACACAGTTGGTAAATTGATATTTTGTAAGAGGAATAATTTGGTAAAGGATTAGTAGGCACCTTTTAAAAGTTTGAGGAGAACCAAGCTACTTGCATTAACAGTAGTTGACTGTAAAATTGGCCCCAATACAAGGGTAGGACAAATGCTTACCACAGCAAGCCCAGTTCTTTTTGAAAAGTCCAAGGCCTGCTCCTCTGCCTCTGTCTTGGAAAAACAATACCAGTTCTGGATCATAAGTGAAACAAATTTAGGTATATAAGAAACAGTCTTGCTGATTGAAACATAGCATCTTTTGCAACTGAAAATCTTAAATATAGAGAGTATCCCCAATGAAAGACAATGCTACCATCCTAGGATAAGACCAATGACAAACCCATATCATAAGCACATATGAAATAAAATTTTAAAGACCTTAGTTTTTCTGCAGTACTCTTTATCTGACCAATAAGACTCATCAATCACTTTATCACGGGGCAAAGTGGGGTTCATGGTAATAGCTGCTTCAGAAGATACAAAGACAACTCGTTCCACTTTAGCTTCAAGACATGCTTCAAGTACGTTCATAGTTCCCTTCACAGCAGGTTCAATGACTTCTACCTGCAGAATTTTATGTTTACTAACATCAATGATCCAAAAAGAAAATTTACAATGTCACTTGTACACTTTACATGCTCCTAAAAATGGAACCCAACTGAAAATCTAACATTTTAACTCCTAGTATTAAAATTGGATAAATAAGACTATAAAACACAAAATTAACTCCATAACCATAATAATTTTCTCAAAAAACACAACTAAATCCCACTGATTAAATGAGTTTTGGAAGTCAGGTTCACTTCAATTTGGCTCTAGACTGAAGTAATGAACATTGTCAAAAGTACTATAGCATTGATTAAATGATCTTTCGTAAATTACACCACAAAGCAATGATATCTCAACTACATGAATTTCAAAATGAGTTTGGTCTTATTTTGATTACCCTGATGAAATAAACTAAATCCTTAAACTTATTGATGTCTGTAAGGATGAAGGCATAGGTTAGAAAATGAGATAAATATATCAAATTAGGTTGCATGGAAGAAAACATTCGAAATATAAGTTTATAAATAGAGAGCAATTAAACCTAAGAAATTGCATGTTGGAGAAGTAGATGCTTACCTCAGGATTGGGTACAGTTGTTGAGGGTACAGGGCTAGCAACATGAAAAACTGCACTGCATCCAACAATTGCTGAGTAAATAGATTCATAACTTAATAGATCTGCCTTGAAGAGTGTAAGGTTCTCAGAAGCTCTCTCGAGTTTCAGCAAATGATCATATTTCTGATTACCTGTCAGGCATACACAAAAAAGGAATCACAACACTTCTTTTTGAAAAGAATAAAAGGAAAAAAAAATGAATAAAAAAGAACTATAATAGCAACATCATCCTGAACATTTCCGTGGTCAACATAACATTTTCATATGCATTCCAAATGGCACAACAATTACAATCCTGAATCAGAAAAGTGAACGAGACTTCAAAAGGAATATATTTTTGGATTCAGTTTTGAAGTAACTCAAAAGGGTCTTATCCAAACATCAGGAAAATCCAAGTCTCATATTGACTAGAGATAATGTCTAATAAGCTTGGACATTCCTCGTCTTATAAGCCAGTTTTTGGATTGAATTAGATCTAAAAATCTAAAGTAGTATCAAAATTATTCTAGATTCATTAGTCATCCATCATATTATCCACGTATGAATTTCAATAGTATTTGATGTGAGACGGTGAGAGGATATATTGGAAAAAACTGAAGCTTCACATTCACTAGCGATAGTGCCTACGTCATAAGAGCTTATAAAAACTTGAACACCCCCCACTCAATATTTAGGTGCAAAAATCAAAGAGAAAGATTAATAAAATCTTGGTGAAACGAGTTTGATGGGAGAGAGAAGGAGGAAATGAGAAGTACCAGGTTGTCTGACAGTGCCGTGAACAATGTATCCCTTGGACAGGAGAAGCTTAAGGAGCCAAGAGGCTACAAATCCTCCAGCCCCAGTTACGCATACCTTGGTTGCTGCAGAAGTTGCCATTATCTTATCTGAAGCGAGTTCGCAAACACTTCTTCCCTTTCAGGTCAACACTTTAAGAAAGTTCTACTATTTTCTATGAATCCTCATGCCCCACGTGCTCTTTCTTCATGAAGACATGTGGTACGTTTTTTTCTTTTTTAATTCCGAAAACATGATCTCTTTCTTACCAGACCACACATGTGGATGTGGCAAGCGGTTCAACTCTGAAAAAAGCTGACGTGAGTCGTGACTATTTTGTTTTTTTGATGAGAAGAGTCGTGACTATTTTATTAGAGTAGCAGCATGCAATTATTTTTTCATCACACGACGGGTCACATTTACTAATTTATGTATAAATCATAAAAATAGGGTTCATGATAAAAGTAAGGTTTAATTGCAATTTTAATTCTTCACCTTCATCACAAATGCTATGTTTGGAACAACATCAAACAAGTTGGAAGTTACTACTTTTAGCTTTTATGATTGATGGTAAAAAAATCGCAAAACTATTATTTTGTGGTGGTGTTTAGGATGGACCACTTAGTAGCTGGTTTATGAGTGGATCACTATTTTTAATCGTTAGATATATTATTATAATATTTAAATGACTTAGATTGATTACCTTAACCTGATAATATAGGTTTTTGAATGGTCATGGGAGAGAAAGGATTTTTATGCAATTTATCAAATCTAATAAGTGTGTCCTTGCAAAACAAAAATTTTATACAATCACCACCAAGTTAACTTGTTGAACGATGATATTTAGGGGTGATAAAGTGGGTTGTGATCCGCGGGTCAACCCGTCAATCCGTCAAAATTTGGCGGGATGGATTTGGATTCTCAACCCACCAACCCACTTTGATCCGTCCCGCTTAACTCACCCGAAAACTGGTTGGTGACGGGTTGGCCCGCTAACCTGCCAGATTAAAAAATAAATATTTTTTAATAATTTATTAATTATTTAATATTATTTAATTTAATTTAATTGTTACTTGGAATTATTTTATAATACAAAAATAATGTTTTTACTTTTGTAACACAAATTGTATGCTATAGGATAAGATTATTCCAATTTTTTAATAATAATTTAAGAAATGCTATGAAGATTGCCAAAAAAAAAATGTTATATGATTTATTTTAGTTTTTTATTGTTATAACGGGTCAACTCACCAATCCAATTTATGTTTTTATGTGTTTGGCAGGTCAACCCATCAACCCACCATTAGGCGGGATGGATTGAGGGGTTCAACCCATACGATTAAAACGGGTTGGTCCATTCCTATCCCGTTTTGGATGGGTTAATGACGGAATAGGTTGACCTACTTTATCATCCCTAATGATGTCGATGGTTCACCCACGTACACTTGTTCTTGGTAGGACAAGAACGAACTTTTATCTTTGCACTTGATCCTTTCCTTTTTGAAATGTTGTAACATCAGTCCTTATGCCATGCTGTTAATAAACTAACAAAACAATCCTAAGCGACTAACTTTTTTGCCGCTTGACATGCCTAGTCGGCCTTTATGCTAATAAATTAAAGAAATAAAACATCTAAAATATTGTAACGTGCATAACATGTGACCATTAACATAGGTTGCTTATACTTCTTCCTCTATGATCTGCTTATGCTTCTTCCTCCTCTACGAGTTGGAGTTCCGAATTTGGTACCAGTAGCCCCATTCGAACAAAGCATCTCCTCCATAGTCCGTATCGTGCTCTATTTCAACATATAGACACAATGGGAGATGGGTTTGAGATATCTTCAGTGTCTTCATCCATGGAGCTGAAAAAACGAAGGAGAACGAAAACATGCAAATATGGGATAGATCCTCCGTTGATCATGTCATGGTCAAACGACAATCTTAGACGTCGTTTTCATGATTGTGAACGTATTCACATAACTTTCTGTTGATCCATGTTACAAAGATTCTAGGCCTGCTTAGCTTCGGTCCTCAGAAGCAAGCCCTGCTCATAAAGTTCTCTGCCAGCTCTTATCTGATCATAAGTTGTTAATAGCTTATTAGTAAGAGTTAGTTTTTTCTGTTAATTACCATGTAACTGAATTAGTTAGTTAGTTGGGGTATGATTAGTTGCTTAAATATTCTTGGTTGATTGAAGTGAAAGTATTCATTACTTTCATCATTTTGTAATTGATCATTGTAACAGAAATACCGAGAAAGATAGATAGATTGAGGGAGAAGAAGTGAGTGGATGCTTTTGGGTGAACTAGGTGATTGCCAGAGCAAGTTCTTGAAGAACTCACAAGGTGTAACAGCTCAATCATAATAAATCTCTGGCTCGGATTCTGTCCCCCAGACGTAGGAGGAAACTCTGAACTGGGTTACCAATTCTGGTATATTTCTTTCCTTTAATCTCTGAGAATTACATACTTTAGTTCTGTAGCTTTGATACTGCAACCTTCATAGCTTTATAATCTTCTTGTTCATGGCATAATTGATTTACACCGCTAGAAACAAGTTACTGGTTCAATTCTTTAATTTCAGTTTCAGGAATTTGATTGACAATCTTGATGATTAAACACACAACACTTTCCTTAGATCTTACTTTGTTTTATGTTGTCATTAAAGGGTGTTATGTGAAATTGACTTATGTTCTTACCTTGAAGGCAAACAAAAGGGACTATCTGAGAGGCATGATTGTGAGGTTAATGAAAGGGGAATGACGATTATTAGAGCAATATTTGAGAAACCAAAATGGACATTCAGTCGTTCCAGAATTTCCAAAAGTGTTACCATCCCAAACCTGAAAGCCCTATACCATGAAGTGTTCAGCAAAGGAATTGATGTTCATTTACATTGGAAAAAATCAAGTTTAAAATATTGACAAACTCATGATAAGCTCCTCTAAAGTGAATAAAAAAGTGAAAAAGTAAGATTTTTCACCCTCAATTAATTAAAATGTATTGAAATCTCAACCCACTTTAACTTATCAAAGATAAATACATTATACACCCTTATTTTTTCACTTTTTATTTTTACTCATTTTAGACGAATTTAACTCAGAACCTCAATGTTCAAGAATATTAATACTGGTCTTCGGTCTTTGGAAATCCCAACTTTAAAAGGTCTCACTGGTCACATGACTATAATACAACTATTGTGACCATCCAGTACAAGCACACGATAGGAACAGAAAGATATTCACAAATCCCTTCCAATAGGGAGATGCTAAATAACAAGTCACATTTATTCTTATATTCCAGTAGCCCAGCCTCCCAATAGGACATGATAAATAACAAACCAAAATTGAGACTTGCGGTTAATCCACACACCTAGTACATATGCAAAGGTTGAGACTTGCACTGAGTTCATTTTCGGACAAGTTTACCAAAAAGAAATTGTTATCTATAATAATTGCAAATCACTAGTTAGTGGGTTAAACCACTTTCATTTCTTTTTCAACTGAGAAAACCAAACAAGAAAGCTAACTGCAGATATAATACAAAATCCAAGTTCCCAAGTGAGTCAATTATAGCTAGAAAAGTATTCCACTTAAAATCATTATGCTGCAGTAATCTTGTAACAAAATTGCTGTTACTTTGTAAAATTATAATATATGCGGTGATGGTATATAAAATATGATAACTATACTGAAACAGAATCCTTCGCTGACCAAATAATCTGTTTCCCATTATAATCCATGAAAAATTCAAGTGAGAAACAAAACCAAAAAGTAAACAATATAAACAATAGGAAAGAAATTAGTCAATTGTCATTAATTCAAAGCAACTAGTAAAAGTGATATAATGAGTCGCCTAATATTATCCTCGTACAGAGAAAAAATGAATAATACATTTCTTCTTGTAATTGATATCTCGATCATAGCTGCAAAACCCAGACTGGAAAGACCATTCAGCCACTTGACCAGTTTGGTTTAAAACACTCAATCCCAATTGACCCGGCTTGTCGACTGAATTAAAACCCGGTCTACCCAGCCAGTTCTCCATCAACCAGGGAGGGTTTTTTTCCCCAACATGTTTATGCTGGTTTTATTTTTCATCCCACCACTAGACAATAGCTCTATGAACTGATTGCTTTACCTGCCCGAGTTTTATAACTATAATCTGGATTATCACGTAGACCTAGCTTAGAAATAACAAAACAATAGGATTCCCAGTCAGTTCTTCTGAGGTATTTCAGTAATCTTTTTCTCATCTGAACCATTGCTATCAGACCTTTACGAGAATGCACATCCTAAAGCATCATAAAATGAATTGAATCAGGATAAATTAGTGATAAGAGCAATTTTGTCGTGCACAAAGATCTCACATTATATAAACAGCAGCATGTAACGAAAACAACATAATTAGACAAAAAAAACGAAGCTTAAAGCGGTGTGCAGTCACCAGTTCAAAATTTTATCTAAGCCCGTATTCAAAATTTTGCCGTCATAACAATAAATGTGCTCGGCGTTGGACATGGCCGACAAAATGACACTATTCACCAAGTAAAACAAATGAAACACAGACATTAAAGGAAATTACAACTTCCAGCATCTGAATAAAAAGGGGAAATTACTCTAACATCGATTGAGTTATTCAGTTATTACATTCGACTCCACCCTTATTGAAATTATACTGATGTGCCGTGCTTATAGGACTGTTACTATCTTTGGAACAGACTGTATTATAGAGAAACTAGAAAAGAAATACAAAAAAATAAGAGCAGAAGCTCCCAGCAAGGAGAAACTCCTAGCCCCAGGCTCAAGCCAGAAAAAACAGAAAATAGGATATGATCCTTTACTACGTG
Source organism: Ammopiptanthus mongolicus (assembly GCA_039655645.1). Taxonomy (NCBI): domain Eukaryota; kingdom Viridiplantae; phylum Streptophyta; class Magnoliopsida; order Fabales; family Fabaceae; genus Ammopiptanthus; species Ammopiptanthus mongolicus. Next base: position 68,846,156 of record CM077351.1, on the reverse strand, counting down.
ATTCTCCCCCCATTACCTCAGATTCCCGTTTTTCTCTCCCTCCCTAACTAATTTTCTTCCCTCACATGCACTTTCTCTCTATGCAACTAACTTTACTCACACACAATTCCCATCTCTCCCATAATTAGGCATAGGCCTACGAAAATAGACTTTAGAGATCTTGGCCCTGGTCTTAGCAAGCTGAGGGGCTCCAAGGCCACCAACTTTGGGTCCTTGACTCTGTCACGTGCATTATGTGTTGATTAAACTTAATGCCGTGCCATTAAGAAATCTGACAAATGAGATATCACCAACTTCCATGTGATTTTTAATGGATAAGTTGTAATTTTTTTAACTCCCTTTGTGCATGAAAGGACAAAATACCCCCTTTAATGTGTATGGATAAAGTAAAGCTCTTCTTCCCAAATAACCAACCCTCGCTCAATCATCTACAACCCAGAAATTCTACTCTAACAGAAACACACTTACAACAGAAACCACCTCATGTTATTCCATGAACACAAGAACCAGCACCAACTACCCAATATCCACTAGGCACCCAGAAACTTCACCATGAAAGACCTGTGAACAGTCCCATCAAATTCAATCAAACAACCATCATCCAGCCCTGCAAATCCCACCCCAAATCACCGTGAATCAGCTCCATCAACCTGAAACCGATCTGCTGTTTATGCTACTGTCTGCAGCAAACAAGCTCTAGACCTACCTCTTTCAAACTCAGACACCATCAATCTTGGCCTAGAACAAAAACTAACACAATCAAGGAGAAACCAAAATCAACTTCATTCTCCAATAACCCATCTCTGCACACCACTACCTAAGAGTCAGGGTCAAGCCCTAGAAAAGCCAGAAGCCACGCTTGACCATCAAACCACACCCATCCTAAACCCTGCCTCCATCTCTGCCGAAATCCACCTCGATCCAGGAAAGATAATGTTGCTGCAATTCAACCTAAACCAGAGCCCCCAAACAGCTATCAACCAGTTACCCAGATTCAACCCCTCTCCTCGTTGTGCCACCACCTGAGACCACCATGCTACTATCTACAAAAACTCCAGCACCTTGCCACCACACAGTCTCCATAGCTACATGAAGCTTAGCCGTCAAGCAACCACAAAAGCTCCACTGTTGCTCCTTTACCTTACCTACTCAATCCAGCACTCAGCCACCACAACTACATGGCCAATATCATCCCTTTACCCAGAATTATGTACCTCAACTAAGTCCTTGCCACTCACGAATACAGCAATGCCAAATATGGCACCTACTTCACTTCCACGTGCAGGTCAAACCCATACCTGACTGTCACCTTCACAGGCTGCAGGCTCTGCTACTTTTAACACCATTGTCATGGTCAAGGAGATAGAATGGTAGCAGGAAACTACACCAAGAACCAAGAATGGATGGAGCTCCAAAAGAGAATGTGAATCTTTTTCCTTTTTACTTTTTGGGTACAAGAATCTTTCTCGTTTTACTGCTGCAAATTCTTTCAATTGTTTTTAATAGAGGGTAAAAATGAGAAATCAACACTAACTTAAGGGTCAACACTCAACACAAACTTAGGATGTGTTCATGTGTTATCCTATGTAACAATATTTATAAAATCACAAGGCCATGACTCATATTTATGCAGTGTACTAAAGTTACTCAGCAAGTTAATTACAACTTTTCAAAATATGTTTCTTCCTAATAGAAGCATTCATTCAAATATCCGGCGGTCAGAAGATTTTTTTATCTTTTATTTTTTTATTTTTTTTTTTTTAATAAAAGCTGTCAGAAAACGTCGAATAAATCATACACTCCATGAACACTAGTGAAAGAAAAATGAAAGTGCTTTCGAACTAGATCTGAAAGAAGCATATGACAAAATACATTTGTCCTTCATAAACAAAGTCCACACTATCTGGTAACAATGTCTGCATATCAACTAGTTGGCCATTCAAATCTTCTATTAATCAGTATTGTAGGCTATTTCTAGCCATTGACCAGCAAACACAATCATACGTTTTAGAAAAAAAAGACATATGAATAAGCAACTCACCTTCTTGTGTAGAACAGATGATAGGTGCTTAATCTTAGTTGTGAGTTGTGCAACTGCAAAAAATTAGCACGATAGCATTAATTCCTTTGCTGGTGCCTATTACCATTGTAATAAGCATCAACAAAATATATTCAAAATTAACACCTCAACTTTCACCCAGACCTATTTTGCAATACGACACACTTTTCCAGATTTGGAAAGAAAGGAAAGCAAACCTATTCCCTTCCTTCCAAATCCTATTTATCAAGCATTGCATAAATCAGTTAACCAGTAATTTCCTTTACCTTGAACACGAGCAGATCCACAATCTGACTCAGACATTTTAAACTCATCTCTGACCTTTGTGAGCTCAATTTTCAACTTTTCTGCCGAGGACATATTATCTGGATGAAAGTACTGGAATAAACACAAAGTGGCAATATTAGGGCATCAAGTTAGTTAACACCATTAACAATAGTAGATGTTAAGCTATGGACACTTGAATAAAACAACAGATATCAACAGGTTCTTTCAATAATATACAACCAGCAATTTTCAAGCACAGAAGTACATGACACCAACAATCAGCAATCCAAAAACTAAAAGAACCTCATCTATGAAGCACAAGTACTTCATAATGTCTGCTGTACTCATTTCGGATACGTACCCAATACCTATACCAATATCGAACTCGGATACTTGATAGATGTTAGTTTGCATTATATTTTCAACGACTAAGCTCAAAATAAAACTTTTTTTCTCCACTTATCCCCCTCAATCATGAAGTGATCCAACTATTGGGTTTTATTTATAAGATTTTATGATGCTTTCATATTTTTTATGTTTTTTGAGAAGATAAATATAATTTTTATATGTATGTTACGTCATATCATACCATACCCGTATCTTGATTTTTTAAAAGTATCTTGATTTTTTAACAGAAGCAGTATCTGCATACCGCACCCATGTCATATCCGAGTATGATGCCCGGACCCTCCAAAAATGGAAAAGTATTTGTGTCGTACCTGTGTCCGATACCGATACTCGTAGGATACTTCCAGATAAGTATCCAAGAAGTATCCCTTTTTATTTTTTATTATTTTTAACGAATACTCGTAGGATATGTACATGATTCTGGTTATGTACATGATCCACTCGATGATGGTGTTGGACTTCTTGAATTGGCAGAGATGTCTCTTGATCAGTGCTATCAAAAGCAGATGCTGGATTATGGCGGCCAGCCAAAAATCCGCCATATAATATGGTGTTGCGGCCTACGGCAAAAACATGGCGGATATAATAGGCATTGCGGCCTATGGCGGCTGGCACAGAATCCGCTATGCCATAACGTCATGGCGCCGCCATGGCGGCGATTTGACAGCATTGCTCTTGATGAACCAAATTTGGAAGCTATGAATTTTTTAACATTAGACATTAATTTAGTAAAGATACTTTTGAATCGTTGGCTATTGTATAAAGTCGAGATTTGTTTTGAGTTCTAGTAAAGATGCATTTGTTGATATTCTGACAAAGGAAAAGAATATATTACGATATGGGCATAAACTGCAATTTTTTGTTACGATCACAAATATCCTTTTGTAAAGTATGATTATCATAATTATATATTAATGAGAAATGATCAATGTCTCTTTCTATACAAATATTTTGCATCTATATAAAATATATATATGTTTTTCTATAAAAAAAAAAAATAACTTATCCAAGCCGTATCATATCTTGAATTTCAAAAAATTAGCCATATTTGTGTCGTATCGTACCCGTGTCGTACTAAGTATCCGGGCTTCATTAATCCGACACACATACCCATATCCGTGCATAGCAGTACCTCATGCAAAAGGATATAGCAATCATGCCCATAGCTTGATGGATGACAAATATCAGAGGCTTGAATCACTTCATTAAAAAGATACAGTAATCATGGCTTCAATATATTCAATGTCTGTGCATTTGTTCAATATTGACTAGAATAAGCAGTATCTAAGATTACACCAATACAGAGAAAACAGGGAACAATGAATATATAAATTATAGGATATGACATTTGAAAGAATGTTGCTATAAATATGTAATGTCGCAAGTTGTAACAATAAAATGAAGGTTCACATCACCAACCAGGAAGGAGAGACAACAATTCAAATTATGTTAACAAAATAGACCAAATCAAACCATACTTACCTTTTCAACAAGATGCTCTTTAGGAGGCCCCAGCAAGTAGTTTGGAGTTCCACCCAATTGGCCCAAGATTTCAATTCTCTGCACTGGAAAATCCATAACATTAATTATTTCTCTCAAATGAAATTATGTCATATTAGCACTACTACATGAACACACACACACATAAATATCAGAACTCAGAATTGATTCCCCTTCATATCAAATTGTTAACGATTCTGGGACATTTCAGCTTCGAAGTTATATTAAAGCCAAAAACAAGAAAACAAAACAAAATTATCTCATATTAGCACTACTACATGAAAACACACACATAAATATTCGAACTCATAATTGACTCCCCTTCATATCAAATTGTTAACGATTCGGGAACATTTGAGCTTTGAAGTTAAATTAAACCCAAAAACAAAAAAACAAAAATTATGAACTTGTGACTGACGTGAACTTTTCTTTGCCTTTTCACCCTCAGTTTCCTGCATGTGAATCAAGCTCTGTCTCAAATCCGTAAAGGAAAGTCCTTTGACGGTTGACACAGACTCCTTCTCTTCCATCTCCCTTAACCTTCTCAACCTCTCATTCAATTCCCCAATAGAAAACCCTTCTTTTCCTTTTCCCTCTGGCCTCAACTTCTTCAATTTCTCTCCCAATTCCACATACCCATACATCTTCACAAACTCTGTCTTCATCGCCCCCAAGGATCCATCTCTTTTCATCTTCTCCTTCATTTCCCTTCCGAAAACCGATTCCGGCAACGGACTCGTGCCGCCGATCACCGTCGACGACGAAGAACCGGAATCCGACGGCTTTGATTTCAACACATCTCTGAACGCCGGCAACGACAATGGACCCTTCGCCGCAGCGCCGCCGCCGCCACGTGAAACCTTCATATTCTGCAAGCTTTCGCGAATTGCGTCCAATGAGAACTTGCCAGCTGGCTTTGCGGTTTTTAAATCGGAATCTCCCGTCGGTTCGTTAGGTTTTTGAAACACGCTGCGCTTGTAGAGATCCTGAAATAAGATCGGTTGCGACGATGACGGATCGCCGTCGGGCGGAGGAGGCACGGTGGTGCGGCGGCGGAACTCCGATAGGTTGCGTTGGATTTCTTCGATGGAAGTTTGGGGATTTGATGAGGGTTTTTCTTGTTTGAGACTTTCCTTGACGTCTCTGAAATAAGAGGAGAAGGGAGAGTTGGAATTAGTAGGAGGTTTATCGCCGCCGTCGCCGGAGGAGAAGAGACGGCGGAGGAGGGAAGGGTTAGTGATTTTTGTGAATGTGAAGAAAGTGGTATTGGATTTGGTTCTGTGGTGGAAAAGGAGAGCCATGGTGAAGATAGAGAAGGGAAGGGTTTTGAAAAGTTAGGGTTTTATTTAGTTAGAGCGCCTTACTCAACTGGAAGCACAAAACGGCTATGTTTACGGCCGTTTTATGTAAATGTAGAGAAATTGCAGAGGTGGCTGAGCCCAAGCATCTTTTGACGGGGATGATTTAAATAAGGTTTAATTACTTTCCACATCCACACACAATTCGAAAATTTTTAAATAAGTTTCTCAATTAAAAAATTTGTTATTGGGTTTCGAAACTTCTATTTTATAATTGGATTCCTACATTTTAAATGTTTATAATCGGGTTCTTGAATTTATAAATAATTTGTAATTAGGTTTTCGGGATAGAATAAATTTTAAAAATCTTTGCTATTATGAGTGATGTAGTGGTTTTATAACCTCCAAGATAGACAAGAATCCTGAAAGAAGATTATAAGGTATTCTAATTACAAGGTTGTTTTTCTACCACAGGAATCTAAATACAAATGTTTAAACTGTGGGGACCCAATTAGAAAGTATTTAGAAATTCAGGAACCCAATTACAAATTTTTTTAGTTTGGGGACCTATTTAAAAATTTTCAAATAATTTGGGGACTTCATAATAATTAAACCTTTAAATAATCATTAAGTGAATGTTTGAAAGATCTTAAAAGAGGGTGTTTGGTTAAGATTATTTCTTACTCAAACAGTTATTTTTTTATGGTAAAAGCTGGTATGTTTGGCTAAACTGATTAAATTGCAAAACACTTGTTTTTATGAAAAAAATTGTTTTTAGATAAAGTAGAAGTTTGAAGCTTATTTAAGAAGCTATTAGATTATTTTGAAACTAATAACATTCTTCCTATTTAATCCCTATAAAAGTAACTACCAAATAAATATTATTAAATTATACAAATAACTTCATACCCTTGTTGGTAATTTAATATATATAAGTGATTTTTTTACATAATCCAAACTAAATAGATTATCTAATAATCGCTTTTCAACAAACACATCCAAACATAAAACTGTTTTTGTTATAATCGATTATAATAATAATCGATTATTTATTTAATCGATTGTTGAAATAATCAAATTTTCACAACTGATCCAAATATACACTAAAATTTATTTTAACTTTTAAGAATAGTTTATGACAATAATTTTATCATTTCTTTATAAAAAATTTTTAATTTATTTTAATAAGCTTATAAATAAAAGTTCTTTTCAACCTTTTAAAAATCACCATATTAAATATTATGAAAATTCGGAATGCATGTATGCACATGTCTTAAAATATTAAATGGCAAAATTGTTAGACTGATCCCATAATTTTTTTTTTTTAATATGGTCCTCTAAAAATACTTTGTTTGGATAAAGTAGTTCAAATTTCTCGTATTTCAAATTCTTTGTTTGGATAAATGATTTTAATTTCATTTATTCCGATGACGGTCCGAAGATCGAAGGCGTCGGTGGTCCAACGACTGTCTGACGGTGGTTCGACGGCCATCGATGGCGGCCCGATAAGATTCACGTTAGAGAGCACAAACGAATTTCAAATTCCTTGGTTTGAGATGGTATTTGAAATCCATCAAATTTAATTCAAATGAAATATTCCATAAAATCCATTCATTCTTGAAATCCTTCACATTTTATATCCAAACAAGTTATTTTGGAGTAATATATTTTAATTACCCTCTATATATTAGTTTATATTCAAACAAGTGATTGAGGAAGAGATTTCCTTTCTCAAATTAAGACCCAAAATCAAAATATTTGTGTTAGACAAATTTTCACCATAAACACCATACCATCAAATGTGTAATTCGTTAAGTACGTGGTTTATTACTGTCTCTAATTTTGATTGGATATTTACCATTTTATAGTTGATTAAGTGTGTGTTTGGATTAGCTACAAAAATTTGATTATTTCAATAATCCATTATAATAGAATCAGTTTATGTTTGGATACGTTCGCTGAAAAGCGATTATAAAATAATCTATTTCGTTTGGATTGTGTAAAAAAATCACTTATATATAATTAATTACTAAAAAAGTTAAGAAGTTATTTATATTATTTAATAATATTTGTTTGATATTTAGTTTTGTAGGGATGAAATAGGAATAATGTTATTGGTTTCAAAATAATTTAACAACTTTTTAAATAAGTTTCAAACTTCTAGCTTCTCTAAAAGCAACTTTTTTCTCATGAAAACAGCTATTTTGAAATTTAGTCAATTTACTCAAATATATCAGCTTCTACTGAAAAACAATTTTTAGCATAAAAAAATAGCTGTTTGGATAATAATTAATCTTACCCAAACACCCTCTACGATCACATACACTTTTTTATAAGACAAATATATTGAAGGAAGTATTTTAGGTACTTCAACACGTATACAAAAACAGAAAAAACAGAAAACCTGAAAACACTTACACTTACAGTTTATAGTGTTCCTTTAAACATTCTAACAGACAATTACACAGTATGGAAAGAGAGATGGAAACAACATATATATGCTTTTGAATAAAACGAAGTCCAGGATCGAAATTTCACACGGTCCGGCAAACAAAAAATATCTAACTCATCATTTTAAACACAGTCCCACACATCAACATGTTTTTTTTACGAGCAAAAAAATAAATTAAAAAAAATACAAAAATACTCTAACCCAGTTACATAAGAGTTCCAACAAAACGCAAAAGAAGTGATATGCAAATACATCATAATGGAAGAGTCATTCCAACTATATTGACACCACAAATTTCATCAATCATCTGCAGCATATCATTAAGAAATAGTACAACCAACAGAAAGATACTCTGTCCAAAAGAGGCAAAAAATTTAAAAAAATAAAGAATTTCTGTCCAGCATCGAGTTTCCATCAAACACATCAACGCAAATTTATCAGAATGTCACTGTTTCAATTTTTATTTTTTAAACTACCACCCTTTCCAAATTATATACAAAACTACCATCATTTTCAATAACATTGAGAAGTCCCTGTTGGTGGCCACGACTTCTCAACATGATTTGGGGAAATTTTTTTGTCACACCTAGTTGGGAAGTCTGGTTCATCAACCACGACTTCTCAACGTGGGTTTTAATTTGGGGAAATTTTTCTGTCACACCCAGTTGGGAAGTCTGGTTCTTCACCCCTCTAAGCTTTCATGATTTCACCCGTCTAAGCCTTCGTTCGTCTGATGACTTTCACCAGTCTAAATTTTCATGCTTTCACCCGTCTGAGCCTTCGTTCGTCTGATGACTTTCACCCGTCTAAGCTTTCAACCGTCTAGTGAAGCTTTCATCTGTCTAAGCTTTCATGTTTTCATCCGTTTAAGCTTAGACGAGTGAAAGTTTCATTAGACGGATGAAATTCATCAGACGAACGAAGGTTTAGACTGGTGAAAGCTTCATTAGACGGTTGAAAACTTAAACGGGTGAAAGTCATCAGACGAACGAAGGCTTAGACGGGTGAAAGCATGAAAGCTTAGACGGGTGAAGAACCAGACTTCCTAATTGGGTGTGACAAAAAAAATTTCCCAAATTAAAACCCACGTTGAAGAACCAGACTTTCCACCTGGTTGTGACAAATTTTATTTTCTCAGATCATATTGAGAAGTCGTGCCCTCTAAAGGCGACTTTTCAACGTAATTTGAAAATGATGTGGTAGTTTGATATATAATTTGGAAAGGGTGATAGTTTAAAAAATAAAAATTGAAACAGTAATATTCCGATAAATTTATCACACATCAACATGTTAAAAGAAAAAAGTTTCATATTTTAAAAGAAAAAATCCCTTTGGCACAGTAAATTGAATGTGTGCCATGGAAGTTTCACACATATGATGACAAACGTAATGTGAAAAGGACATGTCAAACCTCCTCCAACATATATAACAAGAAGACAAATTTTCGATGATTATATCACTTTTTCATTGAACAGTATATTATGAATGCTGCTTTTTGAACAGTGAATCAGGACTCAGAAAGTTTTTTTTAGTTGAATATATAAAATACAACACTCAAACTATATATTACTCAAAGTATCTCAAACAAGCTATCATGTTCTGTATCATCAGAAGACATTTGAGCATGAAGTTTGAGTTGTTTTCCGATCGAGCTTCAACAAATTTGTAATGTTCACGTCTTGAGTTTGACAAGAAACGAGAACACATGGACACGTATATATGCATGGCTCATGTTTGTAGGACTGAAATGACGGTTTGTGTTAATTCTTGTGGCGACGGTTTCACAGAACATACATGCAATGCAATTGCATGACCGAGAGGACAAATATAGGAGGAAGGCTTTTCTCTCACAGTACCTACATGTCTTCATTTCTGCAACATATGCAGGGATGCTGATATGCTGTCTTATTTTGATATATTACATCATATCCCAATAAATAATATCAAAAAATAATAAGTGACAAGATATTATTGATTGGAATATGATATGATACATCAAAATAGAATAAAAGATCCTCATTATATGGATTGATTGATTATGTATTCCTTAGTTTGGGAGTGTGTATAATTGATAGCATCTTGATTGCTTAGATATTGGTCCCGTGAAATTCGGCCATAATGCTTTCTGTTCAGATTTGCTATAGCTGCTAGTTATGTTTTTTAGTTTTTTTTGGTTAGTATGGACATGCTTGATTTAATTTTGGTTTTTAGTTTTTAAAAACTATTTTATAAATTAATTTTAAAAACTGTTTTAAGAAGAGAATTTAAAAAAAATGTTTGGTAATCTTATCTTCCAAAACTGTTTTAGAGATGAAAAAAATGAAAAAACTTGTTGGATACATATTTTTAAAATGGGATCAAATGCGAGTTTTTATTCATAATGTCCCATTATTATTTATGTTTCTATCCACCCCACCTTTTTAATTAAGTACCATTGAATAATATATTGACGAAAAGGGATATATTTTTATAAAAGTAATATATAATTCACTTTCTAAAGTAACATATATTACAACAAGTTAATTAATAAAGTAAAAGTAATTAAAACAACGCTTGAATACGGTGATAAAGTGATATATAATTCACGTGTAAAGAAACATATATAAAGCAACATGTAGTGGTAAAGCCAAATAAAGGTTAAACTAATCTTTTGGTCCCTATACGTGACAATGATTTTGAATTTAGTCCATGCATGTTATATGAATGTCATGTTATATTTTAGATTATTATTTCATGGAATTAAATAAAAAATTAATAATTTAAATTAAATAATAAAAGTTGTCAAATATTACAAAACTGCCATTAATGAAAAGTGACATTTTTCCTTGTCTTTTTAGTTTTCAAAATTTGAATGTAAAAGTGAGAACGAAAACAGCGTATAGCTGATTAAGGGCTCGTTTGTATTCCTTTTTAAAAACTGTTTTTCATTTTAAAAAATTTAAAAATTCAAAAACTTGGTTGATGAATCTTGTTTTCTAAAATAGTTTTGAAATCTGATTTTGTTTTTTAGTTTTAGAAATTAAAAAAATGAAACAGTCAAGAGCTGTTTTTCTTCTCACTTTTGCATTTCAATTTGGAAAACTAAAAATTCACGGAGAAGGACCTGTTTTCATTAATGGCAATTTGGTAATATTTGGTAACTCTGATGTATAAATTATAAGTGCTTGTCCGCTCACTAGGACATGGTCTGATGCCTTTTGTAGTTAACATATGTTAAATATAGTTAACTTATGAAGCCTTTCGGAGCGCTATGCTCTGATGCCAAAGACCTGGTAACTATATATATTATGGATTGTGTAGTGCTACAGAAAAACTAATCTGTCTCAAACAGAAAAATACTTAAGAAATCCTAAGTCATATTAATTTTATTTTTAAAATTTAATATATAATTATAATTATATGTATTGATATAAATAAATAAATATGTATATTTATATAGGCGGTTGCGGGGCGGGATGGGTACTAGAGTTCCCGTACCCGCATCCATATCCTCTCTTGTTTGCAGGTAATTACTCAGATCCGTACCCGTATCCGTACTCACAAAGCAGGTATTTACCCTATCCATCATGGATATTTTTTACAAATACCCAACGGATAGGGTCCAAATTGCCATCCCTAGCTCCAATGATAACAACTTGTTAGGTTATATGACGAAAGTGTAGCTGAAATGGCAAGGCATATGATCGTATTAGAGATAGGATGTGGACACAATGTAACAATTAGTTTGAACCAATTTGACTTCGTTTTTTAGACTCATTTGACTTTATCAGTGCATGTTGCTTTATATATGATTCTTTATAGGTGAATTATATATATCACTTTATCACCGTATTCAAGCGTTGTTTTAATTACTTTTACTTCATTAATTAAGTTGTTATAATATATTCAGAAAGTGAATTATATATTACTTTTATAAAAATATATTCATTTTTATCAAGATATTATTCAATGGTACTTAATTAAAAAGGTGGGGTAGATAGAAACATAAAAAATAATAATGAGATGTTATAAAAAAAACTCGTAATTGATCCCATTTTAAAAATATGTATCAAACAAGTTTTTTATTTTTTTATTTTCAAAACATATTTTTGTTTTGGTAAATTGACGAAAACAAACAAAAAGGAAAACAACAAAACTAGGTTCTAAGGAAAGAAACACCCATGGAATCAGCCAACAACATGTTACTAATACCATGAGGAGGATTATCCATAATCAACCAGCGCTCATCCTGTGATGCTCCCATCTTGGCCAGAAAATCTGCACATTGATTCCCTTCTCTAAGAGTGTGATTAAGAGAGCAAGACCAATCTTGGTTAAGCTTGCTGCGAATCTCATAGATTATTGAAGCATACTTGTGGAAAGAGGGAACTTGATCATTCATCAGAGTAATGGTAGTCAAGGAATCAGAATAACATGTAATATTGCGGATACCCTTATTCCAAGCAAAATTAATGCCGTGCAGGAGAGCTAGTAACTCAGCGTGGAGATTGTCTGAATGGCCAATGAAACCCGCAAAACCAAAAATCCAAGCTCCATTTTGATCTCTAATTAGACCACCAAAACCAGCCCTACCTGGATTTCCAAAGGAGCTCCCATCCACATTAAGAACATAGGATCCATTTCTGTTTGGGTGCCAAACTACCCATTTTCCACAGCCTCCCTGGACGTATCACTATGAAAACACTTACTGATAGTGTCTTTGAGAGAGAGAACATTAGTTATCAATTTGTGCAAGGTCATAATCTCATTCCCTAGGCTCTGTTAATTACGAACTCGCCAAGCCCACCAAACTCCAGCAAGGAAACAACTCTCATGAGATCCAGACACACCATCCCTAATCCAAAGATACGGGTCCATCTGTGCGAAGAATTTAATACTGTTAAAACCCAAGGTAGACCACATCGTCCTTGATAAAGTGCAGTCCCTAACACAGTGTAAAAAAGTTTCCTCATGCAAGCTACATCTCATGCAAGCATTTGCATCTAGCATACCTCTATGGTGAAGGAGAGTATTTGTTGGGACTGCATTATGACAAGCTAACCACACAAGAAACTTAATATTCTCTGGAGAATTGAGTTTCCAAATCCAAGACCACACAGTCAAATTCGGTTCTTCTTCTCTCCCTTTCAAAATCCACGTAAAACCTGAAGCTGCAGAATACTCACCATTTGCACCATCACTCCAGATGAAAGAGTCCATAACACGTGGGTTAACATGGGCATGCATGTTGAGAATCTCTTCCTCAATATGATCAGGAATAATAGTTGCTAACCGCTCCAAATGCCATTCACCATTAGAACATACATCACTTATGGTTAACTGGGTATCCTGAATACTAACGAAATCAACTTGAGTGCAAAGTGGTCCGTACTTAGTCCACACATCATACCACAGGGACGTTTTTCCATCGCCTATGCGAAAACTGTACCCATTCCTAAGAGTTGATTTTGCTTTTGACAATGAGTTCCAAACATGTGAGCCAGCCCTGTTTCCTCCATCAAGAAAGCAACCATTCTTGACCTATTTTTTTGTTAAGAGTTGAACCCACAACTTGTCATGATATTGCTGCATATCCCGAACCTATTTGCCAAGGAGAGAAGTATTAACTTCTCTAGCCATTCTGACCCCAAGACCACCCAACTTCTTTGGACGAGCCACCTTGTTCCAACCAACTAAGTGAATCCCTTTATTCTGAGAGCCTTTCCAAAGGAAATTTCTGGTTGTCCTATCTATCATCATGAAAACACTTTGAGGAATCCAATAGATTTGCATATAATATGAAGGTATTGAAGAAAGGACTGATGTAGCCAAAGCTAGCCCGCCTGCTTTATTCAAAAATCTGTTTTTCCAAGAAGCTAATCTATTCTACATTTTTTCTATAATAAACTCAAAATCAGCTTTTTTAGTTCTTCCCTTGAGAAGCGGAAAACCCAGATACCTGTCCAAAGCAGTAGTACAACGAATAGATGAAATAGAGGTGGATTTATCTATCTTTGTTCTACTAACACCTGAGGAATAAAAAGCCCTTGACTTGACCAAGTTGACCTTTAAACCCGTGGCTTGACCAAACTTATCAAACAGATTAGCAATGAAACGTGCTTGGGAGCTCTTTGCTTTTGTAAAAAGGAGCCCATCATCAACAAAGAAAAGATGGGAAATATTAGGACCATTTTTAGAGATCTTAATGGGCAGCCAATTCCTATCTTGGACACCTTCTGAAATTGCCAAAGAAAGCTTCTCCATGCAAATGACAAAAAGATAAGGCGATAGGGGGTCCCCTTGCCTTAAACCCCTTGTTGGAGAGAAATTAGGCAATCTCTTACCATTCCAGAGAATAGAAAGTGAAGAAGAAGCAACACAATGCATGATCAACTTGATGATGATGGGAGGGAAACCAAAATCATGTAAACAACTTTTAAGGAAATTCCAATCAACATGATAATAAGCTTTTTCAAGATCTATTTTGTAGGCCACCTCCCCATTCCGATTCTTTGACTTGTGCATAGCATGAATAATCTCTTGTAGAATTATAGCATTATCTTTAGTATCCCTTCCAGGGAGGAAGCTACTTTGATAAGGGCCAATGAGATAATTTAAAAAAGGACGAAGCCTATTCACTAACATCTTAGATATGATTTTATATACAGTGTTGCAAAGACTAATAGGCCGAAATTCTTTGAAATTACCTGGAGTGTCAACTTTTGGAATAAGAACTATAAGAGTTTCTGCAATCGATGACTCAAAGTAACCCGTAGCAAAAGCATCACTAACAAGCTTCCAAATGTCATCTCCAACCACATGCCAATATTGTTTGAAGAAAATAACTTGAAAACCATCGGGACCAGGAGCTTTATACGGCTTCATAGAATTAAGAGCCCTAGAGACCTCCTCCTTGCTCATTGGCTTAGTTAGATTCCTAATGCTCTCTTCCTCAAGGCAAGGAATATTCGAGACTACAAAAGGAACCGATTGGCCATTATGAGGGGAACAAAATAAAGACTTAAAATATTTTTGAGCTTCCTCTTGCAAGATGCCATCATCTGTAACCCAAATGCCATTGGGAATAGTCAACCCATGAATCTTGTTCTTCTTTCTTCTAATAACAGTTTGAGCATGAAAGAAAGCTGTATTTTTGTCCCCAAGTTTCACCCATTTTTCTCTAGACTTTTGGTACCAAAGAAGCTCCTCCTGGAAAAGAATTTGGTTGTATTCCCGTTGGAGCTTGAGCTCAAGTTGAACAAGCGCCAAAGAATCCACATTTTCAAAGGCTCTTTGAATTCCTTGCAACCTGGCTTCTAGATTTTTCTTCTTCTTGAAAATGTTGCCAAATACCTCTCTGTTGAAAGTGATAGATTCATCCCTGACATTAGCCAAAGCATCAAGAGGTCTTCCTCTCTTATTATTCCAAGCATTCTCCACTACTTGGCTATATTGATCATGGACAATCCACGCAGCTTCAAAGCGAAAAGGGCGAGGTCCTCTCACTTGAGGTAAACCACCACACCGAAGTAAGATAGGATTGTGATCCGAATGAAGTCGACACAAAACCTCTACAAAAGCTTTTGGGAAGGCCATGCGCCACTGAGTATTAGCTAGATCCCTATCCAACTTTTTTGCTATAGTTCTGTTACCACGACAATTTCTATGCCAAGTAAATCGCCCTCCCACAGTATTCAAATCCATCAAACCACAATGATCCAAAACATTAGCAAAAGCTTCTGCCCTGGAAATTGAAAAGAGCCCACCTCTTTGATCACCAGGAAGAAGAGTTTCATTAAAATCCCCTAAGAGCAGCCAAGGTGAAGTTATATTTGGACTGAGATTGCACAAATGTTGCCAAAAATTTTGACGATTCGATGGAATTGGACTAGCATACAAACCCGTACAAGTCCAACTTTTAGCTCCCAAAGAAATACTGAAAGTCACAGCATGAGCACAAACATCCAAAACAGTAGCTGCATAGTTAACACCAATCTTGACCTTCAATGATTGAGACTGGACTATACCCTACCTGGTTCCAAAAAGCTTGAGTTCTACCAAACTGAATGTGAGTTTCCATAATAAAAAGGAAAGTGGATGAACTTTTCTAATCAGACCCTTCATATGGCGCTTAGCTCTAGCATTTTGAGCCCCTCTAATATTCCAAGAGAGGATGGAAATATCTTTAAATTCCAGCATCATATCCATAAGAGTAAAAAAGAGGTAAGGAAATAAACTAAGAAAGGAAATCATTGCTTAGCTACCTCGACCTCCATTTCCAAACCTTGCTGCATCTCTGGCACCGTCTCAACTGAGTCAACTTGGTTTGCATCCTCCTGCACCTTCGTCCCTTGCATGGAATCTGGGGGGTCATCAATGAAACTAAACCTATTTGGTGCGATTTGCTCAATATTCATGATGGTTTTAACATCCGGATCCAACCTGGTTTCGCAAATAGTAGGAGTTTGTATGGCCTGAGAGGAGTGTAAACTCGTTACGTGCATGGCCTCTGAGTTTGCGCCTGACACATGCAGTAAAGGAGTGCACACTTTTTCAGTGATGCTAACCTCCACATTATTGGGTCCCACGTTTTCCTTCACATTGATAGAGCTACCACCGCCTGTCTTCAAAACAGGTTTGAAAGATTTCCATATTTTTGACTCAGTTTCTTGTCTCTGCCTTTTGTTTTTATCATTCGAATTCACCTTAGCAACTTCCTTTTTACCACCTGGTGGATCCCTTGCCTTGAGAGGAGTATGCTTCTTAGAAGGGTTAGTTGCTTGATAATCCCTATTTGGAAGGGATTTATCTTTCCTTCCGTTACCATTACTGATAGCCTTCCCTATTTGCTCCTTGATATCATTGCCTTTAATGACTTTGTAATTTTTTCGTTGCTTGCGCTTGACAATGAGCCATTCACCATGCACCAAATCCGTGCTATCACTTGTAACGTCGCCAGCTTTTATCCCCGAGATATCCGCCTGCGATCCCTCACCATTATTATCAGCATTAACCTTCGCTGGCATCGGCTGGACTTGGGAGGAAACCGCCACGGTTGCATTCTGTTCCACCATAACAACCCCCACCGTAGCCGTTTGGTGTGGAGGAACCTGGTTACACTCCTGTTTTTTCTTGCACTCTCTTGTTAGATGTCCATAGTAACCACAAATGGTACAAATTCTGTGCAGACCCTCATATTCCACCTTATACCAATAATCTTTCATCCATACCTTTCCCACCACTGGCTTGTTCAGATCCACTTCAACACATACCCTTGCAAAACGGCCCCTGCGAACATATAATGTATTGATATCAACCTTTACAGGCTTTCCAACCGCTGTAGCGAGGGTAAGAAGAATGCTTTCGTCATAGTAGAACAAATTCAAACCCGGAAACCTAATCCATACCATTGTTTTATCAATCTTAGCAACTGGAGACATGAACTCAGGAGACCAAGTTTGCATAGTAAGATAGTGATCAAATATCATCCAAGGCCCTTCATCCATCACCTTAGCTCTATCAGCTTCCTTCTCAAACTTCACCATGAAAAAATTGTTGCCAATATCCATGATTTCAAACCCAGCCATTAACTTCCATAATCTCGCTAATCTATCTCTTAAAGTATTGTAGCCAATATTTTTGCCCAAGAGACTAATCACTAACGCATCTTGCCATGGAGTGTAAAGACCTTCAAACACTGATTCTGCAATATGCACCTTTGGCTTCAAAGGATTGCCATCTTCATATTCTATCCTTGCAAGGTTTTCCTTTAGGAGATCAACTCTTGGCCTTGCTACTGGAATATCTTTCTTTCCTAGGACCATGTCTCTAAAGGAGACTTTAGTTTTCTTGTCAGCAGGTTGATTATGGCCTCCACCGTCAGGTGGTTCATGGTTTGATCCTCCATCTCCCTTTCCGAGAGCAGAGAAAACGAAACTCGTTGCCATTCTCTTTTCAAAACATATTTTGAAAACAAGTTTATCAAACAATGTTTTTCAATTTCTCATCTCTAAAACAGTGTTAGAAAATAAGATTAACAAACAGATTATTTTTAAATCTCTTCTTAAAACAGTTTTTTAAATTAATTCATAAAATAGTTTTCAAAAACTAAAAACCAATACTAAATCAAACAAGCCCTAAGTTTTTTAATTCCCAAAACTAAAAAACAAAATCAGATTTCAAAATTAGTTTAGAAAACAAGGTTCATCAAACAAGTTTTTGAGTTTTTAAATTTTTGAAAATGGAAAATAGTTTTTAAAAAGGGAATTCAAACAGGTCTTATGTTTTTTTAGTTTAATTTTGGTATACTATTACTATAAATTTTTCTACATTGTCAATCAATTATAAATCACAATATGAATGACTTTTAAAGAGTTAGATTAAAAGTCAAACATTTTTAATAATATGACAAATTATGATTGATCAACGGTGTAAAAAATATTTACACTGACAATACATATCGATTTAATATATATTTTTTAGGGTTTTTCTTAGGTTACATGGTAAGGAATTTAAAATATTTTTTTTCATGAAAAGTTAAGTTTCTTCAATTTTTAATATGTTTTTTTTATATGTTAAATACTCTATTTTCATTATAAAATTATTAAAATTGTAACAAGTATTCTCAAAGTATTGATTAGAGAGTTTTTATTTTTTTCAATATATGATTTTCTCTTATAAAATAAGGGGAAAAATAATTTCATCCATGGAGTTGGTATTTACATGTAAAATTCTACCTTCTCAATTTTTTTAAAAAAATTTAATTCATAACCTTTTAGAACATAATAATATCTGATATTGGGTATTGAGCCGACACTTAAAATAAAAATATAATAGACAAAATTACTCTTTTGGTCCCTTATCTTAATGATTTTTTTTTCATTTTGGTCTCTTAACTTTTTTTTTGTGACAAATAAGTCCCTTATGTTTACAAACATTAACAACGTTAACTTAAACATTAGTAAACACCACCTCAAACTGTCCTACGTGTTCGTTAAGTATCCAAAATGGTGCTAACGTGATGTTAGCTTAGTGGCTTAGCCAAAACGATGTCATTTTGACGACTTCAAATCGGTGTTTGAGTAAAGTAGATGTAAACCAAACTTTTTAACCATGGTTGTAAGAAAAAAGATTGGTAACCATGAACTCTAGGTCACCATTTAAGGGGGAGGAAGATAACCCCTGTACCCCCAATGGTAACAATTAGGTCACCAACCACTTAATACGTCAAGTTATGGAGTTAACAGACACGGTTAACAAAGTTTAATGAAGAGTAACACTTAGGCCAATATTGTTAATGTTGGTAAACATAAGGGACTAGTTTATTACAAAAAAAAGTTAAGACATCAAATTCAACAAAACAATTAACTTAAATGACCAAAAGTGTAATTTTGCCAATATAATATGATGAGGTCATTATATTTATGAATATTAAAGTTTTTCTAAAGTGGGTATATTTTTAAAGTATGTAAAAAAGTATCTACATTACATTTGATAAAGTCTATAGAGATATCAACTCACTAATAATTTAATGATAGATATTTCATTACATATTCAATTTATTTCTCATATATATAATAATATATAATATAAATATAAATGAGACACAGCTTTCAAAGAAATACAATGTACTACACATTATAAAAAGAATTTAATTGTTATATAATAATGTTGTAAATCCTTTTTACACAGACATCAAATCATAAATTATCAAGTCAGTAATTTTTTTTATTCATATTCCAATTATCTTAAAAGTTATTCATAACATGATTGGTGATTGATTAGCAATACTGTCAATATATAATAATTAAACTCTTATAAAAATGTCAATCCTTTTCGAAAAATGATTTGAAGCCATAAGAGAAATAGACATTATTAGATTCCTTTTTTTTTTTCCGCTACAAGATTCTTTTTATCTTTGACTAGGACTAGGACTAGGACTTGGATTCTCGTATGCATGGCTGTCATACAAATCTTCGGATACTGTTATGACTATAACGTACAAAAAAAAAAAGAATTGAATGAGATATTTTATTCTATTTTATTTGCTTTAATATATTCTAATAAAATTATAATGTTGTACTTTCTAATCTCATTTTATTTTTTAGATTTAATGGTGTAAAAATTTGTTATATTATTAATCAATTATGAATTTAGACATGATTTAAAAATACATTACAGATTTAATGGGGGTACGTTATCGGTGTAAAATTTTTTTACACGATCAATTAATCTTAAATTATCATATTATAATAATGTTTAATAACTCATATCAAAACCATCTTAAAAGTTATATATAATATAATTTATAATTTATTCCCATAATAAAAAACTTTACACGATCCATCTATCAAAATTAAACTGATACATCAAATATAGATTTTCTATCCGATTTTATCACATACACCAAACATTACCATAGTCCTACTCTATGAACAATTGGGATTTCCCACCTTGAAAGGGATGGTGCGTAACGTCACTGAGCCACCATAGTGGTCCTGCCGTCCTGGCCTTCATGATTTCCCAATGATTTGCACAACGCGTGAGATCAATTGAAATCTAACGGTGGAAATAAAATTTGCATGTTCAACGAGGTTTTTTGTTTTCTCTATCTTCCTGACCCTAATTAAAACCCAAAAAATCCATACTCAACACAATCAAGTTCCTTTAGTTTCTATCTTCTCCATTTCATTGCCAATGGGGGAGCCATGCCACAATTGGTTCTCTGATATCGTAAGTAACCACACACACACACACTCTAACTCACACAACATCAAATTATATTTTATATATATATATATATATATATATATATATATATATATATATATTCTACATATTCTTTACATTAGAGTATACATGATAGGTTAATATATATGTAAGCAATGTTTTAAATTACGGTTGCGACTGTGATTACAATTACCTTGCATGCGTTTATACATTGTGGAGTTTATCAATTAAAACCAGAAAATCGCAGACTAAATTGCACTTACGAACCTCGTTTTGTACTTTGTATATACGTATATGTATATGATCAAGTTTTATGTATAGATTGGTGTCTTAATTTGAATTGTATTATAGGAAATGCAAGATTTCTTCAACCAATGCCACAAGATTGACACATTAGATGAAGATCAGATTTTTCGAGAGATCATGCAGCATCCAGCTTTCTCATCTGACAGTGAAATTCACTCTCCTACTACTCAAAATAACTCCACCGCCGCGGCTGAAGGTGGCATCTTTGGCGGCACCACCATCGTCAGCAACAACAACAACAAGCATGGCAACCTTATGCTAAAGAGCAACAACTCCAACTCCATCTTCTCCCAACATGCACCACAAAAACCTGTTGCTGCCACCTCTCCAATGGCCTACATTCTGTCTTTCGATGACTCCACCGTTGTCGCGGCCACCCGCGAAACCTACGGCGGAAAACAGCCCTGCCAGGAGCAACTAGGTGGTGGCGTACTTCTTCCATCAAAGGAAAAACATGAGTTACTGGAACCAAGGGCCAACCAAACAACAAGGAAGGTTAGAAACTCTGCAGAGACATTAGACCACATAATGGCAGAGAGAAAAAGAAGAAGGGAACTCACTGAGAGATTCATAGCACTTTCAGCTACTTTACCAGGCTTGAAGAAGGTTAGTATGTGATCAAGGGACAACTTTTATAAACAATGGAATAATTGCATGTTAATGTGGAGTCCATCAATGATTTATCTGTTCAAAATTATTTTAATTTTGATTTCTATTAATTATTCTACTGCATTCAATATATCATAAAAAATTGAGTTTAGTTTAGTGTAGTCATTGCTACAAATTAAATGTATCAAAAAAAAAAATTCTAAGAAGAGAAACTTATAAAAAAATGCAATTTGATTTTAAAATGTTCTCTTCTTTTCATTGTTTCTTTTTTTGTTTCATTAGTAATATATCACGATGAATGCAAATTGTTAATTTGATTTCATGTGATTTCTTATAAGACTTAGAGTTCACAACTTTGATGAGCTAGAACAATATATCATGGACATTTCATTCAAAGGCAAAAACTTAAAAATTTCTTATATATATATAATATCATTTAATTTGTAACTCAAGAATGAAATGGTTTTTGAAGTCTAGATTGACAAGGCCACTATACTTAGTGAAGCAATCACTCATGTGAAACAACTTCAACAACGTGTGAGAGAGCTAGAAGAACAAAGGAAGAAGATAAGTGTAGAATCAGTGTTATTCATTCAGAAATCCCACCTAGCCACTAACAAAGGCACCACCTCTGGTGCAATGAACTCTGATGATTGCTATAGAGCCAATGAAGCACTCCCTACAGTGGAAGCAAGAGTCTTTAAAAAAGACATACTCATCCGAATCCACTCCAAGAAACAAAGTGGCATTGTGCTCAAAATATTGTCGCATCTAAAAAGTCTTGATCTCTCCACAATCAGCAATAGTGTCTTGCCATTTGGGAATTCTACTCTTGACATCAGCATTATTGCTCAGGTAAATAATATAGCAACGGTCTTTGAAGGAATAGTTAAGATCCAACTCACATCTAGATTTGGATTGTCTGTCGTCGCTTGTACTATGTTTTAAACGGAAATCATTGATGATTTCCAGGAACTGTTGATGATTTTCAGAAAATTATACCATGACTGCAGGGTATAACGACTGTAGGGAATCCAGGTCCCTCATATCTCGTCTACAAACAATGTTTTTTTTTTTTTTTATAAATATTTCATTTATTTTGTTACGAATCAAAGCGACATAGACTAAATCTCACTGAATCGTGACAGCAAGGTCACTCTATCACTTACAATACCTAATCGCATATTTATGTCGTCTACAAAAGATTACAATCACCCAATTAGATTTTTGTTCTAAATTAACTGAATACGTGCATGTGCAAAGAACATTATTATGATTTTACAAAATGCTATAACTTTACTGCAGATGGGTGACAAATTCAAGGTAACAATGAATGAACTAGTGAAGAACCTGAGGCTGGCTCTCTTGGAGTCACCTGAACTACAACAGTGATCCATGCTGGAGTATCAAAGTATTGTGGGAGTTCTAGTTGAGGGTGTGATTTATTGGCTCTGGTATTAGGTTACTCTCTCATGTTATATATCCTCGAAGGAGAATCCATTACAGTTGATGAATAGAGTGAGTCACGGTTTCATGATATCCTCAAATTGTGTCATCATCTTATACTACATTCTGCAGATGATTGCACAGTTTCAGCATTGGAGGATCTAGTTCGAAGTTGGAACTTCAAAGGGCTGCAAATACTACAGGAGATAGGTTTGCTCGGTTTGGTAAATTAATGTGTTTCAAGTTATTTGTGGAATAAGGAACAACCTGGCTTCCTCTTTGATGTACTGGTTGATGATCGATGCTTTATAATTATTAAAATCAGTGGTTTATTTTATATATTAAAACAAGTCCTCTAAATCTAGTAAAAGGATTTGGAAGTTTTGCAGTGGAGTGATCTTTTTCTTTTCTTTGTTTGCGCATCAATATAAAAACGTTGTTTCTTTACTTGAATTTAATTTTGTTCTTTATTAATTACGATATCCCAGTCTTGTAATCATCAATAAATTAAGTTTACTTTCTGAGTGTTTATATATAATTATGCTTTTTAAACTTGAATCCAAATTATCTTCTCTAGTTTTAATTTTTAATAATAACAGTTTGAATAATTACTATGTTATTGATGTAATATATAGATAGGTGAAGGAGCTCATCAAAAAAAAAAAAAAAAAAGATGGGTGAAGGAAAGACTGGACACATGAATGGGAATTTTAAGTTGTTTTAGTAACTGAAAAAACTGTTTAATAATTAACCGTATTTATTTAAATTCCAAATTTTGAAAGACCTAGCCATTAGCCGTGTGTAATTAATTTCTTTTATATATTATAGCAGTAAAGATGGATAAATTCTTCATAGCATTCTTGATTAAAATATTTGCATATGACAAATTAGTAAGTCAATGTCTACTGAGATATATTTGAGTTTCATAGTAGAAGAGTAACTTTCACAGTCAGATATTGTCAAAAAAAAAAAAAAAAAACTTTCACAGTCAGATGAGAAAGCTAGCTGCTGCATGACGTCACGAAAGATCTGATCCTCATCTAATGTGTCAATCTTGTGGCATTGATTGAAGAAATCTTGCATTTCCTATATATTTAACAATTCAAATTAAGACACCATACTATATAAATACATAGTATCAATGGGAAACACGAGTATCATTCCACCTTTTGCATATTATGAAGGTTAGATGTTGGAACTGGTTTCAGGCAAAGTTAGGGAGATCATCCTATTTGTTTTTAGATTGATCGATCCATGTGTTAATCCTACTGACTGTATCTCTTTCTGATTCTCTTCGTAATTTCGGTTTTGTATATGGATTAAAATATTTATTATACTCGATCTTATAATAAACTTTTTGAATTATAAAAAAAATACGGAACATGAGTATAATTAATTGGAATGTGGAAGGTGTACTTACACACATAGAAGACGTATTATATGTGTATCAGGAGCCAGTATCCGCCCAAACTGTGTGTTTGTGCCATAATATGATGACAACAGGATGGGAGATAATATATTAACCAGCTGTGGATGTCATGTGGGAGGATGCACCAATGTCAGGATTGCACATGGTGTTAGATGGTTCAAGAAATTGAGAATTTGTGGAAGCACAGTTGGTATTGTTATTTCTCATTAGAGGAAAGGTTTGAAGCGTTAACGTTTGTGCAACCAAATGTAGTAGGTGTCAGAATTGTTACCTGATACTAGGGCTTTTCTGAAAACGACCTAAGTATTCATCCTATGATCCTACAAATAAAGGGCAGTACGCAAAGCATGCAGCTCCACAATAATATATCTTGATAGGACTGCCAATGTCATCATTGAATTAAGGAGTTGAAGATGGCTTCAGCAGATACATATATCAACCCGGTTGATCTCCAATACCCAAAGAATAAAACTCATATTTGAGTTGAAGCAAACGAGCATGTCCGTTTTTATTCCTTTAAACAATTTGTGATCATTTGCTTCACAAGAGTGAGCATAAGTGTTGAAGAAGATTTCAGGATCACATGATGCAGGTGAGAATAATGTCAGATATGGAATGATTGATTGACTGTATCAGAGAGCAACAACTTCCTCATGCTGCCAAAATTGAAAGGCGGGAGTGCCATCAACAAGACAAGAGACATTGTGTCCACGGACAGTGGAGAAACACTCATAAAACTTAGATGTATTTGTGAAGTATGTCTCAAAATCACTTTATTTTGAAGGCAGCCTTTCAAGTTTGTTACTGACTACAACTTCCTCCAACAGAATAAGTGTTTTCAGTTGTGAACATCCAATTTTATTCGGGTCAAATTTTTTTTGTTTATAAATATTAAAAAAAACTAAAAAAATATAATTTGATCTTAGCCCAATTCTTAGAAGTTAGGCCCATCATGTTTTTAAAAAAAAATAATAACCATAAAAATAATAAAAAGGGAAAATAAAAAATATATGGTGAAGGTTCAGCTGTTTTAGTAGATAGGAAAAGATAGTGATAGTTATCACATATCAATTGTTTCAAATTCTCAAAACAGATCCATTCTTAGTAGATAGGAAAAGATAGTGATAGTTATCACATATTCATTGTTTCACACTCAAAACAGATTCTGCTCCATATGATTATCATAATCTATTTGAGATAGATAATTATTCTTTTTAATAGCTCATCTAATCTGATAAGAGAAAGTTTGTTACTTCCCCCTATATATTAAACTGTATTCCACCATGAAAAGGGACGAAAAATTATGAATGATCCCTCTCTCCTTTGCTTCTGAATTTTGTTGCTCAGTTCTTTCCAAATTCAAGTTACCTCATTAACCATTTTTTTCCTCTTCACTCCAGCTTTCTCTTGTCCACACACCAAACATTCCCCAATCACCTTCTACAAGTCATCATATACAGAATCCTTTTTATTTTCCATCTCCATCTCCTACCTCCGACCTTCATCACCAGTAGCATCCCATCACCGTAAAAGCAGAATTGCCTCAAGCCCAGAACGCAGAACAATGTTCTTTCCCCACCATGCAGCAACGCTACTCTTCTTCACCGCACTCATCATCACAATCCAGCATCCAATCACCGCACATACCATCAGTTGCGGCACTGGAACGCGAGCAGAACCCGACGGAGAAGAGCCGCCGTGTCTTCTGCTCCACCACCGCGAGTCCAGCCGTTCCTCGCCGCCACCACCACCGCTTCGGCTCAGATCACCGCGTTAGCCACAGGGTTGCCTCCACTTTGTTCTCTGTTTGTGCATGAGTGATGAGCAGAAATCCCTTTCTGGTTGTTCTTTTTTATTTGAACTGAGTTTGTTTTTTTTATTTTATGGGTAATGGGTTAAGTTATTGGGCCAATTAGTTAGTGGGCTAGAGTGAATTTGCTTTTAAAAAAATGAAGATGTCTTCTTTTAATTCACGTAACAATTTATGACGTTGATGTATGATTTTTCATCCTCAATTGTCGTATAATATTGTAAGGGTTTATCGTATAGCATTGCAATATTGAACCTTGTGCAAAAGTGAATTTTGAAATAAAATCCCTTTGTCTAAGATCATCTTCGAAATAAAATCCTCTAAAAAATAAAAAAAATATTTCCAAAATGATTAAAAAATATCCAACCAACAAATCATTTTTTACAAGAACTACGTGACTTTGAGTTTTCCATCGCACTAGGGAATACGTAGGAGTGAAATTAATCATTTCCTCACGGTTAAATTAAATTTTCCTATTTCAGTGTTGTTTATTTTCTCTTTATTCCTTTTTGGGTAAAATAAATATTTTCAAAGTTATTAAAATTTGCACAATTAACTTGAGGTACCGTTCTTAGAACGGACGATGTAGGATGCTAATACATTCCCTACTCGTAACCGACTCGCGAGCTCGATCTTTATTTCCTTCGCGGCTCCCAGACGGGATGGTCGCGACAGCTGGCGACTCCACTGGGGACATCTGAGAGTCAGGACTATCATGGTTAGTTGTGCAAATTTTTAATAACTTTTAATTATTTGTTTTACCCGTTTTTAGTTGTAAATAGTTTTTTTTTCCCTCTTTTGTTTTGTAAATAATTTTCCTTTGTATATATTCTTGAAACAGGATAGAGGACATTTGACATATTAACCCTAGGGTAGGTGACATCTCTTTTGTATGTGTGACTTTGTTTTGCAAGGTAGCTCATAGTTTTTAGGGTTGTACATGTTTGTATGCTCCCAACACACATTGCACTATCACTTACTTCACACACTGTTGGGCTCTATACCCGAGTCTTGGAACGCCATAGGATTAGAAGGGGCTTTGGTGGTGTTATTGTGACGTTTTTGCGTCCCTGACCATCACTAATTCTCTCGCTCAGATTGTTACCGGTACCATGGGGACTGCCATATTGTGACTTATTTGTCCCTGTGGTGAGGTTCATGGATCTGGGTAATCAGGGGACCACATTTATTATGGGTCTAGATCTATCTCCAGAGTCGTGCACATAAAATGCCAATAGAGGCCACACGGATTAGGGTTTGACCTTATAAATGCCATACCTTAGGCTCTACCATTCTAGGTTACAAGGAGGCATGTTTCTCCTAGACCCATCTGTTTCATGATAGAAAAAATCATTAAAAAAAAAGGTTTATCCCTCTTCTTTTTGTTGAAAAAAAATCGTTTTTTCATGCATCTCACATATTGATTTATTTTCAGGTTAAAAAATTTTATGCATGCCATGTATTCATATTTTTGAAAAAAAAAAAAGAATAAAAAAATTCATTCATCTCATGCATTGATATTTATAATTCAAAAACTCATTTTTCATGCATTAATAATTTTTGTGCCAAAAATAAAAAAATTCATCTTTCATGCATATCATGCACAAATAACTTTTTTATGTTATTTCATTAACGTCATAAATAAAAATAAAAAAAAAATAATTCATTTCATGCATAGTGCTTCTATGTTCCCATTTTTGGAAAAAATTAAAATATTGCGCTTCTATTGAAAATAAATATCAATCAAACTTTGGATCATAAGGAGGAACATGAAACAAGACTCGTGGGTCACAAGCCTTTGCCCAATCATGGAGGTTCATCTGTCAATGCCATAAAGGGGCTTTCAGAGTCGTTTATCAGAAGTTAGGTAGCCCATGTCAAACTTTTATGGGACTATTTTTTTGAAGATCTATGAACATGTGGGTGGATATAAGCCTGATTGAAGAAGAAGGTGATCATGATCAAGGATCGCGAATGGAGCAAACAAAACTGAAGTGCCGATGCACCTTTAGGAGAATCTTTTTGAAGCATAATATGATTATGATGGTTTCAACATCGTCGTGAGAAATTATTATCTGATGGAATATTGAGAGTTCAATATTGAAGATATCCTATCATCACAAAAGATTCACCTTTGAAAAAGGGGCAATCCTTTGAAATTCTTGTTGGGGTTTCAAGAGAGATAATTTTAAAAACAATTTATAAAAACCTCTTGAGCAGAAAAATCCCTTTACTAAAGGACCACGTATCGCACATGAATCACAAGGATATTGTGTTTACCTCTTGAAGCGTAGCTTTAGCACAAACAATGTGAGCACGTCAGCAGCACTGGTAAATCACGAACACTGCTACGGTGTGAATGGCAACTTGATCTACATAGCTACATAGCAGCAGATCCGAGGAACACTGCTGCTACCACCACAAAGGGAGATGTTCTTCTCTATCACCAGTATTGCAAAGTAGAAATATCTCTACTCAGTCCATACAAGCAAACCAACGTCAGAGATACCGTAGCTAGCTATCAGGATTGGGAGAGCAACGACACATAGAGAGAGAAAAGAGGGCGCGCCTGTCAAGGGTGTACAATGGCCGTTATGAGTGCTCTGTGTTGTGTGTAGCTTATGTGACGTACACAACTTACTAATAGCTGTCACTCATTTAACCTAACCCAATTGGGCTATTATACGCTACAGGCCCAATGTTTAATTATTAATTAAATCATATTTTATTAATCAATTAAACTGATCCCATTTTAATTATTAATTAAATCATATTTAATTAATCAATTAAATTTATTATCTGAACATTTGCTCTATACGTGTGACCCTATAGGTTCTCAATTAATTGGTAATAATATTAATTATTATTAATCATATTAATAATCAATTAATATTATAAACAATGAGCGGCATCTAGCAATACATCATTGCTACCCAATTAAATAGAATATTGGTGATACAATTAAAACCATATTATTGTAACCATAAATAATGTAAAGTCAACGTCCTTTCGTCACAATGTCTTAATTGAACACGAGGCATAAATGTGTTATCCTTGTGAAGTCCAATTATTTATTTCTTGATCTAGTAATTGACGTACGATCATGTGGACACAATATCTTATATTGTCCCACCTTAGCATAGTCATGCATTTCTACGTCGCATACCATCAAGAGGCCAATAGACATTACCCCTGTTATGTAGAAGGAATGAATCCTATCTACATTACTCACATTCCTCAACGTGTTTCATTACAGGCCCAATAACGATCTTTATAGTTGTCCTGTTACAGACAACGTTTAATTGTATCAAAGCCTACAACTACATATGTTAGAAATCGTAGTGACTTCAAATTGAAGGACTACTGCACTATGGTCACCATGAAAATCGCTTATGACACTCACATAACTATTATGTAGCGTTCTCATAGCGGGTCACTCCAATATAAATATTCCACTAATATTTATACATATGTGAAGACTTGATATCTTATATCTATGACTCGTGAGAAATGATCATCAATACACTCACATAATAGTGTCAATGTATTATTATTGTCCTTATTAATAATAATACTTGACTATGGATATTTAAGAATAGTGTTCTATAATTTAATGGCATCTCACGGTCAAATTATACTTGACGTTCTATTAAATGAACTACCTATTCTAAGGACTTTATTATGCTATAAATATGAACATCAAATATAACATAATAAATAAATGCCTTATACATATATGAAATATATGATCGAAGTCATGATACAAATGATTATCTATTCAAAATAGATTGTTCACCAGGCTTAACCCAACAATTCTCCTGTTTCAAATTTTTTGAGTAATCAATTTCAGATTTGTTTATCGGTAATTTACCGTAAAATATGGTTACATTGTATTGATCCCCTAAGTTTATCCAACCATTTGTTTCTTGAACTATGCTTACTCTCTTGAAGCATCAATGTAATGGATTTGCATACATAGTTTGTCTCATCTATTCTTTACATCTTCATCCATATCATATCACTATATCCTGGTGTTTCTCTCATCTTTCTTGTCCCTTATCCTATTTTATTCTTCTCAAGGGTTGGTTCATGATTTCTCACTCTCTTGGAAATCCTTTGTGGGACATTAATAAAGCCCACATGTACAAATGCCCTAAGCAAAAGAAGAAAAAAGAAGAAAAAGAAAAAGAATAAAAATAATGAAAGGAGCAAATAAATCATCACTTGGTGTGCACCATCTTTTTGTCTAAATAAATAAATAAATATAGACAATCATGATTTGAAGTAAAGATTGGCCATATTTTTCAATCCTTCACAAAATATCATTGTTATCCCTTATTACCCTTTTTGAGCCTAAAATTTCAAAGTACCTTGAACAATGATCACCCCAAAACTAGGGGTAAGCATGGAAGAAATGGTAATAAAGTAAGAAGGCGGATCTAAAAACAAAAATGAAAAAAAAAAAGAAAAGAAAAAAGAAAGAAAGAATGAGGATGAAAAGGTTCAGGATAAAGACAAATGATAAAAGCGAAAAGCAAGTGTTTGTGGAAATGCACCGATACTTTCATCGAGTCCACTTTCGTAAGAAAAGAGCATAGATCCTTGGTCCTATTCAACCCAAAAAAACTTGTTTGAGCCTTATATCCTTCCTTTCATGACCTTTAACCATTAACCACGTTATAAGCCTTAAAAAGTCCATTCTGATCAATGATTGATTTCTTTTTTTTATCAACCCTAAGTTTATGGCAAAATGATTTGTGTTCTTTTGAGTTTTTAATTAATTTCTCCTAAAAAATAAAAGAAAAAAGGGCTGCTAGGTTGAAAACCCGCAAGGGCGGTCTAAGCAAAAACAGGGCAAGATCAGCATGGCATTCACTGGGCAAATTTTACTTTAAAGGGCCCTATGCTAAGGTATCTCATTCTTGGGATTCTTCTCAAACGCCCTACATCGGGGCAAGTCCATTCTCAAAGGCCTTACACTGGGGCAATTCCATTGTCAAGATTTATTAACAAGTGCCCAACATTGTGGCAAGCCCATTCTCAAAAACCATACACTGGGGCAATTTCATTATCAAAATTCATTATATAGTGCTCAACACGAGCGCAAATTCATTATCACGTGCCCTACACTGAGGCAGTTCCATTCTCAAAGATATGACACCGGGACAAGTCTATTCTCGGAAGCCCTACATTAGGACAGCTCCATTGTCAAGTTTCATTATCGGGTGTCCGACTTTGGGGCAAGTTAATCCTCAAAGGTCCTACACTGGGGAAAGTCAATTCTCAAAAAGTCATTCTCTGGGTAATTTCGTTCTCAAGTGATATGTGTCAGACGAATTTCATTTCTACAGGCCTCACACCAAGGCAATTTTTGGTACATGATAGCCATGATACCCAAGATCAAATTAGTCCAAACTGGGGCAGCACTCTGGTAAGGTAAATATGATTTCAACAATAAAATAATAATTCTTTGATGAACAAATCTGGTCAGGAGAATTTTGAAAACAAGGAGGAAAATGATACCATCAATTGACAATTCAAGCAAGAGCATTGATCCTCATAAATAAGGGTGGCAAAAAATCATCATTTTAAAAAAAAAAAGCAAAGCAAAAAAAAAGGCAAAAAAAATGGCTCGCTAAGCTGAAAACCTGAGAAGGCACCTAGGCAAAAATTAGAGCAAACCGGTAGGTTAAAAACTCAAAAAGAGCAACCTACGAAAAAGTTAGGGTCAAACAAAGTTCAAGAAAGTCTCCTCAAGCTAACAAACGGGGGCAGTTTAAGTTTATCAGGGTTGATTATGAAATGCCCTAATACATGAAGACTGGGGACAAGCCATTTCCTTGAAGCTGATTAAGATGGTGTCCGAAATTATAGGCATAAGAGACTAACAAAGATCACCCTAAAGGGTATTTCTTGAAGAAGTGTGAACTCCACCTCATCTTCTTTTTTTGTGAATCCCTTTCAAAGATCATAGGAGCATAGTGGTCTCTTTATCAAAGGCAATCTCTACCATTGGGATAATCATTATGAAATAAGCATATCCTTGGCAAGAAGCAAAGCATCAGTTGAAAAAGCAAGCGACAAATCAGATCAACGAGTTTCGTTCTAGTTCATCCTAAATCTGGCTGTGATCAAAACTTTAAGGGGTCGATGATCAAAGAATGGTTTGCGAAAAAGGATAGGATCACAATTTTCATCCATCACTGAAAGAACATCTTGCATCATACATTAGAAAATAAAGAAAAAATATATTAGAGTTTTCATCAATCATAAAAAGCATCGCATGCATCAAGCATTGAAAAAAAAATCACACTCTTCATCAAGCATCTCTTGCATCATGCACATCATCTCATGCATCATTCAATGAAAATTATCCTTTGCATCATATATTTGAAAAAAAATATCAGAGTTCTCATCAATCACAGAACATATCTAACATCATGCACCATCTCATTGTAACAACCCGTTTTTTTTAAAGCTTGCTAATATTAATTAAACAGTATTTATGTGTTTGTATTTTATTAGAGGGTCTAGAGAGTGAAATAAAATAAACTGAGACCATAGTCAAGCTCTACGCTACCGTAGGAAGCTATGGTTAAATTTTGGGTCGAAAACTCAGATGGAGTCCGGTCTACGTTTTTCACTAACAGTAGTGTTTTACTACTCAGAAGACCTAATTTGGACTTGTGATCGAGACAGTTAGTCTTATAATCACGTTTTCTACCTTTTTGCTAAAATTGGTTCTTGACGTTAAAAAGTGAAAATAATAATAAACTATTCGGACGAATTCTCAATCGGGCGACGAACGGAGCCCAATAGCTATTTAACGGGACCCGTTAACGGAAAAACTTGATGTCATATCAAGCTATATCACCTAGGAATGCGTGCCAGTGTCATGATGGTTTTCAGAAAATATCTTGACTCGAAATGACCAAAATACCCCTGACTTTCATGGAAATTACCATAAAACCTATGGTGAAATGACATAATTGCCCTTAAGTGACTTTTTTTGGACCTTCCTATCCTTCCCTCATCTATTTCCCACGTCCTGCTCACCTCCTTCTTCCTCCTTCACTTCATTTTCCCCATTTCTCCATTTCTTCATTTCTTCATCTTTCTTCATCACTTTCTCTCATTTTTCTTAAGGATTCTTCAAAGAAGTTGTAAAGCAAAGTTGATCCTTTATTCATCCTTGTCATCTAGGAGGTATCGACTTTACTCTTTATCTCCCAATCTTCATCTTTTCCCCATTGAAACTCTTGGTTTCAAGCTTTTTCTCAACTCGAAGCTTAACTTCAAAATCCATGAAAAGTTGTAGAAAAATTCTTTTAATGTCAAACCAATTTCTGTGCGCTAGTTTCACTACCCTCTTTCATAATCCAAGATCTTGTAAGCAAAAGAGCTCTCTAGCTCATATGGGTAAGAATGGCCAGATCCTATGTGTGGGAAAAGCTTGAGTTTTTTATTCCATTTTTGAGTAAAAAAACTTGCTCTAGGGTTGTGCATACTTAAAGATCATTGATCCAAGAGTTGGTAGAATTTCAACACCTCTAGCCTATTTTAAAAATTAGAGGTCGAACCCTAGTATGTAGGAATTAGATAAATTTATTCGATTTTGATTGATTTCTGGTTGTGGTTTGTTGTGAAAGATCGGACAGGGTTCGAACGTTCGACAACGCACACGATTGACAGTTGCAGAGCCGCAATCAGAGCTGCACCAAGAAACTATTCAGGTGGGGAGAAAGAACTGCTTTCGTCGGGAAGGAAAACTTAGTATAGAATATATACATGTGTAGGGGAAACCTTAAACCCTACTAGATGTTAAGCTCTGGACCAAGTGTCTGGACCCTAGGTGTAGGTACTTTTGGGCTATCACCAATAAGATGATAATCTAGATGATGTGATTGATTGAGGTTGATATGTTGAACTGTTTATGTGCTTATCTGTTAATCTGTTATGTTGAACTGCTTGTGTGATTAGGTGTTTGTCTGTCATCGTTATGATATATGTATTGGCTTGATTACTGTTGTGATATTTTATTATTGTGATTGGCTGGATGGTTGTTGATAAGAGTATGGGGAGTTGTGATGTTGTTCTGGTTGATATCGTCGTGGTCCTGACCATGGAGCTGTGGCTCGTAGACGCAAGGCGTCGTGAGGTTGATGTTGAAGTTGATATTGATGTGGATGCAGTGCCTCGTGGTCGTGACCGAGTGCTTAGGTGTGAGGTCCCGGTATCAACCTGTAATGGATGTGTGTTGCATATCATAGCATTTCATACCACAGCATATTTGTCCCAAAGGGGGATGTCCAATTGGGGACGTGATATTTTTAATCCCGAGGCGGGATGTCCAATTGGGGATGTAATGTTATCCCGACGGGGATGTCTAACTGGGGACATGATGTATCGATCGACATGCATATAGGGAAGTCAGCATGTACATAGAGACTAGTATCCCTCGTATAGGTTTGATCTGAGAGACTGAAATTTGAGATGGTGCTGTATGACTCAAGGGATAGGCGTTGGTGTGTTGTTTGTTTTCCTTATGTATGTGCTACATGCATATATATATATATGTTGTACTGATGCCCTTCTCCCATACTTGATGATGCATGTTTCTTATCTCGCAGTATTTTCTCTGTATGTTTATTTTATTTTATGGGCAGACCCTGTGGAGGAACCAGATGCTGAGGAGTTGGATGACACTCCTTACGAGCCTGATGCCAGTAGACGAGTCACAAACCCTGGCCTCTAGAGGCGGAGATGGCGTTCACTGTTAGTTGAGAGTCTCCTTTTTATCTTTTGATGTATTTTGATTATAGTTTGTACCGACGTACTCTGCATGTATACAATATTACTGTAGCCCTACTAACAGGGCAACCGATGCATGTATGTATCTTTTACATTTGAACTGCATTACTCTGATATATACGTGTATTGGCATAGCCTTAATATCATTTCGCTTTCGCGTTTTATTCTTTCCGCTACGTTTCGTCTTAATAAAGCACGTTAACGTGATATTACGGTTTAAGGTTTAGTTAAATATCATAGGTTCTTCAATGGGACGGAGGGTCATCTCACTCATCATTTCTTGCATTGACAAGGTCAATACCATTACTTTTGATGGCTTTAGCAGGCACAGGACCTCATAAGCTTTATTCTGTTCTTTCAAGCTCCGGTAGATATTGTCTCTGTGAGCTTCTCATCATTTCATACATTGACAAGGTCAATACCATTACTTTCGATTGCTTTAGCAAGCACAAGGTCTCATAAGCTTCTTTTCTTTTCAAGTTCCAACAGATAATGTCTCCGAAAGTTTCTTTTCCTTTCAAGCTCCGACAGATAGTGTCTCCGTAAGCTTATTTCTTTTCAAAGCTCCGACAGATAATTTCTTCGGAAGCTTCTTTCCTTTTAAGCTTCGGCATATAGTGTCTCTAGAAGCTTCTTCTCTTTTTAAGCTCCGGCAGATAGTGTCTTCAGAAACTTTCTTTCTTTTCGAGCTCTAACAGATAGTGTCTCCAGAAGCTTCTTTTCTTTTCAAGCTCCGGCAGATAGTGTCTTCGGAAGCTTCTTTCCTTTTAAGCTCTGGCAAATAGTGTCTCCGGGAGCTTCTTTCCTTTCAAGCTCCAGTAAATAGTGTCTCTGTGAGCTTCTCATCATTTCATGCATTGACAAGGTCAATACCATTACTGATTGCTTTAGCAGGCACAAGGCCTCATAAGCTTCTTTTCTTTACAAGCTCCAATATGTAGTGTCTCCGGAAGTTTCTTTTCCTTTCAAGCTCCTGCAGATAGTGTCTCCGTAAGCTTCTTTCTTTTCACAGCTCCGAAAGATAGTGTCTTCGGAAGCTTCTTTCCTTTTAAGCTTCGGCAAATAGTGTTTCTGGGAAATTGATTAAACACCCAATTTAGTCCCTGAAATTGTAGGGTCGTATCAACTTAGTCCCTCACATTATCAATATTCCAAAATGATCCCTGGAATTGCAGAAAGTTAATCAGATTCGTCCCTTCGTTGATATTTGCATGGACTATAATGACATTAAGTTGGTAATGTCAGGGATGCATTTGAAACTAAGTGAATAATGTTAAGGATGCATTTGATACATTTTGGAATTCCAAGGATCATGTTGGAATATTGATAATGTGGAGGACTAAGTTGATACAACCCTACAATTTCAGGGACCAAATTGGGTGTTTACTCCTGAGAGATTCTTCTCTTTTCAAGCTCCGGTAGATAGTGTCTCTGGAAGCTTTCTTTCTTTTCGAGCTCTGGCAGATTGTGTCTCCAGAAGCTTCTTTTATTTTCAAGCTCTCGCAGATAGTATCTCCGGAAGCTTCTTTTCTTATTAAGCTCCGGCAGATAATGTCTCCGGAAGCTTCTTTTATTTTCGAGCTCCGACAGATGGTGTCTCCGGAAGCTTCTTTCGTTTTCAGCTCCGGCAGATAGTATCTCCGGAAGCTTATTCTCTTTTCAAGCTACGACAGATAGTGTCTCTGTAAGCTTCTTTCTTTCTTTTAAAGCTACGACATATAGTGTCTCCGTAAGTTTCTTTCTTTTCAAACTCTGGCAGCTAGTATCTCCGCGAGTTTCTTTTATTTTCCATTTCAAGCTTCAGCAGATAGTGTCTCCGTAAGCTTTGACCTTTCATCACTTGGTCTAAAAAATTTCTCTTCTAAACAAAATCGTCGTTCATGTCTTTACTCGTGTCTTATAACGATAAAAGATTAACTACGATTACACCTATTATCTAATAAGAAGCAAGTAAAGAGGGGCAGCTGTGAACATCCAATTTTGCCCGGGTCCATTTTTTTTTTTTTTATAAATACTAAAAAAATATAATTTGATCTTAGCCCAATTCTTTGAAGTTAGGCCCATCACGTTTTTAAAAAAATATGATAACAATAAAAATAATAAAAAAGGGAAAATAAAAAATATATGGTGAAGGTTCAGCTGTTTTAGTAGATAGGAAAAGATAGTGATAGTTATCACATATCAATTGTTTCAAATTCTCAAAATAGATCCATTCTTAGTAGATAGGAAAAGATAGTGATAGTTATCACATATCCATTGTTTCACACTCTCAAAACAGATTCTGATCCATATGATTATCATAATCTATTTGAGATAGATAAT
This sequence comes from Ammopiptanthus mongolicus, assembly GCA_039655645.1. Lineage (NCBI taxonomy): Eukaryota > Viridiplantae > Streptophyta > Magnoliopsida > Fabales > Fabaceae > Ammopiptanthus > Ammopiptanthus mongolicus. The sequence continues at coordinate 68,808,731 of CM077351.1, read as the reverse complement.
GATTCTTTTTGATAGCTCATCTAATCTGATAAGGGGAAGTTTGTTACTTTTTCCCCTATATATTGGACTGTATTCCACCATGAAAGAGGACGAAAAATTATGAATGATCGCTCTCTCCTTTGCTTCTGAATTTTCTTGCTCAGTTTTTTCCAAATCCAAGTTACCCCATTAACCATTTGTTTTTCTCCTCACTCCAGCTTTCTCTTGTCCGCTACAGGCATTCCCCAATCACCTTCTACAAGTCATCATATACAGAATCCTTTTTGTTCTCCATTTCCATCTCCTACCTCGGACCTTCATCACCAGTAGCATCCCATCACCGTAAAAGCAGGGTTGCCTCAAGCCCAGAACGTAGAACGGTGTTCCTTCCCCACCACGCAGCAGCGCTACTCATCTTCACCACCTTATCATCACAATCCAGCATCCAATCACCGCACATACCCATCAATTGCAGCACTGGAATGCGAGCAGAACCTGACGGAGAAGAGCCGCTGTGTCTTCTGCTCCAGCACCGCGAGTCCAGCCGTTCCTCGCGCGCACCACCGCTTCGGGTCAGACCACCGCGTTAACCACAGGGTTGCCTCCTCTTTGTTCTCAGTTTGTGCGTGAGTGATGACCAAAAATCCCTTTCTGGCTCTTTTTTATTTCAATTGGGTTTGTTTTTTTTATTTTATGGGTAATGGGTTAAGTTATTGGGCCAAGTAATTAGTGGGCTAGAGTGAATTTGCTTTAAAAAAAATGAAGATGTCTTCTTTTAATTCACGCAACAATTTACGACGTTTATGTATAATTTTTTATCCGCAAGTGTCGTATAATATTGTAAGGGTTTATCGTATAGTATTGTTATATTGAACCTTGTGCAAAAATGAATTTTGAAGTAAAATCCCTTTGTCTAAAATCATGTTCGAAATAAAATCCTCTAAAAAATAAAAAAAAATTCCCAAAAAGATTAAAAAATATCCAACCAACAAACCATTTTTTACAAGAACTACGTGGCTTTGAGTTTTCCATCACACCAGGAAATATGTAGGAGCGAAATTAATCATTTCCTCAAGCTAAAATTAAATTTCCCTATTTTTGTGTTGTTTATCTTCTCTTTATTCTTTTTTGGGTAAAATAAATATTTTCAAAGTTATTAAAATTTGCACAATTAACTTGTGGTGTCGTTCTTAGAACGGACGATGTAGGGTGCTAATACCTTCTCAACTCGTAACTGGCTCCAGAACTCGATCTCAATTTTTTAAAAAGACCCATATCCTTTAATTTATGGAATTTCCAATTTTTCCCCAAAAAAATTGGGGGCGACTCCTCTTCATTTCCTTCGCGGCTCGCGGACGGGATGGTCGCGACATCAGTTATTGGTAGTCTTCTAGACAAAGTAGAAGTTGAAGAGAATAGAACTAGTGTTATGTACATCTATAAATAGGAAACACTGATTGTATCTTAGAAATAGAATTCTTTTGTAATTACTAGTATAAGCAATTCTGTAATCTTATGAACAATTTTAGAGTAGAAAAGTGTGAGATCAAGAGAGATTAGAAAGAGTGAGAGGTAGAGCTTTGGGGGTTCTCTGTTTTGAGCTCAAAAGATAGCAGCCAAAGGAAGACTGTTGCTGGGAAAATTCTGATGTAACTCGATCTTGTACAAGCAATAAAAGTATTGATCTGCTCTCTCCCGGGGATGTAAGCCACATTGGCTAAACCATGTAAATCTGGTGTTCATATTTTCTTATTGTCTTTGCATTAATTCTTTGTTTACTATCACTCTTCTATGTTGTTCTTAACCATTAGTTTTACTGTTATACTGTTAGAGTTTTCAGTCTATAGTTCTTTCTTTTGGTTGGTCTACTGGTTGCTGGTTCAATTGTTTTTCAGGTTCTTGTTCCTAAATCACCAACAATTGGCGTCGTCTGTGGGAAGTGGAACAAGAAGAAATCCTTTCAACTATGGGAACAACCATATATGACATTGAGAAGTTCTCTGGCACAAACGACTTTGGTCTTTGGAGGATTAAGATGGAAGCCATTCTGGTGCAACAAGGTCTTTTCGAAGCTTTGAACGGTGAATCCAAAATGCCTAATTCACTATCTCAAAAGGAAAAGACAGACATGATAGAGAAGGCAAGAAGTACCATTGTTCTGTGCCTAGGTGACAAAGCTTTAAGGGAAGTGGCAAGGGAAAAGACTGCAGCCTCAATGTGGACCAAGCTGGAATCCCTTTACATGACAAAGTTATTAGCAAATTGATTGTTCATGAAGCAACAACTATATTCTTTCAAGATGTCAGAAGCACGATTGATCTCTGAGCAAATATCAGATTTTAACAAGATTCTATATGACCTTGAGAATGTAGATGTAAAGCTTGATGATGACGATAAGGCATTGATTCTCCTTAATGCACTGCCAGGGTCCTTTGAACATTTCAAAGAAGCAATATTGTTCGGCAGAGATCAAACAATAACTCTTGAAGAGGTTCAAACCTCAATCCGAACCAAAGAGCTTCAAAAGAATCAAGAACAGAAAACTGAAAGTAATGGAGCTGGTTTGAATGTAGAAATAGGCAGAACAAAAAAAAGAGTTTTCAAGGACAAGAAATCCAGATCAAAATCCAAGAACCACTCACAAACAAAGTCTAAATGTTTCCATTGTCCTAAGAAAGGTCACTTCAAGAGGGACTGTCCAGAAAGAGGTGGGAAATATTTCAAGAAACCTCAAGAATTTGGAGATGTTGCAATGGCAATGGGTGGTTATGGGAGTGCTGGTGCTCTGGTGGTTTTAAACACTGAAATTGAAAAAGATTGGGTGATGGATTCTGGATGCTCCTATCATATGTGTCCAAGAAATGATTACTTGGAACTAAAAGAATGTGGAGTAATACTCTTGGGAAACAACAAGTCATGCAAAGTTCGAGGAATAGGATCAATAAGGCTGAAAATGTTCAATGGGCAGGAAACCTTACTCCAAGGTATAAGGTATGTACCTAAACTTAAAAGAAATCTCTTATCCATAAGCATGTTTGATAATTTAGGTTATGTAACTAAAATTGAACATGGTTTGTTAGAGATTCAAATGGAAACTTAGTAATTGCAAAAGGAAGTAAAAGAAATGGTCTATATATTCTTGAAGGATCAACTGTAATTGCACAAGTTGCTGTAGCCAGAAAACCACACTGTGATAAATCTACACTATGGCATATGAGACTAGGCCATGTTAGTGAAAAAGGTTTAATAGAACTTTCAAAACAGAATTTACTATGTGGTGATAAAATAGGAAAATTAGAATTTTGTGATCAATGTATTCTAGGAAAGGCACAGAGAATAAAATTTGCGGTAGGTATGCATATTTCCAGAGGCCCCTTTGAATATGCTCATTCGGATCTTTGGGGTCTAGCTAGTGTAATGACACATGGTGGAGGATCCTATTTTCTCACTATCATAGATGATTTCTCTAGGAAAGTATGGATTTACATTCTTAAAAACAAAAATGATACTTTTCAAAAATTTAAAGAATGGCATACTTTGATAGAAAATCAATTAGGATCTAAATTGAAAGTTTTGAGAACTGACGATGGCCTGGAGTTCTTTTCAGAGCAATTCAATGAGTTTTGCACGAAACTAAGTATAAAGAGGCATAGAACAGTAGCTGCAACTCCTCAATAGAATGGAGTTGCAGGGTGGATGAACAGAACAATACTAGAACGTGTGAGATGCATGCTCCTTAGTGCAGGTCTACCTAAAGTTTTTTGGGGAGCAGCTACCACAACTTCTGTATCTATATAAAATAAAATATATTTACAAGACAGTGTTTTGAAAACTTTTGCTTGGTGGCAATTTCTCATGCAATGGCTTCTGCTATGCTATTCTTTTCTCTTTCCCTTTTGGATAAGTTTTTAAATTAATTTCAAATTATGCATGACAGCTAATAAGATCTGATTTACTAACCTATATTTTTTCTTAATTAATTTTCATGTTATTGGTTGTCTCTCGAAATTCGGTAGCCTCCAAAGATTTTAAATGATTCGTCTTACCTATGCTGCTTCTCCCAACTTCCCATAACCCCTCTTTGGATTTTGAAAGACCTTCTCTCCAAAAACCTTTTCAACTTTCCACAACCCTCCATTTTCTCTCCGAAAACCTTCCCCTCCTCCTCTCTTCATCTTTGCCTCTCTCTTCTCTGCATTTTCTTCACATTTTATCTCTCTTCTCTCCATCTCCAGGAGGGAACTCTTCTTTTACCTTACCGTTCTTTTTCTTCTATTTCCTTCTATTTCTTTTGTTTCTTATTTCTGATTTATGATGTTTTCTATCTTCAAGTGTTGTTATGGGTTTCAAGGCAGAGGAAGACGTGGTTCCATGACTAAAATTTGGAGATTTTGACGGAACCTTGGTTCTTGAAGAGGAAAATTCCCCTAAACTTCTTCTTTTTTATAACTTCTCTCCTTTCCTCTTTCATTTGCTTCATACATTCTCTCTTTACTTCCAATTCATTCATTCATTCATCTTTTTCATTTGTTTCTGTAATTATGTCCGACAACAGATTTGGGTTTAGGATTTTTGTCTTAATTTTGATATATCATATATGGCCTGTAATGAATATAGACTCAGGTAGTATTATTTTATTTGTGCTAAGAAGTTGGGGTTGTTGTTCAGGTTCAAGTCAAATCAATACCCAAACAGTCTTTATAGGCCCTTTCAATATTAATAAGCCTTAATTTTCATGAGAAACAGTCAATCAGAATGTCAATAGGATTTTGTGTAATGATGGTTAGTTGTCTTCTACTCAAAGGTATGCATCTCCTCCATATTACAAACCCATCTCATCAAAGCTAGATTTTGAACAATTTTCGTACTCTGTACTTGATACCAGTACTATACCCGCAACGTAGGTTCTTATTATATTTGATAGAGTAAGGATGTGTGAAAGTATATCCATTAATAAAACAATATTTTATGCAGTTTTTGCAAGCAGACATGTTTTGTCAGTTTATCTTTTTATAAAAACTTTGGAGTTATTTGGTTTCGTGTTATTTCATTAATTTGAAATTTGACACATTATTGGTCTTTGTTCTATTTGATTGCAAGTTTAAAAAATTCAGTTATTAACACCAAATATAGTTGTCGTATATAGGTTTGTTTGCTTTTACATATTAGAATCATTTTAAGTTAATTGTATTTTTTTGACATTATCAATTATTTGTCATGTGTTTTAATATTTGTACATTATTGATTGATTCTTAGAAGGAAAAGTAAGTGATTCTGGTCACCTACTTGCGGTTTACCTTGGTGCTCCAAGAGGTAGCAATATTTGTTTTCTGATGTAGAGTTTTCACACATGCTTTGGATGATTAGTGTAAGAAGATTTTATTGTTTGGGTTTGAATTGTATTGTCTTCAATGAGCTCAAGGGTGTGAAATTCCTGTGAATGCCTCTATATCAGACAAAAATCTTTCTTGCATTGCAGTGATGCAAAATCAGTGGAGAGATGTGTGTTTTATTGTTATTTGAATTCTGGATATTATTTCATTTTTTTTGTAACTGATGTTTTGCGGTTTCCTGTGAGGGAGAATTAGGTTTTTCTTTGTTTGAGGGTTTTAATTTGGGTGTGGTTTTATTTATGTCGTTCAAATTTGTATCAGTTCTGATAATTTTGTTTATATGATTCAGATTTTCTTTCGGTGATTTGATAGCTTTTGAATCCTAACTTATGTAGACGTATATCGTAATCCCAAAATTCCATTTCCTATCAACAAAATGTATTGCTATAAGTCATTAAAGTAATGTTATTTGGTCTGAGAAAAAAAAACTGTTCATTACAAAAGTCGAGTATAAAAAGAGAGATCACGTGATAGCATATATAAATTTGTTTTATGTATTTTCATATGTTCAGTTAATTATATTAGTTTGTTTTAATTTTTTAATAATCAGACAAAATAACATTAACCAAGTTTGTCATTTGTCATGTGTTTTTTTTTTTTTGCTCTTATTTTTCATTTTTTTTTACTTATATACATTACCTTCATTTATGGAATTTGAAGCTAAATCTGGAAGAGATGGAGCATGGCCAATATTTCTTCTTTAATCATGTTTAGAATATTCTATTATTTTATTTTTCTACTCTATTATTCTATATCTGTATACTTCACTTATGGTCTTTTTTTGTCATGTTCTTTACCTCAAATTATTTTTTCCACGGCAGGTTTGGCCTCTCTTCCTTCTTATACCAAATGTTATCTTCTTGCAGCTATTCCTTCTCTTTATCTGGCCTGTTAATGTTTTTGTTGCATTCTCCACCTTTTTTGATAGGTGATTTATGATAAAATAACTGGGAGAAGCTTAGGATTTGGTTTTCTGACCATGTCTTCAGCTGAGGAAGTTGAAGCAGCTGCCCGGCAATTCGATGGCTATGTAAGTTGTTTGCTTTTTTGTTAAATGATGAGAATGTGTTTGAGTTTTATATGTTGTAAGTTGTCAGATTTGTGAGCACCAACATGCATATCCTGGGCTAATTCTGAGAAATTGTTGCTAATTTTAGTACTTCAGAAAATTGGATGCCTAAACTGCAGTTGAGCCATAACTTGCGTTTGAGCTTGCAAGTAGGGTAGACTTTACTACTGCAGCTAATATTTTTCTTTTATACATCAAAGAACATGGGTAGGAATTTCTTTTGGTGAGGTCTCCTCTGTGGAATTTCTTTTAGATTTTTTGCTAAGGTAAAAAAAAAATAAGTACTACAGTTTAAGGATATGAGCTTTACAGTCATAGAACTACATGTAGTGCTATACTTTGAGAAAAATCTACTCTCATCAAGCTTATGGGCAAAGAAAATGGTACATTACTGAATTGTGGATTAAGGGCAATTCATTTATTTTCAAACCAAATCATTTACTATCTATTATTTGATTGACTAATCCTTTATATTTGCTTATTCTCCTGCTTTCACATTTGTCCTTGCTTTCATTTCTCTCAAGTTTCTGACTACATCCCTGTTTGGGATATAGATGTATATATGTTTAGGATACATGAGGGTTTTCAGTGCTTATAAACCAAAGTTTATTTGGAGATAAATAATAGATGCGTAGATATTAATTAATAGTTGTCCATATTGAAGTTATTCATATGAATTCTAATTCTGTTTTCATTTTAGGGGAATTTATTATGAAAAGTATCTTTATATTATTTTGTCATTTTCTAGGAACATTCTTTCTCACTGTGGAAAGTTGCTTGGACTGGACTCCAAAAGAATTCCTGCCAATTCTGCTTTCGGTTAGTATGCAGAGGTTTTAGCTAAAGCTTGGTGTGAATATATAGCATCAGGTCATTTATCCGGTGAAGATGAAAGGAAGCATGCCGTTCGTTTGAATATCCAAGTTCCACCATTTTGGGAATTAACTTTTTAGAACTTCAGATGCTGGAGAATTCTTTATTTTTTAGTTGTAGGTTGTAAAGTTATTCTCATGCCTGTTTTTCTTCATATATGTTCGAAGAACGTTAGATATGTGCCCTTTTTGGCCTTTACCTTTTTTTTTTGTTTCACTTATTTTCAACAGGCTATTTTCTCTGGATGTTCAGCTAGAGGATTGACTGCTATATTACATTGTACTCACTTTAAAGCTCTATTCACTATTTACTTGCTTCAGCTAGAGGATTGATTGCTACATTACATTGTGGCAAATACCTTCCACTTTGTGATCAGGAAAAGGTGATAACACTGCTACTTCTCAATGTTGCTGCGTTTACTATGGCGGTCTGGGAGTTCATACCGCAACATTGTTGTTTAATGGCCACATTGTGGTTGTGCTGCCATTCTTCTAATTATGGTGTAAACAATCCCTATTTGGGTATTTAGAATACATGGTTGTAAAGTGCTTAATGTAAATTTGGCGTATTTTTATTGCACGGCTCACTAGCTCTGTAGCTACTATAATTTGTTATTTTCATCTAAATGTAATCTAGATGTGTTTGACTCAATGAATCTACAAATCCTCAAGCTTTTAGCATACCAATATGGTGTTAATCTTATTTTCCGAGTTATTTGTAAAGCTTTAAATGTCAACAATTTGATCTATTCTAACAATTAATTTCAAATTTGTTACAAATACTGCAGTACTTTTGTGTTTTTTATGTTTTTCTTTTCTTCTATTCCGTGATGCTATAATTTTGAACCAACACCCATAGCAAGGATTTCAGTAACCTTTGTGGCTTTGTGGAATCGATTGTCATGCTCATGCTCATGCTCACTCCACTGTTATATATGAACATTTGAGTTTGTGAATTGTCATTGTTAATATATATACTTTATTCCCCAATTGTTGATATGCCAGTGTTATAATCCTTGCTTTATTCTGAAAGTTTATTTTTAACTGCGATTTCAATTTCTTCCCTTCCTCCCTCATACCATGCATAAAATATGTACTGAAATAAATGACAGTCACATGTTTGATGATGGGAAACACACATTCAAAGGAAGGAGATTCTCAAGAATATAGTTTACATGACAATACAAACATTTCCTATTGCGAATTCAACCTTTTTTTAGCATTTTGATTTGGTGGACTGCCATTTGAAGATAGAAAATGAATATTTGAATTGTTTGTGTTTTTTTTACTATTTCATTTATGGTTCATGTTTTTAGAATATTTTGTCAAACTCGTGCTTTAGTAGGTACGTTTTTTGAAGAAGGACTTTTTCTATGCTTATGAAAAAAGTATCTAGGCTATGTAATGCCTTTGTTATGGTTATGGATATCATGTTTGTTGTCAACAATTGGTGATTGTTTAAGTAATGGTTACTGCTTAGGTGATTTGCTTTTAGAAGTTTCATATCCATTTGAATTGAGAGTTGATTTGGCCATGAGACATAATTAATGTGTTCTTTGCTTATCTATACTATATTGCAAAATATAGGATGCTTATCTATATTGTCATTGTAATGATAGTAATTGATGGTTTAATATTTGCTTTTAGGAAGCCAAAAACATGATTGATATGCTTTAGACAATTGAGTGGGGGAAACACAAAGAAAGGAATTTTATTTATTCGTAGCTTTGCCGTCAATTAGCTTAACTGCAATAAAAAGGATGAGCAATAATTTTTAACAATAATAAAAAATAATAAATAATTTCAGTTACCCAAGTTTGATAAGTTTTCAAATATTGATTTAATTGATATTAAATAAAATCAACTCCATAAATAAAAAGCCTAAGAATAGTAACTTTTCAAAGAGGATTTATCCCAATCCGACTAATTTAAATAATTTGATTTGATCAGGAATTAAAATGAAAATAAATTCCATAACGAATAAAACCTAAATGCTACAAAAAGGGGAGGCCGGTACTTCACTCGGGAAAAGAGAAAAGGGTCATGATCTTCTTCCCAAAAGCCACTATCTTCTTTGGTTCTCTTTTTCTTCTTCCTAACTGATACCAAAACCCAAAAACGGCTCAAACTCCCCAATCAATATACACCCACACATAACCACTACTGGTGTGTTAATACTACGATTGTTTTTGTAAATTTTCCTAAGATTTATTTGTAGCACATGTTACGGTTTATTAGAAAAATTATGTTGTACACCATCAATTTGCTATCCGATTTGGCTTTAACAACAGTGCTTATTATCATTATCACTAAAATAATGTTATGCATATTTACTATTAATGTCCTAAAGTCTCATTTCTTTCAAAAATTAAATTTAAGGGATTAAGTTAGCTGTGACGCGTAGATTGATTTTACTCTCAATAGGACATATGAGTTGAGACAACTCAGAAATCCTGGACCCCTTTTTTAAAAAAATATAATAAACCAAATTAAATAACCTCACTTTTGAAAAATAATATGACTAAATTGTTTAAAGAGATTAAGTTAGCAGTGATAACTAATTTATCCCATCTTTAAGGACGCATGAGTTGCGACAGCTCAGAAGTCCTAAACTAAAATCTCTTTCAATAAATAAAAAAATAAAATCAATCAAATCTGTTTCAAAAATAAAAAAAATAAAATCAATAAAATCTCTAAAAAACTAAATAAATAAAATCAACCAAACAACAATTGTTTTCTATAAGAACTACGTAACTTTGAATTCCCTATCGCATTAAGGGATACGTAGGAGCAGGGACCGTCCTTGTCAAGCTAAACAAATATATTTTTTAAAATTCTTCTTCCTTATTTTAGAGCTCAAATTAAATAAATAAATAAATCTTTCGCTTTTTAGGGGTAAAACATAAGTTATTATAATTTTACACAATTAGTTAGAGGCAACCATTTTAACGGACGTGTAGGGTGCTAATCGACTCCCGAAGTTAATTTCTGGTTTAAGACCATCTTTTAGGGTTTTCCTATTTTTCCCTCATCAAAATAAAATTGGTGGCGACTCCTCTGAAGCAATCACCTTTTTTCACGGCGCCCGGACTGGACAATCGCGACAGCTGGATATAAAAATAGCCTTCCTTCATGAAGATCTTGAGGAAACAATATACATGCAACAACCAGAGGGGTTTGCTGAAGATGAAACCGAAGTATGCCTGCTCAAAAAGTCTCTATATGGTTTGAAGCAAAGTCCAAGACAATGGTATAGAAGATTTGATGAATTTCTCATAAAGAGGGGTATTTAAAGAAACAGCTATGACAGTTGTGTCTACACTTTGAAAAGGCAGGAAGGGTGTCTTTGATATCTACTATTATATGTAGATGACATTCTAATAGCCAGCTCGAAGAAGGATGCGATTGAAAGGCTCAAATCAGAACTGAACTCTGAGTTTGAAATGAAGGAACTGGGTGCAGCCAAGAGTATATTGGGGATGGATATAATAAGAGGTAGATTGAAGGGAGAATTATCCTTAACTCAACAAGGATACATGAAAAAGGTTGTTGAAGATTTAGAATGCACATGTCTAAACCTGTTTCCACACCCTTGGGGCATCATACAAATCTGTCTACAAGTCAATCTCCCACAACAAATGAAGAAAGGAAAAGAATGGATGCTATTCCATATGCAACTGGAGTTGGAAGAATTATGTATGGGATGGTATGTAGCAGACCTGATCTGGCCTATGCAGTAAGTGTTGAGAGCAGATTCATGGCAAACCCTGGACAAGCTCATTGGGAGGCTCTAAAGTGGGTGTTAAGGTACCTGAATGGATCACTTTCTGCAAGATTAAGGTTAAAAAAGAGTCACTTGAAGAACAAGCCATTACAGGGTATGTGGATGCCGATTATGCAGGAAGTGTTGATACCAGAAAGTCTTTATCAGGATATGTATTCACTTTATATGGTACAGCTGTTAGTTGGAAGTCCATGCTCCAATCAGTGGTAGCATTATCTACAACACATGCAGAATACACAGTTTTAACTGAAGGGATTAAGAAGGCTCCATGGTTGAAAGGAATAGTTGAGGAATTGGGGATCAAGCAAAACTGTGTTTCAGTACATTGTGACAGTCAAAGTGCAATTCATCTTGCAAAGCATCAAGTATATCATGAAAGAAAAAAACATATCGATGTGAGACTTCATTTTATACGAGATGTGATTGAAACTAAGCTTGTTAGGGTGGAAAAGATTGCATCTGAGGACAATCTAGCCGATGTTTTCACAAAGTTCTTTCCTTAGGCTAAGTTCAAACATTCCTTGGGCTTAGTCAACTTTCACTGAAAGAAAAAATAAGTGGGAGAGCATATCTATGGTAGCTGAAGTTTTCTGATTTGGAGACAAGGTGGAGAATTGTGAAGTATGCGTCAAAATCACTTTACTTTGAAGGCAGCTATTGAAGTTTATTACTGGCCACAACTTCCTCCAATAGAATAACTGTTTTCAGTTATTGGAAGTCTTCCAGAAAAAGATTGCATCTGAGGACAATCTAGCCGATGTTTTCACAAAGTTCCTTCCTTAGGCTAAGTTCAAACATTGCTTGGGCTTAGTCAACTTTCACTGAAAGAAAAAATAAGTGGGAGAGCATATCTATGGTAGCTAAAGTTTTCTGATTTGGAGAAAAGGTGGAGAATTGTGAAGTATGTGTCAAAATCACTTTACTTTGAAGGCAGCTGTTGAAGTTTGTTACTGGCCACAACTTCCTCCAACAGAATAACTGTTTTCAGTTATTGGAAGTCTTCTAGAAAGAGTAGTGGTTGATGAGAATAGAACTAGTGTTATGTAGATCTATAAATAGGAATCATTGATTGTATCTTAGAAATAGAATTTTGTTTTGAGCTCAAAAGACAGTAGCCAAAGGAGGCTTTTTGACCAAACTAGGTATGTTTTTTAAATTATATACCAAAATAATTTGGTTTCCAAACATATTACCAAACTACTCTTGTTTTGAATAAAAAATTATTTTTTGAGTGGCGCTATTCCATGACCGCCACTCCTTTACATGTGGCACCCTCTCATTGGGTGCCATTTATTTTTCCAGATTTTTAAAAAAAAAACCATTTTTTTATGGAAAAAAAAAAAGAAATTGCATGACTGGGCCACGTGATGCCCTCAGAAGAGTGGCGCCATTGTCTCTGAGGGCGCCACGTGGCCACTTGTTTCACCAACCCCGTCCCCCTATATATACCCCCCGTCCCCCACCCTCCAACATCCCATATCTCACTCCCCCTTAACCCAACACTCATTTCTTTCTTCACACATCTCACTTCTCCTTCTACTATACTCTTCAAAATTACTTATTTTACTATTACTCTTTAATATTTAGTAAGCGGTTTATATTAATATTTACTTTACTATTATTATTTAGTGTTGTGTAATTTATATTAATATTGTTATAACTCTTGTAAATTTTATTAATATTGTGTAATTTAGATTAATGTTATTATAATTTATTTTTGTCTTTATTTATTGTTGTAATCACTAATGTTTTTAATATTGTAATTATAATTATTCTCCAACATTATTTATTTTATTTTAGTTATTAGTTTGAACCATTTTTGCAAATTTTATTACGATTGTGTAATTTATATTAATGTTACTATTATTTACTTTTTGTCTTTATTTATTTTATCACGATTAATATTTTTAATATTTTTATTTAATTAATTTTATTATCATTGCCTTTTTTATTTGCTTAATTATAATTATTCTACAATTTTTTTTATATTGCATTTTTTAATAGTATTATTATATTAATATAATTTATTTTATATTTGATTATTGCAAGCCCAACATTACGACTCAAGTTATAATTTTTGTGTACTACAATGGAAGGGTATTCTCGGGAGAAGGGGATACAAAAATCATGCCAATAAAACAAGGAATCGGATGAGAAGTTGAAGGTAAAGATTCATTCCAGGCTGAAACTTCAAATAAATCAGTCTATTTCAAAGATAATGGGTAGATATTTGACACATGCAAATCCGTTAAATTACACTGCCTATGAAATAACTGATGACGATGACATCTCGTGCATGATCGAGTCTTTTGTGCAAAAATCGTCGATATCAACACTTAAGATATATGTTGAGATTGATGTGGTCGGTAGTTCCACCGAACTTGTCCAATCACTATCAGGAGATGAAGATTGGAACAGTGAAATGGAGGCCACATCAATTGATGACGAAGAGGACGATGAAATTCCAGATTGTGATTCGGTCGACACTGAAGATGAAGTTGACCATACCTCCAATCCGTATTCATTGGCCTCACCGTCATTGTTGGTTTCTCCAATATCATCCTCAAGACCCGTAGTTAGTGTTCCATAACAAGCAGGTGTATTTTTTTAATAGTATTGTTATTGCATTTTTTTTATTAATACCTTTAACATAATTGTACAAATTTTGAAAAATGTGAATGAACTACAGGTTAATCACAACATGGTGCATTCAACAATTCATCACCACATAACAGTTATATTAATTGGGACCATCCAGATGAAGAGATGAAATTTGAAGCGATGGATGTTGTAGGATCTTGGCCACTTACGACGATGAAGGTCGTAGATATGGTCATATGACAACCAACTTGTCGGAAGAAGTAAATAAAATATTAAAGGACGCAAGGAATCTACCAATCACAGCTTTGGTGAAGTGCACATACGGGAAGGTGGCTGAATATTTTGTTACCAGAGGTGCAATAGCTAGGGCTCAACTAAGTTCTGGATAAATATATTCGGAGAAGCTGATGAAAGCGTTGTTGAAACAACAAGAGGAGGCTGCTTCGTATCAGGTCGACATGTATAACTATGATAATCAACGATTTCAAGTCGAGGAGGCTTTCAATCCGGTGACTCAGAGAGGGGGTCAATCCTGGAGTGTCAATTTAAAATCGGGGTGGTGTCAGTGTGGTAGATTCCAAGCATTTCATTTTCCTTGCTCATATGTAATTGCAACATGTGCTCACATGAGCATTGCATATTCTCAGTTTATTGATCCCATCTATAGTTTGCAAAGCATCATCAATGCTTACTCTCCTGAGTGGTTCCCCATTGGAAATGAGGAACACATACCATCCATGTGGGTGTCGTGGACCTTGGTACCCGATGAATCAATGCTACATCCAAAGGGTCAACCTAAATCAACCCGTATTCAAAATGAAATGGATTGGAGGGAGTCACAACCTATGCAACGTTGCGGGTTATGTAGGTCTGAAGGTCACAACAAATGTCACTGCCCTCAATGAGTAAGAGGATCAGGGGTACATGTTGATGACTAAAATTATAATGTTTAGGGACTTGTGTTCATTCTAGCTAGTAATTGTGTAACAGTTTATCTCCTTGTAGATTTCTTTTAATGTTTTGTGTTCATTTTAGCTAGTAAATGTGTAACAGTGAACAACTACAATATATTTTTATTGTTGACCATTGTATCGTAAAAGTAGACATTTCATTACAAAATGCTAGCATGACATCAATGGTCGTGATCCTCGTCGTCTTTGTACTGCACGGGTGTCAAAATGCACCGACGAGGATGGTCCCTAGCAACACGGTGTGGGTTTCGTCTGCTCTCCTGTTCAATAGGTTGGATGGGTACATAATTGTCTGACTGTAAAACAGCCTCAAAATCAATATTAAGATCAATACCCATGCCACCATTATCCGGAGAGCAAATCGGAGTGTCTTGCATCTGATTAATCCACGCCTGAGGTGCAACAGGTATGTAAGTAGATGGGGTATAGGGTGATGGTGTATGGTACATGTTGCCTCCATCGTGATGCATTGTCGGGTCCGATGTTGGGGCTACAACAGTTTGTGATGAACAAGGTTCCCTATGTCCATAAAAATGTTGATGCATTGTCGAGTCCGATGGTGAGTCCGCAACAATTTGTGATGAAGAAGCTTCTCCATATCCGTAAAAATAGCTTTGTTACGATTGTTGTGGAACATACGGATATTGTGGAGGAACGTAATACATCTCTGGCTGTCGCTCCCGGAATGGTGGAGGGTAAAACTGTTCTCCCTGAATGTGTGTTCTATGTCAGTCAAGTCCGTGTCGCTCCCTCCTAGACCCACTGATTGGGTTCTGAATCTTAGGCGAAGCAAGATCTTGGCTATTAAACGGAGCAGACTGAGAAGCTATAATAATGCGATCATTCTCCCCTAAAGCCATCAACATACGTTGAGTCTCGCTTCTAATCTCCTCAACCGATAAAGCTTGGCTCCTTTTTGGCGTGACTAAATAGTTAATTCGTTCAACACTGTCAGCCTATTAAAGAATAAATAAATTTCATTATAAACGATAATAATATGATAGTAATTTCTGAAAATAAACACACAATTTTAATTTCATTACCACAATGTCTTCGTATGCGTTGTCTCTGCTGATCCATGTACGTGTAATGCGCGAGTACCACATCATGTACTCTGACTGTTTGCTGGGAATCCCATGTTGTGGTGGATTAGTCTACACCCACACCAACCTATTGTTCCATAATGTAATAAATTCATCCAGAGTTTGCACCCAATCATCATTCGTTTCCCGCCTAAGAGTTAAGCCGTGGACCCATTCCGGTTGGGAGGGCGCTTGAGGAACATGTTGGCTCATGCCAAACTGTCTCATCACACGATCTAGTTGATGCCATTCAACAATGTGGTAGCATATCAATGGAACAACTGCCCGCCAAATATGGAGGCCTACAACGCATATCAATGGCAACGTTGCCATCATCTCTGGGGTGGACGGCTCCCATATAATCTACAAACAATCAGTAAGTACATCAAGAATGAAATAAAAATAATACAAATTAGAACTTAAAAAGCAGAAAACCCCTTACATCTGTACGTTTCAGCCTATCAAATATTGCTCGATAATGAGGCAAATCGTCATATTACCTTGATTAATTTATACCGCGCTGCCACCTGTTATTAAATTATTTCTTATAAGATAGTATATACATCAATATTGTCATAAAATGCATAAGAAAATTGTTTCACCTTGTTCCATACGGTGTCTCAGGAGGTCTAGCAACTTTTCAGAGCCTAGGTGCTACTTTTGGAAACCGTGCCCATGCCCACATCTGAATCAATGCAGTAAAGCCGGCCATCTCTTTGAGTTCATAATTAGTGGCCTTACATAGTTCTTGATAGAAATTGCTTAACACAGCGGCGCCCCAACTTTGTTGTGCAGTTATGTTAAAATCTTCTAACAATGTTAGAAACCTTAACGGGACGAACGAACCAGAGTGTAACTTCACAATTTATGCTCTAGTACAACGTATAGCCACTACCGGGTCACCCAGTGCATATTGATTGACATGTCCGAATGTTTCATTGAGTCATCTCATCCTTAGTCGATGACCGTGATAGCATTTGGAGATGGGATCAATCCTAACATATCACCCACATACGCAGCCCAATCTTTACGTCAATATGCAAACCTGTCAAAATTGCAATATCCTCCAATGTGATGGTGCACTCTTCAACTGGCATATGAAATGTGTGGGCATCTGGTCTCCACCGTTCCACTAATGCACTTATTAGTGAATGATTAACTTGAAACAAAGATAACTTTTCAATTCCCAAAAATCCGGCTTGCTCAAGATACCCTACAATGGTCGGGGGTATGTTCACACATGCATCATGAAAATTTTGGGCACATCTACAAATAAGAACCCGATCTTCGTCACCGTTCCATATGCGTTGGGAAACATGAGTACTCTGTCCACAAAACACTGATGTATCTACCTGGCCAGGATTAATCGCATCTGCCATCTTACCTAATAATCTTAACATTAAGGCATAACAATAAAAAAAAAACAATAATAATAGAAAATAAAAAACTAATAATAACCTTAATTTGATTAAAGAACAATACTAAAAATATTAGCAATGGCAACAATATATAAAAACAAAAATAAATAATCATAACATTAATGTAAATTACACAATAATAACAAATTAAAAAAACCAATAATATCATTAGAAACAACAACAATAATAACAAAAGACTACTGATACCATTAATATAATAATTCTAATAAAATAATAATGATAATAATAATAATAATAATAATAAAAATAATAATATTATAAGAATAAACAGAAGTTAAAACAATAATTAAAAAATAGTAGAATAAATATGTTAGAGAGTATTGTAGAATAAATAATATTGGTGAGTGTAGTAATACGGGGATTGAGATATGTTGCATACCTAAAATTAATATTAGTGATGACAACAATAAAAAAGACAATAATAGTAACATTAATTTAATAACAAAATTAAAATTATTAGTCATGACAACAATAATAATTTCATTTACAAAAAGAATAATAACATTAATAATAATAATATAACTAAAATAAAAAACAAATAATAACATTAGAATAATAATACTAATAACAATTATAATTAAATTGCATACCTAATATTACAGAGTAATAGTAAAATAAATAATGTTGAAGACTGTAATAGAAGGAGAAGTGAGATGTGTGAAGAAAGAAATGAGTTTTGGGTTAAGGGGGAGTGGGATATTGGATGTTGGGGGGTGGGGGCTGGGGGTGTATATAGGATGGGATGTTGGGGGGCGGAGGTATATATAGGGGGAGGGGGGACAAGGTTGGTGAAATAAGTGGCCACGAAGTGGCCATGTGACACCCTCAGAAGAGTGGCGCCGGTTGCAGTGGCGCCACTCCTCTGAGGGCCCCACGTGGCCTAGCCATGCAATTTTTTTTTTCCCCGTAAAAAATTGGTTTTTTTTTTTAAAATCTGAAAAAATAAATGACATCCAATAAGGGGGTGTCACGTGTAAAGGAGTGACGTTAGTTGGACCAGCGGCATTCAAAAAATAATTTTTTATTCAAAACAAGAGTAGTTTGGTAATATGTTTGAAAACCAAATTATTTTGGTATATAGTTTAAAAAACAGACTTAGGTTGGTCAAAAAGCCAACCAAAGGAAGATTCTTGCTGGGAAAATTCCGATGTAACTCGATCTTATACAAGCAATAAAAGCATTGATCTGCTCTCTCCCGTGGATGTAAGCCACATTGGCTGAACCACGTAAATCCGGTGTTCATCTTTTCTTATTGTCTTTGCATTAATTCTTTGTTTACTATCACTTTGTTGTATTGTTCTTAACCATTAATTTTGCTATTATATTGTCAGAGTTTTCAGTCTATTGTTCTTTCTTTTGGTTCCTCTACTGGTTGCTGGTTCAATTGTTTTTCAGGTTCTTGTTCCTAAATCACCAACAGTATTGATGCTCTTGTCTTGCTTGAATTGCATAAATATTGGACTATATAGACTATTCAATGGCATTCATTTTATGCAATTTCTATGGTACCTTGGAACATCTGAGGGTACCAGTACCCTCATAAATAAGGAACCATAAGCCTACTATAAGGAATTGATAAAAAATATAAAGAACTAGAAAAAATATTAGAAAAAATAAATAACAATATAATACAAGTAATGGAAACTACTTCCAAAATTGCGGAATATATTCATCATAAAATACAAAAAGAACAAACTGAGTATACAGGTATATATGAAACACTAAAAAATATAGATAAAGGAAAGGAAATAGAAGATGAAGATGATTTGAGACTTACAAGAATTCTCCTACAACTAGAAATCTTATTAAAAGAAGAAAACAATAATAAACCTATTACAAAAGGAGATTTAGAAGAATTACTAAAATTAAAGACATCCGACATCTTACACCACTTAGAATCCCTAATACCTAGAACAACATGGAGAGGTTAAAAACCAATTATATTGAAACAATAAAAAGATCAACCGACTTAGAAGAAATTCAACAACTTCTTGGACAATTAAAAATAATTGAAGAAGAACATAATCAGATACAAGTGGCAAAACCAATTAATGCAACGCTAAATGAAACTGAAGAAGTAGTATTAAACTATAGCTCCTCTTCAGATGAAACAGATTTTAATGAAATACGAATGCATCATGGAGAGACAAGTAGTAGCATGATACCAAACAGAAAGAGAAAAGAAATATTTGAAATATGGGATTACATGGAAAAAGAGACAATGCATAATAATGGATATATTAACAGAAAGAATAAATGGTCAAAAGTTCCAGATGAATTTAAACCAAGATATGAATCTATTAAATCAGGAAATATTCTAAATCTTGATTGTGCAAAAAACATGGAAGAGATACTCTTACAATGGATTAATAAACTTACCCTACTTATGGCCACAGATTAAAAATTAATAGTTTAGATAGAATCGCAATAAAGAATTTTATATTCTACAAAACCACAGGAAATATCCAAAAAATTTTAAATGGAATAAAAGATGACAAATGGCAACAATATATAAACACGACACCAACAAATCAAGATTTCGCAAGACTTATAATGAATTTAATTTATGAAGAATTTATAGGATTTGCTAGCATTCAACAAAGTGCTGAAGTAAATAGATACTTACATGAAAGCGCTAAAGTACATTTAAATAAAATGAAAATTTGTGATATGTGTGAAATAGGAAGTTTTTTTTGTGAATACCAAAAATACTATTACCAATTAAACGCTGAGACTAAAGAAACGTATAAAGAAATTTTTATCGATAAATTACCTTTTCCCCTTAATCAAAATATAAAAGCCATCTGGTTAGCTAATCCATTAACTACGGCTAAAACCTTAGGAGGAATTATCCAAGTAATTTTAAAAGAATTAAGAGATCAATGTTTAGCTAGAGAAACAATAAGACAATTAAATAGAGGAAGAAATGTGATTTACTGCGCCATACTAGAAATAGAACTACCAGGAAACTATGGATGTAATAACCCAAAAAAAAGAAGAAAGTATTATAAAAAAGGGAAACCTAGACTCAGAAAAACCTATCCAAAGAAAAAGGCCTATAAGGCAAGAAAATGAACCCATAACGTTGCAAGACCATTGGCTAAAAGAAAGCATGCTAGCCCAGCACTTAAAAATAGAAAAGTGGATAAAAAAGAGACTTACAAGGTTAATAGCATGAAAACAGTTACTATGTTTAAATAATGGATAAAAGAAATTAAGAAAGAAATTGAATATTGGAAACAACAAGAAGCAGGAGATTTTATTGATGACTGTATAATAGAAGGAATAATAGAATATAAATTAAAAATGTTAAAACGAATAAAAAACGAATTAGAAAATTTTGTAGCATGAATCAACCCCAAATAACCCAAATAAAGGAGAGAATACAAGTACTACAATCACAACTCAAGGATGAATATGCATATCTGTCTACCTTGTTAAAAACTAAGGAAGAAGATTATATAGATGAACAAGTTAGGAAATTAATTGAAAGAGGTATCCTTTGGAGAGAAAATAGATTAATCCTCTTGGAAAATCAACTAAGAAAATGATAGAGTATATAGAAGAGCTAGGACTACATATGGCAGGAAAAATAATTACACTTATAGAAAAATTTGATGTTATCCTAATGTACGAAGATAGAGAAGGTATGAATTATCTTAGGAAAAAGATAAAACATTTTGAAGGAATCATATTACACGAAGAAAATATAGCCCTTAAGGAAATAGAGCAAGATATTCTTACTAAAGCAAAAAGAAGATTAGCTTGTATTTCTCGATATAAAAG
Organism: Ammopiptanthus mongolicus; assembly: GCA_039655645.1. Taxonomy (NCBI): domain Eukaryota; kingdom Viridiplantae; phylum Streptophyta; class Magnoliopsida; order Fabales; family Fabaceae; genus Ammopiptanthus; species Ammopiptanthus mongolicus. The sequence continues at coordinate 68,787,755 of CM077351.1, read as the reverse complement.
ACAAGATGAAAAAATATTTGGAATCATTAATACCTTTGAACAATGGAACCCAATTGTAAGGTACCAAAACCCTTAAAATTAGCAGGGGTACCGTAGCAGTCCCCTTCATTTTAACCCCGGCAACGAACTTAACTTCAAAATATTAGATGTTAGAAACTTCGCGGCATTATTTCGTGCAAATGGCGCGAATGTTATTGTCGAATTATCGATGTCATCGTAGCCATCGATAATGATGTTTTTTTTTATTATTGACGGCCTTGTCCGTCGGTAAATTGGAGAATGGCCCACTACTTTATTTACCAATGGTATTACCGGTCGGAAATCACGCCTTTACAAACGCAATTTTTCCGTAGGTGATAAGTCATCAGTAAATGAAGTAATTCTTCTAGTGTAATCTTATTTGTTCCTTCGTGACGTAGACAGCGCGGCAGTGTAGAACAACAGAAGGCTAAAGGAAGCGGTTCATTCCTGTCTCTTCGTCTTTGTATATATTTGCTGCAGTTTGTCCGGTCGTCCCTGTTGCAGTTTGCCTTTGTCCATGTCATATGCACAGTCGCTCTCTATAGTCCTTGCAGCACACAGTCATACATGATTTTCACCAGTTCATCCGCGCACAATCGCTCATCTCCTTGGTTTTCACACGAAATTACAGAAATATATAAAGTTCAGGCTCATCACTTTGTTAAAAAGTATAAAATCATAAACTTTACAAATATATTAAAGACAATGGTGAGTTCGGTAGTTCAGTTGTTAATTTCTTTGTTTTAACTTTTACTCGTTATAATATTATATCATGAATATAAGCAAAAATGAATTCAGTTAATCCATCCAATTGTATCTGAATCAAAATTTTTTCCAGTTTGTTGTCTGATCCGACTTTAACAACCTTTGTTAAGATTTTGATCTGACTTGATCTGATTTTTATTTGTTTTATTCAAATTTTAATTTTTTCATCTTCTTCACCTTATTATCTAGCTTTAACTTTACCTCCCTAGTGATATGATTAAACCTTTGATGATTCAGTCATGCTTTTCTGATGCTTTGAATTTAATTGTGTTATGTGTATGTTGGTGGTAATTCTTGGATTTCAATTGCGATTTCGTTTTATGGATACGTGCATTAGAGAATTTAATAATTTACTATTGATTTATGGAAATAGAATTATACATTTAATTATTATTTTTAGTACTTCGTTGATAGATCTTCCGTAACCTATCCTTTGCCATTAGAAGTTCATGAGATAAAAATTTGGGTACAATAATTTAATATATTAATGTTAAAACTAATATTGATGGAATTCTTTTTTTTTGACTGAATCTTGATGGAATTCTAATCCTTAGTCAATTTTTGTTGGATTAAAACGAAGTTTTATTTGTCTTCTTTCTTTTAATTTGAAATTTATTTAATTCTTCATTTTATTTTACGTTTTCTTTCTTCCGTTTAATAATTGTACGATTAGATTAAGGGGAATGTATTGAATTGAGATTTTAAAAGATTATTTTGATATAAAAAAATTTTGTGGATTTTAATGGATTATATAGGAATATAATCACTTATAAGATTTTTTTTTTTTTAAAGACTTTTATAATCAAGATTTTATTGTTTGGATTTTAATGGATTTATATCATAAGAATTTATAAGATTTGGAAGGATTGTATGTATTTATAAGATTTGAAAGAAACACATAGTAGAGAATAAAATCATAATTTATAAATCAGATTCTATTTTTATAGTGGATAATAAACACATAAACTCTAATTTCAACATTACATAACAAAATCAATTTTATAGTGCAGAAGACAACATATTTATATGTTTTGTTCACATGTTATTGTATTTATATGGTGAAAAATGAAATTGTGAACTTAAAAAATAAAATCATTTTATTTTCATAATGTCGAAAATATTGTATTCTATACTTTTATTGTTTGTTGTTATTGATATATGTTAGCTTTGATGTGTTATTACATGCAAATCAATTCTACTTTATACTTAGTTAGCGTTTGACCTAATTTTTTTAGATTTAAAAGCTACTTTAAAGTTAAAATTAAAAATAAGTGTTTTAAGAACATGTTTAGGACAATCTATTTTTCTTGGAAAAAGCTTTTTTTCCTTAAAAAAAAATGTTGTTTTGAAATTATTCTACTATGTTTGACAAATTAGCTTCAAGTAAAAAAAAAGTTTTTTTATAGAAAAAAGTGGTTTTCAACAATGCTAAAAATTTTAAGCTTATTTGAAAAAAAACTTTTGATTATTTTGAAACCAATCATATTTTTCCATTTTACCCTATATATTTAACTACCAAACAAATATTACTATTCTATTAAAACAATTGCATATTTTTTTGTAATTTATTATATAAAAGTAATTTTTTACACCATCCAAACAAAATAGGTTATCTTTAAATCGTTTTTAACAAGTATATCCAAACAAAAACTGATTCTCATTATAATCGATTATTGAAGTAAATATCTTAAAATTGCTTTGTTTGGTAATTTATGTTGGGTTGAATGACAAGCATAGGAGAAGAGAGGGGGAGGGAGGGAGAGGGGGAGAAAGGAAAGAGATAGAAGGAGGGACGAGAAATAAATGTGAAGATATACTGTGAAGAGAAATAAGGATTGAAAATCCTGAGAAATCTTATGTGTTAGTGTGAGACTTTTTGATACTAAAAAATAACTAAAAAGTCACACAAAATCCCACAAAATCCTCCTTAGAAAACAATCCATGCGATATCAGGAAGTTTTTGAATATCACAAGACTTTTTATCACTTGTAAAAAGTCTTGATTGAATACCACTAGATTTGAATTCTCTCTTTAAAAAATTTTGATAGTCTTGATTGAATACCACAAGACTTATTTAAATTACTTAAAAATCTTGATTAAATATCACAAGATTTTTTTATCATAAAAAAGTCTTTTAAAATCCTTTAAAATCTTAACAAAATCTAAAATTTAACTTTATGTTTACGTGGGATTGACCCCATACTTTCTCAACTATATATACTTCAGTATGTTTTGTGCACTTGCAAATACTTCTGAGGTTTTTGAAAAACTCACAGCAAAAGCATTTAACATAAAAATGGAACAAGCTAACTAGTTTTTGGTCTAAGGAAAAAATTTATTCGAGAGTTTTGTTATTATGATATCAGCTAGTGATGGTGACCACTACTTATGGTGGTGGCTATTGATGCGGTGGTGTGAGTGGAACTTGGATAATAGCAAACAATATGAAAGGCCCATTTAGGTTGGTGCAGGCTTCAGCAACTACTGGGCCAAGCCCAGTTGGGAGGGCCCAAGTTGCAGCCGCCAGGATTGCCCTTTCTTCATCTAGTCTAAACACCACAAGCCGCTCCTCTCCTCACCCATCATCATGAAATCAAGATCTATTGTGTTATTTCTAAGTCTCATTTCTTGTTTCTGAAAATGGATCACATACACTTAAATTTGCAAAAGTTCACACATTTATTAAGTATGTATCATTGAATCAATCTTAGATTTATATTTACTAATTAATTCAACAGCATACACTTAATAAATACATGAATGATGGCAAATTTGACTGCAAGGGATCCAAGTTTCCTGTTTCTCTCTACTTAACGTCATATTTTTGTGAATGACAAATACTCTTTCCGGTCAATATTATAAGCAGAAAAGTTTCAAAGTTTTTGATCAAATATATAAACAAAAGACAACTATTTCCCTCCTATTTAATGATATTATTTTTAAAATACCTTTTTCATTTAATATCAATTTTATTTTTTAATAACTCATTTTATTCCAAGTCCAAGAATATTTAAAATAATGAACCTAATTTTTTATTAACATTAAATAAAATTAATCAATTTTTTAATATATATATTTCATTAATTTTTTCTTTTTGTTTATAATATCGGTCCAAATAAGTGTATTATATGAAATTTTGATTGACGTTTTAAAATATGAATAAAAATAAAGGAGATGTGACAAGAGATCTTGATTCATGAGTGTCCAAATTCATCTTGGCATAATCGATATGAGACGAGACCAGCTTTGAGGGACTTGGTCCTAACTCCTAAGTGGCGTGTCCGACGTGGAGTTAAATTTACAATTATATAATACTACTTCCAAATTTATATATAAATAAAAAAATTAACTTTATTAAAAAATTAATTATATTAATTTAATTATCTTGATTTATATAAAAAAAATAAATTATAATTATTAAATTAATATTTTTTGAAAATATATAATATTTTTGAAAATTACATATTATGAATATACAATATTTTAAAAAAATAATTAATTAAAAAATATTTTTAAAACATTAATATTAAATAAGTTTATTTTGATTATTTTTTCTATATATTTAAATCCAAAAATTTTAATTTTTTTTTATTTATATATAAATTCACGTGCGTTGATATTAAGCTTTCCATATTTTTATGTAAAAAACGTGAATCACGACGGCTTTTTATCTTTTTCATTTTCTTTTTAATAAACCAGCTAGTCTTGTTGGGATTCGGTAATTGTGAGGGCCAAATTGAAAAGATATGTAGTCTGAAGTGTGAACAATCATCAATGATGTTGACTTCCACACTTACCATCATTGAGTCATAGAGAAAGTTGAAAAGCCTGCGGGCATGTGAAGTGTGAACGTTACACAGAGGACAATTGTGGTACTCATGTGTGAACGTCCTCCTATTTTGATAAGACCTCCCAAACGCAGGTTTCATGTTAAGAGCCGATTTGATAAAATTAGTAACATAACTGATAGTAAATAGCTTGCAAAATTAATATATAGTTAAAATTTTATAAAATTCAACATCCGAATAATTAATAATTTATAAATTGCAAACACTCACTTTTTAAAAAATTTAACAATAATAATTATTAATACTTTACTATATTTTAAAAAATACACTACTTCAGTAAAAAAAAAATACACTACATTTATCTTTTAACAATAATATTTATTAAATACTTTATTTTAAGAGAAGCGCATTAATTCTTGTGACGAGAAAAAACCAAAAACCAAAAGATCCCAATTAAGTACTTCTTTCCGATTTATATATAAGTAAAAAAATTAATTTCATACGTATTAAGAAAATTAGTTATATTAATTTAATTGTCTTGATTTGTGTAAAAAATAAGTTATATTTACTAAACTATTCTTTCTGGAAAGTGTATAATGTTCTTGGAAGTTGTGTCTTAGGAGTGTATAATGCTCTTGAAAAAATAAAAAAACAATTAATCAAAAGGTATTTTTGACACAGTGACATTAAATAGGGTTGATGTGATTGATTTTTGCTTATATTTGAGTCCAAAAAATTTAAATATTTTTTTATTTATATATAGGTCGAACGTAAGTATTAAACATAACCCCAGTTCTACTTGTTTCCTCACATTTTGTGTCTTCAACGAAAAGTTTGGAAAAGATTTTTCTCTTGGCTTATGATGGCATCCCTTTAATTCTGCAACATCATATATGCTAATTAAATGTATGTTTGACTTGTCGTTAGGAAATTCCAAACGTATATTTGAAACAAAATATTTATAGAATTTTTTTGGAACAAACATATTTTTGAACTCAAACGTATGTTTAAAACGATAAACCAAACATATTCTAACTTCAAGCTATTATTGCCAAATAGGTTATAGCTCCACCATTCATTTTCTGCTTCTTATCCAAGGACTTGCCCATCGAACAAATAAAAAAAAGCTGAAAGCATATTTTAATGGTTTATTGGGAACTAACATGTTTTTTTAAAAGTCAAAGAAATCCTTTCTTTGCATATACGGCTTATTTAAGCATTTATGAAATAAGTCCTTTGTTAAATAAACTAAAAATAATTTATTTTCATAAGCTTCTCTGACAAGCTTATAGAAATAAACTAAAAATAGCTTATGGAAAGATCATAAATTATTTTCATAAACTATTTATATGAGTTTAATTCCATAAGCTATTCTCATAAGCTCTCCATAAGCTCTTCCAAACGCACCCTAACTAAGGGATCCAAAACTGAAGTACAAGATATGTGTGTTCAATTCTTAAACCAAATACTATCAATGAACAAGTTACAACGGTTTATAGCAGTCATAAAACCCCAGCATTAGAATTGGAAAAATTCAACCATGCAAATAAAAAACAGAATCAGTATCAACCACACCAGGAACTACACAGTCCGCCATTGGAGCCCCAATAATCCTAAAACATGTCATATAATACATTAGCCTAAATGGCATCAAATTAAATTTTGGTCCATCGTGTTGAACCGTTCCAGTTTGTCAGGTCAACAAACAGATTAAACTAACAAAGATGGATAAAAACAATCACAATTTTCATTTTCCACCTTTAATCATTAAAGAACAGTCGTGCATGTATTGACACATCCATAAATTTTGATCAGCGGGGACAAAAATAATGGTTTATAAAAAATTTTATTAAAAAAATATTATAAATATGCATAAGCGATAAAAATGATATAAAATACACAAGATATAGCAAGGTTCGATTTCAATGTGAAACTTACGTCTACGAGTGAGAAATGAGAAGCAATTCACTAAGAAAAATATTAGAGATTACAAAAGTAATTTCCGCTCTCACCAAAAGATGGATGATGAATTGACATGTAGGGATGACATCTAAATTTTTATGGAGACAAAAAACATTATTAGATATATTAATTTTAAAAAATTGCCTCGTGGGGGCAATTGCCCCCACCCCTACAACGTAGATCCGTCCCAGCGTGCACATACAAAGTTCCATGAGCAGAACTTCATCAACTTACACCATCAGAATCCCATTAGCAAAGACGTAGTTAGTTGCCACAACTCCTCATCTTAAGTACAAATTGTTGGGTCGTTTCTATCAAACAAGAATTGTGTCTAACCACATGTTTCTACCCATATATAATCAAAAACCTCAAACCAATTCATGATGAAAATAGAATGCGGAAGCGTACCCGAGTTTGTCATTGGGAATCAATGATGGTGATGAGATTGAGAGTGGGTATGTGATCTTCCAATTGCAGAGCGCCTAAAGTTCCCTTTTCAGGATTCTTTTCTGATGGAGATGAAGAGAGATAAGAACAGAAAACTGTTCTTCTGCACGTTCTGTAAGTCCTCTGCAAATTGGGGACTATAACCCCTTAATGTAACTTCTGGCAGTTACATCAGAAGTTTCAATATTTCTAATTTGGCCCCTCATCAAATTAGAATATTGCTTATGGTATCTACACAATACCTTTCATGACAATTATGCCCTTAGCCATAAACTTTATATTAAATAGGCCACTTTAATTTTGGCTAATTAAATAATGGCCCTAACACATTTAAACATTATATATGTGACCCCAAAAATCTAAGAATCTCCCATTGGTCACATATGTATCCTTATAAATGTGTTAGACTTTATAAGCTCAAAAATGCCATTATATACCTTGGGCATATCCAAACAATCTCGTCCATTGGTTATATTAATACTTAGAACCAAAGCGGTTTTCGTCATATCAATCATAACTAAACCTATCAATGATTACCAATATTGACACAAAATGACATAGACTCATCATGAAACGTGTAGCATGAAAATCACATGAAGGTGGCTTGTACATGTCAATTTTCAACTGGTCCTACTTTACCTTAGTGGGATCATTCAATAATCTTATTGTACAAAGTATAATGAACTGAATATCAAACTTTATATCTGATCAGAAAAATATTCAAATACAAAAGTATGCATACTTAATATCAAATATGGAACACAAAATACATAAATGACTAACTACCACTAAACCAAAGATTCCTCAAACTGTAAAACACCCATGCGAGCAATGTGCTCATGAAAGACCTTGGGTGGAAGACCCTTCGTAAGAGGATCCGCTATCATGAAGTTTGTCCCTAAGTGTTCTATGGAAATTTGTCCACTTTGTACCCTTTCCTTAACAACTAGGAACTTGATGTCAATGTGTTTTGAATTGGTTGAGCTCCTATTGTTGTTGGAATATAAGACGGTTGATTTGTTGTCATAGTATAACTTAAGTGGTCTTTCAATTCCTTCCACAGTTCGCAGCCCAGTGACAAAGTTCCTCAGCCAAATCCCATGGTTAGATGCCTCATAACATGCTACGAATTCTGCTGCTATGGTGGACGAAACAACTAGAGTTTGCTTGGCACTGCGCCAAGAAATCGCACCACCAGCCAACAGATAGATATAGCCAGAAGTGGATCTCCTACTATCTTGGCATCTAGCTAGCAAACAAGAATTGTGCCTAACCACATGCTTCTACCCATATATAATCGAAAACCTCATATCAATTCATGATGAAAATAGAATGCGAAAGCGTACCTGAGTTTGCCATTGGGAATCAATGATGGTGATGAGATTGATAGTGGGTATGTGATCTTCTAATTGCAGAGCGCCTAAAATTCCCTTTTCAGTATTCTCTTTTGATGGGGATGAAGAGAGATAAGAACAGAAAACTGTTCTTCTGCACGTTCTGTAAGTCCTCTGCAAATTGGGGACCATAATCCCTTTATGTAACTTCTGACAGTTATATCATAAGTTTCAATATTTCTAATTTGGCCCCTCATCAAATTAGAATATTGCTTATGTATCTACACAATAAATTTCATGACAATTATGTCCTTAGCCATAAACTTTATATTAAATAGATCACTTTAATTTTGGCTAATTAAATAATGGCCCTAACACATTTAAACATTACATATGTGACCCCAAAAATCTAACACAAATTACATCAGAATATGGAAGCATTCCTTCAACTAATCAACTATGAGCAAAACCAGTAGAAAGAAACCATATAAAAAACCAGTAGAAAGAAACATTAGAATGCATGTGTAGATTCCTCCTAGCCTCCTGCACATAGCTAATGAGTGACTTCCATACCAGCCTGTAGCACAATACACCAGTAGCTTCGCTAAAATCTTTTCCCTTAATGTCATTCTATCAACAATGTCAAATGATCACAGATTCTCGCCTATTGATTCCTTTTATACATTCCATTGAACAGTTGCACCAATCCGAAAACGAAAATTGTCCTCCTATCTTTATCTTAATTAATCCCATGCCAAGATCCCATCTTTACTAGATCAAATATATTCAGAGCATCCATTGTAATTTTTTGAAAATGATACCATTCCTATGCAAACATATAGACCAAGCCATAGTAAACCACAAGACCATCCATACCCTTTTCAGTTTCTTCCCCCGTACCAACCTAAAAGATTAGTAAAATGTTGTTTGGCATCAATGGGTAAAGCCAATTGAACATCTAGTCAAAAATAATTTTTTCCCCAAATAACATGGGCAAAACTGTAGTTAAATAAAATATGCAAGGAAGTTTCCTGCCCATTCAAACAGAAAACACAATTAATTTGTTCCAAATTCGGAATTATTTTCCTCATAGCAAGGTTACTCTTTGTTGGGATTCTATCTAGAATTAGTTTCCATGAGAAGACCATAGCTTTTAGAGGGACAGAAGAGAACCATAATTAGTTGAAGAAAGTATGGTTTGAAGTTCCCAATAGGTCAGTGAAGCTCATTATTTTCTTTTGTAGTATTGAACATGTAGATTTTTAAGAGTACACTCCTGAAACATCATGAATCCACCTCCAACGGTCATGAATCCACCTCCAACGGTCATACCTATCAAGGGAAATGCCAACCAAGTTGATAATATTCATCAAATCAGATAGAATGTTGTCCTCCCAAACAAACAAAGCTCTTATCCACTCAATTTCCATTCCCAGTAGCCATCACGTGATTCACCCATTTCTGCTACACGGACACTTTTGTTTTATGAAATGCTATATAGTCTTTCAAACATCAAACATAAACAATTACTTCCAACCCATGATTCCAACCAAAATAAAGTGTTATGTCCATTGCCAACCTATTTTGCAACCCCTCTGTGAACCAATCAACAAAAGAAGAATTGTAAGCTTGAATCTTTGCCTAAATCCTTCCACCATGTAGAGGTTGCATTATTTAACCGAACTTTATTTGGGTACTCCCACCTGTTTGGTCCTTTCTGTATCTAGGGATGGCAATGGACATCTTACCTAATGGATATCCGCAAAAATTATTCATGATGGATAAGGTAATTACCCGTACAATGGATATGGGAATGGATAATTACCCGCAAAGTTTAATGGGTGTGGGTGCGGATACAATGGGTACAGACTGTATCTAGCCTTTAGGACTCTACACACAACATCCTCTTCCAAGAGCATTCTCCACTTCCATTTTCTAAGTAAACTTATGTTGAAAAGCTCCAGCTCCCCAATCCTAACCCGTCCTTATTTTTTGGTCTACATACCACTTCCCAAGAAAACCAAGCTATTTTATTTTTCTCATCAGTCCCCCCCGCCACGAAAACCTTCTTTGTAGTTGAGTTAGAAGCTTAATGAATTTTTTTGAGTCTTCATGAATGACAGTTTAGACAATACAGATTTAAAAAGAACCACCCTACCCCCAATGGATAGGTTCCCGATCGTCCAAGAAGCAAGTCTATTTTGTTTATTTTCTAAAACTGGCTTCCATGTTTCAACTCTCCTTAGATTTGCACCAATGGGCAACCCCAAATACACAAAGGAGAATTATCACCTTACAATTTACGAAGTCGGTCGCAGTTGAAAGGAATTCATTCTGAACATTGACCCTCAATAAACGGCTCTTGTGGAAGTTGACATTCTGACTAGAAATTAGTTCATAAAAAGGGAATATAAACTTCATCACTCACAAGTTTTCAAAATTTTCAGGGCAATGATGCTTTCTTTCGGGAAAATAATTCAAGAAATGTATTTTTCAAAAAAAAATTGACGGTGTGGTGCTCCTAACAAGGTGTTAGCTCTCTCTTGGAGCTTATTGTTGGATAGGCTTCCAACATAAGTTAATCTCTTTAAGAGGAAGGTGATACTAGAGCCTCGAGAGCCTGTGTGTTTTTTTGTGGGGAGCTGCCAGAGAGCTCTCAACATTTGTTCTTCAACTTCTCTCTAACCCTTCAAATATGGTATTCTATCTATTCTTGGCTTGGTTTTTCAGCTATTTTTCCGGAGGATTCTAATGGACATTATGTGTACCATCGAGGACTAGTTAGAGAAAAGAAAGCAAAACAAATATGGATGCTAATTTGGCATTTTGTGTTGGAAATGTAATTCGGTTTAGTGTTAGTTAGTGTTGATAGAATTAGTTAGTAAAGTGATTAATAATAGTTAGGTTGTTAAGTGTGAATATATAACACTATCATAAATAGTAAGTGCATATGTGCAAGTGTTAAGTGAGTGATTCAAAGTGAATAAAATTTCTTTAGAGTGCTCTTTCTTCTTTTCTCAATATTTCTCTCTAGTGTATGCTTGTGTTTCAACGTTTTGTTGTGTGGATAGTTTGGCTCATGCGAAACAACATGATTTTAATAATTGCTCATTTGATTTCCTGTATATGATGGATATAGTGAAGGTTAGGGCTTGGTCATGATTTGTTACAAAATATGGTGTGACTTTACTGACTTTTTCAGATTGGTGTTTTCCCCCTTGGTTGTATGATGTCCTGTTATTAGTTTACTGTTATCTCTCTTCTACTGCTCTGGCAGTGTTATGCTGAGAATGACTTGAGGCTATGGTAGGCTGTGTGTCCGTTTTTGGCTGCTATTCTGCTACTGTTTACAAGATTGTACAGGTTGAGTGCTTAGTTTGGTGCTATGATGGGTGCAACATTCTGATAATTAGGCATATGACTCTATTGGTCATTCAATTATGGTTAAGGTTGGAGACAACACGGTTTGGATAATGCAGAATCACTAGAGCTAGTTGGGTGGAAGCTATACCCAAGGTCACTTCTGGTGTGGCTATAGTAGCATCAGAAATGAGTAGGCCGATTGGTGAACTATTATGGCTTGCTAGGAAACCAACGCCTGGTTTATATGAGTGGTTAGGATCCAGACACCTTAATCCAGTGGTCAAGGGTTCAAATCCCAACTTTTGTGTACGGTGAAAACCTGGTTGAGAGGAGAGAACCCACCTTGTGTGCCTAAAAGGTTCACCGACGGAGATTAGTCACTGCTAACAGTGATGGATGCTTCGTACCTATGTCATGGTTACCAATAAAAATCTATTACATTTCTTTTTACTCTTTTTTTGTGCAAGTTAACTATTTTTATAAAATATATTTATATCATATTATTTTTTCTTCTCTCTTGAAAATGTATTTTATTTATTTCTCTTTTTTGCCTTGTGCAAGTTAACCATTTTTAGAAAATATTTTTATCTTTTATATTATTTTGTCTTCTCTCTTGAATATCTATTTGATTTATTTCTCTTCTTTCCCCATGCAAGTTAATGATTTAAAAAAAATATATTTATCTATCATATTATTTTTTTTTCTCTTTAAAATCTATTTAACTTATTTCTTCTCTTATCCTATACAAGTTAACCATTTTTAGAAAATGTATTTATGTATCATATTATTTTTCTTCTTCTCTCTTGAAATTCTATTTGATTTATTTATCCTCTTTTCCTATGCAAGTTAATCATTTTTATAAAATATATTAACCTATCATATTATTATTTTTCTTCTCTGTTAAAAATATATTTGATTTATTTTTCTTCTTTTTTCATGCAAGTTAACCATTTTTATAAAATATTTATCTATCATATTATTAATTTTCTTCTCTCTTGAAAATTTATTTGATTTATTTTTTCTCTTTTCACATGCAAGTTAACCATTTTTATAAAATATATTTATCTATTATATTATTATTTTTCTTTTTTCTTAAAAATATATTTGCTTTATTTCTTCTCTTATCCTATGCAAGTTAACCATTTTTAGAACATATTTTTATCTATCATATTTTTTTTTTAATGCATTGCACGAAAGATATAAGATGCATTACCATAAAAAATAAACTTTGACCATAAGTTAACTTTTAAATTGACTTGCATAGTCATAGATTCTCTAAACAACATAAAAAAATTGATTTCTTTTATTCATAAAAAAAAAAAAAACTTATTTGTTATAAGTGATTTAAGGCATCCAATTTGTTTGATTCAGTGTTATCACAGAAGCTATATTTTCCTTTAAATATATTAGTTCAATTGATACAATCAATTGGTGATATATTCAAAAACTGATTCAATCAATTGATTAATAGCTATATTTCCAATCAAATCCCAATTTGAATTGAATTGATTCATCTTAATTATTTTATTTTATTTTCATTTTTTTGCTCTATTGATGCAATCAATTGGTGATATATTTAAAAACTGATGCATTTAATTCATTAATTGCTCTATTCCAAATCAGTTCCCAATTTGATTTGAATGGATTCATCTATTTTACTTTATTTTTGTATCTGTTGTTCTATTTAGCCTATCAATTTGTGATATATTTAAAATGATGCAATCAATTGCGCGCTCTATTTAGACAATCAATTTATTCTATCATATTATTTTTTCTTCTCTCTTGAAAGTCTAGTTGATTTGTTTCTACTTTTTTTTCATGCAAGTTAATCATTTTTAGAAAATGTATTTATATATCATATTATTTTTTTCTTCTCTCTTAAAAATGTATTTGGCTTAATTCTCCCATTTTCCGTGCAAGTGAATCATTTTTAGAAAATGTCATAATTGTTAATATATTATTACAAATTATTACGATAGAATAATTATTATTACAATTTATTACAATCATAAATTTAATAACGATAGAAAAATTATTACAAATTTATTTCAATTGGTGCAAGGTGAATCAACATTTTCAATTCATTACTATTGAATCTATACAATCACCATTTTACTGTTATATAAATGTTTCCTTCTTTACATCTCAATCTGTATTAAGGTATAAACAATGACAATATAATGAATATTAACAAGTATAATCTAAGACGTTATCAATTAATTTGAACAATTTCCTTTTGCATAATATTGTGCCTATTAATTTTGTATTATGTCAAAATTTGTCATAATTCAAAAATGCAATAAATGACAATAAGATGCCAAATATTTCCAAAAAAGAATGCAACTAAATTCAAATTGCCCATACCTTAACACGTGGCGTATGAGCTATTAGGAAGTGACACATATAAATGCAGCCTTTGAGAAAAAGCCTTGAATGTATATAATATCGATATAGATATAAATAGATATAGATATAGATAGATAATAGATAATAGACTATAATTGAAAATAAAAAATAAATCTGAATTTATTCATATTTCTATTACTAATTAAATAGTTCAAACGTTTATATAAAATCCATATATTAAATAGTAAATACCAAAAGTAATTATGTAATTTCTTATTTAAATTTAAATATAATATATCTAATAAAAATTTATGATTTCTTATTTTTACTTTATTTATTGTGTTATTCAATAATTAATTCATATTTATTATTTGACTATAATAATCTTCAAGTTTCGTTTGCTAGATAATAAAGACAATCACAGCGAAGGTAATTAATGCACACACTTGAAGAAAATTAAATTGAAGGATATTACTCTAAATAATTAATTTTCATAGTTAAATGTAAAATTGATAGGAAAAGTTAATTTATATAGGTTCAAAGATAATTAATTTGGAGTATATTTATTAAATTTCGTATTTAAATTTATAAATCAATAAATAGAAGGGGGAACTAAAAGGCTAACGAAATTAAGGTTTATATAACTTATTAAAGTATGTCATATAAATTTGAGTTTATTAATCTTTCCATAACTAACTAATAAGTTCATGTAAATATTTAATTAATAGAAATAACCGCAATGATATGCATGTTATAAATGATATATAATGAGAATAATATGAACTATTATTTAAATTTATTCTTTATTATTATTTATTACTTTAGGTATAAACTATAGTAGATAAACAATCTTTGATTGATTTACGTTAATGTAATAATAATAATTAATCAATTAATTTGATAATGTAGCAAATTATTATAAAAAAAGAATTTGAATCTCAAATAATATAATCGCAAGAAACAAATTATTATCAATGTAAGGTCAATCAGAATATGTTATTGATTGTGTAACATAGTAAATTGCAATTAGGAGTATCACAAATTGCTATCAGGAGTGATTATTTTACGTGGAACAAATGACAGATATACTTTAATGAAGGGTCGTATATCCTGACAACATAAATTGACAATCTCCCATTAGAAATTGTGATATTTTATTTTAACTTTGACAAAATAAATACTTTAATGATAAAGTTTCACATCAATAAAACAACTCTAAATTTATAAAAAATATTAAAATATAAATCTAATCCATAAGAATTCAGCTCGATCACATTTATATTCGCTATCTTCATCCTTGTTCCATTCCTCTCATATTTCCTCTCCATTACATCTTGAACACAACAATGGTAAAGTCTAGTGAATTTTGCAATTAAAAAATGTAACATAAAACAATAAAACATTGAATTATAGGTTAAAAGCTTTTGAAATATAGGTTGGAAGCTTTTGAGGTATAGG
Source organism: Ammopiptanthus mongolicus (assembly GCA_039655645.1). Lineage (NCBI taxonomy): Eukaryota > Viridiplantae > Streptophyta > Magnoliopsida > Fabales > Fabaceae > Ammopiptanthus > Ammopiptanthus mongolicus. The sequence goes on along the minus strand of CM077351.1, from coordinate 68,772,271 downwards.
TTTCTAAAGTCATATATTTTTTTTTTTTTTGAAAAAATAAATAAGAATCCAAGAATAAAATAAATATGATAAAAGCATATGATACAATCAGAACACAACCAACTAACCAAAGAACCTGTACGAAGAATGAAATGGCTGCAAGGAAGCATCCCAAGCATGTTTTTGAAAATGATGCAATCAATTGCTCTATTTTAGCCAATCAATTTGTTCTATCATAAGATCTATCTGCGCTTTGTAATGGAGCTCGTTCCAATTTCCAGCTATTTGAGAAAGAGATCGAGAAAGAGGAGGTTGGTAGGAAGCACAGTGGCTAAGCGACGACAGTCTCTTAACAATAGTGATGGTTTCGATTGAGAGAGAGAAAGGGAAAACTGAGAGGGAGGATGGAAAACGAAAAACTTTGAAATAGAGAGAAAAGAAAGTGAGAGAAGGTAGAGAAGAAAGTTGTGAACGGAGATGAAGAGCTCTTTACAGTGACTGAATGGAGAGAATAATGCAATCATAATTTCAAAATTTGAAATCTTGAAAGAATCCATATTGAATGTTTTATTTTTTATTACAAATTTTTGTATTACAATAACAATTATTACTACAAACAAATTATGAGCTAGTTGTCAAATTATTGTGTACGATTAGGGATGTAAATTTTATCCGTACTCGCGGATACCCGCAGATAATATCCGCAATGGCTATAGAATGGGTAACTTAATGGGTACCCACGGATAAAATAAATCAATATTTTTTCTACCCATTTATTAATGGGGCGGGGGCGGGTAGTGTAGTATAATTCATACTTGCGGGTACCCGCTAAAGTAAACTTTCTAAAATACCTTGCACATATATAAACAAAATGCTTACTTATTGTTTGTTTGGTTTTTATTTGTTGAGAATGAATGCTTTTGTTTTTACACGGATCTTATTAGTGAATATTATCATGAATGATGTCAAACAGTTCCCGTTAATGAATGATCTATTGTTTTGCTACGGATTATTCTTTGTTTGGTTTATTGAATTATGTGTGAATGATGCTAAGATAGGGGTGTTTGAATAAAAAAATTAGCATAATATTCAATAATTTTGTGAAGTGTTTTAATATCCATGGATATCTGTGGATACTCGTAAATATCGATAAATTTATTTAAAACCCGCAAGACAGGTACCCGCACTGATATGGGATGGGGACGGATAGGAAATTCATCTAACAGGGCGGCTATCGGGGGACTACTATCCGTATCCATCCCGTCCCATTTACATCCCTATGTACGATGAATGTAGAAATCATTAAAGGGTTTTAATTTGCGTCACTAAATAGTTTACACAAACATAAAAAAAATAGTTTACACAATTCACGTCATTATATTGCGCAGAGTTTGTTTTTGCACAAACAAAACCTATTGTTGCATTAGTATTGGATTAGTATTGGATGTTGCATTAGAAACAAAATTTGATGCAAGAGCATTCAATGACACATGGAAGAGCAATCAGTATCAATTATTTACATTCATGAAAATTCTAAACTAAAATTATATTCATTATTTATTTAATTAACAAAATTATGACCATTAACACCAGTTGTCTTCAAATCAATATAAGCGCGATACATCAGCAAATTTTGGAGGGAAGCAATGTGGTGAAGGCAAATGTGAAATTAATTTTTCTTGGACAAATTGCATGAGAGGTTGACACATGCAGGGCCGGCCCAACACCTATTGAGGCCTAAAGCAAACTTTATGGTGAGGCCTTTTTAAAAAATTAACCCAATAATTTGTTCATATAAAATTAATTATTTTGTGCACAATGAGGAGTTGATCCCTGGACCTTCAACTTAATGGTAAGTTTTTATACCAAATGGGCTAACTTATGTTTGTTGATATATTATACATATCAAAAAACTAATATAAAAAAAATACAAAGTGGACTTTTTTTTTAAAGAAAAAATTGTTTTATTTTGAGAGGCCTAAAGCAATGGCTTCACTTGTTTTACCCTTGGGTCGGGCCTGGACACATGGAAGAGCAATTCAATGAGATTATTCCTAAATGTATATAGTATAGATGACCATTAACACCAGTTGTCTTCAAATCAATATGAGCGCGGCACATCAGGAAATTTTGGAGGGAAGCAATATGATGAAGGCAAGTGTGAAATTTTTCTTGGAGGAATTGCATGAGAGGTTGACACATGGAAGAGCATTCAATGAGATTATTCCTAAATGTATATAGTATAAATAGATTTATGTATCAATCAGTATCAATTGTTTTCATTCAGGAAAATTCTAAATTCAAATTATATTCATTATTTATGTAATTAACAAAATTATGACTATTAACACCATTTGTCTTCAAATCAATATGAGCACGACACATCAGCAAATTTCGAAGGGAAGCAATGTGGTGAAGGCAAGTGTGAAATTTTTCTTGGAGGAATTGCATGAGAGGTTAACACATGAAAGATCATTAAATGAGATTATTCCTAAATATATATAATATAGATTCTAACTTCGTCTTATTTATTGATTTACCTGAGTATGTGATTTGCTTTTATTGACTTTTATAAATTTCATCCCTTCTTTTTGGATTGATTTGAATTTGAAATATGTGTGTTTTAATGCATTGAAATTATTTGCTTTTGTAGGCAAATTGAATAATAGTCAAGTCATCCTTTGAAATGTGATATAAATGACACATATGAAACCGTTTGATATGAATAGCCTGAGAGAGTGACACACCTCAGAAAATTTACATTGAGGTATATTATAGAATGTATATATAATAGATAATAGATATAATAGATAATAGATATATAATATATCACAATATTCAAATATAACTCACATGAAAAGTCAACGAAATGTTAAATCCGGGTGTAAATATACATTATTCAATTCAAAACTTCCAAATCCATACAAAACAAGTTGTTTTTGATACACTAGTACAGATCACTATTGCAGGCCATGCATGTCCGACTTCAAGAGCACCTGTCGAAGGTTTTTCACTAGATCATTCAGTGTCATTTTGTACGCGTTACCCATCTGCAATGTATATAGAGTGGTATTTCAATTCAATTTGCCATACACGTATACAATAATACAAGTATGTCCACAAAGCACTCTAACACACTAAAAAAACATGTGTTAACAAGACATTTTTTAACATATAATTTTTAACACATCTTTTATTATTAAGTGAATTTTATGTAGGACTCATTAAATTATATGAGATAACTCAATATTAAGTGGATCCTATATGAAATTATCAATTCAATAATAAAGATTATGTTAAAAAAAAGTGTGAGGAAGAATATGTTGTTATAATAGGTTTTATATATAATAATAATAACAAGACAAATTCTACCGTACCCATGAAAATTGATGGGTTTTGGAACCGTTTCTAAACTCATCAATAGATGAATGGTCTTCCATTTAATAAATTCAGGTCAAACATTTGCTATTAAACATAAAAACTTTTACGTATTGCAATTAAGTATCTAATAATGTATTTCATTTGAATGACTAAATTGCAATATCCAAAACTTTGACCCCTAACTAATAAAAGGAAGAGATGGCATCAATAAAAAAACAAAAGACCTAACTCAATTATTGGTCCGTTTAAAAACTATACCAAAACCCACGTATTTTCAAGGATACGATAGCAGTTCCCTAATAACAAATATGTAGTAGAACATGAAACTTCTATTGAATATTGATGCATGTATATAATACCTGAGCGATAATAGTAATGCCAAGTGTGGAATTCCCAAATGGCAAGACACTGCTACCGGTGACACAGAGCTGAAGATTTTCAAGCTGGTCCATTATTTTGAGCTCAATGCCCTTTTCTTTCGCACAGTGGATCTCAATAAGAACCTCCTTCTCCAACACTCTTGCGTCAATCTCGGGAAGCGTGGAGCAATCGTCATAGCTTGTTTCACTAGAGGTGCTGTCATCATTTGCACATAGATCGGATCTCTTTATGAATATCACTGACTCTGCACCCCTATTTTTGTCTTCTTTTTCTAGTTCTTGTACACGTTCTTGAAGTTGTTTCACGTAATCAATTGCTGCTCGAAGGATAGATGCTTTGTCCGTCTGCGCCATTAGAATTGTACAATTGTTACTCATCATTTCATTTTCTCAAGTGGGTCCCAACATATTTTTTCTTTATAAGAGGCGTTACATAAAAAAAAGAGAAAAGACTAGACAAGAAGTAGAGAGTATTGAGAAAATTTAAATCCACACCTTCATAATTCATATTTCACAACTTAACGGTGATTTGGGACGATCCCAACATACGTTAATTTAACATTCCACGTGATTTTGGCTGAGTGGAATTACAGAAAGTCATATGCGATACAGGTAACCCGACTCATAATTTTAACTTATCTAGCATAAATAGACACAGGTTATCACGTGTTCTTTTTTTTTTTTTTTTTTTTACTGAGTTATCACGTGTTAAGATTAACGAGTAAATATAATATTATTAGAGGGAAATTCCTATAATGAGACCTTACAGCACGTGATAACTCTGAACGATCTAGTGAAAACGTGAAGAACATTTTGAATTATAATTTTTAAATAACGTAATCCAATAAAATTAATGATATTTATATACCAAAAATAAAATTTTAATGAGGGGTATCAATCGATGAGAATTAAAATGTTTTTTTAAAAATAAGGATTTTTCTATTATATGCCTATACATACTAGTTTAGAAATTAAAATAAACAATTTTTATTGGGAAGGTGATATATATACTTAGTTTTCAAACAAAATCTTAGGATATATTTGTTTTGTTTTCAATTTTCTATTTTCATTAATAATTGCAAAAGGATTGAGATCATTTCTTTTTATTTTCTCTCTTATGTTATGAGAATATTTAAATAGACCTCATAGATCAAAACAAATTTATTTTTGTTTGGTTCTCTATAATGAGAAGATCCAGAAGAGATTTGTGCTGAAAACAATATTTTATTGAGTTCGTTTTGTTTAAACAAATCTTTAAAAATAAGAAACAAAATAAAAATAATTTTATAATTATTAATAAAAACCTGAAATGAAAACAATAAACCGAAAATAAATCAAAGAGATGTTACTTTTGTTGGGATTTCTAAATTAGTGCCCCTGTGGGCACACAATAGAAAAGTTGTTAAAATAAAAAATAAACCGACTATAGGATTTCAGTACCCATGCATAATCTGAGTCATTAAATGTGTGTTGTTGATACGAAGAGATTAAGTAATTTATATGAAGTCAAGTTCAAGTAAACCTTTGTTTTACCATCATAAGTTCAGTTTAAACTTCATTAATACATTAAAAAAACTGTAAATTTAGATTTTTGTTTATAAGATGATAGTAATTAATAGAAGAATTTATTATTAAGAGAATGGTGATGGAGATCGATTACCGAATAACCAAATAAGTGGTACTAAGAACAATCAATCAATTCCTCACCCAAAAAAAGGACAATCATTCAACTTAAGATGAAGTAGTCATTTGATCAGTGAACATATAATAATAATATTATAGTATCAATAAAGGCCCTGTCTTGATCAACTTTATCACAATATTAAATTAACCAATAATTACCTTGTTTAAGCCAGGAATAGTGGCTGAAAGTGCAATGAACCTCTCAGTCAAATCTTGTCTCCTTTTTCTCTCTGCCATTATGTGATCCATAATCTGAGAAGAGCTTCTAGCTTTCTTTGCTCCTTGGTTTGCCTTTGCTCTTCGTTCAGTGTCTTGGCTTCCCAAGCTCCGTTTTATTGAAGGCAAAGTCGAATTATTAGAAGAAGAACGTGTTCCCTCGTTGACTAATAATTGGTCACAATTAATATTGTGTTTATTAGGTTCAGGGGTAACTGGTCTCATAGTTGAATCATCGAAAGACAAAATGTAAGTCCTTGGAGTAGATGAATGACGAGGCCTTTTGGAACCAACATTTTGTTGTTGGCACACTATGGAGTTGGAGCTGTTAATCTTGACCATGTTGTTAACACCGCCGTCGTATGTGGCGGCTCCGGCAACGGTGCCGGCGATGGAATTATTTTGGACCTTGGAATTAGGATCATGGAAGGAGGAGTGATCGGTTTCACTTTCAGAAGAGAAAGCTGGCTGTTGCAACAGGATTTCTCTAAGGAACTCGTCATCTTCAGTGTGACACTTGTCTAAGAAATCCTCATCAGGATCCAATTCCTGCAACAATAATTCATTGAAAGCATACCAGATTAAGAGTATTATTATTATTATACTATAATAATGTTATATATATAGTGATACATATATAATATATGGTCATAGCATATTGATAGTGTGTGTTACCATATGAAGATGCCAATTCTCCCAAGACTCCTCCATAAGAATTAAGAATATAGAAAGTGGGTTCTGTGATCGATGTTTTTGGATTTCCGAAGCTGCACTAACGATAATAATTAATAGCCTTTAAGTTAAGGGTACCGCCTATTGAGTAGGTAGCTGATGGGGACAATAAATCACTCGTTTATCATGCAACTTTAATTTCAGCCGTTGGATAAAAGATAATGCTCAGAGAAAGGTACTACGTGGGACCATGGGTGATGGAGCAGTATGCGGCCTCATCATACAGAGAAAATAATGCAATCAGAGAGAATATTAATGAATGTAAATTATTTTTGGGTCGTCCTAACCAACATCCTAAAAATAGATTAAGGAATCCATAAAAAATAAAATTTTATTAAAAATATAAGTGTATAACATCTTAAAATAATAAATATATAATTTTTCAACAAAATTTTTCTTTTTTTAATTTTTTAATCAATCCCCTTAGAATACTGATTAACATTTTCCTTATTTTATTAGCATGGTTTATCAATTATAAATCATTTATGTAAGACTTTTAAAATTGTTATAATAAGAGTGAAATATATTATTAATGTGATAATTTATAATTGGTTGATAATGTAAATTTTTTTTTACATTGACAATGTATATAAACAAAATAAATTAATTGCTATGCACTGTCAGTGTAAAATTTTTTACATTATTAACCAATCAGAAATCAGGATTTGGGTGAATTTTAAGTTAGTACTTAAGATAAGAGTCAAATATTTTGTATGATGTGGCAATTTATGATTGGTTGATACCGTAAAAAAATATTTACACTGACGATGCATACAAATTAAATCCTAAATAAAATCCATTAATAAAAGAGTTTAATTGATATGCGTTGACAGTGTAAAAAACTTTACACATGTCAACTAATCATCAAACATGGTAATGGTATAATAGTAAAAAAACTAGTGATGTGGCAATCTGTTATTTGACGTATGTGTAAAAAGGTTTTACATTGTCAGTCTATAGAAATTAAACTCTTAATAAAATAAGGATTTAATTAGTATGAACTGACAGTATAAAGATTTTTTACATTGTCAACCAATCATAACTTATCACATCAGCTATAATGTTTGACTCTTATCCTAATCATCTTAGTATGTGTTTGGTTTAACTTCCGGAAATACTAGAAGTGCTTCTGTCCCTGTCAAACGTGATTTTGGTAAAAACAGAGATGTTTGGTTACTGTCTTATAAAATTGATTTTGCCTTCAAACGCGATTCTAGTAGAAGCTATAATTTGTAACTTCTGCGTTGAATTGAAAAATTTACACTAAGTTTTACATCAAACTTGCTTTCAAAATAAAAACATCCAAACATAAATCACTTCACTTCAAACTCAATTATATTGAAATCAATTCTGCATAATCAATTCTATCCAAAATCACGTTTGTCAAACGCTCGTCCAAACACACACTTAAAGGTCACCCATTCCATTATTTTGATTTATTGACAATGTAAAAATTTTTACATTAACAGTGCATAACAATTAAACATATAAAATAATAGCATTTTCTATGTTTTAATAAGGTTACTTTGGCCAAATGAAAGTATTTATAATTTTTATAATTGAAACTATTTAATAATTTTTTTATACTTTAGTAATTACCTTTAATGATAGATATTTCAAAATAAATGGAGTACATTTATTTATATTATTGTAAAATTATTCAATATATGTAGTTCATAAATTAATTCTTCTTAATAATTATGTCACTTGTAGTAATGACAATTTTATCCGTACCCGCGGATAATATCCGTAATTGGTATGGGCTGGGATCTTAATGGATACCTGCGGGTAGAATAAACGGGTATTTGTGTTACCCACTTGTTAACGGGCGGGGGCGGGTATTGAGGTCCCCATGCCCGCGGGTACCCATACTCGATGGTGAAATTACACAAATGCCCTAAGTTTTAACCTGAGTAGGAAATTCTCGGGTAATTGACCAAACTGACCAACTTTTAGAAACTATTTACCAATATAACCTTGTTTTGAAACTATTTACCAAACTAACCCACTTTTTGCTAACCTGACATTTTTATTATTTTTTGGACGTTACTTTGACTAGCGTTTTTGGAAAACGCTACTGTTAGTAGCGTTGTTACCAGATTGTGCCACATGGCACAAGGCACAATCTTGTTCGCTGTAAAAAAAATTAAAAATTTTACGTTTAGCGTTGGCCATGGCCGATGCTAGAGGTGTCACCCGTCTGAAACTGAAGATCTTCACCCGTCTGATAGACAGACGGGTGAAGAAATGTTCACCCGCCTGATACATTTCTTCACCCGTCTGAAGCTGAAGATCTTCACCCGTCTGATGACCATCAGACAGGTATCAGGCAAGTGTCAGACGGGTGATCAGACGGGTGAAGAAATGTTCACCCGTCTGATACATTTCTTCATCTGTCTGAAGCTGAAGATCTTCACCCTCAGACGGGTGAAGAAATGTATCAGACGGGTGAAGATCTTCAGCTTAAGACGGGTGACACCTCTAGCGTCGACCTTTAGCATCGGCCAAAATTTTTAAATTTTTTTACAGCTTGGCACAATCTGGTAAAAACGTTACTGACAGTAGCGTTTTTAGAAAACGCTAGTCAAAGTAGCGTTTTTCAGTGTCATAAAAATAAAAATAAAAAATGCCACGTGGCTAAAAGTGGGTTAGTTTGATAAATAGTTTCAAAACAAAGTTATATTGATAAATAGTTTCTAAAAGTGGATCAGTTTGGTCAATTACCTGAAATTCTCTCTCAGTAACTCAACCTTTCTAGTTCCTAGGCCTGTTTGGATTGGCTGATAAATAACTTATTTGGGATTATCTACTGGCATAAGCGCTTATCAAAGTGTTTAGGAGAACTTATGGAAATAGCTTATGACATGTCCATAAACTGTTTTCAGCTTATTTGATAAGCAGGATAGCTTATGAAAACAGCTTATAACTTATATGAAAACAGTTTGACTATATTTTCTCTTTGATTATAAAAATAGCTTATACATAAATATTTATATGATAAGCGTTTATTCTATAAGCGCTTAATTAAACCTTAAGCATTTAATTAAACCGTTTATCTAAAGAGGCTCTAAATCTGAAGGGTTCCTTTCAATTCTCACTTCTTAGTCTCACGCCAGTTGCCGTCGCCTCTCTTCTCCCACGCTGGCCGCCGCTCTCTTTCACGTCAAGTCGTCATCCCTCTCAAGCGTTCACTGTCTTCGCGCAACATGTACTTCCTCCAAATCCCAAACGCAAGAAACCCAGGTACTCTCAAGCACTCACCCCCCAAATCCCCTCAAGAAAACCAGAACCGCAAATATGTCTAACTTCCCATGTTCCCTTTTTTTGCGGGTTCTTCCTCGTTTCATTGCTGTGAAGGAACAAGACCCCAGCTACATCTGCTTGCAAGTGAACCTGACGAGGTTTGGACCCTTGCCACTATCGCATAATCAAGGAGTGAATCTCCCATAGAATTGCGGTGGAAGCTTCGAAATCAAGGATGATAGCTTCAAGAGAGTCCAAGAGGCACACACAGGTGTGGATCCCTTCCTCTTAAGTTGTCCCTACTTTGCTGTGTAGACTGCATCAAGGAACATCACGATTCTTCCCAAATCCTCCTTGGTTTTCTTTTTATTTTCGATGTCTTTAATTGTAGTATGTATTTTGTCCTTTGTTTCTACTGTGAGCAGCAATATGTATTATGTCAATAATGGGTTCTTAAGTTGTCCTCTGTTTCTCTATTTCTACTGTGATTAGAACCTTTTGTCATATGCAATAATGGGTTTTGTTATATTGAAGCATTGGTTGAGTTAAATTGTGTATTATTGGTGATATTCTCATTAACTCCAGACATGGTTTAATGGGAATTGCATTTCAGACGTGCATGTAACTCAGTTGTGAATTATGATCCTTCTAAACTCAGATGTAAATTTCTTGAACTATTTCTCTGCATATTTCTTTTAGAATGCAACCGCTAATAAAATCAGCAAATATATGTGGATACCTATGATATCCGTTGGTATCCGTAAAATCCATTAAATATCCGTTTAACGGGTATCCGCATAAGTAATAGACATGGATGGGTAGGATTTTCACCTAACGAGGGCAGGGGGCGGTAGAGTTCTACCTATCTCCGTTCCGCCTCATTGCATGTCCTAGTCACTTGATCTTTTTTCACACGGAAAATTAATAAAAATTCTTATATACAATTTGTGAAAACAGTTTGAATTTTGCTCAATCTCTTTTATTAGTACTTGTTTATTAAACTTTTGACTCTTGTTAATGAATGTCTTTAGGATATTATTTAAATTGTTATGAGAAAACTAAACATATAATTTTTGAAAATAATTACTATATCAGTTTTTCATAAAGGCTTGTTTTTTTATTCCTTAAATAAAGTCGTGAGAGGACTTGTTAGCCTTCTCGTGAACTTTTAAACGGCATGAAAGATTGATAGTATGAAAAGGTTTTTGTTTGGATATTTCCAAATAAAAATTATGTATATCATCATTTTGATTTCTGAAAGTATGAGACAATGTCAATTCAGTCCCTGAAAATAATTAAATTATGAAAAAGTATCTCAATGTTAATTTCGTTAGTCAAGTTAGTTTCTATTGTTATCCTAGACAGAGACTAACTTGACTAACAAAATTAATATTGAGAGACTAACATGACTAAAAAAATTAATATTAAGGGATTTTTTCATAATTTAATTGCTTTTAGAAATTGAACAAACAATGTCTCATACTTTTAGAAATCAAAATGATGGTTTACTTAATAAAAATTGCACTGCCCGGTGTGTTTTATTTTCATTTTTTTAACCACGGATGAATGGTAAGGCTTTTTATCCAATTGGTGGCTAAAACATTCCTAAGTTTTAGCACTGCAATTTTTGGAACTGAATAGCATAACTCAATCATTATTTATTTTTTGGGTTTTGCTAATTAGTATCTTAAAAGTATTGATTAAGAAATCCAATAAAAGTAAATTATCATAGAAAAATTAAATATAATACTTCTCAAAACTTTAAATAGATAATTTTTCAATACAAATTTTTCTTTTCTAATCTTTCAACTAATGTGTTTAGTATAATGATTAGTATTTTCCTTATTTTATTTCTTTTTGAAAAATGGTACCATCGATCACTTTAATGTTATGGGTCTAGTTGTCAGACTCTCAGTGACATGCCTAAAATCTTGAAAGATAGAGATTGCCTTTCTTTATAAAAAAAAAAAAAGCAAAAGAGATTGCCTCTAAGGTATTTTTTTTGACAAACTCTACGGGGTTTAATCATAGAAATTTTGTACAATAAAATTACTTACTGTTGTGCCCAAGCACCCGGAAATCTCTTCATTATAATTATAATTAAAAGGATGACCACCAAACACAATATGTGGTCCAAAATAAAATACATTTGACCCCATCAGTTTAGCCAACTTATGTTGCCATGCATATTTATTTCCTTTCCGAGAAAAAGTAGCAATTAATCGTTTACACAGTTGAACCACCCACGAACTATGAAATGATTGAGACCTTTTCGTTTGATCTAAAAGAGGAGGGGACATACTTGGCTTTTGGAAAATTGATTTTAAAAATTGAAAATAGATCAAAATCAAAATTTATTGGATTGATTTAAATGAAATTTTTAGAAAAAATTATACAGACCTTTTTAAGATTTGAAGTTTGAGTTTAATTGTTATACATTGACAGTGTAAAACATTTTTACACAGTCATTCAATTATAAGTTGTCACATAAGTAAAAAAAATTTGACTCTCATCCTAACTACCTTAAAAGTCATCTATACCATGAATGATGATTGATTGCCTGTGTAAAAATGTTTTACACTGTTAGCAATTAAACTTTTGAAGTTTTTAGGAAAAAAAATATATAAACATCCTTTAGATTTAAATTTAGGATCAGTCTGTTATAAATTATGAAAAAATGATTTTCATGTAAAAAATTTAGAGTGCGTTTGTTTAAGATTATTTGATGATAAAAATCATTTTTTTTAAAAATCATTTTTAGTGGTTTTAATTGTGTTTGTTTAAGATTTTTCAGGAAATCATTTTAAAAAAAAAATTCATTTTTATGACTAAAATGAGAAGTTTTTCTCATTAGTTTCTCATTAAAATGTGATTCTACAGAGAAGAGAGAAAATATGTTTGTTATAGATTATAAAAGAAATGATTTTCATATAATCTCTAAATTATTTTATATGAAAATCATTTTTTTATAATCTGTAACAAACGAGTTCTTAGAGATTATATGAAAATAATTTTTTCATAATATGTAACAAACATATTTTCTCCCATCTTTATAGAATCAGATTTTAGTGAGAAACTAATGAGAATAGCTTCTCATTTTAGCCATAAAATTGTTTTCTTAAAAAAGGTTAAACAAACACAATTAAACTCATTAAAAATGATTTTTAACCTAAAAAATGATTTTTATCATCAAATAATCTTAAACAAACACATTCTTAATTACATCCCGTATTCTCTTGTATTAGAAATTATATCAACTTCTCTTGATGTTTATGTTATCGTTATACTTGATGTTTATGTTATCGTTATACTTACTTTTTATGAAGGGATAGTAATTGAAATTACACTAACCTCCCCCCAAGATGAGGTAAGTGTATTTTTAAAATAAGAGAGAGGTTTTGCTGTGTAATTAAATCAAACTTTAAGGGAAGTAAAAAAATAAAATTGGAAATCAAACCAAATTGATTTATTAACAATAACCCTTTTCCTTATTCCCCTCTCACCCATCATCTATGCACGACTTTGCTTCTCTCTCTCATTAACTTTACTCAATCGACCACCGTTATTTCTCTATTAGCAGTGATTAAGCACCAACATTTGAGTTTGAAGGAAAGTCCACCCTAGCTCCACCATTGAGCACGAGCTGAGGAGCCTCACCACCACCATTATAGGCACGACCATGTATACGTAAGTGCACTACCATGTTTGAGGTGTAGTTTCGTGTTCCTTTTCCTTTACTTCTTAAACCTAGCTTTTATTATGTATTTTTATCTTAAGCTTAATGAAATTTTTAATCCCTATAAATATGGACACTTTTAATTTTGATTCCTATGTTTTTTTTATTAGGTTGCAGTGTTTTTAACTTTTGAAGTTTTGGTACTAGTCCTTGTAGTTAGGATATTGATGCACCTTTAAATGATGACATGTCTAACAAATTGTCATCTCAGCACCACTACGTGGCATAGAATTTATGTTTTTAATGACACCACCACCAGCGCTGAGTCTCCCTCCCCGATACAAATTTATCTCTGTCCACGGCGGCAATGAAGCTGGTGGAGCCATTCTTGTTCTCCCTGAAGGCTCCGAGATGCTCAAGCGGCTGGAGGGAGTTGTTAGGGATGAATAAGAAGCAGCAGCTCTGCACGAGAATGCGAATCCTAAGGACTTGCAATTGCATTATAAGTCACTATATTTTTATCACAATGAGACTACTTCCCAACCCAATGAAAGAACTTGTAAGCCTTTAAAGGACAATTTCAAAGCTCTTTCAAAACCCATACTACAAAATTATCAGACAGTTGAATTTTAAGCTTTGCCAATTCATTCATAACCCCACTACCTCATTTTGACCCTGAAATGATACTGGTTAAGTAATGTGCTAATTAATGCAAGTCTTGGTATTCATGTACCTAGAGAATTGTATGTATCTAGTTAAGTGTGTTCATGTATCTAAACTAATGTGAGTTCATGCACTAGTGAGTTAATGCTCATTCTAGGGAGTTCCATTGCTCACTATAAATATGTGAGCTATATATCTCTAGTTGAAGACGTAGAATCAAGAAAGATCATTTGAAAAAATAGAGAGAATTATCCAGGCCCAATTACTCTTCCTCTTTCTCTAATTTTCTATCTAGTTTATATAGTTATAGCCCACCAAATAACATAGTTGGTTGAGTGTCTTAGACACCATCACCACCTCTAGAATACCACCAACATAGTGGTATCAGAGCTACAGATCCTTACTGCAAAGAAACTTAAAAAAATAGTAGAGTGGGAGGAGATTGAAGGTTCCAGTCATGGCTTCCTCAAGCAACCTTTCATCAACCAATGCTACGATTTATAGCAATGTCCAAGTTCCTTTATTTGAAGGATAAAATTATGATTTTTGGGCTGTAAAAATGGAGACTTTGTTCACTTCTTTGGATGTCTTGGAGCTAGTCAAAAAGGGGTATGAAGAACCAACATCTACAACAGAATCTACAGCTGCACAACGTGAAGAATTGAAGAAGAAGAAAATCATAGATGCCGAGGTTCTTGGGTTGATTCAAAGAGGAGTCTCATTAGCCATATTTCCAAGGATAATGAGAGCAAAAACAACCAAGGAAGCATGGGAAACTCTACAACAAGAGTTCGAAGGAGATTCAAAGGTGAGAACCGTTAAACTTCAATCTCTTAAGAGAGATTTTGAGAATGAAAGAATGAAAGAAAAAGTAAGTTTGAATGAGTATTTTAATAGATTGTCCAAATTGGTGAATCAAATGAAGTCATATGGAGATACAATAGACGATCGTATAATTGTTGATAAAATTTTGATTAGTTTGACTGAAAAATTTGATCCTATGGTGGCTGTTATAGAAGAAACTAAGGATTTGTCAACCATGACTGTTCACGGGTTAATGGGGTCACTTAGATCCTATGAGCAAAGATTGTTACGACGCATTGAAAAGTCAATTGAAAGCGCGTTTCAATCTAAGCTCACTATTCAATCCAGTGATGATAAATACTCATCCCAAAATAAAGGTGAGTCTTCTAGAGGTGGCAGATTTGGCAAAGGCAGAGGAAGAGGCAGAGACTCACATGGAAGATGAAGAGTCACCTATGGCGGACGATGAAGTAATGGAGGCTCAAATAAATGGTGCGGAATTTGCAAGAAAAACGCTCATGAAGAGAAAGATTGCTGGAACAAAGGCAAGCCACAATGTCATAATTGCAAAAGGTTCGGGCATATGCAAAAGGATTGTCACTTTGGCAACCAGCAACACATTTCATTTGCAGAAGCAGAAAATAGTGAAGGCAACCTGTTCTTTGCTTGTCAAGGCTAAAGATCACCTATCCCCAAATTCATGTCTCTCATCCTGTACCACCAATAACATGTTAACAACCCAATTAAAAAGTATAATTGAAAAGTACTTTTTTCTGTTTTTCATCTTCCCTTTCCTTTACTGCCCACATAGATTTTCTACATTGCCCTTCAACTTCTTTTTTCTCCATTGCCCATAATTCACGGGTACAACCAACAGGGGCAACATGCAAGAAATGGGTATTAGAACCATGAATACCAAGCAACACAAGTGACAGCAGAGCAGCAGATGCGCGGTGGAGGGCGACGATCGATGGTGGCACTGCGGGTCTGGGGGCGGTGGCCGAAGCAGAGACGCGCGGAGGAGCTGGGTCATGACGGAGGTCATACATAGCAGGGGCTAGTTTAATGACCGATCTCGGGTCTGGTGTGTAGCGTCTGGATGGAGGGGCAGAGCTCTATGGCAGATGAAGAAAAACGTAAACACAGAGACCATACTCAAACTCAGAAAAAAAATAGACACCATCCTCATCCTCTTCCTCTCCCCCTCTCTTTACTCTCCATTCTACTTTTTGAATTTTCATAGTTTCACAAACAGCCCCCACCTTCATTCTTCTCTCCCTTTACTCTTCATCCATTTGACTCTATCTTCACTTGTGTAGAGGACACTGGCTACACGGCTTCTGGCGGCACAGTAGGGAAAATAGAAAATCTTCTCAAATATAATATTAAGGTTAAAAGAAAACTTAAGAGTGAAGGAGGAAAAATTCTTTCTCAATTATAAGTGTTAATGTGATGTGGCATTTTAATTGAGTTGGCAATATATTATTGGTGATACAAGGTGTAAGACAGGATTCTAGGGACAAGTGATCTTCGTCCGCTTGTCAAAAGGTGGTAAAAGAGCGCAAAAATGTGTGGTACTTGGACAACAGTTGCAGCAATCACATGAAAGGAGATAAAGAAGCTTTTATTGATATAGACCGCTCATTTGGCTCAAAAGTTAAATTGGGCAATGGAGAATATGTTGAAGTTGAAGGCAAAAGCAACACTGGAGTTGCAACAAAACAAGGACGTAAGGTCATTCATGACACTCTTTATGTGCCTAAATTAGATGAGAATTTGTTGAGCATTGGACAACTTTTGGAGCATGGTTATTCTCTTCGATTTGAGAATCGAGAGTACAAATTTTTTGATTCAAAAGGAAGAGTAGTTGTTGTGGTGAAAATGACCAAGACCATAAGTTTTTCATTCTCTCTTAATTATGAGAAAAATCTGGGCTTGATGGCTAGAGAAGTAAAAGACTCTTGTCTATGGCACAAGCGACTTGGACACTTAAACTTCAATAGTCTCAAGTTGCTTTCTCAAAAGAATATGGCGTTTGGACTGCAAACTATTGAAGAAAAACATGGAGTATGTGAAGGATGCATGCTTGGCAAACACCATCGCCAACCATTTCCAAAGGAAGGAGCAAGGAGAGCCAAAGAAGTGTTGGAGTTGGTGCAGACAGATGTCCGTGGTCCTATGAGTACCTTGTCTCATGCTAAAAATAGGTACTTTATTTTGTTTATTGATGACTTGACTCGCATGCTATGGGTTTACTTTATGAGACAAAAATATGAAGTATTTGTCATATTTAAGAAATTTAAAGCGTTTGTTGAGAAACAAAGTGGTAGGTCCATAAAAGTTTTGAGAAGTGACAGGGGAAAGGAGTACACTTCCAAAGAATTTGACAAGTTTTGTGAAGAAGGTGTGGAGAGGCAGCTTACTGTTGGCTATACACCTCAATAAAATGGTGTATCCGAGAGGAAGAATCAAACTGTGATGGAGATAGCTAAGTCCATGTTGTTCGAGAAAGGGATGCCCAAAGAATTTTGGCCTGAGGCTGTTAATACAGCCGTGTACCTGCTTAACAGATGCCCAACAAGAGTTGTATGGAATAAGACACCATTTGAAGCATGGAGTGGAAGAAAACCTTCGGTGAACCACCTTAAAGTTTTTAGGTGTGTTTGCTATTCTTAAGTTCCCAAGGAAAAGAGGACAAAGCTCGAAGAAGCAAGTCAGAGATGCATCTTTATTGGCTATAGTTCCATGTCAAAAGACTATAGACTTTACAACCTGAAGACCAAGAAAGTAATCATCAATCGGGATTTTGATGAGAAGGCTTCATGGAATTGGCAAGAAGAAAAGGTTGAGTGAGACAACCCCTTCCTAGGAGGTCCCATTGGTGACCACACTTATAATTATTAGAGTTATAGCGTAGCGTAGTAGTATAAAATTTGCGGAAATATTAAAACATACGAATATTAAAACATACTGATACCATAATAAAAGTATATATACATAATAGTATTGGCTCTATCAGTAGAGCCTACAACATTGATACCAAATATATACATAAAAACTAAAAACATAACATCAGAACAAAATGCACTCTGACTTCATCTCTTGGCGCTCAAGGTCCCCCAGCATTGGGATCTGAGGCTCTTCCGCCGGCATCAGGCTCAACGGGTATTCCGTCAATCTCCTCTGGAAACTCCTCATCAAGGTCTTCTCGTACAGTCGAGAACAAAGAAATACAATATAGAAAAGTACAGGGGATAAGAAACAGTAATATGTCATATATGGGAAAAACAACGATATAAATAATGTATATAGATAGCAATACACCAAATCACAACAGTGACAACCAAACAACTCCCGAATAATTTTTCCCTTAACTACTGTCTCTCACACTCATGCAACTAACGACTATATGGACGCGATCACGACGCGACATCCCCAACGGATCAAGGTGTCCCAATCATCACTATGCCACCCCCATAAAGGTAGGGTTCGGTCTAAAGCTCGCAGGCCCAAATCGTCTCATGGATACGACATATTCCCCCGCCCGCAGGCCAGGTCGGAATATTCGCCCGTCAACAACGCAACTTACGGTAACGACATGTTCCCCCGCCCGCAGGCTAGGTCGGAGCATTCGCCCGTTCGTTAACAACTCAACTTTCGGTAACGACATATCCCCCCGCCCGCAGGCTAGGTCGAGATTTGCGCCCGTCCGTCTACAATTCGACTAACGGGTACGACCACCTCCCCGCAAGTAAGATCAAAATCGCCCCTACGCCAAACTAATCGGTACGACCATCTCCCCGCAGGTAAGATCGAAATCGCCCGTATGCCAACACAGTGATGAATAACAACGATGCAACATGAATCTCACTGACTCATCTCAGGATTAACACTTAGTGCCTCAACCACGACTTATATGCAACCACGACCAACTTTCATCCGGTTCAACCGGTATCAACTCACATCACAACGTTAACAGATTAACTACATCACTAGGTTGAGCACTACGACATATATATAACCTCGACTTTCTCACGACACATTCATCACCCGATTTATCAGAAATCAATGCCTAGTTCTACTCAGACATCAGCAGTCAGAATATATATTCAACAATACAATCAACTTCCAAGTAAATAACATTTAATCAACTATAGCATATAATAGACATCATACACATATCACATATAATATACCAAATATCCAATCATAGCACAGACAACCTCAATATGCAGTAAAATCAACCTAACGGTCAAACGACCTCTAGTAGGGTTTGGGTCGCCCTACGCATATCAATATATATTATTTAAAGCTTGCCTCCCCGACGATATTGCGGTTCTTTCCCCCACCTTAGTGATTTTTCCCGGAGATTCCAAATGCGGCTCCGCAGCAGTCAATCAAGTGCGCGATCGAGCGTTCGAGTCCTGTCAAATTCTATACAGTAAAACACAACCAGAAATTAAAATAATGAAACCATAATCTACCTAATCTCTATGATTAGCTACTTCCCTTAATTAATTAAATAGGCTAGGGATATTGAAATTCTACCAACTCTTGGATCAATGATCCTTAAGCATACCTAATGCATAATCAATGATCAATTATCAAAGATTTGAACCAAAACCCCTTAAACCAACAAAGTAGGGTTTCGGCCATCACCATGAAAAATAGGTGAGAGTTTGATTTAGCCTCCTAATCACTTGGATTACATGATTAAGGGATGAACTAAGTGAAATCAAAAACAAAGAACAAAAACCCATTTTCGCCCCAAAACCCATACATTCGGCCCCTCTTTGATAAATAGGCTAGGGATTTTATTTCATTACAAGCTCTTGGATTATGATAGTAGGGGATGATACTAGCTCATAGGAATTGGTTTGGTCTCAAAATGATTTTTCTACAATTTTCTAGAGATTTTTGAAGTATAGATCTAGAAATTGACATTCATGAAAATAAATGGAGAAAATAAAGATTGAGAGCTCAAGGATGAAATCTATGCCTTCTAGGTGATAGAGGAGGATGAGAGGAGCAACTTTGCTTCACAAACTTGGTTGAAAATCCTTGAGGAAACTTGAGGAAAAAGAGGTTGAAAATGGAGGAAGAAGAAGAAGAAAGAAAGAAGAAGAAGAAGATGAAGGTGATAAGGAGAGAGAGAGAGAGATAGAGCTCGAAATTATGGAGAGAGAGTGAGGTGAGTCATGCAAATTTAGATATTTTCCTTTGAGGTAACTTAAGAGTTAAGAAAAGGGTAAAAAGGTAATTTAGTAAAAAGACCAAGGGCAATTTGGTCATTTCGCGTTCCGATGTTTTGAAAATTCTCACGACACTTGTAGGAGTCCCCAAATGATTTATCATAGCTCTGGTATGAAAGTCATTGGCTCAAGGTTCTCGAAAAACCCTAAGACAGCTCGAATCGTCTCCTAGAACGATTATCGGCCTGAATATAATAATATTATTTTCATTTTCGAACGTCAGGACGAACTTTTTCGAAAATATAGGAAATGTGATTCTAAGACTAACCGTCTCGTTCACGAGTCCAAATTAGGTCTCGATAGCAGTAAAGCACTACTGTCAAGCAAAAACGCAGACCGGGCTCCATCTGAGTTTTCGACCCAAAACTTAACCATAGCCTCCTACGATAGCGTAGAGCGTGACTATGGCCTCGGAATAATTTATTTAATTTTCTAGACTCTCCAATAAAATAAAATTACTTAAATACTAATTAAACAAAAGATAAAAGAAAATCGGGGTGTTACATTGAGGAGGAACATGTTCCTGCAGTAATTTTAGAGCAAGGTCCAGCTCCGTCTGAGAATGAGCAGCAAGATCCATCTACAACAAGCTCTAGCTCATCATCTCTAAGCTCAACTCCAATAATAATGAGGAGTTTGAGTGATATTTATGCTAGGTGCAATTATTGTGTGGTGGAGCAAGAAAACTTTGAAGAAGCTATTAAGGAAGATGCATGGAGGAAGGCAATGCAAGAGGAAATAGATGCGATTGAAAAGAACAAGAAATGGGAGATAGTTGAGAAGCCAAATGACAAAGAAGCTATTGGTGTGAAATGGGTGTACAAAGTAAAGCATAATCCCGATGGTTCGATTCAGAAGAACAAAGCAAGACTTGTTGCAAAAGGCTACTCACAGCAGCCCGGCGTTGACTATGAAGAGACATTTGCTCCCGTGGCACGACTAGACACCATTAGAGCGTTAATCTTTCTTGCAGCTCAAAAAGGATGGAAGTTGTATCAACTGGATGTAAAGTCGGCATTCTTGCATGGTGAATTGAAAGAAGAGGTCTATGCTGAGCAACCTCAAGGCTTTGTGATAGAAGGCCAATAAGAAAAGGTTTATAGATTGAAGAAAGCTCTTTATGGGTTGAAACAAGCACCAAGAGCATGGTATAGCAACATTGATAGCTATTTCATGGAGAACGGCTTTGAGAAGAGTCAGAGTGAGCCTACTTTGTATGTCAAAAGACATGGTATGGCTGATATCCCGATTATTGCACTTTATGTGGATGATTTGATCTTTACCGAAAATAATTTAAAGATGATTGAAGATTTTAGAAAGGAAATGATGAGGAGATATGAGATGAACGATTTGGGCTTGTTGCATCATTTTATTGCAATAAAAATTTACTAAGCAAATGATGGAGTCTTGATTTGTCAAAAGAAATATG
Organism: Ammopiptanthus mongolicus; assembly: GCA_039655645.1. Classification (NCBI taxonomy): domain Eukaryota; kingdom Viridiplantae; phylum Streptophyta; class Magnoliopsida; order Fabales; family Fabaceae; genus Ammopiptanthus; species Ammopiptanthus mongolicus. The sequence goes on along the minus strand of CM077351.1, from coordinate 68,750,833 downwards.
CTGAGACAATATTGAAGAAGTTTGGGATGTTTGATTGCAATCCAATTGATGCACCATTAGTTGTGAATAAAAAATTGACGAAAGAAGATGGAGGAAGGAAGGTTGATGCTAGTAACTACAAAAGCTTAATTGGTAATTTATTTTACCTCAACAACACAAGACCGGATATCATGTTTGCAGCAAGTTTACTCTCTCGATTCATGAATGATCCAAGTCACCTCCATCTAGGTGCAGCTAAAAGGGTGCTAAGATACATTCAAGGCACTTTGAACTATCGAATCAAATATGACAGTAAAGTCGAAACAAAGTTGATTGGCTTTTGTGACAGTGGTTGGGCGGGTTGTATGGATGATATGAAATGCACTTCTGGTTATGACTTTTCACTAGGTTCAGGAGCATTTTCATGGTGCTAAAAAAAGCAACAAATAGTTGCTCAATCTTCTGCAGAAGCTGAATATATTTTAGTTGGCTTAGCAATCCAACAAGCAATATGGCTCAAGAGGATACTTGACGACTTTGGTGAAAAACAAGAAGCTGTGACTATTTATTGTGATAACAAGTCAGCCATTGATATGGCAAAAAATCCAGTCTTTCATGGAAGAATAAAACACATAGCCATTAAACATCATTTTTTTCTAGAAGCAATTGAAGAAGAGGAGGTGCAGCTGAAGTTTTGCAAGTCCAATGATCAAGTTGCTGATATTTTAACGAAGGCTCTTCCTAGAGACAAGTTCCAGAAATTAAGAGAAGCTCTTGGAATTCAAGAACAACACATTAAGGGGGAGTATGTTGAGTAATGTGCTAATAAATACATTCATGTATCTAAGAATTAATGCAAGTCTTGGTAATGATATTCATGTACCTAGAGATTTGTATGTATATAGTTAAGTGTGTTCATGTACCTAGACTAATGTGAGTTCATGCACTAGTGAGTTAATGCTCATTCTAGGGAGTTCCACTGCTCACCATAAATATGTGAGCTATCTCTAGTTGAAGATGTAGAATCAAGAAAAATCATTTGAAAAAATAGAGAGAATTATCCAGTCCCAAATACTCTTCCTCTTGCTCCAATTTTCTATCTAGTTTTACTATAGTTATAGCCCACCAAATAACACAGTTTGAATGTCTTAGACACCACCTCCACTTCTAGAATACCACCAACAAATACCAACCACCTAGGTGACAATACTTTCCCTTGAATTTTCCTTACTTGTCCAACTATAGAAGTGGGTAAGAGCTAGACAATCACTATTTCATCTTTGCCCTTTTAAACCTAGCTAAAATTGGCAAACACGTCTCTTTATCAGGATAAAACTCATTTTTCTTCATCATCGTTATAGTAATCCAAAATTGTTGGCCCCATTGTTATGATGAACTTGATCTAAACCACTCCTTTTCATTGAACCCATTGAAAGAGAAGAAAGCTTTTTCCAGCTTTTTATCCAATCTCGTCAAAACTAAAAAACATCTTCATGAGTCAGGGGTGAGCAACATTGGAAGGGAAGAAGAGAAGTTGCAGAAGTTGATCATTATGGGATTTATAGATCTAAACCTAATAATATTATAGAAATTAAATATAGGTTAAAAGATATTTTTGGTCCCATGTCTTTATTTCAGGTTTCAATTTGGTTCCTCTTTTATTTTTTTGTTCCAAATTGGTCCCTTATTTTTCAAATTTATGCAAATGTGGTTCCTTAAGCATCAACAAGCAGCAAGCCATACTATTTGTTTCACCTTCTTCAACTCCTTTCCTCTAACAATAGTTCCATGATGCAGAAAATGTTGTATTCCTTCATTATGATGCACACCGCTAAAACCCAACCAAGCATATACCATAGCCCATACATTATAGGAAAAAGAACAAGCAAAGAACATATGACTACATGTCTCATAAGAGGCAAAACAAAACACACAAGACACACCTTGGTTGTACGGAATTATACCTCTTTGAGCAAGTGCTTCGCGAGTTGGTAGCCTATCATGAAACAATCACCATGCAAATATAGTGACTTTGGATGGGACCGCGCACCTCCAAATTTGTTGGTAAGCTTGTGTTAGATTGGCATTGAGATCAAGTGATCTATGAAGAGTCAACAAGAGCCTATAACCAGATTTTGCAATGTACCCACTTAAAGAATCCAGGACCCATATCCAAGAGTCTCGCAGCCCCTTCGAATAGTGATCGAGTTAAGAAGGTTCTCCATTTCTTTTGCAATATTCTCCTCCTAAACAAATAACCGCCTCCTCCACCTCCAACACCATACCCACCTATCATTTGTCCACCTTCCCATTTCAGCAATTGACAAGTTGCTATTTTCTGCCACCTGATAGAGCCTTGGAAAAGTTTCTTTTAGAGCACCCAAACCCACCCACCTATCATTCCAAAAGCTAGAATCTATCCCTGATCCAATTTTGATTCTAATTGAATCTGTGAACAAAAACGGACCACCTCCTTTACCTGTATCCAAAGAGATCAAATCTCTCCACCAAAAAGAAGCCACACGGCTATCAAAAATACCTGGCTCCTGCACAATGCTTTTTTAACAATGATCCATATTTAAAAGACAACAAGTTATACCATATAGCATCCCTCTCAGTCAAGCATCTCCATTTCCACTTTGACAATAAGGAAATATTAAACAACTCCATATTCTTCACCCCCAAACCGCCACTTTTCTTTGGCAGATGTTGCGTTCAAAACACACTTAAGGGCAGTGTACCCTATCGCAGAAGTAATATAGGACGGAAGTCCAAATATCATACCCAATTGATTAATTTAGATATCTACGTGATAAAGCAAGTACTGGAATAGGGAAATCTTTATGTCATTTAGACTAATAAAGAACTTAAAGAAATAAATAATAATAAAGTTATGGAAGAAGATAATAAAAGAAGAATAAAAAGAGTATTAGAAATCAAGAATGAAAGAGTCTAGCATCGTGGTTTCACTTGTGCTTTCGATACCCCCAAATCCTAATTCTATCTGGTTTCAATATTCCCTTCTCTGATTATCAACCCCTCAACTATTACTATCTTGTGGTTGTCAATCACTGATATTCTTTTCCTCGAACGGACTTACTGTTTGTCAGACAGTAGTTACGACGTGGAAAGCATAAAGAACTGAGAAGTTTGGAATAACCTGAAGGTAACAATCGCAGTACGGTCGCTGTCAATTAATTATCCTAGTTTATCCTATAGATCTACCAATTTAATTGGGCTTGATAGCCAAAATATCAATCAATTGATTAAGAGCATGCAAAGGTTAGCTAATCCTAAACATGGAATAAAGAGCAATAAGATAAAACCAATCAGATAGTAACTTTGAAACCAAACAGAATTTGAATTATAGCTAAGACATAGCAAAAGAGATTTCTACCAACATAGGATCCACCACAACTCTAGTGGTGAATTTAGCTACTCATAATAATAGAGAAAACCAAAATCAACAAAGGGAAACGCATCCTGAAGGATTGAAGAGGGAGAAGTTGTCTCCAACTTAATCCCCAGGTGCCAATCCTACTCTAGAAATCAAAACTACAATGACTATAAACTATAAATCCTAAAACTAAAAATAAAAGATGAAAAGAATATACAAAGGCAAAGTTTGCCAAAGGAGTCAAAGATATCTCTAAAGTGGCACAGAGGGCATCTATTTATAACAAAATATGTGGATCGGGCCTTGTATTAGGTCTTCTGTTCCATTAGCACGGGCGGGCTCTTCACTTGACACGGTCGTGCTCTTTGTGCCACCCTTCTACCCCGCATGTTATAAAAGCATTAAAGACAATTAATAACAATAAAGTATATATAAAGTAAAATGAAACATGCAACCTTTCATAAAAGGTTCACGAGTAGAAAAGCTACCACATGAACTAATTCTCAAAACGTGGAAAAGATTAACTCAAGATTTAAAATAATAAAGAAAACATCAACATAAAATAAACCCAACCCCAATGTCACAATTCAGAGCTGGTACAACCGTTACGGAAATATCCTCGAAATACAACTGAAAACTAAAGCAAATAAAACAACTAAGCTAAAGACCCTAACTATGAGTGGTGGCTCCTCAGAGTCACTCCTCTCCGGGATGCTCGTCATTCTCTGCAAAAACCATACGTGCCAAACAAGAAAACAAAGAACAGGGAGTAAGGAAACATGTAAACACAACAGCATGGAGATAGAAATAAGATGATCATACATTATGGCATATCAACAATCATAAGCATACAAATACATGTATAAACATCATCTCAACATCATAAATCAACCGGGTATGCTATATGATGCAATGCAACACTACTCCATCAATGCATGTGGATCCAACTATCTCAGGAAGAACAACTTTGAAGTTACATATCCGCATTGGGCACTAAAGGCACCAACGCCGGCAGTCCACCAAACCATGGGTGAAACCCTTGGATAGCCAACGCATCAAACCATGGATGCCTTAGCACGGGAGACCACGGTTCACCAAACCTTGGGTGAACCAACCGTGGATGGCTAGATCGCCGAACTCTTGGACAACTTCCACTATGTTGAACTTCCCCTAACTAACATCTCTAATGTGATGTATGAACACAACAATAAATTACAGCAAACTGCCACTTCCTCTTGGGCCACTAGAAGCACCCAAGAATATCATCCTCAACATTGGGCCACTAAAGGCACCCAATTATATCATCAACATCGGACCACTAAAGTCATCCAATTACATCATCGTGCAGTAACCCCTAGGGCGCCGACTTAACCGACTCATCGTTCCTCAACGTCTTAATTAATATATAATTAATTATCTAACTTCATCATTTGTTTGGTGTAGTATTCTATTATTATTGGAAACCTTGGGGTTAGAACCCCTATTAAACCTTAAGTTTCAGGTTCTGACCAGAGGTGTGGCATGGGCGTGCTTAACCCCGGCACGGGTGTGCTGCCACTTACATGTAGCACGGGCGTGCTTCATTTCTGACAGGGCCGTGCTCAACAACACGGGCGTGCCTATTACGCATGGCCGTGCACATCTGCACGGACATGCTCCTCTGTTGCATGGCCGTGCTCAAAGTGCGGCCATTCCCAGAATTCAACTGGGAGCACGTCAACACGGCCATGCTGATCACGAAACAGTACTGTTCTAGGCAGCGATTAACCTGTTAATTAATTAACCAAAAGACCCTAACACTCTCAAAAATCATCCCTAGGTCCATGACTAAACCATCAACATAAAAACCTCACCTTTTATTGATTCATGTCTTATGAATATTTTTGGAAAACAACAGTCCCTTTATTATTTAACCAATTAAAGTCCTAATTAACCAATTTAGGCATATAACAGCAGGTTCACCACAACACAACCATTCAGCCATCAATCATCATATTCAACAGCTCAACCAACAATTATGATATAAACATACCAACATAACAAACAACGCATATAATATTGGCATATTGTATTTGACCAAAACATGTTATTAACAACAACAACCATTTACGGCAACAAACATTTAAGCATACAACATACAAATAACCTCGGGGTCATGGGTACCCCTCATCTTACACCACCCGCATTGCCTAGTGGTTATACTATCCTTCTCCCCATACCTGGTTCGACGGTTGCAACGATGATAGCCCCAAACGACAAACTGGTCACGTCCTCTCAAGCAGCTCAGTCTGAATCCAAGTCGTGGTCAACTAAAACATTAACCAAATCAGTTTCCAATCAAATAATACGAAAGGAAACTAAGAAAGGGAAGAAGCGTTACCTACACAACTGGCACCGATGAACCAAAAGCTTACCAATGGTCTCCACAACTCCAAAAAAGCACTAAGCTTGATGGAGATAGGAAACGGGGCAGGTCTGGCTGCACTAGGGTAGTAGCAGCCACTGAATGAGGGTTAAAATCGCAAACCCTTCGATTCTGTACCGATATATAAGCTGCGGGCATTGCATGGCCGTGCACTCCTTCGGCACGGGCGTGCTGAACTTAGCGTCAGTGAGATGCGGTCCGCACTCGAGCACAGCCATGCTCACAAACAGTACGACCGTGCTTATGACTCAACTGGTCACAAGACACGCGACCAAGCACGGGCGTGCTGGAAATCAGACTTTTAAGCCAAAAAAATCTCACTTAACCCTTAACCAACAATTATAGTTTAACAAAACAAACTTAAACATCCAAACATACTTAACGAAAATCAGGGTGTTACACTCTTTAATTAGCACGGTCGTGCTCAATTTTGTCGGGGCTTACTAATTTCCTAAAACAACGTTCTAGTGCACGGGCTTCAGAATGGGCGTGCTCTTCATCTGGCAAGGCCGTGCTCTTTGTGATTAAGGTCGTGCTAGCTTCTGTCAGGCCTTTCTTCTCTGAGTCAGGCCTTTCTTCAATTTGGCACGGTCGTGCTCTAGCATGGCACGACCATGCTAATTCTCCAGAGGTCAGCTTTGACTATTTTTGTAAGGCTTTGTTTGGATGTACGAATGTGGAAGGTTGGCACGGACGTGCTCTCGCATGGCACGACCGCGCTAACCTCAGAACTTCAGTATTCTGCCCTTTTTAGCTTTAAATCCTTCTCTTTTCTTCAAAAGTCCATCAAACTGCCTCCGAACGTCAATTCTGTCAAAACTTAGTAAAAGGATGAAATACAATAACATTTATCCTTAAAAGCATCAAAATTTGACCCAAATACCCCCTATAAAATGCACAGAATTGAAGTTCATCAGCAGACAAATGTTATCCCAACTAACCCAACATATTTTTTTGTGTTCATCATTTCCCCCCATAAGAAATTCCGTTGGATCCTTATAAGCTCAGTCAAGATCTTTTGTGGAACTTTATAGAAGGAGAAAAAATATAGAGGCAAGCTATTCAAAACTGAATTAATTAGGACAACTTTACCTCCAATGGACAAATGACGACTTTTCCACATAGATAGTCACTTTTTCAAAGAATATACTACAGGTTGCCAAGTTGAGCATCTTCTTGGGTTAGCACCAATCGGTAATCCCAAGAACTGAACGGAATAACACCAATGCAACAAGACAAAAAAGAGGAAGCTGCTTCCATGAAAGGACCATCCATATTAATGCCAAAGAGGTTAGTTTTAGCGAAATTCACCCGCAGCCCAGAAACCAATTCAAAGCTCCTTAGAATCGGTTTGATGCTCCATAAATTATCCCAATTGCCTTCGCACACTATTATAGTGTCATCTGCAAATTGGAGTAGATGAACAGATATACCTTGGCTAGCCAAGTAACATGTCAAAGTGCCCAAGCTCACAGCTTTTCTAACTAGACCTGCCAAGCCCTCTGCGGCTATTAAAAATAAAAAAAGGGGGCAAAGGATCCCCTTGCCTCAAACCTTTCTTGGCTTCAAACTCTTCTGTTGGGCTCCCGTTTACCAAAACTGATATTGAGTTAGAAAATATGCACGCCCTCATCCATCTTCTCCAAGTGTCACCACAGCCCATTCTCCTCAACATATACTCCAAATAGCTCCAGCTCACTGAATCATAGTCTTTTTCAAAGTCCACCTTCAACAAAAGGCAAGTATCCTTCTTCCTAGTAGTGAAGTCAATAATTTCATTCGCCCCTAGAACCCCATCACGTTCTAGGAATAAAAGCTTATTGGCATGAGGATATCACCTTTCCCATTACCTTTTTCAGTCTCAAAGCCAAAAATTTAGCCACAATTTTATATAGGCTTCCAATGAGGGAAATTGGCCTATAATGTGTAAGTGACTGTGGCTGATCTATCTTGGGAATTAAAGCAAGGAAGGATGAAGTTATGGCCTTAGGCAAGTGTGCATTCCTATAGAATTCCCGGATAAAGTCACATACCTCAGATTGAAACATTTCCCAACATGCTTTGATGAAGCCGAAATTAAAGCCGTTGGGTTTTGGACTTTTGTTCCCCTCACAAATCCACACTGCCTCTTTGATCTCCTCCACTGTGAATGGAGCAATCAAAAGCAAATTATCCTCATCAAAAAGCTGCTGAAATTCAATACCATCCAAAACTGGTCTGTATGTTTCGTGTTCCATAAAATTCTGCTCAAAGTGTCTTTTGACTTCATTCTTCACCCCATCCACATCATCAATCCATGACTCACCCAGTTTCAGCCCCACAATCTGATTTTTCCTCCTCTTTGCATTTAACAAGCATGAAAATACTTGGTATTGGCACCACCTTCCAAGATCCATTTAGCTATTGAATTTTGCCTAATTAAGCTCTCCTTTGCATTTAACTGTTGCCAAAACTGTGTTGTTATCAATTTCCTCTGGTTATGATCCACATTACCATCCGCGGTTGCCAGTGCATCTAGAGCATTTATTTCTTCAACAGTTTTTTCAATTTTCAAATCTACAAAGCCGAACATCTCTTTGTTCCACCATTTCAACTTTTCTTTCAACAAGCGCATTTTCTTTTTTAGAATATAAGGCTTCCAACCTGCCACCTGGATAGAGTTCCAATAATTTTCCACAAAGGGTCTAAAGTCCTTATGATCCAACCAAAAATTGTTGAATCTAAATGGCTTAGGACCCCAGTTTACCTTTGAGCACATCAACCATATTGGGCAATGATTATAAATGTCCTTGTTACCAACCTATTGAGTTGTAACGTTCCACTCAACAATTGTACCTTCAGTCAATAAACATCTCTCTATTCTACTTATTGCGTTTCCATCTGCACTAAACCAAGTGATCTTCTTCCCCATTAAAGGCACATATATTAATTCCATATTTTCTATAAACATTTTGAACTAATCTATTTCCTGTTGGTGGTTTTGAATAGATAAACCTATCCTTTCCCCCTGTTTACCACACCATTAAATTCTCCTCCTACACACCACCCCTTTTTTCAAACCCCCTCTTGAACATATACAAATCTTCGCACATCTTACGCTTTGCTATTAGATTGCAGGGAAAGTATATATTGACAATATAAACTAACAGATCATAATTTTTCCATGTAGCACAAACATCCAAGAAGCCAATACCAGAGAAATAAATTTAACAGACAATAAACCTGCCTTCCATATAAAAATAATTCCACCAAACAGCCCTTATGAAGGTTTAGCCACCCATTCAAAGTCAGTGTTGCCCCATACACTTGCTAAATAGTTTTCATCAACAGATTCATGCTTAGATTCTTGAATCATACGCATATCAAACTTACCAGACATGATTAGAGACCGCACCCTTCTTCTTTTTGCGCTGCCTCCCATCCCCTTCATGTTAATTGACAAAATCTTCATTAAGATTGTGTTTTCTTCCCCCTCTGAGCATTGTCGGCATGATCGCGGGCCTCCACTTGGTTTATTTTCGCAATATACACTGCGTCCTCTTCCTTAGCAACATTCGACACCTTAGTAGCGACTGATTTCTCATGATTTTTCCAAAAAATCTCATTACACCTATTAATATGTAACGGCCCGGACTGCTTTAAGGATTGCCGATTGTCCCCACAAACCAACACGAGTCTCTTCAGCGTGCTTTGTCCTCACTCACACGCTTCCTAGGAAAACTTCCCAGGAGGTCACCCATCCCAGAATTACTCCAAGTCAAGCACGCTTAACTTTGGAGTTCTTAAGTGATGGGCTACCGAAAAGAAGATACATCTTGTTGGTATAGGTAGTACAAATCAATTCTTATAAGCCTTCCTTCAACTGTACAGTCCCATACCTGCACAGTCTCAGGATCCCTCTCATTCCAGTGTGAATCGGTTCATTCATGTATCCCTCCACCTAGAAGCCTGCCAGGAGCCGCTCCTTGTCCGTGCCTCATGCACCGGCGATCACTCCCCACCCTCGTCAGCCCCGGGTGTTACATAATATCTGAGTCAGACAAATTTGCACAGCATAACACCGATCCCCCTGAGAAATTTGTGCTTCCTTCAGAACTCGCATTTGGGCGATGCGAATTCACTGGTGATGCGTTGAAAATCGTGAAGACAGGGACGTTGTTGTGAGCTTCACTTTGTTCCAATCCCTGCACATTGGTGGACTAGCATGGTTGCTTGTGGGCCACCAATTCAAAGGGTCCTTCATTTAAGCCCAGATTGGGCTGGTTTTCTTCTAGGCCCAAACGCTCCACGCAACAATGACCCAAGATTAAATCCTCACCCCCAACGTCACATGACCCACTAGCGTCAGCTTTGTTTGTCCCAAGTGCCCCACTTACATTCATTCCACACGATCCCTCGAGCCCCTAATCTTTGTCAAGAACGATATTCTCACTTACCATTACAGCACTGATTGCACCTGTATTATTAGCATTTACATGTGCCCCTTCACCTCCCCCTTCATGCATTGAGTCTGCTCGCAATTTATTCCTTCCAAGTCCCTAACCGCCTCACTTTTCTCCTCATTAGCCGTCTCATTGAATGTGCCATAAAGAGCTAGATTCAAATTTGCACCTTCTCCAATGTAATCTTCCTCATCCTCATCCATCGAAAAGCCCCCATTGCCGCCGTCATATTCCTCGTCAGAACTGCTGTACTGTGATGCCTTTTTACTGGTTGTTGACCATTGCATTGGTCCATACAATCTTCTACAAGTTTGATTGAAAAAACATCACCATTAATGTCCACTTTAGACACACTATTCACCACATCATGATGTTTCGTTCTTATTAGAACTCTTGCAACATCCATTTTCATTTTTAGCCTCGTTCCAACGTCTATGTTAACATACTCGCCTAACATGGAGGCCAAGAACCAGAAGAATTTCTCACACCACGCATGGGTCTCGTTGTCTACTTCACGAGGATTCCAACTGCGTATCTCATCAAACCACGTCCCAATCTAATCTTTGGCCTCATTTATCAGTGCTTCAATCTCGCCATCCTCCCATGCCTCCATAAGAACAAGATTGGCTCCCAGCGGGGTTAATTTTACTGAGAAATAACCTTGCCTATGGAATTCTTCCTGGACGTTATAAGACATTCCTGGGGTTACAAGTTGCCCCCTACGAACGCCTTATGTAATTTCTACACATCACCTTCACCAACCTCAAAGTGGAGATGTGCAAAACCTGTCATGACCTTTCTTTCTCCTACTACCGCCCCCTTAGCCTCCTTACCACCACTACCACCTTTCGTCACCTAGGCATATGATCTCCCATCCTGTACTACTCGTTTGTCCCTTTGAGTGTACCTGTTGCCCACCGAGATTGGCTTCTTATTACTCTATCTCGTTTCACCCCTGTAACCGTCGCTCCATTTACCCCTTTGGAACCTTGGGATGTTTACAAAAATCTTCTTACTCCCAATGATTATGTTATCAAGTCTTATGGCAAAATAGTATGGATCTCTAACGCTAGCAAAACGTACGAAACCAAAGTGACGACCTCTCCTACCCCTCTTTGCTGGTATAACTACTTTGTCGACCCTCCCATATCTTTGGAAAACATCCACATCTCTCTTGCCCCGAAGTTATCTGGAATCTCTGAGAAGAAGAAAGACACGGTTTCGTTGTCTTCTACCCGCCCCTTTGCTCCCTTCTAGCTGCATCGAACCGTGCTTCGTTTGCGTTCCTTCTCCTTCTATTCCTTACCTCAGTCCACTCCATATTGTCTTCATGGGTTCTCCCTAGTATATTCATTTTGGTCAATTAATTGTTCATTTAACCAATGTTTTGAAAGATCCGATTTAAAGCTTTGATTTGGGAAGGAAGGATTTTATTTAGGTAGGGTAGCGTGCTTATTCTCGTTCAAGAAAAGTCCCACAAGTGTTCTTCATCCCCTTCTGGTGGTATAGGAGTTATCTTTGTTAGAGTTTAATTTTGTCTTTATTTTGTTCACTACACCAACTTGTAGATTGATTTGAATACAACTTTGGTCCCGATAGTTTTTCGCGTTTTTGGTTTAGGTCACTATATTTTTAAGTTTTTGTCATGAGTCCCTATATAGTGTCTTGTCGTTAAGGAATTGGCCCTTGTCGTCATCTCCGCCTATAATGAAGTTAGTGTTTGTATGAGGAGGCTAACGATTGCATATGTGGAGCCTATGTGGCAAGCCATGTTTTGTGAACAGGAGATTTACTTACACATTAACACCTCTTGTCCACATCATCATCCCTATCCTTGGTCTATATTCTCCCTCAACTTCATAGCCTAGGGTTTCGAAACCATGGAAGTAACAATGTCACAAATGAGCACCATCTCTAGTCAAACTCAATTGACTTACCCGAAATAATATGGTTGTGCAAGGTTGGTGCAATACTACACTTCTAGAACAGATTCCAATCATGGAAGGTTTTAAATGTGATTAAATTGGAGAGTAAGTGAATCTCATTCTTTTTCTTAAGGTTTGAGACTCCAATACACAATATTATGATACTTATTTTCTAGGTTATTAAAGTTTTGCCTGGAATGACAATTGAGGAAGGAAGATGTCTCAACTAACTTAATAGAGAGGAAGGAGGACCAAACACAAAACGTAAAATACAATAGTGACCAATATCAAAATGTAGGACTAGAAGCTGTGTTATGTAATAAGGAGGTTACAAGGGACAAGAAGCTTGTATTAAGTGGGTAAATAAGAATAGACACTTGCTTTGGGGGTGTATTGTGAATGTTTTAAATGCATCAAATGGTGAATGAATGGAAAATGGTTTTAATTATTGTGCATATTGGAGTGTGAAATTGGTGTTGTGCTTACTATATAATTACTGCAAATGGTATTTGTTGGTGTAAGCCCAGTGGTCAATCTATTTATTACATTTACTTTTGTACCATGACATTGATTTATTTATAATATGAGTCAATTCAGTTTGTTATGTCATCTCTTTTATACATAATAAAGTTCTTAGAATAGTAAATTCAGTTCAATAGAACATCAAGTGTGACTTAATCGTGAGACCCTATTGAATATTAGAACACTATTCTTAAATTATCCATAGTCAACTATTGTTATTTAGGACAACAATAATACATCAAGACTATCATATGATTAGACTGATAGCCACATCTTACGAGTTATGGATATGAGATATCAAGTCTTCACATAGGAATAAATAATAGAGTAATAAGATTGTGTTCCAAAATGGTATTTTTGATACATCGACTGTGCTAGACTTAATAAAGGTGCGTTCATGGTGTTGGTTCTCTGCTTTATTTACCAGAGGGATTACATTGTTCTTTTACTGCTTGGTGTTCTAATCCAGTAGGATGTTTGCCTAGTGGTTAAAAGAAATGGTAGATAATTAATCACTTTGCTATGATCTTGTGTTGGTTTCCAATTTTTTTGTTCTTGGATATGGCTTTGCAAAGTGTTGTAGCTTTATTGTTTTTCGTGGCATATTTTACAGTCTGGATGGGTATGCTATCAGTTGGTATAAGTGGATACTCTGTTTTGCAAATCAGGAGGGTGGTAGTTCTACATACAAGACTTGCATAACAAGTGGTTTCCTACAACTTTTTCTTTCTTATTGTTTATTTCCTGATAGTTCAGTTTTTTCATCTGCGATTTAGCTTTGTCTGGGGCTTTTAGTGTTAGTCGATGGATAACTTATGTGGACAATTTTGGATCGGGTATTCATTATAGTTTTGAGTCCGTTTAGTAGTGTGCTGCAGATGATTGGTGGTTTTAGTGGTGCCAACATAGTTGGGATGACTATTTCCATTGTGATACATTTGCATGCTACTTTTGAATTCCTTTTGGTATTCTTTAAATTTGGCTTAGAGTACTCCTAGTACTCTCTTCAATAAAACTTTTGCTTATAAAAAAAAGTGACACACCCAAATATTTTGAAATGCTCAATTGTGGGCTTTGTCCCATTCCAAGCTTCCTCTGGTGTCATGTCTTGAAACGCAAAGGTGGGACTACGGTTCAAGATATCAACACTCCAATATACTAGTTTTGGGCCAAAGGTTTTTTGAACATTCCCCTCTCGCTATTAAAGTCCTTACCATGTTAAGGATGGTCCTATTCTTTCTCTCGAATAGACCATTCCGTTATGGTGTGTGTGTGTGTGTGTGTGTAAGTCATAGTAGCCAATCTAATTTGGTTACTAGGGCTGACACCATTCCTATCTACTTTAATGCTATCAAACGCTATCTGTAACAGGATAATTATAAAGATAGTAATTGGGTCCTAAATGAATCATGCAGAGGGATGTGAGTGATGTAGATAGGATTCGTCCCTCCTATATAACGGGAGTAATGTCTATGGTCACTCGATGGTGTGAGACGTGGAAATGCATGGTCATGCTAAGTTGGGACAATATGAGATATTGGGCCCAAATGATTGCACATCTACTCCTTGATCGGGAAACGTATAATTGGACTTAATAAGGATGACACGTTTATGTATTGTGTTCAATTAAGACATTGTGACGAAGGGACATTGGCTACACTGTATATATGGTTACAGTTAATATTCTCATTAATTGGGTAGCAATGATGTATTGCTCGATGCCGCTTATTGTTTATAATATTGAATGAGATTTAATATTATTTCCAACTTAATGAGAACCTATAGGGTCATATGCATAGAGCAAATGATTGGAGAAGTAGTTTAATTAATTGATTAAATATGATTTAATTAATAATTAAATAATAGGCCTGTAGTGTATAGGTGCCCATTAAGGATAGGGTAAGTGAATGATAGCTTATATAAAGCTATGCACCTCACTTAAGCAAAAAAGGCAACCAAAGCAAGTTACATAGAAGTTGCTAATCCTGGTGGCCGCTCCCTTTGTGTGTGTCGTGCCCTCTTCCTTTTCCTGATAACTAGCACTACGATATCTCCGACGGTGGTTTGCTCGCGTGGACTGGGTAGAGGTATTGCTAGCTTGTGATAATGGTGATAGAGGAGCCTCTCCTTTTGTGGTTGTAGCAGCAGTGTTCATAGGATCTGCTGCGCTATAGCTGTGTTGATCAAGTTGCTACCCTCTCCATAGCAGTGTTCATGATTAAGTAGTGCTAGTGACGCGCTCACAATGTTCGTGGTAAAGCTTCGCTTCAAAGGTAAACCCCTACAGCAATGATCATGCTCATATTTCGAGATCCTTAACAATACTAGAGAGCTCCCTAGAAGGAACTTCTATTATGTTATCGATCTCCAAAAGTCCTGGTAAGACTCCTGTTTCTTAAATAATGTGAACTAAGAGTTACATTTAAATTTTCAATACTTATGCTTTGTTTAGAAAAAATGGCTGATAAGGTAGCTTATAGCTGATAAACTAATTTTTAGCTAACAGATGAAAAGCTAGCTGATTAAATTTGAAGTGTTTGGTGAAATTAGCTATTGAACCAGCTTATAAATGTAAAATAACATAAAAGGACATATTTATGACAAGAATAATAAAGTGCGAATTTCATTAAATGAATAAGGGTAAAAATGAGAGAAAAATCAATAAGTTATAAGCCATAAGCTAAATAAATTAGCTTATGACAAAAAGTTATAAGCTAATGAGATAAGCTTGTTTACCAACACCTCTATTTCAATCAAACAAGCTTATAAGCTAGTCAAATAAGCTATAATCTATAAGCTATAAGTTTTCTTTAATCCATAAATGGATGTTTGCAACTTGCAAACCTTTCCAGCATTCTTTGAATAGACAAAACTCTTAAGTTTTGTCATGTACATATCCTCGAAAAGATTCCAGTCAATGAATGTTGTTTTGACATTCATTTGCCGGATCTCATAGTCATATTATGAAGCAATAGCAAGTGGGATCCGAATCAATGCAGCTGGACTGAAGGTCTCATCATATATAGTCATACTATGAATTTGCTTGAAACCTTTCGTAATCAGTCACGTCTTGAAGGTATTCACCTTCCCATCCATGCTAGTCTTCTTGTTGAAGACCCACTTGCACCTTATGGGTTTTACCCCTTTCAGGTGACTCAACCAAGGTCCATACCTAATCCGTGTACATGGATTCTACTTTGAATCCCATGGCTCCTAGTCACTTATCAGAATTTAGGCCAATGATGGTCTCCTGATAAGTCACAGGCTCATCATGATCCATGAGCGGCTCATCACCTTCTTGAGTTAGAAGTATTCCATATCTCTCAAGTTGATGATATGTCCTATTTGACTTACGCGAGTCTTGTGTTACTTGAACTGGTGGTTGGACCACAACATTGGAACCGGTTCTTGTTCCATTACAGACGGATCAGTACTCTGTGGTACTTGGATTTATCCAAGTTCTACATTCCTCCCACTGTCTCCCTTGGATATGTGTTTCTTCTAAAGGAACACTCCAGTCCTAGCAACAAACATTTTGTCCTCAGAGGTGTTGTAGAAATAGTATCTAGTTCTTTCCTTAGGACACCCCACAAAGATACATTTGTCAGACTTAGGTCAAAGTTTATCTGAGACTAAACGTTTCAATAAACTTGCCGCCCCAAATCATAATGAAAGACATACTTGGTTGCATACTTATCCATATCTCATATAATGTCTTTCAGCCATCTTAGATGGAATACTGTTAGGTGTGAAAGCTGTTATATGTAAAGCATATCCCCTGAAAGAGTCAGAGAAGCCTGATTGACTTATCATTGATCGTACCATGTCCAACAAGGTGTGATTTCTCCTCTTGGACACCATTCAATTATGGTGTTCTAGGAGGAGTGAGTTGAGATATAATCTCACACTCCTTCGGATAGTCATCAAATAGTTTGCTTAAGTACTTACCATCACGATTTGATCGTATGACCTTAATACTTTTCCAAAGTTAGTTCTCCATTTCGTTCTTGAATTCTTTGAACCTTTCAAAGATTTCTGACTTGTGTCATACACAAATCCATCTTTAATGAAGTCATCAGTAAATGAGACAAAGTACGAAAGCTTGCCTTTTACCAAACTTGTTTAGAGGCCCTCATACATCACAATGTATCATGCCAAAAGATTACCAGTCCTTTCACCTTACTGGTGAATACAACTTAGTCATCTTTCCAAACAAGTAAGATTCGCAGACCTCAAACAATTCATAATTGGATGAGTCCAAGAGTCCATATTAGTGGAGCTTGGAAATGTGTTTCTTTCTTATATGTTCTATAAGACATTGCTAAAGACATAGAGGGTCCAAATCACTTGGTTTGACCTTATTCGCATTTATGTTATAGATGGGCATATCGAGATCAAGGACACAAAGTCCATATCTCATATGAATACTAGCATAGAAGACATCAGTTGAATAAATGGAATAACAATTGTCCATTTATTGCAACTTAAAATCCTTTCTTGTCTATACAAGATATAGAAATGATGTTTATATTATCAACTAGAATAAAATAACAATTATTTACTTCCATTAATGCCCATAAGGCAAATTCAAACTCTTATAGTTAATGTAGCAACTTTTGCTCAATTTCCACTCATAGGGTAGACCTTTACCTAATGGTAAATTCAAACTCCTATAGTCAATGTAGCAAATTTTGCTTCATTTCCACTCATAGGGTAGACCTTTACCTTTACTCAATGTCCTACTCCTTTTGATCCTTCCCATTAATGTGAGATCCATATGCGGTATCCAATACCCATAATGTTGGAGTAGATATGTTGACTTTTATAACGAAGATGCCTGAACTGGAAGTCATACTTCCTTTCTTGTCTTTATACTCTTTCTGGTACCTCTTATGCCTTGTTAACTCTTGTTAGAGTATCATAAGGTGCATGATCATATCATACGCCTCTATGATTGCAAGCATGAGATATCATACACCAATGGCATCAATTTGATGCTTCTTCTATTAAGCATCCCTTTCGATCCTTATGGCAATAGCAACAAATTGCTTGAGAATTAATTGCTCAAGATCATACTGTTCTTTTCTCATACTGGAAGACAATCCTCAAAATTTGTATCAATCAAGAAAATTAATTCAAGATAACTCATCCTTTTCAAGGATGTATCGCAGCGATAAATAATAGTTGTGTTTGTAGCTATGGTTATTTAATACAGAAACATATAGAATATAAGTATCATGATTAAAACATATTTAATAGGTCTTTTATTAAATATGCTTCCACTATTTTACTCAAATCAATGACCCTCATCATTGACTCGGAAAATCACATTGAAAGATTTTCTAGTGGGACCAAGATTCATATTTTACTTCATTCTGAGTCAGCTGTGGCTGATCGCCCAGAACTCAACTATTTAGGTAGGAAACTCCTTTCCAATTACCTCCAATATAATTCTTGGACCAGTTGGGTGAATAACTCCTTATTCTAATCCATCATATGAATTAATGCCCAACCTCATGCCTCTAAGGCATTTCAATCCAATTGAATACACTTAGTTAAGTTCAACCCAATGGTTGGTAGTAGGTTATTTCACCTTTCGCGTCTCACCAAGAATATATTAAGGTGTGCAGCTGTGGCACGACCCACACTCAAATTATTCCAGCCTTGACGAGTGCCACGTATCAGGAGGCATTTAATAACATAATTTATTGATGGAATTTAATAATTAAATGATCTCACCGGCTTGTTTATCATATAAACGTCTCTCATAGCATACATGGCATACAAGCTTACATACATTCAAAACATATTAAGCAAGCAATGACATATATGCTATCATACAATTTAAATCAAAATTTAAATCATACATCTCATACATTTCATACATCACATACATAAACATACAAGACATATAAAAGGTATAATGATTATGGCCTCCTAATGTGCAATAATTAAAAACTAATTATTACAATCTTTGATTCTCGAGCAAAATTCCAAATTTCCTCCCACTGGCATCATGATCTCTTATTGCCTCCATGTCATCCCGAGTAATTTATAAAATTTAAAATAAAATAAAATAAAAAAGTAAATGTCACGACACGCAGGTCGTATTTATAAAATAAATACAATAAAATAAGACATGCAATCCGTCCAAATAAAATTAAACACCAAGACTAGGGTCATAACCATATACCGCACATGTAATAAACAATTTAAAATGGTGTAAAAAGGGACAAAATCACATTCTGTCTAGCATAAGCACGGCCGTGCTAAAAACTCGCTGACGTTGTTCAACATGTGCGCAGCCGTGCTAGAAAGGACCACAGCCGTGCTCAAAGTTCGTTGATGTTGTTTGAAAGTAGCACAGTCGTGCTAAATGGTGCACGATCGTGCTTCGCGATCACTAACACAGATTCAAACGTGCATGACCTTGCAACAGGGTGCACGGCCGTGCTCCACACCGCAACAAGATTCCAGAAGCGAATCCTCTCTTGTGTCAGGAGCACAACCAAGCAAACAAACATGTTTAAACAGGTTTATATCACATACAAATCTTACAAACATGCTATTAAAAATACAAATCACATTTAAAAGCAATAAACATGTTATCATACGAAGGCAAAGAATCCTAGGATACATGGCAATCTACGACCAACGCTCTGATACCACTGTTGGGGAATTAAGATGGATAATTTTCAAAAATAATTTTCAAAAACCTCTAGAGCGGAAAAACCCCTTTACAAAAGAACCATGTATTGCACATGAATCACAAGGATATTGTGTTTACCTCTTGAAGCGTAGCTTTACCGCGAACACGATGAGCTTCCCAACGACAACGATTAGCCAAAATCATTGCTACTATGCGATGCTCATAACTTTCGCTCAAGACTTCTTCTCAACAATCTGAACGATGAAGATGAAGAAACACATGTTCTGAATCTTCTGTCCAAATTTTAGCCCGATCCAACGGTTAACGAATCTCTGATTGTAAGATTACAATAACTGTTTGGCCACAGCCACCATAAGGAAAGGATTCTCTATCACCAGTATTGCAAAGTAACAATACCTCTACTCAGTCCATGCGAGCAAACCGATGTTAGAGGTAACGTAGTCATAGCTATCAGGATTTGGAGAGGCGCGACACACTGAGAGATAAAAGGAGGCGCAACTGTCTTTGATGTATAGCGGCTGTTATATGTGCTCTGTGGTGTGTGTCACTTAAGTGACGTGCACAACTTACTTGTAGCTGTCACCCACTTAACCTAACCCTGTTGGGCTACTGTACGCTACAGGTCCAATGTTTAATTATTAATTAAATCATGTTTAATTAATCAATTAAATTGATTCTTTAAACATTTACTCTATGCGTGTGACCCTATAGGTTCTCAATTAATAGACAATAATATTAATTATTATCAATCATATTAATAATTTATTAATATTATAAACAATGAGCAACATCTAGCAATACATCATTGCTACACAATTAATTAGAATATTGGTGATACAATTAAAACCATATTGTAACCATATATAATGTGAAGTCAACGTCCTTTCATCTCAATGTAATAATTGGACACAAGGCATGAATGTGTCATCCTTGTTAAGTTCAATTATTTATTTCTTGATCTAGTAATTGACGTACAATCATGTGGGCCTAATATCCCATATTGTCCCACCTTAGCATGATCATGCATTTCTACATCACATACCATCAAGAGGCCTATAGACATAACTCCTGTTATGTAGGAGGGACGAATCTTATCTACATCACTCACATTCCTCAACATGTTTCATTGCAGGCTCAATAATTATATATCTTTATAGTTATTCTGTTACAGACAACGTTTAATAGTATCAAAGCATACAACTACATATGTTAGGAATCGTAGTGACTTCAAGCCGAAGGACTACTTTACTACGGTCACCATGAGAATCCTTTATGACACTTACATAACTATTATGCAACGTTCTCATAGCGGGTCACTATGTGAAGACTTGATATCCTATATCTATGACCCGTGAGATGTGGTCATTAGTACACTCACATAATAGTCTCAATGTATTATTATTGTCCTTATTAATAATAATATTTGGCTATGGATATTTTAAGAATAGTGTTCTATTATTTAATGGTATCTCACTATCACATCATACTTTACGTTCCATTAAATGGACTACCTATTCTAAGGACTTTATTATGTTATATATATGATTATAACAATAACATAATAAATAAATGCCTTATACCACTAAAAGAAAACAACTCATTACCGACAGCCAAAAAGCCATCAGTAACAGTAAATTTTCGACGGACAAAAATCCCTCGGAAAAAGGGTCCTTGGTAATTATTACTGACGACTTTTTTCAATGGTCATCGGTAATGACCCATCAACAGGCCGTCGGTAATAACCTAAGCACTTTACCGACGGGCGAGGTCGTCGGTCCATGCATTTAAGTAGTCGGTATATATAATTTATTTTTTAAAAAATTTATATTTTAATTGATTAATTAATTATATTTTATATTTATTAAATACTTTCATTTGTTATTAATTATTTACAAATATTAATTAAATAAATAGTGCAAAATAAAATTAAAAATAACATTAAAGAAATTAAAATTATATCCAAATGATAAATAACATATGTTCTTACAATACATAAAAATATAAATAAAAAACTAATATGAAAATCTAATAATCCCTATCATAATGACGAGGAGACTGAATAAGATCATCGAAAGAGTCCTTATCATCGTCGGCCACGGTGTGACCGGTCGGCTGATTTGGATGGACGGGTTGCTGTTGTTGCATTTGGTGTATGGTCCGTGGCATCTACTGCAACGACGCCTCCATCCGCCGCTCACGCTCCTCGGCACGCCGTTTGGACTCAGCGAATCTCCGCCTTAGCTTAGCAATCTCCCGGTCAGCGTGGCGACTGGCTCTGGTGAATGTTATGGCGTTGATATCCAAGCGCGAAGACCCTTTCCGATAGTTACCGGAAATGTTTCCTGCATTGTAAAGACGACCCTTCTTCTTGCGGCCAACAACCTCTGCTCAAACACCCAGCGCAAGCCGCTCCTCCTCCTCGGGATCAAGTGGGGTGGAGGAAGAGGCTGTTGCCTGAGACATCCTCTCCTCGAACTTCTCCAGTTATGCATAATCAAACAAATTAATCAAGACATTTATAATATATAATAAAACCATA
Organism: Ammopiptanthus mongolicus; assembly: GCA_039655645.1. Taxonomy (NCBI): domain Eukaryota; kingdom Viridiplantae; phylum Streptophyta; class Magnoliopsida; order Fabales; family Fabaceae; genus Ammopiptanthus; species Ammopiptanthus mongolicus. The sequence continues at coordinate 68,728,934 of CM077351.1, read as the reverse complement.
CATTTTAAAACTATAAATAAATGGGGCATTAGCTGAGTGCGCCTAGAGCGCTCATCTACGTACTCGCCAGTACCCTTCCTGGTATGGTTGTGGCGGTGGAGCTCGTTAATCGACATTGGTCTCCTTCTGTCCCTAACCTGTACGTACACAAACATAAAATATAAGTAAACAATAATTAAAAAACTATAGAACAATATATGTATTAAATAAGAATGAAGGTATGAATGTACCAGATGCTCAAAGTACTCCTCCTGGCAGATGGAACCTCCTTTGTGCAGGCTCCCACTCTTCTCTGATGCCCTATTTTTCTTTGCCTGAGCTGATTTTTGCTGGAACTCAGCAATAGCCCAATGGCGGCATAGGGCATCCCAGACTGCATCTCCCATCAATGAGGGGTCGCTCGCCCCTCAAGTGAGCGTCCTTGGGCATATTGGATAGGCGATGGGTGGCCTTCATGTGAAAGTTCCTCTCGACCAGTGCCACATGCTCGGCTCTCCAAGCACCTTTTGTCTGCATTAGAAAGACATAAATAGTAATTTATTATATTAATAATTTATGAAATAATAAACCAAAACATATTAAGTAAATTGAAAATTACAACTTACTCTATAAGCGTCAAAGAAACTCTGCCTCTCATTGTCCTTGAGATGTCCCCATGTGAACAAAGGATAATGGAACATCGACTCAATAACAGCTGTGATGTTCTTTGAGGCTACCTTCAAAGGAAGTAACCTTAACAATAAAAACTTGTGAATCAATATCAAGTAAAAACATGTAATTAAAATTGAATAAATTTATTTTATTAATTCTTACCCTTTAACAGATGACTTGATGATAGGTCGATCATCGGCCATGACCTCAACCTCCTCCTCCTCTTCCTCTGCATCTGCCTCTGAAGGTGAGGGTGCATACCCGGGATTATACTCCTGCTACTGCTCCATAATCTGATGAGCAGGTGACGATGCACCCACACCAACTGAACTAGAAGCGCCTCCATGTGTATGTGTCTTGAACCCCAGGGTGGGAATCATATCGATTCCGGATGCTGTGAATGGCGTAGGTAAAACCGATGGAGCAGGTGCAGCCGGTGGAGGTGGTTCTGCTCGAGGTGTACGTGGTCGCTGTGTAAGTGCAAGCGGGCGTGATGAGAGTGCAGATACCGCAGAGGCAGATGTCGAACGCATAGACACGAAACCGTCTGCAACATCACGAGTAACAATGTGAGGTGCCCTGGTCCGACGACGAGGAGCAGTGTCGACACCCTTACCCTTACCCTTACCACCTGTGGGTGGTATGGGTTGTGGTGGATCACATCCTCTAGATGCCATGTGTCTGTAGAGCAATTTAATGTTAAGATGAAATAATAAAATAATTACGAATAATCATCTAAGATAGAACAACAAAATAATTATCTAAGTTTTATTCAGAGTTTGACAAGTTACATGATCTAATTATAAAGGTTACATGATCTTAAGTTTTATTCAGAATTTGACAAAAAGTCTCCATCATCTTCAGATCTAATTTCAACATTTTCTTCTCCTGAATCAATGACTTCGTCTTCTTCATCCAAATGCTCCCAAACGGATGATAAGTTATCAGTATCCACTTCTTCACCAGCAGCTTCCAAGTCCTATAAACCAACAATACGCTCAACTTCAATGTCTTCATTTACACGAGACATTTCATCCACTTGATAAGACACATCTTCCTCTGATCATCAGCTTCAATGCAACCCCTTGGTTTCGTCTTGATGACAACACAACAACCTCGTTTGTCCTTTCAGATTGCTAGGTAAGGGACATAATACACTTGTCTCACATTCTATGTTAGGCTAAATAGATCAAAGTTCTGATATCTGCTACCCATGCAGATGTCCACCGTATTATATTTTGGATTCAATTTTGTGCCTCTAATGGATGTTTCAAACCAATTACAATAAAATAAAACGTTTTTTTTTAGTATAGTCTAAAGTAGTATACGCCAATTCTTATATATGTTGGATTACTCCGTAGAAGTCATCATCACCCCCTTTTGTGATGGCCTTCAGGTAAACCCTGTTGTTAATTGCTTTTTTACCCTCCGTCCATGAATGTGTATGAAATTTGTACTCGTTCGCAAAGAATGTGTGCCATTCTTTGACACATGAATAAGGACCATGGAATAAGTTCCATAAGTGTCTGTTGAGAGGAGTTGGTGCCTCACGGGAAACATACGTATGGATAAATTCCTTATGTTAAATGCAAAAAAGTTATGTGGGTAATCCTACGTACAGAATTTGAATATACTTATTGCGTAAACCATATTGGAAAATCTGCATGTATACGAGCAGACAATTTTTGCTCACTTATGTTTTCAGATAACAAGAATGCTCTGTACAAATTGGACAATACATATTTTTAGCAGAGTAGTATATATTATATATTATGTAATTGAAAGAAAAGGATATGCAATACATACTCAAGGTATGGCTCAACTTTGGTGCAATTAATCAACACATGGACATGAGCTGACTTCCTCTCTGCATCCATTAACCCGTAGGGCAACTCCTTCCCGGAATGACGACCTGGCTGACAAAAGACTAACAAGGCTAATGGATGTCTTTCACTTTCATTTTCCATTTCATTCCTACTATTTCTCGGTGACAACATGAAGTTGTTGAAATAATGAGAACAAAAATGAGTTGTCTTGCGATGTAAATAAGACACACAAATTGATCATTCAACCCTAGCCTTATTTTTCACCAATCGTTTTGAATCACCCATGAATCTAGAAAATAACAGGTTGATAGTTATATATATTACTTTTAATTTAAAATGAAAACAAATCTATTTAAAATTGTATGATAGTTATATATACCTTTCAAATGGATACATCCACCTATATTGAACAGGTCCACCAAGCCTTGCTTCATATGCGAGATGAACTGGGAGATGTTCCATGGAATCAAAGAAGCCGGGGGAAATATTCTCTCCAACTTGCATAGAATGATTGAAATGTTCTGCTCCATTCTTATCAGTTTATCGTCCCTTAACGTTGCAGAACACAAATCCTTAAAGAATTGACTCAATTCAGTAAGCGGATTCAAGATATGGACCGGCAACGAACTAAAAGCAATAGGAAGTAAACATTCCATGAATACATGACAGTCATGACTTTTCATCTCATGCATGCTGCCCTTGCTGACATTAGCACATCTTGCCAAATTCGAAGAATAACAGTCTGACATCTTTAGTTCTATATCCACTCACAAACTAAATTTGCTTCCTCAGCAGATAAACTGTAATTGGCTTTGGGCTTAAACATTTTCCCATTAGCATGCCGCTTCAACTGCAAGTCTGGTCGCCTACAGTACAAAGCTAAGTCCATTCTTGCCTTCTCATCATCTTTGGTCTTACGACTCACATTCATGATTGTGTTGAATATGTTGTCAAAAAAATTATTCTCTATGTGCATGACATCGAGATTGTGTCTCAACAAATTATCTTTCCAGTACGGGATATCCCAAAAAATACTTCTTTTTATCCAATTATGCACCTCCTAGTATCCCGGTAATCTGGACACACGACCATTGTCAGTGACTTTGGGCAGTTCCATTACTCTCGTCCAAATCTGGTCTGGTGTAAACCTAGGCGGCGGCTCATCTCTTGCAACTTCTCCCTTTTTGAAGGTGTTCCTGTTCCATCTAAATGGATGATCTGTTGATAAGAACCTACGATGCGAATTAAACCACGAACTTTTCCTCCCGTGTTTCAAAGTAAAGGCCTTTGTGTACTCCATGCAATGCGGACATGCCAATTTACCTTGAGTACCCTAACCAGACAACATACCATAAGATAGGAAGTCATTAATGGTCCACATCCAAGTTGCTTCATTGTAAAATTTTGCTTCCTTGCGACATCATACGTTTCCATGTCGGTCCACAACTTCTTCAGATCATCGATTAGTGGTGGTAAATAAACATTAATACCAGCTTTCAGATTCGATGGACCTGGTATGAGACAAGTCAAAAACATATAAGGTTTCGACATGCATATTTCAGGAGGAAGATTGTATGGGGTAACAATTACTGGCCAACAAGAATACGGCGTAGCTGACGCTTGGATATACGGGGTAAAACCATCAAAGCATAAACCAAGTCTTACATTACGTGGATCCGCAGCAAAATTTGGATGTAACCGATCAAAGTGCTTCCATGTTTCGCCATTAGAAGGATGGCATAACACGCCTGAACTTCTTCTGTTTTCATAGTGCCATATCATTTTTCCTGCAGTTTGCATTTATGCAAACATTTTCTGTAGCCTTGAAATTATCAGCAGATATAACATTGCCTTAACAGGAACTGGTTTGTTCTTACTTGTCCCAGTCTTGCGAGGACAATACCTCGACGCTTGACAAAATTTGCTTTCAAGCAGTGCACCATCATTTTTGCCGAATTCATTATCGTAAAAGAGCATGCACCTATTCACACAACAGTTAATCCTCTTAGCTTGGAGTCTCAACTTGGATACTAACCTCTTCGCATCATAATAATTTTTGGGTAAACCGTCTTTTACAGGCGTCACGTCCAAAAGCATTGCGGAAAAATAATCCAAATACTCGTCGGCAACATTCCAATGGGACTTGCAAACTAACAGTCTAACTCATATCGATAATTTATAGTCTGAGGCACCTTGATACAACGGCTTATTTGTCTCAATCAAAAGATTAAAAAATCTTTGTGCTTTCTCATTTAGTAGTTCTTCGGTGTTATCGTAATCATGCGCCTCATTCACTCCGAGAACATCACCCACCATGTCCTGCATTGATGTAAATTGTTCACCATATCCCATATCGGCACAATTGCTTGAACCACCCATGCAATTCTCATCAACCCCTAAATCAACATGTGGCACTTCTTCACCATGATCAGCCCAAATCCAGTAATTGTCCCTAAACCCAACTTTATACAAGTATGTCTTCACCTTATCATCGCACTTAATCCGTCGATATTGACATTTAAGGCACGAATATCTAATCCCCCCATCATCGATGAACCATTCTTGTCGCTTCGCGTGAGCAACAAACTCTTCAACCCCATATACAAAAGATAGTTTTAGACCCCTTCTTCCTGGATATAACCTATCATCATCCAACTACGATTTGAAGGATAAAAATCCATCTTCTGCAAGTTAAAAGAATGCAAAACTATTAAATTTTGATAGCACGTCGACTTAGAAAATCCACATTCGCTTTCATTATTTGGTATGACCCTAACCCATTCGAGAAGAAACTTTTTCAACATTCGATCCTAGTATTAATAGGTATTACTTAATTCGCATACCTTATATTTGACGAAATTTCGGCAGCATTTCCCATTAATCTCCAAGTACAATACTTGATCGCAATACCGCGAGTAAGTTTGCACGGGAAGCTAAGATTTTGCTCAAGTATTAATTCGTCTAAGGGACAGATAAAATTGACGAGCAAAGTCATAATTAACTATTCTAAAAAAACAATGCATATAAAAAACATTTTCATACTTCAGTCAAGGCTTATTAAATTTTAAAATTTGCTTTCTATTTATACTTTTATTTTTAAACTAATCCATACTTTATTTATATTTTTACGTATTATGAAGCTTAATACCTATTATAAGTGCTAATAAAAATTGGTGTAATTTGTTATGAACTTATTTGTTATTTAATTGCTTCTGTATTTCAGTTTTAATTATTTTATTTATTATTTATTTTTACTTTAAGTCTTATGAGACTTAACACTTTTATAAGTGCTAATAGAAATTATGATTTGATATTTAATTAATATTTGATTATTTAACAATTTATGGTACTAACCTATTAAATATTTAATTTTTAAATTTTATTCATTTAGTCGGGTCGCGTCAATCGCATGAGCCGCTGCCAATCACCTGCACTCTGCTATGACTAGGCCACCACCGAATGAGTCGCACCACCACACAAGCCGTTTTTTATTAAATTGATAATTAATTTTTTTATTTTTATTTTTACGAGGCTTAACACATATATAAGTGTTAAGAAGTATTAATATTTTATTCATTAATATTTTATCTTATTATTTTAATTTTATTATTTAGTATAGATTATTTATTATTTATTTATATTTATTTTATAAGTCACATTTGATATTCTATTAGTTATTTAAAATATTTTAAACAATAAAAAAAACGAAACAAACTATAAGATTACAGCAACATAGCTGATACATATATACATACATATATACACATTTCACAATCAAAATTACACATTACAATTGATAATATCATAACAAATGTATTCAACATGTTCAATATTCAATCTTCAAAATGTTCCACATGCAAGAAAGCATTAAAAATCAGTTTTCAATTACAACATTTTTACATCATCATAACAAATTTTTTATTCAATTGACTAAACGAAAATGCTAAATGTTCAATGCCAAAACATAGGCAAGAAAGTAAACCTGGGAGCAAAGAGGATGAAGAAGTGGCAGTGGTGGCCCGGTTGTGGTGGTCCGGTGCTGGTCCAGTTCTGCAAAATCAATAAAAAATTAAAAATTTATGTAGAAACACAGAGGGAGGGGCAGAGGGACATGGACAGAGGCAAAGGGAGATACCTGCAGTAGTGCTGGAGGCTAGTAGCTGGTGCGGTGAACGAGGGAGGGTGAACCAGATAGAGACAGCGGTGAGGATTTGCTCACTGTGGTGCGGTGAAGCTTGCGGTGGTACGGTGAAGGTCGACGCGGTGGTGCTTTGAAGCTCGCGGTGGTGCGATGAAGCTCGCGATGTTGGTGACTGGTGGTTGAGAGGGGTGGTGGCTGGTGGCTGAGGGGGGTGGGAGTGGTGGTTGGTGACTGAGAAGAGAGGCCTCGCGGTGTTGGTGACTGGTGGTTGAGAGGGGTGGTGGGTGGTGGCTGAGAGGGGTGGGGGGGTGGTTGGTGACGGAGAGGAGAGGAGAGGCAAAGAGGGAGAGGGTGAACGTAGAAATGAGGGGGAGAAGGCGCGAGTGCTTAGGTCAGTGAAGCTTAACGACGGCTTGGTCGTCGGTAACAAGTAACTTCCCTTACCGACGGCCTAGCCCGTCGGTAATAGTAAGTTACAGTTACCGACAGACAGAGATAAAATGACCGTTAAAGCCGTCGTTAACATAAAATATCCTTACCAATGGCGCCGTCAGAAACGTCTGCTATCCTGAAAACCCAAATATCACTTACCGTCGGCTGTGCCCGTTGGTAACAATAAGTACTATTGTCGAAAAATTTGGGGGAAAATCTTGGCGCCAATTTGCACCAAACCTATCGTCGGGCTTACCGACGGTCTGTCCCTTGGTAACATTATCAACGGTTATTGCTATCAGTATAGTGGCCGGAGAAGTTACCGACGGCCTAAGCCGTCAGAAATCCGACGATTTTTTTGCCGTCGGAAATAAGCCTTAGGTAAATGAGCGAATTCTTGTAGTGTACATATATCAAATATATGATCTAAGTCATGATATAAATGATTATCTATTCAAAATAGATTGACCACTAGGGTTTACACCAACAATAAGCTAGTTCAACTGCTAATTTTATCAAACGTTTCAAATTCAATCAGTTAGCTTTTTCAGCTATCAGCTAAAAATTAGCTTATCAGTCATAAGCTAGCTTATCAGCTATTTTTGCCAAACGAAGCCTTAGATATAATTGTTTATACTAATGTTAAGGGTACTGATTAAAAAATTTTAAAAATGAATGGTTTATTAAAAATAATATATTTAATTTCATAAAAAAAAAAAATTTCTTTAACTTGTATTCAGAATATCGATTTGCAATACCCGAACAAACTTGGCTATGCATTTGATCAACAAACTCAAAACCAAACACGGTCATAATTTAGTTTTATTGAGACAGCTACTCCTCAAACAATGAGAACTTCCAAGGGGATAAACAAGGATGAGAGAACAAGTATGATACACTAGCACGGATCACAGTTACGTGTCATACAACTTGAAAATATCCTTTTTCAAGGTCTTCACCAAATCGTTCACTGTCAGGTTGTATATCTGGCTCATCTGCAATATAATTCAAGCATTAATATTTTAGAATTTCAAATAGTTATACATCATACAAACGTACAAATAATAAAATTAGTTTTGAATTGATGATATATATGTATACATAATACTATTAATTAATAGTTGACTATTGATTTAGATTGCAATCATATCATATTGCTTGAGAAACTAGACCTATATAAATAATTGTAATATGCTTTACCTGAACAATAACTATAATGTTGAGAGTAGAGTTTCCAAATGGCAATATGCTGCTACTGGATATAGAGAGATGAATATTTTCTAGTAGGGCCAATAACTTGATCATGATGCCCTTTTGCTTCTGGCAATGGATTCTAATGAGTACTTCCTTTCCTAAGCCTCTTGCTTCGACTTCTGGGAGCTCTTCATTGGCTCCATAGTAATGATCATTAGAGTTTGTTTCACATGACATCAAACAAAGGTGTGATTTCTTGATGATTAATGTCTTCACACTTTCCTTTTTAGTCTCTTTAACCAGCACTGCTATGCGTTCTTGAAGTTGTTTCACGTAATTAATAGCTTCCTGAAGTACAGAGGCCTTATCTATCTATATATGTACAATGACCCCAAGTCAAAAACCATATATATATATACTAAAAATTGGGTACATTTAAAAGTTACTTGATGCACCTCGTCCACGATTTACACAAAAAGGTTAATAAAGACCTCCAAGTAATATATTTTACTTATACTACACCCTTTGTTTTTTCCCATATTAGTTTTACTCAAATAATAAAATTTTATCAATATTTTTTTTATTTTACTAAATTATCATTTTTATGCATTTTATTAAATTAATAATAAATATATTCTTACTTCGTTATTTTATAAACATTCATTCAATTTAGAGGAATGATATCTTAAAAGTTAAAATGAAAACTATATTGCTTGGGCCTATAAGGCCCCTATTTGGTCCACCTGATAACTTGGGTAAGCCCTTTGGCCCAAAACCTAGCTAGTGCTAGGCCAAGCAAGGTGCTATCTGTGGGGCTGACCTCCATCATAGATGATGAGGGTGGGACCCTCTGAGAACCACGCCTTCAGGAAAGATCCACCATAGCAACAACACCTGTAATCACTTAATCTTTTTTCCCTGTCGAGAATTTCTCTACCCAATACCTAAACCTTATACCAATAGTTAGGGATGACGGAAAAAAAAAAAAAATCAATTATTTATCATCTATTCAGTTCATTCAAAAAAAAATTCATCCAATCTATTTATTGTCAGGGATAAATTCAGAAGTTTATCAAATGGAGGGCGAAAATGATTAATAAATATTGAGTAATAAAATTTTTTTGAAAATAATTTATGTCATTCATTATATTATTTTTTTACATTTATTTCTTTTTTGGATTTAATTGATATATACTGTCGGGATAAAGTTTTTTTACAATGGCAACTAATTAAATTGTCACATAAGTTAAAATATTTGACTCTTATCCTAACTATCTTAAAAGTCACTCATATCATGATTTATGATTGATTGACAGTGTAAAAAACTTTACACTGACAGTGCATAGCATTGAACTGTTCTTTTTTTCCCTTCCTTTTAAATTTTAAAATTAAATTAGCAAATATTTGATATATTACATAGTTAAATGCTTGAGAATAAAAGTATGTACCAATCAATTATTAATAAAAATGCATTAGGGAGGGAGGGGCTAGAGCCCCTATGTGCCCCTCCTTGAATCCGTCTCTATCCATTGCAAAAAAAAAAGTAATAATGGATTGGATGAATTAGATTATTTTATTTTATGGATGGTTATGATCCATCCACTATTACTCTAAAATCCATTGGACCACTTCATAAAACAAAAAAATAATACATCGGATAAAACTGAAATAAATAAATAAATGATAAAAAATTTATAACTTCAAAAATTAAATCAATTTGCTGCTTATAAGCAGAACAATATATCTTTTGGTGTTTGGTATTACGATTTACATTTCTTATGCAGGTGGATTTATGATGAATTGTTAATTACAAAAAAATAGACAAAAATTATTTTGGAATTTTTTCATGTGGATGGATGAGAGATATTATTAGGAAATAGTCATAAAAGTTATTTCATTTTTCAAAATATTTTTCACGGATGGATTGGATATCCATCCGTAAAATATTGTTAATGGATGGATTAGATGAATTTTTTTAAATGGATCATGGATTGATTGGATTTTTTTAATAAAAGTTTAATAGATCATAATGAATTAATGGATTATTTTTAATCTATCTATTATAATCTGAATAAAAATTTATCCAATTTATCCATTTGTCAACCCTACCGATAGCTAGCCGCTTATCTAGGCATTATTGTAGGTATCCCTCCTTGTTTGAGCTTGCCGATCGGATGGAGAATAGGAGGCCAGATCACACTTTGACCGGATACCTCCATTCCAGGTATTTGTACTCGAAAAGGATGGGATTCGGATCCCATTTATTCACAAATTTCACATGTTCATAAATTTCACGCATTCACATATTCATTTTAATTTACAATTAGAATTTCATTCATTATTTTTATATTAATATAATTATCCTACATAAAATTTAATCAATGGTTCAGATTTTCCTCCGATCAGTGACAGCCTGGATCCATTTCGAAATGGATCTGCAGTTGATCTGCTTAACGCTCACTAAAATTGTCAAATTTAATTAATAACACGACATGTACGGACCATAGTTGAGCGCTACATACAGTTGGTGAACATACCTTCTTCAAGCCTGGTATAGTAGCTGAGAGTGCTATGAATTTCTCTGCTATTTCTTGTCTCCTTTTTCTCTCTGACATTATGTGATCTATTGCCTCAGAAGGGGTTCTGGCCTTCTTTTTCCCTCTGTTCTCCCTTGGCTCCAACTCCAAGTTATGGTTCCTTGGAGCCCTTTTGGAGGTCAAATGAGGCAGTGAACAAGAGTAGTCCTGTTTTGGCCACCTAGCATTGGTGCTATCATAAGAATACTGGCCGTTGAAGCTTATGATCTCTTCAGAAGTTAAACTGCTCAGTGCGGTGGTGGCAGAACCGCCATTCATCATTCCCTTTAACACAAATTGAAAGCACCAAATTATGAAGTTAAGATATGTTTAGGTAACATATGGAGATCATCATTGTAATCAAGATGAGATAATAATACTGGAAATATATATATAGCAATATTATCAAATGAATAATAATTACCAAATGAGAGGGCCAATTTTCCCATGAATCCTCCATATATTTTATTCTCAATGCTTCTTGTATTCTTGAAACTTGAGTATGATTTATGTGTTATATTCTTGAAACTTGAGAAAGTGTTTGTGTGTGGATGATGAGTAAAGACAGAATGGAGACGGAGACAAGACATATTGTTGGTACATTAACCTGTAGGAATGGTACATTACTTGAGATATTTTTGTTTCAATTATGCATTGATGTATGGATGACCATCATTTACGTCACACCTTTTCCTACTCATCAAATTTCGCCAGACAATTTAAGCATTTTGGGCGATGGATCGTTAACAAATACTAGCGGATTTTCGGTTTAAGTTTACCGAATCTTTGTACAACATTCGATATGTTTTGATGAAAATTTTTAAATGCAACAAGGAGCTCAAGGAAGAAGAACTTAGTTTGAAATACAATATTTGTACAAATTTCCATAAGTTTGTAATTAAATTCATAAGTGTTTGTGTTAAGCAGGAAAAGGTTTTAGAAAAGATATTCAAGATTTTAAGGATCTAAGACAAAGTTCTAGAACTGTTTTTCAAGTGAAAATTAAGTTTCTAAAACATATTAAGTAAAGTAATCGACTACTTTAGAGAAGTAATCAACTAATTTAAGATTCCAGAAGCCAGAAGTTTGTTTTAGATCAAAGTAATCGACCAATTGGTTAAAGTAATTGAGTACTTCCATGCGATTTTGAATATTGAGATTCTGTTTGGTCAAAGTAATCGACTACTTGGTCAAAGTAATCGACTACTTTCATGGGATCTTGAATCTTGAGATTCGTTTTGTCAAAGTAATCGACTACTTCAAAATTTTCAGCAACAAAATTTTAAAATTTATAATCTTCATGATTTCGCTATAAATTAGCAACATCTTTACATGAAATTAATAAGTTGAAAACTATTATTACGCTGCCAAATTGCAAACACCTATTGAGCTTTACAATTTCATTCTTTAGGAAATAGAGTTTCATATTGTACTTGATTGTGTACTAGGCTAGAGTGTTTTTTTATCAATTCCTTCTTCCATAAGCAATTAGGAGAATTGCTGCAACTCCAAGGTAAGGCATCCTTGGAAGGTAAGGTTATCTTGAGTGGAGCATCTCAAGGTATTTGTTTTTGGTGATGCATCCAAAACAAAGATTTGGTGAGGCATCCTTGGAAGGTGAAGATCAAGAATTTGGTAAGGTATCTAGATAATTCCTAAGGTGAGGTATCCTTAGAGAAGCTTGATTCTAAGGTGGGGTGTCCTTAGAGGTAAGGATTGATTTTGAGGGAGGTAACTCAATTAATCAAGGTAAAGGTTGTAATTTCCTTTATTGGTTGTTTTCTTGTAAAAGATGTTTTTCAAGTTAGTGGAAATACTCAAGTGGTGCTTGGGGATTGGATGTGGGTCACTAAGGTTATGATCGAACCAGTATGAATCGTTTGTGTGTTTTTTCTCTTTCCTTAATCTTTTATTCTTGAAATTAAATGTATATCTTGTATAATTCAATTTGGATGTTTATATTAATGTTTTAATAAATTGAATTCAATACATTGTTGAATTACTCTTCTATCTTTTCTATTTTCTTTTAAAGAAGATTTGTTTCAGGAAAGATCTTTTAATAATTGTTTAAAAATGGAGAATTTTTTTGAAAATCCTACATACTCAGCTCACCCCCTTCTTGAGTAGTGGCCATTAATTCTAACAATTGGTATCTGTAGCAAGGGTCTTGATGAAGTCTTAATCACTTTCAAGATTTGTTTTGGAAATGGCACTTAACTCAAGGAGGAAACATAAATATATTTTAATAACAACTCCTCCTGTGTTTGATGGTGAGGGCTATCCTTATTGAAAAGCAAGAATGAAAACTTTCATTGAGGCCGGGTATAGATATAGATTTATGGCATATTATTGAAAAAAGTCTCTTCATTCCCAAACATGAAGTTGAAAATGAAGAAAAGGAAAAACCAAAGAATCTATGGACCCAAGATGAAAAGCAAAAAGTCCAACTAGATTTTGATGCTAAGAACATCCTCACTACCGCATTAACGATTGATGAGTTCTTTAGAATCTCAAATGGCAAAACTGCAGAAGAGATTCGGGACACTTTACAAGTAACCTATGAGGGTACAAGTGAAGTGAAAAGATCTAGAATAAACACCTTAATGCATTAATATGAATTGTTTAGAATGAAACATGGTGAATCAATAAATGATGTGCACAATCGCTTCCAAATTATAGTTAATCAATTGATTGCCTTTGATAAATCATTTACTAATGAAGATCTTATTACTAAGGTATTAAGGTGTCTAAATCGTCAATGGAAACCAAAGATAACGATCATCATGGAGTCAAAGGACCTCTCCACTATGTCTTTAGCAACCTTGTTTGGAAAGCTCATGGAACATGAGTTGGAGCTCACAAGGCTTGAGGAGAATGAAGAATCGGATAAAAAGTTTAATAGTATATCTATTAAGGCTTCCTCATCCAAGAAATATGAATATGAAGTTCATAATGGAGACTCCAATCATGAAGATCAATATGTTGATCAAATCAACAATCTTGCAAGAAATTTTGGCAGGTTCCTCAACAACAAAGGTAATAACAAGCACTACAAGAAAGAGAAGAAAATGAGAATGACATATATAGCTTGGGAGGATAATGACATGAGCTCTTCAAGTGATGCAAGCCAACAAGAAGAAAAAACTAATCTCTGTTTAATGGCAAGTCATCAAAAAGACCATGAGGTTAGTGTTGATGAATTTGCCTTGTCTTACAATTATGATGAATTGCATTAAGCTTTTGAAGAATTGCATGAAGAATCTCTAGGACTTGCTAGAATTGTCAATAGGCAAAAATCTATGATATCTAGATTCTAGACAAAATGATGAAATTCTAAAACTAATGAAGGTCATAGATGAGCTTAAATTAGAACTCAATGCAGTGCATAAAAATATGACTGTGCTAATCAAGATTTTCCTAGTTCTTCGAAGTGTGGAAGTTGTATTAATTTTGAAAAAGAAAATAGAGATTTAAAAGATTCTCTTGCTAAGTTCACTAATGGTAGAAGGAACTTAAACACTCTTCTTGGTCAACAACAATCTTCTTTCATTAAAACAGTACTTGGTTATAAACCTATCAAACGGAAAGAGATTCATAAGACTGTTTTTGTCCCTTCTAGTAAACACAAGAGATCAAAAGTCACTTGTCATTTTTGTTGTAAAACTGGTCATATTTCACCAAATTGCTTCATAAAGAAAGTTGGTCTAACAAAGGCAACAATGAAATGGATACCAAAAGTGACAAAAAATTCAAATCATTTAGAACCCAGGCAAATTTGGGTTTCTAAAATGATAAATTGAATGGTTTATTAATTGTGCTTGAAAACCAATTTTTGTTAATTGAATATTTTGAAAATGGTTTTTTAAAGCACTTATTCTTTAAAAGTTAGTGGAAATACTTAAGCGTTGCTTGGGGACTGGATGTAGGTCACTAAGGTTGTGATCAAACCAGTATAAATCATTTGCGTCGTTTTCTCTATCCCTTAACCTTTTATTCTTAAATTTTTTTTTGTATCTTATATAACTTAATTTGGATATTTGTGTTAATGTTTTAATAAATTGAATTTGATACATTGTTGATTTTTCTCTTCTACCTTTTCTATTTTCTTTTATAGAAGATTTCTTTCAAGAAAAGATCTTTTAATAATTTTGTCAAAAGGGAGAATTTTTTTGAAAATCCTACATACTCAATTCACCCCCCTCTTGAGTAGTGACTATTAATTCTAACAATGCTTTATTCAGAAAGTAGACTTTGAGAAAACCTATGACTCAGTAAATTGGAGCTTTCTGGATTACATGACGGTTCAGAATGGTATGCCTGAAAAATGGAGAGTTTGGATTTCAAAATGTGTCTTTGCAAGAGATCTATCAGTGCTAGTAAATAGCAGTCCGACTGAAGGGGGATCCCCTTGCCCCCTTTCTATTCTTGTTAGTGGCAGAAGGTCTAACGGGTATTATGTGGAATGCAGTATCTATGGGCCATTTCAAGCCTTTAAAACTTGATAATGGAGGGGCAAAAGTATTCATATTACAATATGCGGACAATACTATCACTATTAGGGAAGCTTGCTGGGAGAATTTTTCAATGACGAAGGCCATTTTTAAATGCTTTGAGTTGGCGTTTGGGTTAGAAGCAAATTTCCATAAAAGCAATGTCATTGGTGTAAATGGGGAGGAGAGATTTTTATTGTCAGTATCAGAATTTCTTAACTATATATTAGGGAAGATTCCTTTTAAATACCTTGACCTTCCTTTAGGCGCTAACCCGAGGAGATTGGAGACTTGGCAGGCGATAATTGACTCCTTTTTGCATAAACTATCTTCTTGGAAAGGTAAATTTATATCGTTAGAGGTAGGATTGTGCCAATTAACGCAGTCTTAAACAACTTACCCATTTATTATTTCTCATGTTATAAGCTTCCAAAGAAAATGCTTGCTACTCTTACTTGCATTTAACTGAATTTTCTATGGGAAGGTTGTGAGGGAGGCGAGAAAATACCTTGGTTAGTTGGGATATCGTTTGTAAGCCTAAAAATAAGGGCGGTTTTACAGTGAAGAACCTTGAGTGTTTGAGTTTAGCTCTCATTTCTAATTAACTGGAGATGGAGATTTTTTTTATTGAAGGATGATCACTTGTGGAAACAAGTTATGAGCTCTAGGTATAACATGTCCTCTCATTCAGATTTTGTTGTGGAAGGCCTCGACTACCCTACTAGATCTTCTTTGTGGTGGAAGGGTGTCTGTAGGGTTGGAAGACTAAATTCTGCTACCGATTGGTTTGGAGATGGACTTCGGCGAAAGGTAAGTAAGGGTAGTTCTATAAAAATTTGGGAGGATGCTTGGCTAGGGAATTGTAGTTTGAAGGAGTTGTTTCCATGATTATACCTTATCTTAGTTGAAAAAGAAAATTTTATCAATGGGTTGAGCATATAGGCCGACTCTGATTGGGTTTGGTCATTTAATTGGTGGAAGAATTTGTTTATTTGGGAGGAAAACCCTTTCGTTGAGTTTTATAACCATCTATATTCAGTACAACTTGATAAAACCAAAGAAGACGAATGGAAATAGAGTCTTGGCAGTTCAGGTTTGTACTCTTCAAAATCGGGTTATGCATGTATTCAAAGCTACACTACAGTCACACACATTCTGAACGAAACATAATTGTCATTGTTTAAATCTTTCTGGCGGTCTAATGTGAAGGAACTTGCTTGAAACACAAGAAGGGGGGTTGAATTGTGTTTTAAACGATTTTAATTCTTTTCGTAAGCAGATAATGATTTTCACAAGATTGGACGCTTAAAAGATTAAAAACAAAGAGAGCTCTTCCAAACTCCAAGTTGGACGCTCACTTAGTTTTGACTAAGACGGAAGACAACGTAATGAAAGGCAATTCAATCCCAGTTAGTTTGTTAGACAGAAACTAAAGTAAGAGAAGGGAGAGAAAGGAACACAACGATATTATCCTGGTTCACTCTTCACCAAAGAGCTACGTCCAGTCCTCTCTACTTGAGAGCTTTATCCACTATAACAAAAACCTTTTGTTACAAAGTATTCAACACCTCTTCAGGCAGTATTCTCAACCTCTTCAGGTTCTCTAAGTATTCTTTTACAGACAAGCCTCTTCAGGCTCAACCAAACTAAGGTTTTGAAAAAGATTGTTCTACTAACTCACTAAATGTGAGAATTCGAAACTAAAGCTTAGACTCTTGAAAATAGCTCTACACAGAGAGTAATATGAAGGTTAGAATCAGAGTAGCTTTTCTAGCTTTGCAAGCTTGAGATTTTCTCTTTTATCTCTTGAGCTAATATTTTCTTGTATCTCTTGAAGGATTTTGAAATGCTATGTGTTGCTTCACTTGTATTTTTGCTCAAGTTCAGTTTCGTTCTCTATGTCTTTGCACTTTCAAAAGATGAAGGTATATATAGCCTCTTTTCTTTGAGCAGTCTTCAGTCTTCAACGGATGGAAAAGGATCCGTTCTGATGAGCATTGAATGCATTTGATCCGTTGAGTCTGATAGCTTCTGAAGTTTCTGATCAGCAGAATAGACTATCAGGGTGATAGCTAAAAGTGGTGCTGACATATCCTCTGAGTAGAACGAAAGTTGCTTTTTGTTTATCCAAAACAAGAAGGTCAACTTCTTTAGGTGATAGAGACATTCTGGCTTATGCTTTACTTTTGTACGAATATTACAAAGAATGTTTTGTCTCACGGGTATAAGCCTTTTACAGGGAATAATAAATTCAAATGCTTTTACAAGATGTTCGCGCTTGAAATTTAAAAGACATTTATTGGACTAGCTATTACAGAAGATAACCAAAAGAGTCTTTGGACTCAATGGTTCTATAAATTACGGTCCAGTCGTAAACCAAGAATAGGTGTTGGACGAGATAAAGTCTTTGGACTATGTTGGACGAGATAACGTCTTTGGACTACGTTAGACGAGACAAAGTCTTTGGACTATGGATGGTCTTTGGACTCAATTTAGATTTGTCCTGCACACTTAATATAAAACGTTAGTCCATAACAAATCTTTGTTCATCTTAAATTAGCTCTTTGTTAACATCAAAACTTAAGGGATTATCTGGACCATGACCACTTTGGTTCCAACATAATGTGCCCTCGAAAATTTTAGCCTTCTCCCGGCACGTTTTGTTGAATAGAATCCAAACGAAAGTTAACCTAAGCCATAGAAACATCCTGTCTTATCAACATGGGACTTTATGTTGTTTTTGTTCTTTGCAACCAGAATGCACTGATCACTTGCTTCAAGGTTGCAATTTTTCACGACTAATATGGTGCAAGATATATGGGTGGCATGTCTTTGATGTTGTGTTGCCATCATCCTTAGCATAGTTGTATGTAATGCATAGGGGCGTATTTTCTGGTAAGAAATCTAGGCAAGTCGGGCTTACAGTTTGGCATGCATTTATTTGGTCAATCTTGTTACTTCGAAACGCTTTTATTTTTTAGAAATTAGTTTATTAATTTTCTTTGGTCTGATAAATATTATTAAGGTGCGATCTTGGTCATGGCTCTTCGTTTTTTCTGGTGGTAGAGTCTCTTTTGTCGATTCGTTCTTTGATCCATTGGAATGCATCAGATAATGAAGTAGTCTACTACTATGGCATAACATAATTTGCTTTTGGCGGCTGTACAACTGGAGACCTTTATGCTTATTATGTACGTTGTACTTAACGGGGGAGTCTTTGTTCATTTGGAAATGTATATGTTGCTGTCATAGATTTTGGTGCTGCAATTGTGCTGTTGTTACCCTTGGTGCTCGACTTGGTTTTATAGGGAGGTTTTTGTAGTTTTGGTGTTGTATTTATTTCTGTTATGGTTGGACCATTAAATTTGATATACATGGGTTGGAGTACCCCTTGTACACCTTTTCAATTAATATCTTTGATGTTTTTTAAAAAAAAAGAAATCTGAGTCGGTAAACTATCTTTTATTTGTGAAATTGACATTACTTTGAAATAATTTCTATTTGTAAGCGCAACACATATATGAGAATAACATTGCTTTTTTATTTATACGTGCAACAGATTAATTCATAGTGCTGCAAGCCAAGCAATTTTTTTTAAAAGCAACGAATATATTGATTAAGAGTTCAAGGGGTAATCTAACCCGTATAAAGAGGTGCTTAGCGACCATCAAATTTGGTCGCTAAACCATTTAGCGATTGATTTAGCGACCACCAAACGTGGTAGCAAATTGACTAGTCACTTAAATGTTTGGTGATTGCTAAATTGGTCATTAAACTATTTAGCGACCGATTTAGCAACCAAATATTTCATATTTAGCTACCAACTTTCCATATTTAGCGACTGATTATGTGAAATCGCTAAATTCGGTCGCTAAAATACCTTTTTAGTAGTGAATCAAAAGTCAAATATGATTAAATAAGTTGTTAAGAACCACATCATATGTTATTAATTTTGATTCCCCCAATAAGTGGCAAATACATTGGAAATCCTGAAAAGAAGAAAATCCAGATTTGATTGTATTGGCTATGTAATTGAAAGCTCCATTTCTCACCATATTTAGAAAGTCCCTTTTTCACTATTTTTTTAGGCTGAACCCACTTCTTCCTCTTGTCCACCCTTCTATTATGCCTACAGCAACAGAAGCTTATGTAGAGGGATTTGAGTTCAGATTCGGTGGAGAGACCCACCCGGTCGGATGGAGACTATGGCACCACAAATCCAGATCTGGCACCTCAAATCTATTAGAGAAGCATTTGAGTTCAGCCATTATTGGAGAGACCCACCCTGAAAGGCCCTTTCCCTGCAAGGAGATGTTGGCCACTTTGCGGTGTTCGTTGCATGCAACCCCTTCAAAGGCGGTGGGAGGGAAGTGTAACACCCCTTCCAAGGGCATCACATAATAGACATTTTATAAAACTATAAGGCCGAAAAACGGGTTCATTAAAATCATTTAAGAAATATGGGGTAAATGTTTCCTCTTCACAAGGCATAACTGTAAAATTTGTAACCATTCATGCGTCGAAGGTAAATAGAAACATTTTATAATATAAGTTCGTAAAGGCTTACATAAAAACCCAACCCGACTACAGAAAGAAAACATAAAGAAATAGAGTCATCATAAAAGATTGGAGACGCAGCTCCTATACATAAGATACTTGGAGACACAACTCCTGAACATAAGATACTTGGAGACGCAGCTCCACAAGAGACAAAATAAAGGTACAGACTCTCTGACACCCTACACTGGCCAACAACATACTACACAGGAAGACATCCCTCGGATCAACCGCTAAATACTTCCTCTGACTTCTTCTTTTCGGAGAGAGAAGCGAAAGAAATAGGAATGTGTGGATAAATCACCTCACTCCTAGTCTCTTCACTCATCGCCTCCAACCAGGAACCCTAGCAAGGACCACTGCTGGCATTCCTATGGAAGACATAACAGAAGTTGACCTAGAAACAACTCTGTTAACAAGCATCCTATCCCTAACAGAGGGAGAAGGCACTGAACGCATCGGTGGAAAAGTCCATCTAGCATTCCACTTAC
Organism: Ammopiptanthus mongolicus; assembly: GCA_039655645.1. Taxonomy (NCBI): domain Eukaryota; kingdom Viridiplantae; phylum Streptophyta; class Magnoliopsida; order Fabales; family Fabaceae; genus Ammopiptanthus; species Ammopiptanthus mongolicus. Next base: position 68,708,576 of record CM077351.1, on the reverse strand, counting down.
GAGTACAACCTTGACAGCAGACGACATGAAGACAAGCTGTGGAACAGTCAAGAACTCTTCCTCTGCGACCCTTGTGGATGGTGAGTGCGGCTCTCCACATGTCCGTCGCTAGAAGCCTATCATGACTAGGTGTCCAAACGCTATAACCATTGGGAGGCTCAACAGAGAGATGCATCTGAAGCGTCGGGTGAAGTCTCGGTAATACAGCCTTCTCGGGAGACAACCAGAGAAGCATACAACGATGCAATACAAAGTAATGAGGTGAGATCCCCATTCATCAGCACAACACATAGCAGAAGTAAAAACGGTACGACACACAAGTCAATAAAATACTAGTCATGCATATCATACATCTCAATACCTCATGTTATTCAATCAATAGCATAAGACATCATCAACACAGGATAATAATGTATAACATGTAAATATATCCATCAACTGCCACGCAATGCAATGCGATGTACATGACTCAATGCTATATGCCACAAGGGTAAAACTCTGACCTCTACTCCATGGAGCTAACAAAATATCGGAGAGAGTGAATGGGAGGACATGTTTCGTCTACGCCAGTCTTGGGCAAGATGCTACAACATTCGTAACGTGCATGTATCTGGATTTTACGTAAACACTCTACACCAAACATGAAAAGTACGACATCCAGTCGAGGATATCAGTGTATTGCTCGGATTCGCCACAACACAGAAGAGCTACCAACTGGTCACATGTCAGCCTTTCAAACCCTGATACCTCCAAGACTATTTAAGATTGTCACTGTAAGATTTTCACCCACATCAAGGTGTAAGCTCAACTCCTAGGCTCAAGGCCTTACAAACTCATGCAATGAAATGGCAATGCTTACACAAAGCAGATGCGATAAAGCAATGTCTATCCACCGAATAAACCTCAAGGCTCACTAAGGTTCTCTTCCTTAGGACCTATACACGTCTTAGTATTATAAAACTTTTATCTATCGGATAAATCTCGTGATCCCTCCGGGATCGAGTCATCACAAGACTATACAGTTAAACGATGTCCTTGGGTCCGACTCACTGGCCCGTCATCGAACTACTATTTCAAACCAAAACGTTTCATGTTTGTGTTCGTGTCTTATGATATATTTCTCAAGTCGTAAATGTCTTATGAAGAAGGATTGAGAATCCTCTAGTTAAGTCTTAGATCCTTTCTAAGTTGGAGGGTACTTGTCTTTCAAGTAATGAAATACATCTGGATTCATTAAGTATTATGAATCGATTGATGAGTGAATCATCAATGGTATAACATATGGTCTTGTTTCACCACACATTACCCTTCCTTAATTATCTCTTTCTTTCACTCTAAGTCAATTATTGGACTTAGGATTTTAACTTAGTAAAATTCTTGGCTTTGAGTTCAAAACTCTTTTGTAAAAAGGTGAGTACAAGACACTTATTTGTTTTGTACCTTGGCAAAGTGCCTTAGTACCTTTGATTCAAAATCTTGTACTTTGAAAACATTATTTCAAAAAGCTTGTAGTTTCAATTAAACTTAAAGTCGGAAGTTGGAGTTTAAAACTCTTTTGTATAAACTAAAGAACAGAAATCTTCTTAAGTCCAAATTCCTTTGAACTTGAAATCATTTATACTTAAACTTGAAAATAGATATTGCATTGAAATCAAAGATTGGTTTTACGTTCAAAACCTACTTAGTAACCGAATGTAACATAAGATTTTTCTCAAAGTTGTTTGCTATTGAGAATATTTGATTCGTTAATTTTCAAAACATCATTTGATTTACTTAAGCCATAACTTATGATTAAAATACTATTTCCCTTGTTCTAAGAATCTCTTGAATGAATGTTATGTTTCATTCAAATAAGGTTTCTTTGTTTTACTTTGTTTCATTGTTCATCGATTCCATTTTAGAGTTGTAAAATCATTTGAGTTTCAAATATTGAAGTTGAAAATCCTTTTTGATTATGCTTTGGCCGAATCCTATACTAGGTTTAATGTGAAGATTTTGCTTCACCAATATCCATCATGAACAAGAGTAATCATCAATGCATCAACATGGATAATAACATAAGAACCAATTCCAAAAATTCAACATCAAACCCGTATACAGAATTTTTAGCATGTCAAGCATCAACTTGTGACAAGCATTTGATTGATCGAATAAACTCGGATTTGAGAAAATGAGGACTCATATGAAAGCTTAGGATGTCTCAATTTTGGACATAAAATTAATTTTCACAAAAAGCAACTGAGTTAGTATAGTTTCACGAAATAAGTCACTGTAGTCAGAATCCGAGACAAAATTTTATGCCTATATTGAAACAAGTTTTCAAGGGTCCAATATTTACGAAATCACACAAAATTTGTGCTCAAAATGAATCCCAAGATGTATAGCTTTAGGATCAAAAAGAAGTTTTGAAATCCAAGGTCTTGGTTGAGAGAAAAACCGAAATGACTCACACAGGTCAGATCCGAAATCACATATTCTCAAACTCTTTTCAACAAAAAGATGGAGGAAACCTAGATTAGGGTTTTCTGACACATAAAAGTTATTTTCAACCATTCCAGCACATCAATGAACACAAATCAAGCAATAAATAATTATTACAACATTGTTCTATTAGAGAACCAAATAGACAAAATGGCAAAACCCTTGGTTTAGGGTTTTCCCCAAACCAAACCCATAAACCATTTTCACCACCACCAATGTGGTGTGATGAGGTTCACTCCCCCATTACCTTAATGAAGATCTTTAGGAAGAGCAAAACTTCAAGCTCCAAGAACAATGAAGTGGCTGAAACTTAGATTGAAAGAAAAGGTAAGATCTTGAACTTGTTTCACAAAAATCATGAACTAGAAGAAGTTCACTCATGATTTAAAGTAAGGAAATGAGGATCAAAGCTTACCCAAGGAAGAACACTTTGAAGATCAAGATGGTGTTCTTGAAGGTCAAGAGCAAACTTCCTCCAATCAAGAAACTTTCTTCACCAAAGTTGTTCTAGAGATCAAGACTAGTAGAACTATGGTCTTAAAAATTAAAAATGAAGTTTAGTTGATAGTGTTTAAGATGAGAACCGAATGGAGAGAGTAAGAGAGAGAAGAGAGGAAACTCAAGTGTTCATGAAATGAAGTTGTTTGATCTTTGAAGAATGAAAAATGAATGTGTTTAAGTGTTATGGAAGGTGAATGGCCGAATGGCTTTATGCACATGATCACCAAGTTTTGTTGATGTGTTATGACATGGATGGGAATTGGTGTAAGGAAATAGATGGCTAAGATTTACAGAGATGGACATTTGTTGAATTCTTATGCAAAGTGTAGAGATTAACCATAAATAGGTTAATTAGCTTTCTCCATAAAAGGAAAAGATGCTAGGTTATTAACCAAGAGCCATAAGAATTTAATCTATTGGTTAAAGGAATGAAAATGTGATGGATGGTTGACAATGTCTCGTGAAGCGTGAGATGCAGTCGTGAACAACTCACGACTCTGCGCCAGAACAACTTCCCCGGCCTGGCACGCATCCCAAGGTAAAGCGGTCCCGATTAAAATAATAATATTTTTACCGATTCCGACTCAAAACGACACAACAAGCTAAAAACAAAATTTTATGATTATTAAGCTCATAATTGAAATTCAGATATGAACTTCCGATCATTAACCATTCTTATGATTAAATTTAGTCGAATTGTATTCTCTATCAAGTTATTCATACAAACAGCTAAGAGAAACAGATATAGGATTTTTGGGATGTTACAGGAAGAGGACACAAAGATAGAGGCGGGGAATGGCGGAGGAGAGGGGGCAGAGGCGGCAAAGGATTAGGGAGGGTTAAGGATTTGGGAAAGATGAGGAGAGGTGGGAGTGGAGAGAAAGGGAATAGAGATTACTGATTGTTAGGGTTTCCAATTTCCAATTTGACTGGATCATTCGAATATTAAATTATTATATCTATGATGGATATTGCAAATGAGCCAGTTAAACATTTCAGGTTACGTATGCCCTGTCTCGAAAAAGAACTCTGGATAATAATTATCATTCGCTGCCACACCGTGGGTCCAATATGTTGCCAGTGTTGTCAGAACCGGACCGGCCAGTTCAACCGGTTGAACCGGGAACGGACCTACCACCGGTCCGGCCTTCACTAAGAACCACCTGTTCAGAAAACCGGCTGCGGACCGGCCAAATCGGCTAAAACAGACGGTTCATCGATTCAAACCGGTTCTTTGAATTTGTCTCGATGTCTACCCATTCGTTCTTCTCCACCGTCTCAGCCGCCCATTTCACCACCGTCTAGTTGCGACCCACCGTCGTTTCGCATAAGGTTCATCCTCGGCAACGCAGAAACAGAGAAAGCAAAACATATCGGGAGAGAAAGCAAAGAGGGGCCTAGTTTGAGATTGAAAAATAGAAGCCAAAAGATATTTGTTTAAGAGATTGAGATTGAAAAAGAGAAGTAAAAGATACCGCCTGTGAGTGAATGCAGATGAAGTGATTTATTTAACAGGGAGAGGAGGGGGTAAAATAAATGTAGGCAGCTGATGCTTTTAGTTTTAGGGTTTTGGGGATTAGTGGGCTTTGGGCCATGCATTCATGTTTTTTTTAATATGGACTCTTTATTGGGGGTACAAATATGGACTCTGAATAGTATCTTTCAATGACACCTAAATATGGACTCTTCAATAAAAAATTTAAAAATATTATTTAATTATAACTGGTTCAACCACGGTTCGATCACGGTTGAACCGGTAAACCGTGAACCAGTGTCTTCACCGGTTCGGTGACCGGTCCGATTTTCAAAACATTGTATGTTGCTGTATGATCCTGTACTATTGACAATTGAGAAATTCTAGAATAGAAAATTTTTATTTTAGGCATGTAAATTTATTTTTGATATTTGTAAATTAATTTTGGATTGCAATTATTTGATAGAAAGTTTTACGGGTTGGTTATTAACCGGAGCAGAATGTGAACTAGGATATATATTTCTGCCCTAAATTCTAATAATAATACTAATAATAATAATTTGATGACAAATAAGAACAATAGTAATAACAACAATAATAATAAACATTTTTTAACTAAAAATTCACGAAACTAATCTTGCCAAATGGATAAACTAAAAAATTTAAAGAAAAGAAACCAGAGGTGAGCGACTGAAACTTCTTTAAAAAATCATATCCAACAAGAAGTGTGTTTCAGGTCAAAAAAAAATATTTTTTGAGAGATATATAGAAGTTAAAATTTTGAAATCCATATCCATAACAAATTTACCGTATGCTACTCTATAACATATAATAAACTGAGTGCCCATGAAGCCTGCGATTTTACTCTAATAAACTGAGAAATATCATGCATATATTAAAATTCGTTGAATTTGTTCATACTAATAGGGAGGCAAATGATGATGCTGAATGCTGACTCTCTTGCCAAAGAGGGGTCTCTCTCGGAAGGCAGGTGGTAATTGTGGCTATAAAATTTAGGTGATGTACAATGCAAAGAGAAATCAGGGCCGGCCCAAGTATAAAGCAATCCAAGCCCTTGTTTTAGGCCCCTCAAAAAAACATTTTCTTTTTAAAAAAAAGCTCACTTTATATTTTTCTTTATATTTTTTTTATATTATCTTTTTGATATGTTTCATACATCAACAAACATAAGTTAGCTTATTTGGTATAAAAACTTATCATTAACTGCACGGTCCAGTGATCAACTTCTCATTGTGAACAAAATAATAAATAATTTAATTTTTTTAAAAAGGTATCATTAGAGTGTTTGCTTTATGCCTCAATAGGTAATAGGTCGGCCCGAGAGAAATATGATAATTTTGTGAAGATGCAGTTTATGCAGGTAAAGATAGGAGGCCTTCTTTGGAGAAGGTTGATACAGGTGGAGAGAGAGATAAACAAGAGAGTAAAGCTAGGAGGAAGATATCAGTGAAGTGAGAAATTGACCATTGCTGCTGATACATAGATGGGTGGCCTCAAGGAATACAATGCTAAAGTTGATATACAGGGCATGTAAAGCATGGAGTGGAGGAGAGTGGTTGTTCTTTATTACCCTGCAAAGTTTCTTTACATGAGATATGCAGTGAGCAAAACCAGTTTCAAAGGGTGGAAAGCAAGAAGACATGAAGGGACAGAGGTAGCAGTAGGGAGAAATAAAAGAGAATAAGTTAAGGCTATGGCAAGGAGACTGTTAATTGGACTGATAGCTCTTAGAAAGCAGGAACAACTACTGCGCCTAACCAATTCAAAGCTGCTGCAATGTAGATTCAGCATAGAGAGACTTGCCATAGCTATTGATGGTAGTCAACTGTGCAGAAAAGAGGTGTTATTATCACTTTGTAGGGGAGATTAGTTCAACTCAATGAAGGGAAACAATGCTTTGTGTAGCTACATGATAGTTTAGAATGACTGTTTTGATAGGTGCTGGTGTGTGCTTTTTAAGTGTAAGTTCAGGGGTGTTTTGATTGTAAAAAGGGGCTTTCCTTGCTGAATTTCAACTCTAGGAAGCTGTATTATATGTCCAGGGTGATTAGGAATTATTCCCTTTTGGATAGCTTTGTGGGTGTATTTGTAACTGACATTGGAGACTGGTGTATTTTCTGTTTGATGTTAAGCTTTGAGCACATGATAGGGTGGAGACTCTCCAACCCTTTCTAGAAAATGAGGAGAGTCTTTTTTTCACTTTGATGCTTAGCTTGATGCTATTTAATGAATTTTTATAATTATCGAAAAAAAATATAAATAAACATGTAAAATACTAAAAAGTAAAAGAGTTTATATTCATAGAAGTGAGCTGGACTATTTTTTTTTTTGTCTTGAAGACTATGAGGTATTTTCACATTTTTTTGAATATGGGGTTTATCTCCGCTCAAAAACTTCGATTTAAGTATCCCTGATCACAGAGTGTTTTGAGTGGATTTCGGATATTGTTTTCTTTTCTTTCTTTTTTTTTAAAATAAATACACTGTAATCATTCTTATACAACTATTTCAGTGAAAGAGAATAAAAACATTCAATATATGGAAAAACAAAAATGCATAGGAAGTATTTTAGGTGTATTTCATGAAAATTTTATCAATTTTTTTATAAATTTGAATTTCCACCACTAAATTATAAACCTTTTAAAAATATATGCATGGCTATTTTTTTTCCGATAATTGTAAAATTCATTCATAAGGTCTAATTTAAGCATCACAGTAATAGCTCTTCCCATCTTTTAAGAAGAGTTGAAAAGCATTACTCTATCATATGCTCAAAGCTAGACAAAAGTAATTGTTATATCAGTCTCCACATACAATTACATATACACCCACAAAAATATCCAAAAACAACTTAACTCCTAAACACCCTGTACATATAAAACATCTCCCCAAAAGTAAGAATAGCTGCAAGAAAGTCCCCTTTTACAATCAAAGTACCCCTAATATATGCATGGCTATTTATTTCATCTTAGATATAATTTCAAGGATTTCAATTAACATAAACAATATTATATCGAAAATATATATTGGTTATTAATCCTAATTGGAGTAGACTTGCTTTTTCTGCCGAATCTACCATCGGAAGTTCACAGCAATGCACGGTGGTACTTTCTGAATAATATAGCGAATATAATTAATTGCTGCAAAATAATATATATATATATATATATATATATATATATATATATATATATATATATATATATATATATATATATATATGGGTCTCCACGTACAGTAATATGAGATACCATAACTGGAATTATGGCACTTTGGAGATCTTAGAAACAGAGTTAGCTAGTACGCGCACTTGTTTTATACGTACGTACAATAGCAAAGGCTATTGTGCCAAGATCGCTAATCTCAGGCTTTTAACTAGTTCATCTGCTGTCATGTTGTATCCATCACCCATCTGCAGTAATAATTAGATTAAATTACATTGACATTCTATTGCAAAGCTTACCAAAAGGTTTCCTAATTTTGATTATTATGTTGCACGTAAATTTGTAAATTAAAAAATATGCATTAATTTTAAATATGAGTTTAATTGTTATGCATTGACAGTGTAAAATATCTTATACTATCAATCAATCAGAAATCATGGTTTGAATGACTTTTAAGGTAGTGAGGATAAAAGTCAATTATTTTTACTGATGTTATAATTTCTGATTGGTTGATAGTCTAAAGAAATTTACATTATCAGTGCATGACAATTAAATCCTTCAAAATATATATATATATATATATATATATATATATATATATATATATATATAAATCAATATTTTAATAAGATTTAGAAGATCATCAAGTGAATAATTTATAAGTTTCAAATCTTAAGGGAAGACAATATAATCTATATTTTAATATTAATCAATGACTTTGGACTGACTTGAAGTTTTGGTCTCTTGTTATTATATTCCGTTATAAAATGATATACTTATATTAATCGTTGTGTACCTGAGCAATAATGGTGATGTCGAGAGTTGACTTCCCGAATGGCAAGACACTGCTATTGACTACTGAGAGATGAAGACTTTCAAGCTGTGACAGAATTTTGAGCATAATGCTTTTTTGTTTCTCACAATGGATTATGACGAGTACTTCCTTATGTAATACTCTTGCTCTAACCTCAGGAAGAATGTGATTTGGTTCATAGTAGTAACTAGAGTTCACTTCACAGGAGATGGTGCCTTTGTTGCTACAACCGTGGGATTCAACTTGTTGTTCTAGCTCCCTAACACGTTGTTGAAGTTGTTTAACATAGTTGCTAGCTTTGTCCAGGATGGATGTATTGTCCATCTACAAATTATAGAAAACTTTTAATTTATTCATATACGTCGACATAAAAATTTATATTGGCTACGGTTCCTACTTATTTTTTTTATCAGCCAAAAAAATGATATTATTAAAAGAAGAGTAGAAGGTACTCCAACCTTTACATCAAGAAATACGATTCCTACTTGTAATCTCTCATTAATTATGTATACATGCGGTTCCTACTAAGTCTCATGATGATCTTTCTCCAACTGCATGCACGTCCACTTAATGGGTAGCAGAAATGGGAAGCACTATATTTGACAGAGGATTTCATATGTAATTTTCATTTGTTTTGCTTTTGTTTCGAGCTTTAACCCTCGACCTACTACTAAAAATACAGCAGATATTCACTAAATTGTGATCTACCTATCCACTTATTGGCTATCTTTGATTTATCATTGTAAAAACATACAAACGTATGTTTGAGTTCAAACATATGTCTGTTTAAAAAAAACTCTATAAATATTTTGTCCCAAACGTATTTTTGTAATTTTTCAATAATAAATCAAACGTGCACTAAATTTTTTTATCAACAAAAACTGATAAATATGCATGGAAAATGAAAAAGTTAAAGTTAATTTGATCTTTAAACTTTGAAATTAAGTCAAATTTAATGCTCAATTTTGGAGGGTTTTTGTCGATATGTCTAAGAAATTACAATAACAGTACTGTTATTTGGTATGAATGGATTTTCGCCAAAATCACACGAAGCATTACATTTAGTTAAATTTTTCTTTGTGAATAAATAAAACAATTTAGAAAAGAAAATGCAAGTCATGACAAACAGTGGTGGTTGACACATGTTACGCTAAATGATGCTGACCAATGGACCAAAGCTTAGAGAGTACATGCATGGATTTATATGTGAGTAAATATTCAATTCGGTCCCTAAAATTATAGGGTCGTATCAATTTAGTCCCCCCACATTATCAATATTTCAAAATGATCATTGGAATTACAAAATGTAGCAAATGCATCCCTGATATTATTCACTTAGTTTCAAATGTATCTCTTACATTACCAACTTAATGTCATTATAGTCCATACAAATACCAACGGATGGATGAACCTGATTAATTTTCTGCAATTCCAGGGATCATTTTGAAACATTGATAATGTGGGGGGCTAAATTGATACGATCCTATAATTTCAGGAACCAAATTAAATATTTACTCATTTATATATCCGGTGTGGGAGGGTTTGGTTAGTCTGGTGTTGTTTATCCTTTCAGGGAGGGTGTTTTGGTGTGGTTCATATCATTTTGTTCTTTTTAGTGGTGTGCTACAAATAATTGTTGGGGTTTGTAATGCCGACATAGTTGAGATGATTCTCCTCTTTGTGATGTTTTTGCATGCTACTTTCTTTATTAAACTTTTGGTTCTTTATTATATTGGGTTAGAGTACCTCTTATATTCTCTTTAATATATTTCGGCTTTTCAAAAAAAAATTATATATCTTTTCTGATCAATCATAATTAAATTTTTAAAAATATATTTTGGTCTAAAAAATGCTTAAGCTTATGTATGCAATATTCATGTAAAATATGCCAATTATTTTGAGAGCTGCGTAGATTAGATCTTAAATGCATTTTAAGAAAAAGAAGAAGAAACTTACAAGGTAATGCTTGGATGTCATTTTTATTTCCAAAGATTTATCAAATAGTATTACAATTTAGAGTTTAATTTTGCCCCACTGTCAGTGTAAAGTTTTTTACACTGTCAAACAATCGCAAATTATCATATGTGTAACTTTTAAGATAGTTATGATAAGATTCAAATATTTGGAATAATGTGATAATTTATGATTAGTTGATCACAGTATAAAAATTTTTTACATTAAGAGTACATGCCAATTAAATTAATCCTATATGTGGACATTATTATATATTGTTAAAGATGTTAAGATAACTACGAGCTTATCAGCTTAATTTCATGCGGGTGAATTTTTTTTTCGAAGCAAAAATTTTATTAAAAAAAATATAAGAGAAACTCTAACCCATATATAAAAAAATCAAAATAGTATGTAAAAGTATCACAATGAAAAAAGTGATCCCAACTATATTGACACAATAATTTCCAACAATCATTTACAATATATTATCAAAAAAAAAATAACTAAATGAAAAGAATCTGAATACCAAAAAACATAAGAATTTGTAAAAACAAAACTGCCACCGTACGATCCACCGACTGAGTGCTACAGACAGATTAAATTGGCATATAAATTTCATGCGGGTGAACTTTATTTGTAATAGTAGGAAAATTTGAATCTCATTGAAAATATATGTGGCCAAGGCCAACCTAAAAGATTATTAAATATATTAATCTCACACTGTAAAAACACTTCGTGTCAGAAAAAACAAAAGAAGTAAGATAAAAATGCAAAAGTATCTACCTTTAAAATTATTTTAAAACAAGGACAGCAGGACGCTGACTTCATTTCATGATTTACTTTGCTTAGATTTTACTCTTTACTTTTACTGTGTTTCATTACAAATAATACTCTCAAACATATTATTTTTTTATAAACAAAAATATATAAAGGCAAACATTTTAAGAATACTCAAATCCATATATAAAAAAAAAAATTGGATATATCAGAAGTAAGAATTCGTTTATATTGTTTTCAACGTAAACATAAAAATAATATTTTTTGAGATAATTATTTTAAAAGCTATATAAGAGAAATTTTCTTTCAACATGATTTTTAAACGTGATTTTTTCTTTTTTAAAAAATAAAACAAACCGGTTCTACATAATTGAATAGGCCAAGGAATTCGATATGGAGGAATTTCAAAAGCGAAAAGGGGAGAGATGATTATAATTCCGACAACATATGAAAGAGACATAGATAGGTGTAAATGTAATTGAATTACCTTGCAAAAAAAGAAGAAGAAAATTAGAAGCAATTTCATAGTCATATTTTAAGTAATAACAATTAGCACGGATAAACATGCAAGAAATCAATCATTAATTTGAGTGTGTTAACTATTAATTAAAGTTACTAATTAATTACCTTCTTCTTCAAGCCAGGGATGGCAGCTGAAAGTGCAAGCAATCTTTCTGTGAGTTCCCGCTGTCTCCCTTCTTTGTCGGTCTCACCCAGCATGGGATCTACCGTATCATGAGTCTCATCATCAACAGGGAATTCTTCATTATCAAAACAGAAATCTTCGACGTTGTCACCCACTTCCTATATATGCAACAATGAATTAAAACACCACACAAACAAGAGGAAGTTAGATATACTATAAGCAACATACACACACATATATGAAGGAGATTATCATAATTCAATCATATTCATAATTCAATACATGTGTTAGTATTGAGTATTGTGTTACTAATTTTACCAAATCAAAATCAGAAGGCCAATTTTCCCCTGACCCCTCCATTAATTGACGATTATAACCTTGTTCTTGGGGTAGAGAATATATACTATATAGTGATATAATATATGGTTAATTTTTGCAAAGAAGATAAGGTGGTGTGAGGAAGAATTGTAATGAATGAATATGGATAAGTAGTGGGTTCAGTAAGAGGAAACAAAAAAATGAAGACTCGATCTGTGGTTCTAGAGTTTGGCTCAGATGAAGGGTATAAGGTGTGAAGTGTGTAGGAGTAATGTACTGCACAAACATATATAGATATATACTAACGCTTAAAGTGGCAAGGAAGAAGAGGGAGAGAAGACATGGACAAATAATGAGTGATATAAGTTTAAAGAAAGGCAGCTATAACCTTATTATACTCGCCAAACATGCAGCTTGCATCTCCTCGGTTCAATTCCTCATTTTACACGTGTCAATCATCAAGCCTTGTGCGAGGAGTGGAGGAGTTAGAGCGTGGTTCGCGTGTTCCATGGTATATATGTAGTGCTAAAATTTATTATAAAGAAAGTAAGATAGGGACAATGGATGGACTTTTTATATACTTTGTAGCATTTACCAACTTTTCATCATACGTTACGTTAGGTTTGGTTAAAGAAATGTCATATATCTTAGATATATTATGTATGAGTTTTGTATCAACCTTTGAAAAACGTGATTTTGGATGAAATTAATTTTGTAGAATTGATTTTAGTTGTTTTTTCTGATACCTCCAATAATTTTGGGGTAAAATTTATCCTGTCCAATCAGAATGCGCCACTTCAATTAAATGAATCATGTTAGTGAGTAAAGTCAAATATTACTCACTATCTGTTTGGGTCACCTAGCTAGGTAAGGTAAAGTTATCCTTGAGATACAAGAGAATTCACCATGATTTTAACATAATTAAGTTTGAAATGAAGTATCACTACGCCACATTAGGGATTAAATGATGCACCCTTCACTAGTGTTTGCCAGTGAAATGCTAGAAAAAATGAGGCAGTATACCTAAAAAAAGCATTGGTAAAGCCCTTTTCTGTTGTAGTATTGTATATCTTTGGATATTTTTATTTTGAAAGTAAGTTCGATCTAAAATTTAGTCTAATTTTTCAATCCAAAATTAAAGTTACTCCTATATAATGTGCTTATGATAAAATTGATTCTGGATATAAAATTGCTTTCCCAAACATGTAACCAAACACCCCTTTTTCTATTAGAATCACGTTTGACAGGTGCAGAAACAATTCTGATACTCCCCACCAAGATACCAAATACAAACTATATTTTCGGGAATTTCATTCCCTGTTTCTTTCACATCCTTATATGGGAATGGAGTTTTTGACTTTCATTCACAAACTTCATTCCCGACATTTTTTATATCCGAGAATAATTTTTTATCCTTTATACAAAATTGGAAAACTTGTATTCCCCTTTACTTTTCAAAAATATTAAAATATATATGATATCAAACAATACTATAGATGGATAGGAATGGGTATTGGTAGGGACATAGATATACGTCAGCATATGAAAGAGTGAGGCTTGTTGCAATTCATCATCTGTCTCTGAATGGAAGCAAAAACTAGTTTTTTTTATATAAGCAAAAAAAAAAAAAACTAGTTAATTTTGCTGTGGATCTGAATCAGAATGTGATCAAGACCCGAAAACCACGGCTCCTAAAATCAGAATTCACAACCGTCGGCCAAACCAAAACTATACACCAAACCTCAAAGATAAAGTAGAATCACAGTTGGCCACATGTCTTACCCACATGCCAAAGGCTCGTCACATCAGAGCATCTATTCTTTGATTGTAGCTAGGTTAATATTATGTTTGGCAAAAAAAAAAAAATGATTGATATGGATGCATGAAATTATAAGTCATTTTCAATTATTACATGTGGATAGTGAAGGGAACGCGTTGGAGTTCATTAAGATAAGATCGGTTAGTGGTGGATAAGTAAAATTTGAAAACTTGTAATTTCTTATACAAATTTGGTGGTTGAATACTTTTTAACTCCTCGAAGTTCAATTGTATTAGAAAGATATATATGATAATATATTGTTAGGAATTATAGGTGAAGACAATTTTGTAAAAGGGAAGAGTACCTTCATACTTCACTTAGTATATATTTGTTCAATAAAGAAAAAGGTTCTTCACATTTCTGCCTGCAGGGACCCTTTCAAAGTAAACCTGACAAATGAAATTTGTTACGTACAACAAAAGGTAAGCATCTTTTACGGTTAGAAAAATAACGTTTGTAGCATCATAATTTTAGGAGTATACCTGACAAATGACTTTGTTGCGTACAACAAAAGATAAGCATCTTAGTTTCCGTCTAGGATGAAGTATATGAGGAAGTGTCACCGGTGAAGCACTTATCTGGACCTTAGATTTAAGAATAAAATATTCAACAGTAGAGATCGTAAGGTACAAACAAAAAAATTTAACTAAGAGCATCGTCCAAGTAAGTCTTCTTTGAATTTGTTCCCGTGTCTTTGTTAGATGGTCCAATCTTTATCCCGTTGCACACGGTCTTCGCCATTTTAGTCTTCTCCGAAAAAGCGGCCCAACTAATAGTTGGAAGCACCCACCCCTATTTCACATTAATGCAATTAATCGCACCTAAAACCCAATTGCGGGTCTTCTTGAAAAGCATCTTCAAGGCGTCGTGGAGATGATAAAAACCCTTCATCAAAACCTAGCTAAGCAAAGAACGGTTATCTATGAGCCTATCTTCTTCCTCTTCAAGAATTGGCTGGTGTCACTTTCAACAATGTTAAGAGCTGGATCCAAAGGAAATGAACCAACCAAAGAATAAGAATCACTCTTATTTCATCGGGTTAGGGATAAGGATGGGGATGGTGGTGGCAGGTGTGGTGGTGGTGAGGTTGAGGGGGCGGGGGTGGGGTCCTCCGGCCAATGGTGGTTGCGTGTCGGTGACAGATATGTGGGGGTAGGAGGAGAAGGAGATGAGGGTAAAATTGGAATTTTAAAAATAAAAGAATTTAAAAATAAAAAATAAAAAACTTGCAAACTTGCTATCATAGGTAAAAAAAAAAAGTGTTTCATGGGTGTATCACCTAACTGAGTACTAGAATCCACCAACATCTTACAGTTAGAAAAATAAATTTTGTAGCATCATAATTTTAAAAAATTAGATTCTCTACGGCTAAATCTCTCATCATCCTCTCTTCAATTAATCAGATCCAATGACTGATGTTTGTTAGAGAGAGCTACACGGTCGTTGGATTTTAAAAAAAAAATCAACCATAATATTGTTGGCAAACTGTAGGAGAGCAACGCAGCAAGTCACGAATCTATGTAAAAGAGTGGCAAGCCAAAAGCCTGAGACGTATGGAATCACACTGTCCTCAAGGATTTATTTGTCTGAGACGACCACGATTTAACAAGCTTATCCCCTCGATTGTAACCGAGATATCAGAACAACATGAGAATAAGAAAATGCTTAACCTAGGAAGAAGAAGAAAAACCAAGAGTAATGACACATCATTTTTAGAACCACCGAACAAAATGAAAATGAAAGTTTTCTTCATGGGTTGCAAAATAACTCAAGTCCAATTCAATCTATATTTGCATACGATGGTTTTTATAAAAGCTAATTAATGGTCACCCGTTGGAAACAATGAAAGCACCGTTCAATGTAATCAAATTTTTATTTGTTTTAAATACTTTAAAGGAACTTTAATGCCAAAATGAAAACGTGAAGAAGGGGTCTAAAAGCTGAGAGTTTTATTTGTGAATAAATTAAAACACTTTAATTTCAAAAGCCAAACATAAAAGACTTGTATTTCTCTGTCCGTTTTCCATTTTCTAATCAATGCATATTAGCAAATTGAATCAAACTGACTTTTCAAAATGCACAGATAATTTGTATTCAATCAGTTTTCCGTTCAAGCGTTATTTGCAATCAATCAAATTTAATATTGTAAAAACTATGCACATATTTATTCAAAACAAATGTGTAATTAAATGTATAAAATAAAATAATGTTAAGGGAAATGTTACACGAATCAAATGATAATAAAATAAAAGGTTAAAAATCTTAATTTAAATTCAAAATTCCAATTTAAATTTTTGAAATAAACTTAAAAATACAATAATCCTCACATATTTCAAAAATTAAAAAAAAAAACATTTAAGATTATAGAGCTCAACACACAGAAGAAAAAGGAAATACGGTACGAAAACCATGCAAGAAGAAAAATTATAACAACATTAAATATATTGAGGGGATAAAAAGGAAAAGAAAAATTATAACAACACTAACACTTCGTTTGGTATGATGGAAAGAGGAGGGAAATAAAAAGGGAGGAAAGAAAGAGAAAGGAAAAATCAATTTTCCCTTGTTTGGATAGAAAGGAAAGTGGAGGGAGAGGGAAAAACATGTGGGACCCACTTCAATATTTTTCTTCCAAATTTGGGAAGAAAACACAAAAACGAGGAACAATCATTTTTTTCGTGAAAATACCAAAAAATAATTCTTTTATTTACTTAAATATTATTATGTTTGGATATTTATGTCATTTCACAAATATGTTATTTCTTTTCTCTCACTTTCTAGTTTTTACTCAATCAAACAAGAGAAGAGAAATGTAGTTTTACTTTTCTTTCCTTCCATTTTCTCTCATACCACTTACAATTAAACAATCCTCTCATTTTTCACTCTTTTTCTTTTCTTTCCCTTTCTTTCCTCTCACTTTTTTTCCTCTCACTTTCTCTCCTACAACTAAACATAGTGTAAATATATTGAGGGGATAAAAAGTAGGTCTCACATCCTTAGGCAACGTAAGATGGAAACTACAAACGTAAAGAGCACATTAGTGGAAAAAATTAGGAGACTATCGCGTAATTTTACTTTAACCAAAATAAGAAGGAGAAGACCATCCAATCGCAAAAAATGCATTCTAAAGTCTAACAAATCAATAACTGAAGTAAATTGAGGAAAATGAAAGGTTTCGAATATTAAAGGGGCTTTGTTAAAATTGATAACAACTATTATATAAGACCGTAATAAATGAAGTACTTAAATCTGATTACTTAATTATGATTTTAAAAGCAACAATAACAATAGGGATTTAATTGATATATACTGTCAGTGTAAAGATTTTTTATACAGACAACCAACCAGAAATTGTCACATAAGCTAAAGTGATTGACTATTATCTTAACTATCTTAAAAGTCACACACAACATAATTTTTGATTGGTTGTCAGTGTAAATCTTTACACTGACCATTCGTAAAAATTAAACTCTAACAATAGTTAGTCCAATTCACATAATGCATTTTAAAGTCTAACAAAATGAGTATATTGAAGTCAATTAGGGAAAGATGAAAGATTTTAGATATTAAAGAAGTTTTGTTAAAATTGATAACAACTATTAAGACAGTAATAAATGAAATACTAAAATCTCATAACTTAATTATGATATAAAAATAACCATCATAATCATTATTTAATTTACCAAATTACTCTTATTTGAGCGGGAAAAATTGTCCATTGAGCAACCTCAAACTACCTTAATTTGAGAATTTTTAAATAGGTTCCTAAACTAAAAAAATTGTAATTGGGTCCCTGAACTTCTAAATATTTTGTAATTGGGTCCCTACATTTTAAACGTTTGTAATTGGGTCATTAAACTTGTAAATAATTTGTAATTAGGTCCCCAGGTAGGAGAAGAACCTTATAATTAGAGCACCGTATAAATCTCTTTCGAGGTTTCTTGTCGATTTTGGAGGTTAATGGAAACATTGGTTTATAGGAAAGGTTTTAAATACGTCTTATATCCAAGGGACTTAATTACAAACTATTAACAAGTTTAGGGATCCGATTACAAACGTTTAAAGTGCAGCGACCCAATTATAAAGTATATCAAAGTTCGAGGAGCTAATTACAAATTTTTTAGTTTAGAGACTATTTAAAAATTCCCAAATAGTTCGAGGACCTGCAAAGTAATTAAACCTATATATAAAGATAAAGATATACTACTCCGGACCTATATATAAACAAAAAAGTACCTAAATTTTTTGGACTCAAAATATAAGCAAAAGTCAATCAAATCAACCCTATTTAATTCTAGTGTTTCAAAAAGATCCTTTGGTTAATTATTTTTTATTTTTTCCAAGAGCATTATATACTTTCAAGACACAACTTCCAAGAGCATTATACACTCCCAAGAAAGGGTAGTTTAGTAACTATAATTTATTTTTTACACAAATCAAGACAATTAAACTAATATAACTAATTTTCTTAATACATGTGAAGTTAGTTTTTTTTTGTTTATATATAGATCCGGAAGGAATACATAATAACTTCTCTTTGAAAACCTCGATGCAATACACAAGGGACCAGTGGGTTCTTTCACAATTTTCTGGGCCTCCCCCTGTCAGATAAAACTCCTCTAAAGTAAGTAAAAATATAAAGTGAAAAGGTAACGGTATTTTATCCTTGTTTAGTTAAAAGTGCATTGAAATCTCAATTCATTTTAACTAATCAAGGGTGGACAGACCCTTATTTTCTTACTTTATACTTTTGCTCACTTTAGACAAGCTTAATCCCTCCATGTGACACCAATTTGATTTTGGCACCTAATAAAAAATAGGCAAAATTAGTGCTTTGGTCCCTTAAATTTTTTAGTGAAAAACAGGTCCCTTAAGTTGTTATGATAATGTATAAGTTTGTTATTAAATCAATGAATTATGTTGTCATAAAAAAACTTAAGGGACCTGTTTATCACAAAAAAAATTTAAGGGATCAATTTAAAAAATTAAATTAACTTAGGGACCAAAACACTAATTTTACCTAAAAAAATAACACATCATTTAGTTTATGACTAGGAAAGGCACCGGAAACTAAGACAAAAGATCTTCCTCCTTTTCACAAAAGGTGCGCACAAATTCAAAGTGTGACTAGGACATGCTCTTAAATAATTAGTTAGTTCCCTGCATGCACTCTAATTAAGATTCACGAGATCATTAAAATGAATCTTCAGTTGTCTACTGAAACCACTTGAGAAGCTCAAGAGCTTCATATGACAACTTTTTCAAAAGGAGTAGCGTGTTTGTTAGGGATAATCTATAACAGCGCACGAGCTTTCTTTGCAACTACGACAAGCAAGCATCAATGATTGCGTAATACGGGGGTGTAACTGTATCAGGTTGGTGGAGTCGAGTTCATGAGAAAACAATATCTAAATTGATCAAAATAAATTGTTCAAAATTAAGTATTTTAAATAATTAAATCTGAACTAAAACCATCCAAATACCAATTGGTTAATTTGATTCGGATCATCAAGTTTATAAAAATAGCAAGACTTTCAAACAAGAATAAATCCCCAAACATTGCGAATTGAAAAATTGATGCCCTTATGATCATTTGGATGTTTTGCTGTCTATATGCATGAGACCGTTTGATAGTAAGAGAGTGAGAAGAGAGAGAAAGAGGGGAAGGGAAAGAGTCTAAATCAAGCAGAAGTGTAACTGATTCTAGAAAGTGTATTAATTTAAAAAAAATTTCTAATATACACTTGTCATATTATTTTATATCAGTCTATTGTTAATTTTTTGGAACAAATAATTTTTATTGCTAAAAAATAATTATATATAATTTTTATTTTAATATTTATATATACTAATTAAATTTTTGCATTCTATTTAGTGTCTCTCAAAATGAGATCCTGTATGGTCGTCCATCTCGAATATGCTTATGCCACCATTGAATATATATAAAGAAGGCATCTTAAATGTTTAATCATTTTGGTCCCTTAACTTTTTTTTGCAACAAATAAGTCCCTTATGTTTACAAACATTAACAACGTTGGCCTAAACATTAGTAAACACCACCTCAAACGGTCCTACGTGCCCGTTAAGTATCCAGCATGGTACTGGCATGGTGCTGGCTTGATGGCTTGGCCAAAACGATGTCGTTTTGACGACTTCAGATCGGTGTTTGAGTAAAGTAGATATAAACCAAGCTTTGTAGCTATGATTATAGGGAAGAAGACTGGGAACCATGAACTCTAGGTCACCATTTAAGGGGAATGAAGATAACCCATACACACCCAATGACAACAACTAGGTCACTAATTACTTAATACGTCTAGTCCCGCAGTTAACGGATACGGTTAAAAAAGTTGAATGAAGAGTAACACTTATGCCAATATTGTTAACCTTGGTAAATATATGGGACTAGTTTGTTATAAAAAAGTTAAGGAACCAAATTGAACAAAACAATAATTAACTTAAGGGACCAAAACTATAATTTTGCATATAAAGAGTAGTTCTAAATTATTATAGTACAATCATGACAGAAAAATATAATTCCTAAATTTCTACATTGTAGTTCACTATGAAAGTATAATAACTACAGGGTTAATCCAAAAAAGATTCACATCAGGTTGTAAAGGAATAATAAGGTTCGGTCATAAAAAAAAAACTTGAAATCATAATTGAAGGGGTCTCAATAAAAATCTAGGTTTCTTTCATTTTTTTTTTCCAATTGAGACACTTTTGTCTTATACTATGAGTAAACACCCTTATCCTTGAAATTATAAGGTTGTATCAACCTGATCCCTGACAGTAGAGAAATTTCAAATTAGTCCCTGAAGTTGTAAAATGTTAATCAAGTTAGTCCCTCCGTCAACCCCAGTCAGTTAACGTCATTAGTGAGGCTGAGGTGGCACGTTAAGTGCCCTGCTGGACGCCATATCACTGTTCTACGTCAGAAATGTCAGGGACTAAATTGAACAGGAACTAAATTGAGACTATTCTCTGCCTCATCCTCCTCTTTCTCTCCCTCTTCCTCCGCCTCTCCCTCCACCACCCTCACTCTTGCTTTTGTGCTTCCAACAAGATGTTTCATGTTTGAAGAAAATGAAAGGATGTTATGAATATACAACAAAAACAGAAAAATAATGACAAAAAGAAGAGATGATGCCATGCATGGGACTTGGCTTGCATGTGGACAATAAAAGTAAGAATCTAATACATAAATTTTATGGATTCTGAATTTGAATGTGCAAGGAAGGGATGACATGCCAAGGTTCTGAGAAGGAAACAGGGGAGCCATTAGAATGGGGTCTTGGAGCATCGCCAGAACCACTGTGTGTAGTGGATCTCGGCTGTGGCGCAAAGGAATATTCCGACGAAGATGGTGGCTGAGATGAGGAACATGGAGAGGCTGTGGAATGCGGGGAGGAGGATGAGGGAGAGACGGAGGAAGAGGGAGAGAATAGTCTCAATTTAGTCCCTGACATTTCTGACGTGGAACAGTGACATGACGTCCTGTAGGGCACTTAACGTGCCACCTCAACCCCACTAATGGCGTTAACTGACTGAGGTTGACGGAGGGACTAACTTGATTATCGTTTTACAACTTCAGGGACTAATTTAGAATTTCGCTAATGTCAGGGATCAGAATGATACGACGTTACAATTTCAGGGACCAAATTGGGTGTTTACTCCATATACTATATAACATACTAAAATTCGGAAACTGAGAAATTTTTGGGGGAATCAAAAAATAAGTGACTACGCGATTGATCCGATTTCTTCCCGATTTGAAATCGAAGATGTGGTTGTGGTGGGAAGCGTCTCAATAATGCTTTGTGGATACTGGTGTATGTTTGTATGTGGAAGATTCAGGGGCTTTTTGACTATTAAAAGGGGGTTGTCCATGCTGTATTCTTACTCTAGGATAGCTGTTTTAAATGCCCGGGGTGATTAGGTGGTACCTTCTCTGCACAATTTTGTGGGTATTTTGTGATTTGCGTTTGAAGTGAAGTGTCGAGCACATGATAGGGTGAAGACTTTTCAACCCTTCCTAGAAGGTGGAGAAAGTTTTTTCATTATGATACTTAAGCTTAGCAATTTTTAATGAAATGTTAATTATCGGGAAAAAAGCATGTGCTTGGCCGCAAGGAACAAATGAATAGAAATAGAGCAAAAAAGGTATTTAAGCCTTATGGTTTCAGAATTCAACAAACTTTGTATTACTAGGTAAATCAAGTTACACTGCTAATTATTATGTCTAATTAGGATGTTTAAGTTGATTTTTCTACTTATGGTCAATGTCGACAATGACTTTTATGTGGATTCTATAATTAATTGGTCCGCCAATGTTTGTCATAAAAAATTGCAATTCACAGATTCCTCGTTAGGTTATGGTAAATACGAAAGTTTATCCACAATCATTTTTATCCGTATAGATAATACGGAAAACGAATAATATCAGTTCTAATGACAAAGTTGAAAACTAAATATGACTTCAAACTTTTTTTAATGTATTTATTTCCTCGTTGAAAAATTATGTTGTCCCACCACAATAAAATTTTGCTTTCAAGTTGAATGTCGAAAAAATAATGATTGTAACACTGCAAACTTACTTTTGGGATTGTAAATGACAATCCAAAAATACACTTCAAGGTTGCAATGAGTTTAGAGAAGAAGCAATTGGTTCGATTGCTCAAAGCTGCTATGGAGCCTAGCTATTAGATACACTAGAACGATTATCCGCGCGATGCACGGTGGTGAAATGTTTTGATTAAATATTATATTTATTTTATATTGTGATATTGAAAATATTTGTTTAAGTAAATGAATGGTGCCTTTATTTTTTAGTTTTCTTTTGAAGTATATGTTTTTAACTTTTTTTTTTGCAGGTATATGTTTTTAACTATATTTTGTTGGAAATATTTGTTTGGGTAAATGAATGATTTCTTTATTTATGAGTTATCTTTTGAAGTAGAAGTTTTGAAGTAAAGTTTGTTACATAAAATGAATAAATCATTTCATTGAAAAACAAAAACATTCTGGTGAAGTACAAATTTTACTGCAACATCGGTTGGTGAAGTTTTTGTAAAAGTAAAAGTGAACTAATAAAAGGAAGATGTAAATTCTAATAATGAAGAAATCTAATAATTTAAGAGTAACTTACTTTACTTCCGGTCTGATAGACTTCTAATAGTATTTGAATTTTGGCCTTCATGATCACATTTAGTATCTTCAATCCACTACGGAAGGTAATCCTTAACATTATGACATACAACTTTCCAAGTAAAAAAAACCAGCTGAGGAAAATAAATTCTAACATGTTTGATAGATTTTCTTAACTCATATTTATAGCCATTGCGAAAGAAATAACAATCGGGAATTGCATATGCTTAAATATGAATGGAATCCTCTTATCGGAAGGTGTCAGTGATAATCTTGGAATGAAAACACTTTGGCCACTATTGTTTCATGAGATTACTTTTCCTTCTAGAACATAGTTTCCCACTTGAGTAAATATTAGTCGAGTATCGTTGCATAGTCCTGATGATTGATCTATATTTCTCTACAACATAATAGGAACACCAACTTTGATTTTTAACTCGTGTTTTGGAAGTCCTGATGAGTTTATTGTGTTATGAAATTCATGTGTATGAACATCATCTCGGTCATCAATATCGTCGTCCGTTGTGCAAGGACTATCAAAACTCAGATAAGGTTTTTTCCCATTTGGTATAAATGATAGAATTTGTCTAAAATCTCCACCTAGATTGATCACCTTTCCTCGGAATGGGAGATTCAAGTTGTTGTATTGTTGAATTGAAGGATATCCCTGAGTATTATGTTTACCTCTTGAAAACAGTGTTTCTGAGTCATTGGAGCTTCATCCCATATAATAAGTTTTGCTTTTATTATAAAGGTTTGCTAATGTGCTTCCTTGTTTCATATTGCAAGTATAATCTTCGTTGACATTTATAGGAATCGCAAACCTCGAATGTGCTATTCTTTCACTTGGTATTAGCAGGGATGCTATTCCACGTGACGCAATCATAAAGGCGAGATGAAGGAGGATAGTTCCATGAAATTTCAACTAAATAAATAATGCTCTTTTTTTTTTTTTTTTTTTTTTTACAAAATAAATAGTACTCCATCTAATCCTAAATTATTGATGTTTAAGATTGTGTATTGGCTCAATAAAAAAAGTTAGAATATTTGACTAAATTATTCTCATGGAAAGTTGTTGTTCTATAAATTCCTTTAAATATTAAAAAATATTGTGTCATTAGTTCATCACTGATTAAGGATATAATTTTAAATGTAATCAAATTTAATAATATTTTAATATATATCAATCAGAATTAGACAATCTCTTACTTATAAACAGTGAGTTGTTTTACAAAACACTATTCCAAAAACTATTTAAATTGTTCCAGGGTTGTATAATTTTTCTTACATAAACCTATATAAGAATAATAATTTATTTATTTTGAAATTATAAGTTATTAAATAAATACTAATATGACATTTCTTCCGAAGAATCTCTCTGTCTCTCATGATGAAATATGTATAAATGTCAATAATATCACCATGGGGATATTCTGCCATATTCATCCTTATTATACATGGTAGTATGATGTCGAGGTTTGTTTTTTTGGTCCTTAATTGGACCGTGGTTGATATTTAGGAATTTATCTATTATTATTCATCTTCTATTCATTTCTATTTCTTTCTATTGTTGTATAAATAATGTGGTGTTACTTTTAGTCTTCCTCGTATATTGTTGAGAGAGAGAGAGAGAGATTTTGATGAATGAGATATAGAAGTACAAAGATATTCCTACACGATAATTAAGATAATGTCTTAGAAAAAATTAAAAGAACGTTTATAAATTGATAAAATATTTAAGAATAATTTAATCATTGTTACTTTTTTTTTATTGAACGTTTTGTCGGTTTATAATTTATAATCGTTAAAAGAAGTTTAATGGGCCAATTAAAATGGCAATTAAGATTTTTTAAAATTGTTTGTTTTGTATATTTTGTAATTTCTGACCGTTTCAATAATTTTAAAATTAAGAAGAAAACTTAATACCAATAATGTTGATAGTCATGGAAAATAAAAAGGTCCTACGGTTATCATAGGTGATTTATGGCACCTAAGATTAAAAAACTCTCTGTGTAAGCAATTTATTATTCTAAATTGACAATAATTTATAATAAATGAAATAAAAAATCTATTAAATTATATCAAACGAAATAAAAAAAAACTCAATCAAGATATAAAAACCTAATTCAAATATGAGATATGAGAAGCACAATGATATCTTACACGAGAATTAGGATAATTTGTGAGAAAAAAATTAAAAGAGCGTTTATAAGTTGATAAAACATTTAAGAATCATTTAATCATTGTTACTTTTTTCTATTGAATGTTTTGTCAGTTTTCTAACTTATGACCGTTTAAAGAAGTTTAATGGGTCAATTAAAAGGACAATTAAGAATTTTAAAAATTATTTGTTTTGTCAATTTTGTAACTTATGACTGTTTAAAGAATTTTAAAATTAAGAAGAAAATTTAATGCGAATAATGTTGATAGTCATGGAAAATAAATAATACTCCATCCAATCCTAAATTATTGATGTTGAAGATTGTGTATTGGCTCAATAAAAAAAAAAAGTTAGAATATTTGACTAAATTATTCTTATTGAAAGTTGTTGTTCTATAAATTCCTTAAATATTCAAAAATATTGTATCATAAGTTTATAACTGATTAAAGATGTAATTTTAAATGTAATCAAATTTAATAATATTTTAATATATATCAATCAGAATTAGACAACTGGTTACTTAAAAACAGTGAGTTGTTTTACAAAACACTATTCCAAACAGTATTTAAATTGTTTCAAGTTTGTATAATTTTTCTTACATGAACCTATATAAAAATAATAATTTATTTATTTTGAAATTATAAGTTATTTAAAAGGAAATACTAATATGACATTTCTTCAGTTATATTTCTTCTGAAGAATCTCTCCGTCTCTCATGATGAAATATGTATAAATTTCAGTAATGTCACCATGGGGATGTTCTGTCAGTATGATGATGAAGTTTGTTTTTTTAGCCCTTAATTGGACCGTGGTTGATATTTAGGAATTTACCTATTATCATTCATCTTTTGTTCATTTCTATTTCTTTCTGTTGTTGTATAAATAATTTGGTTTTACTTTTATTCTTCCTCGTATATTATTGCAGGAGAGAGAGAGAGAAAGACATTTTGATGAATGAGATATGAGAAGCACAAAGATATCCTACACAGTAATTAGGATAATGTGTTAGAAAAAATTAAAAGAACGTTTATAAATTATTAAAAAATTTAAGAATAATTTAATCATTGTTATTTTTTTTTATTGAACATTTTGTCAGTTTTCTAATTTATAACCGTATAAAGAAGTTTAATCGGCCATATAAAATGACAATTAAGAATTTTTAAAATTGTTTGTTTGTCAAATTTGTAATTTATGACCGTTTAAAGAATTTTAAAATTAAGAAGAAAACTTAATGCGAATAATGTTGATAGTCATGGAAAATAAATAGGTCCTACGGTTATCGTAGGGGATTTATGCCACCTGAAATTAAACAAACTCTCTGAGTAGGCAATTCATTCTCCTAAATTGACAATAATTTATAATAAATGAAATAAAAAATCTATTAAACTATATCAAACAAAATAAAAAAAAAAAAACTTGATCAAAATACAAAAACCTAATTCAAATATGAGATATGAGAAGCACAAGGATATCCTACACGATAATTAGGATAATGTGTGAGGAAAAAAATTAAAAGAGCGTTTATAAATTGATAAAACATTTAAGAATCATTTAATCATTGTTGTTTTTTTTGTTGAATGTTTTGTCAATTTTCTAACTTATGACCGTTTAAAGAAGTTTAATGGGCCAATTAAAATGGCAACTAAGAATTTTAAAATTATTTATTTTGTCAATTTTGGAACGTATGACCGTTTAAAGAATTTTAAAATTAAGAAGAAAATTTAATGCGAATAATGTTGATGGTCATGGAAAATAAATAGATCCTACGATTATCGTAGGTGATTTATAGCACCTGAGGTTAAAAAACTCTCTGAGTAGGCAATTCATTCTCCTAAATTAAAAGTAATTTATAATAAATGAAATAAAAAAAATCTATTAAATTATATCAAACGAAATAAAAAAACAGTCAATCAAAATACAAAAATCTAATTCAAAAATAAGATGCACAAAGATATCCTACACGATAATTAGGATAATGTGTGAGGAAAAAATTAAAACAGCATTTTGTAAATTTATAAAACATTTAAGAATCATTTAATCATTGTTACTTTTTTTTTATTAAATGTTTTGTCAGTTTTCTAACTTATGACCGTTTAAAGAAGTTTAATGGGCCAATTAAAATGGTAATTAAGAATTTTTAAAATTATTTGTTTTGTCAATTTTGTAACTTATAACCGTTTAAAGAATTTTAATATTACGAAAAAAACTTAAATGGAAATAATGTTGATAGTCATGGAAAATAAATAGGTCCTACGGTTATCGTAGGTGATTTATGGCACTTAAGGTTAAAAAACTCTCTGAGTAGGCAATTCACACTCCTAAATTGACAATTCTTTATAATAAATGGAATAAAAAATCTATTAAATTATATGAAACGCAATAAAAAACTCGATCAAAATGCAAAAACCTAATTCAAATATGAACCCCACCTAATGCGTGAAAAGCAAAAAGGGCCCGCTCCAAGAATTTGCTTCTACAATTAAACATAGCGAACCAAAAAACATAAGTAATAGATCCAAAATATATAAGTAACAGATGTGGAGAAATGAAATTTTGCCTTCTATTGATGCTTATCATTATTCAATAATGGTTTTTCAACTATGAACCAAAATGGGCATGTTTATCATAGAAATATCTTCCATTTTGCACAAACTTTCAAAAGTAAACTTATTCTGGATACTAAATACATATATAATTTCGATTTTTATAATCTTACTAATCTGAAAACTACCATCTCCAATGCAAACCATTACACACTTAGCCTGTGCATATCCAAGAGTAGTACCAACTCACCAACCAATAGATTCATAGTGCATCTGGAATCCATAACTGAAATATGAAATTCATATTTGTCAATTTATAAACCTTGTGCGATCAACATAAAGAAAAAGATTAAGAAGAGAAACTTCACTAATAGAAACATGAAGAACACACAAAAATAGAGAAAATTTAACAAATCCATTTGCACAGAAATAAAAATAGAGAAAATAATTATAAACCCTATGCCATTAACAGAAAGAAAAAAATTTGAATTTTGGGATTATAGAATCTTAACAGATAAGCAGAGAAGTTCAAATCAGAGCTGAAGCCAGCATACAAAGAGTAGAATCCAAAATAAGCCAAGTTGCCAGAAAACAGAGAAAATTAAAACCTATTTTGAATTATGAGGAAGAAAAAAGCAAAAATGATTATCCATAAACTTACCTTGGTGCTGGAGAAGGTTAGAAAGGAAAATAAAGCCAACACAAAATGAAACCTCTGCAGTGAAAAATGAATTAAAAAAAACAAATTCTTCCAAACTCAGACGTAGAAAGCCACCCGAAATAAAATCAACATATCATCAAAAAAAGAAAAGAAAAGAAAAGAAAAGAAAGAGTAGAATTTGGGAACTCACTCAAGAAGGAGGCATAGCTGTATGCAAGAAGGTGGTGAGAGATAGCGACACAGCACACGCCGTGAGCCGCACCAGAACAACCACATGCTGTTGACAAACTCACCCTTTATTACAATTATTTCTTGCAAATAAAGAAGAAGAAGGATGAAGAAGATGATAAAGATGAGACCTTTCTTCTTCAGAAAATTTAACAATCCATTTGAACAGAAAGAAAAATAGAGAAAATAATTATAAACCTTGTGCCATTAACAGAAAGAAAAAAATTTGAATTTTGGGATTATAGAATTTTAACAGATAAGCAGAGAAGTTCAAATCAGAGTTGAAGCCAGCATATAAAGAGAAGAATCCAAAATAAGCCAAGTTGCCAGAAAACAGAGAAAATTAAAACCTGTTTTGAATTATGAGGAAGAAAAAAGCAAAAATGATTATTCATAAACTTACCTTGGAAGCAGAGAAGGTTAGAAAGGAAAATAAATCCAACACAAAATGAAACCTCTGCAGTGAAAAATGAATTAAAAAAGACAAATTCTTCCAAACTCAGTTGTAGAAAGCTACCCGAAATAAAATCAATATATCATCAAAAAAAGAAAAGAAAAGAAAAGAAAGAGTAGAATTTGGGAACTCACTCAAGAAGGAGGCATAACTGTATGCAAGAAGGTGGTGAGAGATAGCAACACATCACACGTCGTGAGCCGCACCAGGACAACCACATGTTGACAAACTCACCCTTTATTACAATTATTTCCTGCAAATAAAGAAGATGATAAAGATGATACCTTTCTTCTTCTTCTTGTTTTTTATTATTTTATTTGTTTTGTTTTTAAAACATGTCATCCAAAATACCCTTGATGATCAACTTAATAACCATGTTGCCTTTATTATAAATTACCAAAATACCCTTAGGGCAACCCTAAAAAACCCTAATTTGTTTCTTCCTTTTATATATAAAGATCCCATGAAGACCTAAAATAAATGAGTCTGTTTACGAAAAAAGAAATAAATGAGTCAACATTTAGTATAAATTATTCTCTCTTATTCAAAATAAGTGCCATTTAAGATCATTCACAAAGCTAAAAGAAATTATCAAATAGTCCCTAATTTAAGAAATGTAACATTTGACTAAACTACTCTATTGAAATATTTAAAATATTGCATTCCACTAGAATTCTCATATTTTATTAGGTGGAGATATCAATAAAAAATATAATGACAGAAAAAAATATAATTAATTTTTTTTTATTTTCTAAAGTGATAGATAAATGACCAACATGTGATTGATCCGAGTGTTAAGAGACTCGGACACCTTAAGCAAGTGGTCAGGGTTTAAATCCTGACTCTTGTGTATGGAGAAAACTTGGTTCGGAGGGGAGAACCCATCTTGTGTGCCCAACAAGTTCCCTGACGGAGATTGGTCACTTCTAATATTATCAGTTAAACAGAGAAGAGATGAAGCAATATGATGAATAACCCCTTTGTTATTGATTGATCCATAATACAAAGGAAGCTAATCTATTTATATAATATAGATAAGTTTAATAACAGAATAACTACCTCCTTTAACAGCTATAACCTTTATAACTGCTTAACAAACAGCTAAGAGCCTTCTAATAAGCTTCTAAGAGATCTCCCTGTATCTGGACAGCTTGCCCAATCAGAGTCACTGAAAGCCTTTAATTGTAAGGAAGATTTGGATGGAAAGAATAAGCCTTGTGCAGGAGAATTCTTAATGTACTTCAATACTCTAACAGTTGCTTCATGATGCTGAGTAGTAGGAGAAGCCATAATCTGACTTAATTGCTAAAACTTCATTGCTTAAGTCAGGCCAAGTTATAGTAAGGTAGATCAACCTGCCAATGAGTCTTATGTGTGCTTCGGGATTTGATAGAAGTGTGCCTCCCTAAGTGGTAAGTTTGGTGCCCTTCTGCATTGGAGTTACACATGGTTTGGCAGCAAGTAGATCGCTTTCAGAAAGTATTTCCAGAGCATACTTTCTCTAGCAAAGGTGTATTCTAGCTTTGGATTTGGCTATTTCAAGACCTAAAAAGAATTTCAAATGTCCAAGATCTTTGATCTTGAAAGTGTTATGTAGATAACATTTTATAGTATTGATTTCAGTTAAATCATTTCCTGCAAGGATGAGATCATCCACATAAACCAAAATAGTAGTAAAAAAAAGTGGATGTGTGCTTGGTGAACAAAGAATGGTCAGAGGAAGAATATGAATAGCCTTTGGCAAGTAAGGCAGTAGACAATCGGGCAAACCATTGCCTACTTGATTGTTTAAGACCATATATGGATTTTAGTAATTTACAAACTTGATTAGGCTTAGTGGTAGAAAGGCCTTGAGGTAATTGCATATAAACCTCTTCTTCTAGAGTTCCATGTAAAAAAACATTGTGAACATCAAGTTGGTGTAAATACCAATTTTGTGAAGAAGCAATAGCTAGAAGAAGCCTAATAGTTGTTAATTTCGCGACTGGAGAAAAGGTGTCAAAATAGTCTAGACCTTCAATTTGAGTAAATCCCTTGGTAACTAGTCTTGCCTTATACCTTTTAATTGATCCATTTGCATTATATAATTTTGTAAACCCACTTACAACCGATTGGCTTTTTACTTGGTGGTAAATCAGTAATCACACATGTTTTATTAGTATGAAGAGCATCAAGCTCTGAGTGCATTGCTTTAATCTAGTGAGGATTCATAGCAGCCTGCTTATAGGATGTGGGTTCACAGAGACAATGATAGAAGCTAAGAATTGTAAATGAGCAGGAGAGATATGTTGATAGGATAAGACATTAGATAAAGAATATGTTGCCTTAGATGGTGCAGTTGCAGGTGTAGAAACTGCATTGCAGTGAAAGTCCTTAAGATATTGAGGGTGATGTCTTGCTCTATCTGATCTCCTTAATGTAATTGGTTGTTGTTCCGGGGTGTGAGTATGATCAGATGGAGTACTAGGTGTGCTAGAGGTGCTTTGTATTGGTTTAGGCCTGTTTATATCAGAATTAAGTGCAGGAAAATCAAATAAAAAAGGAGTATCAAGATTGTCAGTAGTAACTGAATCTGTATCAAGATTATCTTGGTTATGAGTAGCATATGGAAAGAATGAATCATAAAAAACTGCATTTCTTGATATGAAAGTTGCTTGTGTATGCAAGTCAAAGCGAATATAACCCTTTAATCCAAACATGTAACCAAGAAATATACACTTCCTTGCTCGACTGTCTAATTTAGTTCTGTTGGCAGTGAGAGTTGTGAAATAAGATAGGCATCCAAAAACCTTAAGATCAAGAAATGTTGGTGGTAGTTGATATAAGAGTTCATATGGTGATTTATATTTAAGGACGAGTGTTGGGAGTCTGTTAATGATATATACTGCATGGCACAGTGCATACACCCATAAAAATTTTGGTAAATTGGAATGAAACAGTAAAGCTCGTGTGACATTGAGTAAATGCCTATGTTTTCGTTCAACAATGAATTTGTGTTGAGATGTCTCAACACAAGATGTTTGATATAGAATGCCTAAAGTAGAATAAAAGGATGGCATGGCAAATTCAACACTATTATCACTTCTAATAATTTTAACCTTAGCAGTAAATTATGTTAAGACAAAAGTGAGAAATTGAGTGATAAAATTCTTGTTTCAGATTTTGCTTTCATAGGGAATATCCAAGTATGTCTAGTATGATCATCTACAATTGTTAAAAAATAGTATCCTTGGATAGAGGCAACACTGATAGGACCCCAAATGTCCAGATGTAATAGGTCAAAGGGGTGTGCTGTAGGCTTGGCAACGGGGCGGGGCGGGGGCGGTTTTTGCCTTTCCCGTCCCCGCCCCCGACTCCCTTAATAATCCCCGATCCCCGCTGGGGGTGAGAAATTCGCACCCCCTGCCCCCACTGGGGATCAGGTTTCCCCGCCCCTCCCCTGCCTTAGACTATGCCATGTGCATTTTTATAGTATTTTTTATCCTATTGAAGATGTGGTAAAAACTTTATTATGAGTCTTTTTAAAAGAAATTTTCGAAAAACTATAACTTTGAAACATTAAGAAAATTTTTTAACTAGCAAAAAATAACTAAATCAAGAATTAGGATATAAAACAAGCATTGACATTTTCACATTTAATTAGGCCAAATGAAATTATTAGAATAAATTAAACTGACTGAAAACACAAGATTTCCAACCTCTAAACCCTTCACAAAAAGTGAAGAAGAAGAATATCATTGTCCAGTAATATAATAAGTTAAAAAAGAAAGCCCTTTTTCTAGCGTCACTAATGAGAGGCCACAAATAATTGTTCTTGATTTTAACTTGCATGAGGTGAGCATAAGCACACAACACATCAGCCAAGTAGTATAGAGAAAAAACTGCAACAGACACTAATGAGATTTCATAATCAATCATCAATAGAAATTAAAATAGAACATAACTACATTGCAGCAATTTGAACAATCGTGAATAGAAATTACAAGAGAGAAAAACCGCAACAGATCAGATTTCAGAACATCATCATGTGCACTGAAAAAACACAAATAATCAGCAAGGCGATGGTGGGACAATGGTGGTTGGAGACAAACAGAAAAAACCTGAGGGAGCAAACAATCAGAAAACACAAGGAAACAGAGACAAGAAAGCAAGGAGGACAAACAGAGTTTGGCGGAGAACGGCGCACGCATAGGCGGAGAACAACGGACAAACAGAGCTAGGCGGAGACTTGCGCCGTCGACACGGGCGTTGGTGGAGAAGGAGCTTGGGCGGAGCCGCAGAGATGTGGTTTCTGGAGCTTGGGCGGAGAAGGAATAAGATTAAGGAATGGGATGGGAAACAAGGTAGGGGAGGCGCAAATGAGAAGAAAAGAACAGTGTGAGGCTAATGACAATTCTGAAAGATGGATAAAATTATAAAACCCTAAATCAATAACTTTATAATTATGGGTAGTTTAGTAATTTCCTGACAGCGGGGCGGGTTTGGGGTGGGTATCAGCATCCCCATCCCCGCCCCCGCCCTCGACTGTGGCAAGCGGGTTTTCCCGAACCCAAACCCAAAACCAGTCAAAGCGAGATTTCCTTGTCAAAATTGAGGCAGGTTCGGACGGGTACCCACGGGTTCGGATTCTTTTGCCATGCCTAGTGTGCTGTAGTGGTTGAACTGTTTGGAAATGGCAATTTGCATTGTTTAGCATAATGACATGAATCACAAACCAAATTTTTATTAAAGGAAATGTATGGAAAATTAATACAAATGTTATGTAACACAGTATGAAAGGGATGCCCTACTCTATAGTTCCATACATAAAAAATCTCAAGGGAACAGTAGTATGAACAGAAGTTGAATTTTTATTGAAATGAGGAAGTAAGGGAACTGTTGCAGAAGGCAAAAAAGTGTTGCAGGCAACATGTTGAGGAGTTTGATTGAGGATGTAGAGGTTGTTATGAAGCTCCAAATGCCTAATCATCCTCTGGGTATGGTGATCCTGAATAGCACAATTGTGAGGTAAGAAAATCAACTTGCAATTAAGAGAAGCAGTAATTTTAGAAATGGAGATAAGATTGAATTTAAATTCAGGTATGAACAAATAGTGCGATATAAAATGCTAGAAAAGTAGATTGTGCTTGAATAAAATGCAGTAAGAGTACTGCCATTAGGAAATTGTACGGACAGAGGTGTAATTGGATGAATGCTAGAAAAAGAGTGTATAAAATGGCAGACATGATCAGAGGCTCCCAAGTCTAGAATCCATATAGAGTGACAGTTATTAGGAGTACCTGATTTAGTCATGCTAGAAACAATGTGAGTATTAGAATAAGTATTGGTAGGTTTGGAATCTGCCTTGGAATTGTGTAAAAGAGTGATCAAGTAATTGTAATCATCTTTGGACAAATGCAAGGATTGATCAGCAACAGGTAGTGGTGGTGGCTGAGTAGAAGAAGGGTTCTTGGCTGAGGTGGAATCAACGGAGACTTGGTTGCTATTGCTTTGATTCTCAGACCTGTATCTCGGGGGGAACCCATGTTTGAAATAACAATTTTCAATTGTATGGTTTGTACGGTTGCAATAAGTGCACAACATGGTCTGTCTTGAATTAGTACGATCCCTTCCTCTGCCTGTATTTGGTTGGGGTTTGACTTGAGTAAGATTTGTTGAATTGGCCACTGCAAAGGTAGTGGATTCAACAGAAGAGGGTGTTTGCTCTGTTTCTTGTTGGACAACCAAGGAAAAAGCTTTATTTATGGAAGATAATGGATCCATTAATAAGAGTTGAGTGCGGACATGGTTGTAGCCATCATTAAAACCTTTGATGAAACATATAACATATTGTATTTCTTTGTAAAGTTTAACTGATTTACTGAGATTGCAAGTGCATGAAACAGAACATGTGCAAGTGGGAGTAAGCCTAAGGTGTTCTAATTCATCCCATATATAATCTTGATGTTAGTGAAGTATTGGGAAAGAGAGCGATGAATTGGACATACGGAAGTGATTACCCTCTGTGAAGCGTTCTTGAAAATCCAACCATAATTCCCGGGCCCCATCAATGCAGAACGTGCTCTGAGAAATGTGATGAGACAAAGTTCTTGTGATCCAAGAAAGAACCATGTTATTACAGCGTTCCCATGGTTCAAAAAGGGGATCAGATGCATCAGGCTGAGGCAGATCACCATTCACGAATTTGAGTTTGTTTTTGGATGAGAGAGCACGACGCATGGATTTGCTCCAATTGTAATAATTTTTTTCGTTTAGTGGTGAAGCAACAAGCACCGATCCTGGATTTTCTCCAGGATGGAGATAATAGGGGCTGCTTGGATTCTGGCAGGGATCTTGTATTGAGGCATTGTTTTTCCCGGTTGATTCATGTAAGGGGGAGATCCTTCAGGGCTTGATGGATCAGCCATGGTAGAAGATGACAAGAATGAAGAATTTGTTGCGGAAGCAAGAAGAAACTAGTCGACTGATACCATATTATCAATTAAAGAGAGAAAAGATGAAGCAATATAATGAATAACCTCTTTGTTATTGATTGATCCATAATACAAAGGAACTAATCTATGTTATTGATTGATCCATAATACAAAGGAACTAATCTATTTATACAATATAGATAAGCTTAATAACATAATAACTACCTCCTCTAATAGCTATAACTGCTTAACAAACAGCTAAGAGCCTTCTAATAAGCTTCTAAAAGGTCCAGGTCCTTGTTATCCAATACCCGAGACCTTATTATTATCCAATATCTAACGGTGGTTGATACTCCGTACCTATAGTATAGTTACAAAAAAATTGATAGATAAATTGAACTGGTCAATGAAGGTTGATTTAGTTGGTAAAGATATGGCTCATATACCATAAAGACGTGAGCTCGAATCCCGATACCGATGTGAGGATCTCGTTGGTGGGTAATCTATAAATATCTCTTTAAGCGCTCTTTGAGCTGTGAGGTCTACCTTGACCTTGATAAGTCCCTGGGACCCAACTCACCTAAAATTTTCTTAATCGAAAAAAAAAGATAGATTGAACCAAAATAATTTATTATGAATAAGTTTGAATTCTAATCTTCAATCCTAATACTAATCCTTGTACTTACTAAATAAAGAAAATGTTGAATGTGAATTAGTCTCCGCAGTTGCATGCAGAGGATACCTTGGGAAACCAAAAAAACAATCTAAACAAAAAATGACATATATAAAATCCATCTTTTAGACCAAAGCCCATTTAAAAAAAATTAAAATAAAAAAACAAAAAGGGAGAAAGAAATCCGAAGTTTGAATCCTTTAGAAAGAAAAATATAAAAAATAATAAGAACGAAAAAAAATTGAAGGGTGGCATACTTTGGAGGTAAATACCCAATCTGATCCCTAAAATTGTAGAGTTGTATCAACTTAATCCCCCACATTATAAATATTTCAAAATGATCCTTGGAATTGCAAAATGTTAATGAGGTTCATCCCTCCATTTGGATCCGTTAGCAAATCCATCCCTAACATTATTCACTTAGTTTTAAATGTATCCCTGAAATTACCAACTTACTGTCATTATAGTCCGTGAAAATACCAACGGAGGGATAAATCTGATTAACTTTCGATAATTCTAGGGATCATTTTTGAGTATTGATAATACGAGGGAATAAGTTGATATGACCCTACAATTTTAGAGACTAGATTTATTTACTCCATACGTTTTAGCATATTGATAGAGAAATGGATCCGTGCAATAAAAAAAATACAAACTGCATTCATTAAGTTTGCACTGTTATATTAATCATTAAAAATATTTTAGGAAGCCTAAGATCCATTCAATAGTACATACTTATGCTTTGTTTGAATGACAAGAAGTAGAAAAGAGAGA
Source organism: Ammopiptanthus mongolicus (assembly GCA_039655645.1). Taxonomy (NCBI): domain Eukaryota; kingdom Viridiplantae; phylum Streptophyta; class Magnoliopsida; order Fabales; family Fabaceae; genus Ammopiptanthus; species Ammopiptanthus mongolicus. The sequence continues at coordinate 68,671,552 of CM077351.1, read as the reverse complement.
ACTGCTGAAGAGGTAATTGACGTGAAAAAGAGGGGGTTACACCGTTTTGAATAAGAAAGAATGAAGAGAGGAAAGAAAACTAAAAAGTGGAACCCGGAAAAAAAATAAATCCCAACAATGGGGGAAGAAAACATTTTGAATACCAAATTTAAGCTTACATTTTCAACTCTAGCAAAGTTATCATTATTGTTTATAACGATAAAATGTCTTTATACAAAAATTTAATTTTTCTTCTTCGTTTACATCTTTTCCTTTTTCTGTCTATCCATCGAATCTAAAAAATTCACTCATTCTCTATTATTATTTTTTAAAACCTAACGAATGTCTTTTAAAAAGTAAGAAAATAAGTTTTTCATTGAAAATTGATGTATTTAATTGAAGAGCTAATATACTTAATTTTTTAATGTAAAATTATTTTTTTAATTTTCTTAAAAAACGCTATTAGGGCACTCGTTAACATGATCATTTCTCTAATAATTTTTTCCACCTGGCTCTTTTCTTCCCTCGTGAATGTGTGTTTTTTGATCGTTGAAAATGCGGATCCATATTGAGACAAATGGGTAAAAAACAAAAGCTTTTAATTTGCTACAGAACCGAAGGCCAAAGTGGAGCTTTGTGAAAATTGCGAAAGGAAAGTGATTTTGAAATGGAAGCATGAAAGAGGAAATTTTTACTTTGAGGTGCAAGTTTCCAATACCACGTCGGGTCTCATGTGAGAATCAGGGATAAGGATCTTCTGTCCTATTTTGATGTATCACATCATGTCCAAACCAATAATATCTTGTCATATATATATGACAAGATATTATTGATTGGGATATGATATGATACACCAAAATGAAAAAGAAGATCCTCATCCCAGAATCTGATGTCAGTTCAAGAGAAATGATTTTTGAACAATAAAGAGGGACAACAATATGGTGTCCCTTTAGTTTTTTGACGTATTTTTTAAACATGTGCATCCAATAAAATTAATAAGTAAGTGAGAGATAAAGATAAATATATATGATATCAAATACGGGCTCCAAATATGTCCCCGGTTGTAGTGCATGTTTTATTTTAAGTTGAGAAATTACAAAGTACCAATAAAATTGCCTTGGGACAAAAATATATTTGAACCTAAACATATCTTTGTAAATGTAAACCAACCATAACCATACTGCTGCCCCAATTCATTTTCCTCCTATTACCCTCTCTAGGCAGGATATTTACCCCATGCCATTGCCCTTCACGTACAGTAATAGAGGGTCCCCATATTTTTTGACCACGTTGAAAGGGTGTGTACAAAAGACCACAATGAACTCAAACAGGGAGGAGGGGACTTTTCCATTATGAGTTTTAGAGGTTCCACATTTTCATCTTCCCCATCACCTACTCTTTCGCCTTTTATTCAATTATTTTTCTTCTCTCTCATTCCAAAGATGAATCTTAAGTTGTAGTTAATTTGCATGATAGTTTCTATTAACTTTTAGTTTATTTTGTTATTCTATTTTAGTATTTATTAGGAGTTAATTTAATTTCAGTTATGATAGGAAAAGTGGAATGGAAAGAGTTTTTGAGCGTTTGGTGCAGCTACTGCCACCGCTCAAGCGTTGAATTCTTCCACGCCTAAGCGTGGGAAATGGATTCAGTGACTTTCTTATGTGGTGATTTTGGTGTCTTTAGGCAATTTCTGGAGAGAGAAATATGAGAGAGAAAAATGAGATAAGATAAGAGAGAGTGTGTCAAATGAGAGAGAAAGAGACAAAGGTACCAATTATGAAAGTTATTGAATCCATACCCTTAAGCGTGCCAACGATGAAGTGTGGGCGATACAGATTCTAAAAAAAATAATAAAAGCAGCAGCTCTAGCCCAGTTAGGATGGTTCAGAGGGGAGTTTGTGATGAGGATAATACACAGAAAGCTAGGATTGAAGCTGGGAGGCAGATATTCAAGCTGGAGATCACTTCTACTCTTCTCCTAATCGGTTTATGTTTTATAATTATGTCAGAGTAGTTTCCTTTGTTAGAGGTAGGTGGAACTGTCTGTATGACTTGTTTTGATATTGGATATTGATCTGGATTTATGGTTTATTTGAATTCAAGAGTTTATTCTATGATATATTGACTATTTACGGTTTGAATTTACAATTGGAAAATTAGGATTCATGTTTGCTGTTGAGAATGAACAGTTTGTCCGTGTGTCTTAGGAATAAGAACACTATCAAATTAGTATTATTGAGTTGTTACGATCTTTATGCTCTTATTGGATTGCTAATATTCAAGGAATTGAATAATTACGCTTTGATAAGAAGATTTGTCAACCTAAGGAATTAGGGGATAAATGATTAAAACTCAGCTTCTTGAATTTAGATGAATCGATCCAATTAAAATCTAGCATGAGAAATAAGTAGGAAAGGCAGTGAAGTCGACTCTCTAACAATTTGTCTTGATTGTTTAACAAACCAATTTCTGTTTGCTTAAGTTTATCCATTTGAAAATTTATAAAAATAATTTCTGCTTATTTAATTTCAGGAACTCATATATCAATTGAATTTTTGTTTACTCAAACGGAGTTAAGTTGGTACACTAATAGTTAACAATTCAATCCCTAAGGACGATAATTTTTGTACTACAGTAGCAATTTGGTATATTTGCCAAAGTGCTCATCAAGTTTCTGGCGCCGTTGCCAAGGATTGTAATTGTTAATTTTAGTGCAGCTAGTGAAATTTCGATTTGGGTATTTTTATTAGTTTATTATATTTAAATTTTTCTAGTGCAGTTTGAGTTATTTTATTTTACTACAATTTTAGTTTAAATTTAGTTTACATTTTTGTTTTTATTTTATTTTATTCTAACATTGTTGGCTAGCGGTTTATGCGAGGTACTGTTGATAAGAATTCTCTGCTGTTTGATCCTGAAACTGAAAGGACTTTTCGGAGTAAAAGAAGGGCAGCGAGATGGCAAAGGGAACATACTCTTTTAAAGCAACCAGCAGCTGAATCAACAATGGGTGATGATGCTAGACGAACTTTGAAGGATTATTCCAAGCCTAGTGCTGATGTGTACCGTGGAACAATCACGAGACCTGCTATTCAGGCTAACAACGTTGAAATAAAGCCAGCTCTCCTTCTCCTAATCCAGCAAAATCAGTTTAGTGGAGGAGCGACGGAGGATCCAAATCAACATTTGGATACTTTCTTGCAGATTTGTGACACGTCTAAATTCAATGGAGCTGGTGATGAGGGTGTTCAATTAAGGCATCCCTTCTCTTTGAGGGATAAAGCCAAGAATTGGCTTCGGTCACAACAACAGGGCAATATCACGACATGGGATAACTTGGTGTCGAAGTTATGCAGAAATATTTTCCAGCATCAAAATCAGCAAAAATGAGGAGTGAAATTGCCTCATTTGTGCAACAAGGCTTTGAATCATTATATGATGCTTGGGAAAGGTTTAGAGAGTTACTCAGAGGTGTCCTTGTCATTCTTTACCTGGATGGCTGCAAGCTCAAACATTCTACAATGGGCTAAATCCTAATACAAGGGTGATGATTGATGCAGCGTGTGGAGGAGCATTTGATTTGAAAACTCCAGATGAAGCTTTTGAGATAATAGAAGCCATGGCTACTAATAGTGCTAATGTGAATCATGATAGAGAAAAGAGAAAAGGAGTTCTGGAGGTAAATTCCATGGATGCACTTCTTGCTCAAAATAAGATAATTACTCAGCAACTAGCTTCCATGTCACGGCAGATAGGGAGTATGCAAACCAATGCAGTAACCGCACCTCCTTCCGTGTGTGTAACATGCGAATGGAAAATGCATACCCAATCCACAAGAAGAGCAGGTGAATGCAATGGGGCAACAAAATAACCCCTTCCCTAATACTTCAAACCAAGGTTGGAGAAATCAACCTAATTTCTCTTCATTTCAAGGTCAAGGGCAATCTCAGAATCATTATAAGTCTCAAGCTCAACCTTACCATGGGAATTCTTCATTTCAAAGTCAAGCACAATTTCCTAATCAAAACAAGATGTCAACTTTGGAGAGTGCTTTGGAGAAATTAACTGTTCATACTTCATCTTTCATGGAGCAAACTTCCAATTTCATGACCGAGTCAAAGTCAAATTTTAAGAACCAAGAGGCTTCCATTCGAAACTTGGAGAATCAAGTTGGACAGATTTCTAAACACTTGTCTGAAAGACCTGCAGGTACTTTGCCTAGTGACACCGTTCCTAATCCAAAAGAGCAATGTAAAGTAATTCATTTGAGAAGTAGGAAGGTTGTGAGCACTTCTGTTGATGAGGAGTCTTTGAAAAATAAAGAAGATGAAGCTGAAAAAAATGAAGAACATGTTCATGTTGAGAAGCAAGAAGAAGAGGGGGAGATAGTAGAGGAAGAGAAGAAAGAGGAAGCTGAAAAATCTGAAAATGAAAAAGCAAAACAGTAGTCCCTCATCTCTCAAATTCCCTATCCTCAAAGGCTGAAAAGGAAAAATGAGAACAAGCAATTTTCTCGCTTCTTAGAGGTGTTCAAAAAGCTGCAGATTAACATCCCTTTCGCTGAAACATTAGAATAAATGCTCAGTTATGCCAAATTTATGAAAGATTTGCAGTCCAAGAATAGGAAAGTTGTTGAAGATGAGACAATCATGTTAACGGAGGAGTGCAGTGCCATAATTCAACAAAAGTTGCCTCCCAAGTTGAAGGATCCAAGAAGTTTCACCATTCCTTGTGAGATTGGTAATGTCATGGTTGGCAGGGCTCTATATGATCTTGGGGCAAGTATAAACTTAATGCCTTTGTCAATTTTTAAAAGGTTGGGAATTAGTGAAGTCAAGCCTACTATGATAGCTCTCCAATTGGCGGATAGTTCGGAAAAGTATCCTTTTGGCATAGTAGAGGATTTACTTGTTAAAATAGATAAATTCATCTTTCCTACAAATTTTGTGGTGTTAGATATGGAAGAGGATGCTAGAGTGCCTCTCATTCTTGGTAGACCATTTTTGGCTACTGGCCGAGCTTTAATTGATGTACAACGAGGTGAACTCATATTGAGAGTAGATGATGAGAAGGTGACTTTTTCACTTAAAGAAGCAATGAAGCATCCTAAAGGAACCGGTTTTTGTTTCTGGGTTGATATTGTGGATTCCTTTGTCTTGGAGGAATGTGAAAAAAGTACAGCAAAAAGTCCCTTGGAAGCAACTTTGGTGGAGTTTGAGATATCAAGGAGGTGAAGGAGGAAGATAATTTGAAGATGGTGGAATGCATTTATCATTTGGAAGCTTTAAAGTCATTAGCTCCTAATTAAAAATTGGAAGAACTGAAAAAAGAAGAGGAGCTGGTGAAAGAAGAACCAACTTTAGAACTGAAACCACTCCCTTCAACACTGAAATATGCTTTTTTGGATGAGAAAAGGAAGAATCCAGTTATTGTGAATATGAAGTTAACTAAAATTGAAGAAGAGAAGATGCTCCTGGTGTTAAGGGAACACAAGTTTGCCATTGGGTGGAGTATTGGTGATTTAAAGGGGATAAGTCCTACATTTTGCATGCACAAAATTTTAATGGAAAAGGACTTTAAACCAGTGGTGCAACATCAAAGAAGACTCAATCTAACTATGAAAGAAGTGGTGAGAAAAGAGGTGATAAAGTTGCTTGATGCAGGTATAATCTATCCTATTTTAGATAGTGAGTGGATTTGCCCAGTTCAGGTTGTTTCCAAGAAAGGAGGGATGACTGTGGTTGTGAATGAAAACAATGAGTTGATTCCCACAAGGAAGGTGACTAGGTGGAGGATGTGGATAGACTACCAAAAACTTAATCAAGCTATAAGGAAAGATCATTTTCCGCTTCCGTTCATTGATCAAATGATAGAGAGGCTGGCGGAGCATGAGTACTATTGCTTCTTGGATGGGTATTCGGGCTACAATCAAATTGCAGTAGCTCATGAAGATCAAGAGAGAACATCCTTTACTTGTCCATTCAGGGTTTTTGCCTACCGACGGATGCCCTTCAGCTTGTGCAATGCCCCCGCCACTTTTCAAAGGTGTATGTTTTCTACCTTTTCTGATTTAATTGAAAAGTGTATAGAGATTTTCATGGATGATTTTTCAGTTTTTGGATCTTCTTTTGATATTTGCCTATCTAACCTTGCATTGGTGTTGAAAATATGTCAGGAAACTAACCTTGTTCTCAATTGTGAAAAATGTCATTTTATGGTAAAAGAAGGTATAGTACTTGGTCATCAAATTTCTGCAAAAAGAATAGAGGTGGATAGAGCAAAGGTAGAGGTAATTGAAAAGTTACCACCTCTTGTCAATGTGAAAAGTATAAGAAGTTTTCTTGGGCATGCAGGATTCTATAGGCGCTTTATTGAAGATTTTTCAAAAATTTCAAAGCCTTTGACAAATTTGTTGGAAAAAGATGCGCCTTTTGTGTTTGATGATGCATGCTTAGCAGCTTTCAAAAAAATAAAAGAAAAACTAATTTCTGCACCTGTGATAATTGCTCCTGATTGGAATTTGCCTTTTGAATTAATGTGTGATGCGAGCGATTATGTAGTAGGTGCAGTGTTAGGACAAAGAAAAGATAAAATTGTGCATGTGATTTATTATGCAAGTCGTGTGCTGAATGATGCTCAAAGAAATTAAGCCACGACTGAAAAAGAATTGCTTGCTGTTGTGTTTGATATTGATAAGTGTAGATCATATCTTGTTGGATCCAAAGTCATTGTATACATTGACCATTCTACCTTGAGGTATTTGTTTGCTAAGATGGATGCAAAACTAGGGTTAATCCGATGGATTTTGCTTCTTCCAGAATTTGATTTGGAGATAAGAGACAAGCAAGGAAAGCAAAATGCAGTGGCTGACCATCTCTCTAGACTCATCCAAGCTGAAGAAGACAAGGAAGGACCTCCCATTACGGAAGAATTCCTAGATGAGAAATTACTAGTTGTATCCTCTCTCCCTTGGTTTGCTGATTTTTCCAATTATAAGGCTGCTGGTATTGGTCCTGATAATTTAAATTGGCAGCAAAAGAAAAAATTCTTGCATGATTCTAAGTTTTACTAGTGGGATGAACCTCTTTTGTTCAAAAGGTGTGCGGATGGTATCATTAGAAGGTGTGTCCCTGAAGATGAGTTTGGAAAGATCTTGTGGCACTGTCATGGGTCTGAGTATAGGGGCATTTTAGTGGTGAAAGAATTGTTGCTAAAGTTCTGCATAGTGACTTTTATTGGCCTACCATATTTAAAGATGCCCGTAAGTTTGTAGAAAGTTGCGATAAATGCCAAAGGGCAGGGAACATCTCTAGGAGGGATGAAATGCCTATGCAAACTATCTTGGAGGTTGAAATTTTCGATGTTTGGGGGATTGATTTTATGGGACCATTCCCCTCCTCTTTCTCTAATAAGTACATCTTGCTGGCAGTAGATTATGTCTCCGAGTGGGTAGAGGCTATGGCACTACCAACCAATGATGCTAAGGTTGTGGTTTCTTTCCTTAAGAAACAAATTTTTACAAGGTTGGATGTGCCAAGGGCTGTGATAAGTGATGGTGGTTTGCACTTTTACAATAAGCAGTTTGAATCCTTGTTAAGCAAGTATGGTGTGAAGCATAGGATAGCTACCCCATAACATCCACAAACTAGTGGATAGGTATAAATTTCAAATAGAGAATTGAAGAGGATCTTAGAGAAGGTGGTAAGATCCTTAAGGAAGGATTGGTCTAGGAAATTGGATGATGTGCTTTGGGCCTATAGGATAGCTTTTAAAACTGCAATAGGAATGTCCACGTATAAGTTAGTATATGGAAAATCATGCCATCTTCTAGTGGAGTTGGAGCATAGAGCTTATTGTGAGACGACCCGCAGTCCCATTAGAGAACCTAAGATATTAACTAACCTTAATCGCATTATAATCGTTAGCGCGCCTTATTAATACGAAGCGAAGCGAAAAATTGAGCGCGGAAGCAAAACAAATTACGGCATGCAACGTCTCAGAGTGCACAACTTTTAAAATATAAATAAATACGTACATACATCATTACCCCGTCAGTAGGGCTATAGTATTAAAGTAATACATACAGAGTGCGTTAATACAGACGATAATCAAAATACGTAAATAAGCCAAGAGAAAACTCTCTGGCTAACCACGATCACTGTCCATCCTCTCGAGGCTAGGGTCCGTGACTCAGCCTCCGGCATCAGGCTCGTAAGGAGTGTCATCCAACTCCTCAGCAACTGGTTTTTCCTCGGGGTCTTTCCATAAAAAATAAAAATACACATACAGAAAATAATGGGAGATAAGAAACATATATCATCAATATGGGAGAGGGGCATCAGTACAACATATATACATGGATCACACAACACTGATGACATAAAACACAACATCACCCATCTCTTAAGTCATACAGCACAAGCATATCAAAAGTCATTCTCTCAGATAAACCTATAAGAGGGATAATAGTCCCTATGTATATGCTGACTTCCCTATATGCATATCGGCCGATACATCACGTCCCCAGTTGGATATCCCCGTTGGGATAACATCACATCACGTCCCCTATTGGACATCCCGCCTCTGGATTTAAAGTATCACGTCCCCAATTAGACATCCCCCTTTAGGACAAAAATGATGTGGTATAAAATGATATGCTATACAAAAAACATCCATCGCAGGTTAAGACCGGGACCTCACACCTAAGCACTCGACCACAACCACGACGCACCGCATCCACATCAACATCAACATCAACATCAGCATCACGACGCTTTGCGTCTACGAGCCACAGCTCCATGGTCGGGACCACAATGGTATCAACCCGAACAACATCGTCACTCACCGTACTCTCATCAACACTCAATCAGCCAAATCACAACAGAATATTACAACAGTAATTTCACCCGTACAGATATCATCATAAAGCCGGATAACAGTAAATCACACAAACAGTTCAACACAATAAACCAACAGAAAATCAAATAAACAATTCAACACATCAACCTCAATCAATCACATCATCCATATTATCGACTTAGTGGTGATAGCCCAAAAGTACCTACACCTAGGGTCCAGTCACTTTATACAGGGCTCAACCTCTAGTAGGGTTTAAGGGTTCCCTTACACACATATATATTCTATACTAAGCTTGCATTCCCGACGATAAAGTTCTTTCTTCCCACCTTAGAAATGTTCACGTGTAGCTCCAGCTACGACTCCTCAACAGTCAGTCGGGTGCGCGGTCAAATGTTTGAGTCCTGTCCGATTCTATACAACAAAACACAATCAGAGATTAAAACAGTTAAATCATAAACTCCTTAATCCTTAGGATTAGCAACTGCCCCAATTTAATTAATTAGGCTAGGGATTTTGAAATTCTACCAACTCTTAGATCAATGATCCTTAAGTATACCTAATACATAATCCATGATCAATTATCAAAGATTTAAATCAAAACCCCTTAAACCAACAAAATAGGGTTTCGGCCATCACCACGAAAAATAGATGAGAGTTTGATTTGGCTCCCTAATCACTAGGATTACATGATTAAGGAATGAAATAGGTGAAATCAAGAATCATTTCACACAAATTGGACAAAACCCCATTTTCCCCAATTTTCTACATACATGCGGCCTCTCTAAGAAAAATATGCTAGAGGACTTATTTGATTTCATGCTCTTGGATTATGATAGTAGAGGACGATGCTAGATCATAGAAATTAGTTTGGTATTAAAAAGATTTTTCTACAATTTTCTAGAGATTTTTGAAGTTTGGATCATAAACTTGAAACTATGAACTTCAATGGAGAAAAATGAAGATTGAGAGCTCAAGAGTGAAATCTATATCTCTTAGGTGATATAGGAGGATGAGAGGAGCAACTTTGCTTCACAAATCCTCTTGAAAATCCTTGTGGAAACTTGAGAAAAAATGGAGGAAAGTAAGGAAGAAAAATGGAGAAAAATGGAGAAGAAGAAGAAAGGAAGGAAGAAGAAGAAAATGGAGGAGAGAGAGAGAAAGAGAGGCACGAAAATAAGAGAGAGAGGGGGTGAGGTCATCAAAATTTTAGATATTTTAGGGACGTAAACGTCCTTTAGGAAAAAGACCAAAGGCATTTTGGTCTTTTCGCGTTCAGATATTTTCATTTGTCATAAATATCTAGATATTTTCAGAAAATTAATGATGACAGAGGTGAGTCACAGGCATGCCTTCCTAGGTGATGTGACTTCATGTTTATCCTTTCTCGATTCCGTCGATTTCCCGATTTAAGATTTTTGCCCAAGAAAGTCGTGAGAACTTATTTATTTTGAAAATTTTCAAAATTGCCGATATTGTTCGCAATTTTATTTAAAACCTAACTATTTCGTTTTTGAGTCAAAATTAGGTCGTCTGAACAGTAAAATCATATTGTTAGACTAAAAACGCAGACCGGGCTCCGTCTGAGTTTTCGATCAAAATTTAACCATAGCTTCCTATGATAGCGTAGAGCATGACTACGGTCTCGGATTAATTTATTTCACTTTCTAGACCCTTCAATAAAATACAAACACACAAATACTGTTTAATTAATATAGAAAGCTTTTAAAAAAAAATGGGGTGTTACATATTGGGCAGTGAAACTCCTCAACTTTGATTTGAAAGCTGCACGTGAGAGGAGATTACTGCAATTAGATAAGTTGGATGAGTTTAGATTGCAAGCTTATGAGATTGCCAACATTTATAAAAAAAGAACAAAGAAGGTGGCACGATAAGAGAATCATTGTGAAAAAATTTAAACCAGGATAGCAAGTGTTATTATACAATTCCAGGTTGAAATTGTTTACTGGAAAGTTGAATTCCAAATGGTCAGACCCTTTTGTAGTCAAGGAAGTAAGTCCCCATGATGCAATTGAGATTGCTGAGCCAATTTCAGGTAGAAGCTTTAAAGTTAATAGCCAGAGGTTGAAATTGTACCTTGGGGGAGAGCTTGATAGGAATAGGGTCACTGTCCCTCTTGATTCACCCTCCAATGAGGGTGAGAAATCTAATTAGGACTATACTATGGTGAGTTTTTAGATTTAGTTTTGCTTTTAGTAGATGTCTTAGTTTTGGTTTATGTAGTTGAGTTTTCCTTTCTTGTGTTTTATGTTGAGTTACAAATGTCATTTTAGTTTGGAGTATAGATCAAGAGTGGGGGAGGTTTGATAAAAAAAAAAAAAATAGAAAGAAATGAATGTGGAAGGATCACCGAACACCCCTTTGAGGTCATAGGTTACTGGGGAAATACTTATAGTATCCTTTTGAGACTGATTGGCTACTAGGGAAATGTGTAAGCACTCCTTTGAGACCAAGTGTGTTAAGTGCTTGCTGTTATGTGAGTGGAAGATCCATGCATGGTTGGCAAGTGAGTATCTTCTATGCTAGGAATTAAAGTTAAAGAAATAAAGACAAAAAAATGAGAATAATTGTCCGACCCGGTGTTTGATGTTTTTAACCCAATTGATCCTCTTATGCACAAGGGTCCAGTAAGTTTGTCTAGTAAAAATGTGCCCTTGGATATCATTATGTGATTGTGAGGATTGTGCAGTGGTACTCTTGAGTTTTGCTATGTCATGTTTTCTGTCTTGGTTTACTTGAGGACAAGCAAACACTTAAGTGTAGGGGTGTGATGAATCTTAAGTTGTAGTTAATTTGCATGATAGTTTCTATTAATTTTTAATTTATTTTGTTATTTTATTTTACTATTTATTAGGATTTAATTTAATTTCAATTATGATAAGAAAAGTGGAATGGGAAGAGTTTTTGGGTGTTTGGTGCAGCTACTGCCAACGCTCAAGCGTTGGATTCTTCCACGCCTAAGCGTGCCAACGATGAAGCGTTTAGGAGGCCCATGCTTGAGCATGGGCGATACAGATTCTAAAAAATAAAAATAAAAGCAGGAGCTCGAGCCCAATTAGGATGGTTCAGAGAAGAGTTTGTGGTAAGGATAATACACAAAAAGCTAGGATTAAAGCTGGGAGGTAGATATCCAAGCTGGAGATCACTTCTACTCTTCTCCTAATCGGTTTATCTTTTAGAATTATGTCAGAGTAGTTTTCTTTGTTAGAGGTAAATGGAATTGCCTGTATGACTTGTTTTGATATTGTATATTGATCTGGATTTATGGTTTATTTGAATTCAAGAGCTTATTCTATGATATATTGACTATTTACAGTTTGAATTTATGATTGGAAAATTGGGATTCATGTCTGCTGTTGAGAATTAATGCACATTTTGTGCATGTGTCTTAGGAATAAAAACACTATCAAATTAGTATTATTGAGTTGTTATGATCTTAATGCTCTTGTTGAATTGTTAATATTCAAGAAATTGAATAATTACGCTTTGATAAGAAGATTTGTCAACCTAAGGAATTAGGGGATAAATGATTAAAACTCAGCTTCTTGAATTTAAATGAATCGGTCCAATCAAAATCCAGCGTGAGAAACAAGTAGGAAGGGTAGTGAAGTCGACCCTCTAACAATTTGTCTTGATTGTTTAACAAATTAATTTCTATTTGCTTGAGTTTATCCATTTGAAAATTTATAAAAATAGTTTCTCCTTATTTAATTTCAGGAACTCACATATTAATAGAATTTTTGTTTACTCAAATGGCGTTAAGTTAGTAAACTAATAGTTAACAATTCAATCCGTGTGGACAATAATTTTTGTACTCCAGTAGAGATTTGGTATACTTACCAAAGTGATCATCAAAACCCAATATCCACGTTTTTTCACTTCACGTTCACCTCCAGCAATAACAAACAATCACTCATCTTCTTCTTCTTTAAATAAACCTCATCATCCAAAACGCCACCATTCCACACACATTCCACGCTGTGCCACCAGCCACCATCTTCCACGGTCAACACTCATATCTTCCCTTGCTCTATGTCCAGGTGAAGGTAGATGGATAGAAACTTGTTGTCCTAAAAAATAATGGAATGTATAACGAATTAACACAAATATTAATGAGTTGTGATTTTGTTTTTATAAGTGTCAAATTATTATTGATGAAGAAGATAATAAGTGACAAAAAATATGGACCGGAGATCTTTATTCGAAGGCAGACACACCTTTTGGCTTTTGATGTTCCTGTTCTGACTTGGTCAAAGGTTATAGTTTTGTTATTTGCTTTTATGTCTCTTAAGATATTGGCCGTTACTAGTTATGTAGAATATTTGGATGGTGAAAAATAGTTTTGTTAAGAAGAGTCCAGGTTAAATAAATGGGCCAATGCACCCAAAACAAAAAAAATGTGCCAAGAGGGGAATTGGTTTGTTGGGTCTTTTCTTCATTTCATGTGTTTTTATGCTTTGTTTTTTTATAGGGCTTTGTTAAGGACACCCCCATATTGCTAAAGGCATCTTTTATGAACAGTGTAATTCCCAAAATATCCCACCAAATTTTTTTTTTTTTTTTAAATTTAGCTCACTCGCAAATATGATATTTGCGAGTTCAAATTGTTTGCTTTCTCGCAAATATCATATTTGCGAGTGTATTATTTTGTTTAATTAGTCACTCGCAAATATGATATTTGTGAGGGAGCAAACAATTTCGCTTAGCGAATCTTGTTTTGCTAAGCGAATATTCAAAACCCGTCTATGATCACCTAGGACAAATTCGCTTAACGAAATTATTTTGGCTAAGCGAATTTGATTTTCCTTCACTTGCAAATACTTTATTTGCGTGTGAAGGAAGAGGAAATTTTCCTTCACTCGCAAATAAGGAAAATTTTCCTTCCCTCACAAATATCTTATTTGCGAGTGAAGGAAATCAAAAAAATATTTCGTAATTATCTAATTTGCGAGTGAAGAAGGTATTTGCGAAAACGCAAATGTTATTTTGCGAGATTCCAGAAAAAATTTATAACTCTCTGAATTTGGTAATCTGCGAGGGTAACAATGATATGAAAAAAAAATTGACTTTTAAAGCTTTTTTGTTAAGGGTATTTTGGGTATTTTACTGTTCACGGGGGTGCCCTTAGTAAAAAGGGGGTGCCCTTAGTAATCCCCGTTTTTTATAAGCTCATGCTCAATGTAATATTGGGCTATGGTTTGGGCAGACCTGAAAATGATTCGATGAAAGAATTTATGTCTTGTGAAGGCAGACTTGAAAGTAGATTTTAACGCAAAAGATAATATGGGATTGAGAACATGTTCACACTTCACAAGCTCATCTCATTGATTTACAAACATCCATTTCCTTTAGCATTTGCACTGTGTAGTTTCACAGTTTATGTGACAAAGTTTTCCTATAACTACATTGCAATTAGAGATCTAAACTAGTCAAGCAACATGAGCTCAACTTAGATTTGTATATTTAAACAATTCAAATTTAAAACTTGAGCTTGACGTATTCAAAAACATGAAATTTGACCATGACTCATTTAGCTGGTTTAATAAATTTTTTTCTTTATCAAATTTTTCTTTGGATTATATTTTAGGTTTATTAATTTAGTAGAAATGGTAACTCATTTTATTAATTTAGGTGTATTATAACTATGCATTCATTAAGATGAAATCTTTGATAATGGAAATGGTAGAATCTGTTTGAAGAAGGGTGATAGCCACTCATTTAATTAAAGGTAATGACTCTTGAAAATCATATAATTAAAGTAAGGTGACCGTCAGATATAAGATAATAAAATCATACTTTTCTGGGTAAACTCAACAAGTAAAATTACAATTCTTTAGGTAATATACACACATACATAGTCTAATCGCGAGCTAGTAATGTCATCAAGTCTCAAATATCAATTATGACTAATTTAAATAATTGAGTTTAACTTCCAACTAAGCTTGTTTGTTTATCTAGACAAACAAGTTTAATCAAACATTTAACAAGTTGAACTCAAATAATTCATTATTAGCTCATCTCATTCACACTCCTAAACTCGTAGTTGCAACTATACTTATTAACAGAGCATATCTTCACGTCTATGATACCCGTCTGTGATAACACGTCTGTGACACCCGTCTGTGATCACCCGTCTATGAGATCATTCACTTGTCTATGGGATAACTCATTTGATCGCACGTCTGTGATCACTCGTCTATGAGATAACCCGTCTGATCACATGTCTGTGATAACTCGCCTATCTTAACCCGTCTGTAAAGTTGGTTTTTCTGTTACAGATTAGTTGTAGTTTGTTATTTCTGTTATATCAGTATCCATAACAAAATCTTGAGTGTTTGCCTATATATATAGATATTAGGCAGCTCTTTGAAAACACATTAATTATTAACTCTATTGATTCAATGCAAAGATATCATTCGGATCATATTCTTTTCAATATGCCTTCACATAATTCTCTGTCTTTCTTGCAAAACCAAGATGTTATCAGAACTCAAATTTGAGCTCTGGTTTTCCATTCCCTTCCTTGGAGTTATACCTAAATTCTTCTTCATCTTTCATTGATTCTCCTTTGTCTCGAAGATGGCAAACCAGGCATATGAAGATTTCGCAACAAACCCCCTAAATCCTTACTATGTTCATCCCAATGAGAACCCTTCTCTGGTTCTTGTAAATCCGGTTCTCGATGAAAAGAATTACCATACTTGGGCCAGATCAATCAAAGTTGTTTTGGAAACCAAGAACAAAATGAAGTTCCTTGATGGCACGATCACACAACCTGAGAAAGCAAGCCAGCTATACCATCCATGGTGTCGATGCAACAGCATTATCCTCTCTTGGATTCATCATGCAATATCTCCAAATATTCTAAAGTCAATTCTTTGGATGGACAAGGTTTCAGATGTTTGGAAGAATCTTCAAAACCGCTTTGCACAAGATGACATCTTTAGGATCTCAGACATCCAAGATGATATTTGTAAGTTGCATCAAGGTAATTTAGATGTCTCAGAATATTTTACTGTACTTCAAACCATATGGGATGAGCTTGATAATTATAGGCCCCTCCCAATATGTAACTGTGATATTCCTTGTGCCTGTAAAAAGGGATTTACCAAAATCTCGGTTTTTGAAAGGTCTTAATGACCAATACTCACATGTAAAATCTCAAATTATGCTAATGACTCCATTATCTGATGTTATTAATGCTTTTTCCCTTGTCACACAACAAGAAAGACAAATTTTTGTGCCTGATGTATTAGATAGCATAGTTGATTCCAAAGCCCTCTCCTTCAATGCCAATAAATTCAATGGAGGATCCAAGAAAGGAGGATTCTCTAATAAAGGTAAAGGTAGAGGCACTTCAGGTAAAGGAGGAGGACCAAACTCCAAATACTGCACTAATTGCACAAAAACAAATCATACAATAGAAACATGTTATTTAATCCATGGATTTCCTCCTGGATATCAGACAAAGAATAAGCCTGCCACCTCTGCTGCTGTGAATTCTGTTACTGCAACTAATCAACAAGAAAAGCAAATTCAAGTTTCAGAATCTTCAAAGCAAAGTTTTAGCTTGACTCAAGAGCAATATCAAGGTCTCATTGAGATGCTACAGGCCAGAAATTCCAACAATTCCAGCATACATAAGGCCAATTCGACTTTGACAGGTCCATTAACCTTCACCAACAAGTCCAATATGCATGCCATGGGTAAGTATCATGATTTATGGATTTTAGATACAGGAGCTATCGATCATATCACCTTCAATCTCCAAAACTTGGTGGATTATCATAATATATCTCCTATATACATTACTTTGCCTGATGGAAACCAAGTCATATCCATAATAACAGGAAAAATTCATCTCTTTCCTTCTTTAACTTTGCATAATGTTCTCTATGTGCCAAACTTTCATGTCAACTTGATTTCTATTATCAAACTGCTTAGGGAAAATCACTGCAAATTAATTCTTGAACCTGATTCCTGTTTTATTATGCAGAATTACCCCAGAAAAGTGATTGGTGCAGCTAGATTTCAAGGTGGGCTGTATGTGCTTCAACATTCAGCTTCAGAGGAATCTTCTGATCACAATCTCACCCCTGAGTGTTATTCTGTCACAAAAACAGAAAATGACTCTCTTCTCTGGCACCTTAGACTAGGACATTTATCAAAAACTAGACATAAATGTATTTCTGCACAATTTCCTTTTATTGCTTATGATATTAAAGAATTGGCTTGTGATATTTGTCATTATGCCAAGCAAAAGAAATTACCCTTTGCTAATAGTTCCCCTCAATCCGCTGCTATTTTTGACATTTTACATGCTGATATTTGGGGTCCTTATTCTCATACTTTTATTTCAGGTCACAAATACTTTCTAACCTTAGTAGATGATTTCAGCAGATTCACTTGGATCCTGCTTATGAAATCTAAGGCAGAAACTAGATATCATATCACTAACTTCATTGCTTATATAGAGACTCAGTTTGAAACAAAATTAAAATGTTTGAGGAGTGATAATGGCTTAGAGTTCTTAATGCCTGATTTCTTTTCTAGTAAAGGCATTATTCACCAAAGAACTTGTGTCGAAACACCACAACAAAATGATGTGGTAGAAAGAAAGCATTAACACATTCTAAATGTGGCTAGAGCCCTTACTTTTCAAGCCAATTTACCTCCTAAATTTTGGCATTTCTCGATATTGCATGCAGTTCACATCATTAATAGGATATCTAGTCATCTTCTTCAAGAAAAATATCCTTATGATCTTTTATATAAAGAATCCCCTAGCTTAGTTCATCTTAAAACTTTTGGCTGCCTTTGTTATGCTTCCTCTTTACAAGCTCATAGAACAAAATTTCAATCTAGAGCCATCAAAGGCATTTTTCTTGGCTGCAGGGATGGTATAAAAGGATACCTTTTGTATGACATCAAAAATCACAATTTTCTTGTCTCAAGGAATGTGGTTTTCTATGAAACTACTTTTCCTTTTCACAAGTCAGATTCGAATTTTTTAACTGATACTAATACTCTTTTTGAGCATACAGTTTCGCCTAATACTGCAGTTCCACTTGCTTCTTTTGTTGATCAGTTCCCTAAGCCACTCCTTCATGAAGAGGACCACCTGCTCGAGCTCGAAGCTCTGCCAGAAGGTGTTCCAGAACCTGCCATTAATACAAATCCTGTTAGACAATCAGAAAGAATTAGAACAAGGCCTAGTTATTTACAAGATTATCATTGCAGCCTCCTATCTACTTCTGGTAATTCTGTGTCTTCTAGTACATCTGCATATTCGAATTCACCATCTTGTCCTCTTTCTTCTGTTCTTACATATTCTAATTGTTCTTTTTCCTACAAAAATTTCTGCTTAAACACTATCATTCATTCTGAACAACAAACATATGCTCAAGCTTCCAAGTTGGATTATTGGCAACAAGCTATGCAATTTGAATTGGAAGTCCTTAAAATTAATAACACTTGGACTATTGTTGATTTGCCCAATGATAAGAATCCAATAGGATGTAAATGGGTGTATAAAATTAAATATAACTCAGATGGTTCAATTGAAAGATACAAAGCAAGATTAGTGGCTAAAGGTTACAACCAAATCGAAGGATTAGACTATTTTGAAACTTTTTCTCCTGTTGCAAAAATGACAACAATGAGAACAGTGCTTGCCTTGGTAGCCACTAAGTCTTGGTTTCTTGAACAATGTGATGTTAACAATGCTTTTCTTCACGGAGATTTACATGAAGATGTGTATATGACATTACCACCAGGTTTTACTTTTGCTTCTTCTTCTTCTACAACCAAGGTTTGTAAATTACATAAATCTATATATGGCCTTAAACAATCCAGTCGCCAATGGTATGAAAAGTTATCCTCTGCCTTAATTTCTATTGGCTATGTTCAATCCATTGCAGATCATTCCTTGTTTGTTAAAAATACTGCTTTTACTATTACTGTTTTATTAATATATGTAGATGACATTGTTCTTGCAGGTAATTCCTCTCATGAGATTTAATATGTAAAAGAAATTTTACATATACAGTTCAAAATTAAGGACTTAGATTCTCTCCGATATTTCCTAGGCCTAGAAATTGCAAGATCTTCCGAAGGAATAATGGTCAATCAAAGGAAATATGCCTTGGAACTTCTCCAAGACAGTGGTTTTCTTGCAGCCAAGCCAGCTCCTACTCCATTCACACCCTCTACTAAACTTCAACAGGATTCAGGAAACCCTTTTCCTGATGAATCCACATATAGACGGCTCATAGGAAAGCTGCTTTACCTTACTACAACTAGGCCCGATATTGCCTTTGCTGTCCAGCAACTTAGTCAATTTTTTTCTAGGCCTTTGGAACCTCACTATCAGGCTGCCACTCGTGTGCTAAAATACCTCAAAAGCTCTCCTTCCACAGGTCTCTTTTACCCTGCCACAAACTCTAATAATTTAACTGGTTTTACAGATTCGGATTGGGCTTGCTGTGTTGATACTCGACGTTCCATTACTGGATATTGTGTCTTCTTTGGTTCCTCCCTCTTCTCCTGGAAATCGAAGAAACAAAGCACTGTATCTCGTTCTTTCTCAGCGGCAGAGTACAGGGCACTTGCCATCCTCACATGTGAGATTCAATGGCTTCATTATCTTTTCTAGGACCTTCACATTGTCTTTACGAAGCCCACATCAGTTTATTGTGATAACCAATCTGCCATTTATTTGGCTCATAATCCAACTTTTCACGAGCAAGCAAAGCATATAGAGATCGATTGCCATGTTATTTGAGAGAAGATTCAATCCGAGCTCATCCACTTGCTGCCCATTTCTTCATCATCTCAAGTTGCTGATGCTTTTACTAAACCACTGCATTCCAGTTCTTTTCACAACTTCATCTCCAAGCTGGGACTTCAAGACATACTTCGTCCATCTTGAGGGGGGATATTAACAGAGCATATCTTCACGTCTATGACACCCGTTGGTGATAACACGTCTGTGACACCCGTCTGTGGTCACACGTCTATGATCACCCGTCACCTGTGATCACACGTCTATGATCACCCGTCTATGAAATCACTCACTCATCTATGGGGTAACCCGTCTGATCACACGTCTGTGATCACTCGTCTATAAGATAACCCGTCTGATCACATGTCTGTGATAACTCGTCTATCTTAACCCGTCTGTAAAGTTGGTTTTTATGTTACAAATTAGTTGTAGTTTGTTATTTCTGTTATATCAGTATCCATAACAGAATCTTGAGCGCTTGCCTATATATATAGATATCAGGCAGCTCTTTGAAAACACATTATTAACTCTATTGATTCAATGCAAAGACATCATTCAAATCATATTCTTTTCAATATGCCTTCATATAATTCTCTGTCTTCAGTACGAAACCAACCATACTTTTTGTGACATATGCATTTCTTTAAATGCATATGTCTCAATCTTGCGAAACCAGCAAGATTGAGACATATGCATTTCTTTATATGATGACCTTCAGAAGGAGAAGATCATTTACTTGTAGGAGTATATATATTGCAGAAATCTCTTTTGTAGAAGAAAGCACTAGTTCTCTAATAAATTCCTTAATCTTAGCTGGTTCAAAAATAACTCACTCTTTCTTTTTAACCTTTTTATTGAAATGCTAGCCTTGGCTAGAGGGCTGCCACTTTTGTTATTTTGATAAATACTTCAATTTAAAAAATTTTTTTGTCAATAATATAGACAAGAATCGACTATGACCCATCCTTTTAAAAATGCCATTTATTTAGTGATACATTAATATTCATGCATGTGGAGAAAGAACAATTTCAACTTAATAAACTTCTTTAACTTCAATTAGGTATATATTAACACTCTCTACTTGTCACCCGTGCAAAATTTTGCAACCGCAAATTTGAATGACGGCTTAAACCATATTCTTACTTTAATAGATGTTCATACCCGTGTCTTTTTTATTGTATAACTAGATTGTGATCCGCGCAAGTTGCTCTCTTTTTATAAAATGTTATAATATGAAATTGGTAATACATCAACGATAAATGAAATTATAATAAAAGACAATATTTATATGAAATAATAAAAAATGATAGAAGACTTATTCTAAATCACATCAGGTATTTGTCTTATGTACTCACAAGCTGTGAAGATCAAATGTCTCAAACTTTGACTTCTTTAAAATAAATTAATTAATAGTTTAAAGGTAAATGCAATTCATTTATCAAGAAATAAGGAAAATAAAATGCTACATGACTAATAATTAATTGTACGTGCCTTTAGGGGTTTGTCCCATTGAAAGCAACTGTGAGACAAATTAAGAATGATAAGATTTTACAGAAGAAAAACAAATGGTAAAGAAGCTGAAGGATAACCCCACCATTCCAACACTCTCAAACTTTTAGGAAAACACTTGGGGCGTCTAAAAGAGGAACCACTCTTTCTCTTTTTTATTAGCACCCAGAGGTTTTCATCTTTCCAAAGACCTCTGAATTCCAATGAACTCCTTTATCTTCCGGCATGTCCCACATTATAGCTTCATTTTTTTTTGACAGAAAAAGAAAATTTAATAAAAACCACAAGACATGCCAGAGAATATAATTGGAATAAAGCCATCCAAAAGTGGAGTAGAACAAAGATCACTTGAAGGGTAGGAGGACAAACATTGACGAAAGCCGGTGGATTATATAGAAAAATAATAGCGAGCCTTTATGGATAGTGATTTTGTAAAATGTAACTAATATCACGTGAATGTTTTGACGGGAATATAATAACTCAGTGAAAGTCCAATGAAATCTAGCAACCATGACATTTGTTCTTCACCTTCAGGAAGATTAAGGATAGGATTTTCCATTAGGTAGACTAAATGTCTGATATTATTTTCTGGTGATGTGTTTTGGCAAAATAATTGAAAGTTTAAAACCAAAATAAATAAAAAAGTGTTTGTTAATAGGTTATGTACCACGACGCATTCTTAACTGCATGCATATAAAGACTAAGAAAGTTAACCCGAAACAAAACCTGCATCCCTGGCCTCATTATACGCACAGTCCTCCCAAGTTTATTGTGAAAGTTTGCTCTAAAGACTTTTCCAGCCTCACCCTTGTGCTACTTCATGCTGGTTGCAGGAAATAATTCAATTAAAAATACAGGTTTACAATATTTAAGAGAAAAATCCATAAATAGGCTATCACCCCAATACGTGCATAAGTTATTGATAAAGGTATTCCAATTTAGTTAGTCACAAATGTCCAGATAATAACAGGACATGCAAATAGCATGAAAAAATTAAAAACATAAGCCAATAAAGGACAAAGAACCCGAGGGAAACAAAAAGAATAAGAACCCATATTGCAAAACTCAGATCAATCCAGCATAACCCAACACAACAGCAACCAAACTCCATGAAACCAATCTACCCACTATAATATAAACTGCATCACAACTTGACAACTTTTGCAGATGATATATATATATATATATATAGGCTAAATAGCACTTTTGGTCCTTTATCTTTATTTTATTTTTCATTTTGATACCTTATTTATTATTTTTTTCGATTTGGTCCCTTATTTTGCAAAGTCATACCAATATGGTCCCTCTTTAATTTTTTGTTTAGAAATGGTCCCCTATTTTGAAAAAATTAAAACTATGTGGTCCCCTTTTTTGTTCCGATATGGTCCTTCTTTTACTTTTTTTTTCCGAAATGGTCTCTTATTTTACAAAAGTTCTATCAATGTGGGCCTCTCCATATCACAATTTAAAGGGAAAACACCATATTAAAACCAAAAATACAGATAAGGGACAAAATTGAAAAAAATAAGAAAAGAGGGACCAAAACGAAAATTAAAAAAAACAGATAAGTGACCAAAAGTGGTATTTAGCCTATATATATATATATATATATATGAGTAAAGACCCAAATTGGTCCTCGACAAAAAATCACGCTGACATTTTGGTCACCGAGAAATGGAAAATATCATCTTGGTCTTCAAGAATATAAAATACGAATCAAAATAGTCCCTGATAGGGACTAAAATGTCCCTAAAAATTACCAATTTAACTCGCATTTTACATTCTTGAGGATCAAATTGATATTTTTATTTATCAGGAACCAAAATATTACCGTGTTTTTTTGTCAAGGATCAATTTGGGCCTTTACTCTCTCTCTCTCTCTCTCTCTCTCTCTCTCTCTCTCTCTCTCTCTCTCTATATATATATATATATATATATATATATATATATATATATATTCCAAATAAGATCATGGGTTGATTTCCCATTAATTATATTATTAGCAAGATCATACATGGAACAATAGATTTCTTATGAGCCTTAGCAAAACATAATTTTTTTGTTTAATACCAAAGGGAAATTTTAGTAAGATATGCAGGGAATAATGCACTTAGTTCCTAAGTCCATCTTATCCTAAAATCTTGCTTTAGTACCTTTTTTTTTTTTATTTTTTCACTGCAGAACTTCCCCCATTGGCTTTTTGATTCGGTAGTGCCTTGAATCCTTATCTTTTTCTCTAGAATTACTGGCTCCTGCGTGTTGCAGCGAAGTTAATATTATATATTCAGTTAAGTCTCTATTATATAGATCATTGTTAATTGTTTGTACATGCAAATTTTATATCAGGACTGGTCAAGATCACTGTTCCAACTAACATATTTAGTTTAGTAGTTAAATGCCATGGCCAAACCTCCCTCCATTAAAACATACAACTAATATATATGGAATTAAAAAAAAAAGTTGTCAGAGTTCATTTTGCTAACTGATAAAGACATTATATTAAAGCCACACACAGGGGTTATCTCGACAACCAGCAACACACCCTTAAGCAGTAACCCAAGACCAAGATATTACTTTTATATCATCCAAAATTGTTGTTTAATCAAAGATTGCATCACGAAAAACTATTTTATTATGCCATAGCCAAAGAGTCTAAACTACAGCATGACAGAAAATATGCTTCACCTTTCTTAAGCATTTTCCACTTAATAAACTACCATGATGTAGAAAAATCATGTACCCATCAGATGAAGCATAGTGGAGAGACCCAACCAGGAATAAACCAAAGACCATTCCTTGTAGAAAATCATCCATGCCTACTCACCGTGCATAATGTTGCCAATAACCTCATCATCTCATTATGCTATTTAAGTAAAAATTGAAGAAAAAGTAAAATAGTGGAAATAACCAGAAATTGACCAATTCAGGTTACAAAGGATAAGAAGTCATGAAACATCATTGGAGTGATCAATAGAATACATAGCTTTTCAACATTCAGTTTAATAATGGCAACAGAGTTTAGAGCAACATGTACAAATGCAGTTCAAAATTCATGTACAAATCCAATGTGTAGTTTGAAAGAGAATCCAAATGTTACTAAAATCAGAGGAAGCACAATAAATTTGATTTGTAAACTTATTCCTCGGCAGTAAAATCCATAAATTTGGCTTAGGCATTTCAACGAACAGAATGTGAACAACCAGAACAAAGACTTAGTTAGAAAAGAAAATAATCCATAAAAGACAAGCAATTAAATAAAAAAATAGTGCACGTAAGAGTTTAAGGAACATCATAAGAATAGCCAATAAGGTCAAAATCAATTGATACTAAAGTTCTCAAACCTTGCAATGCAATGCGTTCGGACCAGTGGGTGTTGGGGTATGGGATGGAGATGTGGGGGAGGGACTTGAGGAAGAAACCGACGTCGGGAAGGACAGAGTGCCCGACGTTGGGTTGGAGGGCGGCCCAGAGGCACAGTTGCAGTTGTGCACCAGCGTTAGGGTGAGGCATTTGTGGGTGTGAAGCTGAGAAACTTGTTATTCTATATGCTGAGCAAATAGATAGTAGGAAGAGAGTAGAGACCATACACGTCAGCTTAAATGGAGATGTGGAAGAGATTGAAAGATGTGGCAAACAGTATGCTGATGTGTCAATAACATATGTTGAGAGTCTATTTTAATATATTATAATAGATGCTTTGTCTCTTTTGTCATGTACTAGGGCCCACATCTGTTAGCTCCAACAGCGAGCGACCTTAAAAAATATGGTCAGGAAAGAACTGCTCTTGCAGGATATTATTACGACCTTAACTTCCTAACACATCATGGTAGAAGTGCAATTCCTGGCTTAAACATATAGTTGAGAAATTGACAAAAAATTGAAGCAAAAGTTATTGACCAATAAATCAATCATGCTGAGTAATGGTTAAATAGCCATTATAATCAAGTAGATAGCTGTTAGTATTGTTAAAGCTAACTGTTAGTATTGTTAAGTCTGTTAGCTTTCAGTTATTAGTTTGTTATTAAGCTTAAGCTTGATTCTTAAGCTATCTGTATTGTATAAATAGAGACAGGCTATTGTACTTCTATTCAAGGGAAATACATGAGGTAATTCAGAAAGTTCTTATGCTAAGTCAATAACATGGTATCAGTAGTTTAGCTATTGCTTCCGCCTATTCTTTCTTTTCTTCTCCTCCTTGTTGCTACTGCCATGGCTGATTCTGGCAGTGACTAAGCCTCGGAAAAATCTTCCACCACTCATGATCCCTGCCAAAATCCAAGCAGTCCATACTACCTCCATCCCGGTGAAAACCCAGGATCAATTCTTGTTGCTCCACCTCTCAATGATCACAACTATTATAATTGGAGCAAATCTATGAAGCGTGCTCTCTCCTCAAAGAACAAACTCAAATTCATCATTGGCGATCTACCACAACCTCCCGAGTCCGATCCTTTATTCGAACCATGGGAACGTTGCAACAATATGGTTCTTTCTTGGATTACATGGACTCTTTCTCCACAAATTTCTCAAAGCACAATCTGTATCGATAGCGCCAGGGAACTCTGGAAAGATCTTCAAGAAAGATTTACGAAGGGTAACTACTTTCGCAAGTCCAATTTACTTCAAGAATTACATTCAATCAAACAAGGTGATCGTTCCCTTTCCTCTTATTTCACTGATTTGAAAATTTTATGGGACGAATTAGAACATTTACGACCAACACCAACATGCACATGTTCTGTTTCTTGCACCTGTAGCTTGAGCAAATATGTTAAACTCTATAAAGAAACCGAATATGTCATTTGCTTTATTAAAGGTCTTAATGATAGTTACAATCATGTGAGGACACAACTTCTTTTGATGGATCCTTTACCCTTTATCAATAAAGCCTTTTCTTTAGATATCCAACAAGAAACTCAGTCACAATTATCTCTTGTTGAGTCCCCTGCCTTCGCTGTAAGTACTTCCAACAATTCCCAACAACAACGAGGGACCACCACACAAGGCAAAGGTAGAGGCAGATCTACTAGCCAGCAACAGATGCTCTGCACTCAATGCAATAGGACAAATCATACCGTTGAGAATTGTTACTTTAAACATGGGTTTCCCCCGGGTTATAGATCCAAGACTCAGAGCACAAGCAACCAAGTTTCTGTTGACTCCATCACTCCAAGTTCCAAGAACTCTCAGCAAGCTTCTAGCACTTCAGCTGACCAATCTTTCCAAATATCTAAGGATGATTATCTACATCTCCTCAATCTTCTACATTCTTCCAAGACTGATGCCAAGGGAAACAACCCTGACCAACCTGGGCATATCGTTTCCAGTATAAACAAAACAGGTAAAGCTCCTCCTTTTGCATCACATTCTTTTTGGATCCTAGATTCGAGTGCCTCAGACCATGTCTGTCCCTTTATTCATTCTTTTTCACACATTTATCCTATTAAGCCTGTCACTGTGCAATTCCCTAATGGCAGCACCCTCCTTGCACATTTTTCGGGTACAATATATTTTTCTCCATCTTTATCCCTTACTGATGGGCTTTTCATTCTAGCATTTAAATTCAATCTAATTTCTATTTCTAAACTCACACAAACTCTTAATTGCAAATTGATTTTCTCACCTAATTATTGTGCTCTTCAGGACCAGCTTACCCAGAGGATCATTGGGCATGTGGAGCTTCATAATAACCTCTACATACTCAATCAAAAACCTCATCATTCTACTACCTGCAGCACATTGGTGTCTCCTGCTAGCAATTCTTTCCCTTTACATAATGTTCAGAATACTCTTTCTGTCAATAATACTTTGCCTAAGGACAATTTTGATGTATGGCACTATAGACTAGGCCATCCATCTCATAATGTTTTGTTACATATTTGTAATATGTTTCCCAATGTTACACATAATAAAACTTTGGTTTGTGATTGCTGTCATTATGCTAAACAATGTAAGCTTCCCTTTCCTCATAGCACACACACCACCGACAAGCCATTTATTCTTTTGCATATGGACATTTGGGGTCCTATTGGGATTCCCTCTGTCCAAGGTCATCAATACTTCTTAACCATCATGGATGATCACAGCAGACATACTTGGATCTTCCTTCTAAAAACTAAGTCTGAAACAAGACAATACATATCTGATTTTTTAAAACTCATTGAAAACCAATTTTCTGCTAGAGTACAAATTATTAGGAGTGACAATGGTTCTGAATTCAATATGCCCCTTGTTTATTCTTCCAAAGGTATTATCCACCAAACATCTTGTGTGGAGACACCTCAACAAAATTCTATTGTTAAATGAAAACATAGGCACTTGCTTAATGTTACTCGTGCACTCCTTTTTCAATCAAACTTACCCAAGACTTTTTGGTCTTATGCTCTCTGTTATGCTGTTTATCTTATCAATAGACTGCCAACTAAAATGCTTCAACATAAATCACCATATGAACTATTATATAAGTCACCTCCTATATTTCTTGATCTCAAGGTTTTTAGTTGTTTATCTTATGCAATACCACACTGCAACAGAATAGAACAAAATTGGACCCTCGGGCAAGAAAATGTTTGTTTCTTGGTTACAGGTATGGTACTAAAGGATATCTTCTCTTTGACTTGCACACTCGAGCTACTTTTCTCTCTAGACATGCTATTTTTTATGAGTCAATCTTTCCTTATGCACCTGCCACGAACTCTCATAATACCCACATACCTGACCCTGCTGCAACAGACAATATCCCCTTTATTTTTGATACGCCTACTGTTTCTACTAACTCTTCTACTAATCCTATGGATACCCATGCTTCCCCTCAGCAACCACAATCTATTTCCGTCCCAGCCTTACAGGCAGCAGTAACTCCCTTAAGGGTCTTACAGCTTGCAACTCCTACAGTCAGAAGATCATATAGAGTTCGAACTCAACCTACTTATCTTCATGATTTTCATTGTAACAGTATCTCCACTACCTCATCCAATGCTTTATATCTCCTTTCTAATGTCTTATCCTATCGCAGACTTTCCCCTAATCACTTGCATTTTATTTCCTCTATTACTACTATTACTGAACCTTCTACTTATCAACAAGCGGCATTACATCCTCATTGGGTGAAAGCAATGCACTCTGAATTAGAAGCTCTTAAGCTCAATAATACTTGGCTTATTACTGACCTATCACCCGGGAAGAAACCAATAGGTTGGAAGTGGGTCTATAAGATCAAGTATCAAGTAGATGGGACATTAGAAAGATATAAGGCTAGGTTGGTTGCAAAGGGATTCACCCAAATTGAGGGTATTGATTTCTTTGATACTTTTTCCCCTGTTGCCAAACTTACTACCATCCGCCTATTACTAGCCATTGCATCTTCCCAACATTGGCATTTACACCAGCTTGATGTCCATAATGCATTCTTGCATGGTCATTTAGATGAAGAAGTATACATGAAATTACCTCCAGGAATGACTACCTCCAAACCTAACCAAGTTTGTAAATTGTTAAAATCAATCTATGGCCTAAAACAGTCTAGTAGGCAGTGGTTTGCACACTTATCCTCCTCTTTAATTACCAAAGGTTATTCACAATCAAATTCCGATCATTCTTTATTCACTAAGAAGACTGCTTCTTCCTTTACTTCTATTTTAGTATATGTGGATGATCTAATTCTTGCAGGGAATGATTTGCAAGAAATCAATGATATCAAAAGTTATCTTAATGACTCTTTTAAGATCAAAGATCTTGGCTATTTGAAGTTTTTCTTAGGTCTTGAGATAGTAAGATCAAAGGCAGGCATTCATCTATGTCAATGCAAATATGCCCTGGAGATTCTCTCTGAATGTGGTTTGCTTGCTGCTAAACCATGTTCCACTCCTATGCAAAAAGGGACAAAGCTTTCCAAAGAAGGAGGCACGATCTTATCTAATCCAGAAGCTTACAGGAGGCTCATTGGCAAACTCATTTATCTCACCACCACAAGACCAGATCTTAGCTATGTTGTACAGCAGCTTAGCCAATTCATGTCTTCTCCAGCATCTTTGCATCATGAGGCAGCAATTCGGGCCTTGAGGTATCTCAAGAGTTCTCCTGCACAAGGCTTATTTTCCCTTCCTCTTCTACTATTCAGTTGAAGGCTTTTAGTGATTCTGATTGGGTAAGTTGCCCTGATACAAGAAGGTCAGTCACGGGTTATTGTATCTTTCTTGGTCAATCATTAATTTCCTGGAAGTGAAAGAAGCAGTCCACAGTCTCAAGGTCATCCACTGAAGCCGAATATAGAGCCCTTGCCTCAACCGTTTGTGAGTTGTAGTGGCTCACTTTTCTTCTCCAAGATCTGCAGTTGCCTTTTATCTCCCCCTCACTTCTTTATTGCGACAACCAGTCTGCAAGACATATTGCAGTCAACTCATCTTTTCATGAAAGAACCAAGCATATAGAATTGGATTGCCATTTGGTTCGGGAGAAGCTACAACAACATTTATTTCAGTTGCTTCCTGTTTCAAGTACTAATCAGCTTGCTAATGTCTTCACCAAACCTCTTGATCCTTCTGTTTTCCATTCTTTTGTAACTAAGCTGTGAATAATGAATATATGTTCACCAGCTTATAGGGGGTATTGACCAATAAATCAGTCATGCTGAGTAATGGTTAAATAGCCGTTATAATCAAGTAGATAGCTGTTAGTATTGTTAAGTCTGTTAGCTTTCAGTTATTAGTTTGTTGTTAAGCTTAAGCTTGATTCTTAAGCTATTTGTATTGTATAAATAGAGATAGGCTATTGTACTTCTATTCACGGGAAATGCATGAGGTAATTCAGAAAGTTCTTATGCTAAGTCAATAACAAAGGTTCCAATAGAATGTCTTTTTAATCAGACAGGAAAACAAGTAATTTGAAATAACCTGAATTTACAGATAATTCATCAAAAGGGTTGCAAAGTTTACATTGCAATTTGAAACATGTAATTGATTCCGTGTCCTATCATATCTCGTCTTTCTGATGAAAATTAAATGACCTTGCAATTTTCTATATTTGTGTGTCCTTTTTTCTTGAATTGTTCAACAACGTTACATGTGTCAAGTAAGCAACTGGTATTTCAGTATTTTATTAGCATTAGATTGTTTATTTCAATTCTATATCTGCTATGGGCTCTAATTTCATTTTTGTTGCTTTTGAGACTACAAGTCTACATAATTTGACGACCCTCTGTGCTAAATGTTATGACTCTTTACTTTTCAATATCCTTTGGCGTGTTTTGTTTTTATTTTATAATGCAGATAGAGTGGTTAACTGGAGGGGACTGCATGGCAAGCATGCATGACTTAGTTGTCACAAACAATACAATTGATGAAATCAATGTTGTACTAGAGAAAAACATTGCTTATGGAGAGTCTTATCAATGGTACAGCAAGACGTTCATTTTTCGTACAAGAAAAAAAAAAGCTTAGTGAAATGAACTTTTGTCATGTTATACTGACTTATAACATTTGCTGTCACATGTAGTTGTTTGCGCACATAGCATCATACGCAGTTCTGAAGCCATGGGGGCATTTGCAGAAGGGTGACTGGCAAGCAAATATCCATCTAGCTGTGCAGGAGAATATGTTGAACAAGAGCTTGCAGTAATCAATGTTAAGGGAAAGAAATGAGAACTTTCATGTATGAATGTTCTGACATTTAAGGAAAGATGAATGTACTGAAAGTTCTCATTTCTATCCATTGACATGGATTACTGCAAGCTCTTGCTCAACATACTCTCTTGTATAGTTAGATGGACATTTGCTTGCTAGTGGCGATTCTCCACATGAAATTTGAAAGATGTTGGAAAGGATCGTGAGCCTGTATCCAAAGACAGCTGAAAAGGATAATGGTCCGAACAAGATCTGGTTAAAGTACAACAATTAACAGAAGACCAAAAATTAAGCCACTCATCATTACAAATAGCCCTGTCAAGTCTTGGTTCAGTATGAAACATAGAGCTTCTATTGTTAGTCCAAGTAAACTCAGCACCTCTAGTATTCAAGTGTGTGAGATTACATGTGACAGACCATGTTCGAAATTCATCACAAGAAATTTTGGAAGGCAAATTACCCTCCTCTTCTCATGAGCACCTAGGACAGCACTGTAATCACCTAAAAATAACCAAGGACCAGGATTGATTGCAGTAATGAGGTTAATTCTAACCACAAGTCTTTTATGAGAATGTGAGTTGTACAAGCATATATAGCAGATATGAAAATAGTTTGATTTTCAATAGCTATAGCAAAAGAAATATGTTGCCTACTAGCAGCTATAACCACTGGATTTAAAGACATTGAACAAAATCCCCATAAATTTGGAAGGAGAATGTTTCTATTGTTAGTAGCAAAAGGCTTAAGATTTAGCTTTTTCCAAAAGTTTAAAGAAATATGATCAGAAGCCACAGATGGTTCAACAATTAACAAAATGTCAGGCTTATGAATAAGGCAAATATTCTTTAGAGTTAACCTAGAATCTAGGTTACCTAATCCCCTCACATTCCAAAACAAAATTTTCATAAAGAAGGGGAGGTAGAATCTGCCCTAGATCGGGTGTTATAGACACTTTCCTTAAGAATGACATTCTTCTTATTTTCATTTTTCAGATTCTTTTGTTGAGACCAAGAAATAACAGGCTGAAATTCATCAGCTGCCTTTTCCTGCATATCAGACCTAGATAAGTCAGCAGTCTCCAATTCCAAATTCCAGAATTTACCTATAATAGCTAAGTCCTTTTGAACTACCTTTTCTGGGTTGATATTACCTTGATGCACAGAGCTTCCTTGGTCCATATGAACAGCATCAGAATTGTCTTGATTTTGGACAGCAGGCACAACAACATTAGCAGCATCCTCACCAAGAACTTGCTGATCATCAAGATCTGTTATAGGGTGATAGGAAAAAAAGTCTGAAACATGACTAGGAATATCCTGATTCATGGATTCCTTAAATATAGTTTCAACGGAAGAAGAATCATCAATATGATCTTTATCTTTATTAGAACCATCTTGATTAACAATTATTAAAGATTTATTATTTATTGGAACCTGTTCCTCC
Source organism: Ammopiptanthus mongolicus (assembly GCA_039655645.1). Taxonomy (NCBI): domain Eukaryota; kingdom Viridiplantae; phylum Streptophyta; class Magnoliopsida; order Fabales; family Fabaceae; genus Ammopiptanthus; species Ammopiptanthus mongolicus. The sequence continues at coordinate 68,639,338 of CM077351.1, read as the reverse complement.
AAAACATGAGGAACCTTATTAGATAAAATTTTTGAAATACAATCTCCTGATTAGCATCTAAAGATGAACCTCTAGCTGAACCCGATGATATACCCTTGTCTTTTTGAGAATCTATAACCACTACTTCCTTTCCTTTTGAGTGAATTTCTTGATGGACAAGATGCTCCTTGGCTTTGTCCTTCTGCACATATCGAGATACAGATTTCTTGTTAGCCAAGCCCTCCGAATCTCTCTTAGCAGCCTCCTTATTTTTCTACAATTTAAAACAATCATCTACACGGTGCCCAATTATAGAGCAATTAGTACAAAAGGAAGGAAGATATATTCAATCCAAACAAGAAAAGCATAATCTTTCCTTTCTACCATAATCTTTTCCTGAATTGGCTTAAGTAAATCAATGTCAATAAGAACTCTTACATAATGACCAAGAGTCTTGTTAATCTTTGCATCATCTAAAGACAAAGGCACACCAACTCCACTTGCAATAGCAAAGAGTATTTTGGGCCTCCAATACTCTTGGGGCAATCCAAATATACGAATCCAACATTGTACATTGGATTGTTTTACCAGATTTGGATTAAAGTCTGGAGACCAAGAAAACAACCGTAAAGAGCCAAGATTGATGTTCCAAGCACCTACAGCAAGCACCTTCCTGAGGTCTTCAACTGAAGCAAAGGAAAATTCATAATAGCCTCTCCCAATAGGTGTTAATTTCCATTGACCAATCGGCTGCCAAAGCTTCAACAGTTTCGCAAGAAGATCATATACTCTTATTGGCACCTCTCCTTTAGCAAGAAGCAATCTACTATGAAGATTATTCTTGCAGCTTTCAAGGCCTGCCTTGTACTCATCCTCTGGAATTTTTACAGCTAAGGCATCACATTTCATGTAGGGAATAGGAAGCTGGCTAAGAGGCATGTCTCAAGCATTCTTAAGCGCAAAAGCAAAAGTTTTGGTTAGTTGAGGTGGAAGGGATGGAAAAGAGGAGATAGGAGGTGGCAAATGAGGATGACAGGGTGAAGAAGTGGACGAAGAGGGTGGAGGAATGATGAATTCAGGGAAGAGATCCTGCCATGCAGCCATGATGCAAAGAATGCATCAATCAAACAACACGAAGAGAAAGCTCCAAGAAAGCCATCCAGGACATCAGATTAACTCAATTGCATGCTTCAAAGGTTTTACATATTGCTTACCAACAGTGGAGATCTAAGAATCGAACCCAGGCCACAGCCTTAGCAAGAGTATTATTAACAATAAAAAAAATCTTTTAAATGACTAACTTCAAGTGATGCTATCATTTGATAAATATGTGGTTGACAGTTGGGCATGCTTCAGTCTTTAACTTCTTTTTCTTTCAGTTTTGTGTGTACCCAAACACTTCTATAACAATATAAGGAGGTTCAATCACAAATAATCCATCATCTGTGTTCATACTCTCTGGATTCATATCGCATAGACAGAGATAAAAGTTGAAATTCAAAACCCAATTTGAATAACTAACCTAAAATTAACTGAGTATTATCTACTTTCAAAAATTATTTACATGACAAAAATCATCAGTGCAAGAAAGCCTTCTACATTTTCCATGGAATACATGTTAAGAGTCCCACATTGGATAATCATATGACCTGAATAGTACTTTTAAGTGTGGGGCAACTCTCACTAATGAGCTAGCTTTTAGGGTTGACTTAGGTCCAAACCTGGATAGTAATATGGTCTGAGTAGTACTTATAAGTGGGGAGGCAACCCTCATCCTATGAACTAGCTTTTATTGTTGAGTTAGGCTCAAACCTAAATTCTAAGAATACAAAGTAAAGGTAGAGCGTTACACGCAACTAAAGTCTTATTGGGATGCCTAGAATTCATTCTCCCCTTCCCAATGCAGTAGAAACCAAAACCAAGGAATAAGACATTGAAGCAAACACTATCAGACGGGGAAGAGAATACCACAACCAAAAACGAAATCCAATTCGCAGGTTTGAGCCCCCACTAGTCTGATCTTTGGGGGGAGGTAAATGTAAATCCCTTTGTAAGTGTTCTTAGAGTCCGGAGGTTTTCCCTGCCTTGGACTGGGGCACCATCGGGCCTCATCCTAAATTTTATGTACAAAAAAAAAAAAGAAATCCAATCAAATACGCACAATTTACCCAAGCTGAAACTTAGTACTTCCTAGAGAAATGGGGATGTAAAATATACAAAACTCAATTACTATTCCTTTTTCCTTTATTATCCCAGCAGCAAAGTTTATCCAAAAACCCAAAATCCCTCCAAAGTCTCAAAATTATCACCAAAACGCATAAGATCATAAATGCTTTAATTTAGATAAGAAAAAATATATGATAAAATTAGGTTTAATTACTCTCCATATCCCCAAACTATTTGGAAATTTTTAAATAGGTCACTGAATTAAATTTATTTGTAATTGGGTCCCCGAACTTCTAAATAATTTATAATTGGATCCCTACATTTTAAACGTTTGTAATCAGGTCTCCGGACTTGTAAATAAATTGTAATTAGGTCCTTGGGGTAGGAGACATTTTAAAACTCTTTACTATTGTGAATGATCTAGTAATTCTACTAACCTCCAAGTTAGACAATAATCTTGGAAGGGGATTATAGGGTGCTCAAATTACAAGATTGTTTTGGTATTCCAAGGACCTAATTACAAATTATTTACAAGTTTATGGTCGCTATTACAAACGTTTAAAGTGTATGGACTCAATTATAAAGTATTTAGAAATTCAGAAACCCAATTACAAACTTTTTTAGTTTGGGGACCTATTTGAAAATTCCCAAATTGTTTAAGGACCTACAAAATAATTAAACCATAAAATTACTTAGAATTTGTAAAATACTTTATATTATTATCCAAACAATGTATTTTTTGACTAGGGATTTTAAATCCTCGTAAAAAATGCATTTCCCATTTACAATACTCCATCCAAACACACTCTAAAAGATTTTGAACATTTAGCTTTTGCCAATATTTGGAAGGCTTCCCTTTGGTAATCTTTGCCTCTTTGATAATTGTTAATACATGTCAATGTTGTGCAACTTGGATAATTGGTAATCATTGAATTTTCTCATGTGATTGATGTGCAGCTTTTGGTTCTAAAGAATTTGTTCAATTTTTTTTTTATTTCGTTGAACCAAAAGAAGTTTCTCCCCACTCTAGAAAAATCTCTTTAAAAATGAATAAATCTTCAATCTGGTTCCTGAATTTATAAAATCGTATCAATTTGGTCCCTGACATTTTTGAAATTTCAAAAACATCCTTGAAGTCTCAAAAGTTAAGCAATTCAGTCCCTTTAGCAGAGACCAAGTTGATACGAACATTATAATTTCAGGAACCAAATTAATACGATCTTACAAATTCAGAGATCAAATCTGCGATTTACTCCTTTAAAAATTCGTCTTTGATGTCGCGTCTAACCAATCTTTCGCCTTCTTTACCTGAACCCCTTTTATTTCTACTCATTTTCTTGCTCTTGTATACAATCGTCTGGACAATCTGGAATGAGTTGTCCATGAGCTCAGATCATTTATGGTTAGTGTAAATTCTGAAATAGTAGCTGGCAAAGCTAAATTTCATGATCTTCAGAATCTCTTGCACTCTCCTATATTTCACCTGGCTGATCCTTATGCTTCCAAACCAGACCAATAGTTATGTTTTGTGTTCTCCTTTGTAAATTTTATTTTGTTTTACGAACCTGTTATACACAACCAGTGATGCTTAATAAAATTAGGAGTTTCATTTAAGATTTGTGATCCGTTCTTTTTGTTGTGATGCTTATTTCTTTGTTATTTGCTTCTAAAGTTAAAAAGTAGGGTTGTTCGCGAATCAGTTTTGAGTCAAAAAGTCATTCAATCTAAAAATAAAAATGAGTTGTGGTTCGATTTGGACATGATTGATTTCTATATCAATTTTGAACCAATCTAATCTAATTAAAAGCGGTTTAGATTGAATTGGATGATTCAATTTTTATCAACACAATAATCAAAATAGAAGTCTATATAACACCAACGGATATAAGATTTAACATACTACAAGTAAAAACATAACAAACTAGCTATTGTTGCATATGTCGAACATGAACAAGAAAATAAGGCCAAGTTGCGAACTAGATCGCTCTCTTTAAGACATTTCGCGGCTCTGCCTGAAATGTGCAGTAGTGTATAGCCTCATCGTCCCCAGAATAAAACAGTCCACCACAACACTACAAGAATTCGCGCTAATACCGACGGCTAATTACCGACGTCCAAAAAGTCGTAAGTAAGTTCGTCATTTTCAACGGTCTAGGCCGTTAGAACCATGTAACTGTACAACTGATCAATTTTTCTACGGCCTTGGCCGTCGGTAACGTTACCTAGGACGAAGCCGTCAATAGGTCTGCTGGAAATTTTGGCGCAATTACGCGAGTATATTCTCCCACTAACTTACCGACGGCTTTTCCCGTCGGTAATGGTATTTATACGTTACCGTCGGTTAAAGTCGTCGATAATGAATAAATACCTTTACCGATGGGCATGGTCGTCGGTAAGCGTTTTGACGTTACTGACGACCTAGGCCATCGGTAAGGAAAAATACTCTTACCGACGGGCGTGGTCATCGGTAATCGTCGTTTGGAATTTCGCGCACAAACGGCTATTTTTAACGTTACCAACGGCGTAGGCCATCGATAACGAAAAAAATACCCTTACCGACGGCTCCGCCCTTCCGTAGGCCGTCGTTAAACATCATTATCACTAATACGCGCATCTATTCCCCATTTCACTTTGTCCCCTTTGCGGCCACTCTCTCTCTCTCAGAGCCCTTTCATTTTCCCCCTTCTTCTTCTTCTTCTTATTCTTCTTCTTCTTCTCCTTCTCCTTTTTTTGGCCAACCACCACCCAGCTTCTTTGCACCCTCCATACCGCGAGGGTCTCTGCAAAGGTAAGTCCTCTCCTTTTAATTTCTCTTCGTATTTCCTATTTCATTTTTCCTCCCTGACTATTCTCCCTCCTCTGCACAGGCGACACCACCACCACCACCATTCTTCTCCCTCTCAGGCGACACCACCACCGTTAGCTTCATCGCACAGGTAAATCTCTACTGCTTCCTCCTTTCTGTTTCTGGGTATGAATGTATGAACATATGTTCTGATTCTGCTTCTTCCTCGTCTCTGTATGTATGATGATTATGTTTCTATTTAATTTTGTCTCTGTTTCTGTTTCTGGGTATGAACATGAATGTATGCAATGATTCTGTTTCTATGATTTAATGTATGTTTGTAAGAATTTTGACTTTGTTATGTCTGATTAATGGTTCTGTTTTCTTGTTTAATGGATATATGTTTGAAGATTGTTTGACTCTGTTTTGTATAAACTTTTTTTTAAAAATAATTTAGAGTTACCGACGGCTCAGGCCGTCGGTAATTGGTGCAAAACATTAGGCGTAGGCGGTTACTGACGGCTTTGCTCGTCGGTAATGTTCTGACGGCTTTGCCCGTCTGTAACGTAAGGCCGTCGGTATGCATTACCGAGGAGCTTATTTTCAATGGATTTTTGGCAGTCGGCTTTTCTGTCGGAAAAGATCCATTACCTATTGCTTTTTGTCATTACCTACGGCTTATGGCCGTCGATAATGAGCTTTTTTCTTGTAATGCTAGGTTCTTCCTGCACATAAGAGAACACCAAAGAACACCCAACACACGCTATGCTACTCGAAAAACAGAAAAAGGACTAATAAAGCTTTTTGAGAATCTCTAATGTGCAACACCGATGTTATCTTTCCCAAAGCTTTGCCAAAACACGTTTTTCTAAGCAAAACCGAATTAAACCGGAGAATAAAGTGTTATAAACCAGTTTAATGGCTTAACAACAACTAAAAATGTACAGAAAATCAATTTTCAAAACGTGTACATCGATATAATAAAATCATACATCGATGTACTAAAATATTTTTTAGACTCAAAGGGGTTGTACATCGATGTACAATATTAGTACATCAATGTACAAAAATATTTCCAAACAAAAAATGTTAGTACATCAATGTACTAAAATATTATTTTTAACAAATCATATAACAAACCCCTACTTGATTTTTTAAAAACTAATTCATCGAGCAGTAAAGCAATACAACAAAAGATTGAGCATAAGCAATTGTATCCGTAGACTTGAACCATTACATAATGAAGATGTTTCAGATCATACTAGAGCAGCACGTAATCTCAAACTTTTTCTATGACAACATTATACACACAACTTTTCAGGGTGTAGTCTAATATCCTAGTATGGTGAATGTTCTAGAGAATTTTTCCCAAAATTTCATTGTAAGCGGCCTCACTTCCACATTCACATAGATGAGTCTATCAAGAATACTCTTGTAGATAGGTACCCCACTCCATAAAGAGTATGGAACTCATTAAGAATCAATCATTGATACAACCTTTTAACATTACAGGATATCATGTTATAAACATATGAATATGACTTAAAAGGATTTATCATTGCATGATTCTCAAATATCCTTATAAGTTGTTTTTACCCTTTGAACCTATTTCTAGGAATCTCCAGTCTATAGGTTGGGTTACCCTCATAAGAGACAACTCAATCTATAGGTATTAGTCTCATTCCTTTTGAGGTTTTAAATTTCTCTTGCTAATCCTTTCGTCAAAGGATCAACCAAATTTTCTTCAAACTTGACGTGATCATTCTCACATCTCCAGTAAAGAAAAACTCTCTAACTGTGTCATGCTTGCGACAAATTTGTCGCCACTTACCGTTATAATAACAGTTCTGAATCTTTGCAATAGTTGCGATATTATCGCAATGGATCAATATGGCTGGAATCGGTTTATCACACATAGGAATATCTGATAGCAGGTTTCTCAACCACGTTGCTTCCTCACTAGCAATTGCTAGTGCAATCAACTCTGACTCCATGGTAGATTATGCTAGTAAAGTCAGCCTTTTTAGATTTCCAAAAAACACCCCCATCTAAGCTAAAAATATAGCCATTGGTTGCCTTGGAATCATCTGAAAATGTATTCCAATCAACATCATTGTATCCGTCTTGGACAGTGGGAAACCTTTGATAATGTAATCTTAGGTTCATGATCCTTTTAAGGTACCTCATGGCCCTCTCAATAGCACATCGGTGCTCACTACTAGGACAGCTAGTCAACCTATAAAGTAACCCCACAGCATAAGCTATATCAGGCCTAGTGCAGCCAACAACATACCGAAGGCTACCAAGAATGCTCGTATACTCAAATTGATTAACATTGTCACCAGAGTTCTTGAACAACTTAACACTAGGATCATAGGGGGTACATGCTGGTTTACAATCAAAGTAATTATATTTCTTTACGATCTTCTCAATATAGTGAGATTAATTGATCCAAAGAAATTTCCTTTTTAGATCTAAAAATTTTAATTCCAAGAATTACATTACTTCACCAAGGTCCTTCATGTCAAATTTTTCACATAGAATATTTTTGACATTTTTTACAACATAAAAATTAGAACAAAGAATCAACAAGTCATCCACATAAAGCCAATAATAGTGCAACATTGTTATCCGATTTATAATATATGCACTTATCACTTTCGTAAATTTCAAATCCATATGAGATAGCTATTAGCATTTAAGATTGGGCTCAATTGAGGGAGTGACTTGATTTGTATTATAAGTTTGGGAGTTACTTTGTTATCCAAAAAGTATAGACAATTTGAATTCAAGCTTCGCAACTTATATACATTTCAATTGTTTTTATTTTGCCCTATGTGAGATTTTTATTCTCCAACACTCCCCCTCAAGTCCAACTGGAAGCCCAGTTGTGACTCGCTCAATTTAATTTTTTATTTTTCTTTTCTAGACTTGTACTCATTTTTTTTAGCTTCAGAGGCCTCAGGACCATTTTTTATTTTCCTTTTTTTGGGTTTTCTGGCCTTGTGCCATTTTTTTTTTTAGTCAAAGGCCTCGGTTTTTTTTTTTGTTAATGGACCTTGATACCATAGTAGCGTTTTGAGATTGGGACCAATTGAGAGAGTGACTTGATTTGTATAATAAGTTTGGGAGTTACTTTGTTATCTAAAAAGTCTAGACAATTTGAATTAAAGCTTCCCAACTTATATACATTTCAATTGTCTTTATTTTGCCATATGTGGGACTTTTATTCTCCAACAATAGCTAGATTATCAAACCTCTCATACCACAGCTTAGGTGCTTGTTTTAAGCAATACAAAGATTTATTCAATTTGTATACTTTATTTTCCTAGGCAGAAACAATAAAACCGTCTAGTTGATTCATATAAATTTATTTTTCTAATTCACCATTTAAAAAATAGTTTTTACATCCATTTGATGCATCATGCACAACAACAAGAGATAACAACACACAAATAGACGTAAGTCTAGATACAGGTGAAAACGTGTCAAAGAAATTTATGTTTTTTCTTTGCCTATATCCTTTGGCTACTAATCTAGCCTTAAACTTATTAGTTGTTCCATCAGGCTTTAACTTCTTTTTAAGAATCAATTTACATCTTATAATCTTGCACCCAGGAGGTAAATCTACTTGGTTCTCATGTTTTATTAGACTCAAGAGAGTCCATTTCGTCATTTATAGCTTCTTGCCAAAAATTGGCATCTATAGAGGACAAGGCCTCCTGAATTAAGAAAGGATCCTCCTCTAAGTTATAGGTATAAAAATCAGGACCAAAGTCCTTAGCCACATGTGCTCTTTTACTTCTTCTATGTTCAAAAGATATTTCATTATTAGAATCAACTCTTCTAATTATTGGTGCATTATTAGAAGTAGAACTCCCACTATTTTTCAATTTAAACGGAAAACTGTCTAAAAAAAAATTAGCATCATTTGATTCAATAACAATTTTCTCATTTAAATCACAAAATCTATAAGGTTTGCTATTAATACATAGCCTATGAAAACACATTCATATGTTCTATTTGCTAGTTTTTTCATTCAGGATCCACAATCCTAACATAAGCCAAACAACTGCAAGTCCTAAGATAGGATTAATTTGGTTTCTTATTTTTAAACATTTCATAAGGGGAAATTTTCCTATTTAATCTAGGTACTTTATTAAGCACATTACATACATTTAGCAAAATTTCACCCCAAACAAAAGATACAACACCATAATGAAGTTAACTAGCAACAACATATTCAACAAAGATTCTATTTTTTTCCCTTCGGTTTTACCATTCATTTGAGGAGGATATGGTGCAATTTTCTCATGAATAATTTCATGGGAACTGTAAAAGTTATTATAAATTTCATAATCATATTTTGTTTCTCTATCACTTTGCAATCTCTTTATTTTCTTACTTTATTGATTTTCAAATTCAAAAACAAATAATGTAAGCATATCCAAAGCATCACTTTTATTTTTCATAAGGTATACATATGTGAAATTAGAGCAACGATCAATAAAAGTGATAAAAAATTGTTTTCCATTTCTAGTTAACACTCCATCAAATTCACATGTTTCAAAATCATTTACAGATAATTTAGGAATAATTCCAAATTACTCATATTTTTAATTATTCGTTTATTAAAATGACGAATTCTAGAATGCCAAACATTAGAAGTACACAACATGTAAGAAAAAACAACTTTATTCATTTCAATATTCAATTTAAACATTCCATCAATAGCATAACTCTTCCCCACAAAAATATTATTTTTTGTAAGGGTATATAAATCAACCCTGATGGTTTGAATAAACCCAGCTTTGTTGAGGAGATAACCCGAAACTAAGTTATTTCTCAGATCATCTCCGGAGTATGCATCAAATCTTTAAGAATCACAATCTTTTCAGAGGTAAACTTCAATTTCACATATCATGTCCCAACAATAACAATGGTGTGGGAATCTCCCAACAACACTTTCTGGTTCTCAGCAACAGAATAGGACTTAAACAGATACCTATCATAGCAGACGTGGCGTATTGCGCCAGTGTCTACCCACCACCCATTGGATCCACCAACAATATTGATTTCAGAAATCATAATAATAAGTTGGTCCCAAGTAAGGTTCGCCTGTAGGGCAAGACGACCCTTAAGGCAGCAGTTCCTCGCTAAATGATTAGGCTTACCATAGTTATATAAATAGTTAAACTATCCCTAGGGGGTTTCTGCCCATTCTGATTCTGATTACCATTCTTGTTGTTGTTGTTCTGCTTACAATTTTCATATTTCCTATTTTTACCTTTCGGTTTCAGGATAATAGAAGTGGATTTGACAATAGCAAGAACTTCCTCTTTTTAATCTTGTTTTCGGGCTTCCTCCTCTAGATGCAGTTGAGTAATCAAGCTCTCTAGGGAGAACTCGTTGGTTTATGCCTGAGGATGTTTTTAAAATCTTTCCATCTGGGGGTAGCTTATCAATTACTACAGCCAACTGGAATTGTTCATCTAAAGACATACCTTCAGAGACAATTTCATGAGCAATCTTCTGGAATTCATGGGATTTGGCTTCTACAGATTTGTCATTCGTCATTTGATACTTGAGGTAACGGCTGACAACATATTTCTTTGTTCCAACCTCTTCAGTGTCATACTTCTTCTGTAGCACCTTCCATACATCCTTGGCAGTGGTATGTGTACTATAATAGTCATAAAAATCATCAGATAAACCATTTACTATAAAGTTCTTACACATGAAGTCTTTATCATTCTAGGTCTCCAGTTCCTTCTATTGAGCATTAGTAGGATTTTCTGATAGAACAAGCTTGTTAGTAGTGAGAACAGAGACGACTTTGTGCATAGTTAGGAAGAACAACATCTTCTGTTTCCATCTCTTGTAGTGAGCGCCTTCGTTAGACATGGAAGAAAATAACTTGTGTTAAAATTATTGCTGCAGATATCGAACACGAACAAGAAAATAAGGCTGAGTCACGGACTAGGTCACTATTTATAAGATGTTTCACAACTCTTGCTGAAATTGAAAGAAATGTATAGCTTTGTCGTCTCCAGAATAAAACAACCCATCAGAAGGTTCTCCCTGCACAAAAGAGAACCACCAAACGAACACCCAACACACGCTATATTGCTCAAAAAACAGAAAGAGGACTCAGAAAGCTTTTTGAGAATTCTCTAATGTGTCACACAAATGTTATCTTTTCCAAAACTCAGCCAAAACACGTTTTTATAAGTAAAATTGAGTTAAACCAGATAATAAAGTGTCATAAACCGGTTTAATGGCTTCACAACGACTAAAAATCGTATAGATAATAAACGTTCAAAACGTGTACATTGATGGACTAAAATGTTTTTCAGACTGAAAAGGTTTGTGCATCGATGTACAATATTAGTACATCCATTTATAAAAATATTTCCTAAAAAAATGTTTGTACATTAATGTAAAAAATTAGTACATCAATGTGCTGAAATATTATTTTTAACAAATCATACAATACTAACAAGTATGAATTTTATGTTTGGAATATAAAAAATAGTAAAAAATTACATCGCATCAAACTAATAAGTGTTATTAGGGAAACAAACACCAACAAATAGTAGTCTAATACAACATCATATACTAATAACAAAATAAATAAGTATTAAATTTTATATATGTAGTTCGGTCCGGTTTTAAAAAAAAGAAACCGAAAACCGAACCGATCGATTTTCACAAAATGTGATCCAAAAAAATTGGTTTTAATCGTTTTTGATTTTTTTGGATGGGTTTTCGATTTTTTATTTGATTGGTTTAGATGTGAACACATAAGCTATAAGGTATACGCTACCTCTATTAGTTTATTAAATAAGAGTTTTTTTATAAAAAAAAACTCTTTTACCAAACAACTCTAGTAGCTTTTTTTGGATCAAATAAGCTACTTGACTAGCTTATAAGCTACCTTGCCAAACACACTCATTATTTATTAAACACACTTATTATTTATTGAATTTTGCTATATCCTCCTATAAAGTCCTCCTACTGTCCTCCTAATATTAAATAAATAAATTATTAATTAAAAAAATAATACATTCAATGTCTCGAGAATATGTAAAAAATTAATATTTTCTATATTTAGTAAGTAGAAGGACTAGTACGAGGATTGCCCAGGAAGATTTAAAATTATTCTTTTTTATTAGCTTTCTTAATCTTTTTGCAAAAACCTTAAAATAATAGGTATTATGAAAAAATATAGTACTTTAAAAAAAATTAATGTTATGTGATCATATCCTGATACAAAATGCTTCTATTAATCCTTGTGCTACTAAATAAAGAAAATATTAAATGAAAAGGTATTCTATTCAATGTCTTGAAAATATAAAAAGAAAAACATTCAATATTTCTTTATTTGGTAAGTAGGGGGATTAGTATAAGGATAGACTATTAGGATTTTAAAGTTATTCTCAAAAAAATTATTTTGTTTCAATTTATCTATCACTTTAGAAAATAAAAAAGTACTAAATATATTTTTTATATCATTATATTTTTTCTTGATATCACCACGTAATAAAATCAGAGAATTCTAGTAGAATAAAATATACAATATTTTAAATATTTCAATATAGAGTAGTTTAGTCAAATATTACATATCTTAAATTTGGGGCTATTTAATAATTTCTTATAGCTTTGTACATTGAATGACACTTATTTTGAATAAGAGGGACTAAATGTTTGACTCATTTATTTCTTTTTTTTCGTGACCAGACTCATTTACTTTAGGTCTTCACAATATGTATCTAGTAATTAGGCTCCAATAGTAGCTCTGCGCAATCAAACCAAATGTTTCTCTAAACTCATTTCAATCTTGAAAAAGTTTGAAGTCATCTTTAGTTTTCAACTTTGCATTTGTTTGGATGCACGTCCATTGCCTCTTAAACATACGTTCAACTGAAACTACAATATATAGCTTATGCGTCGCCAACGTGTTTTTGGATTGTCAAACATATACTTTGTCCACACATTAAAATATAAATAAAACATATAATAAATGGGACCTAATAAACTAAATCATCAATATATATATATATATATATATATATATATATATATATATATATATATATATATATATATATATATAATCATCGTGAATGGTTTCCCACCTCCGTCCACACCAAGCACCACTACCAGAGCAAGCCACCCTACTTGTATAATTTTTTCTGTGGGCTTAGCAAATTGTGGGTTTGAGTGGAAATTCACTATGGCTGGATCTAGAACCGAGGAACAAGTTTCTAAAATTTTGGTAGATGAAGAGAAAAATAGAACTGTGTTTGCTCAAGCTAGGAAAGACATTGTGGATATATGTCCTACTAAGCTTCTTAAAACTTGCCCTTGGGTTTAATTATGGGCTTGCTGTTAAGGAATTATTAGAGATATAGGTGTAGCTACTACTATATAAGCCACCTGTTATAAAACATGATAGAGCCCATAGGGGAAGGAGTAATTGAGAGAAATAAGATAAATGTATTGATTAGAATCAGTAATAATATAATGTGTAAAAGTGAGTTACAAAGAGACAACCAAGTGGCTTATATAGTAGTAGCTACACCTATATCCCTAATAGCCTTCCGAGAGTTGGAAGTGCAGATTAGCACTACCGGCTTGGGATGAGTAGTACAATCAAGAAAAATAAAAGACAACCGATCAAATGAAACAAAATACAAGTTGTAATCACGACAACACATCAAGGAAAGCATACAAAGAAAGTGGTAGTGGTTGAGGTGCATAACTCCTAGAAGTCTTCGACCTATTTCTGGACCCTTTCGAACTTCTTTCAGCATCTCCGCAACACTCACTCCAAAAGGTTACAACGCTTAACTACCAAGCAGAAACTATATCTCAAACTTTAACCACTTAGCAGAAACAAATCAAAGAACCAATGCTAACGTGGCTTAACCACCAACCGCATAATCTTACAACAAAGCCAAATCAAGGCTAAATCAATCGTCAGTAAGAAACAGCCAAACCCAAACAATTTCCAAGGAGATTGAATTTGTCTTCAAAGAGGACAAATCACATGCACATGGTGAGCATCAAAACTAAACTCAACCAACAACAAGGGACCAATGTTTAACAACAACCAAACTCCATTAAAAAAAAAAAGAATCGATGCATCAAATAAGTAAACCAAGAACAGAAACCGAAGAACACCAAGAAAAGAAAGCAACCATCATCAAGCAGGCCTTGCCAATACAGGTAAATGCCATATAGATTGCACAGTAACACAAGGGTCACTATCCCAGTAGCATCCTTTTGCCTTGCACTATCAGCCGCAGATCGCACCAATCGAACTATGTAGATAAGCAATACTGATAAATATATTGTGCCATAAGAAGGACCAAAAACATTTCATAGAGAAGTTCTAATCCTCCGCCTAGGAGTTTCATCGTCCTTGTCAAATCACACACCATTAGAATAGAGCGAAAACAATGAAAACTTCATCAAGAACTGTAACACCCCGATTTTTCGTGCCTTCTAAGGACGATAAACTCAATTAATGAGTTTATATTTTTATCTGTATTATAGAAAATGATTTTGGGAAAACTAAAATCATATTCTTGTCTCATATAATCGTAGGAGCCTACGGTTAAGTTTTGAGCCGAAAACTCAAACAAAAGCCGATCTATGTTTTTTCAGATGATAGTGTTTTTCTACTATCATGACCTAATCTTGACTAACGGACGAGACCATTAGTCTTAGAATTCGATCCTCTATCTTTTTCCTAAAATGTGTCTTGATGTCCAAAATATAAATAATATTTTATATTCAGGCCGATAATCGATCGGGGAGAAGATTCGAGCGGTCTTAGGGTTTTTCGAGACCCACGATCAGATGTTTTTCATGCCAGAATTGTATCAAGATATTTGAGGACTCATACCAGTGTCATAATGATTCCAAATATCGGGACGTGAATTGACCAAATTGCCCTTGGTTAATTTTTTATTACTAATTACCCCTCCTATTATTAAAGTCTTAAACAATAAATATCTCTCAACTTTCACTCTTATCCTCCCATTTTATTTTCTCTTTTTCGGCAGCCCCCTCCCCCCAAATACCTCATCTTCTCTTCTTTCTCTCCTTTCTCTTTTCCTCTCATAAAACCTCCATTTTTGAAGGCTTCAAGCTTAGATTTTATTGAATCAATCTTCACCAATTTTGGAGTAGATCATCATAGGAGGTAGTATTCCATCTCTATCTCTCTCAATCTCTCCTTTCTCTCCTCCATTTTTCATGATCAAAGGTATTAGGGTTTTGTCTCTAAAATCTTTAAAAATCCATGAAAAATTGTAGGATCTGTACCAAACCAATTTCTATGGCCTAGGTTCATGACATACTTGTATGGTCCAAGAGCTTAGAGCCAAGAAATCTCCCTAGCTATATTTTCTAAGAGGAGGCCGAAACCCCCCTATGTGTGTAGGGTTGGGTTTCGGTTGGTTTTTGATGTTCTGATCTGATATCCAGGGCTGTCACACTTAGTTAGGGTGTTATCCAGAAAATGAGAAATTTTGAAGCTCCCTAGCTATTTTTAGTGTAATAGGGCCGAATCCTAGGGGTGGTGCATTAGGAGAAATCTTTGTTTTGTGAGTTAATGCCGTTATGGTTTGTGTGTATGTAGTGATCGGCAACGTGCTGGGCCGGTGATCAAGTTGATCTGGTGTTCATAACTTAACTGGAAACTACAAGAGGTAAGGGGATAAACCTGAGGAACTCCATTTCCGACAGCTATGTGCTGCATCGGTGTTTGTATTGTATTTAAATACTCTGTATCTGATTGTTGGTTGATTGTGTGGTTTAATGTTGTTGATTTGAATATGTATGATATAACTGCTGACATATTTGAATATATGCTATAATTGTTGAATGATTATATGGATGTATCGTGTGCCCTGCTGTGGGATTTAAGGCATTAGAGGACCTAATTTTGATTAGGATCCGACATCGTGCAACTTAAAAGCTTTAAAAGTCTAAAATGTATTTTAATAATGAAAAATCGAAGTTTCAAGTAAATAGGGCATTAGAAACCTTCAATTGTCCCAAATTGATAAAGTTGACCTGTTGAGAAAAAAGTATTTTAAGAAATGTGGTTTTCAAAGTTATATTGAGTTTATTCAAGAAAAAGGGTTTTGAAAGCTTTGTTTTAAGTTCGTATTTCACCGAAAAACAATGAAAGAAAAAGAAATGGTCTTTAGACCAAGATTTGTTTTATACTAAACCGATCCCGATGACTTTGTGTAAGTATCAGAGATTTGGGTTTTTGATTTTCAAGTTTTCAAGAAAAGTGGTTTTAAAGTTTAGAAACTGAAAACCGAGACGTCGGGGTTCTAGGGTTCTGCAGAACACGTGGATCAAGGATCCGTGTTAATTTGTGGTCCTGTCGGCTTAGGGATGATCTTTGTGGTCCTGTAAGCTTAAGGATGTTTTTATGATCTTGAATCCAACGTCCTAGACTGGTGCATCGGTTAGGGATGTTTGGGATTTGAGTTGTTTTTGGACTAAATGTCCTGTTTTGAGAAAATGTTTTTGAGGCTTAAAGAGTCTAAGACCTTATAGTGGTTGTTAGCGTTGATGCTGCAACGAGGAAATATTGATGCGACAAAGATCAATTATCAGAAACTAGATAGTTTCTCATGCATTTTGTGTGTTGGGTAGACGTGCCGTGAAATGGGGGACCTTGATAGGCAAGGGGAACCTGAGATGACTTAATGTCATTATGTAACATTGTGCCTTGATAGACAATGATGTCATACGAGCCAGGGAGAGTGTATTGTGCCCAGTGAAGAGGACAATATAGTATGACTTATACATCGTGAGTACCACTGACATGCGCGTCCATGTATTATTTCCTGGAAGGTTACATGCTCACGTTTGGCCGAATGTTGATTCTGGCGTTTGTTATTGTATCCTGCGGGGCAATAACGTTGAGTCCAATCAACTCGTGTTTATGGTGTTGGGATTTCCGGAAATCTAGTTTGAATATTAGTTGAGATATCTGGAAGTGCCATGCATACGTTTAGGGAATAACGTTGATTGTGGGGTACGAAGCCCTTGTGCCTTTACTGCTATTAGTACTTGATTATACATGCTATATTAGGTGATGTATGATGATTTGAGTGAGTCACATTATATGAATCTGCTGTTTGGATTGGGCATATAGTTGTCGTTTTTGGATTCATATATTGGTTTCTCACCCTTGCATGTTTTCTGGACTGGTTTGTCCTTTTGGTATATATGTTATATACTGTTTACAGATGGAGCCAATGCCAGACCACCTTGTGCACTCGGGGATGCGTGCCCTGGTTTTTGAGCGGAGGACTGACCCAGCTGCGTGGGTTATTCACCCGGGAGTGGAAAGCGCAGCATACACAGGACCAATCTGCACCGTGAGCGGGACGACGGAGACGGGACCTCGCAAGAGTACCCGCACTGTGGAGACGGTCCAGGTACCTCTACCTCCCATTGGGATGATGCTGCAGGCCTTTATTCAGCAGGGAGTGATCGAGCATTTAGCCCCCGCAGCAGCAGCCACCACAGACACCTCCCCCGCTTTTTGTTTTGGTAGCGGGCGAGCATGTAGTGGAGGACGTAGAGGAGGAGGAGGAAGACCCTGAGGAGGATCCTCAGGAGGACCCGGAGTATCATCCTTTGGATGCTCCCGAGCCTCATCCACAGGAGAACGGGAACGTAGGTTCCCAAGGTTCTTCTCCTGGTTCTAGCATTGGACCTCCCTTTTGAGGATTGTCCAATGGCTTCCATTAGTTGGACCAGCTTAGGGTGTAGACTTTCTTTGAGGCAGCGGTTTTTGGTAGTCTGTTAACGGCTACTGATGGCCATAGGTTTTAGAGATATGGTTCCAGATTGTCGCTGCCTAGTTTATAGCTTTGTAGGAGTTTATCTTTTGTCTTTCTTTTGTAAAGGGACGTGTTGTCCATAGCTTTAGTGGATGCATATATATATTGTTATATATGAGTATTTCTGTTTCTTTTGGAGTGGTAATTTCATGAATAATAAATAAGAAAAAATTTTATCACGATTTTTAGGACTCAATGAAAATAAATGAATCGTTTTCCGAAAGTAAAACCAGCAAATTTTATTTATCGTTTTAATGTAAGTTTGGGTTACAAAAAGTGGCATGGGTTTTAAGGGTGTCACATTAGTGGTATCCGAGCTGGTCGAGTCTTTCGGGAATCTTTGGGGAATAGGTCTGTTGTGTTGATGTTGTGTGATCTCTGTATCGCGAGGCGAGCTAGTGTTTCGCGTCGCGAGCCCGAGAAGTTGTGTTTTGCTTCTTAGGCATGTTCTCTGTATCGCGAGGCGAACGGGATTTCGCGTCGCGAGGCAGGGAAGTTGTGTTTTGCTTCTCCGGCATGTTCTCTGTATCGCGAGGCGAACTGGATTTCGCGTTGCGAGGCAGAGAAGTTGTGTTTTGCTTCTCCGACATGTTCTCTGTATCGCGAGGCGAACGGGATTTCGCGTCGCGAGGCAGAAGAGTCGTGTTTTGCTTCTCAGGCATGTTCTCTGTATCGCGAGGCGAGCTAGTGTTTCGCACCGCGAGGCAGAGAGGTTGTGTTTTGTTTCTCAGACAGGCTTCCTGGATCGCGAAGCGAAATGATGTTCGCGTCGCGAGCCCGAGGAGCTGTTCTTTGCTCCTCAGGCAGACTCTCTGGGTCGCGTGGCGAGAATATGTCTCGCGTCGCGATGCCGAGAGTTGGGATGTTACTACTCGGGCTGACCCACTGTCTCGCGTCGCGAGGTTAAGGTCGCCTGGCGAGTAACTGGTTTCTGTTCTTCTTTTTATTTCCTTTTTGGAAATAATGCATGTTTATAACTGCTTATTTGCTTTATTTTCTGGTTGCTATTTGACTGACTTTGGGCCTTGTAGGTCAGATATGGAACTAGAATTTGGAGCGGAAGTAGGACGTGGACAAGGACGTGGACGTGGTCGTGGCCGTGGTCGCGGTAGGGGAGCTGGTGTCCAAGCTGGGGATGTTGCGGGAGCAACTGGAATGGATTTTGCTGCTCAGGCAATGGCAAACATGGCTGCGGCTATTGCTGTCCAGACTGCAACCATGAACGCCCACAATGCTCAAGAACAACTTCGTGCTGACCAGGCCGCTGAGGGCCGAAGCTTGACTACTTTCAGGCGTCAGAATCCGCCACAATTTTCTGGTGACGTGGATCCTGAGAAAGCTAATCTTTGGATTCATGAAATCGAGAAAATTTTCGAGTTGGTATGTAGTCCAAAAGAAGTAAAGGTACCATATGCCACATTCCTACTGATAGGAGATGCGGAATATTGGTGGAAGGGAACAAAGCAACTGCTGGAGGCCAATCATGAAGTGATTTCGTGGGCACTTTTCAAGGATCGCTTCTTGGGAAAGTATTTCCCTCAAAGTGCAAAAGCAGAGAAGGAACAGAAATTCTTGCGACTGCAACAGAGAGACGTATCAGTCAGGGAATACGCGGCTAAGTTTGAGTCGTTGGTCAAGTACTTCCGATTTTTCCAAAATAATCCTGAGGAAGATTGGAAATGCGAAGCTTTTGAGAGAGGACTGTGGTATGAGATCAAAGAATCGGTGTTACCGCAAGGAATCCGGAATTTCCAAGCGCTCGTTGAGAAGAGTAGACAGATAGAGTTGATGAAGCGTGGGAGAGATAATAGGGGAAGCGTCGGAGGACCTTTCCGATACAAGGGTCAATATCAGGACCAGAGAGGGAAACAAAGTCAGAAGAAACCATATTCTCGACCCCCTGGGAACTTTCAGAAACAACCTTATCGACCTGTTGCTCGTGCATCGGGCAGTGGAGGTCAAGGAGGGCAGAATCAAGGGAGGAAGTGTTTTAAGTGCGAAGATCCATCGTATTTGGCGAACAACTGTACCTTGAGGAATGACCATTGCTACCGTTATGGACAACCTGGACATTTTGCCAAGGATTGTAAAGTACAGAATCCAGTCCAAGCTGCGGACAGAAATGGTGGAACCAAACGACCGACGGATAGGGGAAGAGTTTATACCCTATGTGGTGCTGAGGCTTCGAACTCCGAAGATCTGATACAGGGTGTATGCGACATAGACGGTAATCTCTTATTAGTTCTCTTTGATTCAGGTGCAACCCATTCATTCATTTCCATGGATTATGTGAAACGTTTAGAACTATCTGTTTCTTCTTTGTCGTTTGATTTAATTGTTTCTACACCAACTGCTGAATCTGTTGTTGTGAATTCTATATGTCTGAACTGTCCTATCGTTATTCAGGATAGACATTTTCTTGTTGATCTAATATGCTTGCCTTTAATACAATTAGATGTAATTTTGGGCATGGATTGGTTATCTTCCAACCAGATCCTATTAGATTGTGCACATAAAACTCTAGTTTTTCCTAGTATTGAGAATTCTGGATTTTTAACCGCCAACCACGTTAGAACTTCTTCGAAAGAAGGAGATCCGAAATACGTGCTTTTATCCAACTTAGAAGTCGAGGGGAAGATCGAGCTGAGTCAGATGCCTGTTGCGAGGGATTTTCCTGAGGTGTTTCCGGATGATGTTCCAGGTTTGCCGCCTGTGAGGGACATAGAATTCTCCATCAATCTGATTCCTGGAACTGGACCGATATCGATTGCTGCATATCGAATGTCACCTACTGAGCTTGTTGAGTTGAAAACACAAGTTGAGGACCTGTTGTTAAAGCAGTTCATTAGACCAAGCGTTTCGCCATGGGGAGCGCCAGTTCTCTTAGTGAGAAAGAAAGACGGAGGTTCGAGACTTTGCGTGGACTTTCGTCAGCTGAACAAAGTTACAATCAAGAACAAGTATCCGTTACCTAGGATTGATGACCTGATGGATCAATTGCGAGGAGCTTCTGTTTTCTCAAAGATCGACTTAAGGTCGGGATACCACCAGATTCAAGTGAAAACGGAGGATATACCAAAGACCGCTTTTAGAACTCGTTACGGACATTACGAGTATCTCGTGATGCCTTTTGGAGTGACGAACACACCTGCTGTTTTCATGGGCTACATGAATCGGATTTTTCGTCCGTTTCTTGATAAGTTTGTTGTCGTGTTCATCGACGATATTCTGGTTTATTCTAAGAATCGTGAGTAACACGAGGAGCATTTACGGCAAGTTCTTCAAGTTTTGCGGGAGAAGATGTTGTATGCGAAACTCTCTAAGTGTGAGTTTTGGCTAGAAGAAGTCGGATTTTTGGGTCATGTTATCACAAAACAAGGAATTTCTGTGGACCCTGCTAAAGTAGAAGCTGTACTTTCTTAGGAAAAGCCAAAGACTGTGACAGAGATAAGAAGTTTTGTGGGATTAGCCGGTTACTACCGAAGATTTATTGAGGGATTTTCCAAGATTGTGTCACCGTTGACCCAACTGACGAGGAAAGACCAAACTTTTGTTTGGACTGATCAGTGTGAAGAAAGTTTCCAAAGGATTAAGGAGCTTTTGACGACTTCACCAGTGTTGATACTTCCAGAACCGAGTGAACCTTATGAAGTATACTGTGATGCTTCACATCAAGGTTTAGGTTGTGTGTTGATGCAACACCGCAAGGTGGTGGCTTACGCATCACGGCAGTTAAAGATTCATGAAATGAACTATCCCACACATGACCTAGAATTAGCTGCAGTTGTTTTTGCACTAAAGATATGGAGACATCATTTGTACGGTGCAAAGTTTGACGTCTTTAGTGACCACAAGAGTTTAAAATATCTGTTTGATCAGAAGGAGCTCAATATGAGGCAACGACGATGGATGGAGTTTTTAAAGGATTACGACTTAACGTTGCAATACCATCCAGGGAAGGTGAACGTCGTGGCAGATGCTTTGAGCCGGAAAGCCATTCATATTTCAACTATGATGGTGAGAGAATTGAAACTGATTGAGGAGTTCCGTGATTTAAGTTTGGGGTTGGAGATAAGCCCTAAGAAATTAAGCTTTGGAATGTTGAAGATCTCCAATGGATTAATGGACGAGATACGTGAACAACAAGCTACGGATCAATCTCTCCAAGAGAAAAAGATGTTGGTGGAACAAGGGAGAGCTAATGAGTTTAGCTTGGGAACAAACGGGATTTTAAAGTGTAATGGACGAGTCTGTGTACCCAACAACCCTGAGATGAGAAAGATGATTCTAGAAGAATCCCACAAGAGTGGATTAAGCATTCATCCTGGTGCAACCAAAATGTATCAGGATATGAAACAAAGATTCTGGTGGCCAGGCATGAAGAAACAAGTTGCAGAATACGTTGCATCGTGTCTAACTTGTTAGAAAGCTAAAGTAGAACATCAGAGACCTGGAGGGATGCTGCAATCCCTAGATGTACCGGAGTGGAAATGGGAGAGTATCTCTATGGATTTCGTAGTAAGTTTACCCCGAACATCGAAGAATTTCGATTCGATTTGGGTAATCGTGGATAGGTTGACGAAATCGGCACATTTCTTACCTGTCAAAACGAACTACACAGTAGCGAAACTGACTGAGGTGTATAAAAGAGAAGTGATTAGATTGCATGGAATACCCTCAAGTATTGTTTCGGATCGAGACCCGAAGTTTACATCGCGTTTTTGGGAAAGCTTGCACCAAGCTTTGGGAACCAAACTACGCCTAAGTTCAGCATATCATCCTCAGACGGATGGGCAAACAGAAAGAACGATTCAATCGTTAGAGGATTTGCTAAGAGCTTGCATGTTGGATAATCGAGGAAGTTGGGACGAACTGTTACCTCTGATTGAATTCACGTATAATAACAGTTATCACTCAAGCATAGGAATGGCACCCTATGAGGCTCTATATGGGAGGAAAGGTCAAACTCCTCTTTGTTGGTATCATGATGGAGAGAGTGCAATTCTAGGACCCGAGGTTGTGCAACAGACGACTGATAAAGTCAAACAGATTCGTGAAAGGATGAGGACATCTCAGAGCAGGCAGAAGAGTTACTCGGATAAGCGAAGACGACCTCTCGAATTTCAAGAAGGCGATCATGTGTTTCTGAGAGTCAATCCAACGACTAGGGTAGGTCGGGTAATGAAATCCAAAAAACTCACTCCTAAATTCATTGGACCATACCAAATTCTTCGGCGTATTGGTCCAGTAGCGTACCAAATTGCTTTACCTCCTTTTCTTTCAAATTTACACAATGTTTTTCATGTTTCACAATTAAGGAAGTATATTCCTGATCCATCTCATGTAACTGAACCTGATCGAGTACCTTTGAAAGAGAACCTGTCTTATGAGACTGCACCTGTAAGGATCGAGGACAAGAGAGTCAGACAACTGAGGGGAAAACAAATCTCTTTAGTCAAGGTTATTTGGGATGATACAACTGGAGAAGCAACTTGGGAGACTGAGGACAAGATCAGAGAGCAATATCCTTATCTGTTCACAGGTATGTAATTTCGAGGACGAAATTATTTTAAGGGGGATAGTAATGTAACACCCTGATTTTTCGTGCCTTCTAAGGACGATAAACTCAATTAATGAGTTTATATTTTTATCTGTGTTATAGAAAATGATTTTGGGAAAACTAAAATCATATTCTTGTTTCATATAATCGTAGGAGCCTACGGTTAAGTTTTGAGCCGAAAACTCAAACAAAAGCTGATCTATGTTTTTTCAGATGATAGTGTTTTTCTACTATCATGACCTAATCTTGACTAACGGACGAGACCATTAGTCTTAGAATTCGATCCTCTATCTTTTTCCTAAAATGTGTCCTGATGTCCAAAATATAAATAATATTTTATATTCGGGCCGATAATCGATCGGGGAGACGATTCGAGCTGTCTTAGGGTTTTTCGAGACCCACGATCAGATGTTTTTCATGCCAGAATTGTATCAAGATATTTGAGGACTCATACCAGTGTCATAATGATTCCAAATATCGGGACGTGAATTGATCAAATTGCCCTTGGTTAATTTTTATTACTAATTACCCCTCCTATTATTAAAGTCTTAAACCATAAATATCTCTCAACTTTCACTCTTATCCTCCCATTTTCTTTTCTCTTTTTCGACAGCCCCCTCCCCCCAAATACCTCATCTTCTCTTCTTTCTCTCCTTTCTCTTTTCCTCTCATAAAACCTCCATTTTTGAAGGCTTCAAGCTTAGATTTTCTTGAAGCAATCTTCACCATTTTTGGAGTAGATCATCATAGGAGGTAGTATTCCATCTCTATCTCTCTCAATCTCTCCTTTCTCTCCTCCATTTTTCATGATCAAAGGTGTTAGGGTTTTGTCTCTAAAATCTTTAAAAATCCATGAAAAATTGTAGGAAAATCGTATCTGTACCAAACCAATTTCTATGGCCTAGGTTCATGACATACTTGTATGGTCCAAGAGCTTAGAGCCAAGAAATCTCCCTAGCTATATTTTCTAAGAGGAGGCCGAAACCCCCCTATGTGTGTAGGGTAGGGTTTTGGTTGGTTTTTGATGTTCTGATCTGATATCCAGGGCTGTCACACTTAGTTAGGGTGCTATCCAGAAAATGAGAAATTTTGAAGCTCCCTAGCTATTTTTAGTGTAATAGGGCCGAATCCTAGGGGTGGTGCACTAGGAGAAATCTTTGTTTTGTGAGTTAATGCCGTTATGGTTTGTGTGTATGTAGTGATCGGCAACGTGCTGGGCCGGTGATCAAGTTGATCTGGTGTTCATAACTTAACTGGAAACTACAAGAGGTAAGGGGATAAACCTGAGGAACTCCATTTCCGACAGCTATGTGCTGCATCGGTGTTTGTATTGTATTTAAATACTCTGTATTTGATTGTTGGTTGATTGTGTGGTTTAATGTTGTTGATTTGAATATGTATGATATAACTGCTGATATATTTGAATATATGCTATAATTGTTGAATGATTATATGGATGTATCGTGTGCCCTGCTGTGGGATTTAAGGCATTAGAGGACCTAATTTTGATTAGGATCCGACATCGTGCAACTTAAAAGCTTTAAAAGTCTGAAATGTATTTTAATAATGAAAAATCGAAGTTTCAAGTAAATAGGGCATTAGAAACCTTCAATTGTCCCAAATTGATAAAGTTGACCTGTTGAGAAAAAAGTATTTTAAGAAATGTGGTTTTCAAAGTTATATTGAGTTTATTCAAGAAAAAGGGTTTTGAAAGCTTTGTTTTAAGTTCGTATTTCACCGAAAAACAATGAAAGAAAAAGAAATGGTCTTTAGACCAAGATTTGTTTTATACTAAACCGACCCCGATGACTTTGTGTAAGTATCGGAGATTTGGGTTTTTGATTTTCAAGTTTTCAAGAAAAGTGGTTTTAAAGTTTAGAAACTGAAAACCGAGACGTCGGGGTTCTAGGGTTCTGCAGAACACGTGGATCAAGGATCCGTGTTAGTTTGTGGTCCTGTCGGCTTAGGGACGATCTTTGTGGTCCTGTAAGCTTAAGAATGTTTTTATGAGCTTGAATCCAACGTCCTAGACTGGTGCATCGGTTAGGGATGTTTGGGATTTGAGTTGTTTTTGGACTAAATGTCCTGTTTTGAGAAAATGTTTTTGCGGCTTAAAGAGTCTAAGACATTATGGTAGTTGTTAGCGTTGATGCTGCAACGAGGAAATATTGATGCGACAAAGATCAATTATCGGAAACTAGATAGTTTCTCATGCATTTTGTGTGTTGGGCAGACGTGCCGTGAAATGGGGGACCTTGATAGGCAAGGGGAACCTGAGATGACTTAATGTCATTATGTAACATTGTGCCTTGATGGACAACGATGTCATACGAGCCAGGGAGAGCGTATTGTGCCCAGTGAAAAGTACAATATAGTATGACTTATACATCGTGAGTACCACTGACATGCGCGTCCATGTATTATTTCCTGGAAGGTTACGTGCTCACGTTTGGCCGAATGTTGATTCTGGCGTTTGTTATTGTATCCTGCGGGCCAATAACGTTGAGTCTGATCAACTCGTGTTTATGGTGTTGGGATTTCCGGAAATCTAGTTTGAATATTAGTTAAGATATATGGAAGTGCCATGCATACGTTTAGGGAATAACGTTGATTGTGGGGTACGAAGCCCTTTTGCCTTTACTGCTATTAGTACTTGATTATACATGCTATATTAGGTGATGTATGATGATTTGAGTGAGTCACATTATATGAATCTGCTGTTTGGATTGGGCATATAGTTGTCGTTTTTGGATTCATATATTGGTTTCTCACCCTTGCATGTTTTCTGGACTGGTTTGTCCTTTTGGTATATATGTTATATCCTGTTTACAGATGGAGCCGATGCCAGACCACCTCGTGCACTCGGGGATGCGTGCCCTGGTTTTTGAGCGGAGGACTGACCCAGCTGCGTGGGTTATTCACCCGGGAGTGGAAAGCGCAGCATACACAGGACCAGTCTGCACCGTGAGCTGGACGATGGAGACGGGACCTCGCAAGAGTACCCGCACTGTGGAGACCGTCCAGGTACCTCTACCTCCCATTGGGATGATGCTGCTGGCCCTTATGCAGCAGGGAGTGATTGAGCATTTCACCCCCGTTGCACAGTCCCCGCAGCAGCAGCCACCACAGACACCTCCCCCGCTTTTTGTTTTGGTAGCGGGCGAGCATGTAGTGGAGGACGTAGACGAGGAGGAGGAAGACCCTGAGGAGGATCCTCAGGAGGACCCGGAGTATCATCCTTTGGATGCTCCCGGGCCTCATCCACAGGAGAACGGGAACATAGGTTCCCAGGGTTCTTCTCCTGGTTCTAGCATTGGACCTTCCTCTGGAGGATTGTCTAATGGCTTCCATTAGTTGGACCAGCTTAGGGTGTAGACTTTCTTTTGTGGCAGCGGTTTTTGGTAATCTGTTAACGGCTACTGATGGCCATAGGTTTTAGAGATATGGTTCCAGACTGTCGCTGCCTAGTTTATAGCTTTGTAGGAGTTTATCTTTTGTCTTTCTTTTGTAAAGGGACGTGTTGTCCATAGCTTTAGTGGATGTATATATATATTGTTATATATATGAGTATTTCTGTTTCTTTTGGAGTGGTAATTTCATGAATAATAAATAAGAAAAAATTTTATCACGATTTTTAGGACTCAATGAAAATAAATGAATCGTTTTCCGAAAGTAAAACCATCAAATTTTATTTACTGTTTTAATGTATGTTTGGGTTACAAAAAGTGGCACGGGTTTTGAAGGTGTCACAAGAACCACCATCTTCAAGAACCGAAGCAACAAGAACAAGATATGGAAATGCAGACCAAACCGTGAAATAAGCAACTTTCTCCGCCATATTAATCTGAGAAATTGTCTTTGTTAAATGATGTTGTTGGTAACACGCAACCGGAATCAAAAGAAATGAAAACGATAAACACACACAAGAATTTGTTAACGAGGTTCAGCAATGTGCCTATGTCCCCAGATTTGCTCATTCTGCTTTCAGCTCCACTCGCTCTGTTCCAACAATTGCCCACTTATTAGATTATATGAGCTATGCACAACAGATACCTTTCATTTGCATGGTCGCACGTATCAACAATTGATGCATACCATGGGCACGCCTTAATATACAATACTTATTGCCTCACTGTTGTTGGTAAAAATGATATATGCAATTGTACGCAACCGTAACAAGTAATAAAGAGTGAGTAAAGATCGTTCCCACGAGGATTTAATTGTTTTGAATACAAATTCTAATTTGACTTTTTCTCTTTAGCTTAATAAAATAAAGATTGATTGAAAACATATAAATAAATGGAGTGATTAGGTATCAGAACAGTAAGTAATAAATGCAAGGCAGTAATAAAAGCAACAGTTGGATGTTTTAAAATAGAGATAAAAACAGCTAGGATTCTAATTCTTTGTAATCTTACCTTGAGGGTAATTTATGCTTCAGGATGCTACAACATTTAGTCCAGGAATTACGGTTTGGTTTCCAGCAGTAGAACTGAGTTCATTAAAAGCTTCTTATTCCTAAGTTCAAATTAATTTCCCTCAGCTATCAATTAAGTACATCCAGCTACTTAAAGACATGAAGGCTATTCCTAGCTCATTCAACACAATTAATTTTCCAATTAATTGCGCTATCTTTATCTTCTAATCAAGTCCACTAACTTGGTTTTTCCAAACTTAGTTAGCTAGTAATCAGGTTAGTTGATCAGGCTAATCTGAGATTAAACATAAAATCAGAATAGAAGAAAATGAATAACAACCATAACATTGAATTACCCTTCAGTATTAATTACAAATTCATAGAATCCTAACTAAAGGAAATTAGCTCATAATGAGCTTAAAGGGTGATGACTTACCAGATTATCTTCCTAAGAACAGGGGTTCAACATAATCTTGGATTTGTCATAGCACTCAACTCACTCTTCTTTATGTTCTGTTTTGGTGTTTCACTCAATCTTCATTCACATGCAACTTTATCATAGGCTTGACAAATTTCTAACAATCAAAAACACAAATACCATGTGCACATAGCCAAAGGACTTATTGGGTTGTAATGGGGCTTAGGTTCAGGTTGGTACATTTCTGACTGAAGCTTAATTAGGTGGAGTTCAAGGTCTTTTGTCCACATCACCCCCCAAACTTGGGCATTTGTCTATTGCTGCCCCCATTTCTGATGACAAGGAGGGATATTCTCTTGAGTTACTTTCTTGCCGCATGTAGAGGAAGGAAAAATCACTTGATTTGATTTGATTTGATTTGATTTTTTTTTTTTTTTGAATAACAACTCAGGTTTTTCACTGTTCCTTTGATGTGCTTAATCCTTCCTCCTTTTGTTGCATATGTACCTCCCCCCAAACTTGGATCACTGGTTGTCCTCAACCATGTAGGGAAGTGATCATAATCATAGATTAGCTGGACAACAGTCCCCAAACTCCACTTAAAAAGGGATTACTTTGTTTTTCAGGGAATTTGGGCTCGTTATGTGGTGGAAGTCAATAAAAAGGGCTCAGGCTCAAAGGGGTTCACAAAGGGTAATATTTCAAGGTTGGCCGGTTTAAGTCTGAGTAGTTAAAGCAACAAAAGTGCCTCAAGCCAATGTGTGTGCAGCAGTGATATAGGCAATCAATTACAGAAATAAGGCAAGTTCTGCAGAGAAAACACATGAATGGAATATATAATGAATGAATCTTCTGAAGCCCAAAACCTCACAGGATTGATGTTGTAGAATGCTACAACATCACATTGAATCGCACTCACCCCCCCAAACTTAGGTCGAAATCTAATGCAACTCTCACTCTCTATTTCATGGGTAAGGATTCTTGCCACCCAGTGCCCCAATTGATTGAGGGCATTGATTGAAGTCTCGCTCGTGGATAAGGACATTGTGGTTGCAAAATATTGATTCAGGGTATCACAGTATTGGACATGCATTGTAAACACACAAAAACAACTGATTGTCATCAGATGCACATGGACAGGCAAATACCATTCATTCATTCAACAACTATGTCTTTCAAAAAGGGCCCCCACTTTCCATTAATCATAAAACTTGTGGAAAAATGGGGGCAGACAAGTGTTTTACCCACTACGCAGGCAAACAAACAAACAAAAACGAAAAACACTAAACTAAAGATAGAAAATTAAAAAGAAGGGTCATGTTCAACAGATGCTACAGCATGTCGCAACACTTAAGGTGGAACTGTAACTCAAGGCTGAGCCAGTCTGGAACTGCTCCTGGTCTTGCCTCCTTTTGTCAACTGCTGCATTGTTGGCCTGCCAGTTGCTGGAGTGGCTTTTGTGATCTCCACCTCATTAGGAAGTTCTTGAGTTGTAAGCCCAGCATCCCCTCCTCTCTTTGCTTGAGCTGTGGCCTTTAAACCTTCCATTTTTCTGCTCAAAGGGACATCATCCTCTGAGGTGTTCGCCGCAGCTCTCTCTGCTTCCCTCTCTTCTCTAGTTTTTCTCCTTCGAGGGGGCAGTGTGCTTGACCCTCCCTCTCTTGAGTGGGGGAGGAGCAATAGGCTCAGCTTCAGCCAACTTTCTTTTGCCTTTGTCAATGGGTGATGGTTGTGCTGGTGCTGGGTCTTTGGGAGGTGCGGGAGGTGTCCACTCAGAATTGATTTCATTGTTATTCACCAAATGCTCACTAACATTCGATTGCATAGGAGGATGGTCAGGCTCAGGGGCAGGTACATTGGGGTTGGTAGTGGGGATGGCAGAATCTTTCTCTAGTACAGGGAAAGTAGCAGACGGATGATCCTTTGCAGGCTCAGTAGGCATTTTGTCAGAGGGATAGTACTTAAATGGTTCAAATAGGGCTTCAGGGAATTGGGGAGGAAAGCTGCCTTGTCTGAGCTTATTAATGCCAAGGGTCCGTTGGATCCACAAATGCTGCTCTTTGGAAAACTCCCAGAAGAGTTGTTGTTGCTTCAAATTATGCTGCAACATTTGGTAGCAAAGATCCAATTTGGGGTTCACTTCAGCTGGGTGATCCTACTGCCCAGAAGGAGGAACTGAACCCTGTACCTTGGATGTGGATGCGCCGAATCGCTTGATAGCCAGCCAATCTATGGCCCCTTTGTTGTCCTTGATTTCATCCTCCGGTAAGGCCTTCACTCCACATTTTTCGCACAAGGAGGTAATGAGGGAAGAGAAAAATAGTAGACCCTTCTTTTTAAAGGCACAGGAAATGATTTCCCTCTTGACCAACTGGCCCACATCCACCCTCTTCTTTTTCAAAATACAGTATAAGAGGACTAACCTTACCTTATTTACTGTTTCCGTGTGAGCAGTGGGTAGAATTTTGGTCTTGATAACATGGTACCAGACCTTGGCCAAGGGAGTAAGATCAGGTCTTGCTATTTCCCAGTTCTCATCATTTTGAATCCACTCCGCTCCCTCCACAGTTACCTCCCTCATCATATCATTCAGCTCGGCTTCTTCCGCATTCTTTAACAAGTCGAGGTATTCATCTTGAACATCCCGTAAACCCCAACTTCTGTTCAAGTTAGGTGCAGAGAAGAAGACTTTACAATTTCTCACTATCACATACTTCTGTTGGGGTGAAGTGAGATTCGCATAAAACTCTCTAACAAAAGGGAGGATAGGGTTTCTTGGATGAGCAGGGAACTTTTTCCAGTTGTGGTAGTCGATGAGCTCAGCGACCTCCTCGGTTAACCCATAGTGTGGGGAGTCTAGGAGGAAGAAACCCTTTTCCAGATGAACATTCCGTCGCTTCACCTCTTTTTCATACTTCAGCCTGCCTTCCTCATCCACGAACCGTGTATCAGCCTCCTCACCAGAAGAGGAGGAGAGGGGGGTAACCGGCCGCTTGGGCGATTCCGCTCGAGTTTTGCCCATGGTAGTGGATGTGACAGAAAGAGGGTTGAGTTAATGGTGACAGACGGAGATGGGTGAGATAGACAGGGAGAGTTGGGTTATCACGTGGGATTAGGGTAGATGACAGTATTTTAATAGGCTTAGGAAAGAAATGAAGGATAGATGGGAGTGGTGGAGAGAGTTGTGGCATTAGGTGTGTGGCTGAGGACCGTTTACATTCCCCACGATTTTTGTACCTCTGCCCCTCCCAAAACTCTTCAGTTGTTTGAATGTGGACCTCACAATTCATGAATTTGAACCATGGGCTGGACTTAACATGACGCAACTCCCAGCACAACCTTTAGAACTCAGCGTATGCTATAGCCTGCTAGAACAGAGGTTAATAACATATATTTATTTAAACTAAAGCAAAAAGGAAGAAGATGAAATAAGAAAAAAATGCAAAAAAATTAAAATGAACTAAACAAGCAAAAGGATATAAATCTGGGCTGCCTCCCAATAGAGCTTGGTTTACTGTCCTTCAGCCTGACTCCACACTGGTGGTTAAGGGTCTGTGAGATGAATGGTGGCTTTGTTCCTTGCATAAGGCTCACCCCAGTATTGTTTCACCCTCTGGCCATTCACCTTGAACTCCCTTCCAGACCCTTCATCTAGCAAATCCACAGCTCCGTGAGGGTATACCTTGATCAACTTCTTCATAGCCAAGAATGCCTTATGTTTCAGCTCGATTGGCAGATGACAAGCCTTACCATAAACCAATCTGTAGGGTGACATGCCAATAGGGGTCTTGAAAGCCGTTCTGTAGGCCCAGAGAGCATCATCTAAGTGTAAAGACCAGTCCTTTCTTAAGGGATTCACCATTTTTTCAAGTATTCTTTTGAGCTCTCTGTTGGAGACTTCAGCTTGACCGCTTGTCTGAGGGTGATATGCAGTAGCCACCTTATGTTTCACTCCATATTTGGCTAGCAAATTCGCAAACAGCTTGTTGCAAAAATGGGAGCCTTCATCACTGATTATAGCTCAAGGAGTGCCAATCCTGGTAAAGATATTCGTGTGCAGAAATTTGGTGACTACTCGGGCATCATTGGATGGCAAGGCTGTTGCTTCTACCCATTTGGAGACATAATCAACTGCTACTATGATGTAGACATTTCCATATGAAACCGGGAATGGCCCCATGAAGTCTATCCCTCACACATCGAATAATTCAATCTCCAAAATAGTGTTGAGTGGCAATTCTTGTTTATTGGAAATATTCCCCACCCTCTGACATCTATCACAGCTCTTGGCAAAGTCTTGGGCATCTCGAAACAGAGTGGGCCAGAAGTACCCGAATTGTAGGACTTTAGCAGTAGTTCTTTTTCCACCAAAATGGCCCCCATATGGAGTCGCATGACAATCATTGAGAACAGTATGCATTTCTTCATCAGCAACACATCTCCTCATAATCTGGGCTTGGCATTTTTTGTACAGAAAAGGTTCAACCCAGAGAAATGTTTGACTTGATGGAGAAACCTTCTTTTCTGTTTGGAATTCATTTCCACAGGGATGACCTTACTGACCAGGAAATTTACAATGTCAGCGTACCAGGGTGCTGCAGCATTTTCAATCAGTAAAAGGTGTTCATCAGGAAAATTGTCTTTGATTTCTCCTTGAAGCTTGGTCTCTCCTTCTTCAACAATTCTGGAAAGATGATCAGCCACCTGATTTTCAATTCCTTTCTTGTCTTTGATCTCCAAATCAAACTCTTGAAGTAAAAGCACCCATCTGATAAGCCTTGGTTTTGCATCCTTCTTGTCAATGAGATACTTGATAGCTGCATGATCTGTGTATACCACCACCTTGGTGCCCACCAAGTAGGGTCAGAATTTGTCAAAAGCAAATACAACTGCTAGCAACTCTTTTTCTGTAGTGGTGTAGTGGATCTAGGCATCAATGAGGGTTTTACTAGCATAATAAATCGTATGGAAAACTTTATTATGCCTTTGGCCTAGCACAACTCCCACTGCAAAATCACTTGCATCACACATCAACTCAAACGGTTGTCCCCAGTCCGAAGCTACTATTACATGGGCAATGATCAAAACTCTTTTCAGAATTTCAAAAGCTGCTAAGCATTCATCTATGAAGTCAAATACGCTATCATGTTGCAGTAGCTTGCACAGTGGTTTGGATATTTTAGAGAAGTCCTTGATGAATCTCCTATAGAAGCCAGCATGTCCTAAGAAACTTTTGATGCCCCTAATTGAATTGGGTGGAAGGAGTTTGTCAATCTCCTCAATTTTAGCTTTGTCCACCGCTAAGCTGTGGCCTAACACAATACCCTCCTTGACCATGAAATGACACTTCTCCCAATTTAAAACTAAATTGGTCTCTTCACATCTGTCCAACACCTGCTCTAAATTGTCCAAGCATCCCATGAATGAGTCTCCAAACACTTAGAAATCATCCATGAAAATCTCCATAGTCTTCTCAATAAAATCAGAAAAAATGGCCATCATGCACCTTTGAAAGGTTGCTGGAGCATTGCAGAGCCCAAAAGGCATCCTTCTTAAAGCAAATGTACCATATGGGCAAGTGAATGTGGTCTTCTGTTAATCTTCGGGTGCCACTGCTATCTGATTGTAGCCTGAATAGCCATCTAGGAAACAGTAAAATTCTCTCCCATACAACCTATCCAGCATCTGATATAGGAATGGTAAGGGAAAATGGTCCTTTCTTGTTGCCTTGTTCAGTTTTCTGTAGTCCATACATATCCTCCACCCTGTGACTGTCCGTATAGGAATCATCTCATTCTTCTCATTTTTTACCATAGTGACTCCTCCTTTCTTTGGAACACATTGCACGGGACTTACCCACACACTATCTGAAATAGGGTAAATAATTCCTGCATCTAGCCATTTGATGATCTCTTTCTTCACTACTTCTTTCATTTTCGGGTTTAGTCTTCTCTGGCCTTCAATACTGTTTCTAGCATCCTCCTCTAATAAAATTCTGTGCATGCAAAAGCTAGGACTGATTCCTCTAATATCTGCCATTTGCCATCCTATAGCTTTCTTGTGCCTTTTTAAAACTGAGATGAGATGACCTTCTTGCTCAGAACTTAAGAAAGAAGAGATGATGATAGGAAGAGTTTCCTGTTCTCCAAGATAGGCATACTTCAGATGAGAAGGTAGTGGCTTCAATTCAACGGTGGGAGGTCTTTCACTAGAAGGAACATTCTCTTTGAAGGTGTCAGCCGATACATCTAAAGATTCATATTTTCTATTCCAAAATCTGTGTGGAAAATTCCCATCTACTAGAAGCTTCAACTCTTCATTTCCCAAATCAGTTTCCTCATTCAACTCCAATTCTTGCCCTGATACTATCATTTGCTCTTGCACCAGAGATTCAATACTGGTGAGAACGGAACAGCTTTCCATTTCCTCATCAGGGTAGTGTAATGCATTAAAAACATTGAAAGTCACTTGCTGATCATTCACCCTCAGAGTGAGTTCTCCTTTTTGCACATCTATCAATGTTCTCCCGGTTGCATGGAAAGGTCTCCCAGGGATAATTGGGACTTCCTTGTCAGCCTCAAAGTCAAGGATAATGAAATCAACTGGAAATACAAATCTGTCCACCTTGATTAGAACATCCTCTATTTTTTCTTCTGGGTAAGCAATAGACCTGTCTGCAAGCTGCAAGGTAACAGTGGTAGGTCTGGCTTCACCAATCTTCAGTTGCTTGAAAATGGACATAGGCATCAGATTAATGCTAGCCCTAAGATCACACAGAGCTTTTCCACAATAAGTATTCCCTATAGAACAAGAGATCGTGAAACTGCCCGGATCTTTCATTTTCTGAGGGACCTTGTTCTGCAATAGCTGGCTGCATTCCTTTGTCATTGCTACTGTCTCAAATTCTCCCAATCTCTTTCTTTTTGTGAGGATATCCTTCATGAATTTGGTGTAATTGGGCATCTGCTGCAGGGCTTCAACCAAAGGTATATTTATATGCAACTGCTTCAGGATTTCCAGAAACTTGCTAAATTGCTTTTCTTGGGATGCCTTTCTCAACCTTTGTGGAAATGGAGGAGGTGGTATCTCTGGGGTCAATTTGTTCTCTTTCTGCTTAGGGATAGTTTGCATTTCAACTTCAGCTATTGGGATTACCTCAGGAGTTTTCTTTCCTGTCTCAGCTATTTCAGTTTTCTTTGTTGCTAGCTGGTTACATGCTACAGCATCTGGCAGCTCTTTACCACTTCTCATATTTATGACCTTAATATGCTCTTGGCCTACTTCAGTGGATGAAGATGGAGTCTCTGTAGCTGCAGGAAGGGTACCAGCTGGCCTATTAGTGAGTGCAGTGGCTAATTGACCCACTTGATTTTCCAGGTTCCTCATAGTTACCCCTTGGTTCTGAATTTGCGCCTTAGTTTCAGTCATAAAGGCCTTCAAAATGGCTTCAAGGGAAGGTTCTTTAGTAGGGACTTGAGTGTGCTGTTGAGTGCTCTGCCCTTGGTATTGATTCTGCTGTGGGACATGGCCAGAAGGTGGATTCAGAATGTTATTATGATTGCTGTAATTGAAATTTGGGTGAGGATGCCTATATCCAAGGGTAAAATTGTTGGAATATTGATTTCCCCTATTTCCCACATAATTTACTGAAACTGGGTTGTTGGGACATTCCTCAAATAAATGCTTTTCACCCCAGAAAACACATGACACTGTCTCTACTGCGGCCACTGGTTCAGTCATGCTAGATTCTTGGCTTGCATTTGCAATAGTCAGGTCCTTCAACATATTTGTAATTGTAGCTAACTGAGCAGACATTGCAGTTATTTCCTTAACTTCATGCATACTAGCTGCAGTTTTGGAAGAATTAGTTCTCACTGTAGGCCACTAATAGCTATTAGTAGCTATGCTTTCAATCAGCTCAAATTGCAGTTTTGGAAGAATTAGTTCTCACTGTAGGCCACTAATAGCTATTAGTAGCTATGCTTTCAATCAGCTCAAATGCTTCATTGTAAGATTTAGTCAACAGGGCACCTCCTGATGAAGCGTCTAACATTAGTTTTGAAGGAGGTGCCAACCCATTGTAAAATGTCTCCAACTGAATGCAAGCTGGTATTCCATGGTGTGAGCATTTTCTCAGCAGACCTTTGAATCTCTCCCAAGTGTCATATATAGTTTCATCGTCAGTTTGCCTGTATGCAGTGATATCCCCCCGCATCTTTGCATTCTTGATGGGAGGAAAGTACTTAATCAAAAACTTCTCAGCTAGGGCATTCCACGAAGTAATGGAATTGGGTTCCAACTAGTCTAACCAAGTCTTAGCTCTGTCTCTAAGAGAGCAAGGGAAGAGCCTCAACTTGAATGAATCCTCTGTCACTTTAGGGGTCCTGAAATTGCTAGCCACTTCCAGAAATTGCCTCAAATGTAAATGAGAGTCTTCAGTAGGTGCTCCACTGAACTGCCCAACAGTTTGGAGCATTTGAAACATCAAGGGTTTGAATTCAAACTGTTGAGTGGTGATTTCTGGCCTCACTATGCCAGTGTTCATGGTCTGAGGATCAAACACAGCATAGCCCCTGATGGGCCTATCCCTGTCATTAGCCATTTCAATCATTCTAGGTTGCTCATCCTCATTTACTAGAATATGAGCCATGAAGCCTAAGTCAAAGTGTTTGGAGCATTTGAAACATCATGGGTTTGAATTCAAACTGTTGAGTGGTGATTTCTGGCCTCACTATGCCAGTGTTCATGGTCTGAGGATCAAACACAGCATAGGCCCTGATGGGCCTATCCCTGTCATTAGCCATTTCAATCATTCTAGGTTGCTCATCCTCATTTACTAGAATATGAGCCATGAAGCCTAAGTCAGAGTGTTGATCTCGAGCTCTTTGTTCTTTAGTTCTTTTCCTTAGCCTCTTAGCTGTTTTCTCTATCTCAAGGTCAATTTGGAACTCAGGTGTACTCTTGCTGCGATGCAGATTTAGTACCTGTTGCTAAGCAAAGCACACAACACCTTTCAGCACTAGCCAAATAGAAAAAGTAAACTCAAAATTTAAATATTCAACACCATTGTCAATCCCGGCAACGGCGCCAAAAACTTGTTGTTGATAAAAATGATATGTGCAAGTATACACAATCGTAACAAGTAATAAAGAGTGAGTAAAGATCGTTCCCACGAGGATTTAAATGTTTTGAATACAAATTCTAATTTGAATTTTTCTTTTTAGCTTAATAAAATAAAGATTGATTGAAAACATAAACAAATGGAGTGATTAGGCATCAGAACAGTAAGTAATAAATGCAAGGAAGTAATAAAAGCAACAGTTGGATGTTTTAAAACAGAGATAAAAACAACTAGTATTCTAATCCTTTGTAATCTTAGCTTCAGGGTAATTTATGCTTCAGGATGCTACAGCATTTAGTCCAGGAATTACGGTTTGCTTTCTAGTAGTAGAACTGAGTTCATTAAAAGCTTCTTATTTCTAAGTTCAAATTAATTTCCCTCAGCTATCAATTAAGTACATCCAGCTACTTAAAGACATGAAGGCTATTCCTAGCTCATTCAACACAATTAATTTTCCAATTAATTGCGCTATCTTTATCTTCAAATCAAGTCAACTAACTTGGTTTTTTCAAACTTAGTTAGCTAGTAATCAGGTTAGTTGATCAGGTTAATCTAAGATTAAAAATAAAATCAGAATAGAAGAAAATGAATAACGACCATAACATTGAATTACCCTTCAGTATTAATTACAAATTCATAGAATCCTAACTAAAGGAAATTAGCTCATAATGAGCTTTAAGACAAAACAAACTAAAGGAAGGGAAAAGAAAGGCATAAACCGTAAAATGAAATTACAGAGTAGACAATGGAGTTGATGGATGCTGCAATAGTACAGGGGTCCCCTAAAAGGACGCTGACCTAGCTCTCACTATTTATAGTAGTGCTCGCCAAATAGGTTTTCCTCCTTTATCTCTCATGCACTTGTGGGCTTTTCCAAAATTCAATAATAATAAAATAATCCTTGGCCCAATTCCCAAGTATATCCAGCTGAGGTATGCATTTCTCTTTCCTCGTTTGGGACAGCGCTGCAGATTCTTTGTCCGGTAGTGAAGGTGTGCTGAGCTGGCAAATCTTTAGTCTTGTAGTGATTCTAGTCTCAGAAGCTGCAGCATTCCATAGCAATTCTAGATCAGCTCTTTTCAGCTCACATACCTGATTTCCTGCTCAACACTTCAACGTCTTCTTAGTTATCAAATTACAAAATTAATAACCTTTTCAGCATTTGAACAATTCTTTCAACTATGATTTCATCCAATCAAAACTTAACTTAAATTCTCAAAATTACTTAAAACAAGAACACTGATTTAGTTAAAAAGGATAGTAATAACTCTTATTTCTAGGAGTTATCACTCACCATCCTCTTTGTATCGAGCCATAATAGACTTATCCAAATCAAACTCCACACAAATTCTAGTGTATTTGTCTTGATTTAACTGTGTTATATTAATATCAACTTTCAAGGTTTTTCAATAAGACTCCCCATCCTTGGAAGAAATTTTATGCTATAGAAATTGGTAGGCCTAGCAACCTTGCCCACACTGCAATTTGAATAATTCGTGCAGCCCAAGTTCTAACATATCAGTAATGATAAAAAAGACAAGCGTAAGGTCCCACCTTAGTTGAGCAAATTAATATATAGTAACCTTCCACCTTCAATTTGGAAAAGAAAAAATCGTTATCCACATCAATAAGTTGAATGGATTCACTTATTGCCTACACACTCTCAATTTTCTTCTTTAGAGGGTTCAAATCTATAGCTTACCAAGAAGTGTAACAATTAAAGTTAATCTCCATGGTTTACATAGTCGTTCCTTCTTTGTATTATGCAAGATTGTCAAAAGCAAGCATGACACATCATTACAAATATAAAATCTCAAGGTATAAAACCTAAGAAAGAGGTTGTCCCAACCTTGCGGTCAAACATTCTTGTCAATACAAATCCTTATTATATTTTGGCAACCTTTTCCATAAACCTCAACTGTGATCATAAACTCTTCCCTTCACATAGTTTGTTCATTATACACCTTCATGCTTTCATCTTCGCTAACCTTCTCATTGTCATCCTCCAGAAGACCATTTTGAATCAAGACTTTCTAACATGTTGAAAGGGAATCTCTTGAGTTGTGGTCAAACGCCTATGGAGACCCTTCCCTACTATGGGCGTTTAAGATCCGTGTCAACTTGAAGCTAATTGCAGCAAGTTCTTTATAAATTAGATCTAGTGTATTTTCGGGATAGATTTGGGTTATATCTCATGTCATTCCAACTTGACTCGATGTCCCACATTCTATTTGATTTAATGTGTTTTCGAGATGGATTTAGGTTATATAATTCTTATATACTCTGTTTTCGGGATGGATTTGCATAATATAATAATATATTTATATTGATAGTATTTATTTTGAGATTTATATATATATATATATATATATATATATATATATATATATATATATATATATATACTTCCTCCAGTCTCGATTATAAGCAACAACAACAAAAAAAACACTTATTAAGAAATTCATTTAATTCTGTTAGTTTCAATTAAAGAATGAATTCCATTCCAAAATTGCCCCTAGTATCATTTATTGCATTTCAATTAAAAACAGAATGATTTCAATTCTATAAGCACGATACCAAATGCTTATCGAAACCAAAGAGTGATTTTAACAAGGGTATTTTAGGAATGTTAGTATTAATTAAGATAAAATTAGTCAAAGTTGCTTGTATTTAAGACCAAAGTATATGAACTTTTTGTTGCTTATAATCGAGACCGGAGGGAGTATATATATATATATATATATATATATATATATATATATATATATATATATATATATATATATATTGTAAAATATATTTTTATTTTAATTTCCTACTTTTTTTAATTCCATCATTTAGATATGCTTAACATTTAAACTTATATGTTATGCCAACATATTAGGTTGACCTGGTTCCGGCCTAGACATTTTCGAGATGTAGTCGGCTCGAGTTTAGATCTAAGCAAATGACCCTAACAAAAAATCGGGCCAAGTTCAAATCAAATCAAACTCGTCCCATGAACACGAACGGACTATTCCCCACTATTTTTTTATACATGTAAATCTCATGATCGAAGCCACAGCCACATACCTATGAGCTAGACCTGCACTCTTTCGAGTCAGATAACACACATTAGTGATTTGTTTTTAGTTTAATTAAGAGAATAAAATTTGTTCACATTAAACATTATTAATAAAATCATCTTTAATGACTCTTCAACCAAAACAAATTTTAATGTGATAAAATTAAATAGAAAAAAAATTCACAATTTTTTTTTTGTTTCCTAGGGTATCCTTCGTGCATAACTATAGAGATTAATCACTCGAGATACTGGTAGGGTGGCAAAGTGGGTTGTGACCCGCAGGTCAACCCGCCAACCGGTCAAAATTTGATGGGGTGGGTTGGGGTCCTTAACCCACCAACCCACTTTGACCCGTCCCGCTTAACCTATCCAAAAAGGGGTCGGTGGCGGGTTGGCCGCCAGATTAAAAAATTAAAAAATTATTATTAATTTATTAATTATTTAATATTATTTAATTAAATTTAATTGTTACTTGAAATTATTTCATACTAAAAAATAGTGTCTTTACTTTTGTAACATGAATTGTATGTCATAAGATAATATTATTCCAATTTTTAATAATAATTTAAGAAAGACTATGAAGATTGGCAAAAAAAAAATTATTATATGATTTTTTTATTTTTTTTTATAGCGGGCCAACCCGCGAACTCAACGTAGGTGGGTGGGGGTTCAACCCATACGACTAAAATAGGTCGTCCCGCCCTGCACCACCCCGTTTTGGGTGGGTTAATGGCGGGACAGGGCGGGTTGGCCCACTTTGCCATCCCTAGGTATTAGACGATATTTAAGAGCTGACTTCTCCCATTCAGGTTTTCTCCGATTAAGTTAAACAGTTTATTAGAATGAAAATTTATTATAAAAATAACATCTAATGTAATTGACAAATAAAAAATTAAGGTTTAATTGAGTTTTTAGTCCCTGAAAAGGGAGTAATTCCCTATATTTTTTTCGTTAGTTTTAATCCTGCAAGTTCCAAAACTTTGATTTTGGTTTCTGTCGTCACTATCCATCCGTTAAGTGCTGACATGGCTAATGGACCGTCGCGTCAGCACTGTCACGTAGGGTAATTTTATAATATTTAATCTAATCCGATGTGATATTAAATATTATAAAATCAACCTATGTGGCAGTGCTGACATGTTAAAAGAATATAAAAAAATTAACATTTAATGTCATGTGGCATTAAAAATTATAAAATTATTCTATGTGACAGTGCTTACGTGACTGTCCGTTAGTCACGTCAGCACTTAACGGATGAATTGTGATGACAGGAACCAAAACCTAAGTTTTGAAACTTGCTTGGATGAAAATCAGTGAAAAAAAGTGCAGGGACCAAAACCAAATTGACTCACTTTTCACTGACTAAAAACTTAATTAAACCAAAAATTAATTAAAAATTAAAGAGTAAAATGAATACAAAGAAATATTATAAGAACTAAAAATTAATTAAAGCAAATTAAATTCGTCAAAAAAATTATTTACATGCATGTCCTTTTATTATTTTAATGGCTTTTCAAATTGCAATTTTGTCAGAAAATTATTAAAATAATATTCTCAGCGGTTGAAACTTATTATATGTTATTATATGATTTTTAACACATCGCCTTAGAGCAGACGTTAAAAATATGGATTCATATTATTCTTTATTAGTTAGTCAACAAAAAAAAAATACAAATGAATCTAAATTTATATTTTTTTTTTAGATAAATAACTTATTTAAGCGTTTATGACGTAAAAGCTTATCCTATCCTATAAGAGATTATGTAATAAGCGCTTACATTGAATAAATTATTTGCGTTCGGATATGTATATTAAAAAATACTTATACAAAAACTGACATGTTTAGATCTATAGTTATATAAGCACTTATAAAATTTTATATTTTTAAACAATTAAAAAGTTATAAGAATCAAACCATAATTAAAGATATATTAAAAATTTAAATCAATATCATGATTTATCACAAATTGGTTGTTAAAAATTAAAAATTCTCCAATCACCATAACACAATTATTAAAAAAAAAAAAAGTTGAAAAACCAGTGTCATGTATATTATAAACATTCAGGAAACCCTTCGAACCCATTGATCTGCCAAGCCAAAAATTAAGGAGCGGAGAAACAGTAAACCAAAAATTAAGGAGCAAACCCTTCAAACCCATTGATATGCCAAGCCCCAAAACAAGCAACAAAATAAACGAAGAAGAAGATGAGGAAAGGTCGGTGAGAAAGAAGAAGAACAAAGGAGAAAGAAGAAGATGAACATGGGAGAAACATGGGTGGTTTGAGCGAGCAGAGAAGACGACATGGCGGAGCACGGACAGAGGCGGAGGAGTGATGACCAGGCAAAGCCTCCCGGCGGTGTGGTGGTCTGAGCAAGCAGAGAAGACGATGCACGGGCAGAGGCAGAGGACGCACACGGCGGAGCAATGATGACCAGCCAGAGCATTGCCGTGGTGTGGTGGTCTAAGCGATGGAAGAGCCATGGAGGTCTGTGATGGAAGAACGAGGAGAGAGAGAGAATAAGAAGAAAGACAGGTGGCTAGGGAGGAGAAAGGGGGAAGAAAGATGAGTGGCCATGAAAATGCAAAGAATGAGAGGAAGGAAGAGCCATACCTGACGCAAGGAAGAGGAAACACAACAGTCAGGGGAAGAGGAGAGGAGGCAGCACAAGCCACAAGGGTTTTATGTTTTACGTTTTTAACATAAAAAAAATAAAATGTTTAGTGAAAAAAGGGAGTAGCGTGGATTCGAGCTCGGGTCAAAACATTAGTAATACTTAGTGATGTCATAAGCTTCGCATGAGGTGATACCATAAGCTTGTCATGAGAGCTTATGAAAATAAGTTACAAATAGCTTATGTGACAGTCATAAGCTCTTCTCATAAGCTATCCTAAACACCTACATATGTACTTATGCTATTAGATAAGCTCGAATAGGCTGTTTATAAGCTAATCCAAACAGGCCCTTACTTTATAAGTCTTTGGTAAAAATAATAAATTAGTCCCTATACGTGATACAGATTCTTCATTTAGTCCCTCTACGTAAAATTTTTGGAAATGAGTCCCTATATATGTAAACGTTGGCAAATTCGGTCCCCACATGTGCAAACGTTAGCAAATTCATCCCTGTCGTCAGCAAATTAGTCCTTCTACGTGATACAAATTTTCAATTTGGTCCCTCAACCTGAAAAAAATAAATTAAATTGGTCCATGTATGTGCAATCTATAATAATTTTGTCCCTATCGTCTGCCAAGGAGCTGGGGCCCAACTAAAAATTCTTTTCGTACTGATTATTTTTCATATATTATATCAATCTATTTCTTCTATTGAGAGTTAACTTGGATAATTTCAGAATATAAAACCATTTATGGACCAAATTATACAATTTTTACTCTCCATAGAAAAAATAAATTGATATAATATATAGAAAATATTTAATATGAAAAGCATCTTTAGTTGGGTCTGAGCTCTTGGATAGATGACAGGGACGAAATTATTATCGATTGCACATATAAAGATCGATTTAATTATTTTTTTTTTTAGGTTTAAGGACTAAATCAAAAATTTGTGTCACGTACGATAGGGACGAATTTGCTAACGTTTACACATATAGGGACCAAATTTTCTAACGCTTACACATGTAGGGACTCATTCCCAAATTTTTTACGTATAGGGACTAAATGAAGAATCCGTGTCACGTATAAGAATCAAATTATTACTTTAACATAAGTCTTTCTTATATTTATCTATTTTGTTTTTGTAGTATCTGTAAAACCCACCAAAAAAAAAATGGCATAAGTTATATTTGTATATATATATATATATATAAAGAGAGAGGAAAAGTTGAAATTTTTGCCATGTTATTAATTATTTATAACATGAGAATGTTAGTAGAGTGTAAATCAAAAATATATATATATTATTGTGCTTAAGCAATTCATATAAAATTAAATAAGATGTCATGATAAAGATAGGGACGTATTCCCCTTTTCACCCTCAGTGTAAGTTATGAGTTAACTTATGGCCAAAGGTTGTTCAGTAAAAGCGGCACAGAATAAATAGTTTGGGAAGGTGAGTGAGCAATCATTAGCAACCCTAGCAGAAACTAGAGGAGTCCTTTGGAGAGAAAAGGGAGAAGGAGATGATCCAAGAGCAAGGGACGAATTTTGGCATGGTTCTGACGTTTTCGGACACGGAAAATTCATCTCCATCATCTTTCTCTCCTAGAAATGTGCAAAGATCAGGTGAGGGGTTTAAATTTAAGGTTGGATTGATGATGAATTTTGGAGGAAATTCGAAGGTATGATGATTTGGGATTTTAGGTAATGAGATTGTGTGTTTTGACATGAAATTGGTGTCA
Organism: Ammopiptanthus mongolicus; assembly: GCA_039655645.1. NCBI lineage: Eukaryota > Viridiplantae > Streptophyta > Magnoliopsida > Fabales > Fabaceae > Ammopiptanthus > Ammopiptanthus mongolicus. Next base: position 68,594,584 of record CM077351.1, on the reverse strand, counting down.
AATCAGTTTGATATTGTTGATATATGAGTAACTTTGTTTGATTAGTCAAGTATGATGTTAGATAGGGAGTTTTGAACTCTTTCATTATGTATTCGAGACTTATTTGTGCATTAAAATGTTGGATTTCTGCAGAATTCGCGTTTTTGCTATTCTGCATAAATCGGGCTAGCGCTGAGTGCTAGGATGACAGAGAGGGACTGATAACCAGCGCTGGAGCACCCGAGAGCAAGACCTGAAAACTTGACCTCTGCGCTGAGCGCCAGTGTCAGACAACAAAATGATTAATTTGGATTCTGTGTTTCTCCACTCCTGCTCTTAGAGAGCTAAGGACTTACTATAAGTGTAAACAAAGTAAATTAAATGTGGGGGTACTAATATATCAATGGAGGTGTATTAAAAACATGTTAGAAAAGATTATGGTGAAATTGGCGAAAAAGGGAAATTGTCATGAATTGACATGTATGTAGAGGTATGAACATGGGTGGTGTGATTTTTAAGAATTGATGAACTATACATTAAAGTTCTTTGTGACATAGTGTGAGGTAACATATAAGTTGATGTGATGTCGAACATATAAATATGATGGGATAGTTTTAACGCGACAATAAGGTGAAAGATTTGAGACATAACATGGTGATATTGTGTTAATGCTATTATAAGTAGGGTTAAGATATGTGTAATTAAGAGAAGTATAAATTGTGTTGTCTTATAATCTTGAGCATGATTGATGAATGTGAGAATCTGTTTGAAGGTTGTATACGACTTATTTTTAGTTGGTGTAAAATAATATTATAAAAGGAGAGGAACAGGATTGCGGACCATGTTTATAGGATATGAGATTACGAAACACAAAGGGATAAAGAGAAATATATGAAAACTAGAATGGAGTTATATGATGGTGAATTAAACAGATATAGTGGTAGGATTATTATATGGTACAAGATTTGAGAAATGTTTATTATATGGTAAGATTATTATATGGAACAAGATTTAAACAAATGTGTTTGTTTAGAGTGGGATAAGAAATGTTTATGTTCTTGTTGAATCTAAGAATGGTTCTTCCTTACAATTGATTTGGTTCTTATGGAAAGAATTAAGTATAGTCGTGAGCGTTACTTATAGTAACTGTGCTAAAATACGATAAAGAACGTTAGTCAAGACGGTCAATGTACACAAGTAATGTGAAGAAAGTAATAAAGTGAAAATGAAGTAGATGGTTATGTGAATTATTGTTGTGTTCTATGCTTATGATGGTCTATGGGAAATGGCCTTTTTATTCATGTGTTTACTGAATTGTGAGTTTATTGTACTTTGTACGTATATGGAGTTTTAAGCTTCGAATGCGAAGTGAATCCCTATTGTGATGAACAAGGTTTACCGTGAAATTATTGACAAATGTCAAGGTAAGGTTTATTGACTCAACTATGTATTTGTGTACAAAGCAAATGTTGAAACTGATTGGTAAGATGCTCTTAATTTGCGAATGAAATGACTATAATGCTATCTACATTTATTTATGATTGCGATCATTATAGAATTTATTGATTACCATTGTAATGGTTATGTAAGCTATGTTGAGGCACGTAGTGCACATGATATATTGTGAGTTGATTTGCATGAACATGGCATGCATATTAAAAGAGGACATTGAGCAATACTTGGTGTATCCGACCGGTCAGCAGACACGACCGGGATATAAATGCGACTGCCGGAGAAGGGGACTCTAGTGAACAACCTAGGAGTTTGGAGGGATGTTGTGTAGTGAGCGAGGTCATTTACCGGTTAGCGGATTCCGATCGGGGTATAAATGGGGCCGCCGGAGCGGGAGACTTTAGTAAACAACTCCAAGGGGATACACAAGTATCTGGCTCAATGGTAACTTGAGAAAACAGCGAATGGTTATCGCTAAGATTGATTTTCATATATTGAAAAGTATTATACGGTCTAATTATGATAGCATGATTATGCATGTATGTATGTGTTGCATTATTTGTTATGTTTTGTTTACCCTCACTGAGTTTTGGGACTCACCCCCGCCCTTTTGGTTTTAGCTTCAGGTACTCCGCGAGTGGAACCATTTCAGGGAGCTCATGCACTTATGTAGTGCGAGCAGCTCTGCTGTCTTAGTTTCATTTTTGTTCGGTTTATTGTCAAATGAGGTTTCTCCGCCGATTGGAGTTTTGAACTTTATTCTAGTTGTAAACCCTTTTGGGCTTTGTTTTTAAAACTCTTGTTATTGACTCAGGGCCACCTTTGGCTTTCTTTTCGTATAATCTTTTACTCTGGTATTTACCTTTAATGTGCAATATATCTTGTTATGATGTGACTTACATGTTATTGAAAGGCCTTGGGAATGGAACAACGGAGTTCTATTCTGGTCGGTCAAGGACGCCTAAGTTGGGTCCTGACAGTATCTTCCCACTCGATAGATGAAAGATTAATCTTCTGATGTATTGTCAGTGCCTAAGCGAAGATTTCTTCTAATAGTGTTTTTCCCATACACATGAGTCTCATGATGATTGAATCAAGGACAAGGGACAAGCCCCTTACATTTAGACCAACACACATTCGTCTTATTTATCTACTTTAGGGTAGACATCTACGATTTTTTTTTTTTTTTTTGGTAAACACATCAACGAAAATTTATATAATGAGTGTGTTTGGAAAAGCTAAAAAAATATATTATGCTGATATACGATTATTGTGATGATCAATTATAATCAGAATCTGTTTTTGTTTGGGTATGTTTTCTGAAAAGTAATTTTTAGATAATCTATTTCGTTTGGATAATACAAAAAAAAAATAACTTTTACATAGTAAATTACGAAGAAATGTATGAAGTTATTTGTATAATTTAATAATATTTGTTTGGAAGTTAGTTTTGTAGGGGTTAAAATCACTTTTCGATAGTAAATTCAGCTGTTTTTTTGGCTAAAAAACTATTTCATGCATACAATGTTTGGCAATTAGCTTAAATTTTCAAAAAAGTTTTTTTGGGAAAAAAGTGTTTAATTTGTTTTACCTTAAGATTGTTGTTGTTTGATTATTTTTTATTCTCAAAACTCTCTTTCTTGTTTATCCCTACAAAACTAACTTCCCCAACAAATATTATTATGTCTTAATATCAATTTTAGTCACCCAACTTTTTTAATTATACGATTTTGGTCCCTTATAAACTTTAATTGCACTTTCCGTCCCTCAACTTTTTCAATGGTGCGATTTTGGTCCCTCAAAAAATTTAATTACACTTTTCATCCCTCAACTTTGTGAAATTGTGCAAAATTAGTCCTTATAGGACCAAAATAAAGGATTTCATTGCATAATTTTAAAAGGTTGAAGGATGAAAAGTGCAATTAAAATTTTTGATAGACCAAAATCAAACAATTGAAAAATTTAAGGGACGAAAAGTGCAATTAAAATTTTTGAGAGATCAAAATGGCACAATTGAAAAAGTTGAGGGACGAAAAGTGTAATTAAGCCTATTATTAAATTGAGTTTAATTGTTATGCACTAACACTGTAAAGTTTTTTACACTGTCAACCAATCACCAATCATGATATGAATGACTTTTAAGGTAGTTAGGATAATAGTCAAATTTTGTTACTGATGTGGCAACTTATGATTGGATGTCTGTGTAAAAATGTTTTACACTGTCAGTGTATAACTATTAAACTCTATTAAATTATACAAATAACTTCATACCCTTTTTAGTAATTTACTACATAAAAATGATTTTTTTTGCACCACCTAAACGAAATAGATTATCTTAAAATCGTTTTTCAGTAAACATACTAAAACATAAACAGATTCTGATTATAATCGATTATCAACATATATAATCTACTTTTTTCAGCTTTCCCAAATATACTTAGATGATATAAAATAATTTTTTTTCCAAAAAAAACTTTTTTATATAATTAAGTAAAATGACAAACAAGTTACATTATTTTGAAAACTGCTTTTTGGGATAAAACAAATGTTTTGGACAAATGGGATAACCATACAATTGAAACCTAAAAGTTTTAACAGCCCCAAACATGATCATTTATTTATATAGTAATAAAATAAATAAATAAATAATAGTATAAATATATATAATAATTATAATTATATAATAATAATAATAATAATAATAATAATAATAATAATTAGATATATTCGATCGACCGAGGTGGAGTAACTCGAGTATATAAATACAATGAGCTGAGAATTTTGAATTCAGCTGCAGAAATCACAATCAAAGCTAAGCGTCGTTATCATAGGCTTCTCCACCGTGACCCACCCCTTTCGATCCTCAGCTTCGCCGTCGTCGTCTACAGCGACGGTAGCATCTCTTGTTTTCCTCGTTTTCTTTATTCCCATTGTTTATTCATTCGATTTAATGAAAATATTAATTTTCTCTTTGATTATGGATAATTGGATCGAAGAATGGGTCTTTGGAATGATCGAGATGTAAAATTCTAGTTCTTTCAATCGAATTTTAACTTTTGGCAAGTATAAATTTTTTCAATGCCGTTTTTTTTTTTTTTTTGGAAAAAGAAATGTAACAGAGGATATCATTTGAGATCAAATTTGGAGTATAATTGATTCAGATTTCAGAAGAGGAACCCTATTGAGGAAGCTAGGGTTTCAATAATTAGTTAACTTTAGAGGTTTTTGAAGGAACACAGATGGCAACACTATGCTTGTAGTTCTTTGGTGTGCTCACATAGTTGTTAATAGCATGTCATAACAATGCTAGAGATATGTAATGTCTATTGTACATATATATGCCCCTTAGTAGGTTTCCTTTTAGAATATGATTTGATGAGGTTGTTCTTTTTTGGGTGCTTCAGGTGAGTTAAATTTGATGGATTCCAATAATTGGAGGCCTAATCAAAACATGGAACCCGCTATGGATGCAAATGATTGGAGAGCGCAACTTGTGCCTGATTCGCGCCAAAGAATTGTGAATAAAATGTAAGCGTCAGTTTCAATATTGTATAAGTGAGCTTATTTGAATACCTTTTTACTCGTTGTTGTTGCATATCAAAAGAAAATTAATAAACTATTAATTAAACCATAAATTGACAACATTTCCATAAGATTTCTTTTTGTTTGTCATATAGAAGCAATTCTATCGAAGAAAAATTAAAATACCTGTATGGTGGAAGAACTAAAACAGACAATAGCACCATTGTGTATAGCTGTCTGATACATAAAATTATACTACCTGTGCTCAAAATCAGTGCAGTTAGAATCGTATGAATTGCATGATTCATATCGCGATTCTATCCGATACGGAAGGCAATCGATACAGATCATATGGAGTATCGTTTTGTGACCGGAATCGCAGGTTGAATCACTTGAATCTGGTCGGAATCGCATGAATCTCGATTTTGCTGCAATTCTGACGATACAAATCTCAGATGGGTAATGAGCTAAGGCCAAACAGCCACTGTGGAGTGATGGATGATGGTAGTGATGGTTGGATGTGGATGGAATCCCGTTGACAAAGAGTTCCGTGGAGACAGCGTCCGGAAACAGGCTCAGACGTAGACATCACTTGCTGCCCAGATGTGAACTAGCGATGAAGGTGTAGGGGCGCGTGGTTACTCCAGCAACAGAGAGCCTCTAATGGTGAGACGGTCTGGTACCGGTGGGAGGATGGTTAGGTTCGTGCTGGTGAAACATACCTCTTAAGTTATGGATATGAGATGGAGAGCAGAGGAAAAGAGGGTGGCGGCTGTGAAAAAAATAGGATTTTTCGTTGTTTTAGAAGTTAGAGAAATAAGATGGGGAAAACCTAATAATTAATATTATAATTAATATGCATGAAAAATAAGAAAAAATTATAGTTCATAGGAAATAAGGAAATTAATTGAAGTAAATATGAAATAAGGAAATAAAATATATGGAAATTAATTTTTTGAATATTGATTTATTTTGAAGTTTCTATTTTAGTTTATTGGTTATTTAATGAGTTATTGACTTTAAAATAGTAATATCTATTATTTCTTTATGCTAAAATATATTTTATGTTTTTTTTTAATTATTGGTTATGTATCTTACAATTCATGATTCGATTCAATTCACGATTCAGAAAATAGGTTTTCCGATTCACGATTCGAATCTCGATTTGATAACCATGCTCAAAATTCTATTTGATATGTGAAGAACAATATTTAAATCTATTCATTCTCTTTTGCCTAACAATTGTTATTTATTTGAACCTGCTGAATATTGATTTTTAATATTGTATTCAAGTTCCATCGTAAGCTTTAGCATGTCAGTGCTGCCATACTTCTTGGATGGGTGAGCAAGAAATGACCATAATTGGGTGTTGAACTTAAACATCAATATATATAATTTGAAATTTTGCCAATCATTTGGTGTTGCGTTGCACAATATGTTAGAATAATTTGGATTAGTTTTTTGTAACATTGGTGAGCCTTTGGGTCTGTCCTCTGAATGTGGAGCTGGAAAGAGGATGGAGAACAAGGGTTATTTCTCTTTGTAAGGATTATGAGTATTTGGTTGGAGGGTAGTGCCATTATAATCAAACAGAAATATATGTCTTTTGAGTGTACTGGCTTAGGATTGTGTATTTGCCTCTGATATGAACTATTTCTTTTATTTGACGGGTGTTGTCACAGATAGATATTTAGAGGCATTGGGTGGAAAGATATTAGTAGCTACTAGCTGGATTTCTTGTATCCTGAGAGGAGATGGAGATGTTTCCAATGCCAACTCTGCAGCCTATTAATTCTGCTGCCTTTCTTCTTTTTATTTTTTGGGTTGAGGGGTTTATGAAGATTTCTCTGTATACTCATGGACTTTTTACAGCTAACCCATGTTCTGTATTTTAAGGATTGTCCTCTGTTTTTAACTTCTCGATCACATGCATGATCTAATTATGAAACTACTGTTTTTTCATTTTGCAGAATGGACACATTAAAAAAACATCTTCCTGTTTCTGGTCCAGAGGGATTACTTGAACTTCGGAAGATTGCTCAAAGGTTTGAAGAGAAAATATTTACTGCTGCAACAAGCCAGGTACATTCATTATGAGGATTGAAGAGCCTCCATTTTCATTTATGGTTACCTGTGCAAACATACACGATATGGGAGTTTGATGGTTTAATATGGCACTGGTGTTTCTCTTTTCAGCCTGATTATCTACGGAAAATATCTTTGAAGATGCTTACAATGGAGACTAAATCTCAGACCACCATGGCCAATAATATTCCATCAAATCAAGTTGGCCCTAGCACTAAACCTCCCGATCAAGGTTAGCATTTAATAGCATTGGTTTAGTGATAGTACTCTGACAAGGTACCAAAGTGGCAAATCCTATGTATGTATTGAAATATTTGATTAAATCTTGTCATCCTGTTCTTTTAGTAATTATTTAGACTCTGAGCTGTTCATGTTTGTCAGCTTATGTTGTTGGGGCTATATAGTATCCTATTGCTTGAAATATCATTAATGAATCAATTTTTTACTCTATAGGCTATTCATACTATCCTTGTCCTTTGCTGTTTTTTCTATCTTTAATTCTTTTGAATTTGTACGCTGACCTTCTATAGGTGTTGTTAAATCTAAATGCAAATCATGCTATATTGCGATCCACATCTCTTTTTTGCCCCTCACTTAGGCAACCAATTTTTTCATAGGACTTGTTATGCAGCCTCAAGTTCATAATCCTGGGCAGCAACATCCTGTTCCTTTGCCTAATCAGCCCCAGCCACGTCAACAGCTTCTATCTCAAAACATTCAAAATAACAGTGTACCTCAACCTAACCTTCCACCTGTATCTAGTCTAGCCCAGACTCCCAGCCAAAATATTGGCCAGAATTCCAACATACAGAGTATACCTGGGCAAAATTCAGTGGGGAGCACTATTGGTCAGAATTCCAACATACAGAATATGTTTCCTGGTTCTCAGAGACAAATGCCAGGAAGGCAGCAGGTTGTTACCCAGCAGCAACAGCAGCAATCACAGAATCCACAGCAGTATCTTTACCAACAGCAGCTTTTGAAGCATAAGCTCCATCTGCCATCTCAGATCCAACAACAACAACAGCAGAACCTTCTGCAACCAAATCAGTTGCAATCTTCTCAGCAATCAGTTATGCAAACATCGTCTGTTATGCAGCCTTCTATGATGCAAGCATCTTCTCTATCTAGCCTTCAGCAGAATCAGCAGTCTAATAATGTTCAACAGTCAACACAGTCCATGCTTCAGCATCCCCAAGTTATCAGGCACCAGCAACAACAGACTTCTATTCAGCAACAAACACCAATGACTCAACGGCCGATGATGCCTGCACAACAGCAACAGCAACAACAACAACAGCTGATGGGGTCGCAGTCAAATGCAACAAACATGCAACATGCTCAAATGCTTGGGTCACAGAACAATGTCGGTGATATACAGCAACCACAGAGGCTGCTTTCACAGCAGAATAATCTTACAAACCTGCAACAGCGACAACAACAGCAACAGTTAATGAATCAGCAAAACAACCTAGCAAATATACATCAACAACAGTTCGGAAATAATGCCCCTGGGTTACAGCAGCAACAGTTGCTTGGACCTGAATCTGGCAACCCAGGCATGCAAACAAGCCATCACTCTGCTCACATGGTACAACAACCAAAGGTTGGGATTCTGCAACAACCACAACAGAAAGCATCAAATTTGTTAACATCTCAAGCGCAGCAGACACAACCACAGGGTTCACAGCAGCAATTAATGCAGCAGATTCACACTCAGCCAGCACAGTTGCAACAGCAATTGGGTTTGCAGCAGCAGTCTAATCCCTTGCAACGAGATATGCAGCAAAGACTTCAAGCATCAGGATCCTTGCTTCAACAGCAAAATGTTCTTGATCAACAGAAACATCTATATCAATCTCAAAGAGCTCTTCCTGAAACATCAACAAGTATGCACTTGCATCTATGCATTTCTCTCTTTGGCTCTATTAACAAATGTCAAGTACTCTTATGCATTTTCTGAGCCTTGTATGCTCATGTGTGTCATATCATTTCTGTTGTAGCTTCTCTGGATTCTACAAAACAGACTGCACAATCAAGTGGGGTTGATTGGCAGGAAGAAGTGTACCAAAAGGTACTATGCCATTTTTCTTATCACTTTCTCTTTCCTTACTAAAGTTTGCTAGGACAACAGAAATTAGTCAAGTAAACCACAAAGTAAAATAAAGAAGATCTATATGTTGTTAGAATTTTACTTGATAGTAGCAACATGAACACTTCATTAGTCTTAGAGGAAAAATCATGCAATCTTTTTTTTAATACTCATTGGTATGAAATCTTTTATCCATTCTGCGCAATATTTATATCCTTAGCATAACATATGAAAAGATGTGCACTGCATCTATGGAAACTACTGATGTTCAACAACAAAAAAATAGGGTTTAATGTCAACAGTGAATTTCTTTTATTACCACCTTCTTGTCCTCTATTAGGTGCTGCCATTAAGAAAGACTCTTCGTATTTAACAATCTCTTTGTATTTATCTATCTGATGCTTTATTGATATGAATTGTATTGCTTCATTGCAAGCTGGCGTTATTGTTCGGTGACCTAAGTGGCTTAGTTTTCTAATCAGTAGTTGTAGTCATGGATACACACACATGCATGGTTTAGACATCCTCTCAATTTAAGGATGGAAATGAAACTTGCAATTTATGATGCCTTACAAAAGAACAAAGAAAAGAACTTCTTATTCTCTCCGTAAGTATTAATGCAACAGTGATACAGATGTGTTTGCTTGAGAGATCTCAAGGTTGCTAATGTTTTGATTATTTGATTCTGTTGACTTCAACCTACAGATCCAAACCATGAAAGAAAGCTACTTGCCAGATTTGAATGAAATGTACCAGAAAATTTCTACTAAACTTCATCAGGTTTGTTTACAATTCTATTTTTACTTGCCAATTTTAACACCTGCTACTGATAAATCAGCCTTTTCCATTGCAATTATTGTGGTAAACACTGGAATTTGCAGCCTGTGCTAACCAGTAAATACTATCAAGCCTTCACCCCATTCTGAAAGAGCGCTTTATTGCCTATGTTTTTGCTTATAATTTATGGCTGATGCAGGAATTAAAATATAAAAGTATTAAATGAAAATGTAGAAGCATTTAATATCTTGGAACTCGAAAAGTTTTGAATACTTTACTTAAAATATAAATTAGGAGGATTTATTCATTAATATTTAATGGAGGGTATTAAATACTTATTAAATTTTATTGATTTATCTGCCTTTACTGTATTTAATCCTATATCTGCTTATCTCTATCAGCATGAGTCCCTTCCCCAACAACCGAAGTCAGATCAGCTTGAAAAGGCGAGGGCATTTAAAACGATGTTGGAGCATATAGTAGCATTCCTACAGGTTCCCAAGAACAACATTTCGCCTAATTTCAAAGAAAAATTGGGATCATATGAGAAGCAGATTATAAATCTCATAAGTGCAAATAGGCCTAGGAAAGGCATGTCTTCACTGCAGCAAGGACAGCTTCCCCCACCTCATATGCACCCCATGTCACAGCCGCAATCCCAAGTCACTCAATTACAGTCTCATGAAACTCAAATAAACTCTCAGTTGCAGCCAACAAATTTACAAGGTTCTGTAGCAACAATGCAGCAGAATAATATTGCAAGCATGCAGCACAATTCTATGTCTGGTGGATCTACAGCACAGCAGAATATGATGAATTCAATGCAGCCTGGTTCTAATTTAGATTCTGGACAAGGAAATTCTATGAACTCCCTGAAGCAGATTCCAGTGAGCACCCTTCAACAAAACCCTGTTAGTACTCCTCAACAGACTAACATCAATTCCTTGTCGCAAGGCGGAGTAAATGTCATCCAACCAAATCTGAATACCCTTCAGTCAGCTTCCAGTATGCTTCAACACCAGCAACTGAAACATCAGCAGGAACAGCAGATACTGCAGTCTCAACAATTCAAACAACAATATCAGCAGAGACAATTGTTGCAGAGGCAGCAGATACTACAGCAGCAGCAGCAACTACACCAGCCAGCAAAGCAACAGCTGTCTGCACACTTGCAAACGCATCAAATGCCTCAGCTTCACCAAATGAATGATATAAATGATATAAAAATGCGACAAGGAATGGGTGTTAAGCCTGGGGTCTTTCAGCAACATCTTACCTCTGGTCAACACTCAGCTTATCCCCATCAGCAGTTGAAACAAGGAAGTCCCTTTCCTGTTTCTTCACCCCAACTCCTTCAAGCTGCATCTCCTCAGATTCCACAACATTCATCTCCCCAGGTTGACCAACAAAATCATCTCTCGTCTCTAACAAAAGTTGCAACTCCTCTGCAATCTTCCAACTCACCTTTTGCAGTCCCCACTCCTTCACCTCCCTTGGCTCCATCTCCTATGCCAGGAGATTCTGAGAAGCCCATTTCTGGTTTTTCGTCAATATCAAATGCTGCAAATATTGGACATCAACAAACAGGGAGTGCAGCAGCACCAGCTCAATCCCTTGCCATTGGGACTCCTGGGATATCAGCCTCTCCGTTACTGGCAGAGTTCAGTGGTCCAGATGGTGCTCATGGTAATGCTTTAGCAGCCACTTCAGGGAAGTCATCTGTTACAGAGCAGCCTATTGAACGCCTAATTAGAGCGGTTAGTCAAGCTAGCTGATCTTATGCTAGCCTGATCAATTGTTATGCCTACAAGTTCTTTACTGGATATGAGAAATAAGTTACAGATAGGTTTGCTTATTTATTCTACTGTTTTATGTTTGAAGTTATAGATGATGAATTTATGTCTAAATCATGATTCCAGGTGAAATCAATGTCACATAAAACATTAAGTGCCGCTGTCAGTGATATTGGTTCAGTTGTCAGCATGAATGATCGGATAGCAGGATCAGCTCCAGGTAGTGGATCCAGAGCTGCTGTTGGTGAGGATTTGGTTTCCATGACTAATTGTCGTCTTCAGGCTAGAAATTTCATTACCCAAGATGGTACCAATGGAATTAAGAGGATGAAGCGCTACACCAGTCCCATACCCTTGAATGTTGTATCATCTGCTGGTAGCATGAATGAAAGTATCAAACAGTTAACTGTGTTAGAGGGTTCTGATCTAGACTCAACTGCAACATCCACTGTCAAAAAGCCAAAGACCGAGGTACTATGTTATGTTTTTAACTGTTACATAGTCTCTGTTAAGTGATGATGTGGCAAATGGAGAACCGCATCATTAGTGCCACATGCAAAGCACATAACCCATCATCTTCTTCCTCCCTTATTTCACCCACCATCTTCAACCCACATCCGCTGCAACTTCAAATTCAGACGTAGAGCTTAGACTATTCTCCATCATCCCTCTCCAATGGCCAAACCAAAAACCAACATTCACCTCCATTCAACTCCATCCAATAACATGTAGCCATCTTTTACCACCACCACGCAACTCATCTTCAAACACAAACCAATAACGTCACTTCTAATACTTTCCGACCAACACTTGCCAAAACCCCTCTACCACCCACCATTGAAGCAAAACCACAAACACCTTGAAACCATCCCGTCATCTTTTTCAACCCTGGCTACAAACACCATACCAAAAAACCCAAATCCAAACTAAGAAATCCAAACACACAACAAAACAAAAAATAAGATCCACCCAAAAGGCAGCAACGCACACCGCCACCACCTAGCTCTGCCCCTCAACCACCGCACAACCCACCTCTTCCTGAACCCCCATAACCACCGCGCAGCCTAGAACTACGCCAACCACCGTTTGCAGAACTGCCTGCCACTGCTTGCAGAACTGCCCAACCACTGCGTCCAGCTGCCATTGTCTCCATTCGCTGTCAGTGTTGTTACCCTTCACCCACGAGCTTGCTATCGTGGAGAATCCCTTCTCTCTCTTTGTTTGTCCGTACTGATCTAAAGCTCTGCCACCAGAAGCCACTCACGAACTGCCGTTTCTGCACCACCATTCGTGAATGGTCATAAGAGTCATGATCACCTTCTGGCTTCCAGAAGAGCATATGGGTTTGGTTTCTGCGCTTGGAAATACAAACCCCCATGGTTGAGCGATCAGAGAAGCTGGGTTACTGAACCATTGGTCATAGCATTGTGGGAAAGGTTTCTAGATTTTCTTCTTCTTCGGTAAAAGATTCAAACTTTACATAGTTATGAAGAGGGTAGAAGAGGAAGTTTGAGTGTGCTAGTAGTGTAAGAGAGAGAATGATGTCAGCAAATCACTTCATCTATTAATTTACATGTGACACTCCGTTTGTTACATCATCACTTAACAGAGACTAAGTGACAGTAGGGACTAAAAAGTAAAAACAAATATTTTGAACTTTATAGGATGTAAATCGAGCAAAACATTTTGTAGGAACTAATTTCAAAAGTGACCATATTTGTCCGGACTAAAAACTTAAAAGCCTATTTGCTATCTTTTACTGCCCATGCTTTTTTGTTGTTGGCTGGACATTGTGATTTATAAATGGCCTTGTACAAATGGATTATAGATGCATTAAATGTCATCTACATTACTTCTGCACCCTTTTTATTTGATATACTGCATTGTCCAACAATCCTCACATGATAAAACCATCTTAGGCAAGTTTTTGTCATTGTGTCCTCTATAGGTGTTAGTTACTACTACTTTCTTCCAAAACATATGCTCCTAATCATATCAAATGTAACTTATGCTACAGTAATTAGTAGGATAATGACAACAATAACCAATTAGGATAAACAATTGTTTGGTGGTTAGCCTGATGCATGGTACTGTTTGTATTTAATTATTTTGATTAATAACTTGTGTTTACGAGCGGTCTTTATCCTCCCTACTGATAACAATTATCAAAGATGATATGAGTTTAAAATCTTCAAACCTATGTTGGTGTGAGTAACTCTCTCTTATGTCCATAATTTTAGGTCTTTTAATTTGTTGATGTGGACATACAATTGGATTTATCATATGATGATGAGAATTGTACGTTATCTGGTTACCTATTAAAATATGTTTTATTAGTGCACGATGGTTCAATGAATAATAGGTTTTAAAACACTTCTACAGTTATTAGTTCTAGGAGACCACTGAATAATTTCTGCATTTTTCTCTAGCTTTAGCGATTAATTTGTATGCTGTATTGGTCTTTGATTTCTGATAAGGAACTTATGTGACTATTTGGCAGCCTAATCATACCCTTTTGGGAGAAATAAGGGAGATTAATAACCAACTTATTGATACAGTAGTAGACATAGGTGATGAAGATGTTGATTCAACTGCTGCTGCTGAAGGGGCAGAAGGGACCATTGTCAAATGTTCTTTCAGAGCTGTGGCTCTCAGTCCAAGCCTGAAATCCCAGTATGCTTCAGTGCAGATGGTGGGATCCCATATCTTCCAATTGCAGCAAGTTTTAAACCAGTTATTTTTCTTTTTCTTTTGTTAGCCTTACTCCGTGTTTTATTACCATGCAGTCACCAGTTCAACCCCTGCGTTTGCTCGTTCCTGTAAATTATCCTTATTGTTCTCCCATACTGCTAGACAAGTTTCCAGTTGAATCCAGGTTAGATAATGAGCATTTTGGCATATCTTATTCGTGTTATAATTGTTTTGAAAAAAATTGTGTACTCTCCCCCAACCTTCAATGATCATGGCACATAGGTGTTTTGCTTGCTTTTATCAACAGAAAGGAGAAATCTAATTTCACATCTTGCAAAACCTATTTAGCGACTATACTCCAATTTGAGTTACTTGACGCATGAAATATTTGTATGATTATCTCAGACTGAATGAAGTATTTATGGCTGATGGGATGCTTGGTACGAGGTTAAAAATGGAGGTGAAAATTCATGGATAATTTTTTTTTGTAGAATTATACTGAGAAGTCGTCTATGAAATTTTCACTCCCGCCTAAACCTCCCTACCAAACTGAGTTTAAAGGGTACTTTATAATATTTCATATCAATATGCTTTTATTGATGTGTCTGGCCATTTATCTACCCAGCTGTTAAGTCACTTAATCACTCACTCTTATCCATTAATATTTTTTAAACAAGGGTTTTCTGCATATGTAAAGATATGGAAATTATGCACGGAATCCCGAAGTGTTATGGTTTAGACATATGTTGAAGTTGTATGCTTGGTTCCTTTCCAGCTATTTAAGCCCTGTAGTTGAATGTTATCAATTCAATTATATTTGATGGTTGTTTCCTTTGGTAGCCTGTTAGAATGGGATGAAACATAACATATAAGTTCTATTCTATGTTTGGTGCATTTTATAAAAAGAACAAAACAACACATGGTTCCACTAAAAGGGGTGGATCCAAAGAGAACTGAATACAACCACTCTATTAATGTCCTGTTCCTTTCTATTTCATTCTGTTCCGTTCTGTTTTGTTTGTGTGCCAAACTGTACCTTTATTTTATTTTCCTCCTCTCGTAATTTTTTCCACTTTTGTTGATTAAATTTCTGAAGTGGGCTGTGGACTATTTTAATTATGAGGAAAAGACAAAGTATGTAAGGACTTGAGCTAATTTATCTTTTATTTTTGGTAACTGTCTCAAATGTCATCCTCTACTACTGAAAACTTTGATTTTCCTATTTGGAGTATGTTTGGGACAGATTATTTCTGAAGGAAACAACTTTTATTTTGGAAAAAAACTGTTTTGGGTTTAATATGATGTTTGACAAACCTGATTAAATTACAAAAAAGCTATTTTAAGAGGAAAAAACGTTTTTTTTATAGAATCTAGATGTTTGAATTTTACTTAAAAAACTGTTAGATTATTTTGAAACTAATAACACTCTTCCTGTTTCATCCCTGTTAAACTAGCTACCAAACATACACTTTAAAGAGTATATGTGATTTTAAATAGAACATGGAAGATAGCAAGAAAAGTTTTTCATTTAGTACATATAGAGCTAATGGAGGAACCTGATGACACATCCATACTCTAACGTGCTAGTAAGACTTGGCATTTTTAATGTTATTTGTCCTCTGAAATATTTGCATTTTCCTTTCCAAACAGCGATGATCTATACAATGCATGTCTCACTTTTCACCCTCTGTAGTTTCTCTTTATATTTGCTGACAAATCTGCTGTTTATAATGCTAAGTGGTATTGCATCTGTCATTCTATTCTGACAGTAAGGAGAATGAAGATCTTTCGGTGAGGGCAAAGACAAGGTTTAGCATATCCTTACGTTCTTTATTACAGCCTGTGTCCCTTTGGGAGATAGCAAAGACTTGGGATGTTTGTGCACGAGGAGTAATTTCTGAGCATGCACAACAGAGTGGTGGAGGAAGCTTCAGCTCTAAGTACGGGACCTGGGAGGATTGCTTGACCTCTGTATAATGATCCTTGCCGTTCCATGCAGATCTTTTTGTTTTGGTTTAGAAGTTGCCAAACATTCTGTAGTTATGAATGTGCAGTTATTGGATGTAGATTTAAGTCTATTTATGAAGTAACATACTATGAGCGGGGGGGGGGGGGGGGGGGGGCTGTAACTTGAAGTTTGTCAATTTGGATACTCCGAGCATGTTTTTGTAAAGGTAATTAATCATGCTTTGCCCGTTTTAGTGTAATTATATAATGCATAATCGCCTATTAACTATTTGGTGGAAAATCCATGTTTCTGTTTGTGTGCATCGTAAGCATGCTATTGCCGAAGGGCTTGTTCATAATCGTAAGGTAGCCTCAAAGAAATGCAAAAGGATATTTTTTTTTTTTTTGGGTGCAACAAAGGTTATTATTTTTATTAGCTGCAAATGAGGTCCAGAAAAGGTGAGGGAGAATGGGGTATGCTAAAGTGCTGCAAAGCAGCATGAAAGGGATTCAATCTCTATGTAACAGTCTTGGTATTACTTGAGATACATCTAAACTCTAGGTGAGTTCTACCGTGGATCACTTTGATAGGTAGTACTATGGTGCACAAGTAATTTTAACCATTAAATTTATGTGGAGCATAGTAATATGGTGCATCCTCCCGTGTTGAATTTTTTCTCCTCTTCCTCCTTTCCCTCTGCCTGATCTGCCCCTTCCGTTTTCTGCCGTCCGGATATGAATGCACCTCTATCGGACGGACTCCGGCCAGCCATTGTGCTAATGATCCTCCGTGCACATTGTCCCTTTTTCCTTTTCCCTCCTTTCAAACTCGTTGCTGATGCTCGAGGTTCTTGTTTCCGATGGGTTCGTAGCAAGCATGTGGCGGAAGTGTAGATGTGCGACGATGGAGAAGATGAGAGCTTTGTTTTCTAGCGCAACACTTGACAAAAACGGCTGGACATAGGGGTTCTGCAATGGCGGAGACGGCTCGCCTTGGACGGTGCTAACCGGAGAAGAAGGTGGAGCTCTGCGATAGTGCGGATCTGGCATGAACAGGAACATAACGAGGTTGGAAGGGCATCTGGAACGGTATGATTGTTTGGTCTGCAATTGCGACGAAGCTCACGGCTAGGAGAGGAGGGATGAGGGTGGCGCGAGCAGTAGGGAAGGCGGAGAAAACGGAGTCGCACGGGACTGGGAGCCAACGCTAGGAGGAGGAGGAGGAGGTGATCGGAGAGGACAACCAGAGCTTGATGCGGCGGCCGGCAGTGCTATTAAGAAGATGTGCAAGGTGGCTGCCAGGGAGAGGGGGGAGGAGGAAGGGGAGAAAAATCAGGTGTAACAAGTCTATTATTAGATCCTATAAGCATTTACAAACAAACGGTTGAGATCAAAAACAAAACTTGTGCATGATGGTCCAACCGTTTGTTTGTAAAGGGATAAGAACTTGTCCACCGTAGAACTTGCCCTAAACTCTAAATATTTCATTCTTTTCCCTAAACTCTAAATATTTCATTCTTTTCAGCCTCTTGCAGCAATACTATGTGAGGGTGTTTCATTCTAAAGTGCTTGTGTAGTTTTGTTTTCCTTTTTGGATCGATAAGTTCTATTGATGATTAAAAAAAATAGTAGTCTTTTATTTTTCAATCATATAGTAATTTCAGACTTTCAGTCCAATAGAAAGATGAAGTTACAAATTTAACCATGTATCAAGAAGTTACTGAAGTACTGTTCGAAATAGTTTTAATTATAATTTAGAACTCACCATTGGAGGGTCCATTTGTCTGGCAACATATAAATCGGTAAGTTTCATAAAATCAGTAGCTTTCATAAAAGGAAAAATTGAAAATATATGCAAGCTTTTTGTCACACCTGTGATGTATATATTTTCCCCTTTTGTAGCGAGATTTTAATGCATATTGCATACTCATTCTTTTAGCATCTAATCCATTTACATCTGGGGTCAATAATTCCTAGTAGCAGTGGTACTAGTACAGTATATCAAAGGCTTCACAAGAGTATACCAGAAAAATTATTGAAACTTAGCAAGATTAAACCAGTGGATATTCTTGAAGAGAGATTTCAGTATTTAATAGTTTCCATGTCGTTAAGTGTTTTAAGTATTATGTTAGCCCAAAAGAGATCCTATAAAGTACTAATGGATATCACCATGGAAGTAGCATTGATACAAGGGTGTTGCTATGGTATCCTTAAAAAGTAGAGGGTTTGGGTATTATATATCCTACCAGAATACGTCACTTCAATTAAATGAGTCATGTCAATGTCACATGGGATTAAGTTCTCACCATCTGATTGGGCCTCGTAGTCAGAGATAAATTACCCAAGGGGTACTATAGAATCCTCCTTGATACAATGCAGGTTGTAAACTGTAAAATTGTTTCCTTCTCCTCTCTGGAAGGCTTATGATTGGTATAACCTGAATTTTGATGCCTCGGCCTCTCTAAAGCACTCATGGCTATATTCCTTATCTCAATTGCTTTGTTCTTTTAGTTTCATAAATTTGTGTAGATACTCTTGTTTGCTTGTGTTTGTTATTGTTAAGCCCATTGTATTGCCAAGTCAAAAAAAAAAAAAAAAATGGAAGCATTACATGGAAGTAGCATGCTGAACTAATAATAATTTAACTAAAATAAGGTCCTCACTGTTCAATCTATGGTGTTTCTAAACAATAAGAGCTTAACTATGGTACTGAAGTGCCACCATCTCAGAAGTTGGAATCTATAGTCACTACTTTGAGTAAATAAATGGACATCATTTGTACCCAAAAAAATGGACATCATCTTGTTGTCACATGTCTAGGCCTGGGGCAAATCCATCTTTACCCTTCTTCTGCATGTTGCATTGCTCAGACGACAATGATGTTGCCCAGGACTCTTCTAGTTAAAAGAAGTAAAATAATAATTTGCTGATTGGGAGAAAGGTTAAGGGTTTAAAGGCATGAAAACCAAGGTAGTATTAACTATTAAATTATTAAATATACTCTGTTAATGTATACTATATTGTCAATCATAACAAAAGACAGTACAATACAATGCATAAACTCAAGTCAAGCAGACTCAAGCTCAATTGTTTGGGCTTCAAGGTTACTACAGAAATCAGAATTAAACATCTACCTCAATCATTCTCTCCCTAAATTGATGCAAATTTTCCCCCTATCAAAGCTAAAGGTCATGAACATATAAAAAAGCAAAGGAGACAATCTCATTACAAAAACAGACAGACAGGTGCTAAAGTTACCCATCCGCGTGACCCACACCACTATAACACATTCAAATCTCTCTGGTGGAAGAACCCAAAAAAACTCATCTCTCACCGACTCATTTTTTTTGTAACCATGATATAGGGATAAACAACGTGGATTCTCCTCTCCCAATCAGGTTTTCTCCGTACATAAAAGCCAGAATTCGAACTTTAACTACTTGTTTAAGGTGCCCGAGTCCCTTAATACTCGGACCAACCACATGTTGATCTCACCAACTCATTTAAAATCAAGGGATTGAAATAATAACCCCAAAGAAAAAAAAAAGGGAACTTATAGTTTCAGTTTGGCTTTAGATCCTGGAACATGGTATCCCACCTGATCTCTTCAACAGCAGCTGACCAGTACCCATCATCATCATCATCAGCATCTCCTTTCATCTTTTCCTCCTTCTGGAAATGGTACACCATTGGACTTGAAAAAGCATCAAGAGAAGGCACCATTGTAGGACTTCCATTGGTGAGCAAGAGCCTCTCTTGCTTAGCCACCATCAATTTTTTGTTCCTTTTCATCACAGAACTCTTCCATCTTGTCCCATAACCACTAGACCTTGATGATGGAACCACAACAAGTGCTGATTCTTCACAAGGAATAATCAATGTCCTCCTAATATAATTGGCCAAACACCTCTTTGTTTTCTTGATGGCCACCATGAGCCTTGCCACTGGACGTGGCCTCTTTCCCTTCTCTTTTCTAGCAAGCTTGAGAATTTCTAGCCTGTGCTTTGCTATGGAGATTCCCATGCTTTGGAGAAACTCATGGTTGAAGTAAACTATGTCTTCTTCTTCAAGCTCATTGTGAGCAAAAGCAAGGCCATACTCATACACTAGGGATGGCTCAAGGCCAGTTTTTGAAAGCCATGAGAACCAATCCATGGTTGATGAGTTATTATGTATGACCTTCAACTTTAATGGTGATGTATATATAAAGAAGGGATGAATGGTAAAGAGAAACTGAAGTCAGAGGAGTGACTTAGACTTTATGGGGTGGCTATATGCTTTTGTAATGTAAAATTGGATATGTAGGGGATACTTTATTTATAAGTTAGATTTTAATTTTGATACACTCTCCCTTCTAAAGTTTTTTACATTGTCAATCAATCATACATCATCTTATATATGATTTTTAAAGTAGTTACGATAAAAGTCAAACATTTTTAATATTGTATAAATTTATAATTGTTTGACAGTATAAAAATCTTTACACTGATAATACATATCAATTAGATCCTATATTTTATATATTATATATTCATTTTAATTTTACATTTATAAACAATAATATTTCACTACATTTGCATTGGAATATAATATCTATCTAGATCTCATGTCTAAATGTATAAAATTCATTTTTCTTAGTTAAATCTTGAGAGTGATGTGTGAGGTAAGTAATCCATGTTGATGTTCCCTCCAAAATAGTCCAAGTGTGATCAAACTTTGTGGTGTGAGTGAGACCTAAGAATAAGAAATTCTAGTGGAAGGAAATTTAATGCCATCAATCACGGCTAGGAAAAAGTGCTCCCTTGTGGGGCCACCCACTATTTGTTGGGCGTAAGTAGTTGAGAGTAAGGCAGCAAAAGCAAGTGATAAAACTTGGTGTATGGCAACCCATTCAGGCATATTCTGTACAACAGTGGCACTTTGATAGAGGCTTTAATTAAACAAAAAGCAAGCCCTTCCATTCCTTTGCTATCAAATGAATTACACATGATTGATCTCTCAAAACTTCTGAAACTTGTCACAAGTATGGAATTCTGTTATGGGGCTTTCTCTTTCTCGTTGCACTTTCCTTGTGGAAAAAGTGGATAACATAATAGTACAATTTCCTTAACTTATAATTCGGAATGAATCCTATTTGAAGCAATCAAATAAGAGGGGGGAGAGAAGTAATTTAAAGAGAAAAAAAATACTTTGAAAGATTAAATTAACACTAACGAATTCATTACTTAATCTTACCGAAACAATCATTTAGAAAAGTTTTATTTTGATATTAGTATTAAGTCTGCTTTTTCTGGAGACACTTGAGAAAAGAGAGAGAAGTGGATTTGGATCCTCTAATTTTAGGGCAGAAAAATTATCTATCTTTCTCTTTATCTCTCTCTTTATTCATTTGCTCTCCTATCCTTATCTCTCCATTTTAATCATCACTCTCTCTTTTCTACAGACACAAAGTCATCGTAACTTTCCCGTCCTAAAGTTAGATAATCCATATCCAAATAGAACTAAGAAAGTTTTGGAAATTAATACTTCTCATTATCGGGGATGATTTGACTTGTTATATTAGTTTGACTTTGGTTTTGTTTGTGATCAGTGATCACCACCAGTTTAGCCTGTCATCTATACGCATTTTCTCTTTTGTTGAGCACAATATAATGTCTGATTAGTTTGCACATTTGAACTCTTGCAAATATCAAAGGTCTAAATTTGCAATAATGATGATATTTTTCTCATCAGCAATATCATAATATATCATATAATACTAAATGATAAGAAAGCTCTAATGCCAGATGCATTCTTAAGCACCTGGTGGCATTTATTAGATTTTGCTCTCTTTTATATCACAACGGACAAAACTTTACTGTTCCAAAAAATGATGTCTCGGTGTCTTCTACCAATCAAAGGTTGGGGATATGTATAAGTGTTAATGAGTTATTATTTTATTTTATTATGTGACAAATTATCATTGACAAAGGACAGAGAATGTGAGAAGAAAATGGGACAGAAAATCT
Organism: Ammopiptanthus mongolicus; assembly: GCA_039655645.1. NCBI lineage: Eukaryota > Viridiplantae > Streptophyta > Magnoliopsida > Fabales > Fabaceae > Ammopiptanthus > Ammopiptanthus mongolicus. The sequence goes on along the minus strand of CM077351.1, from coordinate 68,572,238 downwards.
TCATCCATCACAACGAGACTAAATTATGCTGCTGAAAATATCTCTGTTTCCATATATAGGGATTAGGGATTGTTAATATTATAAGTTTGAGTAAAATAAGTCCTTCATTGAATATGAATGAAAAAAGTTTGAATCATATATAAATGGATAGATATATATAAAATTTTGGGTTAAAATATGGTTTCAAACTTACTCATTTAATCCATGAATAAATACGTAAGCTCATGCAAAAACATTTCCCCATTATTTTGAGCACCCCTAACTCAATAGGGACAAATATTAGGATTCAGGGAAAGAGTATCAATACCGCGAGATCTTATTTGATGAATGTAAAAATTTTCCATGGACTAAGTGAATAAGCACATAATTGGGTTTGAGACCATATCTTGATCCAAAACCTCCAATGCATTAGGTCTATGAGTGTTCTTCACTTATATAGTCTTCAACTTGACAACTCCTTTCCAATATGGGACTTCTTCATCCACATCAACAATCTTCTAGTCAGTGTGAGTCCTTCATATAGAGTCACTCCCCCTTGAGCGGAAGCCTTTTGAGAATTTGACTGCGTCACCAAGAGCCCAACTTGCCTCGAGATTGTGCCACACACATGCTCTACTTCATACTTGTACTGTGATTGTCCATAATCCACAACGGAACACGCCGCCTAGCCTCCACATTGTTAGGTAGACTTTTGATCACATGCAAGGACCCTACACATGTATCCATCGACAACCGCCTTCTCTTCAATACTCGTCATAACTGATTCATCAGAACCACTTGTTAGGATTCGGGGGAGTGCCAACACTGAGAGATCTTCGATGAAATGCGAAATTTTGGCTAAGTGAATAATCACATCAGTGGGCTTGACACCACATCTTGACCCAAAACCTAAAGACATTAAGCCTATGAGTCTTCTTCACTTATATAATCTTCAACTTTGTCAACTTCTTTTCTAGGTAAAACTTCTTCATTCATATCTTTACTCGCACTTGGAATTCCCAACAACAAAGGCTTTATTCACTATTTCATTCTTTAGTAAAGAGGAATTCTTATTCTTAAATTCTTTATAAAAAAAAAATGTTATCAGCTGAGCATCCAATTTAAGTAATGAATCTATGTATGTGTATAGTAGTTTCAATTTCAGGGGATTAGCATCAGAAAATGACAATTTTTTTGGCCGCTCAAGCTTATTACTTTTAGAGACATCAGTGTCGGTTACCATGTGAGGATCTTTTTCTCCTTTCTTTTTTCAGACTCACAGTTATTTCATAAACTTTTAGAAGTTAATGCTGCTTTCTCCAAAATAAAAGTGAAGCCGAAAATGAGGACAAAAAACTTATCCATAACATGTTTTGGCTACATGACAAGTCGCTTTTTCCCTAAATCAGAAGAGCTTGTCACGACGCTTAGTAAGTGGCTCAAACACTATCCACTGTCTCCCAAAGCACTAAAAGATAATTTTATAATTTATATTCGTGTCCCAATTTTTCTGGAGAAACAATTTTTTAACATCATAATAGAGATATCATACAGTGTCCCTTTATTTTTGTAATGTATTTTTGAAATACGTGTATACAAAGAAGATAAAAGATAAATGAGAGATAAAGATAAACATATACAATGTCAGATACGATGTCCAAATTTTGTTGTTCTAGTACCTTCAATTGCTCCTATCAATTAGAATTTGAATCTATACGGGTTCACTGAACAAATTGGAAGATCAAGAGTACTGTTCCCATGTTAATTAACATTGTGACTTTGTGATGATACTCTCACAAATTTAATTTTATACTAGTTTGTGACCCGCGCATTGCGCGGTTGCAACCTTGTTTTAATATTTTATATTGTTAAATTAAAAATAAATTAACAATAAAATAGATTGTAGTAAAAGATAATATTATTTGTGTGAAATAGTGAAAGGTATAATAGATTTTTCCTTTTTACTTCCAAGTTAAATGACTGAATTACATATCAAAAAATATCATTCAATTATGCCTACTATTTGTATTGACAAACTATACTTCTCCAAAGTCCTCAAACCCACTTCAAACTTAAACCTTTACCAAGACAAAACCGCATTCCTCAAGTAGGTAATCATTGTCAACTCAAAAACATGAAACATTGGCACAACAGTACTCCCAACTATTTCATGAAGAATAATTATCAGTATTTGAAGGTTTTTCTATGTGTATCAACATTTAGTATGTTAGTAAAGATACTATATTATTATTATATGTAATATATGATGATATTATAACAAATAAAACCGCAAAACTACTGATAATTGAAGAACCGAAATTACTTGGTCCGATCCAGCTCCAGCTTCCTGCTACTATAAGGACAACTAAAAATAATGCAAGTTATCTTACTTTCTCTGTTTTTTTTATAACATGGGCGAGAAAGAGACTTGCTTTTTAATAAATAAATCCTAAAATTAATATCTAATAAGCCCTTCTTCCTTATAAAAAATCCTCCCCGGAAGAAAATATAGATTCCTTGTATGGCTCTGTCCAGAAAGAGGTTTTAGTCAATCACCCAACAAAAATAATTTCCCGAGGAGATTAGGAGGGTCCTTTAGAAACAATTATATGAAGAAGTCATTTTGTCCACCTTAAGACATATTGAAGCGTTACTTCTGCAAATGTACTTTCAGCTCAGGGTCCTAGAGACCTGGAAGACCATCGACAGTCTCTGAATGGACATGAGAAGTAAATTTGTGATCCATATGAAGAAAGATGAATGATGTAAGATATTGACACTCAAAGTATAATAAAAGGGATCAAGGGGAAAGAAATATGTGATCTATCTGAAGAAAAATGAGTGATGTAAGTAATTGACACTGAAATATGAAAAAAAGGGATCAAGTAGCAGATATATGATTGATACCTTGATAACATAATCTTATGCTCAGTGCAAAACGGTTGTAGTCCCTGAAACAAATAATCATGTAGATTTGCAACCGTTTTATTTTACTGCTGACCCTGCCCTATTTTTTTCTGCATCATTCTCTTATTCGCTTAACTCTTTTGTCGGTTCTTTGCCATTCTATTATGAAGCCACGTAAGATTAATGGAAGATGTGGAACAAATTGCAAGAGGTGGCAAATAATAAGCTGATGTGTCATTGGTAGATTTTAGGGGTGAACTTTAATATATTATAAATAGAATAGATTTACACTCTTTATGAGTCACTTACTAATAATTTATATTTTATTTTAGTTTATTTCTTTTAGTTTTTTGTAATTATCAAACAAACAAAAAACTTTTACACGACTGCACCTCTCACGCTAGGTTTAAGACAATAACTATGCTTCAAATTAAGTAGGTCTACTTTTTGTTGAATCATATTAGTTTTTATTGAAGCATGATTTGAAGTTTTGGATGCAAACATGAGTCAAAAGGGCATGAATTAATTGTAACCCGCTTAAACTAATTAAAGTTTAGATCTCAAAACACTCCATGTTAATTTATGTGGCACATGCTGCTTATGGAAGCAATCGATTTTTTTGGCATTTTAGCTGTCTGGTTCAAAGGATCAGGCAAATTGAGAATAATATTTGTGCATCAACCTAATTAATTGAAGACAGATAACGATGCGTACAAATTTGAATTTCATGTAGAACCAAATAATAATGAGAAAGTAATCTATCATGGAGCACCATGCAAATTACGTAAGCAAATGAATTCGTGGTTCCTCTGCCTTGAGAAAAACAAGCAATGCATAATTACAAAAAGGATTTGACTCCTCTAAAATGAGAAAGTAGTGGGTTATCTATCCTTAGATCATTTAGTGGGTTGAGATATCTATATACTTAATCTATATACTTAATCAAATCAATGATAGATAGTCTCTTACTTTCTTACTTTAGAGCTCCACTTATTTTAGAGGAGTCAAATCCTTACAGAAGTACAAGAATGAGTATTGATGAGCAGTTTGTCTCTAGTTATGTTTAATTATTTTAAAGGAAAAATAATAGTTAGTTAATTGCATTTGGTTGGTAAAGGTGTGTTTGTTTGTGGACATCATAATTGAGTTTATGGGTATCAACAAGTGTTAAGCATCAGCTTTGCAAATCTAATCCATTTTTTAAACCAAGCAAAATATGGTTAAGAAATTATTATTTGGTACTATATATTATGAATAAGCATGCAAATTCTAAAGGAAACTTCTAATTTATTTCAAGCTTCGATCTTGCAGAGAAAGGGGGACTTGAAAATATTGCATAAAAGGAACTCAAGAATATGGACGGCAATGGGTAGGGTCTGGGTAAGGTACTATAGTATCCGTCTTCATACCCGCACTTGAAAAAAATACTCGTACTCGTACTCATACCCGCGTGGGTAGCAACTTTAGTGTCCGTACCCGTACCTTCTGGGTACCTAAGTACCTATACTCGCACCCTTTACCCGCACTTTAACTAAGAAAAAGCAATAAATAACAAAAAAATCATTATAACTCAATTAAAAAAAACCATCCAACGATCTTTCAAATCTACTCATAAAACATTACAAACCAAAATATTTAACTAAGTAAAAATATCTAAAACATCCAAAACGAGTAAATATTACAATAAACAACCAAAACGACGCTGACTTGAGGAAGAATGGTGTTGGTGTTGGCTCGAGAAAGAACGGTTAAAGAGCTCAACCAGAAAAGAAAAAACACTAATGAACTATCTAGATTGGGTACTTTTAGATTAATTATATTTTTAAAAATTTATATATAATTATAATTATAATTATATGTATTAATATATATATATATATATATATATATATATATATATATATATATATATATATATGCAGGTGTGGGGCGGGGTCAGTACTAGAGTATTCGTACCCGCACCTATACCCATTCAAATTTGAGGGTAATTACCCATACCCGGGTCCATACCCATAAAGCGGGTATTTACCCTACCCATCATGGGTATCTTTTGCTGGTACCCAGCTGGTATGGTCTAAATTGTCATCCCTACTCAAGATAGAAACTATAGAACGGTTGATAATTTGTGTGCAGACATAATATGTCTATCAGTAGCATCGCAGCAAGATATGATTTGGGTAAGGCTATAGAATGTGGGCACCTGATGATAACAAAGTCGGTCCAAGATAAGGTGAGACTTAAAGTAACGTGAGACCTCAGAATGAATAAATCATGGGAAAGAGACTCATATGTGCAATTTTGTTAGGTATTAAAATGAATGTGAGCTTATAAAATTAGTGGACTATATATATAGAGAACTGAGTGGAATGGACATAGGGTATAAAGTAAGGATTTGTCCGACGTTACCCTTTATTCGGCCTTGTTGAGAATTCATCTTTAAAGCAACTCTCTTAATTAAATTAATGTTAGGGAACATTTTCCTAACATAAATGGGCTAACCCATGTTACTTCATTTATTTCCACCCACATACATCGTATAAGAAGGAAATTTCTATACTTATACTAATGGAATTGAGAGAATACTAGATGTGTTCTCGATGTTCGAATACTAGCTTGGAATCGTTCACATTATTATTATTGTTTTGTCAGATTATAATAGTAAAATTGATACCAAGCAATTAATGACATCTTGCCGGAGGGGAGGGGGGCATAAAATATGAAATGTTATATCTCCAACATTATTTCCTCAAACTAACATGAGGGGATTCGGATCCGTGAAAAACTAACCTAAATATGTTTAGGAAGGCTGAAAAAAGTAGATTATACTGATAATCGATTATCGATTATTATGATAATCAATTATAATCAGAATCTACATTTTTTTGGATATGTTTGTTGAAAAACGATTTTAAGATAATTTATTTCGCTTGTATAGTGCAAAAAATCACTTTCACATAATAAATTACGAAAAAAGGATATGAAGTTATTTGTATAATTTAATAATATTTGTTTGGAAGTTAGTTTTGTATGGGTAAATAGGGAAGAGAGTTTTGAGAATGAAAAATAATCAAATCACAATAATTTTAAGCTAAAACAAATTGGATGACGTAAAACAGTTTTTTTCTCCCCTAAAATATCAAAGGTCAGATCTCCAACATTATTTCCTCAAACCAACATGAGGGGATCCGGATCCGTGAAAAACTAACCTAAATGTGTTTAGGAAAGCTGAAAAAAATAGATTATGCTGATAATCGATTATTATGATAATCAATTATAATCAGAATCTACATTTTTTTGGATATGTTTGTTGAAAAACGATTTTAAGATAATTTATTTCGCTTGGATAGTGCAAAAAATCACTTTCACATAATAAATTACGAAAAAAGGATATGAAGTTATTTGTATAATTTAATAATATTTATTTGGAAGTTAGTTTTGTATGGATAAATAGGGAAGAGAGTTTTGAGAGTGAAAAATAATCAAATCACAATAATTTTAAGCTAAAACAAATTGGATGACGTAAAACAGTTTTTTTCTCCCCTAAAATATCAAAGGTCAGATCTCCAACATTATTTCCTTAAACCAACATGAGGGGATCCGGATCCGTGAAAAACTAACCTAAATGTGTTTAGGAAAGCTGAAAAAAAATAGATTATGCTGATAATCGATTATTATGATAATCAATTATAATCAGAATCTACATTTTTTTGAATATGTTTATTGAAAAACGATTTTAAGATAGTTTATTTCGTTTGGATAGTGCAAAAAATCACTTTCACATAATAAATTACGAAAAAAAGATATGAAGTTATTTGTATAATTTAATAATATTTGTTTGGAAGTTGGTTTTGTATGGGTAAATAGGGAAGAGAGTTTTGAGAATGAAAAATAATCAAATCACAATAATTTTAAGCTAAAACAAATTGGATGACGTAAAACAGTTTTTTTTCTCCCCAAAATAAGTTTTTTTTTTTTATAAATTCAAGTTAATTGTCAAATATGATAGATTATATATTAAACAACTTTTTAGCCAAAAAACAGCTGAAATATAAAAAATCAACCTTTCTCGAACATGCTCTAACCATTGGTGACTATTTGTGTTTTAAATTCATACTGTATCATACCATTTAGCTATAATACATCCCTTTTGTTTTTTATTACTCGAATATAATGCATCCCTGCCTTTATAATATAAATAAGTCAACTGCATGTTGGCCCTCAAAAAATTGATACATCAATTTTTGGTGCGAATTTTGAACTCTTGATTCTATAAAAGAGTTTTTTATATCAAAATAGTCTAAAAGTTATTATTTATTTAGACTAATTAAAGTTTTTCAATGACAAAAATAATCATTTAAAAATCATTTTGATCGAAAACCGATTAATGTTCCAAAAATTAAAAAAAAAAAAAAACAAATTGGGCGTTAACTCTGATATAAACCCAGCAAATGAGATTGGACTCAACTTGAAAATGACATTGATGGATCAGATGCTCCCAAGCCCAATCTTAAGGGAGAGTTTTTTTTTTGGGTAGAATCTTAAGGGAGAGTTAACCAGTTAATATCTTCACCAAACAACAAGAATATATGTACATTGATTCCATTTATTATTATTAACTTGATTGTACAATCATTCACACTAACTATCCCAAAGTCTAACCATAAAAAAATTAAAATGCGTTTGGTTTACTTCATATGTGGGTTCTTGGTCAGGGCATGTTGAGGTAGGTAAGATCAAATAGCATATCCGATGCTCTTGTCATGATGGTTAGGTCCTGGGGTAGATTGGTAGAAGCCATAAAAGTCCATGTTGGTATGGCTGGTTTTGAAAATCTTAGAATTGCTTGAGAGGATATGTATGCATGTGATTGTGGGAACTGAATGATGAAAGGCTTTAGCTACAAATGGCATTTAGTAACATGCATTCCAATCAATCCATATATTAAGTTAAATTATTCATTCTTGAACATGGGTCATTTTCTACAACCCCTTTCCTCCCGCTGTGAGTCACCTGACATCAAAGTAGTTTTATTTTTATTTTGTATATTTTGAATCTATTAATTAATAGGAAAATTTACTTTTTGGTCCCTTATTTTAATTATTTTTTTTATTTTGGTCCCTTAACTTTTTTTTGTGACAAATAAGTCTCCTATGTTTACAAACATTAACAATGTTGGCCTAAACATTAGTAAACACCGTCTCAAACGGTCCTACATGTCCGTTAAGTATCCAACATGGCGCTGACGTGGTGTTGGCTTAGTGGCTTGGCCAAAATGACGTCGTTTTGGCGACTTCATATCGGTGCCTAAATAAGATAGATGTAAACCAAGCTTTGTAGCCATGGTTGTAGGGAATAAGATTGGGAACCATGAACTCTAAGTCACCATTTAAGGGGAGGAAGATAACCCATACACCACCAATGATAACAACCAGGTCACCGACCACTTAATACGTCTAGAAATAAAGTTAACAGACACGTTTAATGGAGTTTAATGGAGAGTAACATTTAGGCCAATATTGTTAACGTTAGTAAACATAAAAGACTAGTTTGTTACAAAAAAAAAGTTAAGGGACCAAATTAAACAAAACAATTAACCTAAGGGACCAAAATGTAATTTTGTCTAATTAATAATTATTATTATCAAATCTGTATATCATTTTATTCTTTTTCTTTTTTGAACGCATTTTCCAATCTACAAATTAATAGTTATTACTACTAAATCCGCCAAGTATGTACTGAATTTCATTTAATTCTTTTCATTTTCAGGAAGACAGAGATTTTTAAAATAAAAATATTTGCATTTATATATTAAATTAAAGTATACTCTAGTTACTAAGGATCATGAAAGTCTAAAAAAAATGGAAGGCATTGTTTTCTTTGCTCTAAGAGAGGGTCAGCGCTCCACCACCAGAAAAAACATTGGATGGAGGAGCTCTAGAGGTAATTTCTAAAGTCTCATTCTATGGAAAGGTTATCGGAACTAAAGCACCTCCAGCCTTGCGGGAAAAAAAGAATTTTCTGGAGAATAATTTGGTGAAGAATGAACTTGAAGATGGTGATTGGCTTCGTCCAAAGGTTTTCTTGGATGATATGGTGTTTAGGAGATGTGTCAACCATGGGAGGATGTCTTGGTGGTGAAGTTATTAGGAAGGTCAATAGGATATGATACCATGAAGGATAAGTTGGGGCGCATGTGGAACCAAGGACTTTGATATCATGAATGTTGGCAATGGCTTCTTCGTGGTCAAATTTCCTCCGGACAAAGAGAAAGTAGTGAGTGGGGGACCCTGGATGATCTTTGATCACTATCTAACAGTGTCAAATTGGAGTCCGGATTTTGTTTCTCCTACTGTAAGATTTGAGCGCGCTCAAGTTTGGATCAAATTTCCTAGTTTAAATTTGGTTTATTATAATGAAAGCTTCCTCTTAGCTATGGCCTCTACAGTAGGTACTCCTGTTAAGGTTGACAGGAATACTTTGAAGGTGGAGAGGGGAAGATTTGCATGAGTTTGCGTGGAGATTAATTTGGACGAGCCAGTGGTGGGGAAAGTCTGGCTGAATGGGCATTGGTATCAGGTGGAGTATGAAGGACTGCATATCATTTTCTCTGACTGTGGCTGCTATGGTCATGTCACTAGTCACTAGGGAATGCCCTAAGCATTGCCCGGAGAAGAAAGACAATGCACCAAAATATTCCCCTAACAGAGAATTAATGTGGACATTCAACCAACATTACTGATGGGGAAAAACAGGAACAACAACAGTTACAAAATGACTCTAGAAAGTTGGCTGAACTGTTACACGGGGATTGACTTGTTGTATCCAGAAGGAGGAGGAATGTTGGACCAGCTAAGATTGGGGCAAATAATAAGGGAACAATTATGGCAAGGAATCAATTTGAAATTTTTGTTAATGAGGAGAGAGTAATCGCGAAGAAATCGAATCATCCAGTGTCCTTTACTAGTTAGTGCTCTAGTTTCAAAGGGTTGAAATTTAGGCAATAATCAAAAGAGAAAGATAGGGAATTCAAGGCCAATTTTAATTGGCAAATCAACAAGGGCAAAAATTAAGGAAAACGAAAGTTCCAATTGGGACCCCCAAGGTCAAAGGGCTAAATTGAAAGAGAAAATGGTATTCAGTCTCAAGCAACCTTACTAGTAGTTCTCAGTGTTGCTTCGAGTTAAGGTAATCAAAAAATTGTATTTGGCTTGGATGGTTCTAATCATAGGTTGCCTGATGAACTTTTACGCATCATGGATGGGAGATTCAAGCATTAACAGTCTTGAGTGTTCAACATCCTTACCTGTAATTAGAACCCGTAAATGGGCCTTGGTCCACGGATCGGTCTGCATAACCCATGGTCTGCACAAGCCTAAATTCGGTGCTATGTGATCCATTTTTTTTGTGGGTCTACACGGGTTGGTCGATTTAGCTCGCGGGTAAGCAGGTATTGGCCGGCATACCCACTCCTACCTATAATATGGACAACTATAAAAAGCTTGAGCGGTTATCCACTTGAGTCCTTGCTACTCACATCATTTTTAATTTTATTTTTTAAATAGAAATGAATTTTAAATTTAATATATTGTCAATGTAAAGTTTTTTAATTGTCAAACAATCACAAATTATGTCATGTGTGACTTTTAAAGTAGTTATTATAAAAGTCAAATATTTTTAATGACGTGACAATTCATGATTGATAGATAGTGTAAAAAATATTTACACTCACGATGTATAGTAATTAAATCTATAGAAATTTTCAAATATCACGATGCAATTTTGTGCATCAAGCAAGGATAGGAGATTCGTGTTAAAATGCTCTAGCATACTTTAGGCCATGCTTGTCTTGTTCATTTTGCCTCCTCGTGAATGTCATAAGCTTTTTATCATTCTATTAAATGAGCATTGATGGGGTGTAGCATTGGTCATAAAGTTTTTGTTTGCTATGATCAATCGAGAACCACATACCCGTACTCTATTTTCCCCCCTCCATTTTGTTTTTTTCTTTGCGGTCAATAGGAAGAAACCTATAATATTGTAATTGCTCATGGTTATTTTGACTGACTGATATTTCAACATGCTAGTTTCCACAATTCTCATTCTTTACATTTCTCTTTAGCTGTTTGTCCTGTAATAGGTATCTGGTTTACCACATTAGGTATCAGCACGCGAGGGTGGTTGTAAATGTAACATCCCAATTTTCACACAGTTGCAAAATTGTAAATATCAACATATTTTAGAGGAGTAATCATGACTACTTTAGAAAAGTAATCATGATATGGATGACACATGACGGTGATTCATGGTGGAGTAATCATGATGGTGATGAGTCATGGTGATGACTCATCCAGTTAGTAATCACATTCAGGAACCACGTCTTTCGTCTGGTATTTGATTTTATCCTGACGTATCCACTTTTTGGATGCCACACAGATATTGTTTTACTCTACATTACTAGTAGAGAATTATGGTTAAGGTTTGGGATGAAGACTCAGACAAAACCCGGTCTGCGTACGAGATTACAGGAACCGGAATGGATAAGCATCACGTCGCTTTCATGCCATCTCTACATGACACCTCACCACCTTATCCACTAAGTAATCATTACATGGGTGACTCACCTAGATGAGTCACCATAGTAATGATGGCAAAGGGTGATTCACATAGGTGACTCACCATAGTAATGATGATGATGAAGAAAAAGACAATTTTGCCCCTAAAAGAAATGACAATTTTGCCCTTAAGTAACTTTTATACAATCCTTACCCTTCCTTCATATATTTTACACGCCATTCATATATATATATATATATATATATATATATATGTTCCATCTCATATTCCTTTCTCCTTCACTTTATTCTTTAAGTTCAAGTGTTAAAGTTTCTAGTAGAACTTTTGATACAATTCCAATTTTGTTCCTAAGTGAAGTTACCTTTCTACCCTTAAGTGATAATTATCATATCCTTATCCTTTCTTTTTATATGGGCCATGAAATTTCCTCCTTCATTCTCCTTCTCACATTTCATTCTTAACCTTTAAGTATTCAAGTTAATTTTGATAGAATTCCAAGTTTATTCTTAAGGAAAATTATCCTTTCTAACCTTAAGCCTATCTTATCCTTATCTTTTCTATCTTTACCCTTATCCTTATCCTTTTTCTCCTCTATATATCTATCCCACGCCCCTCTCTTCCATTTATTTCTCTCATTTTTGTGCTCCTCCTTTCCCCTTTCATTCTCCACTTCAAGTCTTCACAACACCTCCAAGAGTTTTGTGAAGTAAACTTGCTTAGAATCATCTTCTCTATCATCTAAGAGGTAGAAATCTCTTCTTTGATCTTTAAATCTCCATTTCTATCCATTGAAATTCTATGTGTTCATAGTTGTTCTTCAACTTCTAAAATTCATGAAAAATTGTAGAAAAATCATTTTAATGTCAAACCAATTTTCTTGATCTAGATTCAATGTCTTCTATCATTAATCTAAGAGTTTGTAATCTTAAAATCTCTCTAACCCATTTGGGGTGAGATGGCCGAAACCCTAGGTTAGTGAATCCATGAAGTTTTGTTCAATGTTTTGCTTAAAGAAGTGTTGAATTGAGTTCTATTACACTTAGATGTCCTTGAATTCAATTTATCATGATCAAAAACCTTTCTTACCCAAATTTTCTAAGTCATGGCCGAAACCCTACTTGGCCATATCAAAGGATTTGTTTCAATTTATTGAATTCCATGACTTACAGGAGTGTTATCTATGCTTAAGGATCATAGATCCAAGAGTTTGTACAATTTTAACACTTCTAACATTTTTCTAACTTAGGGGCCGAACCCTAGTTCCTACGAACTAGGTGAGCTTTGATGGTACTAAATTTGATTGTGTTTGTTGTGAAGGATTATACCGTGTTCAATCATTCTAAAGCGTGCATGGGCACCGGTGGAGGAACGGGGCTGCGGCCGTGAGCAAGTGATCGTGGGTTCGTGAGAGTTGCTACATTACTCTAAGGTGGGGAGAAAGAATCTCACATCCATCGGGAAGGCAATAGTAGAATAATTTATATTGACATGTGTAGGGGAGCCCTAAACCCTACTAGAGGTTGAGCCCTGACAAAGTACCTAGACCCCAGGTGTAGGTATCTTTGGGCTATCACCACTAAGAATACACACTAGGCTAGATGACTATGATTGGATGGATGATTGACATGTTTGGTGTGATTGTGAATGTATGCTCTATATGCTTTATGTGTTTATGAGCTTAGAATGATATGCTTGATAATATGAATTGTATGATGTTATATGTTTGAGTTGGTATGCTGAGATATTGAATATCATGAATGCATGTTTTATGATTGATGATGCTAATGCGGATAGTGAATCAAAGTGCGATAATGCATATATGACGAAAAGTGATGGATATTGATAAAGTGATGGATACAATGGTATCATGAATAAAGTGATTTGAGGATTGAGATGAATATTGAGATATTGGTGACACAAGTGATGGTTTACATGCATAGCATACTCATGTGCCAAGTGGCGAGCCGTGTGGTATGGGACACACGAGGTTAGTGTACCTGAGTGCCGGTACGGAAGAGGGAAGGGACGATCTTGGTGATCTTGGGGATGTAATCAGGTTTGGGACTTATCACAAGAGACGGATAGGGTTGCTCCTATCGTGTCGTGTTGCCTGCTGGAACCTGGTTATCCCGACTGGACCCTCAATCTTCCACGTCGCAGGTGGACTTTCCGAGGAGACCAAAATACCTCTCCCGAGAGTTGGAGCGGGATGCACTCTTATTGGTCACGGTGAGCGGAAAGGGCCCCTGGACAACTAACTATGATTCTCTGAGATTGAGAATGAGATTTGAGATATCGGCCGACATGCATGTAGGAATGAGATACATATAGTATAAGTGTTGATTATGAGTGATATTATTGGGAGACGATTGTGTATATGTTTCTGTGATGTTCATATATGTGATGTTGATATATTTTATTCTATGGTTTCTTTCCCATATATGATGTTTGTGTTAGATCCTTATCTCCCTATATTTTTCTATGTATGTTTTCTCTTATGGCTTGTGGAGAAGACACTGCAGCTGAGGATTCTATTTCTAAAGAGGATGGCATCCTTTATGAACATGATGCAGACGAAAGATCCGTTAATGTTAGCAGTGAAGGATTCGGAATAGAAGATAGTTTATATTAGTGTCTGGCCAGTACAGTATGTATGGGAGTTTTGAGTATTTATATTTTGATGTACTTTATGAGAGGATACTAGTGGTTTTTAGTGGGATTGGTTATGTATCTTCCTTCTTGTAAGTTAAAAGTTGTTGTATTAAAGGAGCGCACTCTGATATATACATATATATATATATATATATATATATATATATATATATATGTAATTGAGGATGATGGTACGTATACATATGTAATATGTTATTAGCAATGGATTGCCTGTATTATTTTTATGGATCTTGAGTATTTAAATTTTTACATGTTTTAGTATTAGACAATTAGGTTACAATGAGATTACCCTACGTAAGTGGGGTCGTCTCATTTTGGTGGTATCAGAGCAGTTCGGTTCTAAACCGGACTGTAGGGTTATGTGGACCTCACGATGTGAGTTAGGAAGTGTACTGGCCATATTAGTTGGATCCACCTCGGATACTGACTATGATTAGAGATGGGTAGAATGTATGTTGGGTGAATGTTTGTTTGATTGCTTGTGTGAAATAAGTGATAGCCAAAGATAGTAATGTTTAGTTACGTCATACCTATAGAATGGTGAGCTAATGGTTACTTGAATCAGGAACCAATGGGTCGAGGTCGAGGTAGAGGTAGAGGTAGGACAGAACCTAATAGAGGTCATGATGCAGCAGCTTCACATATAGGAAATGGAGCTGAGTCATTAGAAACCCTCAGGACTATGAGGGATATGGCTGCTGCTATGTTACAGCAAACCCAGTAGAACGTTCAAGTCATTAAATTGACCCAGGAAAATCAACATCAGCCGCAACAAAAGCGGAATGTTCGAATTAATGATGCTGGATTGGATGCCTTCATGAAGCGACAACCTCCTCAGTTCAATGGGGATCACAATCCCGAGGGGGAAGAACTGTGGATTCAAGTGCAACAATACATTGTGATGAAGCTCAGAAGGTTTCCTATGCTTCTTTCATGCTAGTGAGAGGAGCAGAAATGTGGTGGAAAGGGAAGCAGAGGCTGTTTGAGACCGGAGGAAGAGCCATAACTTGGGGATTGTTCAGAGAGTGTTTCCTTGAGAAATACTTTCTTTGGATGGTCAGGAGGGAAAAAAGAAAAGGAGTTCCAGAATCTGAAGCAAGACAACATGACGATTGGGTAATACGCAGCGAGGTTTAAGGCGCTGCTAAAGTTTTCAGAGTTCTACTAGCGGTATCCGGTTGAGGAGTGGATGTGTCGTAGATTCGAAGACGATACCGTTGGGGATTACCAGATTCCCTGATATGCTGGATCGGTGTTCAGCAATTGAAAACATCGAAAGGAGAAGAGAACTGGCCGAGTCTTGTCGGGGTTTGGGTGTAGGTCTACCCTTGCTTGTGCTGTGTGCTCTATGTCATTGTCTGCAAATGAAGAAAATGTGTGTTCATTGTGATGTTGTTTCGGAAAGGAAACGATGCTAATAAAGGTAGTGGGTAAGTAGGAATCAGAACATTCAAATTCTGACCGTTACGGAATGTTATTTGTGACATTGGTGAAAATCAACGAGTTTAGATGGAGTTTGGAGAGGTACTCAAAGTGAGAAGCTACTTATTTAAAGAAGCGGTCTATTCTAAGTGCGGGGACACCTTGTCTTGGGTTGAAAACCACCGACGGTGGAGGCTACAGTCCATGACGTTCAAGTGTCTAAGTTGAAGGCGAATGGAAGAAGTTGTGCAGTGAATAAAGTGGAGGCTTCACCAACCGAAGGTTTACATAAGCATACCTATCTCATTGAAGGTAATTCCAATATTGTATTACCTGCTCTAAGTCTTAACCTTTTTCTTTAAATTCTCATGATGACGTGTGACGATTAGGTTTTCTCATTTTGTCCATATTCTTGATTTGATCGTTGCCATTTCATCACAAAACTTGCTCCTCATCGCTTTAGTTGATTTGATGTTGTTTTGGTGTTCAATTTGATTGCCTCTTCTCATATGGATGTTATTGTGGAAATGGACTGGTTATCTTTCAACTATGTCCTTTTAGTTAATTCTAGTAAAACTCTGACTTTTCTAAAGTTGAGGATATTGGAAACTTCGATTGTCAACCTAGTAATAGATCTCTCGGGAGGAAGGAACTCTAGTAGAGTTGTGATTGTGATTATGTACCCGGGCATTCTCACAATCAAGACCCTATTGGAAATCCTTTTTGAGATATTAGATCTCCTCTCATATCCTTAATTTGGTCAATTTTCTTTTGTAACGTGAGACATTTATATATTTTCTTCTTCCTTGTCATTCGTTAATGTCTTTCTTAACGACTTTCTCTTCCATTCACGAGATTGCGAGAGGCAAGTGGAACGACTTCAGGTGATTTTTAAGGTCTTGT
Organism: Ammopiptanthus mongolicus; assembly: GCA_039655645.1. NCBI lineage: Eukaryota > Viridiplantae > Streptophyta > Magnoliopsida > Fabales > Fabaceae > Ammopiptanthus > Ammopiptanthus mongolicus. Next base: position 68,555,780 of record CM077351.1, on the reverse strand, counting down.
AAGAAGGATAGTAGTTTGCCAAGTGGGACAAGTGTGAGTTTTGTTTGAGGAAGTTAAGTTTGGGACAAGTAGTTGAAGGAATAAATTTATATGAAAGTAAGGAAGATTGCAGATAGAACTTTCGAGAGTGGAAAGATAGAATATTTATTTCAATTGTATTGGAGCTTCCAAATTGAATGGATGTCTTGAAAAGTACCATAATGCTTTGCATCAAGGATTGAGTTACATGCTGATGCAAGGCAGACAAGTAAAGGCAGTAGTCTAGCAGGAAAGTCCGAAGACGGTTAGTGAAGTGAGAAGTTTTCTTGGATTATAGAAGGCTTCTCAAAGATTGCGCTACCTATGACGCAATTGACGAAGAACGACGTGACATTCGAATGGACAGCTGAGTGTGAAGCCAGTTTTCAAGAATTGAAGAAGCGGTTAACTACGTCACCAGTGTTGGTGTTACCAGACCCTTTGGGACAGTTTGAGGTGCTTGTTTGATCAAAAGAAACTAAATATGAGACAGAGGAGGTGGATAGAATTCATAAAGGATTATGAATTCGATCTACATTATCATCCAGGAAAGGCTAATGTGGTGGCAGATGCATTAAGTCGGAAATCGTGACATGTGTCTGCAATGATGTTAAAAGAACTAGAGTTTCTAGAACAGTTTAGAGATTTAAGTTTGGGAGTGGAGATATCTAAGGATAGAATGTACCTAGGTATGATCTCAGTAACCAATGAATTCTTAAGGATGGTTAGAGAGAAGCAAGGATCCAATCAGTATCTTCAAAAGATGAAAAAGTTGGTAGAACAGAATAGGACTTCTGAATTTAATGTAGATGGCCATGGGGTTATTAGATATAAGGAAAGGATCTGTGTACTTGAGGATGTAGAAGTTAGGAAGATGATCTTAGAGAAATGCCATAAAAGTAAGTTAAATTTTCATCCGGTGCCACAAAAATGTATCAGGATCTGAAGATGTTCTGGTGGCTTGGAATGAAGAAAGAAATAGCAGAATATGTATTATCGTGCTTAGTGTGCCAAAAAGCTAAGATTGAGCATCAGAAGTCGGCTAGAATGTTACAGTCTCTATATATCTCGGAATGGAAATAGGACGACATAACAATGGACTTTGTAATGGAACTTCCAAGGACTCCGAAAGGATTTGATACAATTTGGGTAGTCGTTGATAAGACGAAATCTGTGCATTTCTTAGCTATCAATGAAAGGTATTCTTTGGGAAGGTGAACCGAGATTTATGTCAAAGAGATAGTAAGATTACATGGAGTGCCTTCAAGTATCAAGATTTATATCAAGGTTCTGGAGGAGTCTTCAAGGTGGAAGATCTATTAAAAGCTTGTGTGTGGAGACAGACAAGAAGTTGGAACCATTCCAGTATTGGAATGACATCCGTTGAAGCTTTGTATGGAAGAAAGTATAAAACTCCGTTGTGTTAGTACAAAACGGGAGAAAATCAAATCTTAGGACCAAATATAGTATAGCAAAAGATGGAACATATCACGAGGATAAGGGACAACATGAAAGCCGTACAAGATAGATAGAAGAGTTACGGCGATAAAAGAACAGACAACTACAGTATCCGAGTCTATTCTACAATGTACATCGAATTTCGAGGACGAAATTCTTTTTAAGGGGGTGGTAATGTAACATCCCAATTTTCACACAGTGACAAAATTGTAAATATCAAGATATTTTAGAGGAGCAATCATGACTACTTTAGAAAGGTAATCATGATATGGATGACTCATGATGGTGATTCATGATGGAGTAATCACGATGGTGATGAGTCATGGTGATGACTCATCCAGTTACTAATGACATTCAGGAACCACGTCTTTCGTCTGGTATTTGATTTTATCCTGACATATCCACTTTTTGGGTGCCACAAAGATATTGTTTTACTCTACTTTACTAGTAGAGAATTATGGTTAAGGTTTGGGATGAAGACTCAAACAAAACCCGGTCTGCGTACGAGATTACAGGAACCGGAATGGATAAGCATCACGTCGCTTTCATGCCACCTCCACATGACACCTCACCACCTTATCCACTAAGTAATCATTACATGGGTGACTCAGGCAAAGGGTAGGTGACTCACCATAGTAATGATGATGGTGTAGAAAATGACAATTTTGCCCCTAAAGGAAATGACAATTTTGCCCTTAAGTAACTTTTATACAATCCTTACCCTTCCTTCATATATTTTACACGCCATTCATATATATATGTTCCATCTCATATTCCTTTCTCCTTCACTTTATTCTTTAAGTTCAAGTGTTGAAGTTTCTAGTAGAACTTTTGATACAATTCCAATTTTGTTCCTAGGTGAAGTTACCTTTCTACCCTTAAGTGATAATTATCATATCCTTACCCTTTCTTTTTATATGGGCCACGAAATTTCCTCCTTCATTCTCCTTCTCACATTTCATTCTTAACCTTTAAGTATTCAAGTTAATTTTGATAGAATTCCAAGTTTATTCTTAAGGAAAATTATCCTTTCTAACCTTAAGCCTATCTTATCCTTATCTTTTCTATCTTTACCCTTATCCTTATCCTTTTTCTCCTCTATATATCTATCTCATGCCCCTCTCTTCCATTTCTTTCTCTCATTTTCGTGCTCCTCCTTTCCCCTTTCATTCTCCACTTCAAGTCTTCACAACACCTTCTACCTTCATTTTCTCTCCATTCTTCAAGGATTCTCCAAGAGTTTTGTGAAGTAAACTTGCTTAGAATCATCTTCTCTATCATCTAAGAGGTAGAAATCTCTTCTTTGATCTTTAAATCTCCATTTCTATCCATTGAAATTCTATGTGTTCATAGTTGTTCTTCAACTTCTAAAATTCATGAAAAATTGTAGAAAAATCATTTTAATGTCAAACCAATTTTCTTGATCTAGATTCAATGTCTTCTATCATTGATCTAAGATTTTGTAATCATAAAATCTCTCTAACCCATTTGGGGTGAGATGGCCGAAACCCTAGGTTAGTGAATCCATGAAGTTTTGTTCAATGTTTTGCTTAAAGAAGTGTTGAATTGAGTTCTATTACACTTAGATGTCCTTGAATTCAATTTATCATGATCAAAAACCTTTCTTACCCTAATTTTCTAATTCATGGCCGAAACCCTACTTGGCCATATCAAAGGATTTGTTTCAATTTATTGAATTCCATGACTTACAAGAGTGTTATCTATGCTTAAGGATCATAGATCCAAGAGTTTGTACAATTTTAACACTTCTAGCATTTTTCCTACTTAGGGGCCGAACCCTAGTTCCTATGAACTAGGTGAGCTTTGTTTGATGGTACTAAATTTGGGAAGGATTATACCGTGTTCAATCATTCTAAAGCGTGCACGGGCACCGGTAGAAGAACGGGGCTGCGGCCATGAGCAAGTGATCGTGGGTTCTTGAGAGTTGCTACATTACTCTATGGTGGGGAGAAAGAATCTCACATCCATTGGGAAGGCAAGAGTAGAATAATGTATATTGACATGTGTAGGGGAGCCCTAAACCCTACTAGAGGTTGAGCCCTGACAAAGTACCTAGACCTCAGGTGTAGGTATCTTTGGGCTATCACCACTAAGAAACACTAGGCTAGATGACTATGATTGGATGGATGATTGACATGTTTGGTGTGATTGTGAATGTATGCTCTATATGCTTTATGTGTTTATGAGCTTAGAATGATATGCTTGATAATATGAATTGTATGATGTTATATGTTTGAGTTGGTATGCTGAGATATTGAATATCATGTATGCATGTTTTATGATTGATGATGCTAATGCGGATAGTGAATCAAAGTGCCACAATGCATATGTGAGGAAAAGTGAAGGATATTGATAAAGTGATGGATACAATGGTATCATGAATAAAGTGATTTGAGGATTGAGATGAATATTGAGATATTGGTGGCACAAGTGATGGTTTACATGCATAGCATACTCATGCTCCAAGTGGCGAGCCGTGTGGTATGGGACACACGAGGTTAGTGTACCCGAGTGCCGGTACGGAAGAGGGAAGGGACGATCTTGGTGATCTTGGGGATGTAATCGGGTTCGGGACTTATCATAAGAGACGGATAGGGTTGCTCCTATCGTATCGTGTTGCCTGCTGGAACCTGGTTATCCCGACTGGACCCTCAATCTTCCACGTCGCAGGTGGACTTTCCAAGGAGACCAAGATACCTCTCCCGAGAGTTGGAGCGGGATGCACTCTTATTGGTCACGGTGAGCGGAAAGGGCCCCTGGACAACTAACTATGATTCTCTGAGATTGAGAATGAGATTTGAAATATCGGTCGACATGCATGTAGGAATGAGATACATATAGTATAAGTGTTGATTATGAGTGATATTATTGGGAGACGATTGTGTATATGTTTCTGTGATGTTCATGATATGATTGGGAGACGATTGTGTATATGTTTCTGTGATGTTCATATATGTGATGTTGATATATGTTATTCTATGGTTTCTTTCCCATATATGATGTTTGTGTTAGATCCTTATCTCCCTATATTTTTCTATGTATGTTTTCTCTTATGGCTCGTGGAGAAGACACTGCAGCTGAGGATTCTATTTCTAAAGAGGATGGCATCCCTTATGAACATGATGCAGACGAAAGATCCGTTGATGTTAGTAGCGAAGGATTCGGAATAGAAGATAGTTTATATTAGTGTCTGGCCAGTACAGTATGTATGGGAGTTTTGAGTATTTATATTTTGATGTACTTTATGAGAGGATACTAGTGGTTTTTAGTGGGATTGGTTATGTATCTTCCTTCTTGTAAGTTAAAAGTTGTTGTATTAAAGGAGCGTTGTAAACGAGCGGCAAGCCAGTCTTCTATCACTAGTCAGTTGACCTTAGGAACGATCGTTCTCATGGCCAAGCCTGTTCTAAATGACTTCATGTTTCTCAAAATGTTAATCATTTTTTCTCCTCAAATCATGTTTACGCATCACCTCAAGTTACTACTCTTCCTAATTTTGATGACATATCATCCCATATTGCTCAGTTCAACCCTAGATTTGTTTATGTACAATATCATTCATCAATGCCCCTTCCTGGTCCAGACTTGACATCTACTCTTACTCCACCAAATTTGACACGATCTAAGTCTCTCGTCTTCTTAATTGATATAGTTCTTATCGCACACCATTTACTGTTGGTTTGCCCTTTTTTTTTTGGTTTTATCTTTTTTTTGATATAGTTCTTTTTTCGGTTTTATCTTCTTACTCACAGGTAGCTCGCCATGAGTGTAAGCAGCAAGCAATGCAATAGGAACTTTGTGCTCTTGAGGAAAATCAAACTTGTGACATTGTTCAATGTGTACCTTAATTATGTCAAGGCCATTGGGTGTAAATGGATTTACTCAGTCAAACTTTGTTATGATAGGGCTCGGGATTGCTATAAGTCTAGATTGGTTGCCTTGGGTAATCGATCCACAAGGGTATTGCGTCAACTATGAGAAGAAATTTACTCCTATGGCTAAAATGACTAAGTGCATACAATGCTTGCCATTGCTACTTCACAAGCTTGGCCACTTTGCCAACTAGCTAAATGTCAAAAATGATTTTCTCCATAGTGATTTAAAACAGTATATATACATCGACCCACCTCTTGCATTGTTTTTCTCCTCTACGTTGAAAGTTTGTAAGTTGAATTGTTCATTGTATGGCTTAAAACGTGAACCTCCGGCGTGGTTTAAGTAGTTCTGCTCTACTTTGCTTCAGTTTAAGCATGACTCCTTTTTGTTTCTATTGGAATTTTTCTACTTTTAGTGTATATGTTGATGATAATGTTATCATTAGGACAAATCCCTTATTGATTACCCAACTTCAACAATAACTTTGAAACTCCTTTCATATGAAGAACTTTGGTTATTTTACATATTTTTTTGGGCACACTCATTCGCCTAACATATACTTACACCAGCATAAGTACTCCCATGATTTTATTGCTTTGGCCGGTCTTTAGGGTTCTGCATCTATTGATATTCCTCTAGAAGTGAATGTTAAGTTCCACATTGATGAGGACAAGCTCCTTCCTGATCCTTTTTTGTATCAACTGTTAATAGGGTAGCTGGAACTACTTGAGCATTGCTAAGCCTAATATCTCCTTAATCGTACATCAAGTTAATGAGTTTATGCACTCTCCATAAAATTTACATTTGGCTACTATTTGTCGCATCATTCGATAGCTATGAGGTTCTCCTTGTTGTGGATTATTTTTTTCAGTTGGGTCTTCTTTTTGTTGAAACACAAGCACAAGCACACTCAATGAAAAGATAGAATGTTGAGAAGAAGAAGAAAGATACTCTAAATTTATTGATCATACTTTCACTATGATTACACTTTCTCTATATCACATTGATTCACATAAGCACCTATTTATATTGTTCTACACATTTAATTCCCACATGGACTATTAATCACTTATTAGTTACAACAACTTAACTAACTAACAAACCCTTTACTAACAGTAACAAACACTAATTGAGTAATACCTAATCTGAATTATACTCCAACACAATTCCATAATTCAGATTAGCCAAAAACATAATAGCTAGTATATCTCTCAACAATAATTTTCTAGGATCCCATATTTTGAAGCATAATGATCCAACCATCATAAAAATACACACATAGTCAATATTGAAATTCTTGATCCAATTCACACTATCAACCTGAGCTTTATCAAACCCAAATCTCAAAATTCTTGAATCACCCCTACATTTTTCTTTAACCACACTACACTGGGTTGTTCCACTCCTTGGCTTTGCAGAAAATTTTTCTTTTGATCTGGTACATGATTGTAACACAATGACCCGAATATTCTAAGATGGCTCACAAAAGGTTTATTGCTGGTCCAGATTTCTTCAGGCACTTGTGACTACAATCTCTTAGTTGGACACCTATTTAACACATAAGTGGCAGTAGATACTGCTTCTCCCCATAGTGAGTGTGGCGGCTCGTTCTCTTTTAGCATGCTCCCAGCCATGTTTAACACACTTCTATTTCTCCTCTCAGCTAGGCCATTGTGTTGTGATGTATATGGTGCAGTTACTTCATGTTGAATGCCATGATTAACACATAATTCTTCAAAATCATTAGATGTATATTCACCCCCACCATTTGTTCTAAGGACTTTGATTGACTTCCCACTTTCACGTTACCTTCACCGACCACCGTCATCTCGACATTGTCGTTGCATGTGAGTTCTAACTCGGAGGTGCCACCGCCATTGCGGGGGATTGGGTCAGCGGAGGTTCGATCTTTCTCCAACTCTTGCAATCCCACTTGCTGATCATAAGGCTTATCTACCTTCTTCACTTTATCAGCACCTCCATAAGCTTTGTTCAAGATATCCCAAGCTTCTTTTGCTCTCTTGGCCGAAGAAATCCTATCAAAATTTACGGCATCCACACATTGATGAAGGATGTGTTGGAACCAAAGTGGTTATGGTCCATTAATCCCTTAAGTTTTGATGTTAACAAATGACTAATTTCAGAAGATCAAAGATTTCTTATGGACTAACGTTTATCTTAAGTGTGCAGGATAAAATTTATATAAGTCCAGAAACTGTCTAAGTCCAAAGACTTTCACCCGTCCAAACTCAGACCAGACGATAATAAGTTGTATCTATAAGGTCTTAAGTCCAAAGACTCTTCCCGTTATTATGTAATCGCTATAGTCCAACAATACTTTATTTGTTTAGCGTGAATTCATATGTAAAGCTTTTAATTTATTATTCTATGAAAAAAGCTTATATCCTTTGGACAAATATTCCCTGTAACACTCGTTCAAACAAAAGCAAAGCCAGACAGTCCCTGACACAAAAAGAAATTGACCTTCTCCAATAAGAAAGACAAAAGGCAACTTTCGAGTACAAAGAGGATATGTCAGTCCCATTTCTAGCTATCAGAAGCTTCAAGGAAGTTATCAGACTCAACGGACTAACGCATTTAATGCTCAATCAGAACGGATCTTTTTCCATCCTTTGAAGACTAAAGATGATCAAGTCAAGTCTGCTATAAATACCTCTGGTCTTAAAGATGCTAAGAAGAATAAGTGAACGATAAGCGAAGTGCTACACAACTGATTCAAAGATTTGAAAAATAGTCAAGCACACAAAGAAATCAAGAGAAATACTCAAAGCTTGAAAAGCTAACTCTGATCTTTATTTTCATATCACTTTCTGCGTAGTGTTTTAAACTTTAGGTTCAAACTCTCACACTCAATGAGTTAGTAGAACAAAAATCTTTTCAAAACCTAGTTGGTTAAGCCTGAAGATGCTTGTATAGAAAGAATACTTAGCTTACCTAAAGAGGTATAGAATACTTACCTGAAGAGGTTTATAATACTTGCCTGAAGAGGTGTTGAATACTTGTAACAAAGGGTTTTTGTTATAGTGGATAAAGCTCTCAAGTAGAGAGGAATGGACGTAGCTCTTTGGTGAAGAGTGAACCAGGATAACATCTTCGTGTTCCTTTCTCTCCCTTATCTTTGCTTTAGATTATTTTCTATCTAACTCCTTGGGATTGAATTGGGTTCTTATTGCGTCTGTTATCGTTTTAACAGTCCAACCTTTGCGAAAACTTATATTTGTTTGCAAAAAGTTTTAAAAACTTAAGAAACACAATTCAACCCCCTTCTTGTGTTTCAAACAGGTTCCTTCAATTGGTATTAGAGCTCAGCCTCTAGGTTGAGCACTTAGCCGTGTAGAGGAAGAGATCCTACAGCAGATATGGCAGGACAAGGTATGCCAAGAGGGAGTCAACCTGTTATGGAAGGTACTTCCATGACCAGACCTCCGTTCTTCAACGAAACCCATTACTTTTACTGGAAGGAGAGATTCAAAAGCTTCATCTTAAGTACAAACTCAGCTCTCTGGGCCAGAATCATGAATGGTCCAAATGTGTGTCTCAACTCTGATAGGACAGACAAAGCAGAAGATGCCTGGGCTGATGTTGAAAGAGCAAGAATGGAACAAAATCATAAAGCCAGATATGCTTTAATGTGTGCTCTCAATCCTGATGAATTGCAGAAGATTCACGCATGTGAATCAGCAAAGGAAATCTGGGATACTTTGTCAAATCTCCATGAGGAGACTACCAAGGTAAAAGATTCAAAAATCATTATACTGGTTGGCCAGTATGAATTGTTCACCATGGCCGAAAGAGAGTGCATCTTGGACATGATGAGTCGCTTTCAGACGATTATCAACAATCTAAAGTCCCTTGGGAAAGTTTACACTACCAAGGAAAATGTCACTAAAATTCTTAGGAGCCTACTTAAGAAGTGGAGACCTCTAGTTACTGCAATCACTCAGACCAAAGATCTCTCTACTTTGACTCTGGATGATCTGGTTGGGACTCTTCAAGTTCATGAGCAAGAGCTTGATCATGACAATCCTGGAAAGAAAAATAAAGGGAGTGCCATAAAAAACTCAAAAGTCCAACAACTCAAAAGCTCTAAAAGCTTATGAGTCTAGTGATGATGCTGATCAATCTGATAATGAAGTAACAGACGATGACGAGTTATCCTTCATCTCCAGAAAGATTCAAAACATGTGGAGAAAGAAAAATGGGATGAAAAGGAGGCCATTTCAAAATAAAAACTTCAAAGATCATGCTGAGCCCAAAGACAAAAGTCAGCTGGTCTGCTTCGAGTGCAACAAGCCAGGTCACTTCAAGGCTGACTGTCCCATGTTAAAAGACAAGAAGAAGTTTTTCAAAAAGAAGAAAAAGAACTTCATGGCAATATGGGAGGATCTCAACTCTTCTGAAGAAGAAGAAGAAGAAACAAATGAGGAGGCTAATCTCTGTATTTGGTCCAACGTCCAAAACGAAGACTCTTTGGATGATGAACAACCTGTTGTTCCCGAAGAAAGAACTCAGGAAGCTATCTTTGAAAGAGGATGGAATGTTCCACCCGTCTTTAAAGGAATGGACTATCCTTATTGGAAATCAGTTTTTCAAATATACGTTCAAGCTCAAAATTATGAACTGTGGAATATATTCACCGATGGAGATCATCGTCCAATAATCACTCTTGAGGACGAATCAACAGCGTCCAAACCTGAAGCTGACTGGACGAATGAGGATATCAGACGGTATTCGCTAAATGCTCATGCCAACTGGTGTCTCACCAACGCACTTGATCGGTCACGATTGGAGATGGTCTTACAATTCCAAACTGCTAAGGAGAAGCTGGACGCATTAGAACAAATGTTCAGTCCAAGAAGTCTGTCTGCCTCAAACTTTTGTCTAATGGCAAAAACTTCATCAGACGCTGAATCAGACGAAGATGAGGTATCTGTTTCTGATTCTTTTCAAGAAACATACGATGAACTGCTTAATGATTCCTCTTTATTACATCATCAATATATTATGCTTAAAATAAAATTTTCAAAAGTAAATAAAGAGTTGGAAGATACCAACAAGCAAAATAAGCAGCTCATTGATGAAAATAATAAGATGAAAGCTGAGAATGCCAGTCTAACTGACTAACTCACCTCTGAGTCTAGTGAACCTCATGAGGTAACCAAATTGAAACAAGAGGTATCTGACCTAACCAAGAGCGTATCAAAGCTTGTTGGAGGTTCAGAGAAGCTAAACTTGATATTGAGGTATTCAAGATCACCTCACAATAAGTTTGGTCTAGGCTATGACTCTGAGAAACAAGAAGCTTCTCAGAAAGCATCAAAGACAAATCAATATCATAAGACTTTTCAATTTCACAGAAAGCAAAAAGAAAGCAAACAGCATGCATCCAATACTTATTGCAGTTTATGTGGAAAGAGTGGTCATGTCTTTTCGAAATGCATACACAAAAAGAAAAATAATATGCATGGACGAAGACGACATACTAACCAAAAAGGACCCAAGTCTATTTGGGTACCTAAGAACATGATAATCCCTGTTGCAGATTTGCTTAGAAACACAAAGAAGACCCCAGTCCTGGTACTTGGACAGTGGATGCTCACGTCACATGACGGGAGAAAAGTCTATGTTCCAAGAACTATGTGAAAAGACTGATGGATGGGTTAACTTTGGAGGCAACCAGAAAGGAAAGATGGTTGGAATTGGTAAGATTGGTAAGCATCATTTTCCCTCTATTGATAATGTTCTTCTGGTTGAAGGGTTAAAACACAACTTGCTTAGCATAAGTCAATTATGTGACAGTGGGTCTGATGTTTCCTTCAATAAAGGTGAATGTATGGTCAAGAACCCTGCTGGGTCTATCTTATTCACTGCTAAAAGGCAAAATAATCTTTATAAGATTAACTTGGGGGAACTCTTAAATCAAAGTGTGTCATGCCTAGTGTCTGTTGAAGATGAGCGATGGATCTGGCATAAAAGACTTGGTCATGCAAGTCTGAGATTAATCTCAAGACTAAACAAGCATAACCTTGTAAGAGGTCTACCAAAGATCGTGTATAGATCGGACGCTCTCTGTGATGCGTGTCAAAAAGGAAAACAAGTTAAGAACTCTTTCGAGTCTAAGAATATTGTTAGTACTTCAAGATCACTAGAGATGTTGCATCTTGATCTGTTTGGTCCAACAAGGACTGCTTCTGTCAGTGGTAAGAAATATGGGCTTGTCATAGTAGACGACTATACTAGATGGTCATCGGTTAAGTTCCTTGCTCACAAGGATGAGTCTATCAAGGTCTTTACTATATTCTGTAAGCGTGTTCAGAATGAAAAAGGCATATGTATAAGCTCAATCAGAAGTGACCATGGAGGCGAATTTGAAATAGAGCTTTTCCAAAGATTCTGTGATGAAAGCGGTATTCATAACGATTTCTCTGCCCCTAGAACACCACAACAAAATGGTGTTGTTGAGAGAAAGAACCGATCTCTTCAAGAAATGGCCAGGGCAATGCTCAATGATAATTCTGTTCCTAAACACCTCTGGGCTGAAGCTGTAAATACTGCCTGCTACATTCAAAACAGAATATACATAAGACCTATCTTGAATAAGACTCCTTATGAATTGTGGAAAGGACGCAAACCCAATATTTCTTATTTCCACCCCTTCGGATGTCAATGTTTTATTTTAAATACTAAGGATCAACTTAGTAAGTTTGATGCCAAAGTAGATAATGGAATGTTGTTAAGATACTCTGAAACGTCAACAGCTTTTAGAGTCTATAACTTTATAACATTGGTTGTTAAAGAATCCATCGATGTTAAGTTTGATGACAAACAGCCTGATAAGAGATTATCAGAGCTAGATGATTCCTTTGTAGATATGAATCTGAATGATACAGAAGATCGTCCAACGCTTAACAAAGACTAAGTATAAGACGCAACTCAGGACGCATCATCGTCTCAGCAAGTGGTTAACACTCCGCGTTCATGGCAATTCAGGACTTATCATCCTGAGGATCAAATCATTGGAAAACCAAAAGATAGAGTCCGGACAAGGTCAACCTTCAGAGAACAAGCTGACTTAGCCTTCATCTCTGAAATGGAACCAAAGTCTGTGGACGAAGCCTTAATGGATGAATGTTGGATCCTCGCTATGCAAGAGGAACTCAACCAGTTTCAACGTAGTGACATGTGGACGCTGGTCTCTCTGCCAAAGGATAAGTCTGTCATTGGAACCAAGTGGGTCTATCGTAACAAGCTGGACGAAGATGTCAAAGTTGTAAGAAATAAAGCAAGGTTAGTTGCTCAAGGCTACTCTCAAGAGGAAGGTATTGACTATACTGAAACCTTTGCTCCAGTAGCTAGACTAGAAGCCATATGCATATTACTTTCATATGCTGCTCATCATAACATCATGCTTTATCAAATGGACGTCAAAAGTACTTTCTTGAATGGTTTTATTAATGAAGAAGTTTATGTTGTTCAACCACCTGGTTTTGAAGATCAAAACCATCCTGAGCATGTATATAAGCTTAAGAAAGCTTTATATGGACTCAAACAAGCTCCTAGAGCTTGGTAGAAGAGACTCAACACTTTCCTAATGGAGAATGGTTTCTCAAGAGGAAAAGTGGATACAACTCTTTTTAGAAAGTCAAGCAAAAACAATTTTATTGTTGCATAAATTTACGTTGATGATATAATATTTGGTGCAACTGATGAATCTCTTTGTCAAGAGTTTTCTGAGCTAATGCAGAAAGAATTTGAAATGAGCATGATGGGAGAATTAAAATTCTTCCTCGGACATCAAGTAAAGCAAACACCGGACGGAGTGTATATTCATCAAACGAAGTACACAAAGGAGTTTCTGAAACGCTTCAAGTTGGATGATTGCAAACCAATGAATACACTAATACATCCAACGTCCGTACTAAACAAGGATGACAATGATAAAAAGGTAGACCAAAAGGTATATAGAGGTATGACTGGCTCTCTCTTATATCTAACTGCGTCCAGACCAGATATCATGTTTAGTGTTTGCCTATGTGCTCGATTTCAGTCTGATCCAAGAGAGACTCATCTCTCAGCAGTTAAGAGAATCTTTAGATATCTCAAAGGTTCTACTAATCTGGGTCTTTTGTATAAGAAATTTGATGAATACAGATTAGTTGGATTCTGTGATGCTGACTACGCTGGAGATAGAATAGAAAGAAAAAGTACCAATGGAGGCTGTCACTTCATTGGAGCAAATCTAGTCTCATGGTCAAGCAAAAGGCAAAGCATAATTGCTCCATCAACTGCTGAAGCTGAGTACATTGCTGCCGCAAGTTGTTGTTCACAACTGCTTTGGATTAAACATCAGTTGAAAGACTACAACGTGTTTTTAAGTAACATTCCAATAATGTGTGATAACACTGCTGCTATCAATTTGTCTAAAAATCCCATATTGCATTCTAGAGCAAAGCATACAGAAATTAAGCATCATTTCATTAGAGATTATGTGCAAAAAGGAATAAATGATATTCAATTTGTTGATACTGACCATCAATGGGCAGATATCTTCACCAAACCTTTAGCTGAAGATAGGTTCACATATATAAGGAAATATCTGAACATGCATTTTATTGATTAATTGTGAGTCCAATGCATGCGTCCAATAATTTCCTTAGTCCAATACATGTGAGTCCAATATATGTATCGCTTGCTCGTCCAATGCATTAATTGAACTAAATCATTGTCGAATGAAAAATTAATTCTCATTCCCTTAACTGAGTCAGTTTAGTTTTCAATAAATTACAAAACTGTTTTTTACGGTTTCAAGGTCTGGAACGTGTGCCATTCATTTAATGCATGTCGTTTCACCACCTTCTCTCTTCTTTGAAAATTCAAACGGTTTTCTCTTCTCCTTTTCTTTTTCTCTATAAAACCTAAAACTCGTTAAAGATTGAATCTTTACAATATCTATCTCTCTGAAAAACCTCTATTGCAAATATTCCTCTTTTCAAAAAACCCTTCTCTGAAACAATGGCAACTTCAGCCTCCACCGCTGCTGCTAAGGGTAAAGGAAAGAACTTTAATGCTTAGACTGCTGATGTTCTGGTAGAGTTCAAGTTCAACCTTCAACTTCTTGCTAATAATGGGATAGATATCTTCCCAAATATTCACACTGCTGGGCGGTCAAGCTTCTTTGAGGGTCCTCCTGTCATCTACCCTGTTCTGGTTAGGGAGTTCTGGACAAACCCTACCGTTTCTGCAAGGGAAATCAGAAACAAGGTGATTGACACTGAGGTTATTGTTTCTAAAGCAACTATTTCCAACGCCATTGGGTGTGCTCAATCGGGAATAACTTGTGAGGACAAATGGGAAGAAGAACTCGGAGGTTCTGATGCCATTAAAGAATGTCTCTTGAAGAACTTGTCAGACAAGCTAATAGCCTCAAAAATGACTGACAAAGCTAGGGTTCTTCATCAGATTTTGAACAAATCTATTCTTCATAAAGCTGGGTCGAAAAACAATGTTTCTAAGGCACATCAATTCTGCCTAGTTCATCTTATTTTGGAGAGGCAGATAAATCTTCCATACCTTCTGTTCGCCTTCTTCAAATATGCCATTGAAGGCTCTGGAAAGAACACCTCCATCATCTATGCTGCTCTTTTCTCAAGAATCTTTGAGAAATTTATGGTTTGTGAGGACCTCATTAATCTGAATCAAGAACAAAGAAGTTCAGCAAAGAAAGCTTAGTGATGATGCAACTGGACTGTCACAAGAAGTCCAAGCAAGAGGGAAAGCTGAAAGGAGCTCAGGCGCAAGATTCTGATAAAGCGTCTGATCAACAAGTCTCAGCTGGACGCTCAACAGTGCCTGCTCGTCCAAAAGCTAAGACATCTTCTGCTCGTCCAAAGCCTACCGTCCAATCCTCAAGAAAAAGGAAGCTGGTTCTAGCTTCTATTGATGAGGAAGATGAGGACGATTAGCCTATCTCCAAGGTAATCAAAGGTCCAAGGAGGGAGTCTGCTTCCGAAGCTTCTCAACCTAAGCCTGCTACAACAAGGGTAAGGACCATCAAATCCAAATCCAAAGGTAATACTGAACCTCAGTCTAGTTCAGTTATTACTCCTGTTGTTGAGCAACCTCTTGAGATTGAGGACCTAACCCTGGACTCTCAACCGTCCATACCCTTCTCACCCTCCACCTTACCCCACACACAAACCCTTCCCTCACCATCCGAACCCCAAGACTGGTTCACACCATGGGGAGATCACCCCTTTCAACCCTATGGTGCACCTTACCCCAAAATGATCTACCCAAAAAGAAAATACAGACATATAACTAGAATTACCTTCAGAAATGAAAGCTCCAACTGGGCTGACGTTCAAAGAAGGTTCCCTGCTCTCTTCCACAAACACTCACCTCCCTCTACCTCTCAACATCCCAAAAGCCCTATTCCTCCATCAGAATACCAATATGAAACACCCTCTCCTCCACCTCAAAACCCCTCTGGTCCACCCCCTGAACATGGCTACTACCCCATTCCTTATACTCTCATTGGTCCTCTGGCAACTCAGCTGTACACTGCTCTTAGACCCTTGGTTATCTGCCTTGAGAAGAAGAAGTTTCCTCCAAAGAAAATTTACCCAAATCTTATCAAGGACAAGGCTTTCCAGTGGTGCCACTACAATGTCAAAAGGCACGTAGTCATTCTAAATGAAGAGAAGAAAGGTTGCAAAAACACTGAGGAAAGAAGATCAAGGACGTAGGGTCTGACCAACATCCTCCTTGATCAAGACGTCAAGTTCATTCCAAGCTATCTCTCATCCTGGAAAGAATACTCTGATGTCAGAGACTTTCTTCCTTACTACGTTGTCAGAAAAGAGTGCGACATGTCAAAAGAAGCCAAGATCCATCACAACTTGCCAATGAAGTTTTGGTCCAGAAGCTCTGAAACAAGAGTAGGCGTTGTTCCTCCTCGAGCTTGTCCAAGAATTCCTATTCTGGACCCAAATAAAAATAAAGATGGACGCAAAAGGCTTTAGACTTGGACGCTGCCTCACAAAAATGCATTTGATCATCTCTTCTGGAAAAGACCCAGAGATGATTCCGTAGAGCTAGCCCACATCTGGCAGAAGGATCCTATCAAGAGATTTGACCCAGACGCTCGGATCTACTGGGAAAAATTCATATGGAAATGCTCTCAAGAAGCGTCCTCCGCTGGTCTTTCTATTAAGGAAAAACAGAGTATTCATGTATTTCCCAAACAATACAGAATCTCTGATGTTGACTTCCTCATAATGGACGACATCTTTGGTCTACCGTTGTATCCAAGAGACATGCTTCTAGCACCTAAACCCAAATGGAGAGAAAATAGATATGATGATGCTGAGATCATCCTTGAAGTGCTTCCACCTCCACCCAAACCTGTCATTCAAGATGATCCTAACTCTGCTGCACCCCCTCCTGCACCACCACCGGTTATTTACGAAGAAACTGGGGACACATAGATCGTCTATGAGGACCATTGCTCTGAAGAGAATGTAGAGGAAGTGGAACAAGTTGCAGACTCAGTACCCTCTAGGTATTAACCTATTCCCCTTTCAGTGGTCCACCCTGATGATCCATCTCCCTCTCAGGCTCTCATTGTAGTTCCTGATCAGAGAAATGCTGAAGCAACAAAGGCCACAGTTGAAAGTTCTGTCTCTTCTGTTCTTCCGGAGTTTCAGGAGTTCGTCCAGAGGTCTATAGAAGCTAACAATGTTGTTCTGCTTCAACAAATTGCGACCATGTTTCAGAACTTTCTCCTCAAACAACCTCCTCCTCCTCCTCCTTCTTAAAATCTTTTCTGTTGTTTCGTTTTCTTTTCTTTCAAAGATCGACTATGATGTGGTTCTCTCTCCTTTGTCTGATGACAAAAAAGGGAGAAAAAGGGTTTGATTGAAATAGATATAAGATTCATATTCATAGTATGTTTTGTCCCATAATATGTCTTATATATATATGCGCTTGCTTGCTTGATTGCTTGCTCTGTCTTACATGCTTTATATGATTAGAATATTTGTCTCAGGGGGAGCTTTTCAGCTCTTTAGAAAACTTTGTTCAATCAAATTAGCATGTTTTGTCATCATCAAAAAGGGGGAGATTGTTGGAACCAAAGTGGTTATAGTCCATTAATCCCTTAAGTTTTGATGTTAACAAAGGACTAATTTCAGAAGAAAAAAGATTTCTTATGGACTAATGCTTTATCTTAAGTGTGCAAGATAAAATTTATATAAGTCCAGAGACTGTCTAAGTCCAAAGACTTTCACTCAACCAAACTCAAACCAGACGATAATAAGCTGTATCTATAAGGTCTTGAGTCCAAAGACTCTTCCCGTTATTATGTAATCGCTATAGTCCAACGATGTTTTATTTGTTTAGCGCGAATTCATATGTAAAGCTTTTAATTTATTATTCTATGTAAAAAGCTTATATCCTTCGGACAAATATTCCCTGTAACACTCGTTCAAACAAAAGCAAAAGCCAAACTGTCCCTGACACAAAAAGAAGTTGACCTTCTCCAATAAGAAAGACAAAAGGCAATTTTCGAGTACAAAGAGAATATGTCAGTCCCATTTCTAGCTGTCAAGTCTGATAGTCTACTTTGCTGATCAGAAGCTTCAAGGAAGTTATCAGACTCAACGGACTAACGCATTTAATGCTCAATCAGAACGGATCCTTTTCCATCCTTTGAAGACTAAAGATGATCAAATCAAGTCTGCTATAAATACCTCTGATCTTAAAGATGCTAAGAAGAACAAGTGAATGATAAGCGAAGTGCTGCACAACTGATTCAAAGATTTGAAAAATAGTCAAGCACACAAAGCAATCAAGAGAAATACTAAAAGTTTGAAAAGCTAATTCTGATCTTTATTTTCATATCACTCTCTGCGTAGAGTTTTTTTCAAGAGTTTTAAGCTTTAGGTTCAAACTCTCACACTCAGTGAGTTAGTAGAACAAAAATCTTTTCAAAACCTAGTTGGTTAAGTCTGAAGAGGCTTGTATAGAAAGAATACTTAGCTTACCTGAAGAGGTGTAGAATACTTACCTGAAGAGGTTCAGAATACTTGCCTGAAAAGGTGTTGAATACTTGTAACAAATAGTTTTTGTTATAGTGGATAAAGCTCTCAAGTAGAGAGGAATTGAGCCAAGAATATGGGTCTACTTATTTAGAAATCAACCCAACCCAATGACCCGAACCAACCCAGTATTTGTGGGTTGGGTTGGATTGGGTATACCGGATTATGACGCATGCATACATTATATGCTTCATTGTATTCATATGCCAAGCACGTGCCAGACCACGTACAATCGCGAATCGAGATTGGAGCACTCCAAATGCCCGTTCCACATCCTTTCTGGCTGACTCTTGTCGTTGGGCAAATAATTTTCTCTTTTCTCCTTGCGGCATTGGGATGGTCTTCACAAATGTTGCCCATTCGGGATAAATACCATCTGCTAGATAGTATCCCATATTATATGGGGTTCTATTCACCGTGTATTGCACCGTGGGAGCTTGTCCATCCAAAACGTCATTAAACATATTGGATGCGTTTAACACGTTAATGTCATTGTTTGAACCCGCAGTGCCAAAAAATGCATGCCAAATCCACAGGTCTTGTGATGCCACTGCTTCAAGCATGATCGTGGGTTTGGCATGATCACCTCGACTAAATTGGCCTTTCCACGCGACTGGACAATTTTTCCATTCCCAGTGCATACAATCAATGGAACCTAACATACCTGAAAAGCCACGTGCCTCCCCCATTTGTAGTAGACGTTCAATGTCTTCATTGTTAGGCCTTCGCATGTAGTTAGCCCCAAATACCGCGTACACCCCCGTTACAAATCGCTCTAAGCACTCCACGGCAGTGCTTTCGCCAATTCGAACGTAGTCATCCACACTGTCAGCAGGCACTTCGTACGACAGTATACGGATAGCGGCAGTGCACTTCTGCAATGGTGAAAGGCCATTCCTACGAGCTGCATCAACCCTCATCCTGAAGTACTCATCATGATTGCCAAGGGCTTCTACAATTCGAAGGAACACATGCCTATGCATTCAGAACCTTCGTCGGAATTGAGCCTCTATGTATACAGGATTTTCAGAGAAGTAGTCATTGAACAAGCGATTATGTCCTTCTTCACGACTCCGATCTATCACTGTTCTTCTTTGTCTGCGCCTAGTGGTGTTGTTGGCTTGTCGTTGCCTCTCACGTTTTAACCTCATGAATTCTTCTTCAGTGTTGTCCTCAAGGCATTCATCTACGATTTGGTTCCACACTGTATCAAAGTCAGTATTTGGATCCATTATATGGATGATATGAGAATATGAGAGAATGAGAGAAGATTGCACAAATGAGAAAATGAGAACAAATGAGAGAATGAGGATAGATTGCATGAATGGAAAATATATAGGCTAGTTTTCTAACGGCTAGTTTCATAAAAACTAACGGCTAGTTTTCTAACGGCTAGTTTTTTAACGGCTAGTTTTCTAACGTCTAGTTTCATAACGGCTAGTTTTTTAACGGCTAATTTCCTAATGGCTAGTTTCCTAACGGCTAGCTTTCTAACTGCTAGTTTCATAACGGCTAGTTGACTCTCATAAATGGCTAGTTAGACAATTAATTTTAATAAAATTAAAATATGGAGCTACATAAATCCTAACTAGTACATTATAAATTAATAATTAATAATTATAATAAAATCACAACATTGACCTACATAAGTCCTAACTTGTGCCTAATAACATTGCAACACATCTTATGATCTCGACGTTGACTCTCATCCATCTCAGATGTGTCCTTCACGAGGATTTCATATAACTTCGGTATGCTTTCCGCTTCCTTTGCCTTGCACTCCGCCACCTTTGCCTCGGCTATTTTTGCCAGGACAACATTTTTTTCATTCACAGCATTTTCCATACCAGTCAAATCAATAGTGTCCGAGGACGTTCCACATGCTTTTCCTTTGCTCTTCCTTTTTGCTGCTTTTTGTCCCATTGGACGAGCCATTGGTGATGCTGGGTCATAGTCCGAACAATCGATTGGCGTATCTGGTGCTGAAGACGATGAGTACGTCCCTGAAGTAGAAACTTTTGTTCTTTTTAAAGAGTTTTCCATTGATTCTCCCTTCCATTTTGGTTCATCTCTCAACAACCTCCATGCATGCTCAAATTTGAATTTTTCACCTTCATCTTGAGAAAAAATGGTATATGCGTCGGCCATGACATCCTTCTCTGAGCTCCCGCTTTTCTTTTGATTAACAGCTTGTTTGTAGCAGCCAACAAACTTCTGAACCACACCATTCAACCGATGCCATTTTGATTTTAGTTGAGCTGCTTCCCTCTCTGGAAACTTCCTGCGATGGGTGTTATAATTGTCTCTGATTCTTAACCAAAAACCATCAGCTTTTTGGTCGACTCCCACAATAGCATCCTTTGAAATGTTGAGCCATGATTGAATAAGAAGCGTATCCTCTTCCACTGAGAACTTGACACGAGTTTTTTTTCAGTGTACGATGCACCCCTACTTCATCGAGCGTAATATTTTCTAGGCCGACTTGTGTGGAGAATTGTGGCACTTGAGCCTCAAACACGGACCCGACTGGAGGCCTGTAACACATAGAGGGATTGTTTGGTGGTGATGGATACATAAAATACTGAGAATTTTGAGAATTGTCACCGGTATTGGGTGGATGGTTTTGCAAAAAAAATATGTAGGATTGCATATTATAGTTGCTGGAATCCATTTGGTAGAAAATAAATAAGATTGTGGCTTGGTAGGGGAAAAAAATAGAATTGTGAATTGAGAAATTGTGTACAAAATGATGTGAGTTGGAGCATTATTTATAGTGAATCCAATATTATAACCGTTGCATCACTCCAACGGATACAAAAATTTCTTAAACGGTAATAATTTGTCTCACACATATCTACCTCTATTCACCATTTTTCATTCTCTATTCATTAAAAAAATTTCATGTCCCACGATTCTAGTAGCTTCCACCGTCTCCCTCAGCTCTTTCTCCCTCGGCTCTTTCTCCCTCGATCTCTTTCTGCTTCACCCTTCAAGCCCCTCGGTCTCCCTCGATCTCCTTCTCCCTGGCTCTCTGCTTCGCCCTTCTCTTTCTCCCTAGCTCTCGGCTTCACCTCAGTCTCCTTCGATCTCCCTTAACCCCCCTCAGAGATCGCTTCATATCCCTCGATCTCCGTCAGAGATAGCTTCTTCTCCCTCAGAGATCACTTCATCTCCCTCGATCTCCGTCAGAGATAGCTTCTTCTCCCTCAGAAATAGCCTCATCTCCCTCGATCTCCCTCGATCTCTGTAACTCTCCCTCAGAAATAGCCTCATCTCCCTCTATCTCCCTTAGAAATAGCCTCATCTTCCTCGATCTCCCTCAGAAATAGCCTCGATCTCCCTCGATCTCTGTAACTCTCCCTCAAAAATCCCTCGATCTCTGTAAATATCCCTCAGAAATCACTCCATCCGGCAAATGGAGGCCGCGATGCTTCCGACGTTGAATGAACAGAGGACGAACGGAGGTCGCGTTGCTGGCGGCCGCAAGCCGAAGTTAGTTTCCGGCGAGTGTTGGATCTTCTATTTGGCCCTTCTCCATTTACCTCTTCTGTTGGTGTGTTTTTTTTCTTTTTTTCTTTTTTTTTTTTTTTTTTTTTTGCTATTGTTGGTGTGTTTTGAATCACCATATTTGGATCTGCTGTCTTCTGGAATGGAATTTTTTTAATAATGCTATTGTGTTCTATTACTGTATTCTGAGATGTTGTTGAATCAGTTTTCTTTCCCTCTTCTTTTGGTTGAGTTCGTTGGTTTTGATATTAATTTTATATGTGTATAGAACAGTTCCTTAGATAAGGAACGTTCCTTAATCTTAAGGAATTTGAGGTGCCATGTAGATATGCTCCAATGGGGGTCAGAAGTTAAGGAACGGTTCCTTAGCTTAAGGAACCTTGTATGACATCCCTATTGGAGATGCTCTAAGAGAAACAAAGTGTTACAATTGACCGTATACGTAGGTGTTTATGAACCTATGGAATGCAGAACCGCCAAAAACATATAAACACCATGAAGCAACCTTCAACAGTACCCATACATCCTGATTCTAAAACCCAAAATATATATAGCCTCTGCCTAAACCGAAATAATCTCTATGATCCAAACAACATCAGGACAAAAAACCAAAGCACCACAATAACTTAATCAAAACTAAAAATTCTTAGCAAACCAAATTGACACCTATAACATTAACCTCAACCATTAGCTGCATCAAATCAATTTCCCTAACCGAATGTCCTATATATCCAACGCTAAAATAGAGAATCCACGGCCACTCGAATCCAACCTAACATGCAATCCCTCCATCACATTCCTATCAATAACTAACCACAAACCAAAGTGATTAGCATGGAGATCTTCTGTCCCAATGTCTTGTCACATTCTCTGTCTAACATCAATAATAATTTGACACTTAAGTAAACAAAATCACAACTCATTAACATTTGTATTCATTCCCAATATTTGATTGGTGGAGGGACACCGAGACACCGTTTCTTGAGACAGTAGATTTTTGTCCGATGGAGATCTTCTGTCCCAATTTCCTGTCACATTCTCTGTTCCCCATCAATAATAATTTGACACTTAAGTAAACAAAATCACAACTCATTAACATTTGTACTCATTCTTAATATTTGATTAGTGGAGAGACACCGAGACATCGTTTCTTGATAGAGCTGATTTTTGTCCAAGTGATTACCTCCATCAACCCATGTGCACTGTCGTGGACTGTTGAGATCGATGTTGGAGGAAAGGGTAGTAGTGATTACTCCATTGCAAGACTTGCTTGTATGCTTCCAAGTTCCAAAGATATTAGCACAAATTGATTATGGTTCAAAATTTAGTTTTCTTTTCTATAGAGGTTAAAAGGTGATCATACTTGAATTTGATAAAAGAAATAAATTAAATAATAGAGATCAACTATAAAATACTATAAGGATCAAAACCTGTCACAGCGATATAGTTAGGGAGCGTGGTATTAATGGAGAGGTGCAACCATTTGAGCTTGGCAGTTGTGATGGTGGTGGCATTGGGCTCGTAAGGATCTCTCTTTAGGTTCCAAGAAATCTATGATTTTTCTTCTTTTTAATTGCAAATTACTTATTTTTATTAAGTAACTATTGTTAAGTACAATATTAATTTAGTTAGGTATTCTAACAAAAGTGTTAATTAATATATGATCAACTGGATTGGGAAAGATCCTTTCCATTTCTGGGAGAAATCCATTACTACGATTTTGAAAATATATAAATGAAATAAAGATGATACACATAAAATGGAAAGTATAATTTATTTTCCCAAAAGCATAATAATGGACGGAGATGATCTTTCCCACGGATTAGAGTCTCTTCTGAAAGAAAATGAAATATAATGTTATTATCTTGTATATAAAAGTAAAGTAGTGGTTAGGATAAAAATATAAAATCACTTGTGTAAAAAGTTTTTTCATTCATTATGCAATATTTATTGTTTTTATGAAGTTAATTTTATGTTTTTATGGTCATCTTTTATTTTATTAAACTACAAATAATGTGAATATAAATTATTTTTTGTTTATTATTTTATTTTAATTTAATTTAGAGTTAGAATATTAAATATCACTCATAAATATGTTATGTTATTTAATTATATTTAGTTACCACAATATGTTTTTTAAATATTACTTCTAAGTATCTAAACTCTTACATATTTATTGAATTGATAGAATATTAAAAATTAAATTGTGGAATGTTATTTGCTGTTAAGATATACTGGAATGGATGGAAGAAAATAACAGTAATTTTTTGTAAAATGCAAAATTCTATTAGAAGGGAAAATGTATGAAATTTGCTTACAAGAAGATTACAATTATATTACAACTCTTGGCAAAAGAATTTGAAGAGGAAAGTAATTGGAGATAAAGGTTTGAAAATTAGTTTGGGCAATCAAGTTATTAAATATCAATTTTTTTTGTTCTCTGGACTGATTTAAATGTAAGTAGTTTTTTTTCTTCATAAAAAACACATTTAACTTAGTGTTTATGTTAAATAATATTGTTTGTTAGTATAGAGAAATTAACTTGCCTATTTGGATATTAATAAAAGGATTTGTTTATAGCTGTGTATTTGATCAATATGATTCAGTTTGATGCTTTGATGTATTTTGCATCTTTAGTAGTTGAATTAGATGTGTGGCTTGACATTTTGCTTTTTGTTTTTGTTTATTTTTTTAACAATAGTTGTCTACCTTACTATTGCTAAGATGGTGTAGAAAATAAGTTTTCGGCTCCATGTGACAAAGATTGATTCGTTATTAGCTCTGAATAATTTTCTAATTTTGAAAGAGGTAAGAAAGTAAAAAACAATGTAATAGAATATTAGAAACCGAAAGAACTGGCCGATGGTAAAAATATAAAACAACTTGGGTAAAAAATAAATATTTTTTTAGTTAAAAATTTAATCTTTAGTAGGAAAAAGGTAGTGGTTTGAGTCATTCATATGTATATATTCAATATTTTAAAATTAAATATTTATTGTTTAATAATCCAAATGAGATAACACACCTGTAAGTAAATATTAAATTTAGAATTGAAGTCATTTTAACCGTGAAAAAAATATTTATAAAGAGAGACAGTTTTAATAAAACGAGTAAGAATCAGTTTTAAAAAAATATGAAAGACATCATAAAAACAAAATAGAAAGATTAAATAATTATTTTGACAATTTTTGCCTTTGTTTTTGGATGATAAATTTCCATATTTAAATGCTTGAATCGTAGTCGCAATATGAAATTTTAAAAGTTTCAATGATATCAGTGTTTTCACATTTAGAAGTCCCAAACAAACAAAAATCATGCAATGATTTTTCATTTCAAATAATATACAAATACTTATTCGTTGCTCTTTTAATTTGTTATTTTCAACATTTAAAAATATAAAACAGTGTAAAATAATCACACATAATACCTTTGTGCATCGCACAACTTTTAATCCCTTACAAGAAATTTTTCATATACCTACGGACACTTTTAGTGACAGTTGTTAAAACTGTAGATATAGATATTAGTGTTGGTCAAACCGTAGGTAAAGGTAGGTGGAACATAGGTAAAACCTATTGATAGTTAAATGCAACTGTAAGTAGGGATAGCAAAACGGGCCGGGGCGGGCCAACACGTTTTCGTTGCATGGGTTTACCCCCCAACCCACCCAGCTTAATGGCGGGTTGGCCCATTAAAAAGTAAAAAAAAAAAAAACTTTTTTTTTTTACAGCATTTCTTAACAATAATTAGAATATAAAAAATTAAACAAATCAAACAAATCAGAATATAAAAATTAAAAACCAATATCAAAGATTCAGAATCAACAATAATACATCAACAATAAAAAACCAATCTAAGAATCAACTATGAAACAAGGGACAGAATCACAGAAATTAAGAAAACATAGAGGAAAGGTGAGAAGAGAATGAAATGGCGACGGCGACTTTCTGCGGCTGTCCGGCGGCGGGGAGAATGAGCTATGTCTGGTTGGCGGCTACGATGTGTGGGAGAACATGGAGATCACCAAAGAAGACAGCGGCAGCGCGCCGCGAACGATCAGGAGAAGCCGCGATCGAGACTTGCAGGCGATGGCGATGGCGACTCCGAGCTTGGTCGTGAAGGTGAGCCGCGCGCGAGGATGGAACTCATCAGGAAGAGCTGTCATTCACGGTGGGCGGCAAAGGCGCACGTTCGTGGTGGGCAGCAGCTGACAGAGTTGGCGCGTTCGCGATGCTACTGGAAGGACCAAAGGAGGAAGCGCACGTTCACTGCTTGATGGTCGGCGGGACGGTGGGTCAGTGGTCGTTCACGGAGGCAGCGCCGTCACTGCTCTTTTGAGTGGAGATTGGAGAAGAAAATGTTAATGTTTTATGTTGAAACCCTAGAGGAGAAAAATAGAAAATGAAGTAAAAATTGAATGAAAAAACATGTCCAAGTCTCTGAGACAGTGTTAATATGTTATGATACTTGAGTGATTAAAAGTAAAAATAAAAGGTAATTAGTTTGGTTAGGTTGCCGGGTCAACCAGTTTTTTTGACGGGTTGATTCGTTTTTAGGTGGGTTGAAACAGGGCGGGTTGAAAAGGGTTAGTGGGTTAACACCTCCAACCCAACCCGACAAAAAAGGCAGGTCAAACGGGTTGGCCCGACGGGTCCAACCCGTTTTGCCACCCCCTAACTGTAAGTACAGGTATGTGGAACGTAGGTAAAGTCTATAATGACAATCAGTTGCCATTGATATTCGCCGCTCATAATAGATAGATGCACGATCGTAGGTGAATGTAAATTTTATATATACATAGTGACATATTTTGACTGTCATTTATCAGTCTATTCAAATTTAAAAGTCACAAACAAAAAAATGTGATGTTTTTTCATTTCAAATATTATGCGAACATTTATTTGTTGCTATTTCGAATTGTTATTTTTAACATTTAAAATATGCAATATTGTAAAATAATCATACATGATATGTGCACCGGCTGGTACAAGATCTAATGTTATTAGACTTGGAAAATAGTAAGTTTAATGAATCCCATTTGTTAAATGAAAATAGAGTAAATATCCAATTTGATCCCTGAAATTATAGGGTTGTATCAATTTCGTCCCCCACATTATCGATATTCCAAAATGATCCCTGGAATTGCAGAAAGTTAATCAGATTCGTCCCTCCGTTGATATTTGCATGGACTATAATGACATTAAGTTGGTAATGTCAGAGATGCATTTGAAACTAAGTGAATAATGTCAGGGATGCATTTGCTACATTTTGAAATTCCAAGGATTATTTTGGAATATTGATAATGTTGGGGACTAAGTTGATACGACCCTATAATTTCAGGGACCAAATTGGATATTTATTCAATGAAAATATTCACATGTCACGATAAAATTTTATCAAGTGATGGAGGATTCGAGCGTCAACAGGCTCGAGCATTATTATGCATCCTTACTCTAAAAATTTGCATTCAAAAGATGTGTTATTGAAAGAAAGTTTATTTCGTCAACGGTTGGTGCGAGTACTTGGTGTCAAGGGATCGAAAAATAAGACACTAATAATATTATAATCCTTTTGTAATCCATATATAAGGACGATAAGATTAGTTCAAATCGTAAGTCAAACGGCTTTAGAAAAAAAAAAACTTAACAAAAAATAAAGTTTACGTACGGTATGCTATTTCTTTAATAAGAGTTAAAGTGGGAGGTGTGATGTTTAAACAGTATAGTATAATATTTTAGCATACTAAATTTATATTTGTATACGATATATTTATTTTCATTTTATAAATAGTAAACGAGAATGGCGAGGTACATAATGCAGTAAAGTGTCACAGAAAAGTATCATGCTTAATTGTTAAAAAATAACATTTTATTAAACGATGTGTAATGTTTTGTATGGTAAAAAAAAAATTATGATATAGGATTCCATATTCTAAGGTTAGAAAAATCTGCTTACTAATAGCAAATACCAATATTCGAGAAAATGTGTATTTTGATATGTGTTTAAATTTTATTAAAAACAATTATAATTGAAGTTTTATAAAAAAAATTAAAAATTAAAAATTAATATATTTTTCAAATATAATTTAAATTCAAACATGTTTATTAATATATGATTGATCTAAGTGATAGTTAGAGTTTCGATTTTTGACTCTTATATATAAAAAAAATTAATTATCAATCTTTCATGCCCACTGAAAATATATTGAGAAACCAAAAATTCAAGCAAGTGTGTGACAATAATCATAATATATAAAAGGGTGTTATTAATTAGTATTTTAAAAATATTGATTAAGAATTCGAATAAAAATAAGTGTTTCTTGAAAAATTAAATAAAATATTTCATCAAATATTAAATGCATCATTTTTTTAATAATAATTTTTTATTTTTTATTTTTTAATCAATATCTTAAGAGTATTATTAATATTCTTTTATATAAAAAGCATCGTTTTTATATAAGAAAGTAACTCCAAACAAATGTAAAACACTTGTCCATTATTTATTACACTACGTTCGTCCACTTTTATCTGGCAGTGGCATGCCAGCTGACATCGGATTCTATATATGTACGCCACACAAAGCAAAAGGTATGGTCGGCACGATTTTTTAACGCACCGCCACCGTATCGTGCTTGCTTCAACCCACCGCTTCAATATTTATCGCGCTATTTTGCACCCATCCCATCATATCAACTTTTGTTTTTTATTGGTAAATGATATCTTGTTTTATTTACTTCGACTGGCTGACATTCATTACCGGACAAAGAGACAGACAACACTATCTAATTTGATATATTATGAGTAGTATGAAATTTTTATGGTGTCTTTTTCGGTATCTCATAATTTTGGGTTAAAAATTATTATATTTAATTAAAATATATTATTTTAATTAAATAGATTATGTTAGTGAGTTAAGTTAAATGATTCTCATCTTCTTATCCGATCATTTAGATAAGATAAAATTATCCTTCGATACCAAAGAATTCACCAACTTTTATATCATCAATTAATTATATAATATTATTATGGATTTAATTGATATATACTGTCAGTGTAAATATTTTTCCACAGACAACCAATCAAAAATTATCACATAAGCTAAAATGTTTGACTCTTATCCTAACTGCCTTAAAAGTCACACACACCATGATTTCTGATTGGTTGTCAGTATAAAAAATTTTATACTGACAGTACATAGCAACTAAACTCTTTTATTATTATTATTATTATTATTATTATTATTATTATTATTATTATTATTATTATATATAATTTTTGAAATTATTATTATAAGAATTAAATATTTTTAAAAAATTGTAGCATCACAATTAAATCTTTAAGAGAATATTTATTATTGTTTAGTTGTGGACTCCTTAAGTTAGATCTCCCGTATCTCAGCGGATCTGGTATCTTTGTCTTAAGGGTTGGCCGAACAAACACTGAGTGGTCAGTCTGGTTGTTTCCTCAGGCAGGGCGGCTAATTTGGTGAATGATAGGGTATACATGTAATGCCACTTTGATGTTTAAATTAGCAAAAAGAATGCAAATGTCAGAAATGAAATGTGTAGAGTGAAAAATGAAATAAAGGAGCGTGTGATACTCCATGTATTTATAGGTTGCCTGGAAAGTGGGCCTAGCAAGTGGATCTGGCCTATGTGGGTCGACTGTTAGCTACGCATTCAGTCACTTTGGCCAAGTGTTATAAAACCCGGCTCGGTCCAACAGGTTAGCTCGAAACCCGATCCCCAAGCCGGTCTGATTAAGCCATTAGACTGTGTAAGACATCGTTTTAGGCTATTTTTTCAACAAAAAAAAAGTGAAAATGTTGAAATTGAAATCGCGTTTCATACTTCTCATTTCAACATTCATAGTAAGCCAAAAGGGAATTGGGGATTTCAGGCCGCTAGCTCTCCGCCTACGACGTCCGACCGCCGTCACTGCCCCCAACTTTGTCCTACGCCGCCGCCGCACCCAACTTCTTTCACCGCCATCGCCGCATTCAGCTCCTCTCGCTCCCCCTTCGCTTGCACCCAGCTCTTCTATGTACTGTAAGTGATGTTCTCACTTCTCCTCTCTCAATGATGTCCTCTCTGGTTGGAATTTGTTGTTGTCCGAGTGTGTTTGGAAACAACTGAAGGTAATACTGAAACGGAAAGTAATAATAATACACTTCTCACTTCTCCTCTCTCAATGATCTCCTCTTACCGATACTGATACTAAAAGTGGATTGTTATTGAGATTTGTGTTGTTGTTGTTGAGTTGTATTGTTGTTGAGATTGTGGATTGTTATTTACTTATTTGTGAGCTTGTGTGATAGTAAAATCTAGGTTGTTTATTTGTGTTTTGGACCTATTTGTGAACTTGTGTTGTAGTAAAACCTTGATTTATTTGTTTAATTAAGTAATTGTGTGATGGTAATGATTTTGAATTTGGAGTATGAACATGTTGAATTACGTTGGCCTATGTATGAATTTTTTTGATTTTTTTTTAATGTAAATCGAGTCAACCGGTTCAACCAACGACCTACTGATTGAATCGGTGACCCATTAATCCAGTGCCTTGACCGAGGCGATCACCAGTCCGATTTTAATAATATTGCTTTGGCCAGCCGCATGCTTGCAAAGGCAACTCTGTCAGTTTTGTATTCCAATTGTCTTATGAAGGAGCGGGGTGTTAGAGATATGTGGCTTTGGTAGAGGTAGGACAACTCGACTACTTGGGTAAGGCGGCGACCATACTAGTTTGAGTAAATCCCCAGTTTGATGTCTGAAATTGTAACATCGTATAAACCTTGTCTCTGACATTAACAAAATCCAAAAACATCCCCGAAGTTGTTAAATGTTAATCAATATAGTCCCTAACCCCAATCAATCTAATTCCTGACATTATTGACTTAGGACTAAATTGATTAACGTTTGACAACTTCGAATATGTTTTTGGAATTTCGCTAATGTCAAAAATAAGATTGATACAGTATTACAATTTCAGGTTGTCACTGGATCCATCTAATATTGGGCTGTTACTCGGCCCGAGACATGTGGTCCGTCCACAGGACCTGGATCGTGGCACAAAACAATTACAAACCACTTTCTTTTTTATATTTGTTAGTCAATAGAATTAAATTAAAATATGAATATATAAAATTAACTAGGATTAAGTCTAATTAAACTATATAAATATAAAATGGCTTGTACGGAAGCGTGAAAATGTGTACTTTTTGAAAAAATTAGTAGTACTTGAACGCGTGAATGTTACTAAGGTCAAAAGCCAAATATTGTGTATGTTTTTTTTATACGTGGAGTCGGTCCAACATCTGTTGAAATCTAAAGGAAACTTATGATAAGATTTTTTTAAAATTAATAATAAATTAATTCAATGGTTTTCTTATACAAAAATAATTATTTTATACATAATGAGAGTTGATTTTTGAATCTTTCAGCTAATGGTAGCCTTTCATACCAAAAATGTTAACTTATATTTGTTAATATATCAAAACTATCAAAAAGATAATATAAAAATATACTATATGAACCTTTTTTAAAGAAGAAATTATTTTTTTGAGAGACCTAAAATAAGGATCTCATTTACTAATTTGGCCTTGGCTCCGGTCTGCTTTTAAGATGCAAAATACTTTGTATTGTTTAACGAAATCAAGTTTAGGATTGTTAAGCTTAAATAATTGAGCATAAAATCATTTAAAATATACTAATAATTGCATATAAAATATATACAATCTTACCCATTCCACATATCCACTTGAATTTTTTAAATAATTTAAATAAATGAAAACCTGAGAAAAAGTATATTTGTTACCGTAATTATTTCTTATGAAAAATCATTTAGAAAAACTATTTCTTTTAGTTAATCAATTTTTGAAATTTAAATTTATATTCTAAATTATTTTTCAATTAGTTATTCCATTTCAATCATTATATATAAAAGGGTTAATTAATTTAAGTGATAAATTCTTTTAGGAGAAATTCTAAAATACTGTGGCAAAGTTAGATGTTTATAACCGTCCAAATCTAATTTAAAAGGGTTGCTACTAATATACTCTCACTTTTATTTTAGAAGAAGTATCTTAGTAAGCTACCCCAATGTTTTAGGACCAAAAGATCAGGTTCATATTTGCTAAAACGAAACGTTATAATACGAGTCCAAATCCTCTTCATTTCTAGCATAAATGAACATCTCCATTTCCATTCATCTCCAACTGACACATGGTAATAAAAAAATTAAAAGGCTAAGATTCATTTTATTTTAAATTAATTTAAATTTTAAAAAACAGAAGATCCTTTCAATGCAAAATTGTCAGTTCGTGGTGGCTTGGTTTGGACGCAGCTCTGCAACTGCTGTAATTGGACGACGACGTAAGGGTGGTAGGACACTGCTGCTATGGTGGTTGAATCTGCAGATGGCGGACTGCGTCTGGTTCGCAGTGGCTGGTGAGCACGTATGGTGGCTTGTTGGATGGAACTTGGGGATTCTGACTTTTGTTGTATAAATTTGTTTTGCCTTTTTTCCTTCTTTCTACATTTTTGTTTAGTTTTGGGAAGAAAAAGTTGAAACAGTGAGACGAAGAAGAAGTAAGAATGATGATGAAGAAATGAGATGGGAGAATATGAAGAAATGATGACGGGAGAATACTTAGTGAAACATGTTTTATGAAGCACTTTTTTCTGGTGTATTGAGTAAAAATTGTTTCTATAACAAAGTGATTTGGTAGAGTCACGTTTCTTTCTGTTTTTTTTAATTTAATTTAATTTATTTAAATCAGTAAATTTTGAGCCATTGATTTATCTTGAGGACACATGTCAGCACCAAAAGCAAGGAAATGGAGATCTCCATTTCACCCCTTAATGGAGAGGATCTGGATGCTTACAATACTTAGTGCGAAGCAGATTCATACAAGATGTATGAATGACGGGGTCAAAATCTCTTGCTAGAGAGGATGAAAGCTCATGAGAAACAAATTCAGGGTAGTACTAGGAACATTCAACAAGCGGCGCATGTTCCATGGTGCAAACCACCCTCAGGTTATGTTAAATGTAAAATTGATGCATTGATGCATTCTTCTTTGCAAATAGCTAGCAACCAAGTGGGTATTGGTATGTGCCTTAGGGATGAGTTTGGTAACTTCTTGGGAGCAAAGAATCAATGGTTTAAGCCTATAATGGATATTCATATGGGGAAGCTGCTGGTCTTTATTTTGCTGCCAACCGGATGAAAAATTTGCAAAAGGCGGAGAAGGTGATTTTTGAATTAGATTCAAAAATAGTAGTGGCTAGTCTGAACTCCTCTTGTATTTCTGAGTTTGATGCCTTTATTTCTTCTTGTAAGGACCTAATTTCATC
Source organism: Ammopiptanthus mongolicus (assembly GCA_039655645.1). Lineage (NCBI taxonomy): Eukaryota > Viridiplantae > Streptophyta > Magnoliopsida > Fabales > Fabaceae > Ammopiptanthus > Ammopiptanthus mongolicus. The sequence continues at coordinate 68,522,429 of CM077351.1, read as the reverse complement.
TTTTTGTCATAACTCTCATGTGGAGTTCACTAGAAGGGAAGCCAATATAGTTGCTCACAACGTCGTTAGGGTGGCCATAGATATGCTAGTCCTCATTTTTTCTCTGATAACCCAACGTGTATTGAACTTCAGATTATTAATGAAATGTAGTGATATTTTATTGTCAAAAAAAAATGAAAGTAGATTCATATTTTATTTGATTTGATTTGTTCAAAAATATTATGCATAATAGTGATCATCTATTAATATATTCAAATCTACTAATTATTTATTGTTGCTATTACTAATCAATTGCTATTTTCATAATTTAAAATCATCCCTGTGATGACAACAACGGATAATGCAAATGAGCTTTTCCTAGTTTGAGGTGTCAGTTTCTTCTTCAAGTATTATATCATAATATTTCCTTTCAATTTAAATTCATTATATGAACTTTTTATCGGGTAGAGAGTTGCCTGGTATACCTCCTCTTGCGTTCGACATTTTCTTGGGGATTATTTTCATTTTTATGGGGGCGTTTTGATAGGGAGATTATTTTTAATTTCACAGGAATCATAAATTAAGTATCCTAGTTTCCCATGTTTGGTATGTTTTTTTTTAAAACTTATTCTCTGAAAACTAACATTCTCAGGAATGTTTTTTTTGGCTATTTTCCCTCCAAAACATTTCCATGGAGAGGGGTGGGAAGCTTAGTTTCCTAAAACCATAGAAAGTTTTAATTATTTAAAAAGGTCATTATATCCCAAAAGCGTAATTTCACTATTCTCCCTCCTGCCTCTCTACTCTCCTCTTTACCTCTCCACTATCGACACTTCTCCACCATCATTCGAATTCCAGCCATTTTACAAATCTGGAACGTGTCAAATTCACCCAGGAAGACACATGCTAAAAAACCCCAGATTCACCCAGACCAAAATTGAGTGGCAAATCTCATATTCTCGACACCAAATCGTTTACTACCTTTGAAATGTAGCATTATTTATTAATAAAATAGTTTGGTTTAAGAAAATGGAGCATTATAAATCTCCAAAGCGTTTACCCCGGAAAACCATTGTTGTCAAATGTAGTAAACGAATGGTGCGAACTTGCCAAATCTCATATTCTCGACACCAAATCTCATGAAGCAGGATGAAGAACAAAGAGTAAAGCTTGGAAGTGTAAAAGGGGGGAAAAAGAAAGGGGTTTATACAATGATTGAACTCTGATCTTGCAAAGTTCAGGAATTGCATACAAATCTCGGATCTCACTGGGTTTCAATCTTCCGAAATTTGACTTTGATTTCTCTCTCTATCTTGTTCAATGATAGAGGGGTGTTTTTGAGAATTACACTGATATTCCCAGGAACTTGTATCTGAATCAAACATGGAATAAAATATTCTCAGCTAAAATTTCCAGAAATGTTTAAAATTTCCAAAAATGTTTAAGACCTACCAAGTATATTTTTAACATTCCCAGGAATCATGATTCCTGGGAATCATGATTCCTGGAAACAAAAAAAAAATCTCCTTACCAAACACCCCGTAAGATAAAAATTGAGCAAAGCAACAGAAGGAATTCAAAGAGTTTTACTGCGTAAAAGATGAATGATGATGAGAAACTAATCGAAACTTGTAAATCAAATATTGTAATGAAGCATCTATGTCCGACTCTTAACATTTTTATATATTTATCATTATTTGTTTTAGGTCATTACAAATGTCTGGTGTCTTGCATAGGCTAATTGACCAAACTAACCCATTTTTAGAAACTATTTACCAATATAACCTTGTTTTGAAACTATTTACCAAACTAACCCACTTTTTGCCAACCTGACATTTTTTATTATTTTTTTTTCTGACACCAAAGACGCTACTTTGACTAGCGTTTTTGGAAAACGCTAGTTGCAGTAGCGTTTTCCCCCTGCACCAGACAGCCACTGCCCAGGCCGCCACGTGGCGCGCTCTGGGCAAAGGCGCTACTGCAAGTAGCGCCTTTAGTGGCTGATCAGACGAGTGAAGATGATAGTCATCAGACGAGTGATCAGACGAGTGAAGAAAAGATCACCCGTCTGATGACTATCAGTGAAGAAATGTCTTCACTGATAGTCATCAGACGGGTGATCATTTCTTCACCCGTCTGATGACTATCAGTGAAGAACATTTCTTCACTGTGATAGTCATCAGACGGGTGATCATTTCCTCCCCCGTCTGATGACTATCACAGTGAAGATGATAGTCATCAGACGAGTGAAGAAAAGATCACCCGTCTGATGACTACTGATAGTCATCAGACGGGTGATCATTTCTTCACTCGTCTGATCACTCGTGTGATGATTATCATCTTCACTGTAATAGTCATCAGACGGGTGAAGAAATGTTCACCCGTCTGATGACTATCAGTGAAGAACATTTCTTCACTGTGATAGTCATCAGACGGGTGATCATTTCTTCACCCGTCTGATGACTATTACAGTGAAGATGATAGTCATCAGACGAGTGAAGAAATGATCACCCGTCTGATGACTATCAGTGAAGACATTTCTTCACTGATAGTCATCAGACGGGTGAACATTTCTTCACCCGTCTGATCAGCCACTAAAGGCGCTACTTGCAGTAGCGCCTTTGCCCAGAGCGCGCCACGTGGCGGCCTGGGCAGTGGCTGTCTGGTTCAGGGGGGAGACGCTACTGCAACTAGCGTTTTCCAAAAACGCTAGTCAAAGTAACGTCTTTGGTGTCAGAGAAAAAAATAATAAAAAATGCCACGTTGGCGAAAAGTGGGTTAGTTTGATAAATAGTTTCAAAACAAGGTTATATTGGTAAATAGTTTTTAAAATTGGGCTAGTTTGGTCAATTAGCCGTCTTGCATATGTGAATTTTTAGGCTTTTATGAAGAAAAATAGCTTTGATATGCACAATCAGTGCAAAACCATCATCTAAACATTGTAATGTCATTCATATATATATATATATATATATATATATATTGACTTCTATTTTTGTAAATGTAAGTATATATATACCAATTTGATGTTCATTTGAAACTATTTATCAGAAAGAGGTTCTCTTTTCCTTGTTTTTTTTTTTTTTTTTTTTGCTTTTTACTCGAGTGTGCTAACGCCATCCACTGGTGCGCCACACGTTGCCCCCCGGATGCGCCAGGCGCAATGGCGCCTCCCACAGGCATGCGCCGCCAATAGATGCGCCTCCCACTCGCGTGGCGCACATTGTAACATTGGACGTTAAAGAGGGCGAAGAGTGATCGTCGTCGGTTCAAAAGGAAGCATGAACAATGAGTGACTCCTGGCAAGCTTCTATGCGAATGGACACATGAATAAACCGATTTCACACCGGAACGAGAGTTATCCTGAGACAGTGCATGTATGAGACTGTACAGTTGATGAAAACTTAAAAGAATTGATTGGTACTACCTATACCAATAAGATATATCTTCTTTTCGGGAGCCCATAACTTAGGAACTCCAAGGTTAAACATGCTTAACTTGGAGCAATTTTAGGATAGATGACCTCTTGCGAATTTTTCCTAGGAGGCATGTGAACGGGGACAAAGCATGCTGAAGAGACTCGTGTTGGTTTGTGGGGATAATTGTCAAACCGAAAAAGTAGCTCGATCGTTACACACACCAACCGGAAAAGCAGCCTAGTCGTTCCACACACCATCAGCTTCCAAACTAACCTAGAAATTAAAATGTTAAATTGTACAAAATGCGATTCAAAATGATTCCCTTGTGCCTAAAACCCGAGCCTTAGACCCAACTCTACCATCTTGACTTTGATGTAAGTCCTATTGTATAATTTATTATTATTTAGTGTTAAACTATGAAACTAGACAGGATATTACATCTCATATATCTATTGATATGTCTATTTTCTTGAGGCAATATTTGAATCATTTTTATTTAGTTTTATATAAATACTTTAATATTTACATGTAGATTATATATTTCCCAAAAAAATACTTTTGTATATCGTGTAAATAAAGTAAAAAAAAAAAGGTACATAATTTTTTGTAAAAATACTTTTATGTGGATTTTTTATACGCTGAAGTTATATAATTTTTTATCTTTGTCGTTTTGGTACATATAGTCTTTGTGCACATAATAAATCAATCATAAACATTTATGTGCACATAATCAGTGTATACATACGTATTTTTTGGGAAATAAAATACAATTTGAAATTCTTAATTTGAGTTGACATTTTATACTGTATACGCTATTTCTAAATTTGTCCCAGTTTGGTCAAAAAGTCAATCCAAAGAGAGTTCGCAACAACTTGGCCAAAATCATCGATCTCTAGAAAATCACAATTGAAAACATAGGTAGCGTTCTTCAGTTTTTTTTGTTCCGAACCATCATCTAATTAGGATTTTCTGTTTTCTGTCCACGTGATTAAAGATTGAAGATTGCCAGCAAAAAACGTAAGCAAAAGATCTATCTATTGAGAATAACAAAACTCATAGGAGAGACCCAAAAAGAAAAAAAAACTTAGGCAAGATTGAGGGCGATCCAGTGAGAAATCAAAAACGAAGCAAAGAAAGAACAGTAATTGAGAGAGAAATCACCAAAGTTAGAGAAGGAATACTCACTAAGAAAGGGTATTCACAAAGCAAATGCAGTAGCATAACAAGGTGTAAAAACGCAGAGCAGAGAAGAAGAGGAGAACACTACTAGAAATTTATGAATTATTTGCGGATTTTCCTGCAGATTTTTTTTACAGGAATTTCCTGTGAATTTTACTGCAATTTTTTTAAAAATGAGATTTTTTTTTCTTGTAGATTCAAATTTGTAGGAAAATTTGGTATTTTCTACGAATTAAAATTTTTTTTAAGAAAATTTGCAGGAAATTTCCTGAGGATTTTAAAATTCGCAGAAAAAAGTACTCACGAAGGTATTACCTATGGACAAAAATTCATAGGAAAAACGGTAGGAAACATATTTTTTGCGATTTTTTTTGTAAAATTTGCAGGTAATTAGAAAATTTCTAGTAGTGGAAACAGAAACTGAGGGAAGCATATCACAAGGAGAAAAAAACTAAGAATAGAGGAGGAAGAACGTAGTCATAGACAAATACAAAAAGGGAGAACAAATTGAAGGAGAAAGAGGAGTTCAGAAGACAAAGGCTACAGACATCGAAACAAATTATAATTCTACTGTTTTGTTTGTGATTCTCTCTCTCTCTCTCTTCGTTGTTGTTGTTGTTTTGATTGTATGGTGAAATGTTATGTTGTTGACCAACAAGGGCCAACACAATTGGTAGATAGTTGGGTTCCTTAAAAATGTTGTCAAAGGTTCGATTCATGCTATGTGTATGGAAAAAAACTTTGTTGAGAGAGGTTGTATTCACTTTTGTGATCTCTCCACCTCAAAAGGGATTAGTCTCTGGCTGTTGACTGGAGGACACCTTTGGTTCACACAAAAAAAATGTTATGTTGTTGTTGGTCATCTATGGAGCATAAGGATGTGGAGATTTAAAACAGTTGCTTGATGAAATGCTTGAACCACCTGTTAGATTTAAACTCAATAATCATCTACAAGGCATGCTATCACAAACTTTTATTGCGGAAACATAATAACTATATATAGCATGCATCTTTATTATCAAGAATAACTTAAAACTTGATACCTTTAGGATCTACAACATGCTGATTTATCAAAGATATAGGAATACCTGAATCCATTATATGTTCCTAACCTCAAGCGTTCTTCAGAGGATGAACTTGATCACCAACCTTCACGAACGGAGGGTAGTTATCCTGAAAGGCAGAAAGGGGGAAGAGAAAAGAGAGACGAGTAATGAACACCCGTTGGCTTATGGTTCTTCCTCAACCGGGACTCCTTATGCCTTAGTCGCTCTTTAGATGGGGAGAAGAGGCGGTATGCGATGTTGTCCGGTGTATTGGGGACCATAGCCTATATATACGGTGATGGCCAATTAGGGTTCCCATTATTCCGAAATGGGCCATCAATGACATCCACTCATATTTAGCCCATATCAATTAACTAATTTGTTATCAAATCAGAAATTTAATTAGCCTTATCACTTAATTTGATCACATATCAATTAAGGCTCCTAATTGATAAATAGCTAATATAATTAATTGACGATATCTACCCACATTATGACATTGGAATAAAATTAAATACAGAATATTCCAAGAATCTCCCACTTGGGCAATATATCGTAATAATTATATCAGAATTCTTTAGGCGCGCATCCGAATGCTATTTATCTTTAAATTTCCCCCTTACAATCTGGTACACCTCATACATCAACAATGGGACCACCGCGGCTGTCGTCACTAACGTCTATTGTGACTAAACCCCGACGACCACCACATCAATGCACTTGATGACATAGATCGATATGGATGAGTGGCATGGAAATTTCATGCAATGTGATCTCTGAATCATGCCTATTTCCAGCTGGTCCAACTTAAGTCTTTAGTGAGATCAATTTTGCAATTTTGCAAACCAAAGTCCTTAATGTGTAAATAAATTTTACACACAACAAGATACAAACAAGTTCATAATGAACTCATAAACATAACTTTATTTCTGCAGAAAATCCAAAATAACAAAAGATTTGTATCTCAAACATAAAACACAAATAGAGACTCCCACTAAACTAAGGCATCCTCAGTGACAACACCCATATGAGCAACAGGCTCGTGAAAAAACCTTAGGTGTCAAGCCTTTAATTAGTGGATCAGCTAGCATAGAATTTGTCCCTATGTGCTCCATAGAAAACTATTTTTCCTGAACTCTTTTCTTAACTACAAGATACTTGATGTCGATGAACTTCAACTTTGTAAAACCCATGTTGTTGTTGAAGTACAATATGACTTGACTTATTTGTCACGACCTAACTTGAGTGGTATTTCAATACCTTTTACTAAATGCAACCAAGTGACAAAAAATTACTCCAGTCATATCCTGTAGTCGGATGCCTACTATCTTGGCATCCTGTAAAATCGGAGTCAGAATTCCTCATGATCTCTAAACTGTTAGATCTCCGATATGTGAGCATATGCCCTTTTGTTCTCTTTAAGTATCTCACATTCCTTATGGTTGCTTTTCCAATAATCCTTGAATTGCTCAAGTATCTGCCTAATAATCCTACTATGTACGTTATTTCCGGATGCGCACAAAACTGAGCATACATTAGACTTCCCACAGTCGAAGCATAGGGAATCTTATGCATTTCCTGAATTTCCAGATTTTCATAGGGGCATTTAATTGAGACTAAAATGTCTTCCTTAGTGACCGAGGTATCTCCTGGTTTACTATCTTTCATGTCGAACTTATCCAAAACTATATTGATATAGCTCTTTTGTGATAACCCAAAGATACCTCGAGAATGATCTCTAAGTATCGAATTCCTAAGACAAAAGAAGCGTCCCCAAGATCTTTCACCACAAAATTCTTTGTCAGAAATTTCTTGGTTTCGCGCTATAAGCCTATATGGTTCTTGGCTAGCATAATATCAACATATAATACCAGAAAAATGAACTTACTCCCACTGAACTTGTAATACCCACAGTTGTCCTCGATATTCATCTCGAAACCAAATGAGACAATCTCTTGATGGGAAATGTGGTATCACTAACGAGACGTCTTCTTTAGCTCATAGATAGATTCCGTCAATTTTCAAACCATCTTCTCTGTGTCTTTCGACACAAAGTTTCCCGGTTTGCATTATATACATTTGTTTCATCAATGTTGCTATTGAGAAACACCGTCTTGACATCCATCTCGTGAAGCTCCAAATTATAATAAGCAACATGAGCCATGATTGTCCTTAAAAGAGTCATTCAATGATACTGAAGATAATGTCTCTTTACAACCAATCCTTTCTTTTGAGTATAGCCTTTTGCCACTAGACAAAACTTTATAACTCTCCATATTACCCTTTGACACCTTCAAGTAACAGGATAAGTTTCAAACCTTATTGTCTAGCTTGAGCTTGCACTCATACCTTCAATCCACTTTTCCGAATAGAAACATTACATGGTTTGATAGGAGTTGATAGAATCATCTTCCATTATACCATTAACCTTATGTTCCTGGAGAAATACTATATAATTATCCAAAGTAGTATCCACTCTTTCTTTACTGGATCATGGCAAAATGCATCGGCTCCTGATGCTCTAGTTCTTGAGGGTGTTGAGTTTGACTTTTAGAAATAATTTTCTTCTCTTGAATAGGAAGAATAACAACAATATCCTCACAAAGATCCAAATTTGCTACACCAATAGCAACTGTATGAATTGGTTCAGGGATTAGAACCAATTCTTCCTCAAAGATAATGTCTCTAATCTTATCTCCCCCCAAACTCAATATCCTCAAAGAATAAGTCAGTTCTTGTCTCAAGGTTTCTTTAATTTGGGATTAAAATATTCATACCCCTTTGACCTTTCAGAGTATCAATAATGTAACCAATTACTATTTGGGACTCCAATTTCCTTCACGAGGCTTATGAGGCCTTGCCTTAGTTGGATGTTCCCATTCTTGAAAGTGATTGGTCAGTTACTTTAGTTGGTACTCTATCAAGCATTTAAGCTGCAATCTTTAGTGTTACTCCCATAGTGACTTTGGTAAGATAGAATGACTAATCATATTCCTCACCATACCTTTAAGAGTCATTACTAGGACTTAACTATATTCTTAATAGCCAATTTCTGATCTATTTAACTTTAATGCATTTAATACAAACAATAAAATGTATAAGGCTAATGGAATCTAGGACTCCCTCATATAAATTGCTTAACTCTATTTATAGAGATGTGCCCTAAATGTTTGTATCATAGTGCTCCTTAATTTTATTATCAACTTTACGCTTAGTGTCGCATGATTCCTCACTCAATGTTTTTGCTACAAGAGGCCTCCATACCAAGAAATTATAGTTTGTCCAGCCCATAGCTTAACTGGTTCCTACAATATTTGAATTTAAAAGACAAATTGAATCCATCATTTATAAATGAACAAAATTATCCTGATTTGTTCAATAAGAAACCAAAACCAAAACCAAATTTCATCTAAATGATGACTAAATCAAAATATCTTTTAATTTCAAATATTAGCCAGTAACAACAACAAGAAATGTCAATAGCCTTATCCTTTACTGACTTGGTCAACTCCAGTATAGATGCATCTTTCAGCATCACTTGACCTTCATCAGTTCAGATAATCCTTTATAGGCATGTCAAATATGATATTTGGGACATTTTTTTCTTTAGATACCCGATGTCGTTATAAAAGAAATAATTGTTGCCCTAGTTATTTTGTAACAATTATTTCTTTTGCGACGGGCCCTTAGCAGCTTTATCCTCAGTTTTCTTTTGTAAGCCCCTATTCTTAGAGATATTTGTCAAATGAGCACTATTTGTTGTCTCTTACTTCATTGTTTCCTATCTTGCACACCTTATGAAATGAATCCATTCAGATATCATTCCTCTTTATAACAGCTATAAGCTGACTTAAACTGACTGAATTGTGCATGAAGGAACACTAAATGCTAAATGCATGGGCAAGTCGTTAGACAGCCGATGTTCGCCTTAAGTTTATGAGCAAGGTTGGACATTCCCATAACGTGCTCCTTATATTTCCTTTGCCTTTGTACTTAATGAAAATCTAGCTCTCCAATGAGTGCTTGTTTTCGTCTTTATTGCTTTCAGAAAGCACTTTTTAACTTCAGCAAGGAAATCTCAGGCATTAATTATGCCATCCAAAATAATACCCCTAAAGGTCTCTGGAATATCATCATTTATGATCATAAGACTCATGCAATTGGAGCGATCTCACTTCTTCAGAGAAACTGGATTGTGTGAGAGAATGTGGTTTTCTCCATTCTTATGCAAGGTCAAGATCCAAGAACAATCTTAATGTTATTCTTTCAATCCCAAAAAAATAGTCATAACCTTTTGAGAATCGAAATTGAATTAAATCAGCAGATACATAAGCAAAATTAGCTTAAAGAGAACTTAAGTACCGTAAAGATACTCACCAAAATACCTTGTGCACCATTAATATTAAGTCTTTGGACAATAACATTAATTGCTAGTGGCATTTTGTTGTAATGATCAAACACTAGTGATAATTTCTGTCAAACAACAGTTATTTTTGGATATTCTGTTATTCAAACGAAAAATATCTTTATAATCACTATATGTTTACCATCACAGGTGTTAATGCAACCCTGCCAAATATTAACCTTCCTTTGGGCCGATTAATATCCGCATGGATGTAAACCCACATAACCTTTAATATTTCTTTTGAGTGATTTCCATAAGAGATGTCACCTTAGTGACTTCATGCTTCAATTGACTCACTCGAAATCCAAATTGGCAAATTGAAGACCCAAATAAGATACCAAGCGCACCATCAATTCCCAATCTTCGGATTGTAAGAATTAACTGCTAGTGATACTCTCAACGCCATGATCAAATATTGGTGATAAGTCCTGTCAAATAATGGTCACCTTCGGGCATCCCATTATCCACATGGAAAATACTTTATAATCACCACACATTTACCATCACAAGTATGTAATTATCCGGCCAAGTTGTGCCTTCCTTCGAGCCGACAACAACTCGCATGAATAATTTCATGCTACATCTTTTGTAAATCCAATTGAATCAAATTTACGCAACAAAGGTTACTTCGGCAACGTGTTGTTTCAACCAACTCAACCAAAATTACCAGACAATTTTATTAAAATGGGGGGTCCCGAATTTGTCATATTCACACTAAAAACATGGAAACCTTAATGTTTAGTGTGAAAAGAACCTTTAAAAAAAAAGGATTTTTCTAATACATGAATTTTCCGAATAGGTGGTTCTATAGTTTTAACTTTGGTCCTTAGAATCTGGACTCATTTCGAAATATTACACACAACCATAGGTAAAGTATTAGAAGTGGTAATACCCTCGAAATGAATCACTCTAAGTTAGGCCTTCGTGATAACCAAACAGGATGTACATCCAGAAGGCTACCACTACTCAACCTCTTCCCTATCTCAAGTTGCACTCAGGCCCGGGTATAGGGTCTCGTTCCTAAGTGTGTGAGAAAACCGAATATATCTCAATACAAACAAGTGCAAATACCAGCGTCAATCATCAAAGGCTGGATCTGGAAAGATTTTCCCAGAAATGTGAAATCCTTATGGCCGCAAATCACACTTTTTCAATCAAATATTTACTTGCAGGAAGAAATTCTCGGCATATATATTTCTTTCAAGAACCACATATAGGAATTCCACCAATGTAATTTAACATTTACTTTTAAAACTTTTGTCCCTCTATAATTCCTAATTTTTAATAAAAAATTAGGATTCATAAAATAATCCCAATAAATCAAACATGAAGACCCGCTCTTATACCACTTGTTAGATTTAAACTCAATAATCATCTACAAGGCATGCTATCACAAACTTTTATTGCTGTAACATAATAACCATATATAGCATGCATCTTTATTATCAAGAATAACTTAAAACTTGATACCTTTAGGATCTACAACATGCTGATTTATTAAAGATATAGGAATACCTGAATCCATTGTATGTTCCTAACCTCAAGCGTTCTTCGGAGGATAAACTTGATCACCAACCTTCACGAACGGAGGGTAGTAATCCTGAAACGCAGAAAGGGGGAAGAGAAAAGAGAGACGGGTAATGAACACCCGTTGGCTTGTGGTTCTTCCTCAACCGGGACTCCTTATGCCTTAGTCGCTCTTCAGATGGGGAGAAGAGGCGGTATGCGATGTTGTCCGGTGTATTGGGGACCATAGCCTATATATAGGGTGATGGCCAATTAGGGTTCCCATTATTCCGAAATGGGCCATCAATGACATCCACTCATATTTAGCCCATATCAATTAACTAATTTGTTATCAAATCAGAAATTTAATTAGCCTTATCACTTAATTTGATCACATATCAATTAAGGCTCCTAATTGATAAATAGCTAATATAATTAATTGACGATATCTACCCACATTATGACATTGGAATATAATTAAATACAGAATATTCCAACACCACCTAGATCTATGAAATTTGTTTGTCAACATGTCAAAGTAAGCTTTCATTCTTTTTCTTCCTAAGAATAGTAATAATAAAAATAAGAATAATGAGTTGTTCTTTTCTGATTTGAAAATGATGATGATGATGATGATGATAATAATAATAATAATAATACTTATTCGGTTCTTTGTATTTTTTTAGAGGTTTTAAAATAATCAAGATGTGGTTGGTCCGAATGGTAAGGAACTCGGACACCTTAAGCAAGTGGTCAGGGATTCGAATTCTGACTCTTGTGTACGAAGAAAGCCTGGTTGGGAGGGGAGAACTCACCTTGTGTGCCGAACAGATTCCCCGACGGAGATTAGTCACTGCTAACGGTGGTTGATACTTCGTACATATGTCATGATTACAAAAAAAAAGGTTTTAAAATAAATATTTTAAAACTTATTAGTTATTTACCCAATTAATTTGGGTAACCGTTTTTTTGAAGGATGCGTCAAGGGCGCCATGGGGTTAAGTCTCCACCATTCTCTATGCATAAGTGACTCTCAAACTCATCTTGATTTCAAATACCATTTTTGAAAGGTTTTTCAATTTTTTCTAAATTAAATAAAATTGGTGGTCACTCTATTTTTTTTTAAAAATTATTTTTTGCAACAATCTCGCAATCTCGGTCGAGACAATAATTATTAAGTATTATTACACAAATTTTATTGAAAATTAATGTTCAAATTAAATAATAGTTAAAATTGGAATCATTCTATTTCTTCATTAAATAAGACTCAACTATTCTCTTTCTTCTGTCAAAAAAAAAACTATTCTCTTTCTTAATTACTTTTTTAATTTTGAATTCAAGGTTGGATCCAAGAGTTTTACTAATATATATGTCCCTAAAATGTAGTTGTTTTTTTTAGTACTAATGGAAAAGAAAGAAAGGGAAAAAACACAAAAAGAAGAACACTCCAAAGGAAAAACTGGTTTTTTGTCAAAAAAAGTTGGTGTAGCCCTACTAACTGCATACTCCTAAAAAAATGAGGGGAAATATGTTAACAACCCCCAATTTAAAAATATTGAACTTTCAATTCAGCTCTTTGTATGATTTTAAGGTCTTCCATGTCATCATAATTTGTATAAATCTCTTTTTTCTTTTATAGAGTTTTGATACGTGCACTTGTTAAAGAATTCAAAAGAAGAAATTTTGTGTAAAATGTAATTTTTTTAATTCTTAATATATTAAAAATCTCATTTTTATGTAAAACTCGTTATTCTAAGTTATTAACTAGTGCTTTATTTTTGTCAAAAAAAAAAAAACTAGGGCCTTATCAAAACTTAGTATAAAATAAGCCAGCAAGATTCATGAATTGATTTACGTTTTGTTTGCGTAACAAGAGAAGTAGGGAAGAAAAAAATAAGAGAGAAAAAGAATAGAAAAGAAAATAAGTAGATTTTTGAGTTGTTTGGATTGAAAGAAATAAATGAAATAAAAAAAAAGTTAATTTTTTTATAAAGACATATTTGTCCCTAATAATATATTTACATAATCTAAAATAAAAAGGATAGAGTTGTCAACTCATTTTCCCCCTCATTTTTCACTCATTCTCTCGATTAAGGGGGACAGAATTTTTTTTGCTGTGGGTCCCACGCCCTGTTTTCCTTCTTTGCCAAACAAATGATAACTCACTTTTCTTCTCCATTTCTGTTCTCTCTCCTACACTTCTATCTTTTCCAAATCTACCTATCCAAACAATGGCTTAAAGCTCCACTAAGAAATAAAAGATTGGAAAAAATATGCATATAATATTCCAATGAAATTGACTGGTAGATCCTTTTATCGTTTTCCAGGATATGATATGATATATAAAGTGGTGATGTAACCGGGATTTTTCTTTTCTTTATTTCTACGCAACTTTGTTTCATAAACATATAATGCAAATAGTCATGAAGTTTTAGAATGTTATTGTCGACAAGCTCAACATCATCCAAAGATAATGGGTGGAATTCAATGATAAAAATGAAAAAAATCTAGGTATACATACAATCAGAATAAATATAAAATTATTTCAATAAAAATGTCACGAAATTATTTGTAGTTTCAAATCAATTCATCAATTCATACTTCATTCGGAATAAAAAAGTTCAATTATTTTTGATCAAATATATAAGTAAATTTTAATTACTTTTATTCTATTTAATGATATTATTTCTAAAATATCTTTCATTTAATATCAATTTTGTGTTTTCAATAACTAAATATGGGATGTATTTAATAAAAATTGAAATTTTTTATAAAAATTATTTTAGATAATGCATTTAATTTTTTAATAATATTAAATGAGATTAATTAACTTTCTTAATATATTTATTTTATTTAAGTTTTATTTATAATAAAGACGGAAGTAGTAAATGTTAAAGTAAAGTCTTCGTTCTTAAATATTAGTTTCTTTACAATTTCTCAGCTGCTTAACGTGTCACGTAGCATCACCTACTTAGTTGCTATAATATCTTATTCAAATTGGTATAATTTTAAAATTAATTCAAAAACTAGTTATTATTATTTGCCTATTATAATTAGGGATGGGCGTGGGTCGGATTAGGTAGATTTTGGTGCATTTAAAGATCTAACCCAATTAAATAAATATGGGTTGGGTTGGATCGGTTTCTTCGAAAATTTTCATGTAATCCAACCCAACCCAACCTCATACGGGTTGGTTTGGGTCGTGTGACCGAGTTTGATAATAAATTATTTTGTTTTTATCAAAAGCAAGTAATGGAGGAAAAATAGTGAAGAAAAATAATACCAATGCATTAATTTGAACTTCCAAATACAAAATGAAGCATACAACTTTAATTTGGAACACAATATCCATCAAAATTAAACAAACAAGTGTAATAAAAAAAATAATAATGTTTTCAAACAATTCCTAAACAATTTCACTGATTATGTCTTCAAGCTATTTCTGCATGTCTTCAAACTATTTCTGCTCATGTAACCAAAAAATGGTCACTCCAATTTAGGCGGCTGAGTACGAAAGAAGAGTCTTTAAATTCAAGATAGAAGAGTCACTCCACGCTCCAATAGCTGGGCTTATAATATTCCACTCAATATGTGGGTTGGGTTGGGTTGGGTTGGGTTGAGTGGGTTTACAATCTTTGGACCCAGCACCCAACCCATAAGCTATGGGTCTCCTTATTTAGAAACCAACCCAACTCAATGACCCGAACTAACCCAGTATTTGTGGGTTGGATTGGATTGGGTACACCGGATTCACGGGTCGACCCGTACCCATGCCCACCGCTAATTATAATAAACAAAAAGTCTAAAAACTAATATTTAACATATGTTATCGGTAATTGGGTAGAATATAGCCTATGCTTAATATATATTTTTATTTCATTTTGTTAAATTATACAATAATGTAAGCGCTGGAGTAAGTATAATATATCGGTTCAGTCAAATATCTAATTATGATTATACTTTATTTTTTTTATTTACTTTATTTTAAAACTAGAATATTAAATATTAATTACATCAGTATTGTTATCTGTTGTCCTAGGAGTAATGGTTTTTTTATGAATGGGAGTAATGGTTAAGAAATAAAAAAAAGAAAGTTTTTATTAAAAAATACTCCCTTCGGATATATATATAAGTAAAAAAAAAAAAAACTAATTTCACGCGTACTAAGAAAGTTAGTTATGTTAATTTAATTGTCTTAATTTGTATAAAAAAATAAGCTATAGTTACAAAACTACTCTTTTCTGGAAGTTGTTTTTTAGGAATATATAATGTTCTTGGAAAAATAAAAAGATAATTAATCAAAAGGTATTTTTGGAACAATAACATTAAATAGAGTTAAATTAGTTGACTTTTACTTATATTTGAGTCAAAAAAATCTAGGTATTTTTTTACTTATATATAAATTCAGAGGGAGTAGTGTTCAAGTGATATATGTAATAGATTAAAGAATGATACATTTAATTCTTAATAAAAATTTACCTTTTTTATTTCTTAACTATTACCTTTTATGGCAATAAATAGCAAAAGCATAATTACATATATGCTATTAAATTAAATTTAAGTACTAAAATATATTTTTAAAGCATATAAACTATTAACAATTTACAATTCAAATATACTAAAACTTTAGGAATGGAAAATGCTAAGCAATGATATATCTATTCTTATATTATTTATTCAGTTAAGATTTTAATCCATTTTATTAAAATAAGGATGAATACACCTTTATTTACTAAATCTAAAGAATTTAATTGGTTTATATTATTAGTGTAAAGATTTTTTACACTATTAATCAATTATAAATTATTACATTATTAAGTATATGTTTGGTTGTGCGTTGGGTGGGGTCGGACGTGCATCAAAGAAGCTAATAATAGTAGCTCTAACGGTGACAATCACACGTCCCATGATCTATTAGCGCAATACCAAATAGGGGTGGGCATGGGTCGGGTTGGGTGGGTTTTGATGCATTTAAAAACTCAACCCAATCAAATAAATATGGGTTGGGTTGGATCGATTTCTTCGAAAATTTTCATGTAACTCAAACCAACCCAACCCAACCTCATACGGGTTGGTTTGGGTCGGGTGACCGGGTTTGGTAGTAAATTATTTTGTTTTTATCAAAAGCAAATAATGGGGAAAAATAGGGAAGAAAAATACTACAAATGCATTAAGTTGAACTTCCAAATACAAAATGAAGCATACAACTTTAATTTGGAGCACAATATCCATCAAAATTAAACAAACAAGTGAAATAAAAAAAATAATAATGTCTTCAAACAATTCCTAAACAATTTCACTGATTATGTCTTCAAGCTATTTCTGCATGTCTTCAAACTATTTTTGCTCATGTAACCAAAAAATGTTCACTCCAATTTAGGCGGCTGAGTATTAAAGAAGAGTCATCAAATTCAAGATAGAAGAGTCACTCCACGCTGCAATAGCTGGGCTTATAATATTCCTCTCGATATGTGGGTTGCGTTGGGTTGAGTGGGTTTACAATCTTTGGACCCAGCATCCAACCCATAAGCTATGGGTCTCCTTATTTAGAAACCAACCCAACCCAATGACCCGAACCAACCCAGTATTTGTGGATTGGGTTGGATTGGGTACATTGGATTTGCGAGTCGACCCGTACCCATGCCCACCCCGAATACGAAACACACTGATATTAATTATCTTAAAAGACATTAATAATATAATTTATGATTAATCAATAATTTAAATTTTTTTACACTAATTATACATATTAATTAAACACTAATTTAAATCAGCAATGAGTCTTACCTGGAATGAAAAAACAATGAATTTATTTATCATTAAAATAAAAAAGTAAGTAAGACCTTTTAGAAAGACGATCCAGCAACCCAAAGAGAGAGAGAGAGAGATTCATATAAGAGAAAGGGGGCAGAGATAGAGCGGGCCCACCCGACCCTACATGCACGACCCGCTTTGTACCATGTCAATGTCAATCATCAAGGGGTCGTGGCCATGGGTGGGTGGTGAGGGGCGACCGTTAATATTTATATTTTATCAATCAATACTTTAGAGATTTTTTTTTTTTTTTTAGAAATCATGATATAGGTATGAAGTATTCACTATCGTTAAAAATAATTACTCTCGGTTGGGGAATCTATTAGACACATAAGATGGGTTCTACCCTCCCAATCAGGTTTTTTCTATATACAAGAGTCAAGATTCCATACTTTCGAATTTTTTTTTTGTAATCATGATATAGGTACGAAATATCCATCACTGTTAGCAGTAACTAATTTTCGTCGGGGAACCTGTTGGGCATAGAAGGCGAGTTCTCTCCTCCCAACCGGGTTTTCTCTATGCACAAGAGTCAAGATTCGAACCTCTGACCACTTATTTAAGATGTCCGAATCCTTTTTCACTCAGAGCAACCACGTGTTGGTTTTCTGATTTAATAATTCAAAAAATATAAAAGAAGTGTAAATTAAAATAAATTTAATTGTTATGTATTATTAATATAAATTTTTTTACAATGTCGATCAATCATAAATCGCCTCATATAAGATTTTTAATGTAATTATAATAAAAGTCAAATATTTTTAATGATATAATAATTTATAATTAATTAAAATATAAAAAATATTTATATTTACAACACATACCAATTGAATCCAATCAAAATTTCAAATTGAACTATTTTATATAACATTAGTCATTGGATTACGTATTGACCTTTTGTATTATTTTTCTTTTTTCTCTTTCTTTTATCAATTTTTCCACTTCACTTAAATGCATGTTTGAATTACCAAAAGTTGAACTTTGTATAGGTGGGTTAGTAACTTTAAACTCGCTTTTTTCAATATTTTTTTGTTAGGTCTGATTTTTGGTCGGAAGAATTAATTTTGATGTTAAATTCGAGTTTGAGTGAAAATAAAAATTTATTGTTTTTGTATTTGTTAATACAATCTGAGTTTTTTAATTATTGATTTTATCATATTACCCTCAAAAATTAATCATTATTAATACTGATTTAAAAGTAGAAAGACATTTTGATAACTAAACACCGAAAAATCAATTTGAATGACACAATTCAAATAACATTCATCCTATCAAAATTTTTTTTAATAATAAAATATACAAACCTAAATCAATTATTTCAAACTCACTTTTAATTAAAACTCCATTTATAAGTTCTGCAAATTTTAAATCAAAAAGGCCCTAATACTTACCATCAAGCGACAAGTGTCCTATTTCGGAAGGACTCGCCCATCATTTTTCTTTCGTAAATGGAATACAAATAGTGTTATAATATAAAGAAACTTCCTGATTAATAAAAATAAAAATATTAAATGAAATGAAAAAATAATTAATACAACTACTTAATTTATATGGTGTATAAAAAAATTATTTTATCAACCAATTATATATCACATTCTATATGACTTCTAAAATAATTATTAGAAGAGTAGAATATTTTTTTTATAAGCTAAAGTCAATTTATGATAGTATGTTAATTGTTAGTGGATGGGGATCCAACCTTAGTCTCCTTATACCTCCTACCTAAACCCATATATCTCTCACCCTTAACCATCCAACCAGCCTTATAACTCCTAGAAGAGTCACATATTCTGTTGGCAAAATAGGTAGATTGGTCCTATATGTTTATTTAATTTTTCGCATCGATCCCATATGTTTTTTTTTAAATTGATTCTACACGTTTCATTCCGTTTCCACGTTAGTCCTTTCCGCAAATTCGACCTAACGCCCTCAAATAAAGAGACACATGTCGCATTAGTATCGTGTCACGTCAGCTCAAAACTAACGGCGTTAGGTCAAAATTAACGGAAAGGACTAACGTGGAAACGGAATGAAACGTGTAGGACCAATTTGAAAAAAAACATATAGAACTGATGTGAAAAATTAAATAAACGTATAGGACCAATCTACCTATTTTGCCTATTTTTTTTAATGATGTGATAACGCACGATTCATTATCAACTTATAACCGGTGTAAAAAACTTTTCTCATGTCAATATATATTAAATGAAATGAAAAATTAATGAATATAAATATCTAATTTTTTATTATTATGTCATTAAAAATATTTAATTTTTATAACAATTATAATAATATGTTATTGATTAATAATGTAAAACAACGTACGTTAACAAATTCATCGAAACTAAACTTTTAATATAATAGAAATTTTAAATAATATTTATTATTTGTTTTTAAGTTACTAAGATTATGATCATATTTTATCCGGTCAAAAAAAAAATGATCATATTTTATGAGTACATAATAAAATTTGAAGGCTACACTTTCTTGGGTAAGTTGGACCCTGCCTCTTCGTTCAACCATTCCTCGATTTCTTAAACATGATTAATTAAATTATCACTCTTTTAATTAACTAAGCAATAACAAACTCACCAAAAAAAACTCACAAGAAAAACTAAGCAATAACAACCATAACGAGTAAAGGCATGGAGTAGGAGAAAATTAAAAATAAAAAAAATGTAACGCATTGTGAACAAGAATAAGCAAGGGAGCTATGGCGGCAAAAGAGCCCAAAGTTATAAACCATACTTCAAAGAGAACGGTACAGATGGAACGAACGTGCAGAGGCTATGGAAAAAGGAAACCTAAAAAGGGTGACGGTATGATGGTGATTTTATAAATTAAAAGAGATAATTTTGTCATAAAAAATTATAAAGTGATTCTTAGTTGTTTTTCTTTTTTCTTTGGTAAAAACGTGTCTGTTATAGAAAATTTAGGGCATTTTCAGGAATAATTGTAAGAATGTCATCTTGTTTTGACTCTATTTCCTATTTTTAAAGATTTGTACATGAAATAGTTAAAATAATTTTTTTTCGTTGTTTCCTATACAAATCTTTAAAAATAGGAAACAAAATAAAAACAAATTGACATTTTTGAAATTAATTCTAAAAACAAAAAATGAAAATAAAAAACTCGAAACAAAGTAAATAATAGTTTCTTCTAAAATCTTTTTTCTAAGAACTGATTTTTTAAGAAGTCCAACCAAACAAGCATTAAAATATTAAAAGTGACTTTTTTTTATATATATAAAACATATTTATTTAAAAAAAACCTAACTAAATTCACTCTAACATTATTCTAGAAAATAAGAAACCAAAAATATAAGCACTTATTATGTTTGTTCCGGTTAGGATGAAATCTGAGTATTTTTATAAATGTGAATCTTGGAGTCTCTATGGCTTTGGGAGAGCCATGGAGACTCCTTTTATAGCTTTCAGGGGATTGAAAGGTGTGATTCAGTTACACTTTGTGGGCCCTTGGTTAGCAAGATGTGTGGGCGTGACACCCCCTTATTCCATTAAGTCACCTGTTATGGGTGTCTCTGTTCATGTATAATTGTGCCTTCTAGAACATTCCAGGCCTCATGTGTATTGGGTCTTTTCCATGCTTTGTTGGACTCCCTTTTGGAGTGGTATTTCGGAGGTATGTCAGATCCCGCCTGAGCTCCCCTCGAGTTTGTTATGGTGCTCGGATCTTGGAGCTCGGGTCTTGAAGCCTATGGAGGATTTGTCTTCTCGATCAATAGGAGGCTGTGCCCTGTCTCCTTCGAGTTTCATCTCGACATGGGTAGCTCGATTGGTAAGTCTGTAAGATGTTATCTATTCTAGTACGACCTCACCCGATTTGGGTGGGAACAATGTTGTGTTTGGTAGGAGAGAAGAAAACATGAGAGTATTGTGAGGTAGGCATTTCCAAATTGTTTAGCATCGATGAGTCCTTCCCCTTGTGCCATAATTGTTTTAAGCTCTGTTGATAGGGACAGATTGGTGTGTGTGTGTGTGTGGAAAAAAACATATTTTAATAATTTCAACTATATATTGTTTCATTACAGAAATACGTTTCATCCCTGATGGAATTTTTTAGCATTAAAAAGCATTCTATGATGTATTTGAATGTTTCAAAATTTGATATTTTTAGTTTTTTTTTTCCATCAATATTTCATCATAATTTATTTTATAGTTTGTCTGGTTGAGTGATTTTTAAGAAGAAAACTATGACTCATTTATAAAGAGAAAATAGAGAATAAATGATGAAACATGATGCACCAATTTTGAATTGAGAGAATAATTTTGAAAATGTTATTGAGCAATCTACACTACCTATTATTGAGCAAGCTATCAAGTCACTCCCTTTTAAAGATATAAGGATTGAACAAAGAAAAATTAATATTATCAACTTTGACAAACTTGATCCTATAATATGTCTAGGAATTTGAGATTATCCTATAAATCAATAAGATAAAATTTGCACGACATATATAAAAGTTTTTTGGTCAAGAAGATCATCCACATCAATTTTTATGCTCATTGGTTTAAAAGTTTTCTTTGGTTAGATGTTTGCCTTTTTGCCTTTTTGTCTTCCGTGCTATATATTTTCTAAAGATGAAGTTCATTCACTTCTATTCCCCTTGCGTCAAATTTATTGGTTAGAGTATTCATTATACCAATTTATTACATATTATATATAGAGTAAAAGTTCAAATTAATCATTGATAAAAAAATATAGTGACATTTTTTGGTTATTGAAAAATAAAAATACCAATTTAGTTCTCAAGAATATAAAATGCGGGTCAAATTGGTTCTTTTTAAGATAATTTTTAGGGACATTTAGTCCCTATCAAAGACTATTTTAATCAGTATTTTATATTTTTGAGAACCAAATTAATTTTTTTCATTTCTCAGAGATCAAAATGTCATCATAACTTTTTATCGAGTACCAGCCTAAATCCGTACTCTTATATATATTTGGTCTTAGACTCCTCATATCAAATACTTGGCTTAGCCCCTAGGCACAAGTTCTCCTATCCCTATTTTTGAGGGCAAGTTAACTACCATCCTCATTATGCTTTAAATAGAAAAAATTATGAAGAGAACGCATCAAAATTATTTAGGATTATTCTATTTTTATTTGTACGTGGGAAAGAACATGCTGACATTATATTAACAAAATGATTTAATTATGAGGAGTGCGATCCACACATTTTTTTAATATTCTCTTTCTAATACACTATATTTTATTGATTAAAATTCAAATAGATTTCACTATTATGTGGGTTTCACTTGAACTCTATACGACTCACATGAATTTCAATCAATAAAATAGAGTGTTGGAGAAAAAGTGTTAGAAAATGTATTGCTAGTATTTCACTTTAATTATTATACAGTTTTAGTGTAAAATTTTTTTACACTATTAATCAATTGTAAAATGACACGTCATTAAAAATATTTGACTTATTTAATAACTATTTTTTAAAAAATTAAACATGAGATGATTAAGATTGATTAACAAAATTAAAAAACTTTATACCCGTGATGTATAAATATCAAACTCTTAACTAAATCGATTATGATTCAAATCCTTTTAAATTCATTATTAGTAAATTATTTAAACTATTCTTATAAGTACTTGTTGATCTTAGAAACATGCACTAACCCTTATTATGCCGCCGTGCTTGACCCAATTTTTGTTAAGAGTTTAATTGTTATTATTGTGGATGTAAAGTTTTTTACACCGTGAATTAATCAGAAATTAGAGTAAATATCTAATCTGGTCCCTAAAATTATAGGATTGTATCAATTTAGTCCATGAGATTATTAATATTCCAAAATAATCATTGAAATTATAAAATGTTAATCAGGTTCGTCCATTCATTTAGATTCGTTAGGAAATGCATCCCTGATATTATTCACTTAGTTTCAAATGCATCCCTGACATTACCAAATTAATGTCATGATAGTCCAGCAAATATCAACGGAGTGACGAATCTAATTAACTTTCTGTAATTTCAGGGATCATTTTGGAATATTGATAATGTCAGGGACTAAGTTGATACGACCCTACAATTTTAGGGACGAGATTGGATATTTACTCCAGAAATTATGATATGAGTAACTTTTAAAGTAGTTATTATAAAAATCAAACATTTTAACTTACTCCCTCTGGTTCTATATATAAGAAACAAAAATTTATTTTTTTGGTCCTATTTATAAGAAACAGTGAACCATTTTTAAATTTATTTAATGTTAAATTTCAATTATACCCTTATTTATTATGAGAGAGAATATTAAAAATAATTAAGTTAATAAATTAAGAGTAATTAATATAAGAACATTTATGGAATAAATTTAAATTTATAGGAGTATTAAATGAAATCAACAAATTCTAATGCATTTCCTTGATCTTGAGAATTTTATCAAATGTTTCTTATATATAAGACAAAAGAATGTATGTGACAATTTCTGATTTATGCACTGTATAAAAAAATCTTTACACTATTTTTATATACTAATTAAATCCATTTTTTTTTATGTAAGAAAAACCTACACACCTGACAGGGACAATAACCTACACACCCCTCTGACTACACATTTAATTCACTTCACTTACTTTGTTGTGATGTTCTCTTCCATCTCGCGATATATCTCGAGATATATGTCTCGCGGGCTTTGGATCAATGGAAAAGTCTCATCTCATATCGCAATCATGAACTGTATGTATCACGTGTTACCACGATTACCATGCATCTCGTGATGGCAGGAACCGTAATATTCCTCAAACTCCGGGGTCAGACTATACGGAATCCTCTCCAAGAAACTTTGTCGTTACCTCAGGGATCTTAACCCAGTAAAAGTCGCTTTCTCAGCAACTATCCACTCCTTTCTTCCCCAACCCTTCTCTTCAACATTCACCGTACGATCTGCCACGTCATCATCTTGACATAGCGCAGATGTAATCCAACGGTGCATACTATAGAACGGCTTCATGTTGCGTCAGCAGGTGAAAATTTCTTGTGGGGTATAGTTTTAAGACAAAAAATATTAGGTGCACTTTGATTGTGTTTTTCAATTTGAAAAATACATATATAATAATTTATCAATAAAAATAGTTTTTTACTAACTAATGCTTTAAAGGTATGGGTTAAATTATCAAAAAATAAAAATTTTGTATTGAGAATTATAACTTTTAGACTTTAAAAAAATTGAATATATCATTTCTAGTACATAATTTTTATTTGTTTCTTTAACCGATGTCCTTAGGACATCGATTAACATTTGCCATAAAAATATAACAAATATGGAGAATGTTAGGGACCCTAAATAAATAATTAAAATAAAAAGATTTGTATGAAAAAATGATATATTTAATATATTTTAAAAAATATTACACTTAATTTATCAATACAAAATTTCTTTTAATTAATTTCTTAACTACAACGCTTAAGTCACTCGTTAACAAAACGGATGAGGATTCCTATATTCAAGAATTTTCTACATTCACACCTTCAATTTAATCAACGATCATGATCTCACATAATAATTTTTGCATTAATATACTGTCCTACACAAAAAAATAAATCTATGATCATGATCTTATAACCTAGCAAGACCCAACAAGTGAATAAGATTTGTAACAACTGTTATGCATATTGTATTCCTATTAGAAATTAGAAAACAACACATAAAACCACCACATCTAAATTCCTAGTTTTACTCCAAGCTGAAAGGACAGCTGTTAACTCGAGATTCCGAGCCGATTGTTTAGACAAAACCGAAGCCGGCTTAGTGGGCCCCTCAATTAACTGCACTTGTACTATAAGTACATCTACTTCTCTAAGAGCTTATCAAACATTCGATGACCTATATTTGATAAGAGTGAGTGCTTATCATCTCTTCTATCTGTCGCCTCCTATATAAAAAACACCAATTTCTGCAAAGTTCAAATGGTCCTATATATATGTTTGTAGAGAGAGAGAGTGAGGATAATAGTTCATTTCTGTGAAGAGAGAGAAAGCTTTGGGGTCTCTCTCGCTCTTATTTCTCTTGCGTGGGTTCGTATGTGTTCTCCTTTCCCATGTGATTGTGGTGTTAGCTTTGAAGGTGAGAGCTTTCTAGTTTTACCTTCTCTCTCTTTCATGTTTTCGAATCTGTTGCTTTAAACTCTGAACTTTTTTTTTTTTTTTTTTACTTATTTTTAATTTCCAATTTAATTTTTTTATTTATTGGTTTCTTCTTTTTCTTTTTTTTTTTTTTTTTTTTTTTTTACAATTTTTGGTTCATGCATCTTGGATTCTCTCATGGATTAAAGCTGCTTTTTTTTTTTTTTTTTTTGCTTTTATCATCTGGGATGGATTGAGAGAGAGTGAAAATTGTTTTCATTTTTCTTCAATTTTTTGTGTCCCCAAAACGGCATCGCTTTAATTTTGAAAATATAAATGCTTCTATGGTAAAGTGATACCCTTGTTGAAATTTCTAACATTCTGAATAAAAAAATTGATTTTTGTTTATTATTATTTTTTTTTGCAGATCTAGTTCACTGTTGCTGATTTTAGTGTGTATCTAACGGAAAAAGTGGAGGCGTTTACGATGTCGTCTCTGAGTAGGGAATTGGTGTTCTTGATCTTGCAGTTTCTGGATGAAGAAAAGTTCAAAGAGACTGTTCATAAGTGGGGCTAGTTTGTTATTTTTGTTAAATTAATTTTGGTATATTTATTTATATTTATATATTTACTTTGTTACCACATTAATTAATTATTTTTGTTTTGTTTTGTTTTTAAATAATAGGCTTGAACAGGAATCTGGGTTTTTCTTTAACATGAAATATTTTGAGGATGAAGTGCATAATGGGAATTGGGATGAGGTTGAAAAATACCTGTCTGGTTTCACAAAAGTAGATGATAATAGGTACTCTATGAAGATATTTTTTGAGATAAGGAAGCAGAAGTATCTGGAGGCATTAGATAAGTAAGTTCACAAGTTCACATTTAGCTACATTCTCTCGACTATGTCTAGTTTTTGCATATGAACTGTTTTAAATTTTGGGTAGGCATGACCGGTCCAAAGCTGTAGAAATATTAGTGAAGGATCTCAAAGTGTTTGCTACATTTAATGAAGAATTGTTCAAGGAAATCACACAGCTTTTGACATTGGAGAATTTCAGGTACCAATATAATTTTTTACTATGGTTTTCAATGTGAAACTTGTGTAAGATGCAGCCATTGAGTTTTTGTTACTATAGGGAAAATGAACAATTGTCTAAGTATGGTGATACAAAGTCTGCACGAGCAATCATGTTGGTTGAGCTCAAAAAGCTCATTGAAGCAAATCCCTTATTTCGTGACAAATTGCAATTTCCCAACCTTAAAAACTCAAGGTTACGGACTCTCATTAATCAAAGGTAATTTTTCCAAAGTCCAAGCATACTGGTTTGAATATAGAACAAATACTTGTGCTCTCTATGTGAAAAACTTTCTGGTACATTATGTCCGTAAGTTTGTATTTGGTATCTTTATTTACAATTGAAGGAGATCATCTGCCATCTTCAGATTTCTGTGTTTATTGGTTATTGCATGCATCATGTTATTGTCGTCCAATCAATGAACTCCGCTGTAACTTTGCTTTTTTCTCTATGATAGGATTCGTCCCATCAATTGTCAGTTGTAATTTTGCAAATAGACTATTAGAATCTGTATCCAGTACAATGTGTTGCAATATTTGACTCTCCAGTGTCTGCTTCAATGCATCTTTGATCTCGTTATGTAGTGGTGCTAGGTTTTGCATTGATGATACTCTTCCCACAACTGATTAGGTTATCTTCTATGAACAAAGAGCTAATTTTCTTTGCCTTTTTCTGTTTTTTTTTCCAAATAAATTACAGCTTGAATTGGCAGCATCAACTTTGCAAGAATCCACGGCCAAATCCTGATATAAAAACTCTTTTTGTGGATCATTCGTGTGGACAGCCAAATGGTGCACGAGCTCCTTCACCAGCTAATAATCCATTACTAGGATCCTTACCAAAAGCTGGAGGATTTCCTCCTCTTGGTGCACATGGGGTGGGCTACTGAACTGATTATCCCCATTCTTTTGGCATCAAAGGCATCATATGTTATCTTTTGGTTTCTTATTTTGGTGCTGGACTTTGCTGTGCTTCATGTTTGCAGCCTTTTCAACCTACTCCAACACCAGTGCCAACACCCCTGGCTGGCTGGATGTCAAATCCTACCACTGTAGCGCATGCCGCAGTTTCTGGAGGAGGAGCTATAGGTCTTGGTGGTCCATCGATCCCTGGTAATACACTCTGTTGCTTTCTGTTATTCTCTAACTCGTGTAGTCGTATTAAGATCTCATAGGATATGTCTAGTTTGATCTCTGACCTCTGACGTGTTCCATTGCCTTGTTAAGCTGCTTTGAAGCATCCTAGGACCCCTCCAACTAATCCTTCTGTTGACTACCCATCTGGAGACTCGGATCATATTGCTAAGAGAACAAGGCCAATGGGAATATCTGATGAGGTAATCTGGTATCACTTATGGACACATCACTAGTGATTCATACCTAGGCATATAGGCATATGCAAGTTTTGACCCCTCACGTTTCTCTGCTATTGATCGTCCATCACTTTGTGCAGGTAAATCTACCTGTCAATGTGTTGTCAGCAACATTCCCAGGTCATGGTCATGGTCATGGTCAGGGTCAGGCTTTCAATGCACCTGATGACTTACCGAAGACCGTCATGCGAACTCTGAATCAGGGTTCATCTCCAATGAGCATGGACTTTCATCCAGTTCAACAGACTTTACTTCTTGGTCTGTGCTTTGCTAAGGCCTTAGTGTTTTTTTTTAATTAAAAATTGCGTATTTGCTATCAAATTGCCAATTGACAGAGCTTTTCTTGATGCAATGTCAGTTGGTACAAATGTGGGGGACATTGCTTTGTGGGAGGTGGGTTCTAGGGAGCGGTTGTTCTTGAGGAACTTCAAAGTCTGGGAGATTGGTGCGTGTTCAATGCTGTTTCAGGTTGTCTCTTTGCCTTTACACACTGATATTCTTTATGAAAATTTGTGCTAAACCGAGACTTGTCACTTTGAATTAACTGAAGAAAAAACTAATAATGGTCAATTCAGGCTGCTCTCGTCAAAGATCCAGGTGTTTCTGTCAACCGTGTGATTTGGAGTCCTGATGGTGCTTTATTTGGTAAGTTGAGAGTTTTTGAACTCTTCAATGTTTGATATAATGATATAATATATACTTTCTGTCATATAATATATACTAATGTTTTAAGTTCGCTTGGTGAACAGGAGTCGCTTACTCAAGGCACATTGTTCAGACATACTCTTACCATGGTGGGGATGAAGTACGACAGCATCTGGAGGTATATACACACACACACACACATACATATATATTATTAATATATACATACATATATAAAATATGCATTTATGTAATTGTTTACTTACGAACCTGTTTTCTAGATTGATGCTCATGTTGGTGGAGTAAATGATCTAGCATTTTCTCACCCAAATAAGCAACTATGCGTGATAACCTGTGGTGATGACAAGACCATTAAGGTAAGTTTGTCAAAGCATGAGCTTGTTTACTGAATTGGAGGAGATGATATATGTTGCTAACTAAGTTATGTAATTTAAGGTGTGGGATGCTGCTACAGGTGCAAAGCAGTACACTTTTGAAGGTCATGAGGCTCCAGTTTATTCTGTCTGCCCGCATTATAAAGAGAACATTCAGGTAGAAATTGATTTTGATAACTTCGGGGAGAATGTTAGTTGATTTTGTTGGTATGATTCCTTTGGCTTTATTAATGTAGCACCCCATAAGAAAAGCCTTTCACTATTTTTTTATGGTTGGTTTTCTTGCTGATACTTTGTGTTATGATGTTGTAGTTCATCTTTTCAACAGCATTAGATGGGAAAATAAAAGCATGGTTGTATGATAATTTGGGATCTCGTGTTGATTATGATGCTCCTGGTCGTTGGTGCACAACCATGGCTTATAGCGCTGATGGTACCAGGTCCATATTCTCAACCATGGCTGCTTGTATTGTGCTGAATCTTGCTGCATAGTTGAATTATACTTTCTATTTTCACCGCTATGTTCAAATGTTCTTGGCTAAGAATGCATACTATTATAGGCTCTTTTCATGTGGGACAAGCAAAGATGGGGAATCCTCTATTGTTGAGTGGAATGAGAGTGAAGGAGTTGTGAAAAGGACTTATCAAGGATTTCGTAAGCGATCTTTGGGTGTCGTGCAATTTGACACTACCAAAAATCGATTTTTGGTTGCCGGTGATGATTTCTCCATTAAATTCTGGGATATGGACAATGTTCAGCTTTTGACAACTGTTGATGCTGATGGGGGTCTCCCTGTGAGTTCATTATTTTATTGCAAATTGAGGAGCTAGTCTCTGAAAATAATGTTTGCTAATTGTTGCCTGATTTGAACTTTAGGCAAGCCCACGGATCCGGTTCAACAAGGATGGAACTCTTTTAGCTGTCTCTGCAACTGAGAATGGAATTAAAATTTTAGCCAATGGAGATGGTATTCATTTGTTGCGTACATTAGAGAATTCTTTATATGATGCATCAAGAACATCAGAAGCCATGGCAAAGGTAGGCTCATAGATGTTATACTTTCCTCACCTCTTTATTAGTATAACCTAATCTGACGAATGATGTTTGTGGCAGCCTACAATAAATCCAATTTCTGCTGCCACCGCCGCAACTAGTGCTGCACTTGCAGAGAGGG
This sequence comes from Ammopiptanthus mongolicus, assembly GCA_039655645.1. Taxonomy (NCBI): domain Eukaryota; kingdom Viridiplantae; phylum Streptophyta; class Magnoliopsida; order Fabales; family Fabaceae; genus Ammopiptanthus; species Ammopiptanthus mongolicus. Next base: position 68,492,320 of record CM077351.1, on the reverse strand, counting down.
CCTCATCTGTAGTAGCTATTGCTGGAATGGTTAGTGATCTTGTCCTCATATCAGCGGGACTTGTCATTTACTTTCATGTTACTTGTAGCTTTTTGTTTTTATTTTTTTGCACAAATGTAACTCTTACTTGTTGCGTAATGTATTTTCTTCTGCCCCCTACTGGGATTGAGGAACAAGCATCTTGTCATGATTATTGTTGTTAAACATTCAATTCCATCTCATCAGAATGGGGATGCCCGAAGCTTGGGTGATGTTAAACCTAGAATAAATGAAGAATCCAATGACAAGTCAAAGATATGGAAACTCACTGAAATCAATGAACCATCTCAATGTAGATCCTTGAAGCTACCAGAGAATGTAAGAGTAAACAAGGTATGTGATGTACTTACCTTCAAATTTATCAAATACCCTCCAATAGAAATTTCAATAATCAAAATGTTATGCAACTTTGCCTCTCAACAAATTGGGTTTTAATTTGTCAACAAAAAGAGCTGGGTATATGTGTATTTTCTTGTTCATGTGCCAGCCTTTGATGTTTGTTACTGTATGGACTAGAAGCTCCACTTTCTGCCAAAGTCTTGGTGATTTACTGTAGTTTTATATCAAAGCCTACTAGCTCACAGTGATGATTTTTCACTATATAACATAAGTGTCTTACAAACTTACCTCTTTGGAAGTTAGGAGAATTGTAGATTTTCCTGCTTCTATTTACTATATATTCTTAGCAAAAGCTCGCCCATCCAATGTAAAATCCCTTATTCACAAAACATGTGATTACAGTTTGTATTACTGCTTAGATAGTGTTTCTGTGTCTTGGTGCATAAGCATGGGAGCCTGAAGCAGTTAAGTTTGATTAGCATGCTGTTTCTTCATCTCATTTTTTCCTGTCTTATCTGTAATTTATGATAGTCATTTATGCTAATGTCACATTATATTATCTCATGGAAGTGCTTAAGCATAAAATAGTGAAATATTAATGAATCCTTAATCATGTCATATAAAATTATTTTAATCGCTGAATGTCGTTCAAAATAAAAAAGGAAGAAAAGAAAATAAATTAGAAAAACAATTGGACAATTGTGATCTTTATTCCTTTATACTTAGGGGGGGAGGGGATACTGTACTAGTGTATCATTCCTCTGCGAAATGATATTGTTCTGATCTCCTTTCTTATGACAGATATCAAGGTTGATATATACAAATTCAGGTAATGCTATTCTGGCATTAGCATCAAATGCCATTCACCTGCTCTGGAAATGGCAGCGAAATGACCGCAATTCATCTGGCAAGGTATGAGAACATGTGAAGTTCCTTCTGTCACTTCTGTCAGAGTACTACTATTCTCTATTCATAATTTGGAGATAGGAATTATACTGTTTTTATGTTGATAATTCATCCTGTAGGCCACTGCCAGCATTCAACCTCAGTTGTGGCAACCATCAAGTGGCATCCTGATGACTAATGACATTGCTGATAACAATCCTGAGGATGCTGTACCTTGCTTTGCTCTATCCAAAAATGATTCTTATGTAATGTCTGCATCTGGAGGGAAGATATCCTTGTTCAATATGATGACTTTTAAGGTGACCTATGATGCCTATTCATTATTCAATGAGTAAACCATCATTTTTTTCTCTGAAAGTGTGAGATGCTATCAGTTCAGTCCCTGAAAGCAGTTAAATTACGAAAAAGTCCCTCAATGACTAATGAAATTTACATTGAGGGACTAACTTGACTAACAAAATTAACATTGAGGGATTTTTTCATAATTTAACTGCTTTTAGGGACTGAAATGACAGCGTCTCATACTTTCAGGGATCAAAATGAAGATTTACTCTTATTCAATATTCAAGACTATTTTTCCAATTGTGCCAATTAACCAGTTTCAATCTTCTTGGCTAAGTGCAGACAATGACAACTTTCATGCCTCCGCCACCTGCAGCAACCTTTCTTGCTTTCCATCCTCAGGATAATAATATTATTGCTATAGGCATGGATGATTCCTCCATTCAGATATATAATGTCCGTGTTGATGAGGTAACAGTGCTGTCTGCTAACAGCTTCTACTCTTTTTGATTTGAGATACTTGGTATTTATAGTTCTTTTTGCAGGTTAAAAGTAAGCTCAAAGGCCATACTAAAAGAATAACTGGTCTTGCTTTCTCTCATGTATTGAATGTGCTAGTTTCATCAGGGGCAGATGCTCAGGTAATAAATTGCCTAGTGGAGATCTGTCTCCAGAATCTGGCTTTTCTATGATTAAATTGCATGAAAAGAACTACTGTTTAACCGTTTTTATCAAATGTTGACCCCCTTTGAGCGTGCCGTTGGCAATGCAATTTTTGTAGCTATTATATGGAGTGTTATCTTTGAGCTCTGCTTATTGTGCAGATTAGTGTGTGGAATACGGATGGATGGGAAAAGCAGAAGACTAGATTCTTGCAGCTTCCTCCTGGGAGGACTCCACCGGCACAATCAGATACCCGTGTACAGTTCCATCAGGATCAGATACATTTCCTGGTGGTACACGAAACTCAGCTTGCCATTTATGAAGCAACAAAACTAGAAGGTCTAAAGCAGGTTAGCTTATTGAGTTAAGTGTGTTGAAATAATTTTGTTTTTTTTGTTTTAATTGTTTTCTGATAAATAGCTTGAATTGTAGTGGTTCCCTCGAGATTCTGCTGCACCAATATCGCACGCAACTTTCTCATGTGATAGCCAGTTGATATATGCCAGCTTTTTAGACGCAACAGTGTGTGTATTTAGTGCTTCAAACCTCAGACTACGTTGTCGCCTCAATCCTTCTGCTTATCTTCCTGCAAGTGTCAGGTAATCCCTTGCTTGGAGATGTTTTGTCTCACGTGGCATGATACTGGTTCCATGTTATTAATGTCTATTTCAATTTTAATTTTTAACGAGCTACATGACTAACTTCCAAAACTAATATCACACTGGATGAATTTAATTTTTCTTTTAATGCTTCAAGTCTATACATGCAGAAAGCACCCACCTGTGTATGGGGAAGGGAGTCAGAAAAATGTCTAGTATGCTCTAATGTCTATAATTGTATCTAAAATGGAAGGGAATCAATCTGAAGTCAATGAACTTGTGCCATTGAAAATAATTAGTATGAAGTTATTCTGTATTATTTTAAATTTAGAATTTTATTTTGTGTTTATTATCTTTCATTCATGTAGTACTTTTTGTTGAATTCTAACAACTCTAACATTCTGTTTTTATGCAGCAGTTCCAACGTACAACCGCTTGTAATCGCGGCACATCCACAAGAACCAAATCAGTTTGCTGTAGGGCTGTCAGATGGTGGAGTTCATGTCTTTGAGCCCCTTGAGTCTGAAGGCAAGTGGGGTGTGCCTCCTCCAAATGAGAATGGGTCAGCAACAAATGTAGCAGCTACCTCAGTTGGACCTTCTTCAGATCAAGCCCAAAGATGATCCCATGTCAGCCAAGACAAGTTTCTTTTACATACTTGGCTTGCTGGCTATTTCAAGAACTAGGTTTGTACTTATTAAAAGTTAAATGCAGGGCACTTTACTAATCAGTTGATCCAACTACTCTCTAGATCCATCGTATTGTCTAGAATATGCACAATCACATCATACTAGAGCATTGGAGCAAACCTATTTTGCTTGAAACCAAAACCACATTGTAATAATAGATGTGAAGAATTCTTTCAAGTTTAATGCTACAGATGTAGATGATGTTGAATATTTCCAAGCTTCTTGTGGCTATTTAGTTAGATTGGTTGATTCTAACTTACTCCCTTCTGTTAGCTCCAAGTCTTGCATGTACTTTCTAGGCTAATATTGTTTTATTTTATCTGCCTCAACGCTCTCATATTATATATCTGTACAAATATATAAATTTTAAATGGTGCACTAGGTGATAGTGATGTGCAAAGCAGTAGATTTTTTACCATTTGGTTCAGGATTAGCGCAAGTTATTTGATTTAGGAGTTTTAAAAGCAAAGTTTCTTCGTGCACGAAGAAAAATTCTAGAAAAATCTTTTTGTTACCTGTTGTGGCTTTCTTTAAAATGTTCACTATTGCTTTGCTATACTTAAAAGTTCAATGATGTACTTGATTTTTTTTAGGCGTGATTTCAATTACTAATTGTAGTCTTTGCACCAAAAAAGAAATTGTTGCTGTCTTGAGCCGTTGGTACGTTAAATATCAAAATTTAACGTCTTCAAATTTTTTGTCAGTTTTGAAATCGTGGATGATGTTATCTCTTTTAATAAGTTTTTTTAAAGTGATTTTATTTTTAAATTAAAAAAGTAAATGTACATTTATCATTCAATTTTAAAGCGTTAAAATTGCAACATATATTAGATTAGATTAGTAGAATTAATAGAATTTTATTAATAGGGATTGGCATATTTGAGCGTACATTTCCTAAATCTAAACTTTTTTGAACCAAAAAAAAAAAAGAATTAATAGAATTTAGAATTATATATTAAGGTAGTTTCGGATTAACTAGAGATAATTTTATAGATTGTCTTAAAGGTAATTTGATAAATTCAATAATAATAATTATTTTTTTAAAATCTTAAAGTAGGTAAATAAAATCAATATAAAAGTAATATCTTTATATATAAAAGTAAGATAGTCTACGATTACTAGAGACAATTTTGTAGATTGTCATATGGACAATTTAGTAAATTTAATAATAATAATTATTAATTTTTTTTAAATCTGAAAGTAAGTAATAAAACAAATATAAAAGTAAGGTAATCTATGATTAATTGGGGGTAATTTTGTCGATTATTTTAGAGTAATTTGATAAATTCAATAATAATTTTTATTAATCTTTTTTTAAAATGTTAAAGTAAGTAAATAAAATGAATATAAAAGTATGACATCTTTATATATAAAAGTAAGGTAATTTAGAGTTAACTAACGATAATTTTGTAGATTCTCTTCGGGGCAATTATTAATCTTTCTTGGAGACTTATTGCTTGGCATAGCTAGAAGCAAACTCTTACAACTCGTTCTAGTACCTAAACAGAATATCAGGTTCTAGCGGACACTACTTTGAGATCCTTTGGATTCGATAGCTTCTTGAAGACTAGTATTTCTCAATAGTCCTCTACTACCTTTTATTGTGATAACAAAAGCACTATTCGAATTGTTCATGATGATATTTTTATGAGTGCACCAAACATAATGAGATTGATTGCTACTTCATTCGCCATCATATGCTTTGTGATGCCCTTCGTTCAATTTCCATTGAAACTCTTAATTAGCTAGCCGATTTGTTCTCCAAAGCTTATCATCCTAGTCGCTTTCGTAATTTAGTTTCCAAACTCAAATTGATTTCCTCTGCACCTACTTAATTTTGAAGGATGTTAAATGTGTAAAATGTTAAATGTATTTAACATGTGCAAATTATATGTTGTTCAGAATTCAAGTGATTAAATAGTGGGTTATCTGGGCGTATATAAGTTGGAAAAAACTCATATACTCATCGTCTTAAGGTTGTAGGTCAAGATGTGGTATCAAGCTCGCTTATGTAGTTCTTCATTTAACCTATGAAGAAGATCGCACAATGTCAACTCTCCCCTGATGTCCAACAGTGGTATTAAAGTCGATTGTTCGACTAGTCGAAGTATTGAAGAGATGATTGTTGTTGGTGGCCGCAATGCAGGGATCCCTTGTACCGAAAGTCTCACTCGCAATGTGAAGGCTAGACAACGTACAACAATATAAGTATGAAGAAGAGTCAAGATATGGTATCAAGTTCACTTATATGGTTCATTATTTAGCTCATGAAAGAAGACCCCATGATATTGACACCCCCAATGCCCAACAGATGTGAAAGACTTGTACACTCCATATATGAAAAATAAAAAATTTATTTAAAAATTCTCTCATATTTCTCTGTTATCAAGAACCTTCCTTGACTTTTGCGTAATTGTTTGCGAGAATTTTGTTGTGTTTGCGAAATTTTGGATAAAACTCATATAAAGTGAGTTTGAGTATAAAATAAAAAAAAAAAGGAGCATCTACTTATGATTAGCTAAAGTGAATTGAAATCTCAGTATATGTCAAACCTCATCATTAATTATCTTTTATTATTTGGATGTAACTAATTCAGTTACAATTAGTTATACTATTAGATATGTATAAATAGGTGAACTTCACTTTGTAGGGTCTTCTTAGTTTTTCATAATCATAATTGCAGAGCAAGTGGCTCATGCTCTTTCTCTCTTCTTCGGATCCTTGGTTTTCTCCTCTTTTTTCTCTCAGTTTTCACATGGTATCAGAGAGTTGTATCAAGGGCTCTCTCATCATCATCGCTGCACTCTGATTTGTCGTTTGGTTTCTTCTCCTTTCTTGAATCAATCGCTTCTTCTCCGTTTTTTTCTTGAATCGATTCCTTTCAACTTGATTCGTTTGAAGTTTGTGAACCATAATGGCGAACAACAATGGAGGCTTGAATGATACCTCGCGTCCATATTATATGAGTCCGAGCGAGAATCCTGGAATGACTCTTGTTTCCGCGTGCCTCACCAATTATCACCCTTGGTCTAGAGCGATGACGGTTTCGCTTAGAACCAAGAATAAATTCCAATTTGTGGATGGATCGCTGCCTCGTCCACCTCCTGGAGATCCTAATGTTCAAGCTTGGGATCGATGCAATCAACTTGTTCTTTCTTGGATCATTCATTCCCTGGATTCAGAAATCGTTCAAAGCATCCTATGGATGGAAACAACCCTAGAGGTATGGAAAGATTTATGTGAAAGATATTATCAAGGTGATGTTTTTAGAATTTGCGAATTGCAAGAAGAGATATACATGTTAAGACAAGGTGGTGCCTCTGTTACCTCCTATTTCACTCATTTGAAATGGTAAGAATTGGGAAATTTTAGGCCAATTCCATCTTGTTCTTGTGATGTAAAATGTTCTTGTGATCTTGTTCCCACTATCAAGACATATCGAGAAGGAGACTATGTGATAAGGTTTCTAAAAGGCCTAAATGATCAATACATTGCTGTCCGATCTCAAATCATGCTTATGGACCCTCTTCCCACCGTCAACAAAGTAGACTCAATGCTTATTCAATAGGAAAGACAGTTGAGTGGACAATCAGAAGAAATAAGAGTTCTTGCTAATGTTGCCGATGTCTTATACATTCTATCCTTTTCTTTTAATCTCATTTCAGTTTCAAACCTAGCTAGATCCCTCAACAGTCACCTAATTTTTGATACAAATTCTTGTGTGATTCGGGAAAGCCTTACATCGAAGATGATTGGAAGAGCTGAGCTGAAACATGATCTGTATAGCCTGATAACACCATCTATACAACACCTTCCTAGTCATTCCATAAACTCTATAAACACTTCTTTTACTGCAAATTGTAATTTTTGGCACTTTCACTTAGGACATCCCTCTCATGGGAAGTTAGTTCAGTTGAATAAGGTTTTTCCTTTTATTCAATGTAATAAAAGCAATGATCCTTGTGACATTTGTCATTATGCTAAACAAAAGAAAATTCCTTTTCCTGATAGCACTACTTCTTCTGCTCACTGCTTTGATTTGGTACACATGGACATATGGGGTCCCTTTTCTCACCCTTCTATACTTGGTCGTAAGTATTTTCTTACCGTGGTTGATGATAAAAGTAGATACACTTGGCTATTTTTCTTAAAATTCAAATCTGAGGCTTCTGCACAAGTATAATCTTTTGTTAATATGATTGAAACACAATTCAACATTAGGATTAAATGCATTAGATCTGATAATGGACCCGAATTCATATTGAAAGACTTTTATGCACAAAAAGGGATTCTCCATCAAACATCTTGTGTAGAGACTCCCCAGCAAAATGGCATAGTAGAGAGGAAATATCAACATGTTCTTAATGTGGCAAGGGCATTATTGTTTCAAGCTCATTTGCCCAAACAATTTTGGACACAAGTAGTTGGTCATGCTGTCCACTTAATAAATAGGTTACCCACTAAAACTTTGTCATGTAGGTCCCCATATCAGGTCCTTTTTAATTCTCTTTCTGACATTCATTGTCTCAAAATCTTTGGTCGTCTCTGTTTTGCTTCAACTTTGCAAGCACAAAGAAAGAAATTTGATCCAAGAGCTAGAAAATGTGTCTATTTAGGTGTCAAGTCTGGTGTGAAAGGCCATTTGTTTTATGATTTGCCGTCTAGAGAACTGTTTTTATCTAGGCATGTTATTTTCTTTGAACATATCTTTCCCAACTCACAGACTTCACCCTCGCAGCCAAATACCATGTCTCCCCTTGGGGAAGTAGTCTTACCTGCCACCATCTCTTCCTATGACTTCCTCATTGATCACATTAAGCAACCCAATCCACCACCTGAGCTTATTGTTGCACCACACCCACCACTCGAGCCTGCCATTGTCCCAACTCCACCTAACCCCCCAAACACAGCACCTAGACGATCAGGTCGACCCACCAAACCACCTACATATCTTCAAGACTAATACTGCTCCCTCCTTGATGCAGATCACCATAGCTCAGCTACTCCATCATCTCCATGCACAAGGTATCCTTTATCTACATATATTCCTTATCACAATCTTTCATCTAAACACAAACATTTTTCATTAGCCATTTCCTCTAGCCTTGAACCAACCTCCTATGAAGAGGCAATGTGTCATAAAGGTTGGAGCGCTATCCAAGCTGAGTTGTCTGCCCTCACCAAAACTAACACTTGGCAACTGACTTCATTGCCTCCTAACAAGAAAGCCATTGGTTGTAAGTGGGCGTTTAAGCTGAAATTCAAACTCGATGGTAGTGTGGAGAGACACAAAGTCAGGCTAGTGGCTAAGGGCTTTACACAAACTGAGAGGTTGGACTACATGGAGACTTTTAGCCCTATAGTTAAGATGACTACTGTCCGCCTTATCTTGTCCTTGGCAGCATCTCAAAATTGGCATTTGCATCAACTTGATGTTAACACAGCTTTCCTTCATGGTGATTTGGATGAAGAAGTGTAGATGTAGTTGCCACCAGGACTTCAAGTGATTGATTCTACTTTGGTGTGCAAGCTTCAGAGGTCCCTCTATGGTTTGAAGCAAGCCAACAGGTAGTGGAATGCCAAGCTGACTGCTACTCTTCTTGCTTCGGGCTTCCATCAGTCCAAGGCCGATTATTCCTTATTTACCAAGTCCACAACTACTGGTTTCATTGCTATCCTGATTTATGTTGATGATTTGGTGCTCACGGGGACTGATCTGTCGGAAATCCACTCTGTCAAAGCTATGTTGGATGCCAAATTCAGTATCAAGGACTTGGGGGAGCTGAAATATTTTTTGGGATTTGAGGTAGCTCAATCGAAGGATGGCATTGCCCTCTACCAACACAAATATGCATTGGACTTACTGCAAGACTGTGGTCTTTTGGGATCCAAGCCTTGTTCTACACCTATGGATGTCTAACATAAGTTGCATCGCACCTCTGGTCAATTGGTCCCTGATCCTAGCACTTACAGAAGATTGATAGGGAGGCTGCTTTACTTGACTCATACTCGGCCAGAGATCTCTTGTGCAGTTAGTCATCTCAGCCAGTTTTTAGTCTCCCCCACTGACATGCATTATCAGGCAAGCTTGCGGGTTCTCAAATACATCAAGGCAGCCCCCGGGAGAGGTTTTTTCTTTTCTGCTAATTCCTCTCTGGCTCTCAAAGGCTTTAGTGATTCTAATTGGGGAGCTCGTCCCGATACTAGGAGGTCCATCACAGGGTTTTGTTTCTTCCTTGGCAGCTTTTTAATCTCTTGGAAAAGTAAGAAACAATCCGTTGTGTCCCGTTCTTCTGCTGAGGCAGAATATAGGGCTCTTGCCCAAGCAACCTGTGAGGCTCAATGGCTTCTCTACCTCCTCCACGACCTTCGTATCACTAATTCTTACCCTGTGGTTATTTACTGTGATAATAAATCTGCTCTCCATATTGCGGCTAATCCGGTTTTTCATGAGCGCACCAAACACATTGAAATGGATTACCATGTAGTTAGAGACAAAGTCCATGCTGGTCTCTTACATTTACTTCCGGTCTCCACTCATGAGCAAGTCGCAGACATCCTTACAAAGCCCCTGCATGTTGGTCCATTTCAAGCTCTTCATGACAAACTTGGCATGCTTGACATTCATAGGGGTCAAACCTCATAATTAATTATCTTTTATTTTTTTGATGTAACTAATTCAGTTACAGTTAGTTATACTGTTAGATATGTATAAATAGGTGAACTTCACTTTGTAGTGTCTTCTTAGTTTTTCATAATCATAATTGCAGAGCAAGTGGCTCATGCTTTTTCTCTCTTCTTCGAATCCTTGGTTCTCTCCTCTTTTTTCTCTCAGTTTTCGCAGTATACTTTATTAATTATGGGTGGATGAATCGTTACCTGCTTACTTTACACTCAGCTCATTTTGGAGAGGCCTAAACCCAAATTTCTTTGGTTGCCGATTTTGTTTGAAGCCCATAAATATTGTATACTACCGTGAGACCTTGCATAGTACTTTGAACAACACACAACCAACTCTAGGTGTTGATACCGTGCTGTCCATGCATGCCAATTAATGAAATGATATGAGGAAAGACAAAAATAAATAAATAAAATATTTAAAAGTATGGTATTGATATCTAAATTTGTTACAGAAATAATAAAATTCTATACAGGTACAGTCCACGTTCAGATCAGCAGACATCTTGTATTTTGTCTATTAACCCAAACATTTTCGTTTTCAATTTCCGGAATAAGAAAGTAGGGAAGTAGATAACTGAAAAATGTATTCTAGATAACTGAAAAATGTATTCTGTCTATTAACACAAATACCCATTTATCATACCCAATTGCCTGAGGAAAAAAGATAGAGATAGAGCCTGTTTGACAAGGCATTCCTATGAGCTTATAGCGGAAAGCTTATAACTGATGAGAAAGTAATCCCGTTTGGTAAACGCTTATGTCACGAGTTTATAACATTTTTTCACGAGCTTATAGCGTTTTTTTCAGACTCTATTTGAAGTAGCGTTTGAGCTTATAGCTTATAGCGTTTCATTTTTTTTTCCACTTTTATCCTTATTATCTTCATTTAATTCTACTTTTATTCTCTTTTATCTCTTATATGTAAAATCATTAATGAAGATGTCCTTTTATGTCATTTTATATTTTTCAGCTAGTTCAACCGCTAGTTTTATCAAACACTTCTATAGAAAATAAGCTAGCTTATCCGTTATCCGCTATCAGCTACCTCATCTGCTATCCGCTATAGGCTATTCGCTATCAACTATCTTATCCGTTAACAGCTAATTTTATCAAACAGGCTCATAATATACAGAAAACTATATTTCTCGTTTATTAAAAACATTACAATGAGTGGTATGCAAATAACATCGAAAAAAATGACGGCTTACTCATAAAAAGTGCATTTGCTTATCATCAATCAATCTGCTAAATCAGAAGAATAAAATACATCTTTATCCCCTAAAATTTAATTGTGATACACAAAATTAATAATAAGTAACTCAAAAATTACACATTACATAATATAATAAATTAATAATTTTATATTAACAATACGTCAAGATATATAAATGGCACTGACTTTGGTTACAAGGGGCACGGGTGGTAAATTATTGAAGCACGTGTAAAAACGAATTTCACAAGAAATTATAGCATGTAAATAATAATAAAGTTCATCCTCATTAATGAAAGAAAAATCGGCAGTTTGTTTTTTGGTACGGTGTACACAACTGAGTAAATTTCAATACAATATTAATTTTAAACTTTGTACATAACCAGTGATTATATATTGTCATGGATTTGGATTCTCCGCGATCAATAAAATGATCGTAAGAGATCCTCATCATTTAAAAAAAATTGTATGTATAAAAAATATTGATACAAAAATAATGTATCTATTTGATGATCATTGGATGATGAATTCAAATTCCTGTAGTCATATTTTGACCTGAGAGAATTGTGATCCATATTGTCATATCATATACATGACTTTTTTAAGACATTTCTTAAAGGATTTAATTGTTACATGGTGAATTCTATGGTACCCCAAAAATAATTTTACCCATCCTAGATGGTCCAATAATATGGTGAGAATCATTTGACTTGACTCACTAACATGACTCACTTAATTGAGGTGGCTTATTCTGGTTGGGCAGGGTAACTTTTACGCCAAAATTATTGGGGGTATCTGAGAAGTCACCATTTTTATATTGTTAATCAATCATATATTATCACATCAATGAAAATGTTTGACTCTTATCCGAACTATCTTAAAGATCATTTATTGGTTGACAGTTTAAAAATTATAATAATTAAATTGTTATTTTATTTATAATTTATAATTATTTAAAGAATTTAATTTGAATGTACTGTTTAGGTAAGGTTTTACATTATCATTTAATTTATATATTTATATTGTATTATAAATATTGGATTATTATAAGGAAGCCAACGTGACCCAATCAGATGGTGAGAACTTAACCTCATGTGATATTAACATGACTCAATTACTTGAAGTGACACATTCTGATTGGATATAAGGTATCCAAACCCTTTACTTTTCAAGGGTATCATAGCAACATCTGATAAAAATTATTTACACTAATAGTACTATCAACTAGGGATGTTCGCGAATTGGATAGAATCAATTTTGAATAAAGTAATCATCTGATCCAAATATAAAAACAACCTATGATTTGAATTGGATCAGTTTATTTCTTTAAAAAGATATGATCCAATCCAATTAAATATGATTTGGATTGGATTGGATTGAATTGATTTGAATAATTTGATTTTTTCACCATATATCGTTACATAAATATTACGTAAAAGATCATATTACAAGCTAAAGTGAATAGAAAATTAAACATATATATAAAAATGTCTAACAATATTTTTCAATATCTCATTAAAAACATTTTTCATAAGATTATTAATATAGTTCTAGTTCCTAAGTACATACATAAAATCTTCTAGATATATACACATAATAACTATATATATTCTGATACTAATTTCAACAAAAATATTAAATAAAATAAAACCGTTCGCTTATGAAAATATAAAAATATAATTAATATTATAATTTAAAAAATAACAATAGGACGATTTAGATTGGATCGGATCAATAATCACTAAGAGATTCGAAATCCAACTACAAAAAATCAATTTTTTTGGTTTATGATTTATCGGATCGATTTTAATGATTTGAATTGAATTGAATAGATTTATGAACACCCCTACTGTCAACTAAAATCATAAAATAATTTATTCCTTTTAATAAGAGAATTTGCGTGTACAAAACATCTAGAGCTTTGAAAGATCAAGGTTGCTTCCTCCTTTTTTTTTTTTTGGTACAGGTTGCTTCCTCTTTATTAATGATACAAAACAAGAATTATTAATCTATTCACGTATCCTATAGATAAAAGGTTTACTCGCCAATTATTCACCTTTAAGTTTTAAGGGTGTACCAACAACACCATAGCATTAACCTTTTACATCATATCATATATAAATTAAAATAAAGTATTTCCCCATAAAAAAAAATTAAAATAAAAGCGTCACACCACGCAGAGGCAATTCACACCTTTCATGAAGCCATTAGCCTATGTACAATTTGAGTTTGTCTTCCCAGGTTTCTCTAACAAGTGTAAGTACATTTTATCATATATATATATATATATATATATATATATATATATACATATCATAGCATCACCTTCCCACATTGAATAAAAGAAAGCTTCGCACCACGCAGATGCAATTCACACCTTTCATGAAGCCATCAGCCTATGTACAATTTAAGGTGGTCTTCCCATGTTTCTCTAAGATATGTCAGTACATCTTATCTTACATATACACACATATTTAGATGATATACACATCAGAATACCTCCCTAACTAACTACTCTGGCCGGAAGCTTACCAGATTGGGGAGATATGTTGATTGAAGTTTCTTAATGTCATTTGCTGTCACCCTACAGGACTCCAATGTCAGAGACCTCAAATTCTTGAGTGTTCTCAAATGCTGCAGTCCAGTCTGTGTGATACGAGAATTTGAGACATTCAAAGAAATCAACCCAGAAAGCCCTGAAATTGCGTGCATAAACATGTGAGGGCACAGATACGAAGTTCTGCCCAAGGCAATAAATGCAAACCGTTTGCTATTTTCTTATGTGCAAACACCAATAAAAACAATCCTGGACCAACCCTGACAGAAATTGAAGTGGATTTTAGATAGTATTTTTCTTTAAATTGACATTGAGCAATTGGTCACCTAATTTAACTCAACCTTTCAGCAGAACCAAAAAACTGACATCCCAACTGTAGAATGAACCATTATACATTTTCCACCTTGAAGCACCTTGAGTAGCCAGTTAAGAGATTAGGCTCGGAAAAGTATATAGTGAGAAAGTAAAGGTGTATTCACACTTGATTAATTAAAATACATTGAGATCTCAATCCACTTTAATTAATCTAGAATGGATATACCTTACTTTTTCACTTTACACTTTTGCTCATTTTTGAAGAGCTTTTTTAGCCGGTTAAGTGAAGCATTTAGGACTTTCAGAAGCAGCCACCCTTTGTAAAGAAAAACATCCCTTCAAGTATCATCAAAGCCCTACAACTTTATTTTTATTTGCTCATGTGGATATAAATAGGTGTTCAATATGATAAGAGGAAAATAAAGCAAACAACAGACCACGCGTTTCTCAAACAAAACAAAGGTCTTCAGAAATACCAGAAATTAACTCCAGGGTTTTGTCCGTAAGGTTGCAGTTTTGTGATAAATTTAAGCACATTAGAGAAGAAAGTTCTTTGATATTTTTCACACCAGCATCAGTCAATCCTCCGCCGCATATTTCCAGGGACCTCAGGTTCTTAAACTCTGTCACACAATAAAGACAGTTAACAAAATGGTGAATTCCAACTATTAAAGGAATGGGCTCAATCAAAGAACTAATACCAACATGCAGATAATTTTACAGAATACAGCTGAGCAAAAGGAGAATTAAATTGATTTTGGAGCTTATTTGACAATAGTTTCGCCAAATTTATCGGAATATCAGTCCAGTAGGTGCATAATCTTTTTACATGAAATTAACAAATCTTTACTGGGAGCAAGGGAGGTACGCAGGACAAACTGCAAATTACAGTGGCCAAATTGAGATTTAGAGATCGAATTAAACTTATGAACCAAAACAATACATTACCTAGAAACCAAGTGCCAACTAAGAGGCAAGAATTCTGATTACATTTCAGATAAATCAAGTTCATGCAATTTAACTGTTAACCAGACACACTTCTGTTTCTTAAATAAAGGCAAGAAACAAAAAAATAAAAAGCTGAATGATATAAGAAACAACATGGTTGGTAAAGGTAGACGATATGTCTATAAATAATCATATTCAGTTTCCAGACATGTGAAATTGAAATCTCCTGGGATAGTTGTAGGGAACAAATATTAGTGACATATTGCATACTTTTCAAATAGTTTGTTCCAAAATCTGTGATTCGAGCTCCAAACAGATCCAGCTCTGTAAGCCCAATCAAACCTGCATCAGCAAATTCAGAATGATGCATGCTGCAACCTTCAAGCTTTAAGCTTAAAAAACCAAAGAGCCAGACTGCTAAAGCTTAAAAAACGAAAATTAATGTAGTTGATGTTTTGGAAAAGTAAAGAAGCTATGGCAAACTCAAGGAAAGACTTGGTAATATTTTAAACCTTGACTTTTTTTAAAAAGAAAAATATAGTAGCAATCAGCAAAATAAACAGATTGAACGAGATTAGAGCTCGTAAGCTCGTTTACAAAACATAAATACACAAACCATTCTTTGAATTGTAATTTCTTTTCATAGGAGCACATACTCGTAAGGGTTGCCAGTCCAGCATCAGTAATTTGGTGAGCATCCAAATTAAGTGACTTCAGAGATGAGAGTCCACACAATTTCCTTAAACCACTATCACTAACCACGGTGAATGACAGATTTATCTTCTCCAGACTAGACAATCCTACAAGAAATAGAATAAAAAAATAATCAAAATAGAAAAATGGGATTCCGTGGCAAAGATAGTCACAGAATTCTACATCACAATATGACATGCATATAATACTCCTTATGTAGTATGAATCAACTAACTTCAATAATTAAAATAATATCTTATCTCTCACTGACAAGTTCTATTCGTTACTCAGCACTCAAAAATGTGACATTAGCTTATGATAACATCAGCAGTTTGCGTGACCATTCAAATGTAAAAAGGGATAAAGCTACTACAACAAGAAGGAAAGCAACCCAAAACAAACAATAAGAGAGATAGGGAAGCAGTCCTAAATGCCCAAATCAGATGAGATGCAATAGGAACAATGATCAGAGATAATTATAGTATGTGAAAGTATCTCTCAAAATGGCTGAGATAACCAAACGAACATAAATTGAAAGTCCAAGCAGAAGTTACTCTGAAAAGCAACAAACTTTGAAAGTAATTAGGAACTGGCATTTCTAACCTGATAAATGGTGTAACCCATTGTTTCCAACTTCTGTATCGGACAATTCCAAGCAGTTCAATTGCCTGTGGCCTAAAAGCAATGAGAAGACAATGTTAGTCACACTTTCCCTTGAGACATAAATGTGAATTTCCAATGACAAATCACATGCACAAAACTACAAACCATTTTTCAAATTAATCATTTGCAACCAATTATACCAAGAAGACAAAGAGAAGGTGATAGGTTACTTTTTTTCATTTCTTTTCACAAAAAATTTAGGCAACATTTTTATCCAGAAAGGCATCACTAAGGGACAAGGAAAGGGAAGGAATTCAAGCATCTACCTGCCAAGTTCACCAATCCTTCATCACCAATCCTACATGAATCAAGGTTCAAGCTCTGCAATTTTGTTAATCCTGCTTGAATAAATACACAAGTTTGTTAGATACAACCATTCTCTTTCAAATATAATTCTTAATCTTTATTCTGCCCCAGTAAAACAACTTTACTTTTTTCTGCTATATTTGTTAACTATACAGGAATATTCTTCACACGAAAGTTAATTGTGTGTACTGAATAAGTAACGTCAACAACAATAACTGCATGCAAGACTGTAATTTGATACTCCAAGAGATGCTATGAATATTTTTTGAACTAGAGATCAGTGTCCATATATATTATTGCTAGAAAAGTAGACTTGTTACAAAAAATTATTAAATTAGAGTACTGCTACGTCCCAAAAGTTGTACCAAAGTTATTGTCCCAGATGATGACATTCCAACTCAACCATACCACATAAACTATTAAATTTAAAAAGATATGGTGAAGCCGAAAAAATAAATAACATCTATGACAAATCAGGTTAACTTTGATTGTGAAAAATATTTTTTTTATAATTGTAATTATTTAAAATTTAATTGAAGATTTGGCAGTGTTGAGTGGGACTGCCACATAATTTGGGACGAGTTTTAGCATGAGATTTTGGGGCATTCAGCATTTCTCATTATATAATGATTCCAAAGCTTGCAGTCACAGAAAAAGTTCTGCTCCCCAACTGCCTGAATGGCATGTAAAACTTCCATTTTAGACAGAACAAACACAGGTGTCTACCTACTCTAGTTTATAGATGTTTTGTATCTTCATACCAGTACTGGATGAATTAAGGGTGGAAAGGGAGAGAGAGAGAGAGAGAGAATTGAGCCAATATTTCAAATCACCTTTCAAGTGTGCTAAACATGCGTCCGTTATGTCATTAAATCCCAAGTTTAGTACTTTCAAATTTTCCAGTCCTGCAGGAAAAAAAAGTAACGCTACAAATTTAGTGCCCCCAATAATTCTTATGGTGCTAAACAGTAAATCCCAATAAGCATATTATAAAATATAAAATTACAGCCTAAAAAAAGTAGCTATTCAAGTCTTAGCAACTTACGTGCAAACTTTTCACATCCATCATCAGAAAGCTTACATCTATTAAGATTCAAGTTTGAGAGGGCAGAGAGCTCTGGCAAGAAACATGACAACGTCAAATCATAACTTTGAATGGGTATTTCAATATCACTAGGTCATTACGCACTAGGAAGACGGACTAAAACTTTTTACATCCATGATCCAACAAACAAAGTTCACTGATAATAATAAAACTAATAGCAGTTGGTTCAAAATAATGTGTTTATATAATAATATTCAGTTGACACCTCTTACTTTTAAATGGGTCCAGAAGACACACATAATCTTAGAACCTCAAAGCTACTGAATAAAGCAAAAAAGGTGAATACCGTGTTGACATTAATGGAAATGAAATTCAGGTTCCTTTTGTATATACTAGGTTTGAACCCCATGCTCCCCCACACGAGAAAAATAACTTTAAAATAAATAATAAATAAAGCCATATAAATCTTTTGATTGTAAGTATCTCCTATTTAGGGACAATATCATCTATTGTTTTTTTTTTTTTGACTGAGACAATACCATGTATTTAGGAGCTATACATTTTATGTTTTTATTTGTATAGCTGTCCTATTACTTAGTTTCCTTATTTACATAGTGTCCTAATATGAGTGAGTGTAAATCTTGTATATAATTGATCGTGCTGAGGCTAATTTCCTCAAGTGATTCAGTAAACAATTTCTCCATGGATGATACCAGAGCTAACGTTCAGGGCTTGAACCCTAATAGCAGTCTGTTATCCTAGCCGCTGTCAAGGCTAGGGCTTCCGACAAACCATCTCCAACCGACCAACTGGTGGCACATCTCCAGCCAGAAACCACCAACCAACCAACCCAGAAAGCACCGTCATTGGAAGTCCCAGCCACGCGCGCTCACAGTCCCGGTGAGTGCAGTTCACGCACCACTCTCCAGACCTCTGTTCGTCGCGCTGCCAGTCTTGTTCCGGTTGCTTGAGCCTCCTCGACCTCTTCTGAGGGTCAACAATTATAAGGCAATATCTCAATTGAAGAAACATTTGTTCAATCACTTTCAAACCAAAGACTTAGGAAAACTAAATACTTCCTTGGTCTTGAGGTCCCTCAATCAGAGAATGATATTAAGATTGCACAAAGGAAATATGCTTTAGATATATAGGAGGAAACTGGCATGATAAACTATAAACCTGTTGATACTCCAGAGATCCGAACAACAAATTATCACCAGATCATTAGGAGTCTTATTCAGATCTTGGAAGGCCCAGAAAGTTAGTTGGGAAGCTAAACAAATAATCTTACAATAACCAGACCAGATATCTCCTTCGCCAAGAGTGTGATGAGTCAATTCATGCAATCACTATGTGTTGATCATTGGAATGCAATGGTTCTAATTCTACTATACATTAAGAATGCTCCGAGTCAAGGGTTTTCTATGAGGATAAAGGGAACACTCATGCTGTGGGGTTTCATATGCAAATTGGGCTGGTTCACATATTGATAGGTGATTTACTTCGGGAAATTGCGTCTTCATTGGTGGTAATCTTGTATTCTAAAAAGGTCAGAAGCAGAATGTGGTTACTCGATCCAGAGCAGAGGTTGAATATCAAACTGTGACAATCGTTACTTGTGAACTTATGTGGGTAAAAAAGTTACTTCGTAAGTTGAAGTTTGGAAGTGTTACTGTATTGCGATAATCAAGTTGCTCTACACATTGCGTCAAACCCGACCTTTCATGAAAGAACCGAGCATATAGAAAACGATTGTCACTTTATCCGAGAGAACTTTCTCTCGGAGGAAATTACTATTGACTTTGTCAATTCTAGTGACCAGCACGCATATATCCTTAAAAAGTCTCTTCAAGATCCTCGGATTCCGTCCATTTGTAACAAGTTGGGTGCATATGATTTGTATGCTCCAGCTTGAGGGGGAGTGCTGGAAAATATCTCCTATTTAGGGAGAATATCATCTATTTGGGAGCTGTATATTTTCTCATTTATTTTCATAGTTGTCCAATCACTTCGTTTCCTTATTTGCATAGTTTCCTAATATTAGTGATCGTAAATCTAATAAATAATTGATCATGTTGAGGCTATTTTCCTCCAGCAATTCAGTAAACAATTTGTCCATCTTAAGAGTATGGTTCAAATCATGTTCCTCC
Organism: Ammopiptanthus mongolicus; assembly: GCA_039655645.1. NCBI lineage: Eukaryota > Viridiplantae > Streptophyta > Magnoliopsida > Fabales > Fabaceae > Ammopiptanthus > Ammopiptanthus mongolicus. The sequence continues at coordinate 68,472,235 of CM077351.1, read as the reverse complement.
ACCCCATATCATTTTTTTAGAAGTTTCACAATTAGTGGACTTTCCTTGCTCAAATCATAATCGGCTGGGAGGGATATGCTGAAGGCAACCTGATATACACAGGATTTCAGCTTCAAGCATAAAGCATCCATGGGCCAATAACCAAGATTATATCCTAACAACTAGATAGTGCTAGTAAGCCTAAATATAAGCATAACAAAATTAACAGAATAAGCATAAAAGTTTATGAAGGAATTCAACCTGCAAGAGAATCCAAGCATGCAGCGGTTACGAGGCACCCTTCCAAATTTAACAGGGCAAGCTTTTGCAATCCTGAAATGAACCCAGACAATGTGAGGCACTGAGGCTCTCCACACTCATACATTGTCATTGGTAGTGGGATATACACTTGACAGTACATGTCTACTGACCAACTTAACAATATCAACTTTAGAAGGATAAATGGCAAAATATTACATCATGAAAGGAATAGATTTTCTAAGAACGAATTTTCACAACTGCACTCTGGCTTTTACACAACTACAGTCTACATTTAAAAATGAAGCACAATTAAGATTGAATATCTAACTGAATTCAGAATTTTCTTCAAAAAAAAAAAAAAATTAGACATACATGAACTAAATCGACCTTCAAAATCAAACATCTAATTTCAAAAACAATTAGTAGATAATTGTATACAGCAATGTACATTCCTGTCAATCGTTTAATGATAACTCAGTTCCAGAATATCTTGTTACACACAAACGTGGTTGCCAGCACAAAACATAAATCATCTCTTGGATCTTCCCGCACACAAACATACACAGGAGATGCAGATGAAAATGCTAGGTTGAACCTATCTATTTCAAGATTCACTCTCCAAGAGAGAAAAATATCACAAAAACACATTATAACATAAAAATATAAACCTTTCTGAACACAATAAGCCATAAGAGCACCCGGTAAAGGATAAATCATATAATCCTTAATCCTCATTGCTTTGAAACATCAAAGTAATACAAGGTATGGCACTGTACCTCTTAGAAAACTGATGCCAAAGTCGGTGACTTTACTGCAAGAAATCTCTAGACATTTCAAACTTGCAAGCTCTGCAATTAAATTGAATTAAATAAATCGTTTTTTTATTAAAAATCATATTATTATATAGAAGAGAAATATACAAAAGAAGAGGATAAGTTATCCTCATAAACATAACAAAAAAAAAAAAAAGCTTAAACCTAAGTAATAGAGTAAGGCAGCACCGCTGAGTCAAGTCAGCTAGTGCACTGCCTGTTGCGCACCTAGTGTGCACCTAACTGAAAGTGCTGACACGGCACTATTCAGATAGGAAGCTTTCCCTTTTTGTATCTAGCTCTAAGATGAATCTGACCATATAAATAGCCCAGATCATCTCATGGTAACTAACATTTGATAAAATCAAAATATCATTCAGATCTCTCTCTCTCTCTTCTCTCTTCTGTTCAGTTTCTATTATATCTGTAATTTATTATAGTCATTTATGATATCATTTATGCAAATGTCACATTATATTATCTGCCTCTTCCCGGTTCTGTGACATGCGCACCAAACTCAATGTGGCTGCCTCTCCAGCACCACCTTGAGTTTGCGGGCTAGTGCACTGCCTGTTGCGCACGTAGCGTGCACCTAACTGAAAGTGCTGACACAGTTCTTTGTATCTAGCTCTAAGATGAATCTGACCATATAAACAGTCCAGATCATCTCATTGTAATTAACTTTTGATAAAATCAAAATATCATTCAGATCTCTCTCTCCCTATCCTCTCTTCTGTCCGGTTTCTATTACTAAGTTAGAGAACCGTGCAACAAAGCATGCCAATCCCTTTGCATGTCTAACAAAGAAACATCACCAAAGGGATGCCAAAACAGTAACCCTATCCCAAACAAAGTCTATGGTAAAAAAGGAGGTCATTAAACAAACTACTGTTCCTTTCTAGCCATAAACAGAACACTGCCATAGAATCTTTGCTTCTTTATGAGAGTCAAAACCTCAAATTAGTAAGGAGAAAAAGATGCAAGTCTCTAGGGCAGATCCAAGACTCTGCAAAGATCCCAACAACCTACTTCAAAGGAACTGCACCACTGAGCAATGCAAAAAAAAAAAAAGGATGAGGCCCGATTTCTGAATCTGAACCACACACTATGCACATATCAGGAGACAAAGAGGTAAGAGGTCTGCGCTTATGGAACATGTCGTTAGTGTTCAGCATGTTAAGAACAGCAGTCTAAATAGAAGCTTCAATCTTTTTTAGGAGCTTTGGACTTCCAAATGGATTTATCCAAAATAAACCTATCTATATTTGAGAGTGAGTCAAGAACTGCAAAAAAGTATATACAAGGGAACACTCTCATGAATAGAAGAAAGAATAATAGAATCAATTAAAAACAAAAAGACTCTAACTCAATTCACCTCGAAGAATTGACAAAAGCAGTCAATAATTGACTATCTACATTGACACCCGTCAAAAAATTTAGTCTTAAGACCAGAAATAACCTCGAAGAATTTCAAAATAGACAAAATATTGACAAGAGTCAGCAGCTGGTTCAAAGAAGAACACTGTGTCATCAGCAAACTGAAGAACCATTACTTGATAGAAGCTACTAGTATGGTACATCTCATTTCATTAGTAAAAAAAAATGAAATTTTGAAATAAAATGTGTAATTCTTTAGAAAGAGAATTACCAACAATCTGAATAGTATCCATGATAGAAAACACACTAAGTGGACAGAAGAAAGTCTAGAAACTTAAACTTCGGTCAAATTTTCAGCTACTGTGGTTGAAAGGAAGCACAATGCAACAAACCTGACAGAGGCTTCATATCAGCATCTGTTATGCAATTACACCACTTTATATTGAGAGATTCCAACTTGGATAAACCTGAAAATTATGGACCAAATAATTGAAGTTACATGTAAATCAATTTTGGTTTTCTATTCACGCTATAGTAGCACAAATACTGCAGTAGAATTCCTTCATCTTTTTATTGTCCTTTTATGAATTCTGCTTAGTTATATGGACAATAGAGATTAAAGCTACTTTTAGGACTTGAATACCTTATTCCATATAAAAGGGTTTTATGAGTGTAATAAGAATTCAGAATCATGTTTCAAAAAAAGTTCTCCTATCTTTTCCCCTTTTTTTTTTTGGGTAAGTTTTTTTACCTGATCATTTAACAGAAAAACCAGCCCTTCTCTTACGGTATTCTAATCTCATTTGCCCAAACCTTATTTCTTGTCTCATTTAGTTTAAAGAGTTTTACTCTGTATCACCAATACATAATTATAATTGTAAGACAACTAATACTAGGAGAAGAAGTGGTGTCAGCTATTGATTCCTTATTTTAGCTATCCAAAGATTCCAAAGTAATCGGCAAGTCCAAAGGCTGCTAAAAAAAGATTACTCCACTTGGATCCTCTGAAAATTAATTTCAACTTCATTGACAGCACAATGTCACTTGTAAATAACAGGGTGATAAACAATGATACATCATCATGGCATGTATTAGCACCCTTCAGAACTAAATTAAGTTTAGCAGCTAGAAAATTCAAACATCTTTTGAATGTTGTATAACAACTGGGGTAGTTGAAGTGCGCCAAAGAACACAGGTTAAAACTTTTACTTTTCACACAAAATTACATTTAAGAACCAACCTTGAAGATGAACAAGGCCTCCATGAATCCCAGGACATCTCTCCAAATCCAACTTGACCAAGTTAACAAGACCAGAAATGGTACTCATCCCTTGAGCAGATATTGAATCGTTTCTTCTAAAACTCAGACTTGCCAAGTTTGACAGACCTGGAATATTTTATTACAGTTGCTGTAAACCTTCAGGTAAAAGCAACTTGTGGACAAAGCTTCTGGATATAAGTAACATCACATGAATTTCAGCACTATATTGAAGACACCCAGATGAGGAAACCTTGGAAAATGTTATGTAACCCAAGAAAAAAATCTAAGGCAGATGACAGAGAGAGGTAAACAGAAATAACAATGAACAACATATTACACATGACGTTCATAAAAATCATTTCAACCTCACTGTGCAGAATTCATTATGTCGAATTTGATTAATTGATGGGTGGGCATTGAAAACAATTTCGTTCTTTGCAAGAAACCTCAATGGTGGGGAAATGGTCATTTTAACTGCACCATGTGGAATTTCATTCTTTGAAATTATGTCAACTACTTACATGATATACTAAAATGCATAAAATTAAGAGTAAAAGTAGAACAATACTAAAATGCATAAAATTAAGAGTAAAAGTAGAACAATATTAAATGTGATAGTTCATGCAGATGATCTGCTTAAAGATTTTCATAAGCATATTTTTCAAATTAACTGAAAATTAAATTTGCAATACGTGTGCCAGCAGGAAATAAATTTGATGAAAAATAGAGAAAACTACACAAGGAATTCTTGGTAAAAATAATTCCAATTTTGGAAATTAATGACCCAAAGTTAATAGAATTCATGACATCTAAGAAAAGGAGAAAAAGAGCTAGAAAGTGAAGGAAAGAGAAAACTGAGGAGAGAGAGTAGAGTGAAAACAGAAACTGTAACTGTTTCCTTAACTGAATCAGTTAAGGTTCAGATACATATATAGTGTTTCTAGAACACTGCAGCAGCCTTACTAACTAACTAGATGCTTAACTAATTAACTACCAGTGAGTGACAGCCGTCACATATTATTAGACGCGCAAGCTTATTTTACACACTAATAAAAGTGGTTAATGATATTCAAAAAGTGATTATTCAAACAGTGATTAACGAGTAGAGCAACACTTACTGACTTGATTAACTACTTGAATGGTCAATTTCTTAAAATGGAAATCTTTTTACCAAGAATCCATTTTCTTTCTTTTTTTGAAAAATTTCCAAGAAAACATGTTGTAGCTATCGACATAAAAGAGATATTTGTGCGAACTGGCAGCATGAGTATGCTAGGCTAACTATTATATTATTAATCAGTTCTCAAGTCAAATGGAGAATAAGGCAGTATGTACGCCCACTTCCACAGCAATGGATAGACACAGTTTATCAAGGAATATTGGTGCTGGAAAAGCTGCCTTAATTGCGGTCCGCCCCTAGCCGCCTTAATTGTAGCAACTTTGGACTCCCTTCATTGCAGTCCAACACCTTCATTGGACTGGGCATGAGAGGGTGTGTTTAGTCTCACATTGCCTAGAAATATGACCTAAGTAGTGCTTATAAAGTTTGGGCAGTCCTCACCTTACAAGCCGGTTTTGTGGGGTTGAATTAGACCCAAACCCAAAATCTAATAATTGGTAAGATATTTTTATTCATTTTTTTTTTTTCAGATGAACAAAATATATAAAAAAGATGCCAGGGTACCAACAACCAAGTGAAGATATAGGAAATAAATGAATAACTGCAGATGCATGACTAAAATGCAGAAAAATAAAGAATACAATACCAATGAGGCACTCCATTCCATGATCTGAAATTTGGTCACAGTAATTTAGATTTAAGGAAATGAGATTTTCACAATCTTTAAGGTAAGTCAGCCCAAAATCAGTGACATCAGACCCAGAAAGATCTACAGAAAGTAAAGATGAACCCTGTGATGAGATGACATCCATCCAAGTATCATTGACACCGGTATATTCTCCCAAGTAAAAATCCTGTAAAAAAAAACACGATAAGAACAGAACAGTAACCATTTAGATCAAGAACACATAATTAACCAGGTCCAGAAATGGTTAACCTGGAGAGCACAATCTCGAAAAGCTTCGAGGGAAACACCATTTAGACGTCGGGAGTGAACCAATTTATTAAAAATTTGCTGACTTATATCCCGCGGAAGCATAGAAAATGTATTATACTTATCAATCTCCTGTTGAATAAAGATTGCAGTGAATGAATCAAATTAAAGAAAACATAAAAGAATGTGGACAAAGCATAGTTTTTATTTCGAAAAAGCTTCTCTATAGAGAGATTGAGTGTAAAATAAGCAAGTAAGGGTATATCCACCCTTTTCAATCCACTTTAACTTTAACTAATCAAGCATGAACATACCTTACTTAATCATTTTACACTCAAGCTTACTTTAGACGAACTTTATCACAGTACCTCATTTATTTTCAAGATGCACAAGTCCAATAGTGAGGGGCATTCTCCTTTTCTTAAATGGATATCTACAGATGGACAAGACAATGAGGATGTCCACCATCTAAAACTCCCACTCTTGCAAAATCTTCCTCTACGCGGACTATCTTTGTTATCCCTGTCTTGCTTCCTAGAACAGGCTCCCCCCATCACGCAAATATCTCGTAATCAATAACTTTCATAAAAATTGCATTTGCAGGACAACACTAGTGTAATCCATTCAATAACCAAATATGAACACATACGCAATCAACTTCACCCTGTAACAAAAAAATAACAAAACAAAAAACGGAAGAGTCACAGTGCAGCTGAATAAATTTTCAGCAGACTTGACCATTCTTTTATACAAGTACCCTTAACTATTAATTATCAAAGTCATCCCACATAGATTGAGTATATGAGTCAAGAGCAACTCGCTCTATAAATTAGCTTTTGAAGTGGAGTGATGCATTATTATTCTAATATTAACAATTCAAAATTTGCAAAATCAAACTTCATCCACTATATATAGCAAAATATCAAAACTGCTGAAATTATCAATAACCGAATCGTAATAATCATAGCTAGTTAACTATTAATTGTCAAAGTTGTCCCACATCGGTTATATGAGCCAAGAACTATTTATAATACCTTGAGAACCATTTTTAATAAGCTAGTTTTGGAGTGGAGTTAGGTGCTATTATTCTAACATTAGCAATTCAAAATTTGCAAAATCAAACCTCATCCACTGTATATAGAAAAATATGAAAACTGCTGAAATTAATTATCAATAACCGCACCGTAATAATCATAACTAGTTAACTACCAGAGCGTGACGCAACAAGTCAATTGCATGTGATTATGAAACAAGCCTTACTGAGCCTTTTTTTAATAAAGCATGCATAAAATAACTGAGTACACGGAACTGCAGGTAGAAATTAGAGCGAAACGAAGTAACTGTACCCTGACATGATCTATGATCGGAAGAGGGAAGAAGAAGAAGAAGGAGAAGCTAAGCGATCAGCGACAACGACGGTTCTCTCTGCGGTGCGGGTGACGGCAAAACAACTGAAACCGTGGGAGTGACTGCAAGAAAAAGTTGAAGTGGGTGGGTGGGGCGAGAAAGTGCGACGTGGAACGTAGCCGAACCTGGATCCGAAGCAAGAAATGAGAGACACGTGGCGAATATAATAGGTTTGGAGTGAGGTTGGGGAGTTGGATAAGAAGAAAGGAATCGAGGATTCTCTTGACTTTATCCATTTGGAGCCTTGGAAACTCTGTGCACGCCAATGACGAAACTTTGTCCCCATTTCTGTTTAATTAATCATTATTACACGTTACTGAAGGGATCGGATTCCCAGCATTAATAAAAACACACATTTATACGTATTAAACAATTTCAGTCATTAAATTAAGATCTAACGACTCACATTATACCTTTACAAAATCCACTTTACACATTATTTATTACTCTACACTAACTGCGTGACGCAGTTACTACACCAAATCCAAATCCTTACTGAAGTGCTTATGAATTGGCTTGTTCAAAGTGGGAAAATAAAAAATTATCTATTATTAATTTTATTAAATACATAAATATCTTAACCTATTAAATCATTTGTTGATAGATAATTATTTATTTTTTCCATTTAGAATTTCATTCAATTTAGATTAATTTGTCCATTTATTACAAGGTTATGCTAATCAATTAGATCCTACAATCACCAAATCCATTTATTTTGTTAGAAAATTGCTATTTAGTGTCCGGAATTGTTAGTGACTTATAAGAGGAATTAGAAAAGTAATTTTTTTAATAAATCTTTAAGTTAATTCCTGGAATTGTAATACCGTATTCATCTCGTCTCTGATATTAAAAAAATTTCAAAAACGTTTATAAATTATTCAAAAGTTAATCAATATAGTCTCTACGTCAATAAAATAGTCAATCCAATTCCAATATAATATTACTACTTTTTTATTCAATAATTTCTTAGAGCATTAGTTAGCAAAATCTATTTTTTTATATTTAACTCTTTCTATTTTTAAGACAAATATTTTTAATTATTAATACTAATTTCACAATTAAATAGTAATTGTCTAATATTAATTTTTGAATTTTAATATAAATTATATAGTAATTACTTGCTCTTAAATTGTTTACTAATTTTAAATCTATTAATATAAGTGGAGATCATTTGTCAACTTTATCTTAATTATTGCAAATACTAATTATATTTATTTAGAAACCTAATAAAATAAATATTTTAAAAAGTTTGATTGAATTGGTTATATATATATATATATATATATATATATATATATATATATTATAAATTTAAAAGTATCCATGCAATGCATACCTGCTTACTTTAACAATAACAATCATGACATCACTTATATTCACCAATTAAACATAATATTTTATGATATTGCACGAGTAATGTGTACTTATTACGTACAATTACTTAGTGTAATTGACTTTATTTTTTAAAAGAAAACTAAAACGTTCAAGTGAGTAATATTATGTAAATATAGACATTTAAAAAAATGATTTTGCTATTTATGGACTCAAGGACAATTATAAATAAAAAAACTAATTTTTTATTTAAAAACTAAATATATTTCTCCTCTATCAAATACACTACTTCAACTTAAATTTACCTTTTATAATTTCTTTTTTTTTTTGGTAAATTAAAAGTTTAGATTATTGAAAAACACGTTCCCTTGCGAGTAAAAATTCCTCTTCATTTCTCACAAAAAATAAAAAGCTTCATTACTATAATTTTGATATGTATAGATAATTTTGGACCCCACCCAATGTTCCATGATCATGTTTCTATCTCTGAAATTATAGTAATGCAGCGAAAAAATGGAAAGGATCTCAACCTCTTGTAAGGTCAGGAAAAACCATTAACCTCAATGAAGATTTATAGTGAAATTTAAATTTTGTTTACCAAAAAAAAAAAAAGCTAAAAATCGAACTCAAATTACAGCGGATGTAAAGAGGAGGTTAGACCAGTAGTTACACCATCCATTTCAGAATGAATAATAAAAAATGGTAGTCCATTTTAGTTTGATCATTTGACAAAAAGTGCAAAAATTAACTTCTGTAAAATAAACGTATTTATTTTTTGGTAAAAAAATTAAGTACATCTCCCTCTTATGAGTGTTATTGCATACATGTTTCAAGATAATTGTCGAGTCAAAAGAATTGCGAACGCCAAAATTACAGAACTCATTCCTACAAACTCAACTCAACTCAACTCTGCTCTGCGAGTTCAAACAAGATCACACTTGATCTCCATGCTTTATAGACAGTTCAGTAAGATGCATGAATTATTAGATACTTGAGAGTAAAGTTCATATAATATAAAGTCATATTTTCAGCCCTGAATGGATGGCAACCACTCCCCCAACTAGATTCTCATACTCTACTTTCTGGAACCCTGCATCCGCAATCATACAAGCAAATTTCTCCTGTAATCCATCAATTACAATAGATTAGTGAACAAAGAGAATATGATAAATCAGAAGCAAGCATCCTTGACATTCCTACTTTCATCAGAAAAAGTTTCTGCATAAAGCTTATGATGCCAGACCCAGACAAAACAAGCATACATAAACTAACTCTTCAAAACTGAAGATAAAGCTCCACAAAATAGACAACAGATGATAATGCTAAGCTTGTTACTAGAATTTGCATATTTAATGTTTTGCAACTTTGGCTTTGTAATTGACAGTATAAAAGGTGGAACCTCAATATTTAAAGGGAGATTAATGAAAAATGAGATTTGATCTGCTCAAGCTATGTGCAGCAGATATGTCATGGACCCGGATTTGATTTCCTATATTCATGGATTCCCTACATTCACGCATTCACTTTAATCTACGGTCAGGATCTCATGTAATCATTTTTGCATTAATATATTTACCTACACAAAAATTCATCTATGATCAGGATGTCATGCAGTCAAAAAAATGACTGCAGAGAATCCATTTCTGTATGTCATCTCAAGCTTTCTGCAGTCCACCAGCTACACATTAATAAACTGTATCCAGCCTTTATATTACGAATAAGCTAAGTCTATTCATAAGCACATTAATAATCAAAGCCTCTATTTGGTTGCTAGTTTTGGGCTTCAATTATAATATGAATAACATTGACAATATAATAGTCACAATGTCACATCAATCCATTGGCCTAGGACTTGTCTTTCTCACTCAAAATTTGGTTCACATTTTTCCCTAACACACTTGACAGGGTGACCATAAACTGTATCCGGCCATCTTGATAAGCAACTATAGGTCCATTAGCAAATGCAAGCCCTATCAAAACTTTTTTTTTCAAGCCAAGAAGGAGTACGAATATGGATAGCAACTGGGAGAATGATAACCTGTGAAGGGAAACGCCGGATACTCTCAACTAAGTACTGATAGGATTCCCGATCGCCGGAAACCATCTCTCCCATGGATGGAATAACTGAGAAAGAATAATAGTCATACCTGCAAGAGAAGATAAATAACAATAAATTAAAGATTAAATTTTAGTATGAAAGGAGGCTATGGTTCCTTGACAGAGTGCAGTTAATGTACATGGCTAGATTAGATTGGCGAGAAATGCCTGTATTTTCAAGGGTATCTCTTTGCCCTAACAATTTTCATGAGATAAGATTGTGTTTATATCTTCTCTATAGTGCCCTGCTCATACCTGTTTCAAAGTTTTCATTATGGATATGCAAAGCTTGAACTTTTGAGCCATTTTGGCTCACCGTTTTCTCTGTTTAAGAGGATTCATATCCCCCCTAGATATACATTATCATGTTTCTTTTTATTAATGCATATTCTCTTATCCAAATTTTAAGTATGAAAGTAAAACGAGGAAATGAGAAAGTTCTATGTAAACTTGTATTATGTTATCCGTAACAGGTATACAAACTAAAGGGTCAGATGTTTAGTACTTAATATTATAATCTAGTTGTATTTTCTTTCTCAAATGTGATTAGCATGCATATTATCAGAATATCAGTCTCTATATTCTTTGATTTCTTTCTCAAATGTCAACCACCAACATGCATCATTCTTGCAAAATAGAGCAAAGGATACTTACAATTCTTTAAATATAGGAATACCAACATGGCTCAGTTCGAGGCAAAGGAACCTGCCTCCGCGTTTCAACACCCTGTTAAAAGAATGATAAATTTTATAGTGATTCATCACACATTCCAATTGATTACAATCTTCTAAAAAAGTGCAAGCCTACCTATGAGCTTCACTAAGAACTTTCTCTATGTGTGTAACATTCCTTATCCCAAAAGCAATAGTGTAACCATCCATTGAATCATTTTGGAAACTCAAGCTTTCAGCATTTCCTTCCACCCATATAAGGGTACCATCTTCTCCAAAACCTATTATTGTAAGAAGAAAATATTTACTCCTAACAAATGCAAGATATATTAAGCCAAAATCCTTTTAAGGCATTTCAAGGCACAGAAAATATTCACTCCTAACAAATCAGAAAATGAACTAATTTATGACATTTTAAGGCATTCCATTTACCTTTCTCCAATGCCCGCTGTTTGCCAACATTCAACATCTTAGGGTTAATGTCACATACATATATCTGAGTTTCTGCCTTTAATGAATCTTCAAAAACATCTCGAAGTCCTCTCTGCTTAACTCTGTTTATGGTCTCTAGGATTCTAAAAGCAACATCCCCTGTAAAAATCAAGAAATCTTAAGCTGCATATGAAAACATATATTATTATAAATAAGTTAAGCTTATTAATGATGATATGCAGCAGTAACATCAATTTATTTCTCTTCATATTAACAAGAAACATTACTGAGGAGAAGCAAGCTTTATGTTAAATAAAAAGGCATCCTACAATTATATTCCTTAAAATACACATAAACGTATGAAGCACATACATATTACCCTTGAACAAGTTAAAATACCATCCTATAACCATGATATGTCATTTCATGCCAAAAATTGTTCAATTGTTGCTCATTTTATGACTTCTATCACCCAGCATTTAAATCCTAGTTGGAAGATGTTAGGGATCTAGACCCAAGGCCCAATATTACTCAAGTGTATGTAAGGAGTGATGCACCAATGCTGCACTTGATCAGAATTAGGAAAGAGGGAATTGTAACTAACTATGCCTAGCTGGCAGAGTGAGAGAATGTGCGTGAGGCATGTGATGATGCAAAGTGAGATATAAAGAGTAAACAGAGAGAGGGATGGGGGTTAGGCAAGAATTGGACTTGGGATTGGGAGAGACTAGCCACTCTTTTAATTTGCCTAGGCTATCTGTTACTATTTTCTTTCCTTCTATGCAGCTCTGTAATGCCTTGTTATAGGCTGAGGTTCATCAATAATACATACTTTTCTCTATATTTCTGCTCTTAATTACTGGGTACCTATCGATGGTATCAAAGCTCTCGATCCAAGGAGCCAGAATGATGAATATAGGAGTGACGTTGGAGTCTAGAGTGGATAATTTGGAGAGAAGCTTGCTGGAATGAAGGAAAAGAAATCAAACCCGGCTGGATGAGATCGAGCCACTCTGGAAAAGAAGAAATGGAGAATGCTTCAGACATCGATCTCGACATGATCATGCTCCAAGTCACCGCCGATGCACTTCGATAATGTACGCAGAAGATGAAGGCTATGGAAGCCGAGCGGGTGGAACTCGTCCGCAATCACAACGAAGAGAGGAAGGTCGACCCCCGTCTACGACTTCGGAGGAAGGAAACTAGAGATTTTAGTGTTTGACAAAAAGGATGAAGAACCACCGCCTTTGAAGTCGGAGGTACTGAACATAGAGACAACGGATATGAAGAACATTGAGAATGAGAAGGAAGAAAGGATTCAACATAAGATCACTACTCATGGAGGAGAAGAGGTTGCGAGAGACATAGAGACCACTGGTGATCTTCTAAAGCTGCAAGAGAAAACAGAGACTCTTGACAAAGAGGAGGTTGGGGCCAAGAATGGAGAGAAGCCATCGAAGGTGACTGATTTTAGGAGCTCATGCATGAAAACCAAGCTTCCACCGCCAAAGCCGCTGACCTTCTGCTTGCCGCCGCCGGAACAGCCGGATCAGACTGCACCCATGGGGGAGGTTGGGTCGTCAACAATGAGCGAGCTTGAGGATCCACAGTTGCCGGCGAAGCATCCACCGCCGGAGCCGCCAGATCTAGACGTGCCCAAGGCGAAGATGGGGGCGTCATTTGGGGAGGCTGAGCTACCGCTGTCAGCGCCGCCACCAGTGCCGCCGGAGCCACCAGATTCTAACACGACCATGGCAGAAGTTTGGCCGTCAAAGGACATGGTCGAGCGTCCATTGCAAGTGGATGAAATCAGAGGGGGGAAGGAGAACCAGAAGAAGAAAAGGGTAAAAATGAGATTGCAAAGAAGTGGTGAGTGTTTTACCCTAATGGGACAGGCCCAACAAGATAAGTTTGAAGTCAGGAGGTGAAGAGGTATTTCATCCAAGAGTTGAAAAGAATGATTCAGAAAATACAAAGATGGGATTTAGGCCTAATACATGGCCCATTAAGGTTAGTTTCATTGCTGAAACTATTGTTACCCTGTTATTAACCGATGCAACATTGTTAAAACAACAATACTTAGAGGAGTTGCGTGATACACTTCAGGAACTTTATGGTGAGGTGCTCGAGCAAGAAACTCCTAATACTTGGAAGGATTTGCTTCAGTACAAAGGGGAGCAGGGCAATAGAAAATATTATCGCTTGCTCTCTTTTGTTCCTGATCTATTTCTTTTCTTCTCTACTCATTCTGCTAAAAAAGGTGAGTTATCTCTAATCAAAATGTTACAAAGTTATCTTAGTGCTGAATGCTTTCAAACTAGCTTCATGTATAGAAAAATATGCTTCCTCCAATGCTAAGACAGTGGATCTATGGGCTGCACTTGAGGAGGGATCTGGTGAACCTGTGAACAAGATAATGACTTTACGGACAAAGCAGATGGGATGTCCGGTTGAATCTGTTAAGTTCAGTAATCAGAAATTGGAGTTTAATCAGTCACAATTCTTATCAACGGGTGCTCAAGGAGGAGGCCATTGGATTGTTCCAATAACACTATGCTTTGACATCTGGAAGAATTTCCTCTTGCAAACAAACTCTGAAACACTTGATGTTGAAGGGTTCTTGGGTAACAGGTTTTATCTTGCTAAAGATAAAGGTGTAAATTCCTGGATTAAACTTACTGTGGATCAAACTGGTTTCTACATGGTGAAGTGTGACGAGTTGCTTGCAACTAGACTTCCATATGTAGTAGAGATACAGGGCTTATTTGCAACAGACCAATTTGGCATTTTGGATGATTTATATGCACTTTGTGTAGTTCACCAAGAATCATTGACCTCCTTGATTAACTTGAGGGAGAAGCTTTGTTTCCAGCCAACACACTCCACTCAATGGGATCCAAGTGGAAATTACTATGCTTCCTGCATAATTTGGTCCTGGTGTTTCCAGCAATGGGATCCTGGGGGAAGACATTTTGCTGGCTGCTTTGTGTACCTTCACCTTGAGGACAAGGTGAATTTTGAAGGGGCGAGATATGTTAGGGATCTAGACCCAAGGCCCAATATTACTCAAGTGTATGTAAGGAGTGATGCACCAATGCTGCACCTGATCAGAATTAGGAAAGAGGGAATTGTAAATAACTATGCCTAGCTGGCAGAGAGAGAAAGAGTGAGAGAATGTGCGCGAGGCATGTGATGATGCAAAGTGAGATATAAAGAGTAAACAGAGAGAGGGATGGGGGTTAGGCAAGAATTGGACTTGGGATTGGGAGAGACTAGGCACTCTTTTAATTTGCCTAGGCTATCTGTTACTATTTTCTTTCCTTCTAGGCAGCTCTGTAACACCTTTTTATAGGCTGAGGTTCATCAATAATACATACTTTTCTCTATATTTCTGCTCTTAATTACTGGGTACCTATCAGAAGAACTGCTTCTTGTGCTCCTAATACTTAGATATGCAACAACAAGAACATTAGACACTGAGCATTAGGTATTCAAAATTGGAATAGTTTACTCCAAATTAAAAGTTTAATGAAAAATAAGCAGAAAATAACTAGATGAATAAGCAAACTTGGAGCAGGTAGACCACTTGCTCTGTCAAGTAGCTCTGAACTAAAACATCTCACATTTTTTTCTGCTTCATATAAATTTTGCCGGACTGTAAAGTTAATTTACATTCTAATCTTTTGAAGCTTAAACGCAGAACAGAATAGTATAAATAGAGTGAGAAGGAAGGTGACCTGTGCCACCAGCCACATCTAGATGCTTCATTCCAGGAAAAGGATTCAGCTTGGAAACCAATCTGAGAATTTAAGCAAAAAATACAGTTTACATGAAGCAATATCAATAGGGTTGAAATTAAGAAAATGATTATACTACCTCCATTTCATAATATCTGTCATTTAAGGTTTTTGCCCACTGATTAAGAAATCTAATAAGTAATACCAATTACAATGAAAAGAGTGCATTTGACTAAGTTACCCTCTACTGAAACAGTCAAAATATTAATCCTCTCTCTTATTTCATTTAATGAAATGACCGAGATATAAAAAATAAAGATGGAAAAAGTAATTAATGCTTGGTTTTCTAAAGCGAAAAATAAAATGAAAAAAAGAAGTATTCTCTAAAACGAGAGATATTATGAAGCGGACGGAGTATTATAGAAGTGGAGGAGAGCAGTGAGAATGTAATGTAACCTATCCTTCCACAATCTATGTAATCCAGCGCTCATGAGATCATTCATAAGGTCGTAGTTAGCAGCAACATTTGTGAAGACATTACCAACCATTTGGGCCTTCTCTTCTTCTTTTACTTCTTTGAATCCTGATTGTTAAATGTGATAAAATTAGTATTATTATAAACAATAAACAACAAAATTGTAGTGAATTTCATTGTGTTTGTTATTCTTAAAAATAAAAATTATAATGGCAGAGTGAGAAAGTGAGTGTGAACGAACCAAAGCTAGTAGCATGTGAATGTAAATGTAGGGTGGAAGTGGAAGTGGAAGATAACACGGGCAAGAGTTTAAAGCCCAACCTTCTAGTCACCGCTCTCAAAGCCATCACTGCTGCCTACAAAATAGAAAGAGAGTAAATAGAAAACGCTGGAATTGAATCACAATCAGAAATACAGAGATTGATTGATGGCTTATTGCATATATGTACTTGTGGTGATGGTTTTATTTGTTGAATTATTGGTATGGTATGGAGGTTTGGGGCATACAGATACAGATAAAGATGAAAGAGCAGTGAAATTAAGAGAGGGAGGACACTGTCACTGATGGTGAAGAACAACTAACGAGAAGAGATCAGAACACAAGGGCAACCAGTCAGGGAAATAGGATGATAGGAACTGCAAATTTACTGATAGAATTCAACTAATAATGGAGTAGTGTTCCTTGCAACAGAGGTGAATTCCTCTGGACACTCAAACTGCAAGTAAATTGAATCCAAATAACCCTAATTCATGCATTCTTCAGAATGCAAAGAACAGCAAACAATCAAACTCATCACCCATCCATAAAACCCAACATTCAACAACACCCATAGCCAAATAAAAAGAAAATTCTGTAAAAACATAGAACAGAAAAAGCACAAGGATAGCTTCCATGAAAGACCCACATACCTAATTAGCAGTGACCGAAGCAACCAGAACGTGAAGCAACGAAAAACACGAAGTGTGAAGCAGAACATGAGTGCGATTGAGCATGGTAATTTGTTGTTAAGGTTCAAATGAGTGATTTAGGGATTAGGGACTAGGGTTCAATCATGTTGGTCACAGCAAATTTGGGAAATTGACTGTTATTGAAATTTGATTTAACTGAATTGTAAT
Source organism: Ammopiptanthus mongolicus (assembly GCA_039655645.1). Taxonomy (NCBI): domain Eukaryota; kingdom Viridiplantae; phylum Streptophyta; class Magnoliopsida; order Fabales; family Fabaceae; genus Ammopiptanthus; species Ammopiptanthus mongolicus. The sequence continues at coordinate 68,455,224 of CM077351.1, read as the reverse complement.
TAAGTTTCAGTGAACCAAATTGTTAAAACAGTTAAAACGGTTTCAGTTCTTAGAACCACTTCTTATAAAATAGTTTTAAGTGGTGTGGTTTGGTTCAAACAGGTTTTTCTGCACACCCACCATTGCAATGCAACAAGCTCAAAACTTGAAGCTCCCAAAGGTTAAAACTTGCATCAATACATACACACATCTTCATCCAATAAAGAGGTTCTGCGTATTTCAAATTTCAAGTTCCAATAACAACTCTCATGTAAATGTTAGTTAGTAGTAATATAATGTCAATTAAATTACCATTCTAGAACTACATAACACAATTAAATTATTGGATTACATAAATCAGGATTGGTCATTCTAGGTTTCTCTAATTTTGTTTTCAGAATGTAAATAAAGCCACAAACAGTTTTAAACAAAAGGACGTAATTGTGGGTTAGTGTCATTTTCTAACAGAAGAACCCGAAATTCCTAACACACAAATTTACATTACAGGCACTGAATCGATTTGCACAGAGAGAGAGAGAGAGAGAGAGAGAGAGAGGTAACTTACAAGTTACAAATACAATAAAGAGGGGAAGGGAAACGCGTGAATGAATGAATAGGAGAGAGTGATGATTTGAGCTCCGTGTCTGGCATGCAAGAGAGAAGTGAGAACAGACTACGAGAAGATGAAGATGATGTAGCCTCTGTTTGGTTACAAGTTCCGGGAAATAATTTTACATACAAAATGGATTCTATCATATTCTATTAAAACCAGCTTGGAGTAGCTTTTGCTTTTGAATTGAAAAATTATGCTAAGTTTTACATGGATTAGGATCCTCTAGCTTTAGGGCGGAAAAGTCACCTACATTTCTCTCTGACTCTCTCTTTATTTATTTTCTCTCATATCTTTATCTCTCCATTTTTAACCCCTCTCTCTCCTTTATTATAGACACAAAATCACCGTAACTTTCTCGCCCTAAATTTATAGGATCCAGATCCGTTTTTACTGTCAATATGGGCCAGCCCACCCCACTCAGCCCTGACCCATGTGGGTTAGGGCCAAAAAGCCCACAGGACTAAAAAGCCCACAACTAAAAAAGCCCATAGGGCCAAAAAGCCCCCAAAGCCTCATGGGCCAGGGCCAGCCCATGAGCCCTATATTTAAAAAAAAAAAACTTATTAAATGCAATCAAATGTAACCATTTTTTTTGTGTTCAACTTTTGCAATGTAGGAAAATCTGCTAGAAGTGTAAGTCCTGCTTATATTAGAAAAGGTTAATTCATTTTGTGAGCAACATTTTATCTCTAAACTATATGAATAAGAACATGCATCCAACATTGCAGCAAGTCCTCCCAATTCTTAATTGACCAAAGTCTTAATTGTTCTCCAGCATGTCCTCCCAATTCTAGCAAGCTTATTAAACTTATACAAATGACCAGGAACTCATGGTATGCAAAATACTAACATATATCTGACTGAAATGAAAATAAATGCATAAGAAACTATGGCAGCACTTTCAGAACAAAAACCCAACAAGAAAACAAAATCATAGAACATAATCAACATAATTGAGAATAGATATGAATACCTTCAGTAGATCTTAAATGAGTTCCTCAAATCACTGAGCTAGAGCATATGAATTCAAATCAATCACGCAAGAATTTAGGGTTCAAAGTTGGGATTTAGGGGTTTTGAAATCGAAATCAAATTCGAAATCAAACAAAACATAAAAAGAATGAGGGGTTTCGAAATCGAAATCGAACAAAGCATAAGAACTCAAATCACTGAGTTATTGCGAAATCGAAATCGCACAAGAATGAGGGGTTTCGAATCGAAATCGAAATCGCGTTTATCTCAGTCTCACAGAAGAGAACGAAAGAGAGAAGTGAAACGCGATTGTGAGAAGAGAACGAAAGAGATAAGCGATTGTGAAACGCGATTCCAATCTCAGTTTCAACGCGACTGTGAAAAGAGAACGAAAGAGAAAACTCGAGAAGTGAAACGCGATTATTGGGATGGATGGGATCATGGGAATGTTTTTTTTTTTTTTGGACAAATTAGAGAGTGGGCTGACCCACAAATGCGCCAGCCCAACCCCCAAAAATGTTTAAATTATGGGTTGGGGTTAAAACTGACCCACTCACGAAGGGGCTAACAATTGAGGGGGGTAAATAGTGGGTCAAATGGAGTGGGTTTGGGGGCTTTAGCCCATATTGACAATTCTACCGTTTTACATCAAACTTGCTTTCAAAATAAAAACATTCAAATATAAATCACTTCACTTCAAACTCAATTATATTATAATCAATTCTATACAAAATATATTTATCAAACGTTCATCTAAATACACCCGTAATGGGATGGGAAATTAATCTGCTACAGTACAGTCAACTGGGGGAAGTAAGTGTGTGTTTGTTTTCCCGTTGGAAAATCACGTTCTCCCACCGTGTTAAAATTTTGCTTTCACGCTGGATAACAAAAAAAATAACGATTGTTCCAGTAAAAACTTACTTTTGAGATTGCAAACAATTCAAAAATGCACTAAAACCTCAGGTTAATCCACTTATATATGAAATGGTCATTATGGCTTAAATTAGTCTCTGACTTTATAAAAAAAATATATTTTTCATGTTAATAACCATCCGTCATTTTAAGTATGCATCAATTACATTTTGTCAATTACAAACCATGCTCAAAATGATGTCATTTGTCACGTTAATTTAGTCCCTAAAATTCTCACATTTAGTTATATTAGTCCCTAGTTATACAAAAAAGAAAAATCAGTGTTTGATTTTGAGATATTAGTCAATTTGGTCTCTCACGATTGTGCGTGTTAATTAAATTAGCGAAGTGTCTCACAAGGCACCTTAAGTTTAAAACCATGATGTTTGTACTTTGTTTAAAGAAAACACAAGACGTGAAACGATATTATTTAGCCTTCTTCCTCAAAAGTTGTTCTTTTTGTTTTGATATTCACGACCATTAGAGCATGAAACATATGTTTTCCGCAAATTCCTAATAATAACCAAATAATAACCCAAACTTCCCACAATTCACCTTCTCCACATCTTTAAAAACCAAAAGCCCCAAATTGGCCTGACTCGTATTCTCCAAAACCGTAAACCAAAACCCCCAATCTTGACCCAAATCCTCTCCTGCATAAGGATTATGGCTCGAAATGTGGAGAGATGATAGGTGATGAAAACTTGCCCCAATTCGCCTCATCACAAAGTGAAAAAAGTTGGAGATAGGAGTGCAAGTTCCATATTTAATGAGCCGCATTATAGAGGAGACGTCCAAAATTATTATGGTTTGAAAGAGAACATCAAGATTTAATAGAGCCCATTCCATACAATTAGTCTCTGACATGAGACAACAATAGATGGACAGAAGGGCTCAGTCAGACCCGGTTCAATTCGTTTTTTGCGGGAATACGATCCCTTGTAATGAGACTCATTAGTTTTGAAAACGCATTCTCATTCCAGCTTCCTTTGGCATATGATAAGGCAAATTGGGACAAATTTCTACCAAGTATTATCTCTTAACCTTTCAAGCCACAAACCTTTGCCTTTTTAACCAAAGTGAAGCTAATTGGAAAACTATTTCTTACTTTGATATACATTGAAAAGTACTTTTCAAACTTTAGTGGGTACACAATCTTGCAAGTTATTTACCTTTTCCGCCCAGCTTTATCGGGTACATGAACCTGTAAAATTTTTATCTTCTTTGTCAAGCTTAATATATAGGGGTTGATTGATGAGAGCAGCTTAACCATTTTTAAAAGAATATGTTCTAATTTAATATATATGTGTGCATATTTCCATTAACTCTATAATTACGGTTTTTGGAAACACACTTTTGAAAACGTTGAGGTGAGTTTGGGAAAAAGCTAGGAGTAGCTTCTCCTTTTTTAAAAGCGCTTCTGTGGAACGTGGTTCCCAACACACTAAATGTTGATCACTTTCAAGATATCCAATTATATTATTTCATTTTAATAAATAAAGTGATTTTTTTATCAAAATAAAGGGTATTTTGTTACAGATTATGAGAAGTTAAATGGAATAACTTCTCATTTTAGCCATAAAAATGATTTTTTTTAAAAATAATTTCTTAAAAAATCTTAAAAAAACACAATTAAAACCACTAAAAATGATTTTTAATTTTAAAAAAATAATTTTTATTATCAAATAATCTTAAACAAACGTACTCTAAGTGCTTGTTTGGGAACGCTTGATTTTTCCCATTTCAGCTATTTTTTGGCTAAAAAGCTGTTTCATATATAATCTATCATGTTTGGTAATTAGCTTAAATTTATAAAAAAGCTTTTTTTGGGGGAAAAAAGCTGTTTTATGTCATCTAATTTGTTTTAGCTTAAGATTGTTATGATTTGATTATTTCTTATTCTCAAAACTCTCTTCCCTATTTACCCCTACAAAACTAACTTCCAAATAAATATTATTAAATTATACAAATAACTTCATACCCTTTTTCGTAATTTACTATGTAAAAAGCAATTTTTTTAAACCATCCAAACGAAAAAGATTATCTTGAAATCGCTTTTCAGCAAACATACCCAAACAAAAATAGATTCTGATTATAATCGATTATCACAATAATCGATTATTCATAAATCAATTATCAGCATAATCTATTTTTTCCAGCTTTCCCAAACACACCCTAAATAAAGTGATTGGTTTTTGAATGCAACCCTTCTATACTATTGCCACAATTACCAATAACGGGGCTATCTCATGCTGGTTTATTGTTGCCAAAACCTGTGTTTCCTTATCAATTGTACATTGATGTGTCAAGGGTTAAATAAAGGAATGGATCGAAAATTCTGGCTTCTAAAATGGTGAACTCTACAAGACGACAAAATATGTGGCGTCCAGAGGTCTTCCAAAAAATTTAAAAGTCGGAATTTTAATTCACTGTGTCGGAGACAAGGGATGGATGTCGCTAGGCTTGTGCTTTCTCACATGCTCAGTGGATACTCGATAGTTATATTGTTGGACGTGTGAATATGAAGACAATTATTATGTTTTTAAAACAGTATTGACCAACCAAGGTGTGTGGTTAATTTGGATGGTAAAAGATTTGTACACCTTGGACACATATTTTATTATATACCTATAATATGATTAACAAAAAAAATAATATTGACCAAAATATTACCCGTCTGATGCTATTGGAAAGACCAAAATAGTTATAGATTACTGTTGCACGTGTATGCATACTAGTAGCAATACATGAGACCAACAAAACCCAAAAATGGCCACATTGCCAAGTGCTACCTGCACTGCACATTTTCACTGAACACACCAACGGTGAAATTTAAAAAATAAAATAAAATGAACACACCAACTTTTTCTTAAAATTGTACTCATTTGTGTACATCAGTGTGCTGGTGGATTAAATAATGGAAGATAGTCACAGACAACTCAGAATGTTGCACAGATCTTTTGGATCGAGTACTTTGAAATAATTTACCACATCGTTCTGGAATTATTTTAGCGTTGCAAACAAGAATGAACGAATAGCCCCTGCCAGCCTCACAATGCCTATACGTCTTTCCCTCTGGAAGGAAGTGTTTGTAATCACTACTCCACTACTCTGAATCCTAAGCATAATTTTTTCGTGCAAGTGATAGTATTGTAGTTATGAATTTCGAATTAACCTCATTAAAAGAGTTCAAATAGAGCTATCTATCTAATATGTTAATAAAATTCAATTAGAAGAGGGCCACACAGTAAAAGTTTGCGTTGTAGGTTTCATGAAATTCAACCGAAGCAACTTACCTGTGCAACTAGCATTTTTTCTAACCTGCTAATCTTTAAAGCTTCCCTATTTTCCAAAGCATTGAAAGCAGAAATTCCAAAGCTTGGAGAATTGAAAAGACATCCTGGCAAAAACCAGTTTTTGTAACAAAATTCTAGTTTCTCATAATTGAAGAGCTAACTAAAAGCGGAGACAGGCTATTGGTACAAAGAAAAATGCCTGAAGGCTCCTACAAAAATAAGATTAATTGAAAGCAACCTCTACGCGTAGTGCATCCCATTCCCTCAAAAGATCTTGAAAAGCAGGCCGCCATGGGTGGCAAAAAATGGAGCGAAGACAAGCGACTCAACAGCCATGAGCTTAATAAGGATGTTGAGTGAAGGGCCTGACGTATCCTTAAGAGGGTCTCCAATGGTATCGCCAATAACAGCTGCCTTGTATGGTTCAGATCCCTTAGGACCCAAGGACCTAGCATGCTCAGATGCCCCAGCCTGAAATTCGTAGCCCACAAGGAATTTCACCAATCAACAAAAACTAAAAAACACAAACCTATAATAGAAAAGTATCCTTTGAAACCGCCAGTTAAAATTATTACCTCAATGTACTTCTTAGCATTATCCCAGGCACCACCAGTGTTGGATGCTGATATTGCGATCTAATGAAAACCAATGCACAAGAACAAGATTCAGCAAACTTGACATAATGCAGTACTTTTTTCAATCAATCTTCACATAATGCGGTCAGAGTAACAATATTACCTGCACACCAGAAACTAGAGAGCCTGCAAGAACACCTGAGAGAGTTTCCACACCAAAGAAGGTACCAACGATAAGAGGTGTAAGCATGACAAGAGCACCTGGAGGGATCATCTCCTTGATAGATGCATCAGTAGAAATCTTGACGCAAGTAGCATAATCAGGCTTAGCATGACCCTCCATGAGTCCTGGGATGGTGTTGAACTGCCTGCGAACCTCCTCAACCATCTTCAAAGCTGCACTTCCTACACTCTTCATGGTCATGGCAGAAAACCAGTACGGAAGCATGGCACCAACTATGAGTCCAATAAAGACCTTAGGAGTCAAGACATCAACAGTTGAAATTCCTGCCCTGCTGACAAAGGCACCAAATAGGGCCAAAGACACTAGCGCAGCAGACCCAATTGCAAATCCCTAGTACAATAAAGAGAGTAAATTTAGTAGTAAAGAGATCTTAGAAAAGCATAGCTCGTATGATGTAACTTTAGGTTCATGTTCAATGATCATGATAACAGGAAAGAATGCAACCAACATCATTACAAGCTTTGTGACCAATTTTAAGAGAAAGGAAGACTAAAACTCTTATTTTGTAGAGATAGACTGCTGCACAAGGCTTGGAGAAATCCATCAAGCTCATCATATTCAAACTACTTCACATAATAGATATTTTCCAGCTTTATTTTGGCACAGCAATCTATGTAGCCACTTTGAACAACAAAATTTGATAGACAACTCAGACATAAAGGGTAATCAACCACAATAAGAACATCCCAGTACCTTGCCAATGGCAGCAGTAGTGTTGCCAGCAGCATCAAGGGCATCAGTTCTCTCACGGATACGATGGCTCATGCCTGCCATCTCAGCAATACCTCCCGCATTGTCACTGATGGGCCCATAGGCATCAATAGCCAATCCAGTAGCAATGGTGCTCAGCATCCCAAGGGCAGCCACGGCAATACCATACATTGCAGCAAAACTAAAACTCACAAAAATGCTGATTGCAATGGCAAAAATAGGAATAATGACAGACTTGTATCCCAGAGCAAGGCCAAAGATGACATTTGTTGCAGCTCCAGTCCGACAAGAATCAGCAACATCTTGAACAGGGCTGAAAGCAATCAGTAATGAAGGTCAAGACCATAGAGACAGTGAGAAAAGAAAGATTTCACAACTTTGTTAAAATTCAGCTACCTGTAAGCATTGCTTGTATAATATTCAGTAACAAATCCAATAATAAGTCCAGCCCAGAGACCAACACCGACACATAGGAACAGCTGCCTGGGAAATGAAGACAACTCTCACTCAATTATTTTCCAAAAATATGGCTAAAATTTAAATAAAATCCAACCTATTGTGTTTCGCTAGGAGAATTAAAAAGAAAGTATTAGACACACATGACACAGGTCAGAAACTTCAACACATGGCATGCAAAATTGAGTGTTTTACAAACATTAAACAATTATTTCTTACCAGCTCTTCACTACTTTCTGAACCCCAAAGTTGAAAATTGTGAAGGATGATGGCAGAGCAAGCCAACTAATAATTGCAATTCCAACAGTCATGAGAATTGTAGAGATTATAAGCTGATTTTTTAATGCTGGTTCAATTTCCTTGACAGCCTTAATCTCAAAGAAATCAGTTGCAAAGAGAGTGGTAATCAAGCAGACAAGAATGCCCACAGAACTGATGAGTAGAGGATATAACATGGCAGTGAACTCATGGCTGATTCCAAATGAGGAAATGGAAGCAACAACTAGGGCAGCACAAGATGATTCAGCATACGAGCCAAAAAGATCAGAACCCATCCCAGCAATATCTCCAACATTATCACCTACATTGTCAGCAATCACCTGACACAACCATGAAAAAGGCTCCATAAGTCAATACCATTACAAGAGGCTAATCGTCATGTAAATGCATTCCCTCTTCAATTAAAATTTTTTTGTGGGGGGGGGGGGGATTAGAAAGAGGGTAAATGTGACTTACAGCTGGGTTTCTTGGATCATCCTCGGGGATATTCCTTTCAACTTTTCCAACTAGATCGGCGCCAACATCAGCAGCCTTTGTATAGATTCCACCACCAACTCTACCAAACAGAGCCATGGAAGATCCACCCAAACCATAACCAGTTATTGCCTCAAAAAGACCTTCCCAATCATCGCCATAATAGAGTTTGAAAAGATTGATGGCAATGTAGAGCACCAAAAGACCATTTGCTGCAAGAAGGAAACCCATTACTGCACCAGACCTAAATGCAATAATAAAAGCCTTCCCAACTCCCTTTCTAGCTTCCAAAGTTGTCCTTGCATTGGCATAGGTTGCAATTTTCATCCCAAGGAAACCCGATAGGACTGAAGTTATAGCACCAAGCAAGAAAGCTACAGTGCTAAACAATGCGGTTGCAAGGGCTGGCTTGCATAGCTTGGTCTTATCATATGTGCAGGGCTGGCTCTTGGTACTGAAGCTTTCCACAGAGCCCAGGAAAAGGAAGATCAGAATTGCAAAAGCAGCCATGAAAATCCCCACATACAGATATTCAGTGAAAAGAAAGGATGTAGCACCTGCAAATCCATGCACAACATGTAAGAACAAGAATAACACTATTAGATAGAACTTAGGAATCACTGTTCATGGCCGATGCTTACAAGCTAAGGCTTAAGGACATACATTAAGAGAAGAAACATAAGATAGTAACTATCAAGAGGCTCTCTAAAAATTTATCATAAAAAATAGGCTCTCTAACAAAGGCCAAAATGTCCATCCAAGAAACTGACTAGGCACATTACTACATTAGCAAGGTAAAATATGAACTGCCAGTATACTAGATGCCATGCTGAATTAGTTAAAGGAAGAACTTTCAGTATCAACATTCTGGATTAAACAAAAAAGAGTCAATTTTAGTATTGTAATAATATTATAATATAAACTACTTAACAAGCATCTAGACAAACTTCAATTTAGGATCCATAATCGTTGGAAACAAAACAACATCCATATGATATCAAGCCATAGTAAAGAAGTTGGTGAGTGTAGTCAGTAGGGATGGAAATGGACTAGACTAGGCTAGCCTTTGCCTGAATAGGCCTAAGCATGTTTAGTAATGTGTCGGCCCAAACCTAGCTTGTTACAGTCATAAGCATTTTTATCGGACTTGTCCTGGCCTATTAATGAAAATATAAAAGTCTGGTCTAACACAGAAACTTACTTAAATGCATACATTACAAGAAGTTCTTCATGTAGGCTACGAAACTTGAACTTTCTTAATTCTATAACCTTTAACAATATTATTAATTTTATATAAACTAAATATACTAGGTTAATCTATAATCTATAATTACTAAATTATATAATAAATAGGCCAGCCTAATAGGCTAAATAAGCTTTTTCAAAAGCCCAAGCTTTAGCCAGCATAGTTAAATAGACCTTTCAAAAAGCCTAAGCCAAACTTATTTGCCAGATAGGTCAAGCCTATGTGGGCCAAAATTAGACTAGATAGTAGGCCACCAATGGGCCGCTTGACTTATTCCATCCCTAGTCGCCAGTACTAGGTATGCCATAATTATAGAATGTTTAATAATGAAGTTTACAATAATCAACGTACTAACACTGAATAATAATATACTTGATACTCTTGATAATAATAATAATAATAATAATAATAATAAGGGTAATAATGATCATGATAATAATAATAATAAGGGAAAATTACACTAACCTTTTTCGAAGTTTGGATTAATTACAACCGGTACCCTCTTATTTTAAAAGTTACACTCGTTCCCCTTTGAGGGATATCAATGTAATATCAATCATCATCCTTCATGGTTAGGTGTAATGATATTGATAACACAAACCTTAATAAAAACTAGTGCAATTTCTAAAAGAATAGCAATGTTAGATGTTTAATAATGAAGTTAACAATAATCAACGTACTAACACTGCATAATAATATACTGGATATTCTTTATAATAATAATAATAATAATAATAATAATAATAATAATAATAATAATGCTAATGATATTAATAGAGACAATCACACTGACCTTTTTCAAAGTTTGGGCTAATTACATCTGGTATCCCTCTTGTTTCAAAAGTTACACTTACTCCCCTTAGAAGGATATCAATTTAATTTCAATAATCACCCTTCATGGGTATGTGTAATGATATTGATGACATATATCTCAAGGGAAATTATTGTAATTTTTAAAAGAAGGGTGTCAGATGTAATTAAGCCAAACCTCAATAGAAGTTGATATAATTTTCCCTAATAATGATAATAATAATAATAATAAAATAATAACGACACCATCAACAAAAAAAAGACAAGAGACGACAACAACATATAAGTACAACAGGGACAAACGGATATCTTAACAATCAATCATACATATAATAAAATAAAAAATGCAAACCCGAGATGCTTTTCTAATAAGTATGGCTCAGGGGATATAACGCTAGATCTTTTCCACAAAAGATAACAGAGGATTCACTATTAATAACAATCGTTAGTAGCATACAAGTCCGAAAATTCAGGAATACAATTAATAAACGTTACGAGAACAAAGTTGGCAAAGGAAATCATCACGTAAAATTTGAAAAGAAAAGGTAAACAAAAAAAAGAAACAAATCCAAAACGAAAGAGTTAATAAGCTTACACTCTTCAACAAAACTCTCTTCAACAGAATTTCACGTGGGACCCACTAAATCACCTAAGCTTACTCTCTATTCTATAGATCCCACATGAAATTACCAATATAGAAGGAAGTGTTGAAGTGTGTGTATGGGCTAAAGAAGCATTGCTCTGTTTTCAAAGCCCTGACTCAAGTGAATAAAACCTGTGAAACAATATATCCTTAGAAAATATCCGTAAGCTTCATATATAACTTCGATCCCTACGACGGCGCATACCGGCACAACTATCATTACAAAAACGACAAGTTCAAAATTTCAAGTTTCCAAATTAGATCTGAAAAATCTCACCTTCTGAGATTGCGCTTTGTATTTCAGCGCATTTAACTACAACGCTGTGGTCGTTGATACCTTCCTCTTCCTCAATCAGATAATCACCACAGCCGTTCTTGTTGTTTCTCGGCGACGACCCGTGCCTCTCCGGCGTGAGCTTAACGCGCGAAACCAGGAACCATTGCACCAACGAGAACACGATCCCTACAACGGCGCATACCGGCACAACTATCTCCGTCGCGAGCTCCGACAACACAGCCTCTCCCATCCTCGCCGGAACCCTAACGCCGCCGGTGACGTCAAAAGCAGAAACAGCAACCTCGCCGGAGCAGAGCGTGTTAACTTAACTGTGAAGTGAGGTCGAGTGCTGCGAGGAGTGGGAACATTTATATTGAGGGAGAAAATGTTAGGGTACATTCGATGCATAAGCGTTAAGTTGTACCCGAAGTCATGACCGTTGATTGGTTACATTGAGAAACGCATCCATCCAACGGTGGATAAGAAAAGCAATAAAGGTATGGACTAAGGAGTGTTCCGTGTTGAAATAAATAAGGCGCGGATTCGTGGAAGTGGAAGAATATTCTTCTACATGCGCTTGCAATTAGAAAAGTTGGACGTTGATGGTGTCGGTGATGATTTTGATGAAAGAGTGAATGGCGTGTGATTGGTGGTTTCGGTGTAAATGGTAGCACAGGATTGTAATTAGTGATGGTGAGAATTTTTATGGATATGAAGAATGCTAATTAGTAATAAGTATCTTAAAACATCGAAAAAAATAAATTTTGTATGAGGATGTGATGTATTTATTATTTTAAGAAATTATGTATTTAATTTTCTTCTAAAAATTTATTTTTTAAGGATTTTTTAATTAGTGTTTTTAATACACTTGTTAATAAGACTCAATCTTTAATACTACTATTAAATAAAGCTATCAACCGTCAACACTTTCAATTAATTTATAATAATTTTATAAAATAAAAGCTTAAAACAATAATTATAATTAAATATAATATAATTTTAATACCTATAAAATATAAAACTTGAGTAAATCATCATTTTAGTCGCCGGAAGTATGAGTCGCTATCAATTCAGTTCCTGAAAGCAGTTAAATTATGAAAAAGACTCTTAATATTAATTTTATCAATCAAATTAATCCCTCAATGTCAATTTCGTTAGTCAATTTAGTTCCTATCAGGGACTAACTTTACTAAGGAAATTAACATTCAAAGATTTTTTCATAATTTAACTGCTTTCAGGGACTGAATTGACGGTGCCTCACACTTTCAGGAACCAAAATGATGGTTTACTCATAAAACTTTTTATACTTTCAAGTGTAAATATCAATATGTAGTTGATCCGAGTGATAAGGGATACGTACACCTTAAGCAAGTGATCAAGGATTCGAATTCTGACTTTTGTATATAAAAAAAAATATGACTGGGAGGAGAGAATCCAACAGGTTTACTGACAGAGATTAGTCACTCTTAATGATGGTGAATATTTCCTACACTAATCATGATATGTATGACTTTTAAAATAATTAGGATAAGATTCAAATTTATTTTACTCATTTGGCAATTTATGTTTGCACGTATGTGTAAAACTATTTTACACTATCAATCTATAAAAATTAAACTCTTTTTCTTATGAGTAAATCATCATTTTGGTCCCTGAAAGTGTGACCCGCTGTCAATTCAGTCTTTGAAAGCAGTTAAATTACGAAAAGGTCCCTGAATGTTAATTTCCTTAGTAAAATTAGTACTTAACAAGGACTAACTTGACTAACGAAATTAACATTGAGGGACTAATTTGACTGACAAAATTAACAATAAGGGATTTTTTTTATAATTTAACTACTTTCAGGGACTGAATTGACAGCGACTCATACTTTCAAGGATCAAAATGATGATTTACTCTTTTCTTATATTAAGAGGATTTAATTGGTATATACTGTCAATATAAAAAATTTTACACTCACAATCAATCAGAATTTGTCACATAAATTAAAAATTAAACTCTTAAAGTAATTTAAACATTAAAAATTAGAGTTTAATTATTATATACTGTCAGTGTAAAATTTTTTACACTGATAACTAATCAAAAATCATGATGTGTGTGACTTTTGAGATAATTAAAATAAGATTCAAACACATTAACTTATTTAATAATTTTTAATTAATTATCTGTATAAAATATTTTTACACTGATAATATATATCAATTAAATCCTAAAAATTAATGATAAAGAATTTAGGATATATTGTGAAAGTTTTCTTCAGGAACGGTTTTGGTGACGCTGACGTAGCGTGTCTTGAATGGTGTGCAAAGCATCCTGTCCGACAACTATGCACTATCTTTTTCTTTTCCCGCTTATTTTCGAATTAGGTTTTACTCACGAGTTCTAGTGTTACGACTTACAAGAAATATTGCTAAAAGAATTAGAATTAAAAATATTAAATAAAAATATATAATTTTAAGATTTTAGCATATTATTTTTCATTTGATACTTGCATATTTAATTATTTAACGAGTGCGGAAAGTCTAAAGTTGTCAAAAATGAAAGGATCAAAAGTTTTTTTAACTTTCAATTTTGGATTTGTTTTTGTTTTATGTTCATCATTTCACACTTTTGCAATACTTATTAAGGTTAAATGTGTTTTTATCTTATAAAATCGCTAAAATTTGATTTTGATCCATATATAAATTTTATTTATTTTTAGTCCCTATATTTAATAGAGGAAAAAGAATATACAATCCCTTAAATTATAGTCCATTTATAAATAGGCACCTTTAACTATCAATTTTTTCAATTAATCCTTAAACTATAAGAATTTGTGAAATTAATCCTTCCGCTAATGCAAAGTTAAATTATTAACGGTGATTGAATCTAACCACCCATTTTTTTCTAAAATCTCAATTGTTAATTATTTTATTTTGTTATTTTTTAATGTTTTAATTTTATTAAAAAACAGGAAAAAAATCGAAAAAAATAATATTGTTATTTTTGTTCTCTTCTCTGCTCCATTTTCTTCTTGTTCAAAGCTATGAATCTGATCCATTTTTCATGGGGTCATCTTAGATGAACATTCCAGTCTTGCAACATCAAGTTCGGAATAGAAGAATGTGGCATGATAATGGCAAAAGGTTATCGTTAGAGCTCTATCCAGAATTGGGAGATGCAAAATTTAATTTGATATGAGCTTAAGAACCAACATTTCAGAATGGTTTTTGAGAAGTCTATGTAGGAGACAACATATAGTGAAAAATGATAGAAATTTTTCATTCATTTTTTTTCTCCTGTGTCTGGCAGAGCCAAGAGAATGTGAACGTATATAATACCTAGTGGGAAAATGAGCTTCTGAAATTGAGGGTGGATTTCCACGGGTACTTTTTTTTCCTGTTTTTTTTGAAAATAAAACCATTCAAAAACTAAAAAAATAAATATAAAAAATAAAAAATAATCAAAACTTCGAGATAATAGAAGGAACAATTTAAAAAATGAATGGTTAGATTCAATCACCGTTAATTGGTTAACTTTGAGGTAACGGAAGGACCAATTTTTGTAATTTGAGGATCAATTAGATCAATTAGGCAGAATAAGTAGTTGAGGGTGTCTTTTTGTAAATGAGCTATAGTTTAGGGGGATTCTATGCTCTTTTCCCTTTAATAAAAATAGTGTGCTTTTAGTCCCCATTAAGAATTAAAAACATACAATTTTTGTATTTTTTACGGACTAAAAATGAATAAAGTTTTTATAGGGACCAAAATCAAATTTTATCAATTTTATAGGCATCAAAAACATATTTAACCCTAGTTATTATTATATAATAATATATATAAATACTACCCAACTTATTGCAATTTTGTGAAGATTATTATTATTATTTATAATCAAGAAAACAATAATAAGATAAAAAATATGCATTTGTGGTATCTGCTTTATATCTCAAGACTATGTATGGTTTAAAGGAAGGGAAGAGAGAGGAATTTTAAAGGAGGGCAGAGGAAGGGAGGGGAGAGATTTTAATTTGATATTATGTTTGGTTAAGAGGACGGGATGTGAGAATTTTAATGGAGGGGAGAGGAAATAACACTATTCATGTTTGATTCATAAGGAGAGAAAAATGATTTTAAAACAAATTTACTTTTATACCAATTTTGGATTTCAAAAAATATAAGTAAGAATATTTTAGTCAATTTATTCAAAATGTTTTAAACTCCCCTCCATTTCCCTCCACTTCCCTTCAAAAAGTTGAATCAAGCAAGAAAAATTATAAAATCTCTTTCCTCCCTCCTCTCCCCTCAATTTCCCCCAACAAAACACTATGCAACAGAATACTTTGAATGGATAAAATAATAAGTCATAACATTAATAAATGATAATTATATTACAATTTTAAAAATGAAATGAGGTTACTATTATTTTAAATTTTCTATTCGCCTGCCCGTTAATTATTTATAATTCTATAAAAGATTATAATTAATTCATAAAAATTATTGATAGATAATTAAAGGTCTCAATAACCTAATGAGTTCAATTACTGGGAAAAAGAAAATCGTTAAGTTACATTTACAAAGGAAGAGATCCTATTTATATTAGGGAGACTCTTCTAACTTCCTCTAACTGTATCAATAACAGAAAAGAATAACTAACCTAACTAACTTAGGCTAACTAACTAATATTGATCGCTCAAATCCTAGATTCCAAGTTAGCTCTTGAACTCCAATTTACGATGATCAAGAGGTTCACACCTTCCTGCACCCGCACTTGATTGGACCCTAGTGATAATGGAAGGATGAAAGTGAAACAGATTCAACAGAGTATATTAGCAAGAAACGAAAGAAAGTCCCAAACCCACCTCCAGAGGAAAGATACTCCCCCTATTTTATTTTATTTTATTTTTCTCTTTATAGAGATGGTGATGAGTGGGACTTGGTGCCTTATTAATATCAGGGTGACAAGAATATCCAACTGTCGAAAAAATTATTTTTAAAAAGAATAAAACTTTTCTAAAGTGAGATTTTCTCTAAAGTAAACAAGTAAAAGAGTTTTCACCATTAGATGATTTAGTGAATTCAAATCTCTATGCATTTTATCAAATCAAAGATGAAAACTCCTTTACTTGTTCATTTTAAAGAGGATTTCATTTTAAAAAAGTTTTTGCCTTTACAAATATAGATGATATTTCCAACTTGCCTCTGCCTTGCACCCGAATCTGTATGATTGTCAACAACTGTTTTTTGAAATTTTGTACATCGGATGCATTCTTAATTTATATCCATTTTGTTTATAATATGATGGAATGAAAGAAAAATCTTATTACAGATAAATATAAGAACGAAAAGATATCAAGTTTTTTCTCTGAGTTGATTTGCTTTTATGTTCACGAAGGGAGCTTAGATATGTTCTTGGTTTCCCCCTAATTTAGACTTAATTTGTTTTGCGACTTTGTTTTATCTTCATCATCCCTTCTATATGACGCTGGTAGCAACCATTCCACATGTAAACACCCGTCAAAACTATTTATTACTAAACTCGTTTCAATTAAATGTGTTTGTAATATATTTTTAATAGGTATATAAACACATTTAAAAGCTGTAATTTGTTGTCATTCCTCAAAAAAATTATATTTGTTTTTGCATGTTAATTATTTTTACTACTTTTCTATCTATTATCACGATAAAAAGAATTAGTGCTGATGAGCAAGAATCTCATGCATTGTACTAATATTTTAAATTAAAAAAATAAATGAAAAAAAGGAAAAAAAATATTTAAAATTATAAATGATATATACTTAATTAATTAAAATAGAATCTAAAAATAATAAATTTAAATAGAAAATATTTAAATCTAAGAAAAGAAATGCACAATTAATTCTAAAATTAAATTTAAATTTTGAATATTAATAAAATAGAAATAAATACTAAATATGTCATTCTATAATTGGGAATTGCCTAAAAGATTCAACCACTCTTAAAAGAGTATACTCTAATTTAATATATATATATATATGTATATATGTGTGTGTGTGCGCGCGCGCGCGATTTTTTTTTAAAGATTTTTTTCCTAAGAAAAAGAATTAAATGAAAATAAGTTAATGATCAATGAATTTAGTAGTAAACTATTAATTAGTAGATTTAAAAATATATCCTACAAAAGAAAAAACATTAAATGATATGCAGATTTTGATAGAAATAACTATTAATTATTAGATTTGAAAATATATTAAAAATAAAAAATTAGAAAAACCAATCCGTATGTATTAAATTAAATTTCTCATTATGAAACGTGAGTCATTATTTACAATCTTTGTCTTCCTGGATGTTCAAATATTCTTTTTTAAAGCCTTCACAATGAAATGACATTAGTGTGTTCCAGCATATGGTGAGAGAGACTAATGCCTAGACTCTGTAAGAATTTACAGAAACTTTGTGAAAGGAAAACTACACAAAATAAAACCTTCGCAATGCTGATTATCGTGAAATTAGTGCTGGAAGCTGAGTTACAAGCACAACTACTTTTAAGTTCTTTTTCGGATAGATGAGATACTTTGGTGATGTCTTTAAGCAGCTATTGACAACATTAATCCCCGACAACGATGTCAAAAACTTGTTGAGACCACGGCAAGTATACCGGATCGTTGCAAGTAATAAAACGGTGAGAACCGGATTTCGTCCACAGGGATCGATTGTATAATACCAATTCACAAGTTAAACAACTATTTAAATCAACATTTGATATGAAGCGAGCTCAAAACATAAAATAAAACAATTAAAGGTAATTGAAATATTCTTTGGATTTTCTTTTAAACAATTAAACAAACACTTAGAAGGTAAAAATGGAGATAAAGGCGCTAAGGATTTGATTTCACCCAATTATGAATCCGGATTCCTCACAGATAAGGAATCCGATGAATTATCGAAACCCCGATTATCCTAATCTCAATTGGTTTGTTGAAGGTTAAATTCCCTTAACTCATTAAAACCTAACTCCTTAGTGAATCAATTCTATCAAAACTCAATCAATTAGCTAATTCCTTAGGTCTAATTAACAAGGCATGATGATGAAAGCTCTATGGAATCTGTGACACAATCACATCAATCAAGTCATCCATTCCTAGATAAACCCAATTAATGGCAATGATTATAAGAGACAAAATCGACATATCATCATTCCTAACATATACATGAACCCTCAAAACACAAGAATGGTAGTTAAACATTTAAATATTATTAAACAAAATAAACATCACATCAGCAACCAATAGTTCATAAGATAATCAAAGAGTCGGTTAAAATTTCATCATAAAAGGATTCCATCAAAACCCTAACTAAAAAGGGAATTAGGTAGACATGCTAATCCCTAAAATAAAATAAAATAGAAAGAAAGCAAAATAATATAGAGAGAAAATAAAGAGAGAGAACTCCATTAAAAACTACACGGCAGAGCAACCCATTTTGCCTCCCCACCATGTGATGCGGTCCCTTGTCACTCTCCGCATACCTCTATTCTTTTTCTTCCTTAGCGCATCTCCTGGCCCTGTTTCTTTTTTTCTATTCTTTTCCTTACCAATCTTAATTTGGAATGGATTTTCAATTGCCCGGAAGGAAGCTTCCTTCTTCACGTGGGCTTCTTTCTTTTTGTCTTGGGTTTTGCTAAGGATACGCCTATTTTACTAAGAAGATCTCCATAAATAGTATAATTCCTAAAATATCCCATCAAAAGTTTTTTTTTTTTAATTTAGCTCACTCGCAAATATGATATTTACGAGCAATATTTGCGAGTGTATTATTTTGTTTAATTAGTCACTCGCAAATATGATATTTGTGAGGGAGCAAATAATTTCGCTTAGCGAATCTTGTTTCGTTAAACGAATATTTAAAATCCGTCTATGATCACCTAGGACAAATTCGCTTAGCGAAACTATTTTGATTAAGCGAATTTGATTTTCCTTCACTCGCAAATACTTTATTTGCATGTGAAGGAAGAGGAAATTTTCCTTCACTCGCAAATAAGGTATTTGCGAGTGAAGAAAAATTTTCCTTCCCTCGCAAATATCTTATTTACGAGTGTAAAACTTTCCTTCACCCATAAATATCTTATTTGCGAGTGAAGGAAATCAAAAAAAATATTTTGTAATTATCTAATTTGCGAGTGAAGAAGGTATTTGCGAAAACACAAATATTATTTGCGAGATTCCAGAAAAAATTTATAACTCTTTGAATTTGGTAATCTGCGAGGATAATAATGATATAAAAAAAAATTGACTTTTAAAATATTTTTGTTAATAATATTTTGGATATTTTACTGTTTTCGGGTATGTCCTTAATAAAATGCGGTGTCCTTAGCGATCTTCTTTTTTCTTCGTTAACGACCACCCATCCAGTAGCTTCCCCCAGCAATGGTACGTGGTTCTCTTCCTAATCCAATTCAAAATGGGATTGGATTCCCATTTGCCATGGGCTGTCACTTGGAAAAATTATGAGACTGGATTTGCTTTTACATTTCAATCTTTTTGTGAGTTGAATGTACAAATTAATAAATTATTTCCTGTAAAAGTAAACAAGTAAAAATATCATTAAATTAACTCTGAAAACATAGAATTAGATTAAAATATGTTAAATCACTATTAAAAACTCAACTAACTAAACTTAAGGACAAAATTTAATCAATTTGCGCAAGTAGAAGCAAAAATCTACCCAATAAGCCCACACAAATCACATAATCTAAAAGATTATCAGCTATATTTTGAATGAAATACTATTTTTGACATAAGTCAAAGATAATATGTCCAATGAAGAAGTCAGAAGAAAGGCTTAGTAACAGATAATTCCCGAGACCAATTAATAGAAAACAGGGGAAGAAGTAAGAATATATATTGACTCAACAAATCCATAGATAGATCTCATTCCTAATCTGGAAGAAAATTCAGATGTTACCACTAAGGCAAAGAACACAAAAAATTTTGTAAAGCTTGGAACTTTGGAAGAATAAAGACCAGAAAAATCAGAGGAATCAAAACACGACCGAAGATGAAAATACTACAACCCTTATGATAGATGGGGAATTGTTGTTGCTAGGAATCTTATGTATGATATGGCTAGCCTAGTGGAAATATAAAACGTTATTTTTAAGATTTGCAATGAATTTAGGTGGCCCAATAAATCAATAAAGATAAATAAGTAAATCAAACCAGCTCGGTTTATCCAAAATCGCTTGGATAAGATGATTCGCGTCTTTTTCAGCTTAATTAGTGATTTTGCGTTCGAATCCTAGTCATGAGAATGCAGAAACATTAAAACTCTTGAGGAAGAGGTTTGTCACCCCTGTCATTCTACCTTTAATAGGGATGGCAATGGGTATCTTATCTAGTGGGTATCCGTAAAAAATGACCCATGATGGGTAGGATAATTACCAACACAATGGATACAGGGGCGGGGATGGATAATTACCCGCAACATTTAATGGGTATGGGTGCGGGTGCGGGTACCTTAGTATCCACCTCGTCCCATCACGCATATATATATATATATATATATATATATATATATATATATATATATATATATATTAAACTTGGGTTACCTTTCGTGATCCTGGAACTAATTCCTCAATATGAAGGATGTTTTTCATTCGAACCTATTATATGTAAAATAGATACTATTGCCTTATTATTAGACCAGTGAACTTGTTTCTTTTATAATTGGACCAATTGCCTAGACAATGTTGGAGCGGCTGATGGCCGAAAACTATGCTAATTCATAGGTTTGTTGTGCTGTGAAATTATGTGGTTTCAATTTTAGAAATTTACTGCGCGGATGAAATATATATATATATATATATATATATATATATATATATATATATATATATATATATATATATATATATATATATTATATTAAATTAAATTAAAACAATTGATTAAATTGAAATGAAAGTTAGCTTATTATTTTCCTATTATTCCTGAGTTCCTGGCGCCGTTCAGTTATTCATCACTTGAGTTCCTATCCTTCATGACTTTCTATTCTTTCTGGTCCTATAGTTCTTTTTTGTTATATATTATTATGATATTTGTTTGAGAAGATACTAGAATAATATGTCTTGTTATATACTATCATAATATTTTAGACTTTAATAATGTTTTTATTTATTTATTTATTTATTATTTAATTAAAATGCAGGTATGAATACTTAGATATCTAGCGGATAAGGATATTGATACTTCAGTTGCTATCCATGTGGATATGGATCCGGATATTAGTATTTTTTTAAAACGCGGATATGAGAACAGGTATTATAGTATCCTATTCGTACTCTATCCATTCTCCTCCCTAACCCTTAACGAAGAAAAAGTAAAGTCTAAGATGAAATGAAATAAAATAGGTGTGACCTTGTAAACCAAAAAAACATAAATAGACGTAGCCTTATGCTATTTCGTTTTATCTTAATTTTTAAATATAAAACAATGATATCCAAGCTTATTCTACTCAATTTCATCTAATGCCACCAATCAAAACATAAATTTAAATAAAAGCTCACTTTATAATTTTTAATAATTCAAATAATTAGTAAAAGACGTGATAGATGATGTTCACCTACGAGTAAATAATATTGTTATTTGAACATTTGAAATCTGCTATCTGGAGATATCTGATTAATGACGTTTCAAATTATGATTAATGATGCATTGAATTTAATTAATGGGTACATGTGTAATAGATGAGTAACTAGTTAATTGTCAACTTGATTAATGATATACAAAATCTTGATTAATGAAACTCAATAAATAGTTCATAAGTTACCTACTTTAATATATTCATTAATCAAATTCAATATATCATTAATGATAATTTTAAACGTTATTAATTAGATATCGTCAAGTGTGTGAAATTTCAAATACTCAAATAACATTATTGCAAATCAAAAGAGGCCAGTAGCTTTTATACAAAAAAAAAATAATAGGAATAATAATAAATGAGTAAATATTAAATTTGGTTCTTGAAATTCTAGGATCGTATTAATTTGATTCCCACATTATCAACATTCCAAAATGATTCCTAGAATTGCAGAAAGTTAATCAGATTTGTCCCTCCGTTGATAATTGCATGGAGTATAATAACATAAAGTTGGTAATGTCAGGAATACATTTAAAACTAAGTGAATAATGTCAGGGATGAATTTGCTATATTTTATAATTTCAAGAATCATTTTAATATATTAATAACATGAGAAACTAAGTTGATACGATCCTATAAATTTAAAAATCAAATTGAATATTTAAATAAATGAATAGAAAGAGGGGGAAACGCGTACTCCGTGAGATCGACGAGAACGGCGTGTGAGCACTGTGAATGGTCAAAGGCTTAAAAGTCAACACCCTTAACGATGGATAAGTTTTTCAATGGCTTTTTATAAAGGTGAAGAGATATATTAAGACAGCTCACGAGGTAGTTGTTTATCGTCCACCAACATCTACGGAACCGTAAGGCCAATCAATCCACTCCCCCACAAAATATCATCCTTCAGATTTTGATTGGATCCTTCTACTGAAATTTCAACATTGAAATTTGAAAGGAAAAAGTTAAATTGAAAAACTAAACCATTTTTTTTATTTGCTCTTTTTTATTTATTTTCCAATCCAAACTAACCAAGTGCTGCTGCTGCTATGTCATAACAACTACAAATATTACTTTTTCTTTTCACGAGAAATACAAATATTACTTATAACATATTAGAAAGTAAATAGAAATGTACCCAAAAAAAAAAAAAGTAAATAGGATTTTTTTATATGAAAAAGAAGTAGGATTTTTAATATGTATTAATATTAAGTTATATGCTCAATTTCTAAAATTACTCCCTTCCTACGAACAAAATAATAATAATTGATGCAATTAATTAATTAAATTTAAAACCTTGTCCCTCCAAAAACAAAAATAAAGCTAGGTTTTAAATGATCTATATTTTCTCCATTTACTTTCACCTAAATAGTAGATAAGATGATATATATGATTCTCATGAAACCAATATGCGGTTGGTCTGAGTGGTAAGTGACTCAGGTATCTTAAGCAAATGGTCAGAGGTTCGAATCCTAACTTTTATGTATGGAAAAAACCTGGTTGGGAGGGGAGAACCCACCTTGTATGTCCAACAGGTTTCCCGATGGAGATTAGTCACTGCTAATGGTGGTGGATATTTCATACCTATGTCATAATTATCAAAAAAAATATATATATGATTCTCATGAATGCTACAAAAAACAATTTAGATTATATATATATATATATATATATATATATATATATATTTTTAATTTTAATAGATCTTTATACTGTCATCTATAGATAAACTGATGTAATTATTATAATAATTATTTCAAAAGTTATGTATATAATAATATATAATTGATTGATAATATAAAATTTTAAGTTAACAATTTATCATATTTATAAAACCCATCAATGAACCAATAACTCAATTTAGTTAAAAAAAAAAATTAGGAACTCAATTTACACCCCTTCATTGAAAAAAATGGTGATCGTCCTCATATAAATTTTTTATTGTGTGTATTAAGGTATCTCCCCGTCAATAGTCGGAGATTATTTTTTTTTTGAGACGTAAAGATCATCAAAGTGAGTTTTGCTTAAACTTTAATTGACTAATTCTGTACAAGAATGAGCTTGGATAAACTCTTCATGGACATTCCAAAAGAATTATAAACTCCCAAATAAATTATTCATATTATCTGCTAAGACCTAAGTATATTCCATGTGAGAGAAGCAAAATGGAGAAATGAGCTAATCTTATCATATATAAAACTTGAGTGGTCCTCTTGAATTAGCTCCATTGATTTAGTTGCATGACATGAGTTATTAGTGCACAAGTTCAAACTCCCGCAATGCGTTTCTCCTTTTTGCATTTGGCCTTTGGAAGACCGGTTCTTCCCCAACTTTTCACCTGTTCCTTTTTCTTTTGGTATGAGAAAAATCGGTTTATTGCAAACCAACTTCTCAATACTGTTAGAAGTAGGTTTGTAAAAAAAAAAAAATGTTATATATATATATATAAATATCAGTTAAAAAGACCGATTTTGTTCAATACCATTATTTTTTTTATATTTTTTTCCCTTATTGTTTGCTGACTAAAACAATTTACAAATATTTATGATAGAATCATTATTAGTAACCAAATAAAGTCTAAAAACTCACGGATAACTACAGCAACTCCCACGATAAGATAGGAATTTGAATTAGTATAAGATTGGATATAATATTATAATAATATATGGATAAACTTTGTTGAGGTTGCTGAGTGATCATCCAATTCGATAAAAAAAAGGATTACCATCGGCATTTCCGAGGAAACGGCATTACCTGTGATAAATATACCAACAAATAACGATTCAACCCAACACAGCAATAACAACTTCGTCTCAACCAAAATAACAAGAAGAAGAAGATACACAAATAAACATGGCTAAAGAGGATGTCTTCATTGGTGCAATTGATCAAGGAACCAGTAGCAGCAGGTTCATCATCTATGACAGCTCAGCTAAATCCATTGGATCTCACCAGGTCGAGTTCACTCAGTTCTACCCAAATGCTGGGTAAGTGTCCCTTTGTTTTATCTTTAAAGTTTGATTCTTTTTTGGAAAATATTTGTGGGTTTTTGATTTCGTGTTGATCTGTGATTTGTGGTAGATGGGTGGAACATGATCCGATGGAGATATTGGAAAGCGTGAAGGTATGTGTTGCTAAGGCTGTGGATAAGGCTACTGCTGATGGATTCAACGTGGATAAAGGATTGAAGGCTATTGGTCTCACCAATCAGAGAGAGACCACTCTTGTTTGGAGCAAATCCACTGGTGCTCCTCTTTACAACGCCATTGTTTGGATGGATGCTCGAACCACTTCTATTTGCAGGTTTCTGAATCCTTACTAACTAAGAAACAATTCATTTCATTTTCATTTTCATATATAAATAAACCAATATATATATATATATATATATATATATATATATATATATATATATATATATATATAATGGTATGGGGGCATATTGAGCCACGTGGTTACATGAATATTCAAAATTAAAAGTTAGTCAATGATCGCCTGTTGATTATAAAAAGTCACATGACTTATTACTAGTTTGGTTGAGATTAAATCCACCGTAAACGCTGAAAAAAATGAGTCCGGAGGCAATATTTTTCAAAAACTACATACGCGAAACTTTTGGCCAACATGATTTTGAATGGAAATTTGCCATTTTATAATCTTAAACAAGAGAGACTTAATGTTCTTGACTATTCATGCATGATCCAACGGTTAAGATTTAAGGCTAAATTATATTTTACCCTCCTATGGTTGGCTAAAAAACAATTTTTGATGATATAACACAAGGGAGCAAAATGTTTTTTGAGACAAACTAGAGGGAGGTGAAGTGTAATTTATCCAAGATTTAATCCTCTTACCTCTCACATTAACACATTCATCTCACCTGATACACATCTTGTACTATTAGTTTAAGAATTCAAAATTCATTTACAAATCATTTTTTTATGTAAATATTTCATGATTTGTAAATCTTAACACTCTTGACAGCATTTGAAGGTCATTTGAATCAAAACTAGTTATTTTCAATTGATAGGCACCTGTTTGTTTGTTAGATATTCTGATTGTTTCAATGGACCTAAACTACGCATATCTATCCATGTCTGAAGTTGAATGTCACTTTTCATTCCTTTATGCCATTGTATTGTCATAAATGTCATTGGATTTTTATTGAAACAGGAGATTGGAAGAGGAGTTATCTGGCGGTAGAAGCCATTTTGTGGAGAGTTGTGGTTTACCTGTAAGCACATATTTTAGTGCTGTGAAACTGCTGTGGTTGATGGAAAATGTGGATGCTGTAAAGGAGGCTATAAACAAAAAGGATGCCCTGTTTGGAACTATAGACACTTGGTTGATATGGCATTTAAGTGGTGGTGTGAAGGGAGGATTGCATGTTACTGATGTTTCAAATGCATCCCGTACAATGCTGATGAATCTGAAGACCCTTGACTGGGATGAATCTACCTTAAAGACCCTTGGAATTCCTGATGAAATTTTGCCTAAAATTGTAAGCAATGCTGAAGTTATAGGAAACATTGGTGCTGGATGGCCAATTGCTGGTGTCCCTATATCAGGATGTTTAGGGGATCAACATGCAGCAATGCTAGGACAAGCATGTGGTAAAGGGGAGGCTAAAAGCACTTATGGCACAGGTGCTTTCATACTACTAAATACCGGTGAAGAGATAGTTCAGTCGAAGCATGGTCTTCTAACAACTGTAGCCTTCAAGCTTGGCCGGGAAGCTCCAACCAGTTATGCACTTGAAGGATCAGTTGCTATTGCTGGAGCTGCAGTGCAGTGGCTTAGAGACAGTGTTGGGATGATTTCTTCCTCTAAGGAGATAGAGGAGCTGGCATCACAGGTTGAATCCGTGGGTGGGGTTTACTTTGTTCCTGCTTTTAATGGATTGTTTGCACCATGGTGGCGCGACGATGCTCGTGGGGTTTGTATTGGAATAACCAGGTTTACAACAAAGGCTCACATTGCTCGAGCTGTGCTTGAGAGCATGGCTTTCCAAGTGAAAGATGTCTTGGATTCAATGCACAAAGACTCTGGGAGCGATCAATCCAAAAAAGATGACTTTTTGCTCAGAGTGGATGGCGGGGCAACCATTAACAACCTATTGATGCAGATTCAGGTTTGGACTAATTGCAATTTTTTCTATTCTGAGATTCTCTCTTCTGTATATCTGCATTTTTTTTGTGTGGGGGTTAATTGTCTTGTTCTAATTGTTTTTGCCCCAACATTGTGAGTGTAGTTTGGGACCAAGTAGACTTTAGTGGTATGTATCATTGCTTAATTCAAATGTGGAAAGATGTTATGTTTCAAAAAGTTTTGTTACTTTTCACATGACTCAAAGTGATGACTTTTTTTGTTAATAATAATAATAATAATGTTCTACAGGCAGATTTGATAGGAGGTCCAGTGATTAGACCTGCTGACATAGAGACAACAGCACGTGGAGCAGCCTTTGCTGCTGGATTAGCTGTTGGGGTTTGGAAAGAAGATTATATTTTCGATTCTAGGGACAAGATGAAGAATGCTGCTGTTTTCCGTCCAATTATGGCGGAGGAAGTGAGGACAAAGAAAGTGGAATCTTGGTGCAAAGCTGTTTCTAGAACTTTTGACTTAGCCGATCTTACACTTTGAAAGTCTTTTCACAGTCTGTCAATTGATTTTATTTTTTTTGTAATGTTCTCCATTTCTGGTTACACCATTGTATCTTTTTCTAGTGACAATGGTTAGCCTTAGTGACTAAAATGAAGTGAATAATTCGTTAATATATGTTATCTATCAAATAAATTTGACATTTTGTTTCTATGTTGTTCCTTTTTTTTCCTTGTATTTGGAGAAGAAAAAAAGAATTACATGAGTGGGAGCTTTGAGTCATACTATTGAGTGTGTGGGTATTATTTTTGTAGTCCCATCCATATCTATTGCACACAGATCTCTACCAGATGCAACAGCTTATACGAGAGGGTTTTGTGTGACAGTATTGTATAATGCAATCATTACTCGATAAATGATTCAAGTCAATGTAGAAAATAGATGAAATTTGAGGGAAGGCCTGGTTTCCATGTTGCTATTTATTTGAACATTTGAAATCCGACGCCTGATGACGACGTTCAAAATCATGATTAATGACGTGTTAGACTTGGTTAATGGGTATACCAAGATGGGTAACTCATTAACCAAGTTGTCGGTTAACAAATTATCCATATATTACACGTGGACCCATTAACCAAGTTCAACACACAATTAACTACGATTTTAAACGTCATTAATTTAATCAGGTGTCTCCAGGTGTCGGAATTAGATGTTCCAATAACATTATTAATGGCATTATGACATGATTTACCCAGACTCGGTGCCCCATAAAATCAACAACCTAACAGTATTTGTTACCTAAACATATATATTGATCAGTGTGTCAGAATGTTGCTGTTAAAGTGGAAAATGTACTTAATAACTTATGCTCATTTGATACCTATTTATATTATATAGGAGAAATCATAAGACACTGACTGAATGGCAGAAAGTCTAGTTTTATTCGCAGAAAGTACATGTGCAGTGCTATAACAAAGTGATCAGGTGCTTTCTACTGCTTATACAAGAAGCACCAATGATATCTATAGTACAATGCATCAGCAACCATAATATTCTCTAGTACGATGCATCTTTCAGAAGCCAATGAAAGCATGTATGAATACATCTATCAATGAAACGAAACCATAAAGCTTTCCAATAAGGGTTTATGCAAAAGACTGTTACTAGTGTCAACAATGCCATGATATAAGATGCACAAAAGCTCCAATAGAATGACACCATTTCTATTGCAGTACCATCATCTTCATGTTTGACACTTGGGGTTGATGGTACTTCAGTGCCTATGTTCTTGTCATTTACAAGTGCCCAACGAAGGTCAGGATTGCCTATATAGCTGCTTTCATCAAATGTTGTAAACTGTCCCTTACTAGGTGCTGAACCAGATAGATGATTATATGATACATTGAATATAGCCAAAGAGTGCAGTTCATCTAATTGAGAAGGGATTTCACCACTGAGGTTGTTATATGAAAGGTCTAAGCTCTCCACATTTACTAACTTCGAAAGACTTGCAGGGATGGAACCGCTGAAGTAGTTTCTTGACAAGTTCAAGGCACGGATTCCAATTAGATCTCCTATTTGCTCTGGGATCTTCCCAGAAAACTGGTTGTATGACAAGTCTAATCCAGACATGTAGTCAAGAATGCTTCCTTCATAAGAAAATGATCTACTTTTTGTTGTAAACTCCACCACTTCATGCCCTCCTGACTCAGATGTTATGTAAGAAGGATCTTGTTGAGGAAATTGGCCCAAATCAAACTGAGCATAGTTATATATATCAGCAGAACGTGCAGGAAAGCCTAAACAAATTGGTATGGTCATAAATGTTTTACCCCTATTATGTAAAGTAACTTCTTTCTGCCCAAAAGACACATTACTTAAGCATAGAGGTATGGAACCTGTGAAGCTATTATGTGAAAGGTCTACAACACTGAGTTCCTGAAGTAGGCATAATTGCTGAAGAAGGTGACCTTCAAAATGATTCGCCGCCAACAATAGGACTTTCAAATGGTGAAGCTTGTATATCCAATTTGGAATATTTCAAGATAACTGGTTATCCCTCAAATCAAGTGTCACTAAGTTGGACCTTCTGGAAAATGCTTCTGGTATTGAACCAACTAGCTTATTTCGTTGCAGATGAATGGACTTCAAACTTGGCTTACTTAAGCAAGAAGGAATGTACCCTGATAGTTTATTCTGAGAGAGGTTTATGAATTCCAGGTTTAGTTTGCACAAGTCATGTGGAATCTCTCCTTCAAAGTTATTCTCAGATGTGCTCAGCATATAGAGCTGTTGAAGATAACCAAGCCAACTGGGAAGGGCACCTGAAAACTGGTTGCCAGAGATATCTAAACCAAGTAACTGAGTGCTACTTAGAAGACCATCTTGCATTGTTCCACTGAAGTAGTTATTATCTAAAGTTAGTACCCTCATAGAAGTCAGGTTCCAATAACTAGGAAATAATTGGCCATGAAAACTGTTATTTGATAATCTAAAAACCACCAAAGATGTGCAATTTGAGAACAACTGTCTTGGAACTTCACCAGAAAAATTGTTGTTGGCCAAATCCAGTATCATCAAGCGCGACATACCCCCAAATGAAGAAGGAATACTACCATGAAATGCATTGCTTGACATATCTTGAGACTCCACATTTGGAAGGGAAAAAGCAATGTCTTGTGGAAGCTCACCTCCAATTGTGTTGCTTGATATGTGCAATCTATGTAACTGGTGCATGCATTTATTTGAATCAGTTGGCAGTTCAAAAGATCCTGTGAATGAGTTATCATTCAAAACCACCACTTCTAATTGTGAATTATTGTGTAACAACCAGTTAGGGAACATTCCAACTAACTGATTATGTGAGAGATCAATGTTTATTAAGTCATGTTGGTAGAAAAGAAAGCTGGGAATAGTACTCTTGTGTGCTTTTCCAATACAATTGGGCATGTGGAGGATCTTTAACTGAAATGAAGGAAACCAGGAAGGGTTCTCTGTCTCAACTTGGAACCTATTGCCATGCATTGCTAGTGTTAGTATCTCAAGTTTTGAATGATTAGCCAAGGAGCTCAACAGGAATAAGCCTCCAAAGTAGTTTCCAGTAAGAGAAAGGTACTCAAGGGATGTAAGGCTAGCAAAGATGGAAGATGATATGTTTCCACTTAGCTGATTACTTGAGAAATCTAGAGCTTGAAGAGAAGTCAAGTTTCCAATGCAGGGAGGTATGCTGCCTCTTAATTTATTTCCACTGAGATCTAGCATACGGAGGTTCTTCAAAGCAAATAGCCCTATAATAAAAATTAAATAAATAAAGGAGCAAATATGGCAATAAGTATAAAAATGTATCTCTATTCATGATCACAGGAAAATACAGAATTTTTTTAGACCAAAAAGTTGCCAGTCCCCTCCTAAAAGTTGGAATTTCTTCCTTAGCTTTTCCTCTCTTTTTTTTAAAAAATTTAATTTTC
Source organism: Ammopiptanthus mongolicus (assembly GCA_039655645.1). Classification (NCBI taxonomy): domain Eukaryota; kingdom Viridiplantae; phylum Streptophyta; class Magnoliopsida; order Fabales; family Fabaceae; genus Ammopiptanthus; species Ammopiptanthus mongolicus. The sequence continues at coordinate 68,424,065 of CM077351.1, read as the reverse complement.
ATAGCAAAACCAGGAGTACTCATTCATTCCTGTACAAAGGGTGTCTTAATCAGTTATCGCTAACAAATATAATGAAATTCAGGTGGTAAAAAATGGAGACAAAACTCTTTCAACCAGAGTGCCTTTTTATACATAATGTCATAATCACTAGTTAATTATTAGGTTTAATTAATGCATCAGGAAAATCAAGGCACACTAAAAACTATTAGTATGAAACCATGAATAACTGTTACATAAGTAACTTTGCTTTTTATTGCTGAATTTTCTGACCTTCATTTGGCAGTGTTCCATTGAGGGTATCTTCGCAACATCAGTACTTCTAAGTTTCTCAGACCAGACAAATCTATACCAAATTTCAAGTGACACATAATAAATATAAAGAAACCACTTGATATTTCATTAATTAAAAGGTGCATGATAGCATAATTGACAGTAGTTTTTACGTTTGTCAGATAGATGCCCTTCCATTGTGTTGTAGTGAAGGTAGAGAGTCCTCAGAGCTGGAAGAGCAGCCAAAGACCTTAATATTTTCTTGTCCAAGTAGTTAGCACTCAAATCTACAGTCTTTAGCTTCCTCAGCTTTGACAGATACTTGGAATCTAACAATAGAACAAAGAAGAAGTTTAATTTTGATACATGTCATACATGTCGGTATAAGTTTTTTACACGGTTAATCAATCACAATTCATCCCATATATGTATGACTTTTTGAGATAATTATGATAAGAATCAAACATTCTTAATGATGTGTCAATTTATGATTGGTTAACCATGTAAAAAATCTATGCACTGACGGTTCATATTAATTAAATCAATAAAGAAATTTCTCCCAATAGAGAAGAGATAATTGTCACTTACCAACTTATCAATCACTTACATAGTGTTTGGTTGGGGAGGGAAGGGGAATGAAAGGAAGCAAAATCCCTCGTAACTCAATTTTGGCTCCCCTCCAATATTGGGGATTTGGAAGATAGGAGAGGGGGATTAAAATATTTTGAATGCATTGACTAAAATATTTTTACTTATGTATTTTGAAATCCAAAATTATAAGAATATAAAAGTAAACTAGTTTTAAAATCTTCATTCTCCCATGTGAACCAAACATGAATAATGTTATTTCCCCTCTCCTCCCTTAAAATCTCTCTCCTCCTCTTAGTCAAACATAATATCTAATTAAAATCTCTTCTCTCTCATCCCTCCCCTCCTTTGAACCAAGCATAACCTTATTAAAAGATCTATTGAAAAAAAATCTTGCTACTAACAGAAGCAATTACTACCTTGCATTCTCAAGGGGACACGTAATCCATTATTACTTAAATCCAACATCTCCAAGTTCTTCAAAACCGATAATTCTGTATGGAACATAAAAAGTGAGCATTATAAAGCAATTGAAGATTCTACAATATTGTAAACAAAAAATAATTGAAGAAACAAAAAATTTAAATACCTTTAATATGCAACGGTCCTTCCAACTGATTTCCAGCTAGAAATAAATTTTTAAGGGAGATGAGTGGACTCAAGGACTGTATGATACTAGTATCAAACTCGTTTATGCTGATATCTAAGGTCTTCAATCTTTTCAACATTGACAAACTTTTGGACTCTAAAACAATACAATTTGTGGAAAATCAGTAGGACTAAACTTGTATACAAATAAATGATCAGCACTGATTAAGTTAGAAGTAAATTTCATGATGAGGAGAATTTAACAGGATATATCTTTGTATGAACCTGCCAAAATTAGGGAGCCATCGAGTCCATTATTACTAAGATTCAACATCTCCAAGTTTCTGAAAACCGACAATTCAGTGGCAAAAAATAATAAAAGTATGTTATAAATTATATTATTATGAAGATAAATATAAATCAATTAGCCATGCCTTGGACAGGAAGGGATCCTTCTAGCCTATTGACTGCAAGGTTTAGATTCTTGAGGGAGTAGAGTGAAGCCAATGATCTTATGGTGCTTTCATTGAGGTTGCTGTTGCTAAGATCTAATGTCTCCAGCATCTTCAATCTTGGAAAGTGGTCCGAACCTACAACATATTGAATAGAAATTTGCAGTCCTCTTTCTTTGTCTCATTTTTTCTGTCTCTCTCGAATCATATTTTGACATGTCAATTAAAATCTCATATCATATATTTCGTCACCCACAAAAATCTAATGTTGAGTGGAGAGACAGAAAAATGGGACAACAAATTTCTATTTGCCATCATTATAGTACTAATATACATGTTATTATTGGTGCATGACAAATTAGTAGGGAAAGAAAAATATTGTGAAAATTAGTTAATAATAAGGAGGTGAGTATTTTTTACCTTCATTCTGATTCCAACCATCCAATCCATTGGAGGATAAGTTAAAAAGCTTTAGGTTCTTGAAAGGTTGAAAGAGAGTAATATTCAGAAGGCAGACTGTGTTACCCTGCAAGGATGCATGCATTGTCATAGTTGAATTAAGAGAGAGTTCAGTCACGTGACCTTTGAAGGAGTCGCACGTGACTCTCCCATTGGCAACACTGGCTCTCTCGATCCTCAACCCAAGAAGGAAGAAGATAATCTGCATTCCCTCCATTGGAGTCAAGGAAGGCCTTGAATGCTAGCAGACACTTCCTTTCTTCTTCCAAGCACCCTTTTGTCTCATTAATCAGAACCAATAACAATAGAGCCAAGAACAAGTACTTCAAATATAAACCCATCGTGTAGTTATAATTTAGTTTCAAAGCTAGCCATGAATATATACATTCATTAGTGGCAAAAAGTTTAACTCAACTAATGGATGTTAGTCCAAGTGAAAGGGTTTCTTAAGAATATGGTCTTGGGTTCGATCTTTAGATTCATGTACATAAAAAAATCACTATTAGAAGATGTTCTCGCTTAGATGCTGACAATATCCTAAGAGATTAGTCTCTCGCCTATGAGATGGAAGGAGATACTCTTCAAAGAAAAAAAAACTTAGCTAAGAAATTAGTCTCTCACCTATAGCATTTCATAGCCAAAATGACTAATTCAGTCAGTGGGTTGTTCACTTTGGGGGTTTTCAATTTAAAACTTTTTGACCCTTAAATAAGTCAACCTCAATTAAGTTACACTTTTTCACAGACTAATGGAACTAGTCTTGCCTATATAGATTAATGGCACTAGCAAAGAGTTTATTTGTGTCAAAAATGGATAAAACTCATCCAAAAATGAGGTTGAATGTACGGTGAGAAAGTAACAACATATTCATTCTTGATTAATTAAAGTGAATTAAGATGTGAATATACTTTAACTGATCAGGGGTATATACACTTTTACCTACTTATTTTATACTCTTAGAGCAATATTCTCCGTAAAAAATTGGTAAGTCTGTTTTTCTCTAAATACATCATTAATGATGACATTCTCCATTATGTCTACTATTACAAAGTGGATTATAATATGCCTGTCTTTATCCGTTTCATTTCTTCCCACTGTTGAATGTTGATGACAAAAGCCAAAAGAAGGGTTAAAATGGGTGGACTACTTTGACTTGGAAAATTTCACCTATTGTAATAATTTATAAACAACACGGTCATCTAAAAAGACAAAGAGTAGTGGTAACTTACAGATGAGTTTTCTTTAATCACAAATAACTTTGTGAAGACTTGACAAAAAGAAAGAGAAGGCTTCGAAAACTTGGGTGAATTCTAAGGTGAAGTAGGCAAGTTAGTGGCACACTGAGTATACCCCGAAATTGACCTATGATTGTCAGTTGAGCAGGTAATTAAATTTCTTCTATTTGCAATAAGGGGTTCGTCATCAAGAAATAAAATATTATAAAGCATAAAATGGGTTTTCTTGCTCCCTCAGTCTCCTTTCATGGTCGAATTCGGTCAAATTGATTGTGAGTTAAGGAGACGTCTTAATAACGTTAGCGTTTGTAGCGTTAAGGAGGGGAAAACATGGATTTCACAAAACCACCTTCGTTTTGATTTCTTACTGTAATGACATCGACAGATTGGAGAAATCATGTGCCACTAACAAATTGAAAAAACACAGGAACAATGCAAAACCTCCACTTCAATAACAAAGGTGCAGACAATTCAGGCATTGTAACGAATTACAATATTGATAAACTTAAATGCTTCTACCACTACCAAACTACATCAGTCAATTGTCAAATACATGGTGAATTTATTGCATCAAAATAAACAACAAACCATATATAAAACATGAATAATGTGCATGTCGTTGCCCTGAATGTTTAAACCAAACAAAGGTCTTCATATTTGAATAAATTGGTTTCAATCACATGTTTCAATCTATCAATAGACCTTCCATAAAAACTGGGAATCTTCTCCGCCTCAACTCGCAAACCTAAACATTTTTAGCCATACCTGAATCCGACATTTAGGGATGGCAAAGTGGGTCAACCCGTCCCGCCCTGCCATTAACCCACTTTAAACGGGGCGGGGCAACTCGTTTTATTCATGTGGGTTGAACCCCCAAACCCACCCCGCCTAATGGCGGGTTGGGTTAGCAGGTTGACCCGCCAAACACATGAAACCTTAAATTGGGTTGGAGGTTGGCGGATTGACGGGTTGACCCGCTATAAAAATAAAAAAATTAAAACAACAATCATATAACATTTCTTTTATTGGGCAATCTTCATAGCCTTTATTAAATTATTATTAAAAAATTGGAATAATCTTATCTTATAGCATACAATTCGTGTTATAAAAGTAAAGATATTATATTTTTTAGTATGATATAATTCCAAGTAACAATTAAATTAAATTAAATAATATAAAATAAGTAATAAATTAATATAAAACAAATTATTTTTTAATATGGCTGGTTGGACTGCCAACCCGTCACCGACCCGTTTTTGGGTGGGTTAAGCGGGACAGGTCAAAGTGGGTTAGTGGGTTGAGAACCCCAACCCACCTAGCCAAATTTTGGCGGGTTGACCCGCGGGTCACAACCCACTTTACCACCCCTATCGACATTGCATATCCATTTTCAAATCAGAGTAAAACACAAAGAGGGGCATGCGACTAGAACCACAAAGGGGGGATAGGAGCAAAACCACATTTCGAATGTTAGATAGAACACAAAGACATCTAATAGCTTTCAACCGCAATGTATGCTACAAGAATGAATCTTCATGTGGTAATCCTCCAAGCCGTAGAGTGACGATGAGGTGGTCTTGACGACAGGTTACTCCTTCCAGTAGCAATCGACATTTCAGTGAGATGATAATGAAAATAACATCGACGCAACCGTTGGGGATAGCCTAGACTCATCGACCCCGGAACCCTCTCCAACTCCTCCATATGTCGACAGATCTTCTACGACGGAATAGTCTTTCACAATCGAGTTGGAAGAACCACCGACCTGAACCACTGAGTCGCCGTTTCAAGAAAGGATAAAAAAAATAATTTTATTTTGTTGAAAACTCCCTTAAACCAAAACGGTTGCAGGTCACTCATCCTGACCGTTCAATATAATACTATTATATCTAACAGTAAAATTAAGTTCTTCACCGATGTGCCACTAACTTGCCTACTTCACCTTAGAATTCACCGAAAACTTGAGGGGGAAAATGTGATAGAGTTAAATTCTTAACATCAAGCAGCTCACATATTAAATGAGAATGTCTAAATTGTTAATGAATGTATAAATGACCCAAGTTAACAATTTAGGGAAAAAATGTAAATAATTGATTTTTTTTAATCCAAAATAAAATTTTTTTTAAACAAAAAGGTATGGAGCCTCGTTAAAACCTTCTGATGCAAAACCCACCTTAGGGAAAAAACACCAAGAAGGAAAAAGAGTACTCCACCTTAAATATTATTAAAAAATAAGAAAAAGAATACAAATAAAAGAAGGGGGGACATCTACCAAAACCCTTGCAACGTTACTTAAATCTATAATAGGGAAAACCTATCCTATTACGGAAAAAATCCTCACCAATAAATCTAGAAATTGTATCCCACCAATGAAAGCCAACAATATTTAAACTAAAAGAGGCAATTTTATCCGCACACGAATTGCCTTCACGAAAAATATGAGAGGAATAGAATCTCATACGTTTAATTAGATCAAGACAATTTAACCATCTATTTCTCAATTGCCAAGGAACTATGGAAGGGGACTTCAAAGCAAGAATCACCAGTTGAGAATCACACTCCAACCACAAATTATGCCAACCCTTTGAAAAAGCAATTTCAATAGCTTCCATTGCCCCAATTAATTCAGCATGAAGAGCAAAAGTAATGCCAAGATTAATACCAAAACAACCAAGAGCTGCACCACTTTTATCTCTAAAGATACCTCCACATGAAGCAAAGCCAGGTGCTCCTTTAGCTGCACCATCAGTGTTACATTTAATCCAATTACAAGGAGGAGTAACCCAAGAAACTTCTTTAATAACCGGTGCTAAACAAGGTTTAACAACAATGTTGAAAGCCTTCAATATCAGAAATTCGTGCATAGAAGCAGAGGCAACACCTGAGCTGAAATTACCAGAAAGAGACACACTAGCAGTGATCATATTTTTAGCACTATGAAACTGAATTTTTTTGTTGTCAAACCTTAGTTTATTTCGGCAAAACCAGATGCAACTGCAGACATTTATGATAGCTGATAAAATGACATCCTTGGCTTGAGAAGACCATCTTCGGTTACAAATAGAAAGGATGAAAATCAAAGATGAGTGATCAAGCTGCTGTCCCAAAATATCACCAAGCCAGGACCAGAAAAGCTGAGCAAAGTAACAATCAAAAAATAAGTGCTGAGTAGATTCAGCAGCCTTCTCACATAAGTTACACATTGATACAGTGATGCAACCTCTACTCCACAAGTTTTCATCAGTTGCTAACTTATTGTGCAAAATTCTCCAGACCAGCAAAGATTTCGAGGGAGGAATCACTGAATTCCATATCAATTTTGCCCAATGAATTGTCTGACCGAGGGGTTTAAAGAACATATAACATCTTTAAATAATAAAACACCTGATGCTGAAAGCTGCCAAAGCAGCTGATCTGAAATTGGAGATAAAGGAATGGTAATTCTTTGAATCTTAGAAACAATTTGAGGATACTGCTGCAATAGATTGCTAGGAAAGAACCAGTGTCCATTTTTGATGAAATCTTTCACCCTTGCATTGAGATGACCCTGCAGTTGATCAGGGATGTTCAAAATTTGCACCAATGGTTTAGACAGCCAAGGATCCTTCCAGAAGTTAACCTTTGCACCATCACCAAGTTGCCAAATAAGATTATCCTTTACCAAAGGAAGCATATTCTTCAAACCAGACCAAAGAGAGGTTTTAATCAAAATAATTGATATAATATATAAAAGAAAAATATATGATTTGAAATTTTATTATGTGTCAATGCAATGCATTATTTAAATTCTGTTACGTGTTATTCAACCCCTTTAATTTTTTGTCATGTGTCGTTTTTTAGAAAATAGATTTAATTACATTTTTATTCCCTCAAGTTTTTCACTTTGGCAAAACTAGAACTTCCATTTATTTTGAGCTAATTTAATCCTCAAAATTTTGTAATCCTGCAACGTCTGTTCCTCCATTAAGTTACGGTCAGAAAATTATTCGAACGTATCTACGTGGCAAACCTTTTATCATGTGGCTCCATGACAAAAAAAGTATTAAAGTAATAAAGGTAATTAAATAATATTATAATAATAATTTATTTTAATAAAATATATTAATTAATATTATAATATAAAAATTATTTAATATTGAGATAAACTATTATTATAATATTATATAATTACTTTCATTATTATAATTAATATATTATAATATAACCTTTATTTAATTACTTTTATACTTCTATAATATAATTTATTTTTATATTAAAATAAATCATTAGTATTATATTATAATATTATTTAGTTATTTTCATTATTTTAATATTTTTGGACCCAGCTGAACGTGTTAAATGGAGCCACATGGCAAAATATTTGCTGTGTAGGCATGTTCCGTTAGTTTTTTGAAGACAACTTGACGGAGGGACTAACGTTACAAGATTAAAAAATTGTTAGGACTAAATTTGCTAAAAATTGGAGGGATAATTCCACCAAAATGAAAAATTTGAGGGACTAAAACTGAACTTGAACCAAAATAATAATAATAATAATAATATAAACACATGGCTGATATGTGTTTACATGTGAACACATTTGTAAAAATTATCAACCCATTCACCAAAACCCCTACTAACTTACAATGCTGATGTTTCCATTAAAAGGAAAAAGACAAAAGAAAAGTAGACAATAAATTTCAAAGAGAATGAAATAACTGAAAATTATAAATAAATTGCAAAATTCAAGAAAATTAAAAATAGATAATTACAAAGAAATTTCGAAGTTCAGGAAATTGGCTGAGTATCATTGCCATTAAAAAAAGAAAGAAATAAAAATATACTAGAAACAATCAATTGCAACAAATGCGTTAGAATTTTTTTTGTATATATCAACTTTATGGGCACTATATTTTCTTATTTTCTTACTGCCTAACTTTTGTTGTTACCATTACAGAATGAAAGAGAAGACGAAGCAGCCGATTTGCTTAAGCCATCACCCATATCAAAATATTGATTTTGGAAAACATGGTAGAGAAGAGAGGAAGAAGATAGAGTTAAGATAAATCTGAAATTGTATATTGATAGAATGAAAAAAGTTATTACATCAAGCCAACTACGTGGCTTATATACAATGTGAGAATAATAACCAACTTGTAATTAATCATTAACTAACTATATCTTTATTAGCCCTCCAAGCTAAAAGTGTGTATTAGCATTTCCAACTTAGGATGAACAACATAATCCTTCCAAGCAAATGAGTCGTCTTGAAGTGAGTCGTCTGAATTCAAATGAGTCATTTCAACTCAATCCTCTAAAGTGAATGTAGGCAACAATTGAGGTGCATAGCTCGAGAAGTCTTAGACCTTCTTATGGACTCCTTCGATCTTGTTTTGACGTCTCCACGATACTCGTTCCAAAACAATCAAGAAATCCAAATTTGGGAGAAATCTTCAAAGATCAAACTAAACAAAGCTTAACCACCAAGTAGAAGCTACAAATGAAGGTTTAACCACTTGGCAGAAGCAGAAACATGTATCACTACTTAACCATCCAAGGTCGAAGCTCAAGCCTAAATACCAAGCAGAAGCTATAGTTCAAGGCTTAACCTCTTGGCATAAGCAAAAATCAAAGGAAAATCAATGCTTAACCATCCAAGGTAGAAGCTCACATCAATACTTAACCACCAAGGGAAGAAACTTACATCAAAGCCAACTTAGTCTGACCAACAGAACAAAGAACAAATCTTTACCAATAAGAAATCCATGGAATGTGGCATATGCCATCAAAGCTTCAATAAACCAAAAAGAAATGGAAACAACCTTCCACGAGGACTTAAAACAAACAATTTATGAGCAGGCAACCATTGTGTGCTAACAAAAGAACAATAATGATGCAACCTATCTATTTTCAAAGAGAGGAACAACACAAACTTAAAGAGCTATATATTGAACTTCCAAAGATGGAAGAAGCGAAGTGTAGCCAAGAAAGAAAGGATAACCCATAAGAAACTAAGCCATCAAGATAAAGGTACTCCCTATGCCACACAATAAAAGTTGCATATAAGAAGGACAACAATGACCAATGACAAGGCCATCACCAGAGCCAAGAAAAACATTATTTGAACAACAGATAAGCACTATCACCAAGATTAGAGAAACGCGAAAACTGAATGACAAATTTAAAGAGAGAACGAAGGTGTTTGGAGGATATCCAATGAGAAGAAACCATATCTCTCAACACAGAGAGAGAAACTCATAAAATTTCTTGGGAAAGTGATGAAGAAAAGCAAAAAAAATTAAGAAAATTTAGTTTTGCGTTACAGAATTGAGATTTTGCTCCTATATCCTCCGGTCCCATGAAAAATTCAAAGAGATGTAAATCTTTAAAAAATATTATGGGTTGATTGATTATAAATTTTTGAAAATATTTATTTTGAAAAGAGGTTTTATTTTATAACTAATTCACTCATGCACAAGGTTCAAAAATGACACTTGAGGATGGAAGATTCATACATCAACTTCATGGAGTATTGCGTGAATTTAACAAAACTCTATTTTTCAGAAACTTTTACTAAAAGAGAAATACAATTTTTTATTTTTTTAAAAGATTTCATTTTTATAATAAATTCATTCTTTCACAAGATTCAATACAGTAAAGCTATACAATAAACTCATACAATCATACAACATTTGAGGAAGGAAAATCCATACATCAATATTGTAGATTGTTGTGTGAATTTAAAAGAATTTTTTTTATGAAATAGTATAAAAAAATTTAGCAAAATAAAAAATTAAAAACATTTTATTTTAAAATAAATTCACTCTTGCACAAGGTTAAAGATAATAAAACTATATGATAAGCTCCTACAATCATACGACACTTGAAGATGGACAAACCCATACATCGACGTCGTAATTTGTTGTGTGAATTTAAAAAGTTTTTTTCCTTTTTTAAAAGAACTTTATTTTATAAAGAATTTAATTTTTAAGAAAAAGAAGATTTTGAAAAGACATCTTATCTCAATAACAAAAAACATCTTATTTTAAACTAAATTTATTCTTGCAATGTATTCAAAATAGTAAAGCTATACGAAATTCATACAATACTTAAGGATGACAAATCCATACAATCAATGTCATAGATTATCTCGTGAATTTGAAAAGATTTAATTTTTAATAAATAAAACAGTTTTATTTATGAAAATACCATTTTTTTATACCTTCAATGAAAACATCACTAACAGGGACATACAATCACAAAAAAATTGAGAACCGAGTCATGCCAACGAACACAAGAGCACAAACCTTAAAATATATTTTATAGTCTTTTTTATCTTCATGCTCAAAAACTATGAAAGTTAGTGCCGCCTCTCTCTCTCAATCTTCTCTCTACTGCTCTCTTCCTTCTTCCTCATCCATCGGAGGGGGGTGATTTTGGGCCATTTTTTGACCTAGAATCACCCCTTTACATCATTTTTCTCTCCTTTTATCTAAATTAGTTATTTTTCCACATAGATTTGATTTTTTTCCGTGTTTTTTTTTGTTATTTCGTCGTCTGAGTGTGGCGTTCTTTGGTTTTTCGTCTTGTTGCGGTATTCGTTTGGTTCAGATTGACAGATTAACTTCGATCTATTACAGATTCAATCAAGACTTTGGCGTCAACGTTACAGATCCGAAGGCATGGATATTCCGGTCATTTTGATTTTGTCACATTTGTAGGCATTTTGTCGTTTTATGCTATTAACCTGGGTGCTGTAAGTTTTTTCGCAGATTCATTCTTTTCAATTTTTAGTGATGTTGGATTTATATTTTTTTCTCTGTATTTTATCAATTTGAATAAATGAATCTTTTTTAGTCGAAAAAAAAAAACTATGAAAGTTTAACAAAGGCCAAATCTATTCTCCAACTAACCAACAGTTTTTATCATCTTTTTTTTATATACATATATTTTTTCACTTTATAGTTAAATTTTTCTCTTTTAATTTGGAAACACATATCTTATCTAAAAGCTATGGGCCACACAAAAACTTTTAAGAATGAGACCCTCTAAACAGATTCCTTCATACAAATGTTCAAGCCCAAATACTCATTTGAGCCCAAACACAACAAAAATAAAAAACAAAACAAGAATTAAAATAAAGAAAACACATAAAAGGGATAAAATAAAAGAATCAGAAACGTCATAAGGGGAGGGGGTTACGAAAACACAAGGGCATAGAACAAGTTCTCCTCTTTGCCATTGGAGAACGCGCAGAATGGGGAAGTGGCGGGGGTTAATGCGAGTGGAGAGGATGAACTTGGTCTGAATGGTGGTTGCTATTTGTTGTGATTGAGCAAGGAAGGGTATTTTACTCATGGAGATGTTTGGTGGTGGTAGAGATTGGAATAATGGCGGGATGTTGGTCTTCACTGGGCTTTGTTGATGGAACATTGGAACATTTCTTTATTATATTATTTTGACAAAATAGGTAGAATGATTCTATACGTTTTTTTTTTTCCACTTAGGTCATATATGTTTTATTTGTTTCATTTCAGTCCTATATGTTTGGTTCCGTCAATAACGTTAGTCCTATAATTGATTTCTGTCTCTCACATTTAACTATATATGGAATCCGATGTGGCTGTTACGTTGTCATTGACGATCATTAAAATGTAAAACGTGGCACCCTATTGTGGAAACGACGTCGTCTAGGGTTTTTGGCTCCTCAAATTCCTCTCTTTGAATGATGCATTGAGTTTTGATGAATTGCTAGTGGCAGTGAATATGACACTGATAGTGAGGATGAAGGGATAGGCTATACAAGTAAGTTTCCATCATTCAAATCCTCCAAAAAGTTGACAGATTTTAAGTGGGAATTGGGTACACTATTTTCAAGCAAAGAAGAATTTAAGGAAGCCATCAAGACATATGCAATTCACTCAGGGATGAACTTGAAATTCAAAAAAAATGACAAACTAAGGGTTCAAGTTGAATGTAAGGAAGGGTGTGAATGGATAGCATGTTGTAGGAAATTGAGTATGGTGGACACTTGGCAGTTAAGGAAGCTTGTTGACACTCACACTTGTAGCAGGGAATTTAAGGTTAGAATGGTAGATGTTGACTGGTTGAGCAGTAAATTGCACACTACTGCTAGGGAAAACCTAAAAATAAAGTTGAGTGATATTTGTGATAAAGGCAAAAAAAAAGTGGAATACTAGAGTTACAAAATCAAAAGACCATTAGGGCTAAGAGGGTAGCAATTAACCTAGTTGGGGGTGACTACAAGGAGCAATACACTAGACTTTATGATTATGCTCATGAACTGTTGAGGTCCAACCCGAGGTCTACTGTCAAGCTGAGTGTTGAACAATTTCAAGGTGAGGAGGAAGATCTTGAGAATCCAGAAAGATGTCTTCTGCCTTCTTTCCAAAGGATGCATATATGCTTTAAAGCCAATCATTGGTCTAGATGGTTGTTTTCTAAAAGGATATTATGGAAGGCAAATACTGGCTGCAGTAGGGAGAGATCCAAATGATCAAATGTTGCCTATTGCAATAGTTGTGGTGGAGGGGGAGACAACAGACCTTCGTTCAACGTTTTTGCGCAACATGGATTTGCAATTGCAGTCATGTCTCATTTTCTCCTTCTCCTACCTTGCAATTAGGGGTGTTCGCGGATCGGTTCGGTTCGGTTTTGAGTATAAAAATTATCCGATCCAAAGAGTAAAATATCATGCGGTTCGGTTCGGTTCGGTTTGCTTCTTTAAAAAAATCCAAACCGATCCGATCCAATTAAATGCGGTTTGGATCGGTTCGGTTAGTTCGGTTTGGTAAAAATAAACATGGTCAATTAAATGTAGTTTGCCCTCTTTCCACTCTTTTAATTTATTTCATACTACAAGGGCACAAAGCCACAAATCAAGCAACCAATGCATCTTTTTTTGACGACAATAATCTTACTACTTAGACAAATATTTGTACATACAAACACGTTCTATCAAGCAATAAGTATTTCAGAAAAACTGAATTTTATATATTTGATTCTTTTGAAAATGAAAAGTTACTAAGTTACACCTAAAGAGTAATGATGGTCCAAAAAGAAAGTTTTAGACTACAGTGAGTGACTAGTGTTGTGCCGTGTGCGTGGTTAGTAAAACGCAAAACGAAACGTTATATTACATGAATCGGTTCGGTTGCGGTTCGGTTCGGTTTCAGGAAAGCAAACCGCAAACCGAACCGAACCGATCGGTTCTCATCAAATAGCATCCAAAAAAATCCAAATCAAGTCGGTTTTTATCGGTTTTCGGTTAATTTGGATCGGTTTGCGGTTTTGTAGCGGTTCGGTTTGGATCTGAACACCCCTACTTGCAATGATCATTTTTGTGATATGGTTTGGGTTTCAGAAACCCTAACCCTTAAATTGGGAAGAAAGGCACATGTTCCCAACGAATATATCCACGTTGGTTGCCATGTAAACAATACTAAACAAAGCATAGTCCATGTCAGACATCCACTTGCCATGTATCGCTAAAACGAACGCCGTGATGAAAGAATTGATGGAAAGGATTAACGTTGCTGACGAAACCAAACGTTCGGGATTGAAATGAAACAAATAAAATATATAGGAGCAAAGTGAAAAAAGAAAAAAAAACGTATAGGGTCAGTCTACCTATTTTCCTTATTATTTTTTAATTATTTGTAGCAGATATGATAATTAGGATACGATATTTAGTTTCCTTATTTCACTCTTATGAAAGAATGAAAGTAAAGAAATGTCTATATGTTGTGAGAAATCTTGTACAATTCTTTTATCAATAATAATATTATTCAAATTTTCTCTTTTAATTTTTTATGAAAGCTCTCGATTTGGGAGACTCTGCTTCCACATTCAACCCTAGCTTGCCTTCATTGCGATTCATTACTTTTTTTGTTCTTTGTGCCTTCATTGCGCGCAATCGTCTCCACTGCAGCTCATCCCTTTCTTGTTCTTTGCACCTTCATTGTGCACGCCCACACTCAACCTTTGTCGTAACTGCTTGCTCCTCTCAATGGTGGATATTTCTATTTGTTATACCCACATTTCCACACACAACGCATCTTTCTCTCTTTTTCATCCCGAAACACGCTTTTTCTCTCTCCTCGCTAACCCATTATCATTGTTTCATATTCGTTTCTTCCTCCTCCTTTTTGTATCTGTCATATTTGTAACGTACTTAAAACAAAAATACTAGGTGGGTATACTCTTTTGATTAAAAAAATGGCGAAACATGATAGAGAGACACATAACTCAAAATGTGAGAGCGAAAATGAAGAAGCGAAAGGGAGGAGTCAGAGAAGAGAAGAGAAAATGTGATCTTTTATAAATTTTTAAAATAAAATAAATTGATTAAAATATCCCTAAAGTGAAGTTGTGTCAGCAAAATAAAATCTAGATTTTTGGTCCAAATATTTAGGTTTGGGTTGTTTATACATACACTCGTTCTAAAAATCAAATGAGAGTGTTATATATATATATATAGGGGGCATATATATAGTGAGGCTGTTTTTTTTAATGAGAGTGAAAGGAGTAAATCTTGATCATTAAAATCATATATAGATGGTTAGGATTAAAAGTTAGTTAGTGATCATGTGATCATTTAAAAAAATTATATGACTTTATTTTCTAATCTTAATTATTCATGTGTGATCTAAAGATTAAGAATAATCCCTCTCACTCTCACATAAAAAACCTCCTCTCACTTCATACTTCTCCAATATCCAACATAGGCAATTCAAATACAAAAATACATCTTTTGGTGTCGCCTTATCGTTAAATTTTAATCCTTCATCCGTTAATTAAGTCCACTAAAATCCAAACACCAATGATTTTATGCTTTGTCTTGGACACCCAACACTTGTCCCCAAAGCAAAAGCCATCCACTATAAGCATATAATAATACAAAACAAGTATGAAACTAGTTTATAGTAGTAACACATGCATATGGGATGATTATCTTAATTTAATATTAAGAGTATTATTTGTATGTGTTGGTGTTTATAAATTTGGTGTTCTAACTATCTTGTAATCATTATACTTATTTTATTACCTTTGTACATAATGATACATTATATTGGGAAGTGTAATTACTCTTTGGCTTAATTGCATTTTTCGTCTTCCAACTTTTTAAATTGTACGATTTTGGTCCCTCAAAAATTTTTATTACACTTTTGTCCCTCAACTTTTTCAATAAAGGTTTTCATTGCACAATTTCACAAAGTTGAGGGATGAAAAGTGCAATTAAATTTCTTGAGGGACCTAAATCGCACAATTGAAAAAGTAGAGGGACAAAAGTGCAATTAAAATTTTTGACGGACCAAAATCGCACAATTTAAAAAGATGAGGGACTAAAAATGCCATTAAACCTTACTCTTTTTTTTTTCTTTTTTATGTTTGGAGTCCTATTTATAAGAACATATAGGCTCTATTTGACAAGGTCAATTTGCTAGCTTATAACGGATGAGTTTGTAGCCACATTTGGTAAATGTTTTTCTCATTAGCAGAGACGAAGCCAGACTTAGATGAGAAGGGGGCAACTAATAAAATTAACGTTCATCCAACAAATATATACACGTCAAATTTCATGCAAAATATTTATATGTTTCAAAATGTTAATTAAATTAATAAGAGTTTAATCGTTATGTACTGTCAACGTAAAGTTTTTTACACTGTCAATAAATCAGAAATCATTGTATGAGTGATTTTTAAGATAGTTAGGATAAAAGCCAAACATTTTAGCTTATGTCGCAATTTCTGATTGGTTGTTAGTGTAAAAACTTGTACACTGATAATGTATAGCAATTAAATCCAATTAATAATCTAAAATTTTTAACAATTTTCTTTTTAATATATACTAGTGACCCACAATGGACTCTTAGATTATATAGCGTATAATCTAATAGGGTTGGAGCTTATAACTTATAGCGTATTATATTTTTCTCATTTTTATCCTTACTAGTATACTTAAACTTCTCCTTTATCCCCTCTTAAATAAAATAAAATATTATAATCCTAAAATAAAATATTATAATGGATCTTAAACTTTTATATTAATTATTATACTATTTTTACTTTTTTGGATTATTTTTTATTATGCATGTTCAATTTTTTATGTCATTTATATAATTTTTACATGTATAATTTTTAAATCTATGTATGTCATCTATGACATAAACAACACATATAATAATTTAAAACAACATATAAACAATTGATAAATAATTTAAAATAAATTCAAGTATTTAAAGTGATAATTATTTTAATATATATATAATTTATATAAAAAAGCATATAAACATGTCATTTTAAATTTATCAGTTAGTTCAATCGTTAATTTTATCAAATACTTCCAATTCAATAAGTTAACTTATCCGCTATCATATATAAGCTACCTTATCAGTTATCAGCTACCTTATCCGCTATCATCTATTAGTTAACTTATCCATTATCCATTAGTTTTACCAAACATGCTCTACATGCTTTTCGAGCAAAATTTAGAAGTGTTAACTCATCCGCTATTAATTAACTTATTCCCTATCAGTTAATTTTATCAAGCCGAGCTATACTTTTCACGATGAAATTAAAAAATACAATTAATCTCTATAAAACTATATTGTAAATCCATATTTCCGTTGTCTTTTGTCATTATATTTCCTTTATCTATTTACAACATCTATCAAATTGTATATAATTGCTTATTGCTTATATCAGTTCACATCCTAAAATCATTTTAATAGTTCAATCTAGTGTTGTTTAGCAAGAATATAATTAAAGTTCTAAAATGAATTGGGGTATCTGATGAGTTTAGTTAACAGACCACTCTACATTTCCCTAGCTACCTAGTCTTCTTTGGCAATCATAGTGTCCTCCACAAACGGATCTAATGATTGAATGTTCCCTTGGCATCATTCACACTCTGAATGGACTTGAAAACTATGGTTTTCTATAAGTAGCCTTTTTGACTTCAAAAGAAAAGTACTATTAATTTTATCAATTACTTCGGGCATTATTTTAACTTATGAATAATTAATTAAAACGGTGCACACTTACTTTAAGCATTAACAAAAGTTTCTCAAAGTGGGTCGTCGATCAGGAAAATCCGAACAATCAGATCAAATGATCTTAAGGTTTTAAAATGTACACGTGGTTGGTGTTTAATTAATAAGATAATATGTGCGCTGTTTATAAGAAAAAGATAATATATGTGCATACAGCTACTTTTTTTTCTTTATAGACGTGGGTAGGCAAATTTACCACTATATCACTGTTTCACTTTTTATTTTCCAAACTACCACCGTTTCCAAATTATATACCAAACTACCACTATTTGAGAATTACATTTAGAAGTCTTGTTTGCCATCCACGACTTCTCAACCTCATTTTACAAAATTTTGTTGGTTTTGCCTTGGGAAGTCGGGTTTGCTAACCACGACTTCTCAAGGTGAAACAACTGATACAAGTGAAACAATACAAGTGAAACAACTGATCACCTTTCTGATGTTTCACTCGTCTGCTTAGACAAGTGAAACATCAGACAAGTGATCAGCAGATGTTTCACTCGTCTGCTTATCACTTGTCTGCTTAGACGAGTGAAACATCAGACAAGTGATAGGTAGACGAGTGAAATAGCTGCTGATCACTTGTCTGATGTTTCACTCGTCTAAGCAGACAAGTGAAACATCTGTTGATCACTTGTCAGATGTTTCACTCGTCTAAGCAGACGAGTGAAACATCAGACAAGTGATAGGCAGACGAGTGAAATAGCTGCTGATCACTTGTCTGATGTTTCACTCGTCTAAGCATACAAGTGAAACAGTAGACAAGTGATCAACAGATGTTTCACTCGTCTGCCTATCACTTGTTTGCTTAGACGAGTGAAACATCAGACAAGTGATAAGCAGACGAGTGAAACATCAAACAAGTGATCAGCAGATGTTTCACTCGTCTGCTTATCACTTGTCTACTTAGACGAGTGAAATAGCTGTTAATCACTTGTCTGTTGTTTCACTCGTCTAAGTAGACGAGTGAAACAGGTGCTGATCACTTGTCAGATATTTCACTCGTCTGCTTAGACGAGTGAAACATCAGACAAGTGATCAGCAGATGTTTCACTCGTCTGCCTATCACTTATCTAATGTTTCACTCGTCTAAGCATACAAGTGAAACAGTAAATAAGTGATCAGCAGATGTTTCACTTGTCTTCTTAGACGAGTGAAACAATAGACAAGTGATAGACAGACGAGTGAAACATCTACTGATCACTTGTCTAAGCAGCCAAGTGAAACAGCTGATCACTTGTCAGATGTACAAGTGAAACATTAGACAAGTGATAGGCAGACGAGTGAAACATCTGCTGATCAGTGATCAGCAGATGTTTCACTCGTCTGCCTATCACTTGTCTGATGTTTCACTCGTCTAAGCATACAAGTGAAACAGTAGACAAGTGATAGGCTTAGACAAGTGAAACATCTGCTGATCACTTGTCTGATGTTTCACTGTCTGCTTAGACGAGTGAAACATCAAGTGATCAGCAGTTTCACTTGTCTAAGTAGACAAGTGATAAAATAATAATTTAAATTAATTTAAATATAGAACTTTCAAAAAAAAAAAATATAAATCCCCTTGAGAAGTCGTGGTTATCAAACACGACTTCTCAGGGGAATAAAAATAAATTTCAGAAATATCATGTTGGGAAGTCGTTAATGCTAAAAACGATTTCTCAATTACTTTCAAAACCGTGGTAATTTGGTACATAATTTGAAAAGGGTGGTAGTTTGGAAAATAAATATTAAAACAGTGATATATTGAAAAATTTGCCACGTGGGTAGAGCTGATTTTTTTTAGTTTAATTATTATATATTGTTAGTATAAAATTTTTTATATTGATAATCAATCAGAAATTATGATATATGTGACTTTTAATGTAGTTAGGATAAGAGTCAAATACTTTAGCTTATGTGACAAATTCTGATTGGTTGTCTGTGTAAAAATCTTTACACTGACAGTATTTACCAATTAAATTCATTTTTTTTTGGAATAATCCTACAAAAAAATTAAAAGCTAAAATTCCCCCATTTTCAAATTATACACCAAAATATCCTTGTTTTGCATGCTAATGGAAAGTCGGTATTGACAAAATCGACTTCCCTTCTATGTTTTAAATTTTTTTTTAAAATTTATGTTGAGAAGTTAGTATTGGCAAAGTAGACTTTTCAACATGGTTTTTTAAATTTTATTTGTTTTTACGTTTTTAATTTATTTTTTGTTAAAAATAAATAAAATTCTTTTTTGTCAATTATTAATAATGCTAATTTATATGTTAATCTTAAAATTAAAAAAATTAATGTTGTTATTAATTAATTTATTATGCGATTAAAATAAAAACTAAAAAACTAAATTTATAATTTAAAATTTATTGATAATTTATTGCAAATTAAAACAAAAAGTACATTGAATTAAAAATGTTAATGTTGCGTAGAAGTTCCAGTACGGTAAAGACAATTATTCCTGTTATGACCCGCATTTCGACAAATTCCACATCTTTTTGGTTGATCCCTTTCCATGAGGCTCATCTCAGTACTAATGCGAGAAAATCGTGGACGACCTCGTGGATCTCTCCGCATTTCTGGATTGTGGCACACCGTGTCTTCATCATATTGTGGTCAATATGCTTCGATGGCCACTACGCCGAATTGTTCCCGGTAAATGTTGAATGCATTATGCGACTTGTACATATCTGACCCATACGTCATGAAGTCATGATTAGTACGTGAACAAGCAACAATTACATGTGAATAGGGGATATGCAGTGCCTAAAATTTTCCACAGTCACATCACTTTGTATTCAAGTTCACCCGAAAATTCCTTGCAGGTCGACTCTTTCATGGGTTGACCAACTCCTCCACCTGGAATTCGCTGTTTTGTCGATTGAATGAATCGACAACGTGAGAGTTGAACTTTCCTCGTTCCTCCTCAATGGCCTTGGTGAGAATTTCGGTATAAATACGGCTGGATCGGATCATTGCCTCTAGTTGCACTCCCTTTTTGACGAAGTTGCTAACACTCCTATAATAGGTTGCTTTGAACAACGCAGTAATCAGAAGGTTTCGCGTCCCCTTGAGTACGCCGTTGATGGACTCGGCAAGATTTGTTGTCATGTGTCCCCAATATCGCCCTTCATCCCAAGCTTGGGTCCATTTTTCCTTTGGGATACGGTCAAGCCACCTCACAGCCTCTGCATTTTCTGCTTTGAGATTATTGTAGTAATGATTGAAGGATGGTTTAGTCAAGGCGTATCCTGAAAAGTTGGAATAAAGAATTGTCAAATTCGTATGAAGCGATTTGAAAGAAAGATTAATTGTAATCGAAATGAATGTGATACTAACCCATATTAACAACTTGCTTTCGCATATCCGCATTTTTGAATGCCTTCATGAAATTTTGTGCGATGTGTCGAATGCAGTACACATGCACTGACGGTGGTTCCGACCAGCCACTACCCGGTCGCTGATAGGCACTTTTTTTTGATTCGGCCCTATCCGAGATCAAGCAAATGCCAGGGTGTGGTGTGATGTGCCTTCTCAAGTTTCTTAAAAAGAAAAACCAAGCGTCCGTCGTCTCACCCTCGACAATGGCAAAGGCTATGAGTAGTACGTTGTTGTCCCCGTCTTGAGCAATTGCCAGCAAAAGAGTTCCCTTGTATTTACCATACAACCAGGTGCCATCGCATGCCGTTCATTGCATCACGATGCAACCGTGAGCCAACATTTCCACTAGCAAAACAGTAAATAAAAAAATTTAGACTAAACTTTTGATTAATTTGTAAATAATTATACCCAGCTAAAAATGTATTTTATTAGATAGAGTGGAGGGGGACTACAATATGTTGGAACTCCTCGTTGTGATATTATTGGGTACAGGTCGCCGATGGATCACATGGGAATTGACAAGGTTAAAAATGTCATTGTTCAATATAGTTACTTATACTTTCTACATCGTGTATTGTCACTTTACTAACAAGGTTAAATTTTGCAGTTTCTGTGGATGCCATACAAAGGTCTTGAGAACTGCCTACCGAAGATGCATTCCGGGATTCCAGAATGTGGACTACCTTTAGCGTTTTGATTTGTTTCTCAGTTATAGAATGACATCAAACGGACAGGATAAAGCTCCAATTTGGCCTATGGCAGGACATACCGGAAGCACCGCAAAATATGGATGACGTCTATAATATAGACATGCGAGGTAATCATTTCACAAATTGGGCAGAAAAGCATGCTGAGTGGCTCTCTATTTGGAGGGAACGCAGAAATAACCTCTTAATAGGGCAACCTATTCAGGGTCATGTGTCTCTAACCCAGGAGTACTTGACGTGGTTTTGGCAAAACTCAATCCCTAACCTGTCTGTTCCATAATAATTGCAAGATCTAAGGGGTGAATGAGGTGGACGTAATGCGAGTGTTGGCCAAACATCAGGTGCAACACAACACGTGCTCCAGCCCCTCGGTTGGTGACACCATGCAATATCAAGACCCCGAACCTCCACGACATTCATTTGCCTATACTACCACATAACAAGAGGCTCCCAAATGGATTGACAATCGTCGACAATCCTTCGCATCCAGTGAAGGAGATTTTATTAGTAATCTATTTGGTTTAGACATTGGAACGCCACTACCAGCGGCTGATTACATGCAAAATATGTACTCATTTGGCGTTTAATCATTCCTCAATCAGACTGACATTGCTAGCTCTTCAATGCTATATATTAGTGAACAAAGATATGATGTGTCGCTGCCACCCGCAAATCTTAATTTCAATGAGGTTGCGCAGCAAGACAAGTCGCTTACCGATGATGAAGAACAACCAAGTCGGCGATGTCAACGCCGTCAACTTCCAGCACGTAACAGACGACCTCCACGGTGTGGGACTGGACACCACTTAGGAGAATAAATGTTTGTTTCCTAATAAATGTTTGTAATAAATTTTTAATAAATTTTAATTAATGTTTTTAATTATAATTTTAGTTCTTATTATATTTTAATTGTCATCATAAATATCATAATTAATTACCATAATTATTTTTAAAAACAATAAAAAAAGGGAAAAAACTCATCTAAAGTGAGATCCTCTTTAAAGTGAATAAATAAAGGGATATTCACCCTTGATTAGATAAAGTGCATAAAGATTTGAACTCATTAAATCATCTAATGGTGAAAACCCTTTTACTTGTTAACTTTAGAAAGTATCTTACTTTAGAGGAGCCTTATCCATAAAAAAAAAATGAAATAAATGAGGAAAAAATAATTAACATAATTAATAGCAACATTAATTTTTTTTAATTTTAAGATTAACATATAAATTAGCATTATTAATAATTGACAAAAAAATATTTTTTTATTTATTTTTAACAAAAGAAAAATCATGTTGAGAAGTCTATGTTGTCAATACCAACTTCTCAACATAAATGTTTTTTAAAAAAATTAAAACATAGAAGGGAAGTCGGTTTTGCCAATACCGTCTTCCCAACGGCATACAAAATAGGGATATTTTGGTGTATAATTTGAAAAAAGTGGCATTTTGATTTTTAATTATTTTTTTAGAGTTATTCCAAAAAAAAAAAAATCCGCATATAGCTACTTAGATAAGCTAGGTTGATTCACATGCAGTTTTCAGACAAATACATGACAGCTTATTCTCCCAGATTCTTAGTTTGGTTTGCCAAATTGCGTTACTAAATTTAATGAAAGCATATATTCTTGGCACCTTACCCTTTCCTAAGAAAAAAAGACGTAACATATTTTCTGAGTTGAGTAATGAGTTGTTAAGTTATTTATAGGGATTAAGAGCATTTTTATTGGTGCAACTCATTGGATTTTATTAATTTCTGTTTTTATGGGCATTACGACGTTACTTCACCACTTTTTATATTATACTACTTTAAGCAACTCTATCCTTCAATGATACAATTTTTAAAAGTTCATCAAATAAGTTTCACAAGTTATCACATATTTTTTGTTATGTTTATTTTTCTTTTTCAATTTTTGTAGAAAAGTCTATTATTTTTCTTTTTTTTTTTTATTGATGGTTCTTATTTAAGGATCAATTGCTCATATAAACAATTGTCCTTACATGCGGCATTCACATCAGGTTGCTCCAATGGTGCAACCCAACAAGAACTTGCCCTTAATTTTAAGAACTAGTTAAGCAACTCTCATTGAGTAAATACCCTTAATTTTCTCTCTCCCAACAAGCTGATGCTTAACCTAAAATCAACTACTTTTTTTTTCAAGCAAGGTGATCCTGTGTCACCATAAATTTATTGATAAAAAAAGAAAAACAAGAAAACAAAATCACGTGGGACATAAACCAAAATCCAGACAATAAAAAAATAAGAATTACGTAAATTAAAATTAAGCTTTATATTCTTTTTCAGATTATACTTCTGAGATTTAGATATAATCGCTGTGAAATTAGAATATTCATCTTTGGCAGCAACATCATTTTTTTGCTCTGCTGAAAGAGAGTCATTATCGAGATCTTCCTCGTCCTCATCTCCCAAAAACTTGGCAAGAACTTTCATATCATGAATAACATTAGGATGCATAAAGGTTGAAGTAATCACGGGTATAACACCCCGATTTTCACGTTTTCTAATTCTTCAGTATTTTAACGTCTTTATTTTATTCGAGGTCTTAGGAATGGAAATAAAATATTCCGAGACCATAGTCACGTTCGATGATATCGTAGGAAGCTACGATTAAGTTTTGAATCGAAAACTCAAACGGAGTCCGATCTGCGTTTTTACATTAACAGTATGATTTTACTGATCAGGAGACCTCAGATGGACCCGTAAACGAGACAATAAGTCTTGGAATTCGATTCTCTACGTTTTGGTTAAATTTCGCAAAAATTTTAGAAAAATCACTTCCTGACCTTCGTTCGAGCGGAATCCTCAATCGGGTGACGAACAAAGCCACATATGGATTTACCGGGACTCGCCAACGGATAATCTTGATATCACATCATCCCAGGGCACTTGGGAGAGTATGCCAAGGTCGTCATGACGTTCGGAAATATCTGGACGCAAAATGATCAAAATGCCCCCAACCTTAGTCTTTTACACTTTTATCATTTTACCCTTTTGGCAAATGACCTTTTTACCCTTAAGTGAGCTTTTAAAGAGCTGAACTCAGCCCCTCACACTCTCACTTTCACGCACAACCCTTGCCCAAGAAGAACACCATAATTACTCTTGAAGAAACACCATTGCTGTTCATGAAGCTCATTGATTTCTTGTTGGAATCACTTGATTCCTTGAGCAATCTTTCTTCGTTTCTAGGTAAGATCACTTATATGATCTCTTAACTTCTTGAATCTCTCTTTATTTCAAGATCAAACTTCATTTTCATGAAAAGAATTTCTTATATCAAAAACTTTGAAAATCCATAGGAAATTGTAGAAAAATCCTTTTGGTGTGAGACCAATTTCTTTGAACTCACTTCATCATTCTCTACCTAAACCCAAGAGCTTATGATTCAATTCTCATCCTAGCTCAAAAAGCACAATATGGGCGAACCCTATGTGATGATGATGAATAGTATTTTTCATCAATTTTTGATTTCTAACACTTGATTTCATCCTTAGCTTTCCTATTGCCTTTGAATCCATGAAATGGAAAACCAAGATCAATTCCTAGCTTTGTTTCTTTCGGGTGGCCGAAACCCTTAGGTAGAATTGTTGAGTTTTGCTTTGATTGTTGTTTAATGTTTGCTTGTTGTGTTGTTGTAGTTGGTGACGATTGTCAGGAGGTTCACAAACCGATCAACCGACATTGATCCGGATATCTGCTCTTCAACAGGTATGGGGGGTGAACCTCATCACACTAAGATGGTGGTGGTGAAGATGGTTGTTTAGTTTATGTATGGGTTAAACCCCTTTGGTTTGGGTTCACTTTTATTTGTTAAGTTTTGTTAAGTTCTCTTGGAGAACAAGATTGTCATGATGAGTTTATGCTTTAGTATGTTGTAGTGTGCTTTAGCATATGTTGATGACGATATGATTGAATGAAAATCATTTCCATGTATGTTGAAAAAACCTACTTTGATCACTAGATCAAGTATGGACTTTTGTGCTTAATTATGATGCAACGATGTGTGTTATTGTTTATCATAATTGTGTAAGTTTTGTGAGCCATAACTTGGTTAGTTGGTGAAGTAAAATCTTCACATTGGTGCATAGTTGGCTTTCGGCCATGACCTTGAGAAAAGGAAGGTAATGTGTAGTTCTTGAACAATTAATGTTTTGATGAAAGCAAAATGTTTTAGTGGCTTATGTTTTAAAGAAAAACCATAAGTGATTTTGATCCAAAGATCAAACAAAGTTTCAATCTCAAAGTGTTTTCACCAAAGTGAAACATGGTTTATACCTTATCCTTAGTTCATCTAGTTAATCAAGTAACTTAAAATTGGATTAATGAAAAGTTTTCATGAGAATCAATATAGTTCCATAAGGCTTTTTCTTTAACAAGGTTAATGTCTTGTTTTAAGGCATTTTTCGCTAAGCGAATCCAATTTCGCTGGGCAAAAACAGAGAAAATACAAGCTAGGCATCGCTGCCTTCTTTTCGCTAAGCAAATTAAGCTTCGCTAAGCGAATGAAGCGAATTTCGCTGAGCGAACCACGTCTCGCCCAACGATACAAGGGAGTTTCAAAAGAGGTATCACTGCCTCATTTTCACTAAGCGAATTTAACCCCGCTAAGCGAATTTCATGTTTCAGAAAGTGCTAAAAATAGAGTAAGTGGTTCAAAAGTTGTTTCAAATCAAATGAGTTTTCAATTGAGAAGTTGTTGCGGTTTACAAAGGAGTTTTTAACTCAACTCGTAAAGTTTTACGTATAAAAACCTAAGTTAAGTAATTAACTTAGAGTTGAAGACAAGGGTTAATTAAGTATGGTATGTGGTGGAGCAAGACCATATACTATACCATTGATGACTTAGTACATCAATGACTTCATAAGATACAACACAAACATGAAACGTTTTGGGTTTTGAAACAGTAGTTCGATGACGGACTGATGATTCGGATCCCAATCAGTAGTTCAATTGTTTCAGTATTGTGATGACTTGATCCCTGAGGGATCACGAGATTTATCCGGTGGATAAATGTTTTGTTTTTCAAAGACGTGCATAGTTCTTAAGGAAGAGAACCTTAGTGGACCTTGAGGTTTACCCGGGGGGTAGACATTACTTGATCGCATCTGCTTTGTGTAAGCATTGGCATTTCATTTGCATAGTTGTAAGGTCTTGAGCCTAGGAGTTGAGCTTACACCTTGATGCGGGTGTGAATCTTATGGTGACGATCTTCAATGGTCTTTTTGGACGTATCGGGGTTGGAAGGGCTTACATGTGACCAGTTGGTAGCTCTTCTGTGTCATGGTGAATCCGTGCAATACACTGATATCCTCTACTAGATGCCGTACTTTTCATATTTGGTCAAGAGTGTCTCCGTAAAGCCAGATACGTGCACGTTACGAATGTTGTAGCATCTTACTCATGGCTGACAGAAACCGGAACATGTCCTCCCATTCACTCTCTTCGACGTTTTGTTAGCTCCATGGAGTAGGGGTCAGAGTACTACCCAGTGACATTGGCATTGAGTCATATACATTGCACTGCATTGCATGGCTGTTGATGTTTACATTTACCGTTATACATCGTTGTACTGTTTAAGAATGCCTTACGTTATGCTGTTAACTGTTTAACATGATATTATGCTGTTAACTATTTAACATGATTTATATTGAGAATTTTTGTAAGCATGTTGAGTACGCTGTTACCTGGTGAGTCGTCCCGTTTTTACTACT
The DNA here is from genome assembly GCA_039655645.1 of Ammopiptanthus mongolicus. NCBI lineage: Eukaryota > Viridiplantae > Streptophyta > Magnoliopsida > Fabales > Fabaceae > Ammopiptanthus > Ammopiptanthus mongolicus. The sequence continues at coordinate 68,396,613 of CM077351.1, read as the reverse complement.
GCTATTTTGTTGTGTTGATGGACGGGAATCTCATCCATATCTGTATGTTTTCTGCTGGTACTTGCTATTGCTGCTTGAACATATGGACATGACGATGGTTCAGTTCCATAGTTTTCTTGAGCCCGGAGGCGGACTCTTTTGCTGTTTTATTTTTGTTATCGGCCAGACTATGTCAATTTTTGTAGCACCTTTTGGGAGCTACGACTCCTAATACTTATTGTATTTCTTATGTCAGTTATACATTAGACTTATGTCTGTATATAGTATTATTTCTATTTCTGTTTCTGTTCTGTGTTTATAATACAGTATGTCCTAGAAATGCATGGTTAACCTAAGTTCATTTATTAGTATTATTTACCTTTACTAATCCCATTCCATCTTATGAAAAGAAAAAGAAAAAAAAAAAAAGAAAACTGTATTTTCGACCTTATAAACATTCGGGAATGTGACACTCGGGAAAAGGTGTTGCAACGGGAGTCTCAAAATTCTTACCACTAATTGTTAAATCATAGGTAGCCATGAAGTGCAATGAATTTAAGGCAGGATCAGACACAGTAGCAACAGGAGTTGATTCTTGAAGAATGAAGTTTGAGACAGGATCAGAGGTGTTCTTACCTTGTCAATCATCAAACTATTATCACCTACAGTTTTCTTATTGGCCTGCACAAACCCCAACAAAGGATTAGAGTCATCTTGATGAATCTGGTGCTGGGTTCCATTGATGGTTATGTTCACAACAAGAGCTTTTTGAATAACTTGGACCTCAATAAAAGAAGAGGAACCACTAGTGTCTTCCTTATGAGTAATCACTGATGTAGACACTTCTTTATTCTTAGGGACATATTTAGGAGCAATCTTACGAGCTACTAGAGGTTTCTCCTTCTGAGACACTTGATCTTTACCAGAGTTAGGAACAAAAGTAGTAATTTTTTTTACAGTTAGCCAAAGAATGACCAATTGTTTTGCAAGTAGGACAGAAAAAGGCAACTTTTCATACTCTATTCCCACAAAAAAAGCATATCCCTCTCTTTCCTAGAATTTGATCATGCAATTACCCAGTAAGATCAATGTCCACATGAATTCGAGCAAAGTGGTGGCCCAGAGTTCTATTTCTAGTTGCTTCATCCAAACAATAGGGATGCCAAGACCCCCTACAATTTCCAAACAAGACTTTCGACCTCCAATATTCTTGAGGTAGTCCATGCATGCGAATCCAACACTGTGTGTGTGTCTGCCTTAAAGAATTAGGATTGAAATCACGAGACCAAGAAAACAGTCAAAGGAATCCTGGTGTGAGATTCCAAGAACCCATCGTCCAAACGCTACGCAAATCTTCTAGGGAGGCAAATTCGAACTCATAAAATCCTTTGCCAAGAGGAACCATCCTCCATTGACCAAGAGGTTTCCAAAGCTCGGATAATTTGGAGCGCAAGGCTTCATACTTGACGGGTGAATCACCTTTTGAGAGGATTAAACGACCATGAAGATTGTTTTTACATCAATCCAAGCCAACTTTTTATACTTCCTCAGAAATTTTCGATAACGCATCACCTTTCAGGCAAGGTCGCAATAATTGACTCAAAAAGATATCACAGGCATTACTCAGAGCTTGTGTGAAGGTCTTCTGAAGAGGAGAAGGAGCGCCGACATCTTTGTTCATTGTTCCTGTGACAGATCAATCGTCAGAAAGCGACCATTAAAAACGAGAGTTAAAAGTAACCATTTTTTCCTTAACGCTCAGTACAGTCGTCTTTCTTACGAGCTCCCCTCTCTTTTTTTGTACGCTGCTTTCCTACCCTTCTAATGTGTACCTAAAATCAACTACTTATACTTAAATGTCACACAAATTTAAACGCGCTAATAAAGGAGTAAAGATTAATTGTGTTACTTTTATACTTTAGTGTCTGTTTGTTTTAGATTTTAGATTCTATAAAACTTTCGTCTGAGTTGAGAAAAATTACTTTTGCAAAGTGAAAATTGTATTTGGATAAAATTCATTGCGGATATAAAAGTGTGTTTAGATGGGAGTAAAATTGAATTTAAGAGAAGCAAGAACTTCTAATTTTTCCGTTGAGTAAAATTGATTCTATGTGTGAGATTTACATAATTTTTTATATCTACAACTCAAAAGTGCAGTTCTTCTAAAGTTACTTTTAAAAATATCGTCACCAAACACAAAACAATTTTTTTAATCTCAATTTTTTTAAAATCAATTCTTGGGTGGTATCACAAAATTTCTCCCGGCTTCATCTTTTCATGAAAAAAGTGCGTTGCATTGCAAAATTTCAACTAATATATATCTTTTAAAGTAGCTAGTGTAGTGTCTATTGTGCAAATGCTTGTGATTGAACTCACGATCTTCATCTTTTACTAATTTAATTACAGCCACTCGTTAGAGAAACAGAATTATGGTTCCCACCGCATGCCATTTCCCATGACAAAGACCGTAAGGCTATCCATCTCTTCACTCTCCATGTAGATCTTTAATCAAACTAATTAAGGTATTAAAAAATCTAAACTAAGAGGTGTTTCTTACACATTGTAAGCATATATATGTCCAAGAATTACCTTTTAGGATTAAATAATAAGGAAAAGATGACCGCCGTAAATTCAGAATAATATATATTGATAGGAATAATGTGATATACTTTGATATAAAAGACAAAACAATAATTATTAATTATCTCATTCTGTATATCTGCTATCCTCATTCTACTGCTGTTGGATTGCTTCTGCTGCATTTTATGTTTAGGGGCTGATGGAGAGAAGAGGTATTAAAAGATATATGGTCTCTCAAAGGTGAAATTTCTGCAGTCATCCTGGTATATGGCAAAATTTGGAGTTATAGGCTGATGTGCAAAGGTGTCTGTGATTGTTTGTTGTGCAAATACAGGGTGATGTTTTCTTTACCTGGTGCTGATGCTTTAAGGAATGCTATAGTTTATGTTGGGAAATGTCATCATAATTTTCCTCCTCGGTGAACTCAAAGTAGGCACTATGCGAAAGCGTAAAATAAGTGTAGAAACAACATCAGAAATTTTAGCGTGAAAAACCTCCTTAATGTGAGCAAGGAAAAACCACGGGACCTGTAGGCCACTTAAACTTCCAATATAAAATAATAGGAATACAAAAATATAACAATAATATATCTTCAATTTGTGGATAGCACTCACAAATTGGCTCACTATTGTTCTCTCTTAGAAAAACACTCTCTAAGATTCTCTCTATTTTTTCTCTCACTCTCTTCCTCTTGATTGTGAGGATCTAATGTGCTTTGAATTTATGTTTGGTGCATCTGTTTATATATCAAGTGTTGCACACAATTGTTGACAAAAAAGATATATCGAAAATGAAGTAGTTGGAGATTGAAATTCTTTAGACCATTGGATTTAATGAGTTCAGTCTTTGGCTGCACTCCAACGGTTTAACCCTGCTTTTCTTTCCTAGCAACTGGAAAACACAACTCAAGGATGGAGCAAGTTAGGAAAAGGGTTGGAATGTGCATTTTGGTCTTGATTGGTTGCATCGAAGCATTGGGGAAATATGGGCTGTCAATAATTTTGCTGTCAATTATTAAACTGTCGATATAGGTGTTTTGTGCATGATGTATATTGCTCACATTGGTATATTTTTTCTGATATATACTGTTGCAATTAGCTGATAGCAGGGCCGGCCCAAGGAGGAGGCTACTAAAGCCTTTGCTTTAGGCCTCCACCCAAACAACTAATTTATTGTATAAATGTTAGGCCTACTTTTTTTCATTGCTTATATCCTAAAGGCTCTAAGCCATCGTTGAAAGGCCTATTTTTTTCACCGTTGAATATGTTTGCTTAAGGCCTCATATGACGTTGGACCGGCCCTGGCTGATAGGTGGCTTGGTTATGGTCCAATCTGCTGTAATCAACTGTTTATGGCTAGCGTGTATATTGTTTATGGCTAGCGTGTATACGGGAGAGGGTACCCTTTTTATTCTTTTTTGGTACTTCAAATATAATTTACCTTATCTAGATGGTCCAGTCAAATAGTAATAGTCATTTGACTTAATACATTAACATGACTCATTTATTGAGGTGACATATTTTGATCGGACAAGATAATTTTTACATCAAAATTATTAAGGCTATCGAAAAATCGCACCTTCTGTTTTTTGTCCTAGAGTATCCCTTCTATTCTTACTATTACATTTTTTACTTATAAAAAAGAAGAAATATTTTTCAAATATTTTAACAAGCATAATAAGTGAAAATAAAACCCATTGTTATTGCTCAAAGATGTATAAACTATTATGTACTTGCCTATATTTCAGCAAATTTATCACTATATCACTGTTTCACTTTTTATTTTCTAAACTACCACCGTTTCTAAATTATATATCAAACTACCACCATTTCCAAATTATATTGAGAAGTCTCCCTTGGAGGGCACAACTTCTCAACATGATTTGGGAAAAAAAATATCACACCGAGTTGGGAAGTCTGGTTCTTCAACCACGACTTCTCAACATGGGTTTTAATTTGAGGAAATTTTTTTGTCACACCCAGTTAGGAAGTCTGGTTCTTCACCCGTCTAAGCTTCCACGCTTTCACCCGTCTAAGCTTCCACGCTTTCACCCGTCTAAGCCTTCGTTCCTTTAATGACTTTCACCCGTCTAATAAAGCTTTCAACCGTCTAATGAAGCTTTCACCCGTCTAAGCTTTCATGCTTTCACCCGTCTAAGCCTTCGTTCGTCTGATGACTTTCACCCGTCTAATGAACCTGTCACCTGTCTAAGCTTCATTTGACGGGTGAAAGCTTCAATAGATGGTTGAAAGCTTCAATAGACGGGTGAAAGCCATCAGATGAACAAAGGCTTAGACGGTTGAAAACTTCATTAGACAGGTGAAAGCATGAAAGCTTCATTAGACGGTTGAAAGCTTAGACGGGTGAAAGTCATCAGATTAACGAAGGCTTAGACGGATGAAAGCATGAAAGCTTAGACGAGTGAAAGCTTCATTAGAAGGGTGAAAGTCATCAGAGGAATGAAGGCTTAGACGGGTGAAAGCATAAAAGCTTAGATGGTTGAAGAACCAGACTTCCCAACTGGGTATAACAACAAATTTCCCCAAATCATGTTGAGAAGTCGTTGCCACCAAAGGGGACTTCTCATTGTTATTGAAAATGGTGATAGTTTGGTATATAATTTGGAAACGCCACTAGTTTTGATGGAGGCAAAGGAGGGAAAAGTCAATTTTACAACAAAAGAAGATCAATCCATTCAAGTTCAAGTGATTTGTGTTTTTATTTTGGCCATATCTTGAGTTCTAGATGTCCGATTGAAGTGATTCTTGATGCGTTGGATAGACAAGAGAATTATCTACAAGTTTTGTTCGAATCTCAAGACCTGATTTGGACTCTATCATGACTAAAACTGGGCTAGAAGTTGAGAACGCTGTTCTGGACGGAATTGTTTTAATTAGGGAATTAATTGGGCTTGTAATTGGTTTTAGCTTTAATTGTATAATGGGCTTCATGGTCCACGAAAATACTCACCTCTTTAACCTAGAATGTTCCTTAGCTTCTATATATAGGACTTGTATTACCTCATTTCATAACTTTGAATGAAATTAGAATTGATCCTATTTGGGTATATTTGTGAGTTGAGCATTGGCTCCTCTTCTTCAAGTTCTTGGATTAGAACTTGCTTGATTCTTATCAAAGAGTTCTATCTCTTTGTGGCGAATCCTCCTTGGCTTATCAATCTTCCAAATCCATTGGAATATTGTGGCGCCTTCCCTTTCATCTTCTTCCTCTTCCATTTTCTTAATTTATTTTATGTTCTTCTTTACATTTGCTCCATTTACATTCTGTTTTTTGTTGTTTCACTTTCATTCTTATTTTTTTTAAGTTTCTTGTTTAGTTATTTCCTTTCTTTAGTTGTTTTCTTTTGTTAATCATATTCGGGTGACAACCGCACTTTCTTCTTCCCCCAATTTTTTTCATCTTTTTAACATAAGAACTAAGAACAAGCTCTTGGATATAATGATAAATTTATCGCCTAATTATTAAGTAGTTTTTTTTATCAACAATTATTTATGCAATTTCAAACAAAAAATAGTAGTTAAATAAAACTTTTTACCAAAATGATGACTCGCTTTGTTTTGGCTGTAGCTGATTGTTAACTTTTACCCGGATAACATGCTCGTGATATTTCCCAAATTCAAAAAATTAATTTAGTGTACCAAATAAAAGATTCAATTATCTCCTTAACCGCAGGGCAAACGTCAGCGACCAAACATGAACCTACTTTTCCAAGCAAAATGCATTGCATGTAGAGTTTGGTTGATGCTGACAGAGTGCAATATTTCCTTTTCCTTTTTCATATATCGAGCAAAGTGAACAATTGTTAGGCATATGTAACAATTTGTCAGAATTTATGCTAGCTGATTTTTTTATACATAATTTTATAATTATTTTATATGATTTATAACATTTTAAAATTTAATTTATCGTTTCTTTCATTAATTTTAAATAACATTATTCGAACAAAAGTCATCTTTACAAAATTATTTAAAACTAACATAAAAAAATTAATTCCAAAAAAATCATGAAAATAAAATATTATCAAAAGTAAGTTTCTAATAATTTTCCGAACACAGCCACAATGTACATTTTTTCTAAATATTTAATTTTTTAATTATGTGCAAGAAAGTAATATTTGACTGCAAATTACTGGAGGAGAGATTAATGATGTGGTAAAGAGGTAAGTTTATCATGATAAAGAAATCATCAACACCTCAATATTAAATTAGAGTCCTTATTTTTTAATGTGAGTTATTTTCATCAAGTGATGTCACTTATATCTTATTCTTTCTTTTTAATAGGTCAAATTGCTTTCAATTTTTTTTTTTTTTTTGTATTAAGGATGTCCTCCGACCGATAATCGGAGACTAATCCCTTTTAAGACAGAAAAATCATTCAAGTAGGCATAGTTTCTTCAATTAAAACATTTTTCATACATAGGGTCGGGAATTGAACCTTGACCATCATACTTAAGAATTCAACTATCTACAAATTATGTTGGATCTCATCCGTAACTTCCGAATTTTAGGGTTAAATTGTTTTATTTAAAAACAACTAAATCGATTCGATATAAACTAATTTGGATTGGTTAAATTTTCATTACATAACTAATCCAATTCAAGACAAGTTAATCGAAGCGACATTATTTGAATCAATTGAGTTTTTGACGTGAAACTGGTAACTCCAAATAGCTCGTTAGTCGTTACTTAACAAGTAAGTTGGAGTTGGGAAGAATTACGTTGAATTTTAGCTATATCATAACGTTCGTTTGTTTTAAATTTTGATAAAATTGATTTTGAAAAAATCAAAATTAAAAGAATCAATTTTACAAAAATTGGGGTTAAAAAATTTGATTTGTATTTGATAATAATATTTTAATCTATTTTAGAAGAATTGATTTTTTTGGATAATAATGTAAAATCACTTTTGAGGTGTAAATATAAAAAATTTTATGAGGTTCCATACCTAGAATCAATTTTATTCAACGAAAAAACTAAAATTTATTAATTCTTTTAAAATTAATTCTACCCAACCTACAATCGATTTTATTGGATATACTTTTAAAAACAAACAGTGACTGTTGAAATAACATTTGAGGTCTTAAAAGACATTTTGGGGTCTCAAAAACCATTTAGTTTCTTAACGAAAGAGACACTTAATAACAAGAAAAAAAATCTCATATCTTTAATTACTATTTACTATCATCTTTTTTTATTTTTTAAGCTGCGAAGAGGTGCTTGCTAAAAATTTGAGTAAATACTCAATTTGGTCCCTGAAATTGTAGGGTCGTATCAACTTAGTCCTCCACATTATCAATATTCCAAAATGATCCCTGGAATTGCAGAAAGTTAATCAGATTCGTCCCTTCGTTGAAATTTGCATGGACTATAATAACATTAAGTTGGTAATGTCAGGGATTTATTTGAAACTAAGTGGATAATGTCAGGGATGTATTTGCTACATTTTGTAATTTCAAGGATCATGTTGGAATATTGATAATGTGGGGGACTAAATTGATACGACCCTACAATTTCAGGGACCAAATTGAGTATTTACTCCTAAAAATTTAGAGCTGCTTTTCTCACTCAAAATTTGTTCTACTTCTCTCTTCCTTCTTCCTTATCCATCGGAGGGGGTAGTTTTGAACCATTTTTTGGCCTAGAATCACCCCTTTACATCGTTTTTCTCTCCTTTTATCTAAATAAGTGATTTTTTCACATAGATCTGGTTTTTCTTTCGTGTTTTTCCTTGATTTCGTCGTTTGAGTACGGCGTTGTTTTGTTCGTCGTCTTGGTGCGGCGTTGTTTGGTTTCCCGTCTTGTTACGGTGTTCATTTGGTTCAGATTGACAAATCAGCTTCTATCTATTATAGATTCAATCAAGACTTGAACGTCAACGTTACAGATCCAGATGTATTAGTATTCCGATCACTTTGATATTGTCACATTTGATGGCATTTTGCCGTTTTATGCTATTAACTAGAATGCTGTGAGTTTGTTCGCAGATTCATCCTTTACGATTTTTAGCGATGTTGAATTTGTGTTGTTTTTGATGTATTTTACCAATTTGAATGAATAAATATCTTTTTTAATCAAAAAAATTATCTATTTTATTTTCTTTCTCTTTTTTTCTTCTTAATATCATTAATTTTGATGATGGGTATGTAATATACGAGTATATGTATATTTTAAAAATTACATAACAATACTAGAATTTTTTCATATTTTATTTTATAACATAGTAAAACCCTGTTTATTTAGAATTTTTAAAAAAAAAAAAAGTATTTTTACTGAAATCATTTATTTAAAAAGTGGTTGAAATTCAATTTTTAGGAAAAGCTGAATTACAAAATGTTTTTGTTGATGGCTCTTTATTTATTATCACTTGTTGGTTCATTTGGAGGTCCCGCAATGATGAAGTTTTTTCTGACTTAAGAAGGGATGATTGGCTTATTCTTAGCAATATTCGGTCTTTATTTGATACTGCTATCGAGCTTCTAGGCTCTTCTAACCATGCTCGTGTTCCTCGCATGGTTTCTTGGCTTACTCCTCCACTTGGTTCGGTGAAGCTTAATGTTGATGGGAGTTCCATGGGTAACCCGGGAAGATCTGGTTATGGAGGTATTTTAAGAAATGAGGATGGTGATTGGCTAATGGGTTTTGCAGTTGCTTGTGGTATAACTGCTAATCTCAAGGCAGAGCTTCTAGCTATTGCTCATCGTTTTGTCATTTGCGAATCAGACTCCCAAACGGCTTTGTCTTCGATAGAGGAATAGGTTCATCAAGTCCATCCTTATGCTCCAGTGGTGGACTATATCAGAGGCTTCAAGAATTTTGATTGGAATTTGACTTTTGTTCACATGTTAAGGAAGGCAATGCTTATGCTGATTGGCTTGCTAAATATCGAGCTAGAATGGATTTTGGCTCAACGGTGTGGAGTTCTTGCCCTGCTCAACTGTCCAGTTTAATTTCTGCTTGCTGATGTTATGGGCATTGTTCATTTTAGGCCTTAGCTTGATTGTTTTTCCTATTATTTTATTTTCGATGCATCAAAAACAAAAAAAAAAACAAGGGATCTTAAATTATCTTACGAGAAATATTATCTTCACCTATAATATTCTCTTACAAATTTTCCTATTTATTAAATAAAAATAATTGAGTATTTTTATATTCCCAAGATATTAAGAGTGTTTATTTTTTAATATTACAAGAATGAATAATTTATAAAAAAATATATATTAAAACTCTTTTCTTTGTAAAATGATTCATGAATAGTTTATATAGATTTCACATATAATTCTCCACACAAACGTGAAAATAATAAATATTTTTAAAGGTAGTTATTTTGAAAGTTACATAAAAGGGGAAAAGACTCCCAACTTAATTGGTAAACGTGATTATACCATTACCAAATTTAAAAGAAACATGTTAAGAAGCAGCTAAAAATACAAGTGCTCTTACTTAAATTAGAGTTTGGATGAGCGTTTGATAAATATGATTTTGAATAGATTTGATTATGTAGAATTAATTTTAATACAATTGAGTTTAAAGTGAAGTGATTTATATTTGGATGTTTTTATTTTGAAAACAAATTTGATGTAAAATAATGTAAATTTTTCAATTCAATACAAAAGTTACTATTTATAATTTCTACTAAAATCACATTTAAAGACAAAATCAATTTTATCAAATAATAATCAAACATCTTTATTTTTATCAAAAATCATGTTTGATAAAAACGGACATTTCTAGTATCTACGAAAAATAGAACTCGGCGTTGGTCCTAAATATTTGTGTTGCATCGCTGTCTATGTTGTGTTTCATGTGAAAAGGGTAAACCAGTTGAAAACAAGAAGAAAGAGTGGGAAGGCTCCTGTAAAGGCAAGAAACTAAACATGTCGAAACGAATCACAAGTCAGAAAAAAAAAAAATCAGACCATCCAATAAAGCAAATCCAAAACAAAGGAAGAGTAAAGCAAAGAAACTGCAACGAACCAAGCCAAAAAGGAAGCCCTGGGACAACTTTTTTCAAATGTCAAAGTGCAATTCCTCACGCAAACTAAGGAAAAGGAAAAAGCAACTGAAAATTTACAACGCCGCTCCCTACTAGATAAGCACACACACACACAAATAATAAAAATAAATAGAAATAGAAATAAAAGATAGAATCACAAGGCACATAAGGTTTTCTGAGACTCTGACCTAACACAGTACACAGGCTCTGCTCTCTCTGCAATGTAAATAGTCGCTCTTTCTTTCTTCCTCACCTTGTTTCTTGTTTCAATGCTCCGCTGACCCCGCATGACTCATCATTCAATGCCAGCTTAGCCTCATTCATTGCTCCTTTCTCAAATTCAAACTGGACCACCCTTGTTCATTCTCACTAATTTCACTCCTCATTGATTACACATCATCAAGTAAAACAAAAAGTTAAAATCCCTTTGGTGATTAATCCTATTTGATATTATTATTAACCATAAAATTTAGGTGTAATTTTATATTCAATTTATCTCATTATATTTGTATTATTGTATTATTTTAAATTATTTATCCTTTTAAAAAATTAAAAAATGTTAATTACTTTTTTTAAAAATATTCCTTATATCTCAACCGATTTATATTAATGAATTTTTTTATCAAGAAATATAATAGTTGTCAAATAATTATAATTATCCAACCGTATACTTTAAATAATGATATTTTAATCAAAAAGTGTCATTTTATTATAAAAAATAATAAACTTAATCATTTTCTTAAAAGATGTACATAATCAAATGAGATAAATAAAATAAGACTAAAGAGTAAATGTTTTGAATGCTATTTTTAATAGGAGTAAGATATATATCACAATAGTTGTTATAGATATTTTATTTCCATTAAAAAATAATACATATAAAACTGCATCTATGTTTTGTCATGAAATGGACTTAAATGGGGCGAGCCGCCCCTCCCTCTTATATATATTTTTGTAAAATTAGTTATTTATATGTAATATTTTTAGAAAATAAAATTATTATATATATATATATATATATTATATTCGACTTCTCCCATGTTTTATGAATCCCTCTCTGGTTTTGTCCTATTATTAATTATTATATAGCATTAATTAGTGAGACTTTCCAACAAGACTTTGTGTATATGTAGCAAGCTTATTATGAAACGAGTGTTTTTTATCGGAGACAAACTTGCACATATTAAAGTATCAATAATAATAATTTTTTATTAAAAAATATTATATTTAATATATTAAAAAATTAAAAATATGATTTTTCGTAAAAATTTTTTATATATTGATTTCTTAACATATACAAATTTACACATAATAAAAAAATCGTTATGAAATTATGAACTAAACTACACATGTGACCACTTAATTTTGAGTTGCCTTCATGTGCATTACTGTGAGAGATTAGACAATAATTTCATCCGGCGGGTTTCTTTATTTTCCTCTTTTTGAATAGTAGTTTATGTCAAGATTTCCATAACAAGCCTGTATACCACTTTTGCAGTAAACTTGAATAATACTCACATTAAAGTTAAACCTCATGATAACGAATTTTTACTTACTAGGATAAAAGAAAGAGCTTGAGTTCCACTCATGAGAAAGTTCCCCCATTTTTAAAAAAAAAAAAGCTGGGAGAGAAAAGCTTCTAATAAAGCTCTGTTATTTATTATTCTGTAGTCAAAGTTTTCATCTACCCTTTTCATTTGTAACACTAGCGGTTACAACTTACCTAGTTGAAAGTGGGATTCAATATTCAATATTAACAATAGTACATAGTAAATCAGAGGGCGGCAGCATATTTACATTTGCTCAAGATATTAACAAGAATCCAGTTATTAATTATATGTACATTTAAACTTTGATTTGTGCCGGGTAATTTCAAAAGTGAGGTGTTATTTTAGTTATAAAATGTGAGAGATGTTAATATATTTTTTTTTTTATGAGGATATCCTCAACTAATAGTTGAACACTAATTTCTTTCGAAACATAAAAATTAATAAATTTTACCTTTTTTAAAGAAATCTTTTTCATATATATTTATATATATATATATATATATATTAGAAATCGAGTCCCAAATATAATACTTAAGAAATATATATCCAAGTATCTATCAACCTATGTTGAACCTTTTTTTTTTTTTTTTTGAAGAAAACTATTGTGCCCTATTGTGAGAGATGTTAATATTAACACTACACTTTAATACTGAGCACCAAAAAAATACACTACAAATTAATATGAACACCACAAATCTGCACCTAATATTTTTGTTAGATAATATAAGAAGTACTATGAAGTATGAATTATTAGTTCCTCATTCTGACTTTAGAACTTTTTAAGTTTTTCATTTTTCACTCCGGATATCTGACACTTCCACCACACGCCACCCCATAAAGCAAAGCAACCCATCTTTCTCTCTCGAGTTTGGAGTATAAAATCCCACGTTTCATTCCTTTCTTCCCGCTTCCTCTCTCTCTAACCCACAAGTTCTCAAGAAGAATAATCAATAATCTCTCTCTCTCTCTTTTTCAGTCTAACTCATGGCTTCCACAACCTACGGTTCAGACCCGACAACACCAAACACGACCTTCGTACAAGCCGACCCATCAAACTTCCGGGCAGTGGTTCAGAAACTAACCGGAGCATCCGAAGACCCATCAGCCCAAAAACTCCCCCTCACCCTGCCGTCGCGCCTAGCAGCCCAAGCCCACAGGCCCATCACCCCCGCCGCCGCTGCCGACATAGGCCCAAAAAAACCAAACTTCAAGCTCCACGAACGACGCGCGAAGAAGCTGGAACTAAACATCGGAGTTTCAGAAAAACCCAACATCATGTTTAACAACAACAACAACATGAACATGAACATGAACATGAGCATGAATGTTAATCGTAGCAGAGGATCAGGTGCTTTTTTTATGGGTGAGATGGTAAATGTGATGGCTTCACCTGTTTCACCACTAGAACTGTTGGCACGTGCGAGTCCACGTACACCAAGGTCACCACAACAAGAGGAAGAGCAACGAGTTGTAGCTGAGAAAGGGTTTTATTTACACCCAATAAGCCCAATCACTACTCCAAGATCTTCTCAACCTCCTCAGTTATTGCCTCTCTTCCCTTTGCATTCTCCTAATTCTCATCACAACAATCCCAATTCTTCTTCCTAGCTTCCCCTATATATTATTTTCTCCCATTTTATTTCCTTTCTCAATTTTACTACTGTTATTTTTTTTTTGATAAGCTACTGCTGTTATTAATATTAACTACTTAATTTATTGCTACTTTTGATTTTTTTTAATTTATAGTTTTATATTTTCTTTCCTTAAATAGACTTGTACTCAATCTTGTGGAGAAACTTTGTGGATGTGTAGCTGTAGTATGACTGTTGTTTCTACGTTAAGAAACTAGGTTTATAGTATAAGTATATATTAATTTGAGCTTGTGAGTAAAGTGAGAGATTAATAGGATTGAGATTTTTTTCATTTTGTTTCCTCTTTTTCTCATGTTAAGTTATGATAGAAAAATAAAATAAAAACAAATTTGAATGAAAGTAAATTGGTTTGTGTTTTGGAAGATTTTACGACATTTTTTAGGTAACTTACCTTTGTTTATGTGATTTAATTAGATGATAAGAAATTAATTTCATATGATATTGATATAATTCATTTAATTAAAATATTATATTCTGATTGAATATAAAATATTCAAATTTTTTATTTTTCAAAAATATCATAACAATGGCATGATGTTTTTCTCCTTCCTAACAAGTAAAAAATAAAAAAAAAATGAAAAAAATTAAAAGGATACAAATTCTAAATAAGATATGATTGATTTAATTTTTAAAATATATTAAAATCGTAACTCATTAATACTGAATTGATATATGTTCAGCAAATTTTCCATTAATTTCAACAGATGTTAGTTACGTAAAGTCATGTCAAAAAGTAATGACTTCAGATATTTTTTTTTTGGTGAATGTAATGACTTCAGAATTTTGAATGTTGTTGATATTCGGATGATATTTATTCATTTAAATTGATAAAATATATTAAAAATAATATAAATTTAATTAAAAATTAAAAATGATGAATCTACAAATAAATTTATAGCGTTCAAATTAATAGCATAAAATGATAAAATACTTATAAATATGACAAATTAAAGTGATTAAAATATTCATATTTTCGGATCTGTAACTTTAACGTTCAAGTCTTGATTAAATTTATAATGGATCGAAGCTGATCTGTCAATATGAATCAAATGAACACCGTAACAAGACAGGAAATCAAATAACGTCGTATGAGGACGATGAACAAAACAATGCCGTACTTAAATAATGAAATCACCGAAAAACATAAAAGAAAAACTAAATCTATATGAAAAAATGACTTATTTAAATAAAAGGAGAGAAAAACGATGTAAAAGGGTAATTTTAAGTCTAAAAATGACCCAAAATCATTTCCCTCTGATGAATGAGAAAGAAGGAAGAGAGGAATAGAGAGAAGGTTGCGAGAAAGAGGCTACTAACCCTACCTAGATAATGTTCAACGGTATGGATGCTTCGGGTACTTTGGAGCCTTTAATGAGCCTAATATGAGATCAAGGAATTTGCAATTTGATTTTTGAATGGCCATTTTTTCTAACGTAAATGTCAGGCTAAGAATTCAATACTGCAATTTTAAGAAACAATCAACTGTTGAATCCAAAAACACGACTAAAAATAGAGAAATTTGCATAAACCCTTATTATTAATGAATGGTGATTAACTATCACAGTCAATTCTTGATTAAGTATTATAATTACTGACATGTTAATAATTTATTGGTCAAATATACTCAACTTTGACAGATTAAGGCTGTGTTTGGTTTAACTTTGCAAGCTTCAAAGTTATGTTTGCACCTTAAACCAAAAAAAAAAAAAAGCAGTTATGTTTGCACCCATAGCAATGTACGTATCACAGATGGTAAAAAAAATCCAATTGTTCATTATCTATCCAGTCCATCCAAATGAAAATCCATCCAATCTATCCATTGCAAAAAAAAAAGTAACAATGGACTGGATGGATTGGATTACTTTGTTTTATGGATGATTGTGATCCATCCACCATTATTCTAAAATCCATTGGAGCACTTCATAAAAAAAAAATAATCCAATGGATAAAAATGAAAAAAATAAATAAATGATAAAAAATCATAACTTGCAAAAATTAAATAAATTTGCTGCTATTATAAGCAAAACAATATATTTTTTGGTATTTTGCTACCACGATTTGCATTTGTTGTAGTGGATTTGTGATGAATTGTTAATCACAAAAAAATTAGGCAAAAAAATTATTTTGGAATTTTTTTTTATGGATGGATGAAAGATATTATTTGGAAATAATCATAAAAATTATTTAATTTTTTAAAATATTTTCATGGATGGATTGAATGTCCATCCGTAAAAAAATTGTTAATAGATGAATTGAATGGATTTTTTTTAATGAAATTGTAATAGATCATAATGGATTAATGAATTATTTTTAATCTATCCATTATAATCCGAATAAAAATTTATCCAATCCATCTATTTATCACTCATAGCAAGTATGTAGCTGCAAACATTAAACCAAAAGGCACTAAGTTTATGCAAGTTTTCTCATAAAAATACATTTTTGTTTTAACGCATGGAAGTATAATAATTTTCAATAACCAATAAAACATTAACTTAGTAAAGTATAATATATAAATAGAAATAATAAACTCTCCTTCAAAATAAGAAGCGGACTATAACAGATTGGATTATGTCCTTACTTTTATTAAATTTGCTAATTATATATGGTGCTTTTTTTGGTATCTCCAATAATTTTGAGGTAAAAATTATCCTGTCCAACTAGATTGTACCACCTCAATTGAATGGGTTATGTTAATGAGTTAAGTCATATCATTCTTACCATC
Organism: Ammopiptanthus mongolicus; assembly: GCA_039655645.1. Lineage (NCBI taxonomy): Eukaryota > Viridiplantae > Streptophyta > Magnoliopsida > Fabales > Fabaceae > Ammopiptanthus > Ammopiptanthus mongolicus. The sequence goes on along the minus strand of CM077351.1, from coordinate 68,380,114 downwards.
TAATTGGATCATCTAAGATGGATAAAATTATCTTTGAAATATCGGAGAATTTACCATTATATAATTTTTTTTAAAGAAAATATCTTCAAAAGACTAACTTCGGTGAGATGTAATTGTAGCCTTTTGATATTTAATAAAGATGACAGACTTCAGTAGTATTGTTCGTATCTTTTGGAAGCATAAGCTGATTTTAACCAAGATGGAGGTCTCTGGTGATAAAATAGATTGATCGGTTCTGTATAATTTTTTTTATTTTTTATTTTTGCATATATATTTTATTTTTTACATTTTGATCTTACAAATTATGTTTCATCATCATGTTAATCCTAAAAATAGCGCCGTCAAGAAGGAATTGACGAAAATGACTAATATGAAAAACAAAATATAACGTACAAGATCAAAATAAAAATAAAATAAAATGTATGTTCCCTTTTATTGCTTCTCATTTTGGTCTTATACATTATGTTTCATCTTTCACATTAGTCCTAAAACTGATGTTGTCATGTACAAATTAACGGAAAGGACTAACATGCCAACGGAACATAACGTTTAAGACCTATTTGAAAATAATAAAACTTATAGGATCAATATGAAAAAGAAAAAATGATTGGACAAATCAATTTATTTTGCTTATATATATATATATATATATAAGTGTATGTGTTAAATAGGCCAGCCTGATAGGTCAAACAGACTTCTTTTAAAGCCTTTAACCTGACCTCTTTAGCTATATAAATTTTTTAAAAGCCTTGACCTAACCATTTTTTTAAATAGGCTAGGTCGGGATATGCCTTAAATAGGTTAGGCCATAGGTCCTTAACGAAAGGTTTGGACTATTCCCACCTGTATCCGTAATTGCGCGCGGAAGATACTATGATGAGAAACCAAAAAGATGAGAACCAAAGGTTTTATAGCATCTCGAACCAAAAACTGAAACCTGTAGTTGTTGGTTGGAGCTCATGCTACTCTTATAATATGTAACAAGCTTACAAGATTTTATTTCATATATAATAACTTGGTAACCTCCCTCCATAAGTTATCTTTTGGATAGAAGTTAGACCTAATTATTTTAACATGATATCAAAACTCATAAAAACAAGAGAAGACTCCAGCAAATGAAAAAGGAGCACAAGCCCAAGAGAATAAAATAAAAAAGACGAATTTGTGGCATCTGAAACTCAAAACTTCAAGTACAAACATAGGTTAAAAAAAAATTAAAGGCAAATCACAACTGGGTCAAGCCAGTTTAACTTTAGGGAGAGTGTTAGAAAATAAACAAGTTCCACATGGGATAAAAGTAAGAGCAAATAACCATTTATTTGGGCAATCCTCCCATTATGAACTTTCTTTTTCATTTTTTTTACCATATTAACATATTCATATTGGTTTATATTCGTGCTTCTTAATTAATAAGCAACTAGTCATAAATCTTGATTATGAACAATTATAGAGATAATTTATGCGTGTCTCAAGTCTTAAGTCCTTTTTAATTTTTTTTTTGCCGTGTACTAATTAGGAGCCTGTTTGGCACGTCACTTCTACAAGCTTATAGCGGATAGCTTATAAAGGATTAGAAAGTAGTCCGTTTGGTAAGTGCCTCTATCACGAGCTTATAGCGTTTTTTCAGGAGTTTATAGCATTTTTTTCAGACTCTACTTGAAGTAGCGTTTGAATTTATAGCTTATAGCGTTTTATTTTTATTTTCACTTTTACCCTTATTATTTTCATTTAATTATACATTTATCCTCTTCTCTCTCTTTTATGTAAATCATTAATGAAGATATCCTTTTATGTCATTTTATATTTTTCAGTTAGTTCAACATCTAGTTTTATCAAATACTTCCACAGAAAATAAGCTAGCTTATCTGCTATCAGCTACCTCATTTGCTATCTGCTATAATCTATCCGCTATCTGCTATAATCTATCCGCTATCAGCTATCCATTAACAGCTAATTTTATCAAACAGGCTCTAGGTCATAAGTTCTCTTATTTGTTTCCCTTTATTTTATGTTTTATTAGTGTGTTTACCATTTTTTTTTTATTTTGTAACCATGTTATTAGTATGAGTATGTTTCCCGTTTTTTTACGTTACTAAATTTATCAACTATCATCTTAAATTTTTCATCTTATATAAGTGAACATTCTTATAAGAGGTCTCAATAGGACGGATGTTTTACTAGCTACTTAAACCCCCTTTTTTCTTATTCTAAATTCAAAATAATTTTGTTCCACTTTGAATGTATAGTAAAGTTTTTTTTTTTAAAAAAAATATATTAAGTTCATATATTTTATTTTCAGCCATAATTTCCATTTACTTCGCGAAACTAATTTTATAGGAGCAAGGTATAAGGTCTCTCATTTAGTTAGCCTACACAATCATTACGAATGTCCATTTCACAATCATTTCACCACCAACTTTTGGTGTCTTATACTCTTATGTAAGAATATACAAAGAAAATGGGTGTTATGTCGTATGTGCTCACACTATCTGATCTGCAGATTAGTTATGGTTAATTACTTCTATTGAAACTTAAACAGCATTAATTTACTCTATACTAAGATCGAAAAATGAACATTTTTTATATTAACCTGTTTAGAGTATCTTATTTTATTTTTAAAAATGTTTATGATTAAAATATTAGAAAAGAGAGCATTTTAGCTGAAAAGCTGTCATTGTATGAAAATTAATCAAATACTTAATCGGATATCGGAGAGAAACCTTAAAAACTTGCGTATAGGCAAAGTTAAACATGGAATACACTCTTTCTATCAAAGTGAAAGTGGCGTAGACCAGGTTTTAAATTTTGCAGTGCTGTGCAATGCAATAAATTGAAGACGCAGAAGTGATTATTATTTATTAATTTTGGCACCCGTTGAAATTTAAAGGGCGCGTTTGAAGTGAGAATACACACTGCAAAAATTTGAACAAGAATTAAATACCTCACATTAATAATTTGGCTCCCCCTCTACCAACGGGTATAATGTTTAAAGGGCTTTGTTACATAAAGCCCGAGCACATGAGTTTGAGTAAATGCAACTTTTAATTTTAGTTTTGCTAATCAGTATTCTTAATATATTAGTTAAAAGAATCAAAAAGATATTTGTATTTAATTAGAAATAAAATACATCACTTCTGAATATATTAGATATACTATTTTTTTTTAAAAAGAAGTTTATGATCAAACACGCAAATTTTGGGTTGTGATTTTGAGAAATACTATATCTTATCTTACTACAAATCTCCTACTTTCTTCACAATTGCTATAGGGTTCATACAAATTTTGGGTTTGACTTTTGTCATACAACTACTTATTAAACACATGCTTGCTTGCTAGCTCTATGTTTAAATTAGGCTTTGACATCAGAATTAGAATAAAGAACATTTCCCTTTTGGTACGATAACTAGATCGAGGACGATAATTAACTAGCTCTTAAATATATACTGATTGGAACTTCAGTTTGTGACATGCCAATCTTTTGGTGGTTAAGAATCGTGTCAATGCTATTGCTTTGGATGTTTCTAGTGCATTAGAAGAAATAAAATAAATAAATTTTTATTAGGAAACTAAATATATCACTTATTCAAATATTAAATACTAGTACATCTATATCCGAAGGATACCAGTCAACATTTTCCATGTTTTTATTGGTAGTACCACCCCTCTGTAGGGTATATGTCTGTCTCTATTTGTAAATGAATCCTTAATATGAATTGCAGGTGCCTTCCCATCGAGTCATGATCTTGGGTATAGAAATTACTATTACCTGAAAAGTATAATTTTTAGTGATGTTGTTCCTACGAATGGGTTAGAGTTCATTGTCACCTTAGGTTTTCGCTATGTACAATAAATGCTAACTTATGCAATGAAACCACTCAACATTACTTTCGAGATTTCCCGACGATCACCCCTGTCTGATAGGAACTTATTTTAGGTTTGCGCTATGAATATCTTGTACTAAGTGATGAAACAGAACCCTTATTTCCATCCCTATATTGTCTTCATCAGTTATATTTAAGAGTCGTTTCTCTGATCTAGAGAAGTTGGAAAGTCGATATATTTTACATTTTTCATGTGAAGACAATAATTATGTTGATCACCTGGCTAAGCTTAATATATGAAGTTGTACCCAAATATAAATCCATTTAAATCTCGTCTCTTACTTATCATCATTTGTCTCTTACGTTATCTTGTATACAAAAGAAAAAATATATATTAACATACAACGAAGGTGGACAGCAAAAGTGCAAAACTCTTATGAAAGATAATGCCACTGTTGACTTTGTATTGCATTTAAAAAATAGGAAAGAGGAAACCGAAAGCTGATAAATTTTTTTGATAAAAGCTGATAATTGTTTGAAAGAGACATATTTGCTTCCCCTAAATTTCTGTTTATTGCATACAGGTCACTTGCATTTTTTGTTGTTGATATATATATTGATGTCAAATTATCCATTTGGGATGGAAATAGAGATGACAATGGGTAGGATATGGGTAGGGTAATATAATACTCGTCCTCATACCCAATTTTTAAAAAAATATCCGGACCTATACCCGCGTGGGTAGCAACTTAAGTACCCGTATCCTTACCCGCTGGATACCTAAATATCTATACATGCACCCATTATCCACACTTTAATTAATAATGAAAAATCAATAAATAAAAAAACATTATTAAAAATGTATAACATATATATATATATATATATATATAAAACAAGACAAACCAATCTAGTATGTTCTCACATTACACATCCACACATCATGATATATCTAAGTCTAAAATACAAAAGTGATACCAATTATTTAATACTTCCAAAACATTGAGTAAATATTATAATTAATCTTTGGAACAAAAAATTCATAAAGGTAAAAAGAAGAAAATTAGTATACAAAAAGAAAGAAAAGGAAAGTTAAATTGAGAAATATGTATAAGTGTGAACAAAGAAAAGTAACAACCTAAGTTATATTTCAATTTATTTAATTTAATATATTATAGTTATATATTTATATATATAATAATTAAATAAATATTAATATATATATGTATGCAGGTATGGGGCGGGATGGTTACTAAAGTATCCGTACCCGTACTCATACCCATTAAATTTTGCGGGCAATTACTCATCCCCGTATCCATATCCATAAAATGGATAATTATCCTACCCATTATGGATAATTTTTGCGGGTATCAATAGATAAAATACCCATTGCTGTCCCTAGATGGAAAGGTAATGCAAAAGTTATGATCTTTGTAATGCTAACACGATTTGGACGTATAATTTTTGCGGGTACCAACGAATAAAATGCCCATTGCTATCCCTAGATGGAAAGGTAATGCAAAAGTTATGATCTTTGTAATGCTAACACGATTTGGACGTTTTGAACTGATAATGAGCATCAACATTAAGCAAATAAACTTTTCTCTTCACTTAGATTGTGATATAGTATCAACCTAACAGAGAAAACAATCCTTGAACCATATTCTTTCTCTGATTGTCTAGGTAACATTTCATAATTTGGGGTCCTACACTCCTACTATAGTGATCAAATCAGTAAGAATGTCTCATAGATGCATGCATATAACCCCTAGTGCTATTATTTACCTTAATTATATCACACGTTGCTCTTCTCAGGATACTTCAATTACGAAGTTCTTTAATCATAATTACAAGTATGAATTTTACTTTTAGTCGTGTTTTCCCCTCAAAGTAATTTTAGAGGACGACGTAATTTTTCGAATTTGATTAAAAATCGAGGTAGTTTTGTTGAATGACTTGAATCTGAGCTAAACTACCTAATCTTCTAATAACTTTACGTTCAACTACAATTTTTTTTGCTTAATTGCACATTTTGTCTCTCAATTTTTTTAAATGTGCGATTTTGATTCCTCAAAAATTTTAATTGCACATTCAGTACTCTAATTTATTAAATTGTGAAAAAACAGTCTAAACAGCCAAAAAAAGACTAAATTTAAACAACCTAAAAATGATTGATTTTGCACAATTTAACAAATTAGAAGACTAAATGTGCAATTAAAATTTTTAAAGGATCAAAATTGTACATTTGAAAAAGTTGAAGGGCGAAAAGTGTAATTAAACCTTTTTTTTGTGCTATCTTTTTTTCCTACAACATGTAAGAATGGAAAATTGTAATTTTCTCACTCTTCTTTCTCAAATTATATAATCTGGGGATGGAATTTATTTCCCCAATTGCTTGGCAATGGCTTGGACATTTTACTTGACGCATGTATAGCCTCAGAGGAAAGTTAATTTGCAGGGTTTGATAATTTTAAAGAGTAAAATTACTGACTCTTATTAAAAAAAATTGTTTTGTTTATGAAAAAAAAATTACTGACTTTTGAATGACAATTTTTTCTTCAATTGGCTTATAGTTTTTTTTTTGGAACCCACCGTAATTAGGATTTTTGGCTCTCCAATGGATTCATGGAATATCCCATAAGCTTAGATCCTTTGACCAATAGTTGAAAGAGATTCCTTACGTTTTATCTTTATTAAACGATGATAACGAAATAATATCCCAATCAAATTCTGTTTATATGTTGTACACTTCGATTCACAATAATTTTAAGGCTTTCTCAACGATTGAATAATTAAATAAGTGCATCATCTCCTAGAATCCAACAAATAAAAGTGCTTATTATCTAATATAAAATATAAAAGGTTTAGGTATGTTTTTATCACCAAAATATAGTAATTTTTTGTTTTAGTTCTTGTTACGATTTGTATCCTTATAACTTCAAATATGAGTAAGATTAGTCCTTTTATTATTTTAAAGGTAAATGAGATTAGCTCAATTCAACGTTACTGGTTAAACCTTTTCCATTTGAAGGGCAAAAAAAAATTTAATATGAGAAAATTGAATTAAGTTAATTTCACTCACTTTTAAAACATGGATATAGATCAATTTAACTTACTTTTAAGAATAACACTATTTAGTTCATAAGAAAATTGATATGTAGGTTTAGGTTGTCTGGGTCGCAATCTATTTTAACTACGGCCAACTACACTGTTGGGTAACCAAACCTATATTTAAGCTAATATAAAATATTAATTGTAACTATTAACTTTGGCCTTTTATATCCTCTCTATTTTGACAAACAATATTTAAGAGAACCTACCTTTCCAAAAGTCACAAATTACTAATATGATGCACCATGATAATCACCATGATTGCTGTGTTTTCACCTTCAAGCTATTCCACTATGCAGTGGTTATAACCCACTCAGATGTGATGTGCATCAACTTTATTTCGCAAATTGTTTAAAGGGCAGCTGAAATAAACAGTAATCCCTTTTTTTGTCTCATATATAAGAAACATTGATGTATTTTTAAGCTAAATTTCATTTCTACCTTTATTTAGTGTAGAGTAAAGGCCTAAATCGGTCATTGACAAAAAAACACGGCAACATTTTGATCCCTGAGAAATGAAAATATCAATTTGCTCCTCAAAAATGTAAAATGTGGGTCAAATTGATCCTTTTTAGGGACATTTTAATCCCTGTCAGGGACTATTTTGACCCGCATTTTACATTCTTGAGGACTAAATTGGTATTTTCCATTTCTCAGGGACCAAAATGTCACTGTGGTATTTAGGAATAAATAAGTTAGTTGAATTAAAAGTAATTAAATAGGGACGTTCGTGAAATAAAATTTGAAATGAATTTCTTTTAATAATTTTCCTTAATCTTAATGAATTAAGATTTTGTCTCTTATATTCGGGATCTGAGAGAGTATTGCATTAATCTCTTTCCTTCCTTTCCATTTCGAGTACAAATAACAATACAATGACATCATTGATTTTGGTTAACAATCATAATCTTCCAAATGGGGTTCACTCATTGTTGTTGATTTTTAATTTGTAATTGGTTCAATGCATGGTTTACTAGTTAAGGACCTAATACCTTGAGCAAGTTCACAATAATTGGGTTAATTTCTAGTGTATATATCTGCTATATTTTGATGAAGATATTCAACAAAGATACTCTATTCTGTATTTGGACTAAGATTTTGAACTTGAGAAAGAAGAATAAGTGAATAACTGCAAGACGTCATCAGAAAATGAGAACCTCAAATTGAATGATGATTCGGCAACTCTAAGTCAAATGAATATTCATAAACTTGAAATTTATTAAAACAAATGCAGAATTCATCAACACACCAGAAGATATATTTTAAAATTTAAATTAATGTTGAACTATTAACAGTTGGTTTATAAGGTTAGGTAAGGTAAAAAATAAAGGGTCCCCCATCTGCATGAAGTCTAAGAATTAAATTGGTCGTTATTTGGGCCACCCTCATGGCACAAAACAATGTAGGAATGGTTCATGGATTACCAAAGCCCAGAAAGACACATGATACATAGGCTTTGTCTCCTCAAAAGATATCATTCAAGTGTATGGTTATTTTGTTTAGCTAGCAAGAAGGAAGTGCATACAGCTACTGTTCAGAATCAACAGATGATAAACCATCATCATCACAAGAAACAACAATAATACTAAAATGAATTTGACATTTTGCTTTTTATTGATAAAACAAAATCTTTAGGTGAACTGAACTCGGTGACCAAAATTCTATGCCACGGATTTATGTACTGTTAACAATATGATGTTAAGAGCTTTGGCCAGACATGCACTCAGATGGACAAACAAAAGATTGGAGCATTGGTGATTCATTTCATAACTCCATTCAACGAACTGAAGCACAGATTGACTGCTGGTTGTACAAGCCTGTGACTCCATTTGCAATCTTCTGTCTGTTTTTTCTCCTCTTTGTGACAACTATAAATCCTTCACCATCTCCATTCTTTTTCCTAGTTATATCTACCTTTTCTTGCTCTTCACTATCACTGGATTGAGGAACCATCTTATTATTTTCTTCATTCCCATACATGATTTTTATGATGGCACTGTCTTTGGCAATTGCATCAGAAGAATCTTCCAAGTTCTCATGCTTTCCATTACTAGCTTTAGATTCATCCACAGAATCAATATTTTGCTGAACGGATTTCACAAGAAAACTGAGCAATATCTGCCTTGCTATCTCTGACTTCTCAGCTTCAGAAATGCTGTGTTTTGGGGAACTATCCTCGACATGTACAAAATTTTCATCTAGCTTATTTTTTTCTGTCATGCCTACTTCAGACAAAGAGTTACGCCCACCGGAAACATTTGAATTGGCATCGCTGGTTTCCGTTGGAGAAGCAATTCTGGGAACAAACTCAGGTGCATGTGGATTCATGATTCTAGTAGCCCCAATTCCACTTCTTTCCTTCATAGAGGTATTGTATCTTGTAAAACCATGTTTCGTGCGAAAAGTATAGTTGGTTCTATAATATAGAGGTGATCTAGGCCCAAAAGGGACCCTAGCAGCAGCAGGAGGAAGCACAGGTTCCACAAGCACGCCTTCACTAGCATTTGCATGATATATGCTTGTCTTTGAAACTGAATTTAAATTGGGAGATATGGACAATGTTCCTGGATTGAACGGTTTGGCTGCAGCTGAAAGCTTACTACTATTTGTTTCTGGAGGTTTTGCCTGATCAGAAGCAAGGGAAACCTTCTCAAGTTCTGGTGCAGAATTTTCTTGCTCAGATTCAATTTCATGAGTTCCCTCAGTTTCATCATGCTGGGAAACTGTATCAACTATGGAACCTTCATCTATTGATATCACAGGTGGACTGCTGCACATTTCATTTTTGGACTTCATCCTGTCCATCTCAGCTTTCTCCAACAACGGCTTTAAAACCGTACCCGGTGGTGCCAGAGCTACTTCTTTGTAAGATATAGATTTCGAAGCCAAAGAACTTAGAGATGCTGGACTAGAGGAAACTTTGGACACAGAAGCTTTTGTTGGATGATTAGCAGAATCCTCACTTGTAGTTAAGTTTTGAGCTTTCAATTGTCTAGATGGAGATAACATGGATGAGGAGACTTTTGGAGCTGCTTTTTGTGGCAAAGTAATGTCATTCCTATAACTGCTTTCTCTAAAATTGTACTTATCAGAACTGCTAATGCTGAGCTTTGATAGAAGAGGTCGCTGTCTGCGTCCTAACTTGCGATTAGCAGTGTTTCCTGATCTCCCTTTTGAACTGGTTTCTTGCCAACCTTCATCAGAAAATGTCTCTTCAACAGCCTCACTTGTCACTGGCCTGTACTTTGTGAAATAACCATTTTCGTTGGGTTCTTCAGAAACAAGTGTGCCATTGGTTTCTTCTGTATTGCCTTCTACCAAATTTGTAGCATCTTTTGAGACATCAAAGAGAATGTCCTCATCAGCTTTTGTTTCATCATGTTCTTGATGGTTGTTATCGCTCACTGGGAGTGTCTAGAAAATACATATAAAAGCAACACATGTCAAATATATAATAGGGTGTATAAAAAATTTTCAGAGAAGTGTCTGATTTGTGAAACTTATCAAACTTTCATAGAACTTCCCTTAAAATGTAATAACTAGAATACCATTCAAACTTGACTTAAACAAACATAAAAACTTTCAGTTTTGGAACACAGTCAGTAGTTTCTATTAAGGCCACTAGTTAAAGGAAGGCACGGGGGTTATGAGGCTGGAACAAGAGGTATTATTCAGGAGAAAAGTATATGATACCGGAGCATATGATGAGAACATAGTATAAATTTGATCAGTTAAGCGCTAGATCGTTTGCCCACCTTTGCACGCCTCTGTTTTCTCTGAGCATCATTTCCTTTTGAATCCTTATCAGGACTTATAAAATCCATGAGATCTGACACACTGCATAAAAAAGGTCAAATATTTTTGTACCCTGAAATATAAAGTATTTGAAACATAGTAATATGGGAATACCATGTCAGTACCTAAGGTGACCTTTACTTGCAATGGATGCATCTGGCTTTGGAGTTCCATTTTTAGCTGCTTCTTGCTGCTCTATGGCTCTTGATTCAAAATATTCTAGCCATGCAGCAGCATCCTGCATCGGAGAAAATACATAAAAAAAAAAAAAAAGGTAATACTAGCAAATACCATCTATCGACCATGCATATAAGGGCAATCCTTAGTTAAATCCAAGACAGGTATCAAACTGCAGCTTCTTTGAGATACACTACTAATGCCAAAAGAAAGGTGATATAACCTGTGTACGAAGATCTTCTGATCCAAGCTTTGCTTGAAGAATCTTAAGTGTAGTTTGCTCATGTTGGACACTCAGAGAATATGCCTCCATCAATGAAAGGGCTATGGCTATGGCATGATAGCTTGCACCAGTCTACAACATGAAATACAATCTATAAAACATGGTTCCAGCTGTGGGGGAATAAAGGGGTGGGGTGGGGTAGAGAGAGAGACCTGTATATGATCTGCTCCTAACAATCTTTTGTTGCATTTAAGAGCTTCATGCAAGTATCTGAGCGCCACTTGAACGTTTCCCATGCCCTCTTCCATCATAGCCACATTTATATATGTTGCAGCAGTGTTTGGATGAGACAACCCACATGTAAAATGAAGAAGGAATAGAGCACGGTTGACATACCTGCCAAAACATACATTATGTTGAATGAGAAGGGAAAAACAGTGGCAAATAGTGAAGATAACTTAAGCAATTGAAATAATCAGAAAGATAAAAGGTGATTATCGGATTAAGGTATTGGTTAGTATTACAACAACAAAAATTTCAGAATAATTGATAAAAAGTCATGACATAAGCGACTAAACCAATTCAACAGAACAGACAAATTCAGTTTAACTTACTTCAGAGCAAGCTCAATGTGTTGCAGACGATAATAAAACACAGAAAGATCCCCATAGCTTTTCATTGTGTCAGGATGGTCAAGCCCAAGCTCCCTCTCATTTATATCCAAAGCCTTTTGCTGATATATGGTAGCCTATATAAAGAAAGTATAATAAAAAATTTAATACAAGTACTGAACATTCTACACCATCCACTATGTAAAGATGCAACACAAGCCAGGCACATTAATATAGAACATTTGAATAATTAGGATCCTCAAGACCATGGGTTCAGCAAATATATAACATGTTTCCCCCTTTTATTTTCTTCTTTTTCGCTTTAGACAAAAGAAAACTGTATTTTTAACATGGCATTAACTAAACTAAGTATCATGAAAAATTAATCTTAGATATCTCAATTTCCAACAATAGCTGAGGCATAAATCTGAAAAATTCATTACCTGGTTAAAATCACCAGTGTGGTAGAGAACCACAGCTAGGAGACTGTACGCACTCGCAGTAGTTCGATGATAGGGACCACAAACAGCCATCATTTTTGTTAATGCCTGCAATATGATAGAAAGATCAAATACTGTGCTGTATTTGTAGCTGAACAAGTGAACATATAGTGATGCTTCATTCAGAGACGGAACAAAGTGATTGGTACCTTTGTTCCATAATTTACAGCATCCTCAAGCTTCCCTTTATCAAGAGCAATTTTGGAGGATTCCAATAAATTGCGTCCATCTAATGAGGAACACCCTACATACTGTTGATAAAATATGAACTTGCTTGTAAATGGTTCAATGACATGATACTTATTGAATCATGCATAGAATTGGCTTGGGGACTGATTAATAAACAGAATAGCACCTTGCAAAGAGGAACCAGGCTGATAATATCATATTTCCCAAAGGGCTTGGGGGATTCCATGTCATAATCTCTGGGGAATAATTCCAATCCAACCTGGGAAATAACATATGGAATTAATAAAGGCTGCATGTAAAAAAAAAGAATAACTCAAATTTGTGATACCTTGTGACATAGCCCTCTTAGAATCGATAACATCCTCAAATGTTGAAACTCATCATTTAATGTCCATCCAAATCTTTTGGACAAAAATATACGCAACCACTGAATTCTGAGATGATGGTCATCACCCAAAATTTGGTCATTATCTTTTATTCGACCCCCTCCGAGTAAGAAATTCAGCATTGATGCAATGACCGGAGATAAGTCTGCTTCATTGTCGACAGAGGCAATAACTGCCTTAAGAAGATGCTTGAAAGCTCGAGTGATCATCTCATGAATACAAAGCGATTGTATGTGTGGAAGATTCTCTGCAAGTTTAACCTGATTCATAAAAAAAATTAGAATGACCAAGGACTAACTCTCTCAAAAGCTCAAGCTGAAATTCGACTTTTTAATAAAAGAATAATTGAAGCAAGGATCTAACTCTTGACCACTTGGTCATAAAGTTACTGATAACAAATCAAGGACCAACTCTCCTAAAAGCTTAAGCTGTTTGGTGGAATCACACTAATGGTTTCATATCTAACAAAATCCTACAAAATCAAACTATATTACCAAAACAAGTTTAACTGGTCACGGAATTTAGATTAAATAGAAGCTTTCAAGCAGTAGAATGGTAACATTCATTCAAAGAGATGCTTTACAAATGGAAGGAAGATTATTGGACCCAACAAGGGTCATCCTCAGTTTGCAAAGAAGTTTCTAGAGGAAGCAAGGAAATAGAGAAAAGTATTCTCACCACTTCACCCAAAGATCGCATCTGTAATCCTCTTAAATGCATAAAGTCAGTTAGTGTACGACCATCAACTGGAGAAAGTTCAAGTGATCCAAAGTCTGTAACCTGAAAAAAAGTAACAACCTCCGTTCTTAAGCCATGTTTACAATCTTCATGTTATTCAAAAAAGTGTAGAATCCATGGAGAAATGTAATGTTACCAGCTTTGGCAAGGCAACTTCATCATAAAACTTGTGTGCATTGTTGATAAGCTTATCCACTGACTGTTGCAAGAAGAAACTAATTGAAATGGTAGGTATGAAAAATATGAAGATATAATATAATAATACCATAAACAAAGAAGCATAAAAAACATAAAATATTTACTCAGAAAAGAAGCTAAATTATAGAATAAAAGAACTAATAAACAATTGGAAAATTGGAAAATGACAGGAAAAAAGAGAAAAAATGTAGCAACACAAGAATGTACCCATAGGAAGTATCACAATCTTCAAAATTTTACACAAACCTTTAGATGAAGACCAGTTCCAGATTCTTTGAGACGCAAAAATGCTTCTTTAGAAAGTAGTTTCTCCAATTCAGTAGAGCTACTTAAGTCATCATTGTTTAGCTCAACTTTATCATCACATACATTCACGTTTCCAGAACTAGAATCTGTTCCATCTAGAACACTTGGTTTCTTTTCCCTCCTCTTCAAAAATTTGAATTGCTTTCCAAGACCTATAACAGCTTGCTCGACGTCATTGCCATCTTCTTTGTTTGTGGAACATGTGTCAGGTGAAGTTTCCTGTTTTTGAAGATGCTGCATCCAACAGGAACCAAGTTCCCATCGAATAGACCTTTTTGAAACACCTGATTCCTCCTTTATCTTTTCCAAGCATTCTTGAACCACCTTCCGAACAAGATGTTCAGAAGCATCTAAGTCATCCAAGCTTGATATGGATGATAAAGTCCCATTTGATGGCTCAGCTCCAGACTTGTGAAGCAGTCGCCTCAAACTGTAGAGATCATAAAATCGTTTATTTCAAAGATGGGCAAAATACTGCAGCTTATTGACATAAAATGGCTATACAAAAAAAGAAAGTATAAAGAAGTTTCACCTTTTTACTCTCATTGTTTTTTACATTCAATTACATTTTATTATGAAAATGAAACTAATAAACCAAAAGAATACTTTGAAAATTTTAGAACACATTTGGAGGCATCCCCATACTCTCCTTTATCATATGATTGCTATTAATCTCTATCGATGGCAGTCCCTGCATTGCAAAGGATCCCAGAAACAAATACAGAAAGGTAAAATAAAATGTTTAATTTGATATGATAACATTCAACAGAATAGCTTATTGTTCTAACCTGTTGATGTTAAGAGCATTCGCCCCACCGTCTGGCAGATCATCTATTTCGATATCTTGAGCAGTAGGCTTCCTCTTGTTCAAGTTACCAACAACCCTTATTGTTGCAGTATATCCACAGTGGTGTACAACAACGACAGCCAAAGAGGAAGTATCCTGTAAAGAATTTTGGGCCACTCAACACGGAGAACAAAAACCTTTCGTCTTATATCCTAAGGCACTCGAGTCTAAAACCAATTTAACACTCAATTTTAGAATTTCAAAGGGCTAAGAGTAGATGCAATTCAGGCGTGTCACAAAGAAAAATTAGCTCCACCAATCAGGATTATAGAAATGAGATTTAGACACCAAGATTGAGAGTGCTACATGGAACAAGGAGAAAACAAAATAACATGTATGGATAAACAAGTTTTATAAAAGAAATAAAGTATGGTATTCAATGTGATTTTTGACACAATGACAAAAACAAAAATATATATTATTGTAATACTTGTTTGTTGAGGTCATTGTTAAGATATATATTCAATCACGAAAAAGCACAAAATCTTCTTTATCATATGATGTGAATGAGATCACTTCCCACATCTATCACCGGATGGATATATATGTATTATGTATTATAAACACCTAGCTCAACACGTGCATATACATCTATAACCTTGAAAGACGGATTATGACTTACATGAACAATAACATTTTCATCTGCAGTCAACCCTTTGATTAAATTCTTCTCAGCATCCTCCTTCTGCAGACCTGGTTCATTAGTTCCATCACGTTTGACTACAATGGATAAGTCTCCTATGTGATCTTCATACAGAATTGAACATGGAGAAGAATTCAATTCACTCTTCAAATTTGACTTGGACTCCACTATATGCTGTATAGCTGCAACAGCCTTAAATATTGATGTGTCAACAAATTGACTGTGAAGCAGAAAAGCTTTTCTATCTCTGACCACCCTCTCCTCCTCAGTTTGGCAAGGAAGAGAAGCCAATATTGCAAAATCTGTAGCCCATGATCTAAGATTGTATTCACCATTTCTACCTTGTCCACCACCATTACCACCCCAGTTTTCATCCTCAGCAGGTAAGGTAGGAAAGTTTGAAGGAGACTCAGCAACAGAAGGAGGGGCAAGCCATGTATTTGCACGGATTCCATATGGAAGATTGCCAAACTGAAGGAGCGAACCTTATTATGTTCCAAAAATGCTTTCATATATATTTTAAAAGGAAAAGGAAATAATAAATTTCAGACGATGTAGAAGTAAACCTTATTATGCTCCAAAAACGCTTTCATCAATGATTCATATGCCTGCATTAATCACTCATTTTTTAAGATTCACATCCGAAAAACACTAAATTATGTGTTTGAGATAAAACTGTACTATGATCCAATAAATCATTAACAGTCACAAATACATTACTGTTCTAATAACATGATAAAGCAGTGGAAAGCCATAATGTGTAAGCAGTTTGCTGGAGAATTAACCTTTTGAAAAACTAGAAACTAATTGACTAGGAAATCAAATAAAAGCTTTCAATTAAGAAATCAAATTTCAAAAGGCGGCGTTTGAGTAAAATATTATAGACCCGACCAACACAATACAATCCTGAAATTTGACAATATTTAAGAACATGAATTTTCCAAAACAGGAACAAGTTATTTCGATGATATCATTCCATGGTTGGTTATCTTATACTCCCTCCTGTCCATATTATAAGAAACAAAAGGATCCAATTTTTTGGTCCAAAATATAAGAAACATTCATCAATTTTCAAATATATTAAATGCTCATTTCCAATTATACCCTTATTTATAATGTGATTCATATTTACGAGGTACATCTATTAAATACTCTGTGTAGACTTTGTTTATTGCTATTGGCTTGAGTGGTTGGTGAATTAAGTTAGTGGAATTTGTGTTAGTACCATTAATTATAACCCATCATTTATGAAAGGGGTATTTTTTGGAAAATTAGTTAAATATTTAGGAGTATTAATTGAAGTTATCTCATTTCAAAGCCTTTCCTTGATCTGAGTGATTTACTCCTATGTTTCTTATAATATGGACCGGAGGGAGTATTACTGTGCTATGTGGACATGCAAAAGTATGATTGTTATTACTACTACTATTATTTTTAACAGACATAAGTTTCTGATTATGACTATGAAATGAAAACAGGAAAAATGTGTAGCACATTTCATAACTACAAAATAGGGAAATAATTCTTGCACACTTTTTTATTCGTAAATAACCTTTTATATCAATTTTTGCAAAATCTAAAAAGTTATAAAACTAAAACATAAAGACAAAACAAATGAGATGTGCAAATATCATGGTCAGGTAACATATGATATAAGACACAAACGATCTACATGAGCATATAGATACACAGACACCAAGTAGTTCAGAGAATCTAAAAAGGAGATAACCTTAAAAAGGCAAGCATGAAGAAACATAAACATATTACATACGTTAGCAAAACGTCTGCTTAGCTGTTGCAGAAGATCAACCAAAGTGTAACTCTGTAGAGACTGCTTTCCTACAGTGTAAAACCCTTTCTGTGAAGCAACCACTTCTATTACCTTCCCACTACTAATTTTAACCTACAAGCACCAACAACAACATTTTCACACCTTTCTTTAAGCCACTACATTACATCACATGTAAGAGTAACAAACAATGCTCACAATTATAAGAAATATATCAATAGAAAAAAGAAAAAAGCTACAACCTGAAGCAGAAAGTAATCTCCTTTGCTTCTATCCACTTCATTCCTCAGTTCACATCTCTTCAAATCTGCAAAAAGAAAAATGGAACATTTGAAAAAACTTATAAAGAATTTATTTGATCTTATAAGGAATAGTTTATGAAAATAAACTTATGAAGATAATTTATAAAAATAGTTATGACATATGTTTTTTTTTAACATAAAAAACTTAAATAATAATGGATCACGGCCTTTTTATCACTCCACTCTATTATTTAATAACTTTCCAAATAATGGGCTAAGCTCTTTTCAACACTTCTGTTACTAACCACTCCACTTCATCTATCCAAACATAGCCTAAACTTATCCCATAACCTTACGAAAATAAGTTCATTTTAACTTATTTCAAAAAAAAAAACTTAACACTTAATTAAACTCTGTACCAAACGCGACCATAAAACCCAAGTGACCAAAATCAAAACTTTCCTTCCTCTAAATCATAATCTCAATTACCCATTTTAATTAAGCTGGAGAATAGTTCTGATTTATAACCACAGCCAAACAGAGCCTTAAGAGAAAAAAAATCAAAAAATAGACGCATGAAGAGAAAGGGATAAGGATACCCACGTAGAATGGGAGGAGAGAGGCGAGAGAAGTTGAAGAACTCGTAGAAATCTGAGAGCTTTGGCGTTGGGTGAATGGCCACCATGCCCACGCTTTCCGATATCGGCGATACGGGCGGCTCCGACGACGGTGACCCGACCCCATTGGGTTGGCCCAAACCGCTCTTATTCTGATTTTGGGCTTTGCCACTTTTCTTGGGCTTAGAGTCTGGGCTTGACAAGCCTCGTTTGGGCTTCCCAAACCTGGTTGTGCAAGCCGAAATATCCAACAGCCTCCGCACATGTGTTATTGCCTGCACTTCCTCACTATAATCCTCTGTCAACACATAAAACAAAATAATTAATTACTTATAAATAAATTATTATATTTTTTTGACAATATAAATAAATTATTACTATAGAATACATTTAATTGATATACACTGTAATGATTTTTTATAGAGTTAATTAATCATAAATTATCACATCATTAAATATTTGACTCATATTTTAATTAACTTAAAAGTCACTCATATTATCTATTGTCAAAGTAAAATACACCAAGTCTGTCAAAATTAAACAATAATAAATGGTGATGCCTCATATATGGTTCACTTTCAGTATCATGTAAATATTCATTATAACACTATTTAATATCGAATTAATTATACAAGTTGCATGCAATAAATAGGTACATAACAAAAGCCAAATAAAAAAAAGGATCTTCCTAACCGGTGCCCTAAAGGTATTGATCAAGGAATCAAAAAGTAAAAATTTTGTATTGAGAATTATAACTTTTAAACTTTGAAAAAATTGAATACACCACTTTTCAATACAAATTTTTTATTTTTGTATCCTTAACCAATACCCTAAAGGTCATAGTTAACATTTCATATAAAAAAATTCAAATTTTAAAGGGTAAATAGGGGATGGCTATGGCAAAATAAAAGGGGGAAGGGATTGGGTGTTCCACCAAAACGCAACAATAAATGACAAGGCGAATCCAATGCGTGCATCACACAATCCACATGAGAGTGACAAAAATTTCTACGACAAAAAATATAAAGAGAATGATAGCATTAAGCGCAGACATAATAGGTGTTTTGATGGATGCGTGATTTTCTCTAGTAATACACTTCACCCTTCCCCCTCCCCTTAAACATAAAACATATACTAGTAGTATTTTACTACATTTTCTAATAGATAAAATTTGAAAAATTTAAATAGCGACTTTGAATGTTGAAAATTAGCAGCATTGTGCGAAGCATTTCAACAATAGCCATCCACCCTTTCCATGTACTTTTAGTGCCCCCAATAAATAGTCATTTAATGGACATAAAGTGTTTTAAAAGTTTTACAATATGTTCTTAATTAAAACCGGTTTTAGAGCATTAATTAATTAAGGAACCTAAAAAATTGTTTAAAGAGCACCCCAAAAAAAATTGTTTAAAAATTAAATACATATAACTTTTTAATATATTAAAATACATCATTTCAACATCACCTCCCAATAAAAGATTTTTTTTCCTTAACTGATTTAAAAAATAAAAAAAAATATTCATCTAAAATATTTGGTTCTGAGATTCCGATTCGAGGAATTAGCCAGAGTCATTCTTTCTTCATGAGTAAATGTTCTACGGTGCAATCGTATCGTGTCTCCCTCTAATATGGAAGGTATTAAAGAGCACCTCATAACCATAACTTATATGTCAGGTTGCTCACATGTTTTTTTTTTTTTTTTTTTTTGCCGAATGACAATAGCAAATGACATAGCTAAAGTATAAATAAATAGAAAATCTGGGATATGTGCATGAAATGATAAGTTCATAATAAGTCATGATTAATCACGTGATTAAGGGAGGGGCCAATCTTCACAATAACAATTGTAATTAATCAACCAAATTAAACCATGGTTTAGATGCTTTGACATTAGTGACCAAAGACAATTAAAGTTTTACCACACAAGAAACTTGTTGGTTTTTTGTTCCATTTCTAAAATCTCTTGCGTTCCAATACATTTTTTATAGAAAACTTAGGTGTAATTTCTTATATGTAGCTATTTTATAATATCCGTTTACATATGTTATATTTCATATGTTATATTTCTATTGAAAAAGAGCATCTGAAGCAACTAAAGAATTGCACCTATGTCTCTCCTTTTATTTTTTTTAGTGTTTACTTGCATTCTACTTCAAACTTCTAAGGATACCAAATCTTTCAGCGGAAACGAAAGGTTAGCATTGACTACAAACTAAACGTTACTACCCCATAACTACTCAGGACTCAACACAACCTCTAATTATAGACACTAAAACAATCCCTAAGCTATGCAACCAACATTAAAAATTAAAAATAAATAAGAAATAAGGGGTTTATTTTTCTCAACTGAATCACTTGTACTCCACCCCTTAAAAGCTTTTGGCCCATTTTACTAAAACAAAGTAAAATACATCACAGTTGCAAAAATACACCTAAAATTGTAGATTCAAGTAAATGCAAATGCAAAAGAGACACAAATGGTAGTTGATGCTGAATGGCAAGTATGCTAGCAAAACCTACCTTCAACCATTCTTAGAAGACATGGCTTTAGAGTAACAACTTCCACTCTGTCATTTAGTCTATGACCTTTAACCTAAAGGAGGAAGAACTTTGAATTAGTTGAGTAGCTATAAACAGAGAATAAAGAAAGGTACAGAATTTGGCACATATGGAATAAATTAATGATTAATTAAATACTATAAAATTATAAAATAGAACACAAAAAATGCTAACCTCATGAGATAAAGAATAGTTTGTAAAATGGCATGTCTCCACCTTCACAGCCAATAGTCTTCTTACATCAAGTATCTTATCAGTAGAGATACCCTTGGGAAAAATTCACCACATAGACAGTTAGTGATATATATTAAACCACATTTGATTATTGTTAGTGATTAAAATACAACAATTTGGTGGAAGATGAAATAAAATATGTACCTTCAAGACAAGTTGTGAATCATATGGAGTGACCACAGTTATGTCAACAAGAGAAGGTGCTACAGCTAATAACAATGAAGAAACAAAATTAAGTTGGAGAAAAGGTAATTTAGATTAGAAAAAATACAAAAAGAGAAGACATCAAAATCTGATATATATTTTTTTTCTCTCTCTTCAAGTGAAAAAGAGTGTAACCTTTCTCTTCCTTTTTCTTCTTCTCTGCCTTATAAGCTTTATTTGATTTCCCTTTGCCTGATCTTGGGGCCATTTTTTCTTTTCCCTTTTGAAGTCACAAAACAAAAGGTGATTTTGGAGAGAAGGTTTCAGAAAACCAGCCTCAGAAAATTATTATATAACGATTTGATTGCTGATAGAGGTACCCGAAAGAGAAAACATTTAATGAGTGAGTGAATGATGAACTTAAGGGAAAATAAATATACAAAAAAAGAAAAAGGGAAGAAAGAGAATGAAGAGTAGGACTTTATTATAAGTGAGAAGAGAGGAAATATGTATGTTGCTGAAAAGTGTATGTATGATATATTGTAAAATTGGTGTTGAAGAAGATAGGATAAGGGTCCTTCAACTTTAAACCCTTTCAAGATTTGTGAGCAATCCTAGCCTCTCCTTGTTGCTAATAAGCTGATAGCCCCTCTCTCTCTCTCTTTCTCTTTCTCTTTCTCTATATGGAACCATGTGAATATAGTCTTATAAGGGAGGTAGAGCCTAGAGGAGGACCCCATCCACCTGTGTCCAAGTTTAAAGACAAAGCAGGGCAGTGGTAGAGAGAAACTGATCGTTGATCATTTGCCACGTGGCAGAGAATAGTGTGGCTGATATATTTTGTTTTATCACATGTTTGGGGCTTCAGTTTTTCCCCCATTGAGGAGTAATCATGGACCGTTGATCTGGCGGGTTTGGTAACGGATCAAAATCTCCTACGGTCAAAACTTTACAATTTCACACATTCATTTAATATGCATTATTGAATCAATTACAAAAAATGTTTGAGGAAATATAAAATTGATCCAATGATACACATTGAATGAATGTGTGAAATTTTGCCATTTTCGGTTGGGAACACACATAATCTCTGGACTTTTTGACCAAACTAGTGTTATTTTAGAAACTATTTATCAAAATGGGATTGTTTTATAACTATTTATCAAAATAGGGTTGTTTGGAATTTTTTACGTTTAGCGTCGGCTAAGGCCCACGCTAAAGGCTGACGATAGAGGTGTCACCCTTCTGCTGTGACCCGTCTGCTGGTCACTTGTCCGCTGAGACTCGTCTGAATCACCCGTTTGATACCCGTTTGACAGTCATCAGAATCACCCGTCTGATAGTCATCATACGGGTAAAGATCCAGCTTCAGACGGGTGACACTTCTAGCGTCGGCCGACGCTAAACGTAAAAAATTCCAAACGACCCTATTTTGGTAAATAGCTATAAAACAACCCCATTTTGATAAACAGTTTTTAAAATAACACTAGTTTGGTCAAAAACCCTAATCTTTGGGACCAAGTCTATTATTGAACTCCAACCTTGTCATCTTCTTACAGGTTGCTAGTTTCCACCGATTTGAGTCTTATAATAAAAGTTAAATATTTGTAATGATATTATAATTTATAATTGATATATATTTATTAAATTTTTATATTATATATATATATAGTTAAATAAACATATTATATATAAATATAAATAAAATATTATCTTGATATCAGAATATAAATATTTAAATCATGAAAATCTTCTTGGAAAATTAAGGTAACTCTTTTCCAGACTGATTACGATAGAGTACTTAAGGTTTATTTGACTTCAATGTCTACCGTCCAAATTAACTTCAATGTTTACCGTCCAAATAAAAAATCAACAAAAATGGATACAAATATGTGCCATCAAACAGAAACATATGTATATGGATCAAGATCTATTTTTATGGAGTACATGTGAAGTAAAAAATTTAACATGTTCAAACTCAACAATTTGACTTCATTTTAAAAAAGTTTGATCACGTCCAAATTTGAAATTTCAACAATTAGAATTTATTTTAAAAGAGTTTAATCTGAATAATTCATCTTTATTCAAATTAAACAAAAATATACATAAAGTGGCCTAGAGACCAATTGACTTTAACAAAACATATACATGTGAGGGTACTTTATGCATTACGGCAAGATATACGACTACTTGACTTTGCTAGTGCCTCTCTTAATAATATTTCTCAAGATGAGAGCAACCCAAGCTTAAACATGTCTCGAATGAAGCTTCAATGACTCCTACCTGTTATGATATGGGTGTGGCCTTTTTTTGTTATATAACTTCCTTTTTATTCTCTTTTTCCCATTTTTTTTCGTTGTACCAAATAAATATTTGTTGAATGTTGTGACAATATATAACCAAAATGTCGATACTAATTATAATATTAACATCCGTTTTATTATTTTATTTTTTAGCCAAATTCACTACTTTTTTTTTACTATGAGAACTGAATGTTTGTTATTGAATAATTAGGATATATTAACATTTTTTTAATATTAATTGCAGTGCGTTGAAACTTTCGATTGTTTTTTTTTGGTTGGATAAAATTTAAATATGTAATCCTATTACAATGTTAGAAACTTGTGTAGACTTTTTCTTTTACAATATATTTCTAGTTTGACTCATTGTTCCGTTTATCAAAACCTAAACAAATTGAGAAGGAAAATCACGTGATTCTAAGAGCATGTTAGGTATATCAATAAAAACTTATAGACCTGTGACAAATACTCATAAAATATCGTTGGCACTTGCAGCAAGAATTAAATTTGAATATGAATTTCCATCCTTTCAAATTAAAATCAGTCATTAGCTAACCATTCAAATCAATCATTAATACTTTTTACTTTACAAAAAAATCATTCATATTTTTTTAGTCTAATTATTAGACTTGCTTTTAGAATTTTTTTCTTTATTTTCAAAGGGAGAATGCTCATACCAACATTGATTGTTCCTAGTGGTAACAGATTCAGACCTCTTAAGCAAGTGGTCAGGGGTTCGATTTTTGGCTCTTACATATAGAAAAAATTTGATTGAGAGAAATCAACCTTTAATGCAGTACCTTGGGAGACAAAAAAAAGGGAGAATGACGACCGATGTTTTTATGAGAAGATTGTGTATCTATATACTATATACATTTTCAGCTCATTTCTAGGGAAAGTTTATACATATGTCATTTTCTCATGAATGACTTCTTTTGCACTCTTCTAAGGCCTTTCCTATTTTTGGTAACTTTTTAACTCTGGCTGAGATGGTGAATCTGCTCATTTTATTTTAAATAATTTATTTCCAACACAAGCTGTTTCTAAGACTATATAAGTATTCTTTATTAATTGCTTAGTAGAATTCCACTAATATGAATAGCAACATGCTTTTTTGCAGTAAAGAGAAATGCTAGTATCACACTGTTTAACACATCATCTTCAACACAATTTTTATTATTGGTTGGATTTCACATTTTTATAAAAACTCCCTCCACGGACGAGATTGAACGATGGTGGTAAATTCTTTTGTCCAGGAAGGAATGTTTTTTCTCCTCCTTCTTCTCTTCCTTACTGTATAGTTTTTTTTTTTTATATTTTTCTTATCTTTATCTGATTTATTTATTTATTTATTTCAGATTGTTGTTTTAAAGTATTGGTTTTGACTTTAATGAGCTTATGAATCGTGAAATTAGGTTAAAGTAGAGATGACCGAAGAGATGGTGATGATTTTGACAGTGGTTAGGCAACATTGTTAATATAGGAAAGCATTTGCAAGGTAGCAAGATCAAGGAATGAAGATCTATAAGGAGTTGATATGAGCAATTTAAGATGCAGAGGGTGGAAGTCAAAATGGGCCTTTTTTTGCATTATGTCAATTTTTTATTTTTCTAACCTCTGGCAATGTGGCAAAGTGACATGAATAATTTAAATATAATTTACTGTTACATTTAATGGCATACACTACCTAATTGAAGAATTTTTATTGTGTGAGTCCATCTGAGGCTAATATGCCTCCTGCTGATCCTGAAAAACTACCTCTAGATGTTATATATGAAACTTCTCTTTAATATCGTTGACATTGAGGAAAACAAAAATTCTTAAGTTGTGCAGTGAAACTGAAACCTCTTTATCTTTTACAACAATCTGAGAACTAATTCAATTCTGTGTGCAATCTTCGTCTTCTTACTTGATTCATAACCTCTCTTCATCTTCTTTGTGGTGTTAGGACGAATGTGCATATAAGGAAGTTTATGTTGGGACTTGGGAATGAGCATGATACACAAGTATTGTTTTGTGCTTGGTTTTAAATTTTCTTAACTTTAACTTTGAATATTACAATACCAATGACAATAGGGAAAAAGTGAACCTGCATGAGACAATGCCATAAAAATTTGTTGTGTATGTGTGTGTTTATTTTTATTTTTTTCATTTTGTTATTGAATTATTAATTTTGTGTTGACAGGGAATGATGCGATGTTTTGTTGTTTTGTTTGGGAATTATTATTGTCTTCATCCTTCTTATTACTATCCTTTTTTCTTCTTCTAAGTCGCATGCAAAGTTTGTTTTGGTAAGCACTTATGTTTATGATATTGTCTTCTTAAGATGGTATGCATGCATTACCCTTTTTACAGTTTGATAGCAAAAAATGTGATCTATAAGAACCTTTTGACAAAACTTTTTTTGCAGCAATCTCGAGCATTGTGATTTGTACTGTACCGTGTTGCTTTGGTCTACATAGGAGCCACATATCCTCAGGATTAGGTGCAGCTTTGATTCTCCATTATAGATGTCTTTGATCGAGCTAAAGGAGGTAAAGATTGATAGAGAGAGTAGTGAAATAAATTTGTATTCCTTTTTTGAGTTTTGGCTCCAACTACTGATTTGGAATTTAATTTGTTCTTTTGCTTTTATAAAGTTGTTTGTTACGAAATTTTGAAATTAAGTTTCTAAGGACTCTTAAATCTTTCTATTTTATATATAACTCCAATCAACTTACTATTACTGTAATTGAATTGAATTGAATTTGCTCATAAGTAAAGTCCTTATACTCATTATATTTTTTGACTTATTTAAAATGAATCCGTCTTCCAAATCTTTTAAAATATGAATTGAATTACATGTAAGTGATGATTTCTATGAATGAATGAATGAATGAAAAATGAAAAAAACATTGAACCATTCATTTCATGAGTCTCAATGAGTTTGTCAAGATAGTTTCTACCGTTTTGATTGATTCTATGATTTTGTCGAACTCTACCAAGGGTGAATTAACTAATGGAGTATGCTTGAATTTTCTGTAATCTTTGAAAACTAATGAAAATGAGAATTTCATGTGCTCTCAAAATTGGTAAACTATTATATCATGCTACTATTGCATTTATGAATGTCAAATAGACTAAAATTATCCTTTAGATAATATTATTATCCTTGAATTCAATATTGATGTCTGTAGTTCATCTTTTATATTATCTCATTGTTTATGAGTGTGCTTGCAGGTTCTTTTACTAACATATTGAAGTTATGTAATGAAGGGAAAAACATTTTCAACAAAGACATATAAATGAAGTTTACTTTATTGTATTATTTGGTTGGAAAGTATTATCATAGTGCTGTATTCAGATTAGTGTTGGAAATATGTAATTAAAAGATTTATTTATTGTAATTTTAAAGGTTTTTCGTTAATTTTATTTTAGTCTATCTAATGATGTAGATATACTGTTGATAGTATAATGGAATCTTATTTTGGTATTGGAGTAAGAAATTGATATTTGATATTCCCTCATTGGAAATACTCAATATCTTTATCAAATTATATGTGAGCGCCTATTTGAGTTTGAAGTTCGAAAGTATTAAAGAGAGAAAATTCTCAACAGCTGACCATTAACCCATTTTAATGATTTGCTTTGCTTCATACACCACTCCAAGTTGATGAATTGGTATTTCTCCATAATCTTTATCCCTTGATGTAGTATGAAAGTGAAAGAAACATTAATTTATCTTTTATTTTTTCTTTTCTTGTGTTACCTTCCTTTGGCTAAGTTTTTATCTCATTACATTATCATCGCAACCATTACTTTGCAACCAAATTTCAATGCCATCTGATTCTCTGATGGGAAAAGAAAGGGCATCCATGGGTCATTTGCAACATTCAGATCAGGCTATTTCTTACTACACTGTTTCTTACGCGAATGGATACTCTCAATTTGTAAAAAACTTGAGAGTGTCAATTTGCATGATCCCACCATTGATTATATAATACATTTCCATTTTAAAAGTGAGGTTTAAAATTATCAATGGTGGCATCATGCAAATTGACACTCTCAAATTTTTTATAAATTGAGAGGATCCATTCCCGTTTCTTAAACACTTGGTTGTTACTTGTTAAGGTGTGCAAATTGTTGGTATAACTTTTGGTTTCATTGGCAGGAGCATCACTTTCTCATCACATCAATCACTCCTCTAAAGAAAGAAAAAGCTGGAATCCACACTTCCCTTAAACTAGTTTTTGTCTCTGCATTTACTCTTTTAATATATTTTAAAGAAATAAATGACAATAATTGTTGTCATTTCTGCTAAAGCTCTCTCAACCGGTTATTTAATTTTCTATTAGAAAACGGAGAACACAATCATTTCAACAAAGCTATAATTTATTAATTGACTAGTGTAAAAATTTAAGACACACAAAATTTACAATTTAAGGAAAAACTCAGGAATGCCCTCCTACCATTCAAATTAGCACTTGGATGCCTTCAGGGTGAGTTAGCTGTTGAGATCAGAAGAAGAACATTCTCAAAGCATCCACAACTTTCTCAGGCCTGTAAAAAATAAGGGTAATTTTTTAAGAGGTTGCATACAACATTAGAGTATGCACCTGAGTGAGTCCTATGTTGAAATTACTCACCAATCCTCTTGTGGCATATGCCCAGCTCCTTCTATCAATTTAAGCTTGATGTGTGCTGGATTTCCTTTCTGAAATTCCTCTGCCACAGATTGAGGCAAGTACTTGTCTGATAATCCCCAAGCAAGTATTATAGGTTTATCCCATCTGAAGTACAAATTACAAAACCCAATTATCACTTCTTGAGGTTAAAGGTAGGATTTTGCTTTTCCATGCCCTTCCCACAAATTGGAGTAGGACATTGAACACTAAATTCATGTCACAAAAACTTTGGCATGTCAAGCCAATTTTCGTAAAGTTATTAACATCAGGAACAGATTCAGGATTGAACTAGGGAAGGAAACCAAGGATTTGGGAACAGGAACAGCATAAACAATATTTTGTTACATAACTAACAAATATCAAATCTTTAAAACATGTCTTGATGATAAATTAGATTTCAAAAAAATAAAAACACAGGAAAAAGGTTCAATTTCAATAAAAAACTTAATAAAATTCTACGAAGATTATCTAATAAGAGGATTAAGTTATCTGCATTATGATACTTTTGTCAAATCAAATGGTCGACATGAGTAATACTCCAATGTTCCAATGATCGAAATGAGGGTTACTATTATCATTTAGTTGTCGTGTTCTACAAACTTTCTCTATCAAGCACAGCTTATCAATTCCAAAAGCAGTCATTAGTTTTGAGTTTTTGTGGGCTCAAATCAGTAAATATACCTCTCAGTTGCAAATCCTTCTGCTATTTCTTTGAATGTACCTTTGAAATTAGCTTTTCTTGCAGCTTCAAGTAGAGCTGAAACCCAACAATAGAAATTAGTTTTGCTTACGTTCATTACATAAATTTACCATGAATAAACCACGGTGAACTGAATATATATATATATATATAATATGTTTTCATTAGACTTGCTGAGGCCTAGTTTGCATGGATACGGGTACAGAAGGATATAAGAAACTGCAATAATAATTTTTCATTGATATAAAAGTGAAATTGTCACCGACTGATTTTGCTTCTATACTATACCTGTATATAACATATAACATAGGTTCTATCAACAAATATTTTTTATTATATTTTGAAGATGAATAAATAAATGCAGAAATAGTAAACCATGAAAAGGATGCCACTAACCAAATCCAGGTCCACCGCTTGACAAAT
This sequence comes from Ammopiptanthus mongolicus, assembly GCA_039655645.1. NCBI lineage: Eukaryota > Viridiplantae > Streptophyta > Magnoliopsida > Fabales > Fabaceae > Ammopiptanthus > Ammopiptanthus mongolicus. The sequence continues at coordinate 68,350,897 of CM077351.1, read as the reverse complement.
AAGGCAGCCGGTACACATCAGCCTTTTCATTTTTCAAGACATAACTGCAAAATAATGTACTATTAGAGCAAACCCCAAACAACTGAAAATTTGAGGAGGCACTATCTCCTGTCTAATCATATTTAGCTTTGACATGAAAACCTCTTATGGGATAGTGAGAACAACAATGATTATGAGCCTGTTTGGTTGAGATTATTCTCAACGCAAACGTGTAAAAAAATGAGTGCCAAGGCACCTTTTTCAGAAGCTATGTAAGAGGAACTTTTGACTAACGTGATTTTATAGTGGAGAATCTAAAACAAACAGGCAAATGTATATTGTATGCTCCATGCACTCCATGTCTTTGAGCAAGGCAATAAATTATCGGAACAAAACTGCAGATAGCTTATACCTAGTATGAGCTTTCCAAGGTTTACAGTGTAGGAGCGACATATTTATAAAGCAAGAAATAGGAAGGACTATAGAGATGCAAAATTGTTAATTTATTTACTTAAGCTAATTAAATCATTTACTTCAATCTGAATTGCAAAGCTATAACGAATTTTTTTATTGCAGTGAAAGTGACATTATAAGTTGAAGCTTGCAGGTTACAAATTCAATTCATAAAATTACCAGCCAATAGTCAAATACAGTTTTGGATACGTACGGGCTACCTGCTTCAATAAACCTCTCAGCCTCAATAGCGTTCTGGCATGTAAATTCACCATATAGAGGAATTCTAAAAGAGGAAAGAAAAGGAATCAAGGCAGTGAATACAATACAACAATCAGGATCAAACAACTAACATATCCCAAAAGACAAAAATGGATTAATTTAAGCTGTTCAGCAGCATGTAGAGCATAATTAATGGTAACACATCTTCAACTGCCAAAATTCATAGATAAAAAAAATGTCACAGAACATTCTTATAAAATTTCAAAATATGATATATTTGCTTAAAACATCAAGCTCTCATTGTTGGTGACATCATTATCAGGAATATGATGACATCAAAATCCATCAGGGATGCAGACACTATCAAATTTGTGCATATAACAATCAGCAGGAATGAAGAGACCACATTGCAGGAGAACAATGATCCCTGAAATAGACTAAACTATAATTTTCAGGACGGATAAAGTTTTTTTTGCTAGTATTACGAGAGTACATGTTTGAAGACAATGTGACTAAGGTGATAGGTCTATACAGGAATGCACCAGAGGATCCATGTTCCACACTCAACTACACCATTTAAGGATTTATAGTCATTTCAACACAACAGGAATGAGGGCATTCTAAAGTTGAGGACTTGAGGGAATATTCAGTTACTGTACCCATGTTATGATCTTCAATTTTTTTGTAATTTACGATCTCTGTTGGAAGTGAACACATTGCTTGTACATAGCCTTCAAATGAATAAAATCAAGAGATACATCTAGAAACTATATTGCAGTTTAAGCCAAGAAGCTTAGCCATGAATCATTGGTACTATAACAACCAAACCTTAGCTTCTGAAAAAGTCCAGGAATGAGAGATGAAACTGTTAATGGACTGTTCAGTATTGCTAGCTTTGATATCTTGCTTGAGTTCTTCAGGGCCCACGTTAGTCCATATGAACCTACAAGAAATCCCTTAAGGAGAAGTGTGATCATAAATTAGACAGAATTTAGTAAGGGGTTCAAAACTTAGATGCAACTATAGTATATACTGCTTTTTAAATGGAGCATCACATCCCAGTTATGCACAAATAAATGTATTACATTATTTCACTCAATTTCACTGAACTTTCAACGTGAGAAATGCTACCACAGATTGTACTCTTCATGCTTTAGATACCTGAACAACTAGGAAAAAGGGAGATTCGACCCCCAACACCTCAAGCAGTTTATCCAATGCGTCATGGAACTCCTTTTCTGTAAGAATTGTAAGAAAATCTATGAGGTTTCTGGAGGAAAAACTGATCATGATATAAAGATCATTCATAATAAAACCTGTGTAATCAAAACCGTATCCTGGCTGTGGTTTGTCACTGAAACCGAATCCTATCCAGTCAGGTGCAAAGCAGTGGAATCCTGCATCTGCCAACTGCTCAAGAGAAAGAAAACCAAAATAAATATTAATAACTAATGAACAGATTAAGAACCAAAATTGAAATAGTAACTCTAGAAACAATGTAGCATCAATTATTAGAGAAACTATGAGAAAAGGAGAGGTCAAGTAGACAAAGAGACACAATATTTCTGAATGTACTTGCTTGAGTAATGCACTCAGTAGAAGATATATTTATAGATATGATTTACATAGGAACTAACATTCTAAATACAATTTACAATGTAAAACTATTGATGTGTACGGTGCACCCATTCCACTTCTATACAATGAATATGACTCCTAGGAAAGAGAAGTAAATAACTAATGCTGCTATTTCCAACACTCCCCCTCAAGCTGGAGAATAGGTGTTTTCTATTCCCAGCTTGCATACAATTCTTTCAAAGTCTGCACTTCACAATACTTTGGTAAGAATGTCTGCAAGTTGACCTTGTGAAGGTACGAATGGTGTACAAATCAGACCACAATCAAGCTTCTCCTTGATAAAATATCTATCCACCTCAATGTGTTTTGTTTGATCATGCTGAACAGGATTATGAGCGATGCTAATTGCGGACTTATTATCACAGTAGAGTTTCATAGGGCCATCCCATTTCATTTTCAAGTCTTCTAAAATTATTTTCAGCCAAAGTAGCTCACAAATACCTTGTGCCATGGCTCGGAACTCAGCTTCAGCACTAGAATGGGCCACAACGTTCTGTGTTTTACTCCTCCAAGTTACTAAATTTCCTCCAAGGAAAGTACAATATCCAGAAGTGGATCTCCTGTCAGTTACGGATCCAGCATAGTCGGCATCGGTGTAGGCTTCAAGAACTGCATTCCCATTCCTTCTATATAAAATTCCTCTTCCTGGAGTTCCTTTAAGGTATTGTAGAATTCTATGGGCTGCTTGCAAATGAACATCCTTCGGGCAATGCATAACTTGACTCACCAAACTTACAGCGAATGCAATATCTGGCCTTGTGTGAGACAAATAAATTAATTTACCAACCAAACGTTGATACATCTCTTTATCCAGCACTGAACTCTCCTCTTCATCACCCAATTTAAGATTCGGTTCTATAGGGGTACTCAAAGGTTTACAAGCTACCTTTCCTGTCTCTTTGAGCAAATCTGTGATATATTTTTGTTGAGATATGAAAATCCCTTTCTTGGAGTGAGCCACCTCAATTCCCAGAAAGTACTTCAGTTTCCCAAGAGTTTTTATCTCAAATTCCTTTGCAAGATATTGACTCAAGACTTGTTGTTCTTTCCAATCATCTGCAGTGACAATGATATCATCCACATATACCAACAACACAGTTACTCCCCCTGAAGTGGAGTGTTTAATGAACAGTGTGTGATCTCCTTGACTTTGTTTGTATCCTAAAGTTGTCATAACCTTAGTGAATTTTCCAAACCATGCTCGGGGCGATTGTTTTAACCCATATAGTGCCTTTTTCAGCCTGCAAACAGTATCAACATTCATATTTTTTCCGAACCCAGCTGATACCTCCATATAAATCTCCTCCTCAAGTTCCCCATGCAAAAAGACATTTTTTACATCAAACTGCTGTAAGTCCCAACCATAATTAGCAGGCAGAGATAATATTACTCGAACTGTATTCATTTTTGCAACAGGAGCAAATGTCTCTAAATAATTAATTTCATAGGTTTGTGTGAAACCTTTGGCTACCAACCTTGCTTTGTACCTCTCAATTGAACCATCAGCTTTATACTTCAAAGTATATACCAACTGGTTTCTTTCCTTCCGATAAAGTAACCAATTCCCATGTTTTATTTTTCGCCAATGCCTCCAATTCTGTATTCATGGCCTGTTTCCACCTTTTATCAGATAATGCCTCAAAAAAACTGGTTGGAATGAAGGTATTGTTTAGGTTTACAAGAAAAGTTTTGTGGGTTGGTGAGTTTTTTTGAACTGAAAGGTAGTTTGAGAGAGGATATAATGGTTTTTCGGTACATTTTCTGGTTGCTTTTCTGGTGGCAATTGGGAGGTCAAGATCATTTTCAATTGTTTCATTATCTTGTAAAGTGGAGAAATCAGAATTTGTTACCTGAGGAGTTGGGTCGGGCTCTTGAACATGTGTTGATTCAGGAATGGCTTTTGGCTTTCTTTTGAACACTTGATTTTTTCCCCATCGTGCATCAACTTCAGGTTCAACGTCAGGTTCAGTTTCAGCTGATGAGGATGGGATATTAGACTTAGAGCTTTCAGGTTCAGTATCAGTTGATGAGGATGGGATATTGGACTCAAGGCTAGGTAGGACACGAGTTTTAGGAAAAACCTTGTCTTCTCTTAAATTCTCCCCCTAAATATAAGTTTGTTTGAAATAAGCTTGTTCTTCCTGAAAGGTTACGTCCCTTGACACAAAGATTTTTTGGGAAGGTGGATGGTAACATTTATACCCTTTCTGAGTGGAGGAATACCCAACAAAAACACATTTTAGAGCTCTAGGATCAAGTTTTCCTCTATCTTGACTACGAACATGGACGAATGAGACACACCCAAAGACTCGTGGTGTAAGATTATTAGTAGTGGACACATTAGGAAAAAAGGAAGAAAGAACATCCATAGGACTGTTAAACCCCAAAACTTTAAAGGGTAACCGATTGATAAGATATGTTGCTGTAAGAACTGCTTCCCCCCAAAAAACTTTTGGAACATCTTTTTGAAACAACAGTGCTCGGGTTTGGTTTAAAAGATGCCCATTTTTCCTTTCTGCAATACCATTTTGTTGTGGTGTTTTGACACAAAAAGACTAATGGATTAGTCCCTCTGTTTTGCAGAATAGGGTAATGTCATTATTGAAATATTTTTTGCCATTATCTGACCTAAGTCTTTTAATGGTCACACCAAACTAGTTTTTAATCATTGAGAAAAAAGTTTGAAAAGCAGTGTTCACTTCAGACTTGTGTTTAAGAAGGAAGAGCCAAGTAACCCGGGTACAATCATCAATAAAGGTTACAAACCATCTAGCTCCAAAAACATTGGGAACAGAGGACGGACCCTAAACATTAGAATGAACAAGGTAAAAAGGAAACAAACTTCTTTTATTACTTATCGGAAAGGGTACACGCTTGTGTTTTGCAACTTCACACACATCACAGTGAAAATCTTCAATACGTAAACCAGAAAACAGAGATGGAAACATAACTTTGATGGTTTCAAAAGAAGGGTGTCCTAATCGATAATGAAAAAGCAAAATCTTATCCTTTTTTGAAAGAACGGACTCTGACATGAATGATTGAGACAAGTGTTCCTCAAGATAATAAAGATCATTCCCTTCTCTAGCACGTCCAATCGTCCTCCCCGATTCCTTGTCCTGAAAAAGACAACAATCACTGTGAAAAACAACTTTAAAAGATAAGTCTTTTGGAAGTTTCTGAATAGAAACAAGGTTGATGGACAGTTTGGGGACATGAAGGACATTTTTTAAGGTTATGGATGAATTTATTTCAATGTTCCCTACGCCAGCTACAGTTATAAGGGTGCCATCTGCAGTAGAAATTTTCTTATTGCTGGGACACAGAGAATATGTGGAAAAATGTTTAGAGGAGGATGTCATATGGTCAGTGGCTCCAGAGTCTAGAATCCAGAAGAAGGGGGGAGGTGTATTTGAGACATTAAATCCAAATGAAAGTGGAAACATACCTGAATACGCCAAAGTACAAGTACCTGATGGTTTTTCCAGGCTGCTGAAAAATGCTCTCATCCTTTCTACCTCTTCATGGCTTAAGCCAATGGATTCTGGCTTGCTTTCATCATTTGGTATGGCAACGGCGTGAGCCTGTCCACTTCTTCGCCATCCTCCTCCAAATGATCCTCCTTTTTGTCCCCATTCATGATTAGAAGTTTTTCCATGTTATTTCCAGCATTTTTCTCGGGTATGTTGTTGCTTATTGCAGCAAGTGCACCAAAGTTCACCCTTCTTTTCCACCTTAGCCTGTCCAGCTTTTATGTTTTCAGCCACCATGGCTAAACTCTAAATGGATGGAGGTTCCAACATCAAAGTCCCCCTACTCTCTTCACATCGAGCAATGGCTACCACCTCATTGAAGCATGGAACTTCTGTTTTTCCTAGAATCTGAATCCTAACTTGATCAAACTCAGGATTAAGTCCCACAAGAAAATCATAAACACGATCCTGCTCAATGTACTCCTTTAGCACCGCTGCATCCTCCGTACATTTAGTCTTTATCACCCGATAATGATCCAACTCCATCCAAAGGGACTTCAACTGATTTGCATATTCAGTCACAGTTTTATTCCCTTGTTTTGCAGCAACAGTTTTCACCTTAACATCATACACCTGGGCAGCATCTTTAGCCTTCGAATAAGTTTGCTCAATAGCATCCCAAATCTCCTTTGCAGTATTAAGAAACATACAAGTGTCACTAATCTCCGGAATCATAGAGTTCCATAACCAGGCCATAATCATGGAGTCTTCTTCATCCCACGCTGCAAACTTCGGTTCTCCTTCCTTAGGACCAATGCCCGTTAGATGGTTGAGCTTCCCTTTTTTTTTCAACACAGTACAAACAAGCTGTGACCACTTCAAGTAGTTTTTTTCATTCAACCGATATGCACGTTGAATCCCCTGTAGTTCTCCAGGTTGGCTATTTTGAATTTGGACATTTATGGGTAGTTTCCTTTGGGTCTGGGTTTATGATGTCTTCATGGTTAGACATTGCAGAAATTTTTCAAAGAGACAGAAAGGTTTTTTAAGGAAAATCAGGGAGACTATAAGCAAGAGATACACTTCCAAGGTGGCAATGTATGACACCAATAGGTGAAAGAGAAACAGGGAGGGCCAATGGTCAGAATGGGACAAGCGCGGTGCAGTTTGGCAGCCGGGAAGGCGGCGTGTGGTACACACGCACCGAGAGGTGGAGGCGCGTGGGGGCGCGTGTGGAGTTTATAGGTGGTGGGCTTTTTTGGGTTTGGCCGGTCGGAGGTTTCTGTGGTGGCTGGTGGATGGGTTTTGGTGAAAAATTAGGTTTGTAGGTGGATGGATGTATGGTTGGGTGTCTTGGGCAAGTTCTACGGGTAAGAGGTGATGGGAATGATGGGAAAGCAACTAGGGCACACAATAAAGGTGTGCAATGGAAGAGGTGCTGCAATGAAGGCTAGACCTCAAAACAACTCAGCTATGAAGGCCGAGACAGCGGAAATAGAGACTCCCAGATTGGGAACTCTGATACCATCTTATATTTGAGCCTAACTTAACCTCAAAAGCTAGCTCAAGAGATGAGGATTGCCCAAGTTTTATAAGCTCTTATGAGGTTCTATCTCTAGTCAATGTGGGATTTGGGTTTTTCCCAATACACCCCCTCACGCCCAGCACTATTGGGCTTGGTGCGTGGATAATATGATGGCTGGCCCTTTAATGGATCTAAGATAGGCTCTGATACCATATGAGAAAAGAAGAGGTCAAGTAGACAAAGGGACACAATATTTCTGAATGTACTTGCTTGAGTAATGCACTCAACAGAAGATATATTTATAGATATGATTTACATAGGAACTAACATTCTAAATACAATTTACAATGTAAAACTATTAATGTGGACGGTGCACCCATTCCACTTCTATACAATGAATATGACTCCTACGAAAGAGAAGTAAATAACTAATGCTGCTATTTCCAACGGAACATATTTTGGCTTGCAGATGATCTGAAGAAAGATGGGAACAATAAGTCCTCTAAGATTGGTAAGTGCTCTAGTTATAGCATTAACAACAGATCATTATTTGGCTATTTATGAGCTTAAAGGCCTTGGGAATTGGCTTATGTTTGATGGTCAATATCAGGGACGGTTCTCCCCCCTCTTTTGAACATGATTTGTACAATTAGTTATATATCTGTAATGTATTTTGTAAAAAAAGACTTTCTAAAAATATTTGCTACACATTATATATTTTTATATATTCGGTCCCCCCTCCTATGCTTTCTAGATCCGTCCTTGGTCAATATCATTAACTCTTTCTCTCTTGTCCCGCTTTTCACTTTTCTAGTTTTTCTTTCTCCTTGTTGGGTACAAAATGTCTTGGCCAAAACCTGTAGTACATGGATGGCTCTAATACCACTTGTTGGATCAAGTGCTTATTACTACGTCAAACGCTATACGTCATGGCAAAGGTGTAACTTTATTTTCTTAAAATTTCTCATAACCATATCAAACTAAAGGGGCTGCACTCAATACAGTTGCCATGAGCTGGGAATAATGTTAAGCCCATCTGTTAAGATATATTTGGCAAGAAGATATTTTATTAGTTTGAAATCTGATTTGATTTCTTTAATATGGCAAATCAGATTTGATTCTTTACTGTAATTAGACATGCTGTAATTAGGCTCTTGGTGTAAATAGCTGTATTATGGCAGGCACAATTTTAGGAGGAATTGTGGTGCCCATTCATGTATATATCCTACGGATCCTTAAGAAATAAAGCACCTGAACCATTGTTTTACATGGTATCAGAGCAAGCAACCCTAGAGAATATACCTGGCGGATGCTATGGATGGAAAAGAAGGTCAACCGAAGCCTTTTGCAACAGGAGACGAACAAAGTCAGAAGAGAAAGCCGTCACCGTATGATCTCAATTCCAATGATAATCCTGGGAATATGATCACGCAGGTGTAGCTGAAAGGTGAGAACTACGATGAATGGGCTAGAGCTGTGAAGACGTCCTTGAGAGCAAGAAGAAAATGGGGTTTCATCAACGGAACCATAACGAAACCTGATGAAGGATCCTCTGAGTTGGAGGATTGGTGGACTGTTCAAGCCATGCTGGTGTCATGGATCTTGAATACAGTAGAACCGACTCTACGAACGACCATGTCCTACTTGGAAACCGCCAAGGAAATGTGGGACGACGTAAAGGAGAGATTTTCAGTTGTTAATGGTCCACGGATACAGCAACTGAAATCAGAATTGGCACAATGCAAACAAGGAGGCTCGTCCATGGTAACCTATTATGGAAAACTGAAGGCTCTGTGGGATGACTTAGCAAACCACGAACCAGCATTGATGTGCACTTGTAAAGGGTGCACATGTGGTATTGCAGCAAAACTTGAAAAGCGGAGAGAAGAGGAACGATGTCACACCTTTCTGATGGGATTGGATGATGGACTCTATGGAACGGTGCGTTCTAACTTGCTGGCCACAGATCCTATGCCGTCTTTGAATAAGATCTACTCCATTCTAGTGCAAGAAGAGAGAGTACGAAACATCACAAAAGACAGGGAAGAAAGACCAGAAGTCATGGCCTTAGCTATTCAAGCAAGCGCGAAGGTGAAAGGACGTGAAAACAAGAGCAAGTCTGTGTGCACGAACTGCAACAAGACAGGGCATGATGAGGCAAGCTGTTTTCTGCTGATTGGATACCCAGAATGGTGGGGTAAACGTCCCAGAAATGATGGACGAGGAAGAAGTCAGAACTGCATTGGAGGCACAGGATCAAACAGTGGACGTACACAAAAGGGCCCTGTACGTGCTCATGCTGTCCAAAGTTTAGAATCCAGCATTGGTGGAGATGCAGAAAATTCAGTCATGACAGGATTAAGCAAGGAGCAGTGGAAAACTCTGGTAGAAATGCTTAACTCTTCAAAGGTTACTACAAACGAAAGCATGACTGGTAAGGCTAAACTAAATTCATGGATTCTAGATAGTGGGGCGTCTAACCACATGATAGGAATCTTACAACATCTGTGTAATGTGAGGGAAGTACCTGGCTGTCCAGTTGGGCTCCCTAATGGACATGTTGCCTCATCTACTAAGGAAGGAACCATAAAACTTATTGACAGTTTAAAACTTGAAAATGTGCTTTATGTACCTCAGTTGAATTGCAACTTGATTTCTATATCACAACTATCAAATGAATCAAATTGTAATGTCCAATTTACTGCTAATTTGTGTGCTATACAGGACCGAACTTCGAAGATGTTGATTGGAGCGGGTGAACGAAGAGATGGACTCTACTCCTTTCGGGAAGTTCCAAAAGTGAAGGCATATAGAATTGAAGGAATGAGTCAACTAGCAGTGTGGCACAAGCGATTGGGACATCCGTCTTGGAAAACTACTCAGTTGGTTTCTAATGGTAGAGTCAGTAATTTACGAAATAAAGTTTGTGATACATGTCAAAGAGCTAAGCAAACTAGAGAAACATTTCCTTTGAGTAATTATCAAGCTTCTAATACATTTGATTTGATACATTGTGATTTGTGGGGAGCATATAGAACACGTTCTTCTTGCGGTGCCTCATATTTTCTTACTATTGTTGATGATTGCTCACGTGTAGTGTGGATTTTTTTGCTCATTGATAAGAGAGAAGTAACACGAACACTGACAAGTTTTTTCTCTATGGTAGAAAGGCAATATAACAAAAAGGTTAAAACTGTGCGAAGCGATAATGGAACGGAATTCATTTGCATGAAAAAATATTTTCTTGAACATGGGATAGTTTTTCAAACTTCATGTATAGGAACACCTCAGCAAAATGGGAGGGTCGAAAGAAAGCATCGCCATATCCTCAATGTGGCACGAGCTTTGCGGTTTCAAGGCAACTTACCCATTAATTTTTGGGGAGAATGTGTGTTGACAGCAGGATATTTGATCAATCGCACTCCGAGCTCGGTTCTAAAAGGAAAAACTCCATATGAGGTACTCCATGGACAGCCACCCTCTTATACTCATTTCCGTGTTTTTGGATCCTTGTGTTTCGCGCGCAACCAAAATACAAACGGAGACAAATTTGCAAGTCGCAGTCGTAGGTGCGTCTTCATGGGGTATCCTTATGGGCAAAAAGGTTGGAGAGTTTATGATCTTGAGACCCATGAATTCTTTGTATCGCGGCATGTCAATTTTTTTGAGAACCAGTTTCCATTCCAGCACCATGAACCCGCACCAAGCTCCTCTACTTTCATTGCTGAAAATATTGATTTGGAGAGCCAACTGGACTGTTTGACAGAAAACCAAATGGAAGCATCAAGAGCAGTGAGTTTTGCTGATAGGGGGGGCACTCACACTGCAGACACAGTTGATATAGATGAAACGATGATGACAGCACCTTCTCATGCAGCATTCCAGAACACTGACAGTGCAGAAACAGCCGCAGCTGGTGCAGCTGAAATACCGGAAACTGAGAGCATGGAAGCCTCAAGTAGTCATGAATTGTTGGGACATGGGTGTCGTGTAAAACAACCATCTACTCGGCTGCAAGGCTATGTGACAAACACAGTTCAGAAGTTGAGTCCTTCAATCACATTCTTCAGGTACACCCTATCCTATAGCCCACTATGTACATTGTGACAAATTTTCCTTGCCACACAGACATTTCCTTGCAGCAATTACTGCAGAAAAAGAGCCACTCTACTTTCATGAGGCAGTAAACGATGTTCGATGGAGAAAAGCAATGCACGCTGAGATCCAAGCTCTCGAAGGAAATCATACATGGAGCATGCAACAGCTGCCACCTGGGAAGAAAGCCCTTGGGTGCAAATGGGTGTATCGCATCAAGTACAATTCAGATGGCACAGTTAAACGCTTTAAAGCTCGATTGGTTGTCCTTGGGAATCATCAAGTTGAAGGGATCAACTATACCGAAACATTTGCACCGGTCGCAAAAATGGTTACGGTTCGGACTGTATTAGCAGTGACAGCAGCGAAAACTTGGGAACTTCACCAAATGGACGTGCACAACGCATTTCTACATGGAGATCTCCATGAAGAAGTCTTCATGAAAATGCCTCCTGGTTTTTCAACTTCAAAACCGAACATGGTGTGCAAACTACGCAAATCACTGTATGGATTGAAACAAGCTCCCCGTTGCTAGTTTGCAAAGCTCTCTAATGCTCTTAAGTCTTACGGATTTCAGCAATCGTATCTTGATTACTCTCTGTTTACTTTGCACCAAGAAGACATACAACTTGTGGTTCTTGTGTACGTTGATGATTTAATCATTGCCGGAAATGATTCTCAAGCCATTAAGCGCTTTAAGCATTATCTCAGTGTGTGTTTTCACATGAAAGACCTTGGTGCATTGAAGTATTTTCTGGGTATAGAAGTTGCTAGAAACCCTACAGGTCTTTTCCTTTGTCAGCGTAAGTACGCGCTTGACATTATATCCGAAGTTGGTCTGCTCGGTGCTAAACTTGCAGGCACTCCATTGGAACAAAATCATCGCTTGTCACTTGCTGCTGGTCGATTCCTTGAAAATCCCGAACAATATCGACATCTGGTTGGACGGTTAATTTACTTGTGCTTTACACGGCCCGAGCTCTCTTATAGTGTTCACATTTTATCCCAATTCATGCACCATCCTCGAGTTGAACATTGGGACGCTGCACTACGAATAGTTCGGTTTCTAAAAGGCAATCCAGGACAAGGAATATTCCTTGCCCATAAGTGTGACTTGCAGCTTCATGGTTGGTGCGACTCAGACTGGGCTAGCTGTCCTTTAACTAGACGTTCTGTCACTGGCTGGCTGGTGCAGCTTGGTGACTCCCCCATCTCTTGGAAAACAAAGAAACAACATACTGTCTCTCGGTCCTCCGCTGAAGCTGAATATAGGTCTATGGCAACTACTACATGCGAGTTAAAATGGTTAAAAGGGATTCTCTCCAACCTAGGGGTAGCTCATGCCAAACCTATGATCATTCACTGTGATAGTCAGGCGGCCTTACACATTGCTAAAAACCCGGTGTTCCATGAACATACCAAGCACATTGAAGTGGATTGTCACTTCGTTTGAAATGAAGTTCTTCAAGACAATATTCGCCCAACTTATGTTTCTACCACTGCTCAACTCGCGGATATATTCACAAAAGCGTTGGGGAAACCGCAATTTGAATTCTTTCTTGGCAAGTTGGGCATTCGAAATCCTCATGCTCCCACTTGAGGGGGGGTGTTAAGATATATTTGGCAAGAAGATATTTTATTAGTTTGAAATCTGATTTGATTTCTTTGATATGGCAAATCAGATTTGATTCTTTACTGTAATTAGACATGCTGTAATTAGGCTCTTGGTGTAAATAGCTGTATTATGGCAGGCACAATTTTAGGAGGAATTGTGGTGCCCATTCATGTATATATCCTACGGATCCTTAAGAAATAAAGCACCTGAACCATTGTTTTACACCATCGAATCCTAAAATTGACGCCTACGAAAGAAATCTAACACAAAACAAAAGGAGAACCAACATAATAAGATAACCTGAGACATAACAACTCGGTAGCTAAAAGATTGCGTTGGGGCGCCATGAAGGAAAACAATTGTTCCTCGTCTGCTTTCAGCTGATCCTGCACACAATCAGAAGAAAATATATATGTGTGTGTAGTAATTTCTTGAACTTGAAAATGAAAACATATTCCTCAGTATAGAAATAATAATACCAGTTTCCCTCACAAACCATCTTAATTTCCCAGATTTAACGTATGACCCGAATTCCTTGCCCTTGTCTTCTGTCCTCTAGGAACAACAACACACAAATCACCAAAGTATTACTAGTAATGAATAAATATATCATCACTTATTCAGAATCAGAAATCACAAAAGTAGTATGGGCATTAAATAAAGTCATGTGACTTTTTTAAGTAATCACATGACCACTAACAAACTTATAATCTTGACCATCCATGTATGGTTTAATGGCCCAGACCTGTCACTCTCATATAAAAATTTCCCTCTCACTTGATATATATATATATATATATATATATATATATATATATATATATATATAATTACTCTACGGCTCCCTAAACTTTTTGGAATGATTCAAATAGGTTCTCGAACTTTAAAAGTTTGTAATTGAGTTCAAACTTATAAAAAGTTGTATTTGAGTCCCTTATTTGCATCTCCATGAGGTTCTATTAAGTTTTCCTTAAGTGATATATCCACTCATGCATTTGTGGGTCCCTGAATTTCTACGAAAATTCAAATTGGTCCCTGTACTTTTTGGAAACACTAATGGAATCCAAAAGAAGATGTGTAAGAGGGACTAAATTAAATTTTTTTATAAGTTTAGAGATCTAATTACAAACTTATAAAGTTTAGGTATCTATTTGAATTTCCCCAAAAAATTTCATGACCAACGGAGTAATTAAATCTCTCTAGAGATGCACAATCACAATTCACAAACAAACATATATAGTTGTATAAGTATTATTATGCATAAACAGCACAGCCCCTTAATATTGAAGACTGAAAAGAAGAACCCCAAGTAAAAAACAAAAGGAAAGAATGATTACATATAGCATTTGGCCAACGTTGCCATCCTCAGCAGGGTTTTGAGGGAGTTGAATAGCGCTGCGGCTTGATGGGTTGTCAGTGACGAATCCAAAAGGGTTGAATGCAGGGTTATCTTTGTCATTGTCTTCGCTCTTCTCTGTGGAGCTAGCTCTAACTGTGACTACTACTCTGCTTGTGGTTGATGATGGTTTTATTCTATAATAATAACAGTACGTAGTGGAAGAAATGGAAAGGTTGAGAGTGGGAGAGAACATAGCACAAAACGCCATTGATCAGTGGCAGAGATGAGAAGTATGTTTTACTTGGAATTGTTGCAAAACAAAGAGCTTCAACGGTTCAAGATGAACATAACGAACAAAACTAGCCACTGTTTTTTTCTTTCCTTTTCTTTTGTTGCTTCATAAATTATGGTTGATGTCCCTGCGTCAACGTAGTCCTCGTATTTTTCCACCTAAGATATGACATCTATCTAATATCTTGTCTCCATCATTTTTTTTAAGAATAATAAAAATAAAAACTAAGGCTCTCTCTACTCCACAGTTGTACTTCAATAAAACCTAAATATAAGGGATTAGGTAGATATTAAAAAAAATTAATATATAATTTTTTAATTAATTATGAAGTATTAAGTAACCTATATTATTTTGATGGCGAAATATCAAATTATGTTTATGAACATATGAAGAGACACGATAATAGGACACCATAAGTGTGTCTCATTTTGATTTACATCTGAAAAATTGCAAATATATATTTGAGATAAAGTATTTATAAAATTCCGACCCAAATGTACGTTTGCAACGGTAAATCAAATATAACCTTTTATTTTACAATTAGGTTGGACATCATATATGGGACACCGTATTTTTATATAGGAATCTCGTATTTTCTTTTTTTCTTTTTTCTTCTTTTTCCTCTCTACCCTCTCTCCCCATTATCGCCGCTGCCACTTCGGCCACTGTCACTGCCACCACCGCTGGCGGCATCCACCACCACCAGATTGGGAAAGAAAAAAATGTGTCACAATTTCTTGGATAAGCTCTGTTGCATATGTATTGTATATTTGTGGTTCTGCTTTACTGAGAAAATGTCCGTGTGATGATAAGATAGAAAATTTATAATTATCTTTAATTTTATTGCAACAAGTGGCCTTCTACTTAATTCGGCAAGTAATCCACAAGTTTAACGACTTGTTTATGTACATTAAGTAGCTCTTAGTATTGCAGATTAAAGCCCTTCAGATTTGGCAATGGAACCTCTATCATTGTTTATAGACTAGCTCCATCAAGATTAGCATGTGGTTTTGACCTTAGCAACTAATAAAATGCATATAACCCAAGAGAATTCCATTTCTATAATGATTAAATGAAAATCTAAATTGACATGACTTACCTAAGCAAAAAATTGTAGCTACTTGTGGCTACTCTTTTAGGATCTTTTTATTTGTTAAAATATTCACCACTCACCAGAAATTATTACATGAACATGAACCATGCCTGAAATGATGGAATCTGGTTTTATCCCTAACTATTAGTTCCCTACTGTAAGCCTCTGAAACCAGCTTTGCCATATGGTGACAATCCACACACATTCTAAGGTTCTTCACTATTCTTATGGTTACTCCAGGTCCTGTACTAATAAGGGCATAGGCAATAGCCAATTTCTCACTATGCCTGTAAAGTGCAGTCTCCTTATCCTCTTCCCCTATATCAAGGAAAACCTCTGCTGTATCAGGTGAATACCCTGCATGTTTCAAGTCTTGCATCATGTTTTCTAACTTTGCATATATCTCTTTAGATTGTTGATGTGATTGGTCCCCAGCAACAAATTCATAGACAATGCCATTCAATTCCATTAAACTGCAACCTGGTGTTTTCTTAATTCCTCTTTCCATCATCATGTTCCTTACTTGATGCAAATTTTCCCATCTCTTGCATGCAGCATATATATTACATAACATGACATAAACAGCCCCATTTTCAGGCTCTAACTCAATAATTTGTTTAGCTGCCATTTCAGCCAGTTCCACATTTTTGTGGACTCTACAAGCACCAAGGAGAGAACCCCAAACAATTGAATTTGGTTTTACAGGCATATTCACAATGACTTCAATGGCTTCTTTTAAATGCCCAGCTCGACCAAGGAGGTCAACCATGCATCCATAATGTGTCACATTAGGCTTAATTCCATGTTGGATGGTCATGCTAGCAAAAAACTTTCTTCCTTTCTCTACCATGCCTGCATGTGTACATGCACAGAGGACACCTATATAGGTTATCTCATCTGGTTTAACTGACGCTTCTATCATATTTGTAAACATAGTAAGAGCTTCTTCACCATGGCCATTAATGGCAAGACCAACTATCATTACTGTCCAGGTAAATTTGTCTTTCTGATGCATTTCTTTAAATATTTTTCTTGCTCTCTCAACACTCCCACATTTAAAATACATGTCTATTAGAGCATTCCCAACAAAAGTATCATTTCTAATACTGTTTTTGTCAATGTAAGTCTTCACCCACTCCCCTAGTTCAAGTGCTCCTAGATGTGCACAAGCAGTTAGAATGCTAACCATGGTGAATTCATCAGGTTTTACATTTGATATTTGCATCTCGTGAAAAAGTGCTAAAGCCTCTTTGAAACGGTTCATTCTAAGGTATCCATCAATCATGGCAGTCCATGAAACATAATCTCTTCCCGGCATTTGATTGAAATACTTCCGAGCTAAATCAACTCGACCACTCTTGGCAAACCCAGTAACAATGGAAGTCCAAGAAATTACATCTCGAGTCTTCATATCATCAAAAACACCTTGTGCAACATCCATTTCTCCACAAGCTGCAAACATATCAATTAAGGCATTTTCCAATACGAGATTAGGTTCAACAGTACCTTCTTTGATATACTTATAAATGTACTTTCCCCCATCTAAATCCTTCAATTTGGAGCATGCTGAAAGCATCAAAACTAGAGTAACTGAATTGGGTGATACTCCTTTCTTCTCCATCCCAATAAAAACCTTGTTTGATTTCTCAAATTGCTTAACTCTATTATACCCAGATATCATTACATTCCATGTAACCACTTCCCATGCATCACCCATATCAAAAACCTTGTGAGCCATATCCACCAGCCCGTACAAAGAAAACATATGTATGAAAGCCTTCTGAACAAATAAATTAGAACCAAACCCATGTTTCATTGCATGGTTAAGTAACACCTTCCCATACCGCAAAGCCGAATCATTCCTGAATCCCTTCAACAAGAATGGAAATGTAAAACGGTCAGGCTTGATGTCATTGGCCAGCATTTGTATATACATAGAAACTCCATTCTCAGGACAGTTTATCCTAGAATAGCCCTTGATCATGGTATTCCAAATGAAAATACTTGGATCAGTTATTGTGTCAAACAACTTGTGAGCATAGTCCATATCCCCTGACTCATGGGTACAACAGAAAGCTATAACTCTATTTTGAAATGAAGTATGTGAAGAGAGACCCATTGTAATTGTGTGTGAGTGAATTTGCTTTAGCTGGTGCATGGACTTGCACCTTTCAAGCAAAGAGATTGGAGATAAGAAGTGATGGTCACAGTTTGAACAACACTTAACAGTAGTAGCAGGAGAGTTAGAAATCATTCTCTTGAGGAACAATGAAAGTGAAAAAGTCAGTGGATTTGGGAAACAAAGTAGGGAAGACATGTCACCCAGTCACCCACCTATTAGAATCTCCTAATACAATGATACATCATATGTAACTGTAATAAGGTCAATAGTGTCACAATGACCCATTCATTATTCTACCTCAATATACGACAGAAAAATTATATTGGGAAGTGGTGTAATAGAGTTGAAAGGTGAGTTATCCACTATTGATTTTGATTTAATTAAATATATTGAGATCTCAAGCCACTAAATAATTTAAGGATGGATAACCTTTTACATACGAATGGATTTGTCTTTTTTACTTTAGAGTTCTACTCACTTTAGAAAAGTCAAATCCATTCGTATAAACATTTTTATGGATTTGAATCTTTCCTTTTATTCTCATATGTTTACTCTCAAATTTTCTTGTTTGTGGGGTCCATTCATTATTTGATTTTGTCTATTTTCTCATAATATCATAACACGAGGATCCAAATCCCACTTTTATAAGCTTTAGTTGAATCCAAAAACATATGGTGAACTTAAGATAGAGTAACCATCGTTGATTCTAATTATTTTCATTAAAAACTTAAAAAATTATACATGTATTCTCTTTTGGTTGTGTGTATACACAATTCTTTAGGAAAAACTATGTTACCCTTTAGATATCATACTTCAATCTATATTGTCCAATCAGATTGTGAGAATTTAGTCCCATGTCTGACATGACTATTTAATTAAGGTGCATTCTGATTAGACATAGATACTCAGAGCCTGTTTGAGATGTCAATTTTACGAGCTTATAGCAGATGAAAAAGTAGCTCCGTTTGGTAAGTATCTCTGTCACGAGTTTATAACGTTTTTTCCAGACTCTACTTGAGGTAGCGTTGAAGCTTATAGCTTAATTATAGCGTTTCATTTTTCTTTCCACTTTTATCCTTATTATCTTCATTTAATTCTATTTTTATCCTCTTCTCTCTCTTTTATGTAAAATCATTAATGAAGATGTCCTTTTATATCCTTTTATATTTTTCAACTAGTTCAACCGCTAGTTTTATTAAAAACTTTCACAGAAAATAAGCTAACTTATCCGCTATCTCCTATCAGCTACCTCATCCGCTATAAATTATCTGCTATCAGCTAGCTTATCCGCTAACAGTTAGTTTTACCAAACACGCTCTCAAACTCTCATTTGTTCTTTATAATAATAATAATAATAATAATAATAATAATATATTTTTAATAATTGTTATTTTTATAGATTTTTTTAATAATTGTTTTATATATGAAATGAATGAACATAAACATATAAACATAATATTTAGATACATGGGCTCCACTCATAGAACCTGTCCTGCCCATGAAAAATTAACATAAACATTGTTTTATATAGGAAAAACTTTCAAAAGTCACAGTACTGCCTGATTTACCAGTCTAAACTACACAGCTGGTAATGATCTTGCGTTACACAATACCTTCATGTCCGTCGTCATAGAATACTATTCATGTGTCCGTCTGACAAACCCTTTTCCCACGCCTTTCTCCAGAAACTGACTGTTCTCTTCGGGCCAACATTCTTCAGACTAAGCACTAAGCCAAAACGTTTTCTCTCGATTCGCTCATTGACATGTGTCGCCATAGCATAGCCTTTCACGATGGGCATCATAGTTGCGATTTCGTCTGTCACTGCGTTAGGCAACACCACTTGCTGCTGGATATCATAAAGTTCGTGTAGTTCAGAATAAGCAGGAGCATTCGCTTTCACTACTTCCTCTTGTGCGAGAATGGTTTGGATAGGAGCAGCATAAAAATCACTTACCTGTATTGACGCATTCACAAACTTTGGCTATAATAAGTTCATGCGTAAAGGAATACATAGATTATAAAAAAGTTTACTAAAGGAAAATATAATAAATATGCATGACAGAAGAAAAAAAAAATGATGTAAAGTACATAAGATATAACATTAGTTCATGTGTGAGAAATGAGAATCAATTCAATAAGCAAAAAAAATGAGATTTTATAAAAGTAATTTTTTGCTCTCACCAAAAGATGGATAAGTTAAAAAGAATTTGCCTTGCAAGGGCAATTACTCCCACAAGACTAATTATGTGTTTGATTCCACGGTGGAGAGAATCAAAATTGCATTTATCTCCTATCAAACGTGATTTTAGTAAAAAGTTATTGAGGTGTTTGATTATTATCGAGCAAAATTAATTTTACCTTAAAAGGTGATTATAGTAGAAACTAAAAAATGTAGTTTTTGCATTGGATTTAAAAATTTATACTAATTTTTAAATCAAACTTAATTGCTTTCAAAATAAAACATACAAATATTAATCACTTTATCACAAATCAATTTCATTCAAAATGAGGTTTATAAAATGGTTCAAACACACACTAATTTAGATGGGTCCCTACTTACCTGACGACCTATGTGTAGGTTATTCCACTCTCGCAGCAGCATCGACAGTCATGAGTCTTCGTACTGGAGGTGGAGAGAAAATAATCTTGGTGGCGAGAGTGGTATACAGATAACCATAGCAATGCATTGCATGAGCTAACCATTAAGTCTGCGCTAATCCAAAAGGATGTGGTGCAGTGCGCACTATGATCTCCATATTCTTCAAAATGGAGTGAACAATAGCAGCTTGGTTAACATGGTTTGTCCCAACTCGCAGCATATTGACATATGACTTTCCAATCCTATATATGAATATGTGTATCGCCTTAATTTGATGAATGTATGGTCTTTTTTAAGATGAAATAATCCAAACATAGACAGAATGTTGCCGCATAGTGTCTTAAGAGCATCATCATCAAATGCTAATCTCTCATAATAAGTAGTTACACCTCGTATAGCAGTTAAGGGTGCATCAGCTATATAGGGTGAATGTTGACTCATTCACAAACTTGGTTCGCATAGAAGGGTATATACCAAACTCCATCCCATATGCTCGTACCCAAGCAGCACCTAAAGCATAGTTTCCGCAGTTCTCATAGTTCAGTGCTGCTATCATCTGCATAGTATAAGGTTTGAGCTTATTATTCCTAATACCAGCAGCACTTTCCTTACTCACCTCCTTCCATTCTCCATCAGAAATTGTAGTACCTGCAGTCAGTCAGGGCAATATCAAATGTATCACAAAATTTCCACTTTTGTACCTATCAAAATTCTAAAATATTAAAAGGTAAAATAGGTTGATTCGCCCCGTACGTTTTTTTTATTTTTTCACATTAGTCCTATAAGTTTTACTTTTTTCAAATAGATCCTATACGTTAGGTTCAATTGACATATTAATCCTTTTCGTCAATCCGTACATGACGACGTCAATTTTAGGACTACTGTGGAAGACGAATTAAACATAACGTATAGGATCTAAATTAGAAGTAATGAAAGGGAACATACATTTTATTTTTTTCATTTTGATCCTATAAGTTATATTTTGTCTTTCGTATTAGTCCTTTCCGTTAATTCCTTCTTGACGAAGTCAGTTTTAGGACTAACATGATGATGAAACATAACGTACAGGATTAAAATGCAAAAAATAAAACATATAGGACCAAAGTAAAAAAAAAAAACTTACAGGACTAATGATCGACATATTTTGCCTATATTAATATTTGCAATTAATCATTATGAAAAGAAATTTTCATAAAATAATTAGACCTAATTGCATATATGTTACTAATAATCCTGGTAGCTGCCCAATAGCGACTAAACAACGTGTTATTGATGGCACAGTGTGAAGACGTATTGGGTATGAAAGACACAGCGAGTGCAACTGGAAGGACTAGTAGTTGATCATTACGTAGATATTCTACTGAAACTTTTTGCTGCTGAAATTCGTCAGACCTCATCATGTTTTTACTTGTCAGGTGGTCCGGGCACAGAAAATGTAGCCTCTGAAACTTTGTCTGAATCTCTCCATCGTTCTTGATCTATAACGGTTTGCATGCTAGCACTCGATCTATGCAGAGCCTTTACCTTCAGGTCTACCTCAACTACTTTGCTTCAATGGCCCAACAAGGTAGTTTAAATATTTGAAAGAGATTGTAGAAACCTTCTAGTTCTAGCTAGGAAAAATATTAAGGTAAATATTAAAGATCATAAAGACCTTCTTCGAAAATCAAGGTAAATATTTAAAGAGATCATAATAAAAACCTTCTTTGAAACTAAGGTAACTCTTTTCAAGACTGATTACTTAGACAGCTGATTACCTTGGAAGGATAAGTTTTTTTGTGGGAAAATGATGCCGTCTATGTATGGTGAAGTATTTAATTTTTTTAATAAAAGTTTTCATTTTCTTAATTCTTACCCAGTGGTCAAGACTAGAGCCATGAAAAATCAACAGAAGTCCAAACAAATGTGTGCCATCAAACACAAACATATGTATATGGATCAAGATCTATTTTATACGTGTGAAGTAAACAACTTAGGTCCTATTTAGATACAGCTTACAGCTTATTAGAGCTTCTCTGCAGATATAAGCGCTTTTATGTAAAAAAAAAAAAAAACAGCATTTGGGTAAGCTTAAATAAGTAACTTATTAACCTCCGGAAGCTATTTTTAACTTATTTTGAGAAGCCAATTTTTTTAGCTTATTGAAAAACCTTGGGTAGAAGCTTATATGAGAAGTTGTTTTCATATTTTATAGGACAATTATATCCAATAATAATTTGAAATTACATTAAAACAACCATTTCCATCTTCCTCTCTCAAGTTTATAGATTTTAAAAGCGCTTCTTCGAGTATGTATCTAAACACAAAATAACTTAATTAAAAGGAGTTTAATGCATAAAAGTTTTTTTATATAAGATCTTCTAATATAAGCGCTTAAATAAGTTGTTTACCCAAATGGGGCCTTAACACGTTGAAATTCAACAATTTAACTTCTCATAAAAAAAAAATTCAACAATTTAACTTTATTTTAAAAGAGTTTAATCTGAATAAATCATCTTTATTAAAATAATAAATTAAAAATGTATATAAAGTGGGGCGCGTTTAGGGTGGAGAAGCATAGAATGTTGTCCACGGTGGTGAACCAATTTTTATCCATTAGATATATTATTAAATTAATCCAATGATTCGGATTTCATATTACAAAATTTTTTTTACCTTTAACTTGAAATACAAGTAACAAAAATAAATCAAATGGCAATTTTACCTATTCCCTCTCAGCTAGAGCTGGGTATATGGATCTGGGTTCGCGGACAGTTCGTTTAAACCACAGCTCGCACGGGCCTGGTCTAGACAAATTTCAGGTCCATTTAAACGCGGACTATTTAAGTCCGGTCCGTTTAACCCGTGGACTAGATGGACTTGGTCCGCGGACTTACATATAAAAAAATAATTACTTTGGATTATATATAGAAATAGAATGCCTTGCTTTGGATTATGTTTTGTTTTTTAACTGCAATCTTACTTATATTATGAATTATGACTTGTAGGAAAACATGAAGATATAGATGAGGTGATTGAGCCAAAGGAGGAGCCAGCTATCTCTACGGTGGTATCGATAGAGGAGGGCTTGTGCAGCAACGATGACAACACATAATGACGGTGGTATCGACAGAGGAGGGCCTGGGCGGAGCAGCGGCTGAACGACATGGTGGATCTGGTTCGCTAGGTAGTGGGGTGTGTGGATCAGATCTGGCCATCGATCTGGTACGCCACCTCGATTTGTCGAAGTCGTGGCGGTTCATGGTGGTTTCTGATGTAATGCCCGTGTGCGAAGATTGAAGGCGGAAGACTTGGTGGTGTGGTAGTCGCATGAGGTGGCGAAGCGGAAATCAAGATATGTGAGTAAAGGTAGTTAATTGGGAATGGGGGTGTGTGATAAGGGTACTATTGGAATTTAAAAAATAAAAAAATTTAAAAAATAATAAAACTTTACTTTCTCTTAATTAATTCTTACCCAGTGATCAAGAGCCATAAAAAATCAACAAACGTCCAAACAAATGTGTGCCATCAAACACAAACACATATGTATACATATCATGATCTATTTTATACATGTGAAGTAAACAACTTAACACGTTCAAATTCAACAGTGGTCCACAGTGGTGTATATAAAGTGGGGCATGTCTAGGGTGGAGAAGCATAGAATGTGGTCCACACTGGTCAACCAATTTTTAGTCATTAGATATATTATTAAATTAATTCAACGATCCATATTTCATATTATAAAAAAAATGTTACCTTAAAACCTGTAATACAAGTAACAAAAATAAATGAAATGACAATTTTACCTATTTCCTCTTAGCTCATCCCATTGTAGTCCCACGTCGAACCACCCACCACCTTGCCTTTACAGCTGCCGTTGCACACTAACTAAACCGGATTCTTAAAAGCTGCGCTTTCTCCTCTACAAACCGAATTGTCCCGATCATTCCAAGTCTCAGAGGGAACCAACTGAGGAAAAGATTGAATGAAACTAGAGATTTCTAAAAAGGAATCACTGCTCGAGCGCTTGTTCCCTTCACGAGGGGGAAGTCTATGGCCAAGTCGAACAACATGACCACGATTGACAGGCATAGAACGGGCACGAGAAGTACCCAACCTTTCCTCCATAGACACATATGTGTTGAAACTGAGTCAGAAAAGAACGTGGCAGTAGTTGCAGAGGTATATGTCGATGACATAGACCTGCATGGTTGTGATTCATCACACTCGAAGCCTACTCGAAGACAACTTCAATCTCATAGTCCTTGGTGATATCAAGTACTTCTCGGGTTTAGAAATTGCAAAGTCCAAGCAAGCTACATCTTTATCAAAGGAAGTATACCTTACAACTGCTGAATGATACTAGTTTCTCAGGTGCCAAACCACCTCAGCTACCTATGGATCCAAATACTCAGTTATATGACATTGATGATTACACTCTCACAGATGTTGTATTGTATCGTCGCTTGATTGGTAGGTTAATGTACCTCACTATCTCACGCCCATACATTACATTTGCAGTAAACCGTCTGAGCCAGTTCATGGAAAAACCAACAACCCCATCTACACGCAGTTCACCATTTGTTGCAATACATAAAGGAAACTCCTGCTCAATGACTCTTTTGTTTCCAAGTCAATCTTTCCTATGTGTATCTGCCAATGTTGATGTAGATTAGGGCAACTGCCAAGTCACCAAAAAAATCAACCACTGGCTAAGGCATCTTTCTGGGTTTTTCTTTAGTTTCATGAAAGTCTAAGAAGCAGACTATTATAGCAAGGTCTTCAGCTAAGGCTGAGTGCCGAGATTTGACCACTTTCACCTCAAAACTGCTTTGGCTCGGACAAATTCTTCAATCATTTGACGTTCCCATGAAGTCTATCATGACTTTCTGTGACAGCAAATCCACAGTCCAATTGGCAAGTAATCTAACATGTCATGAAAGTTCGAAACATGTAGTCTGGATTCCTCAACTTGGTCCATGTTAACACTCAACAACAACTCACCAAAGCTCTCCCCAAGACATTGTTCCATATCTCATCTCCAAGTTGGGAATTCTCGACATTTACCTCCCAACTTAAGGGGAGTATGACAACTAACCTTTTCCCCTTTGTATTAGTTTTCTGTTAAGTTTGTTGTTAACTAATTTAGAGCATGTTTGGATGAGCTTTAAAAAAAAGGACTTCTATGATGTAGAAGTAGAAGCAGAAGCTATTAGCAGAAGCTGAAGCTATTTTGCGTTTGGATACAGTGATCGAGAAGCACTTTTAAATAATAATAAACGTTTGGATGCGACTATGTAAAAACACTTTTAATTGTGTAAAATTATTGAAAAGGACATGCAAAAGCATTTTTTTATATATTGTTTGGATAAAAAAGGACTTAATATAAATTTTGAAAATTTTAACTTTTTTCTAAATTAAATTGAAATTTTTGAAATAACCTTTTATCAAAAAGTATGTAACATATAATGAAAGATATATAATTTTTTCAAAGTTCCATTAAGTTTTTTAAAAAGTTACAAAATTGTAAAATGAAAGTTCATATTTTATATATCCATATTTTATATTTTTTTCACCATATTAAAATTTTATATTTTATATAATGCACTGCAACAGGGACGTTCTTCAGAGCAAGTGATATAACAAAAAATTGTTTTCCATAACAAATGCTAATTCACCCTTTCAACTGACAAAAAAACGTTTTCCAAGTATGAAAAAAGACTTGAAAATGAATTAATTAACAAGTTCAGAATAATTAAATTTTGAAGAAAGAAATGTCTTTCTGTTATCATTTACAATGAAGCAAACAAATGAAAAATGAAGCAACCGTTGTCAATAATCAGAATTGAGAATGAAGTCAACAAATGTCTTTCTGTTATCACTTATACAATGCAACTACAATCAAATTTTGATGGAATAGAATAATCAGAATTCACATCTTCCACTCAAGCTTTTCATCGAACAGTTCATGTGCAAGAGTTCCCATGGCGTAAACGAAAACCCAGAATCTAAATATTTCTATCTAATATGAAAGAAGAAGAATAGCTTCCATAGCATCCATTATGTTAGTCAGTCAGTTAGTTATAGGCTGATTGTTCTGTTATATCAGTTAAGCCTTCTAGCTGTTAGGTTTGACCAAGTCTTCTATTTAGCCTATATATGGTCATCTAATAGGCTATTATTTGTAATCAATTCATTCAGTATTATTCAATACAAAGTATACAGAAAGCTATATGTTCATGTTCTGCGTTTTACATGGTATCAAAGCCAAATATCCTGAAGAAGCGATACTGCCTCATCATCTCATCTCATCATGGCTAAGGGTGATGAAGAACAATCACCAAAGGCTGATGACACCTTGATCTATGAAGAAAAGAACGCTGCGAAGAGCAATGGAGCAAAAATCACAGGTAATGAAAATTGTATTGATGTTATGTCACCTTTTTACCTTCATGCATCAGACCATCCGGGACAAGTGTTTGTTAGTGAACTCCTTCATAATGCCAATTATGGGGAGTGGGTAGCAGACATGAGCAATGCTCTTTTCGCAAAGAACAAGATTGGGTTTGTCGACGGGACCATTCCAATGCCTGAGGTCTCTTCCTCTAATCTTTCTCATTGGATGAGATGCAATGCTATGGTGAAGGGATGGCTGAAGAGTGGCATGGATAAAAAAGTAAAAGGGAGCGTGAGATACGCTAGCATGGCTCGAGAAATATGGGTTGATCTTGAAGAAAGATTCGCAAAAGGAAATACTCCAAGAATTTATGAACTGCGACGAGCTATCACCTTGCTCAGACAAGAAAAGAATTCGGTTCCAGCTTATTACACCAAATTGAAGGGATTGTGGGATGAGATACAATCTTTATCCCCATGGCCAAAGTGTTCTTGTGGGGAATGTAAATGCGATATCCAAAAATGACTCACACAGATGCGAGAGAGGGATCAACTCTATGATTTCCTTATGGGGTTGGACGACATCTTCAGCACTGTCAAGACATAGATTCTGAGTATGGCTCCCACACTCAACCTTGGACAAGCATATCACCTTGTAGCAGAGGATGAACAGCAGCGCCTCGTTTCTGCTATGCATAAACCTGTAGCGGAATCTTCTGCCTTTCAACTCAAGGCACTCGCAAAGAGGGTATCAAGAAAGAACGACCCAGGTGTGAACACTGTCAAAAGGTAGGGCACATCCAAGAGGAGTGTTGGGAGATTATTGGCTATCCCACAGATTGGAGAAAACCCAATCGAGATAAGAAAGAAAAAGGCAGGAACCTGGAATGGAAAGAGGACTGGCTCGAAGGCTGCATAAGTGACAATAGAGGAAAGCCCTATACCAAGCCTATCATTGCAGTTGTATGACAAATTGATGCAACAGCTAAAGGACACTAGTGAGCCAGCAATAGGGATGCATCAACAGAAAGCCAAACCCTTAATAAACATGGCAGGTAATCTTTTCTTTGAAAGGCCCGGGGCTATTGACTAAGGAACCACAGAACATATCACATGTGATGCAAGATTGCTGAAAGAGAAAATTATCTCTTCTCACCAATTTGTTCGTATTCCCAATGGCACAAATGTTCCAGTCAAGGGAAAAGGTCAACTAGAACTTCCAAATGGTATGCAAGTGCATGATGTCTTATACATTCCTAAATTCAAGTGTAATCTTCTCTTTGTTAGCAAATTAACCAAGGAGCACAATTGTATACTTACCTTCGTTAATGATTTATGCCTCATATAGGACTCAAACTCCAAGATCCTGATTGGGATAGGTAGGCATCAACATGGGCTGTACCTACTTGAACCAATTCAAGATGGAGGAGTGGTGATGAAAGTGAGTAAAGCAATTGATGCAGATATGTGGCATTCTCGCCTAGGACATACTTCACACGATAAGATGATCCATATAGACTCTATTAGTGATTTAGTTAGTAATCAGAATAAGGTGTACTATGATTCCTGCATTCGGGCAAAGCAAACCAGATTACCATTTCCCCATAGCTCAATAAAATCTGAATCTTGTTTTGATCTTATTCATTGTGATATATGGGGCCGTTATGCTAATGCCTCTACCTCGGGTGCACATTATTTTCTCTCTATTGTGGACGATTTTAGTAGAAGTGTATGGATATATCTTATGAAACATAAGTCAGAAGTAGAATATTTCTTGCCCATGTTCATCAACATGATAGAGACCCAATTTGAGAAAAGAATTAAGAGAGTAAGAAGTGATAATGGCTTAGAATTTGTTTCTACTCATATGAAGAGGTTCTATGAAGATAAAGGTATAGTTATGGAACTATCCTGCACTTACACACCCCAACAAAATGGGGTAGTAGAAAGAAAACATAGGCATATTTTAGAAATGGCAAGAGCTTTGAGATTTCACTCAGGTTTACCAATAGATTTTTGGGGTGAGTGTGTTCTAACTGCTGTCCATATTATAAATAGACTGCCATCAACGGTAATAAACAATCAAACACCTTATGAAATCATGTTTGGCAAGAAACCAAATTATGCACATTTAAGAGTTTTTGGTTGTCTTGTGTATGCTTTGAAAACTAGGAAAGAAGGGAAGTTTGATGAAAGGGGGAGAGCTTGTATCTTTGTAGGATATCCTGTAGGACAAAAAGGGTACAAAGATATTGAAACTAAAGAAATCTATGTGTCCAGGGATGTGGTTTTTGTAGAAGAAGAATTTCCTTTTAGAAACAAAGAACCTAAAGATACTCGCCCCAATAGAACTGAAAACAGAATTGTAACACAAGATTGTGAGGAGGATGTTTTGAGTCATTCTCGAATCATTCCTGATGATAATGCTGAAAGGGATGATGATATTGAAAATGTAAGCATTCCACAGGCTGTAGAAATGCAAGAAACAAATTTTATTGATGCAGGAAATCAAGACAGTGTTGGTGCTGAAAGTAGACAGGGAGGTAGACCAAGGCAATTGCCTCGGCATCTACAAGACTATGAGGTTGAGCTACCTCCTTCCTGGTCTCACATACCAGCAGGAAATAATGCTCTTTATCCTTTGTCAAATTATATCTCTTATGATAAATTCTCACACTCTCATTCAGTTTTCTTAGCGGCCATCTCATCCCAAGATGAGCCAAAAACTTTCTCGCAGGCCATTAAATATGAACATTGGTGAGAAGCAATGCAAAAGGAGATTACAGCCTTGGAGCAAAATGAAACCTGGTATTTGGAGTCTTTACCACCCGGCAAGAACACAGTAGATTCTAAGTGGATTTACAAAATTAAATACAAGCCCAATGGTGAAGTAGAACGTTACAAAGCTCGGCTAGTAGCTCATGGGTTCACTCAAATTGAAGAAGAGGATTTTCATGAGACATTCGCTCCCGTAGCAAAGCTTGTGACCATGAGATGTTTGCTAACCATTGTTGCTACCAAGGGATGGATTGTTCACCAACTTGATGTGAACAATGCGTTCTTACATGGAGACTTGGCGGAAGAGATATATATGCGCATTCCTCAAGGATTTGCCAAGAAAGGAGAGACAAGAGTGTGCAAATTGAAGAAGTCTCTTTATGGACTCCGCCAAGCTTCTCGAAATTGGTATAAAAAATTCACTCAAGCATTGGTCAAGGTTGGTTTTCACCAGTCAAGAGCAGACCATTCGCTGTTTATAGACAAATCTGATGAAGTCTTCCTAGCTGCACTCATTTATGTAGACGATGTTATTTTAGTTGGCAACACCACAGAATTCATGCAATGGGTAAAGGGGTATCTTGATAAAGAATTCAGCATTAAGGACTTAGGTCCATTAAAGTACTTTCTTGGCATAGAAGTGGCAAGGTCCTCTCAGGGGATTGTACCTAGCCAAAGAAAGTATACATTGGACATTCTAGAGGAAACTAAAATGCAAGCCTGCAGACCTTGTAGATTTCCCATGGAGCAAAATTGTAATTTGAAAGTTCTTGATGTTGATCCAAACACTAATGCCACTCGATATAGAAGACTCTTGGGACGGCTATTGTACTTGACTGTTACTAGACCAGACATCATATACGCAATGCACCTAAGCAAGTGCATATGGATGCAGTGGAGAGGATACTTCGTTACTTAAAAACATCCCCAGGGCAGGGTATCATGCTCTCCAGTAGTAATGATCTCAAATTAGAAGCTTTTTGTGATGCGGATTGGGGAGGTTCTCCTCTTACTCGGAGATCATGTACTAGTTACTTGGTTACTCTAGGAAGGTCACCTATTTCCTGGAAAACGAAGAGACAAACGGTTGTGGCAAAATCTTCAGCAGAAGCTGAATATCGGTCTATGGCTTCCACTGTTAGTGAGCTCATATGGCTTCAATGGTTAACAAGTGAATTGGCTACTCCACAACTAGAAGCAACTCCTATTTTTTGTGATAATCAAGCGGCTCTACACATAACAATGAATCCAGTTTTTCATGAACGAACGAAACATGTTGAAATGGACTACTATTTTGTAAGGGAACGTGTTCAGTCAGGAGAAATCAAACCATTAAAGGTTGGCACCAAGGACCAAGTAGCTGATATCTTTACCAAGCCTTTGGGACAAGACAGATTTCAAATGTTACTCAGCAAGTTGGGCATTATTAATCTTCATGCACCAACTTGAGGGGGAGTGAAAGAAGAAGAATAGCTTCCATAGCATCCATTCTGTTAGTCAGTTAGTCAGTTATAGGCTGATTGTTCTGTTATATCAGTTAAGCCTTCTAGCTGTTAGGTTTGACCAAGTCTTCTATTTAGCCTATATGGTCATCTAATAGGCTATTATTTGTAATCAATTCATTCGGTATTATTCAATACAAAGTATACAGAAAGCTATATGTTCATGTTCTGCGTTTTACATAATAAACACAAGAAAAAAGGAAACGATTCATTCACGATGCATATAAAAAAGAACGAGATCGGGGAGTTTTGGCGTCGAGCTTGGCAAGAGGAAGAGAGTTCTGGTGCTTGACGAGGAACAAAAGAAGAATAGAGTTTTGAGAAGCACACGGGCAACCCACGTCCAAATGTTTGAGAAAATCGGCGAATTTGGTCACTGAAATTGTAAGATCGTATCAATTTGATCTTTGTGTCAATTTGGTCCTTGAAATTGTAAGTAAGGTTCATATCAACTTGGTCCTTGCCAAATGGACTGAATTGATTAACTTTTGACAATTTCAAGGATATTTTTGAAATTTCGAAAATATCAGGGATCAGGTTGATACGACTTTACAAAGTCAGGGATCAAATTGAAGATTTACTCCCAAAATTTTCAAGCGTTTTCGTGTCCCTTTCCGTTTCACTCTCTCTCTTCTATCGTAGATACTTATTTTAGAAGCCTGGAATTGTGGCTTCTTAAAAAATCATCAAAATGTGTTTTTTTTTTTTAATGCTTTTACTTTTTCTAAAAGCTCATTCAAACACTTACATTTTTATCAAAAACACTTTTATTTTAAAAATAAGTGCTTTTATTAAAAAAAGCCCATCCAAATAGGTCCTTAGTTAGTTTGTTAAGTTAGTTAGGGTAAGTAATGTGAGTATATATTCAGATATTGGACTCGTATTCACTTTTTCACAATCAATCAATTGAGATGAATTTCCTCTCTCCCGAATCCTTTATTTAGATTCAATAGAGAGAAAACGTAGATTGTTTGAATCCTTTGTATTTTGAAATTAGAAAAACTGATTGGAATCCACATATTATTATACGCAATCAATCCTTTGTAGGGAATTAAAATGAGGTTATCATTTTATATAATACCATATATTCACATATATGCAATCAACCCATATATTATTATATGCAATGAGTATATATATTATCATATAAGCTAATGAATAAAATGACTAAAAAAATTATCTTGACATTTGAATCTATATACTGTTAAAGTCATTTGAATACATTTAAATGAATTATTTTTTAAAATTCAAATAATAAAAAAATATGAGAGAAGTAAATTATCATATAAACTCATTTTTTTAGGGAAAATGATTAGGATGATGACACCTGACATGAGACCTACTTGCATAAATCTTAACTTCCTATTTTACTATTATATTGCATGTATAAATGTATTGAGGTACTATTGAAGAATAATTGAACACTAGGATGGGTGACCTCTTGGGAAGTCCTCGTATCGCACCTCACCATCCTTTGGTTAAAAAAAAGAATAATTAAAAACGAAAAAAGTTTGAAATTATGATAAATAATTTGAAATCAATTGAAATTCTGAATAAGAAATAATTTGAAAAAATAGAATTAATAAAATAAGATTCTGAAAATGTTATAAGGAATACAAATATTGTTTAAATGAACACGGACACAATTGATATATATATATAGTAAATCAATAAATTCATCGATATGCATATTTGATAGTATTAATCACTAATAGGAATATTTGAAAATATATTTAGAAAAAATTGTTGAATATTGAAGAGGATGGCACACGGCTCATTGAGGAGAGAGATTGTGGATAATTAATCACGTTTCAAGAATTTGTTCTCTAATTTATTATAAAAGGGTTGGTATGAGAGAAGTAACTTATCACATTAACTTTTTCTTAAAGAAAAAATGATTCGGGGGATAACACGTGACATGAGGCCTACATGCATAAATCTTGACTTCCTATTTTATTATCATTGTATAAACATGTTGATCATTGAAGAATAATTTGAAATTATATATGATGAACAGGTTGAAAATAAAATAATTTGGAAACAATTGAATTTATGAAGAGGAAATAATTTGAAATAATTTTAGATTGCAAATAGAATTAAGAAAATAATTTAACATTCTAAAAATATAATGAGGAATAAAAACATTGTTGATAATCAATTTATAATTTTTATTATTAATTTCATTTTTTTTAGGCAATATTAATTTCATTAGAACAGTCAAATGAATATGTACATAATTGATATAGTAAATCAATAAAAATGATTGATATGCAGATTGTGATAACTATTAATTGATAATTTTGAAAATATATCAAAAAGTTAAAAAATTGTTGATTATTGAAGAGGATGTCACATGCATGGGACATGCAAGAGATAAGAAATTGTGGAGAATTAATCATTTATGCTCTGATTTAATATATAAGGTGGGATTTCTCCTAAGATTTACTTACTGATTGTGTCAATATAACTAGTTACGTGTGATCGTTCATCCAACCCATGTTGATGCCATCAACTCCAATAATTTTGGACATGCAACAATAATAAGCACCGTAGCTATCAATGAGCAAAATTTGGTGATGAATTATTTAAGCTAAATTAGTCTTTTCGTTTCTAATTTTAATTATTTTGTTCAACTTGATCTCCTAACTTTTATTTATCTCAAGCCAGTCCTCTAAGTTGGCAAATTTTACATCGTTATACTTTCTGTCAGTTTTCATGTAACATCATCATAATTTCCATTAAAATTCAATAAATTTTTTTTTCCTCTCTCTCTCTTTCTTCTCTAATCTGTCCACCATTTTTTCGGGTGAGTTCCAACATTTCTCCTAACGACTAGAGCTAAACCATTGTTGTTGAACCAACATTTCGCAATGCTGTCAACCCAAAATCGCGCATTTCCAAGCTTAAACTCCAGCCATCGCTTGTAGAGCAGCAAGCCACCCCTTTCCCAACCCAAACCATCACCACCTCGCAACTCCATTCAAACTTGTCACGATCAAGTGGTTATTGAATGACAACGACAACGACAACGACAGTGACGGCGCATATTTAAGTAGCAATTGAAAACTCCAAAATCGAAGGAAACCATTCATGGAATTCTCAAAGCATGAATTAAGTCATTGATGGGGTTTACGATTTAGAAAGAAGATGAAAAGGAAAAAAGAGACAGAAAAATAATATTTTATTGAATTTTAACGAAAATTTGGACGATGTTGGATGAAAATTGACAAAAAAAAGTAACTGTGTTAATATTTGCCAACGTAGAGGACTAATTTGACACAAATAAAAATTAGAGGTTCAACTTAGAGTTTTTGTTCCTTCAGGCACTTAGAGTTTTTGTTCCTTCAGGCTATGTCCATGTTGTACTACTAAATAAAATAAAAATTATGTGCAAAACATTACGTAATTTGCTTTTGCTATTATGAAGTTTGACAACATTTCAGAAACATTAGGCCAATGCCTATCCCAAAGGAATAAAAATCTTGGATAAGGTTCCTCTAAAGTGAATTTATCTCTAAAGTAACAGAGTAAGGGTGTTTCCACCTTTGATTTAATAAAATGCATAGAAATCTTACCCCACTTTATTAAATCAAGGGTGAAAACACTCTTAGTTGCTCACTTTAGAGAGAAATTCACTTTAGAGGAGTTTTTTCCAAAAATCTTTTAGGTTTTTTCATTGAAACTATGAATACATTCATTCCATCGGTACAAAAAGGGTTGTTTTGGCCAAAAATGATCATATATAATCAATCTTATACTATAAACATGTAAAAAAAATCTGACAATTAATCACACAAATTAATGACCTGAACCTCGGTTTCAAAATTTCAATATACCTAAAAACTATTTGAGAATCTATCCCTACATGAGAACCTATTGCATTTTCACAAGTGCATTTGAAACATCTATAGGTAAGGATTCATATTTGAACCAATCCTTAGCACAAACAAGGGCCTCAAGAGTCAAGGAGCCTAATGAACTCCGGTAGCTATCCATTTTTCTAATTTCTGTGTCAAAAACTGAATCTGCAGGCAGAGTGGATACTGGTATAGACAAAATATCAGATGCAATTCTAGACAATGTCGGGTACCTCAATACATTCAATCTCCACCAGCTCAGAATATCAAATTCTTGTACTATAGGCAGCAGAGGTTCTTCCAGATACTCATCCAATTCTGACTTAAATTGATGATTACCTAATAAATCAGATATATAAAATTCATAGTCAGAAAGTCCATCTTCGTCAACAAAAAGAGAATCATCAAATGACCCTTCTTCACATGGCTCTGTCTTTATCATAACCTCATCTCCTTCAACCCCATCCGTTGCTGTAAAAGGAAGCATTTGGGTGCTATATTCAATGAACAGTTCACGAAGTCCATCCTCAACTATTCTTATCCATGGCTCAGCATTCTCACCAAATATCTTAGCAAAGGTGAATTCCACAAGTTTCATTTTATGTCTCGGGTCCAAAGCTACAGCAATTGCCAAGATGAAACAGCTTTCTCTCCAATATTGATCAAACTTCTCATGTAAAGGCATAATCAAACTACTAAGGAAAGGATCGTCGCTGAACGCAGCATGAGTCATCTCCACCTTAAGTTTTGACACCTCAGGAAAAAATAAGTTTGCAGTTGGGTATGGTTGCGCTATTAAAACATTAGCTGCCTCATACAAATACTTCAAATATGTGCAGAGAGTTTCAACCCTTTTCCAATCATCCATTGTTAGAGTCATTCTGTAACCAGGATCAGAGGTATCAAAGCATGCAAAGACTTCCTTTAATTCACAGGCAGCGACAAGCATATGGTAAGTTGTGTTCCATTTACTCTGATCATCAATTAAAAGGTCCATGGTACTAGGGACCTGTAGTTGTTGCTTCAGCTCAAAAAACTTCCCTTCATGAGATTCTGAAGATTTCACATACTTCACACTCTCGCGAACTTTACCAATAGTTTCTCCCATTGCCCACAGTGCATCTAGTGCAACGCGACTAAGAACACGGGCATAACAATTCTGGTTTAATAACTGACCATTGAGGATCCCAGGGTTCTTAACAGAAAGAAGGCCTCTCAGATTTCCCATCACAGTCTCACTTGAGAAGGATTTATCGAGTGCAACGGTAAACAGTCGACCCTCCAAATGCCAATCAGATAAGCAGGTCACTACAGTCTGATTTAAGGTATCATCAGAATCAGGAAACGGTACCGTAATAACATTAAGCATAGGATGATGTAAGTTCCAATCACCATCAATGAAGTGTCCTCGAATAAAAACATACCCCATTGCCTGGTTTGAGGTCCATAAGTCCAATGAGAGGTTGACTCTACCAGGAATTCCTTTGATAAGATTCAACAAGTTTTGCTTCTCTCTAAGATACAAAGCAACACAATCCGCTTCAACAGAGTTAAAACATAGTGGATTGAACTGGGGTTGAAGAGTCCGCACAAAATCAATGAAACCCTTTTGTTCCACTATATGAAGTGGATAATCATGTAAGATAATCATTTTAGCAATGTCATGGTTGCAACGCTCTTGATCAAACAAGATACCATTAGCAGCAACCCCAGGTGCTGCTCTTGTCCGTTTCTTGGGTGGATTGGCAGTATCTCGAGAACCACCAGTTTTAGGATATGAGCTTTGTTGGTTTTTCTGCCGAATTACTTGACATATTCCCAAAGTAATGTGTCTTTTCAGATGGCTTGTACCAGCTAGTTTTGAACCACTTATATAAGAAAACGATTTTTTGCACTGTTTGCAGTAAGCCCTGGTAGAACCAGCTCCAACAGTTTCCACTGTGAAGTATTCCCACACAATAGATTTCTTTCTCTTATGCTTATTGGGTTGTGTTCCTGAATCAGGTTTCTCATTGTTATTAATAGCCATAACACGAGTATCAAACTCCATGAAAGCAGGCGTAATCCTAGAAAAACAAAAACAATTGAACATTAGAAGGGCATCATTAAGCGGATGAACTCGTATATTAACAACGTAGGCTAAGAATTATTTATACAAAACATAGATAACAAATCGATCAAGCAGGAGTAAGAATTTAAAAAGCCGTAGAACTTCAGCTGCAAAAAACTAAGTGCACGCTTGGATTGAAATTGGAATGGAGACAAACGTACATTTGAGTGATTGTTGCTTTCACGTTGTGCCTCGGAAAATGTGTTTTTCCGTTGAAGGTTCCGTCAAACGTAAATCCAAACATACTCACGTGGGTTGATTTACGTTTCCATGTAAAAACACACTTTTCAATGCACCAAAACGTATTGAAGTTGGAATGGAGACAAACGTAAATTTGAGTGATTGTTGCTTTCACGTTGTGCCTCAGAAAAGTGTGTTTTTCCATTGAATGTTCTTACAAACGTAAAGCCAAACATACCCGTTGGGTTGATTTACGTTTCCATGTAAAAACACACTTTCCAATACACCATAACGTGAAAGCAACCTTTCACTCAAACATCCGTTTGGGCCCATTTCAATGTAAATCTAAACATGCACGAACTCTAATTACAACCCCATTA
This sequence comes from Ammopiptanthus mongolicus, assembly GCA_039655645.1. Lineage (NCBI taxonomy): Eukaryota > Viridiplantae > Streptophyta > Magnoliopsida > Fabales > Fabaceae > Ammopiptanthus > Ammopiptanthus mongolicus. Next base: position 68,313,264 of record CM077351.1, on the reverse strand, counting down.
TTTGTACAACTAAAATCGAGACTCAGACCCACACTCACATTTGTATATAGTACTTCTACTCCACCTAGAAATACGAAATACCTCAATATTCACCCACACTCAAATCAGTCGATAATGTCTAAGGCTGTGTTTGAGTGTAAGTTGGAAACGTACGTTTCCAATTGAACATCAAATTTATTACATTAATACCATTCCAAACTTCATTTTGAGATATGAAACGTGAATCCAAACATACACTAAATTGTCTATACGGGAATCCCATTTCATGTGTTCAAAATAAGTTTCTCCTCTGATTAACAATATGAGTAACAAGGAAAAATTATTGCAAAACAAAGAAACCCAGACCTCTAAATGGCCTTGAGTTTTAGACAAAGGTTCAACCTCATCAAGTAAATTGAAAAATCATCATGTTAAAAAAAAAAAAAAAAATCCTCTAATACCACCAAAGATACCACCCTAAACATATATTGGCATCATATGCAGAGCAAACAACACCAAATTCAAGGAGAACAAAAAAACAAGGTTTTGATTTTCCTTTTTAAAAAAAATAACAAATATCATGAAACATACATGACTAAATGTTTCACTTAATTAACATCACAGGGAGAATGCATACTGTAAAAATGCAATGGAGAAATTAGTTCAAATCATAAATAAGATTTTGTTTAGGGATCAAACATAAATAACCAAACGTAAACAAAACAAAACAAACAGTACAACCTAAAAAAACAAAAACAAAAAAGACTAGAATCGTTTAAGATATAATGAGTAACATCAAAATTAAAAAGCAGAGAGAGAGAGAGAGACTTAAAAAGAGTGGGAGTTGTGTTGTTCTAAGTTGTAAGAGCAACACATGTTATAGATTTACGTACAGAGACGGAAGAGAGAGAGTACCGAAGTGGGTGTCGGCGACAACGATTGAGTTTGAGGTCGGAAGCGGCAGAGTGTGAGTGAGTGAGTGCGCGGCTGAAACAAAGAAAGAGCCAATCAAGGGTTCAAACTTCTAACTGCAAATTAAAATTTGGATTTTCATGCCATGCCTAAACAAATTTACTCATGCTCTCTCTATATATATAGAGATAATAAAAATAGGGTTTATTAGGTTACACTTATATATCCTACCGTGATACAATTTCTTTTTAATTTAATTTTCAGTTAAGATAAGATAATAAGAGAATAATAATAGTAGTGAGTTTGGTTTGTTACATGTTTTCTGTTTTTAATTTTTTATTAATAATTATAAAAATATCACATTATTTTTATTTATTTCTTATTTTTAAATTTTAAATATTTATATCGAAAACAGTAAAAACATTTGTTAGATTGTGTTCTTATTTTTATTTCAAAATAATTTTGTAAAGTAATTCTAGAATAAAAGAAGAAGAAATTTTGTTTGATAACATTGTTTTTAAAATAGTAAGTCTCACTTCCTTAAATTATGCAACACGGTGGGAAGAGCTAAGGAGGAATGAGAAAGAAAAGATTCAATTTATTTATGAAATTTTCATTAATGAAGTTGTATTACGGTTTCGGATTCCAGTCTGTAATGAAAGCATGCAATTACACTCAGTGAACAATCTCGCCTATTGATTTGAGATCAGATAACTTATATTACACCTTCAATAAACTAACTTTAAACAATATCTGCTATTAAAGTGTAACTATGTGACGCAGTTAGAGAAGATAATTTGTTTCCTTGTATTACTATAATTTGCAGTTGTGAAAACAAAAAATATAAAACAATTTATGAGAACATCTAAAAGATGTTCGGATTTTATGTTATATAAACTAATAATTATGAAAACAGTTTTTAAAAATTCAACAAAAAATAATTACTTTTAAACATGTTTTTTTTTAGTTTTTTTTTCAAAAACAAAAAAATTGCTTTTGAAAGTAGAAATCAAACATGGCCAATTGTTTTCATTGTTTTCTGCACGAATCTTTAAAAAAATCAACAGAATGTGACATTTTACAATTATTAATGAAAACACGAAACAAATTAATCCACTCTTCTAACCTTCATGTTGAGCTGGTAGCCATCTTGAGCGGATTGGATCTGGCTTAGAAGGCTGGCTTTCAAAACGTGATGCTGGAATCACACTCAAAATCAGCCTTGGATTTGCTTAAGGAAGGAACTTCTCTGTATCACCCTCATGCTACTCTAATTGAGAACATACGCAAATTCTCTTCTTTCTCTTGGACCTTGTCCTTCCTGCATACTCTCAGGGAAGGGAATGAATGTGCAGATTGATTGGCTAAATTTGGTGTAGCCTCGAATCAGAAGTTGGTGGTTTGGAATCAATGCCCTCCCCAGTTGACTCACAATCTTCTTGCTGATGCTTTTGGCATTGTTAGAATTAGGGAGTAGTTTTGTTTGCTATTTTTTTCTTTCCTTTTGATAAAAAAAACCAATGCACCCTTAACTTTCATGTATAAATATTTATAATTTTTTATACTATATTTAAATGAGAAATAGCAACATTTAAAAAAAAAAGAATTGATTACTATAATATTTTTTTTTTAAATTGATGGACTTTTTTGTCTTTAAAAGACTTTCTATGTATTTCATAGACATTGCTACAAGACTAACCTTCAAGCATTGTCATGACTAGTATATCATCCTAACTAGCAAGTATCTCGTATACTACCCGTAATTTTTAAATCTAAACAAAAATATAAAAAACATAAAATAAAATAAAAATATATACAAGAAATAAGAAATATTTAAAGTTGTAAATGACATATACAAATTTATTTTAAATATAAATTAAAAGATAATTTTTTTTAAATTTAAAGCGAAGGGTATGCATAATTAATTAAAATTTAAAATTTAAATATTAAAAGAAGAGAAATTAAGAATGACATGTATCATTCTACAAATGAGATTAACCTAAGAGATTAACCCTTCTTACTAAAGTATACTCTAACTTAATATGTATGTGTGAATGGTATATAATTAAATGATATAATATTAAATGGAAATAAGTAAATGCTATAGTAAATAATTAAAATAATAATGTCAAGAATCATAAAAAAAAGTAATTGTTTGATGTATGCAATGTAACATAACTCACGGAGGATAAGAGAGGTTGAGGAGAATAACTCACGTAAAATACTTTTATTTAATATAAAGATGTTAATAATTAAGATATAGTAAATAAAAATATATTTAATTATCTCCCTTGCACAATTAAAATTGTTTGTTTTAGGGGTGTATTTAATCAGGATTTTAAAAGATTTTAAAAGACTATTTTGAGATAAATAAAGTCTCATGATATATAATCAAGACTTTTAAATAATCTAAAAAATCTTGCAATATTCAATCAAGAATATTAAGATTTTTTAAATAGGGTGTCCAAATCTATTGGTATTCAATCAAGACTTTATACAAGTAATAAAATATCTTTTAGTATTTAAAAACTTGCTAATTTCGATGAATTGTTTTTTAACGTAGATTTTGTATGACCTTTTGTGACTTTTCAGTAATGAAAAGTCTTTTCCTAATCCATCGAACTTCTCAGGATTCACACTGGTGATCAATTACCTTGTTCCCTTCCTCTATCTCGTCTCACTCTATAATTTGCATAACAACAAATAAACAAGTTGTGTTCCCTATTATACTTCAACACCCCATCGGATTCTCATATCAACAACTTTCAATGAAACATTTTTGTTGCTTTGTTTGTTCGAAAATAACCAAACACAATAAGGTTTTTTTTTCTGCCTACACTTTCTTATCTTTGGAGGACATTTTTTATAGCATCATTGTTTGTTTAAAAGTTTCTACACTTTTCTGTTGTGGAACTAGAATTGGTTTGTAAGTACGTATTTAGCTATCATATGTCAAATTTATATACTCTTGATGATGGCAAACACATCAATTATAATAAGCAATAAAAGTAAAAAAAAAGCAATATTCATGACAATATGAAAACAAAGTTTTATTTTTTGTTTTAACTTCACAATTTCCTTTGCCAGTACATAACTACAATAACATGTGAACAAAATAATTATGTAAATATATTGTCTTCTCCTCTATAAAAATGAATTGGCTCTGTGATGTAGTAATTAGAATTATTTATTATCCACTATACAAATAAAATCTCATTTATACATTATGATTTTATTCTCCATCTGATATCTTCTTTTCAAATCTTATAAATTCATATTGTTCTTTCAAGTCTTATCCATTCTTATGATATAAATCTATTAAAATTCAAACATGAAAATCTTGATCATGACAATCTTTAAAAAAAATTTTGTAAGTCATTACATTCCTAAATAGTCTTTTAAAATCTACAAAAAATTTGTATACCAAAATAGTCTTTTAAAATTGGTTTAATTGCACTTTTGATTTCTTAAGTATCACGATTGTGCAATTTTAGTCCCCCGAGTTTCAATTGCGCCAATTGGATCCCCCAAGTATCATGATTGTGCAATTTTGATCCCCCAGATTTCAATTGCACAAATTGGGTCCCTTAGGTATCAAGATTGTGCAATTTTGGTCCCCCAAGTATCATAATTGTGTAATTTTTAACGTCAACAACCTACAAGCACATGTTGGACTAATTTGGCACTTAATGGCGCCAGCTTTACAGCTTACGTGTCACTTCTAAGTGTCATTTAGTGATGTGCATTTAATCATTAAAGTGTGTGAGATGTCAATGATGCCACATAAGAATGCCCTGTAAGCTGTCAAGTATACCTCACTAAGTGCCAAATCAGTCCCACGTGGGCCATGTAGGCTACTGGTGTTAAAAATTGAACTATCGTTATACTTTGGGACCAAAATTGCACAATCATGATACCTAAGGGACCCAATTGGCATAATTGAAACATGAGGGACCAAAATTGCACAATTGTAATACTTGGGGGACCCAATTGACGCAATTAAAACCTGAGGGAATAAAATTACACAATCGTAATACCTGAAGGACCAAAAATGCAATTAAGTCTTTAAAATTCTAATTGAATACACCCCTTTTGTTTGTACCATTTGAAATGTAGCATCTCAGTTATGATCTTATTATTATTATCTCATGCTTTAAAAATATGTGTCCAACCTAATCATCTTTTAATATGTATTTAATATATTAATATATTAAAAAGACCCCTACACAAGAGTTTAATTTCTATACACTGACAGTATAAAGCTCTTTTACACATACATTCAATCATAAACTATCACGTCAATATTTTTTTTACTCTTATCCTAACTACCTTAAAAGTCATTCATACTATGATTAGTAATTGGTTGATAGTATAAAAACTTTTACACTATCAATGCATGACAATTAAACTCAATACATAATTTACGTAACATAATCATCTTTTTAACATTAATATCAGCTTCCCATTATTTAATATATAAATATTTGTGTTTTTATAATTATTATTTATTAGGTTTTTGTTTATCGTGGTAGAAAAATAATAATAATTAGTATTTGAATTAATTTTTCAAAGGTAACAATTTGAATAAATATAAATAAGTTAATGGTCACAAGATTTGGTAGTAATAACTAGTAATTAGTAGATTTTTTTGTTAATCATGTTATAAGTACGAAGTATCCACCATCGTTAGTAGTGACTAATCTCCGTTGGGGGAACCTATTGAGCATACAAGGTGGGTTCTCCCCTTCCAACCAGATTTTCTTCATACACAAGAGTCAGGATTCGAACCCCTGACTATTTGCTTAAGGTGCCCTAGTCCTTTACCACTCGGACCAAACACATGTTATATATTTTTCTTAAAGGAAAAGAATTAAATGAAAATAAGTAAATTATACAAAGATTTGATAGTAATAACTATACATTAGTAGACTTGAAAATATATTAAAAAATTAAAGATTACAAAGTTTATTTGTTTGATGTAGGTGACGTCGTGTAGCTCACCGATGAGGAAAGAGATATTGGAAAATGAATCACGTTAAAAAATGAGTATTATGATTTAATATATAGGGGTTGATAATTGTCTTCTCCAAGTTGACAACAAAAATCGACAACATTTTATATGGTTAATGTCGTTCAAAAATGTGATTAATGAAGTGTTGAGTTTGGTTAATGGATATACAAGGTGTCGCAACTCATTAACCATTTGCTAAACTTCATTAACCACGATTTTGAACTCTATTAACCATGATTTTCAGGTATTCACAATTTTGAACGTCACATGCATATTTGAACACCTGAAAATCGTGGTTAATAACGTTCAAAATCGTGGTTAATGAAATTCAATGAATGATTAATGAGTTAGGACACTTTGTATATTTATTAACCAAACTTAACACTTCATTAACCATGTGTTTGAACTGTATTAACCATGTAAAATGTTGTTGAATTTTGTTATCAAATTTTTTATGTTCAAAAAACAATTTTGTTTAGGATTTTGGATTGCAACTAACCCTTGTTATTTTTTGATTAACACTATGTAGATGTAAACACATTTTTTTATTAATGTGTGTTGATCCGAGAGGAAGAAGCTTGAGTCTCTTACCAATGTGATCTTCGATTCGATCTTAGGAGTTATGTGTACGGAAATAAAAATACCGTTATGAGGAGTCCTTGCTTGGGCGGCTCGCAATACCTCAAGAGATTTAATCTTTAACTACTGAATAAAGGGATATTATAGAAAACAATTTTTTAAATTTTTTTTTATTAAGATATACAAATAAATAATAATGAAAACGCATTTTTAATTGTTTCACCTAGAAATTTTGTTGGTCACTCTACTTCTAACCATTAAGTTACCTTCCCATTATCTGCACTTCTTACTGAGGCTTCTAAAGGTCTTCTCACATAACTAACCACCTAAGACGAGATTTTACCATATTTTTCATAATAGATGCTATCCTTACTTTCTCTCTAATGCACTCATTCATAATCATATCATATTTTATATGTCCATTCATACAATGTAACATTCTCATCTTTGCAACACTGAGCTTATTCTCTCATTGGCTTTTTAACACCCAATACAGCACCATACAACATCGCGAGTATGAGCACTTTTATATCACAAGAATCATCAATTCCTATCTATTATTACGGCTATCCAATTTTTTTTCTAGATTTTACCTTGTAGGTATACCAAAGCTTAAAACTTGAAGTGTCTAGTTCGTTTTCCTTTCTTCAAACACACTTAGTTTCTTGCAGGCATATAAAATGAATCCTCCTCCTAATCATGGTTTCAATTATTTCCGTTGAATTATGGAAGTGTGGCAATATTCCAAGTTCTAAATGAATTATACTCCTATGAATTAACTTTTTTACCCACACTTCTTCACGAAAATGTGGAAACTCTTGCATAATTTTCATTATACTTAAGCGTCCATGCAACTGTCCTTGCTCATCTTGAGTCATAAAACGCGTTTCTTATGGGCAACAACCTAGCATTGACACAATCGGACCATTTATCCATATCATAAAGATTCAACAAAGTTTTAAGTTGCCAGCCCTCATTTTTTATCTAGGCTCGAGACTCACTATGTAAATAAGCATAACACAATTAATAAAAAAAAATTGACTATCTTCGTTTTTTAATTTTTTTTTTACTTTGACGATCGTAATTACTACTTATAAAATATAACTCCTAATGATATGCCACCATATCATTCAACCATAGTATACAAAAAATGAGAACGGTCGATTATATGATAGTATAGATACATATAGATTGATTTTCATTTCTTTTGGACACCAGTGTGCTTGCATTTATTTAATTAAAAAGAGATGTTTTTATTTTCCAAGACTATATTCATTTTATATAGATTTTGGAGAAGCCACACTTGCCAAATCCCCTTAAGAATCCACCCAACAACACTATTAGCCGAGTAAGAAGAAAATAAGATTTGAAAAGCAATATAGAATTTGCTTTTAATGTTACACTGTTAAAAAAAAAAAAAAAAAATTTCCGATTCACAATAGAATTGCTTTGACTGCTATCTTAAGACAAATAAATATACATAGAGAAAGGAAAAAGGAATTTTAGTTTTACAAGAAGAAAAAGACTGTTAAGGTAAAATTTAAATGAACTATTCCATCCATTGAGAATTCCGTAGCACAGCACATCAGAACCCAATGTGAACTGCATAAAATGCGCAATGATGATCCATCTCTTATGAAGCATAAGAGTATGTAGTTGTGGTCACAAAGAATCCTCAACTCATAAGCCCTAGTGAATCTACTTATCACCACCACCAAACATTCCCATCATATCTTTAGTAGATCCCATCTGCTTCATCAAGCTTTGCAAACCACCCATGCCTCCAATTTGCTTTAGCATCTGTGGAGGGAGGACTTTACTCATGTGCTGAGCATTCATATTTCGGGATAAGGCACTCATATCACCCTTCTTTGGTATTTTAAGCCCTTTCATCTTGCTCCATATCTTTGCAAGACGTTTGTACTCTTCCAACATCTCCATTACTTCCCTAACTTGACGACCAGAACCTCGAGCTATTCGCATCATACGTGACTCATTCATGAGCTTTGGGTTAGAACTATCCAACTCTGAAACATAATAGCAATTAAAGGTTAGCAGGTGAAGGTGTGCTACTTCAATGAGAACATTAAAATTAGGATACATAAAGTTGATCTTCGCCAAAAGCCAAAAAAACGATTTTCTAATGCTTGCCTTCGTTTGTCATCGAGTCCATCATTGTCATGTAACGCTTAAGTTTTGTTTGGCTTTCCTTCTCACGGCCTTTTGGCATTAATTCAGCACTAAATCCTGGAAGCATAGAAAAGACCTGCATAAATCAACCAATAAATTAGTCCCAAAAAAAAGAGCAGCCCGTCATTACACAGGAACTAAACAGTCATTAGTACCTCTAGAGTGCATCGAAGTAAATCTTTATGTGAACATATGATAAATTCCATCCAACATTTTTATCAAAAAATTGAATCAAACATAATAAGGAGGTAACCTGACTGATGGGACCCATTTTAAGTATGTTCTGAAACTGCTCATACATAATCCTCAAGGTGAAGTTTCCTTCTGAAAGCTTTTGAAGTAGTTCAGGCTGTTGATCCATAGGAACAACTTCCTGAATTTTGTCCATGAACCCAGACAAGTCACCCATGCCTAGTTCAGAAGTCATTTGACATGACTAATGACATTAGTATTTAAGGAAACTTGCACATCCATAGCATATACTTGAAAAAAGTGGGGCATAACCTAAAATTTATGGGTTGAGACAAAAACTAAAAATTGCACACCTAATAGACGACTAACAAACGGTTTAACATCAAAAACTTCAAATTCATCCATGTGTTCTCCAGTTCCAATGAATATCACAGGACTCTTTGTTGCTGCAACGCTGAACATAGAAAAATAATAAGACTATACTCAAACCAAAGCACATACAGACACGCATAAACACATCATATTTACACAAGTTGACATTAAATCATATGAATGTGATACAACTATCCTGGTAATACTTACGCACTAAGAGCACCACCACCCTTTGCATGGCCATCCATTTTGGTGACAATTACAGCTCCAACTGCAACACTCTGTTTAAATGCTTGAGCCTGATCAAAAGCAGCCTGACCAATACTGCTATCCATAACAAATATAACAAGATCTGGTTTCTGAACAATGCAAAGAAAAGATATTACAAATTATTGGCTTTTGGAAACAAACATTATTGCAAACAGCATCATAGAAAATACCGTTGCTTCGGAAACTTGGCGCATTTCTTCAAAAAGAGCAGCTTCCTGTTTGTGCCGCCCACTGGTGTCAACAATTATAAGATCACAATTTTCTTTCTTGAATCTTTCGACACCTTCCACGGCAATTTTCACAGGATCTGACTCCATATAGCTGCAGAGGAATGGCGCATGGCAACCGAACAATTACTTAAGCATCAAGATCATAAGCAATGAATAAGGCAACAGTAGCGGTACCAGATTCTGAGTTTACATACAATATTAACCTATAACAAATGTCAATAAGTACCTTCCATAGAAAGGGATCTTAGCTTTAGTGGCATTTTGCTTCAACTGATCAAATGCACCAGCCCTGAATGTATCTGCGCATACTAGAGCCGGCTTCCAGCCTTTCTTTTGATGATAATATGCATATTTTGTACAAGTTGTGGTTTTTCCAGATCCTGAATTCGTTTAAGAAACATTTAAGCATCCATCAAAAAGTGTAAATGCTTTCGACGGAATGGACAAACAACAAAAGATAAGGAAGGCCACATATTGCTTAGGATAATGAATAAATCTTATGTATAATCTTTGGGATGACTAATTTACATCCCAGAACCATTTGTGTCGCTTGAACATAAAAGCATGATATAAACAATCAGCAGGTAAACTTATTTAATAGGTAACAAACCTTGTAAACCGACAAACATGACAACACTTGCTTTTCCTTTTTTGGGAGTGAAAGAGGGCTTCCCAGGATCCAGGATTTTGCATAGTTCATTAAAGACAGCCTAGAATCAAAGGAGTCCATAAATGATTACAGGGAACATAATAAGAAGTCACCACAAATACAAGTATATGGCATCGGCTCAACTGTGCATTGAACGACACAAAAAACCAGTAACAAGAAATTCAAACCAGTTCTAACTTTTAAGTGGGTAGGTAACACATGTAACGTAAAAATGGTGCAAAGATAAGAGGCATAAAAGTGTAAAGTGTAAACATGTAATCATCCTATTACGTTCAAAATTCAAATAGAGATTCAAGCAATTAGTCTGAGACTCGCATCTATTCGAAATTTGAGATTGAATTTGGTTGAGTAAAACAAGTTTTGGCGTTCACGAGCAAAAGAGAGATAAATGGGACACTGCATCTTCCTTCCTTCTAAATCAACTACTGAAGCCACAAAATGCATCAAATGATCAAACTGCGTCATAGCATTTGTACTATTTCTTAGGTAACACCAATACTTCAAAATGGTCGCAATACCAATAGCCCATATGTATAGGCACTGTATCAAATACTTTGATACTTCTAGATATTTTTCGTCTATATATCTCTCAATTATTGAATTGTTTCCCATAAGCCTCTATCTCTAATGCAGTAAGATCCAATATAAAAAATGGGGACTGCTGTACTATTTCTTACATACGTATCTGTATTGTATCGAATACTATGATACTTTTGGTCTATTTGCAGGGAAGAAGGCTAAGTATGCCGGGTTAATTATTTGGCATGCCACTATCTGGTCTAGTTGGTTACTTAGGAATGGTGCTGTTTTAGAAATGTTCCATTTGATTTTCTAGGACTGTTAGATCTTATTAAGGTGCGGTCTTGGTTTTGGTTTTTCGCTCATTTTGATTGTTGGTTTTCTAGCACCTTTGGAATATATTCAGGACTGTACTTGAGCTATCTTTCAAAACAATGTTTGTAAGGGTTGGAGTAATCCTTGTTATCCTTTATATTTGAATTGAATTAACAAAACAAAAAAGAATACTATGATACTTTCAGATACTATTCGTCTATATATCTTTCAATTATTTTTAAAATTGAAGTCATATTAATATATGGTTGTCTTGTAGTATCTATTGAATATTTAATAGTATGCATGTCCCATATCAATAACCATGCTTCCTAGACTATTTCCAATAAAAAGTTTAAAACTTTGAAACAAATAGGGGAAACAATAAAAATTGGGGGCAAAAAAAAAAAAAGGGTGTACTTGTTGGATGATTCTGCGTTTGTTGTGACCAGCAGCGAGATCATCGAGATTAACGATCTTCTTGATATTGGTCTGCATGTCACGAACGAGCTTGAATTGAACATCGGATTGAAGAAGAGCACGAGTGATTTCGTTGAGGCAATCATTGAGAACTTTCTCATCAATGATTGTGGCATTACTCATCTGCTGAAGAGCACGTGAGATGCTCCCACCTAACTGTGCTAGAACCATCTTCGCTGCTTAATCGATTCCGCAATTCAATTTTGTGAAATTTAGGGTTTGCAGAGGAACGGGTTTCGCCGCCGGTGAAAGAAACGATTCCCCTTTGTTATACCGATTTCTTATGTTGACAGAAAAGTTTCCCTTTGTTATAGGTGAATGCAAAATTAATTTAAGTGAACTTCATTTTGTAAATTTGGTTTTGTTTAAGGAGAGGTGTATTGCCATTTTTATTTATCTATTGCCACATTTTAAATTAATTTTTTTGTGCTTCATTTTAAATTATTTTTCAAAAAAATGTATTTTTTAAATATATATTAAATCTTTGTCAAAAAAAAAAAATAGTTAAATCAAATGAATTGACTAAATAATAAAAGTCATTTTAGAAAATTAATTAAAAATAATTAAATAAGAGTGACATAAAAAATTATAAGTGACAATATACATTTCTTAAAATTAATCTATAATAAAGTGATTTACGTTCGGATATTTTTATTTTTATAAAATGATAATTTCGGTTATAAGACATAAGATCTTTATAAAGAGATTTGATTGGGAATATGTCCAAGGTCCAATATTAAAATAGTTTCAGAGGTTTTCCTTGACTTTATCTATGTCAACAAACAATTCAAAATGTCTCGACATTTTCATAATACGTTTGAGTCAAATAGCATTGATTCAAAGCACTTTACACTATTCAAAAACTCAAAGAATTCAATCCTATCGATATACAAAATACAAGATTTCCAATCCTCCAGAAATCAAAACAAGAGGATCGAACCATTTCTTCCGAGTTTTTTTCAAATTAGGAAATTGTTGGCTAGTCGTGCATTTCATTATAGTATCATTTCCTATTTGATACCTTTGAATTCCATATTCGAAGTTGCGATCGAATTGATTCATTAAAAAGAATTGACTCAATACATTTCTTATCTACTCGTATGTGCTATAATTGATTTGAATCGGATTTCGGTTCAATCTATATTGATTGACGACTTCTATTTTATTGTTGCTAGCAAATACCAATATTTTTTGTTTTAGATCTTCCAAATCATTCCTGCAAGAGGTCTGAACCTTTTTTTTTATGATCCTTTGATAAAAAGATTCATCCTCATCATAACAAAGAGGAGGTACAACCAACAAAGAATTTACTTTGATAGCTTCTGTGAGAAAGGGGTGGGGAGAGGTTAAGGCGCTTGCATCCGACTTTTTCTTTCTAAGTGCCACCTGGAAAGCAGGGTGCCGCCATCTTGAAAGATTTCGAGGGATCGGCAACGGACACACATACCTCTAACTGTTGGATCCGGTAAGTAGGGTAGCTTCTTGATGGCTTCTCTTGCATTTTGGGCATAAGCGGTTTTGTTGCAGAATTGATAACTTTTTTGGAATAATTATGGATCGAAAATATCTTTTAATGACAAAATATTAATTACTTTTGTAACAGCAATTGGCAAGAAAAATAATTTGTGATTTACGTTTTGATTTGTTTTTTTTTTTTTGTATAAAATGATAATTTCGGAGGTTTTCCTTAACTTTGTTTGTGTTAAGAGACAATTCAAAATTCCTCGACTTTTTTAGAATATGCCCAAGTCAAATAGCAAAGCTCTTTACACTATTTTGGTAACTCAAAGACTCACTCGCATGGATATGTAAAATACAAGATTTTCCATCCTCGAGAAATCAAAATAAGAGGATCGAACCAATTTTTTCTGACTTTTTTCTTTCTTTCAAATTTGGTAAATGTTGGTTGATCGTGTTTTCATTATAATTCTATGATTAATAGTATCATTTCTTATTTGATACCTTTGAATTACATATTCGAAATTGCGATCAAATCGATTCATTAAAAAGAATCAATTCAAGACATTTCTTATGTACCCATAGGTGCTATATTTAATTTGAATAAGATTTCAGATCAATCTATATTGAATGATTGCGTCCATTTCATTGTTGTTAGCAAATACCACTATTTTTGGTTTTGGATCTTTCAAATCATTCGTGTAATAGGTTCAGAACCTTTTTTTTTATGATCCTTCGATAAAAAGATTCATTCTCTTTATAACAAAAAGAATGTAGAACCAATAAAGATTTTACTTTGGTTGCTTATGTGAGAAAGGGGCAGGGAGAGGGAGGAAGGTATGGGATTAATTTCCATTCAAACGCAGGAACACCAAAGTTATGCAATCTTGCAAAAGTTATTTCATTAAAGCTAGAATCCGCGTAGCAAAATTGTGGTTTTTTTTTACCGAAGTAGTGTAATTTGGTTGGAGAATTACAAAAGTAGTGTAATTTTTGTAAAAATAACGTGATTGAGGTAAGTCGCAGTGGAGATGTACGACTTACACACCAAAGTCGTACATCTAACATACGAATTTGTTTTATATTCTTTAAATTAAAAAAAATCCTAATTGCTCTAAAGTCGTAGAGCTAGACTACGGCTTTTGTTTTTCCATTTTTTTTTTTTTTTACGTAAAACCAAAGTCGTGGGTTGTATCCACGATAAACTTACTTTTTTTTTTATAAAAGTTGCACAAGTCGTAGGCTTTAACTACGACTCTTACCTTTTTAATTTTTCCATGTGGAAGTCATATTCCCCATGTACGACTTCCTTAAATTTATTGTTTTTTTACTATAAATATGGGCAAGTCGTAGGTGGTGTGTACGACTTGCCCTAAACCCTAATTTTTCCGCCACATCCTAACTTACTGCTATATAATCTATGGTTCACACACACTTGCCATTGAGGAGGTTTACCTCTGAAAATCTCGTAGGAACTATTTATTATCAACATACTTGAATTTAGTGAGATATATAAAATACATGGTACATAAAGAAAAACAAAAAACACAAATGGTAGAGAAAGACAAAACAAGAAACACATGGTACAATGAGGAAAAAATACATGGTACACGGGACTCTACCACTCTCGGTAGATGGGCATGACCTTTGGGGGATGATGACACTTACACGGGACGATGACGTACTAAGGATGTTCACCGTGTTTAGGCACAACCATGTGCACGATCCAATTGAGTTATACGCTGTGTTTGGTGGAACCAGAATCGTCCACGAGATAATGACATGTTTGGTGGAACCACAGACATCTACTGATGAGGGTTGCAGTGACTTAACTCATCCATGATTTTCATAGTGTATTTCATTTGTGTTTCTTGTTTTTTTCATTCTGTATCATTTGTGTTTCTTGTTTTTTTAGCCTGTACCATGTATTTTTAACTCATTGTACCATGTGTTTCTTGTTTTGTCTTTCTCTACCATTTGTGTTTTTTGTTTTTCTTTACGTACCATGTATTTTATATATCTCCCTAAATTCAAGTATGTTGATAATAAACAGTTCCTACGAGATTTTCAGAGCTAAAACCTCCTCAATGGCAAGTGTGTGTGAACTGTAGATTATATAGCAGTAAGTTAGGATGTGGCGGAAAAATTAAGGTTTAGGGCAAGTCGTACACACCATCTACGACTTGCCCATATTTATAGTAAAAAAACAATAAATTTAATGAAGTCGTACATGGGGAATACGACTTCCATATGGAAAAAATTTAAAGGTAAGAGTCATAGTTAAAGCCTACGACTTGTGCAACTTTTACGAAAAAAGTAAGTTAGTCGTGGATACAATCCACGACTTTGGTTTTATAAATAAATAAAAAAGATGGAAAAACAAAAGTCGTATTCTAGCTCTACGATTTCAGTGCAATTAGGATTTTTTTTTTAATTTAAAGAATATAAAACAAAGTCGTATGTCAAATGTACGACTATAGTGTGTAAGTCATACATCTCCACTACGACTTACCCCAATCACGTTATTTTTATAAAAATTACACTACTTTCATAATTCTCCAACCAAATTACACTACTTTGATAGAAAAAACCCAGAAAATTGTTGATCATGCTACCCTTTGTAAGTAATAGTTAGGTATAAAAGTCTAATCCCCATGTCAAATCACACTTTAGAGAAACTCTCCCCAAAACATAACTTAGGTTCTGTTTGGCAAGGCTAATCCGCTAGGTTATAGCGGATGAGTTTGTAACCTTGTTTGGTAAACGTTTTCTTTAATAGTTTATTTTCATTAACTTATAGCATTTTTTTCTTCAGACTATACTTCAAGTACTATTTCAACTTATAGCTTATTGCGTACCAATTTTTTTTTCCTTTTTATCCTTACGAATTTACTTAAACTTTTCCTTCATCCTCTCTTAAATAAAACAAAATATTATAATCATAAATGGATCTTAAACTTTTATTTTAATTATTATACTATTTTTGCTTTTTTGGATTTTTTTTATTATGCATGTTCAAGTTTTCTGTCTTCTATATATATTTTTAAATCTCTATATGTCACCTATGATATGAATGCATATAAACAACGTATATAATAATTTAAAATATTTAAAATAAATTCAAATATTAAAAGTGATAATTATTTTAAAATAAATAATATATTATATATTTTAATATACAATTTATATAAAAAAAAAAGCATATAAATGTATCATTTTATATTTATCAGCTAGTTGAACTGTTAATCTTATCAACATTTCCAATCAAATAAGCTAGCTTATCCACTATTCGTTAGCTTATCTTCTATCAACTAGTTTTTACCAAACAGAGCCTTAATGTCCACTTTTTAAATTTTGCAAATCGCTTATCACTTATTCGGCTGTCCTCAACGGTGGAGAGATCATTGCAGTGGATCACCTATGAATGGGTTGATAGTGGAAAGATGGATCCAAGAAGGTGATGGTGGTTGGGTTCAAAACATGAGGTTCGAAAATAAATAAGATAAAACTTGTTTAACAAGAAAAATTATGATACTAGATAAAATTATAAGGTGTAGGATGCTCTCTAAATAGAAGAGAGCATAGTAGAATCCACCCAAATTCCAGATGTCAATGTAGTTTTCGGGCACGCCAATTTATCTTTTGATCAAGTTGTTGTCAAACTTGATCATATCTTCTTGTTTCGCCAAGCCACAAATTGGCCAGTGATCTCAATAAGCATAAAACCTGTTTTAAGTAAATTCTATCCTGCCCTACATCTGAAAACAAAACCAGAAAATATGATGAAAGATTTCAGCTATACAAATAAGGGAGAAGATGAATTTGCATAGAATTGGCATTTCTAAAAAAGGATTTATTGAAAGAGCTTAAACATTAGGATTCACTTAACAACAATTACTGAAAGAGCTTAAACTTCCTATCAGATAAATTCTAGAGCTTACTCTAGCACAACCTGCTCATGGAGTACAGTTTGAAGATCCTCGAACAATTGATTCTGTATAAATTGTCCGTTGCCGAAGTTTACAGGTAAAACAAATAAAAGAATATGCATGACTTCTAGTTTAATTTTGTTGTGTAATGCTAAAAATTCACCTAAAGCATTTGAAGGCAATGTCTGCATGATCCTTCTAGACTCAATTTGACAAACTGATTCCTGGAGACTCTAGACCACCAAATAAATCCATGGAACTAAAGATTATCTTTCAGCCACTTCAAAGCTCCATTTGCCACAGACCTGCAAGTTTAGCATTTGTAAGTAGCCCGTGCTGTATTTATTAGTTTAGTATTTCAAAAGTTTAGGATTTTATTTTGGTTGTACTGTTACCACAGCACAACAAGTGATTAAATTGTGGTTTGTTTTTATTATTTTATCCAATCAGTTTTTAACTCATGATATCTTCTCTTTTTTTTGAAGTTTTTGATCACAATATTATAGCTATGCTTCTTACGGGTTTGACTTTGTCAGCCTCATGATCAAAACAACTTTAAACTGAATTGCTAACTCCATAATTTGCTCCAACATTTTTGCACACATTCTCACCACTTGGTGCTGACGTTCTTCTTTAGTTGGTTCAAAATACTCTTATCCATTTGTTTTCTTTTTGAACGTGCAGTAAGTAACTGACCTTATCGTCTTTTATCCGGAAATGGTTTAAACGTGCTAAGTAATAGATAACATCAAATCATTTCTGTTATGGTTTGATATTCAAATAAAGTTCTTATCTATATCTTTAGCTGTAGTGGTAGTTACCGTGATTAGCTCCTTTCTTATGTAACAAACTCCTCTTGATATGTACAGTTTGTATACTGATCAATGGATATCAAATTACAATCATTTGTTATTATCTTTGTGGTATCAGCAGCTTATCTTTACTAAGCTAAAGTCCTTTTTTTTTTAAAACTCAATAAAAATGCTTCCAGCTTTACATCATGGCAAACAAAGCTACAAACGAGCAAACTCCTCCGGTCAATGGGGAACAACCTTCTGTAGTCACTGTAACAACTCTTGCTCCTCGGCCCGTCAATTTGCCAAGACGTTTCTTGACATCTCAAAGATCGAAGTCTTTGGTGACAAGAACTTTGGAAGGTGGCAGGAATGTGTCTTACCGTCCTTGATATGCACGGCATGACATCCGCTCTCACTGATTCTAAGCCAGCATCATCAGCCAATACAAAACAAATTGAGGATTGCACATATGCTAATACGGTATGTCGTCATACAATTATTAGTACACTTTCTAACGATTTGTTCGATATTTATTGTTCATACAAAGGTGCAAAGGAGATATGGACTCACTGATCACACCACCGAAGATGCTGGAAAACAGATGTTTGTCATTGGTAATTACTACCTCTGGGAAATGATAGAGGACAAAGATATCAATGTTCAAATCAACGAGTACCACAAGTTATTGGAAGGGTGATGTTTTCGGCTTTGAGATCTTCCAATAACTTGTGGTACTCGTTGATTTGAACCTTGATATCTTTGTCCTCTGTCATTTACCAGTGGTAGTAATTTCCAATGACAAACTTCTGTTTTCCAACATATTCGACGATGTACTTTAAGATCATTGAGTCCCATATCTCCTTTGCACCTTTGTATGAACAATAAACATCGAACAAATCGTTAGAAAGTGTATTAATAATTGTATGACGACATACCTTATTAGCATGTGTCCAATATTTGATTTGTTTGGTATTGGCTGATGATGTTGGCTTAGGATCGGTGAGAGCGGATGTCATGCCTTGCATATCAAGGGGTAAAGGCACGTTCCTGCCACCTTCAAAAGTTCTGGCCACCAAAGACTTCGATCTTTGAGATGTCATTAAACGGCTTGGCAAATGTGACGAACCGAGGAGCAGGAGTTGTTACAGTGACCACAGGAGGTTGTTCCCCATTGATCAGAGGAGTTTGCTCGTTTGCAGCATCGTTTCCCATGATGTAAAATTGGCAGCACTTTTATTTTTTGAGTTTAAAAAAAAAGGAAGTTAGCTTAGGTCAGTTACTTGAAGGCTAGCACCTCTATCATTTTCAGATAAAAGAAAAAGAAGATAAGGTCAGTTACTTACTGCACGTTCAAAAAGAAAACAAAAGGATAAGGTTGATATTTATTTTGAACCAACTAAAGAAGAACGCTAGCACTAGGTGGTGAGAACATGAGCAAAACCGTGGGAGCAAATTATGGAGTTAGCAATTCAGTTTAAAATTGTTTTGATCATGAGACTGACCAAGTCAAACCAGTAAGAAGCATAGCTATAGTATTGTGATCAAAAACTTCAAAAAAAAGATAAGATATCATGAGTTAAAAACTGATTGGATAAA
The DNA here is from genome assembly GCA_039655645.1 of Ammopiptanthus mongolicus. Lineage (NCBI taxonomy): Eukaryota > Viridiplantae > Streptophyta > Magnoliopsida > Fabales > Fabaceae > Ammopiptanthus > Ammopiptanthus mongolicus. The sequence goes on along the minus strand of CM077351.1, from coordinate 68,293,768 downwards.
ATAATAAAATAATTAAAACAAACCACACTTTAATCACTTGTTGTGCGGTGGTAACAGTACAACCAAAATAAAATACTAAACTTTTGAAATACTATACTAATAAATACAACAGCTTGAGGGCTGAAACCTTAATAAATAGCACCAACAAGATAGCCATAATCTCAGGTCTGATGTGTCAACTAAATGTGAAAGAGACTCGTCCTGTGAATCAGTTCTTACTTGGAAAATTAGATTTAGAGCATAACCTATTCTCAAATCTATTTAAGGGCAGAATTATTTATCTATAATCCTAAGAGCTCAGGTTCTAGTACAGATTCTTTAACTCCATGCTACTAAAACTAAAATGCTTTATATAGTGGAGAGGGAGGGAGGGATGAGTTAGTAATTACCATCAGAATTAAAGTTTTCAACTTACAAAAAAAAAAAATTTGAAGGCACTCTCTGTACATTGATGAAAATAAAAAATCAAAAGGTAACACGAAAACAAAATAAGAGAAAATCATTACCTGGCAGTGTCCTTTAATTTTTTCCATATATCATTTTGGTCTTCTGATTGTTCAGTTTGTTCTGCATTTTTTGCTGTTGGACTTTCAGCACTTTGAGCTGCAAGAACTTTGGTATTTCCTTCTGCAGAAAGTAAACATCATGGTTCATAAATCACAACTCAAATATCTACAGTCTACTCATCCTTACAAAAATTTGTCCATTAACAAAATGGCATGTTTTTTGACAGATTCAATATGCCATAAATAGATTGTATAGATTGTTGAAAAAAAAAAGAACACATATTATAAGTCAAAAATAACAAAGAAACCAACTACTAGAAGAGGGAGTCCTAGGACGAGATTTTGAACGGCTGCTGGTAGTGTTGCCTAGCAAAGAAAGTTCTTTAAGCAACTCACGTTCATTTGTACTGAAGATGCAAAGCAGATGCTAATTAATATCAAACTACCAAAATACAGGTTTACAAGATATAGACGGAAAATAATACATAATGAGATAGAGGGAGGCAGCAAGTAAAAAACATTTATTTACAAATCATCCGTTACCTGATACGTTTTGGTATTGTAACTTTAACCGTAAATAAGTGGTCACCACGTATTGATGGTTTGTTTAATTTTGGTACACCTTTCCTTGCAAGGACAAGGACATCTCCAGGTTGGGTACCAGGAGGTATTTGTAGTTCAGAAATGCCTTCAACTGTCTTCACCTGTTTAGGTGCCAAAAATTAAATTATTGATGGAATTAGGTAACATCAGCATTGACATAAAAAAGGAAAAGAGAAAAGGGGACATCAGTCCTGACGGTCTTAAACTCGTGACTCCAAAAAATAAATTATAAAGGTGTAACAACAAAGCCTTCTCCAACTAGTAAATGCACGGGCTAAAATATAAAATAGGAGAGGAAGATATACACCATATTATTCTATCATGTAATAGCTTCCATCCCATGGAAGGTACGAGTATAACTATCATTTCATTACCATTTCATGAGAGGTATAGTATTACTATTGCATAAAACATTTCACTTAAGGAAAGGCCCAAAATCAAATATTGCGGAACTTTTAAGATAGAACAAAAATAGACTAGTCACACAGTATGGCACTCCTAATTCTTCAATATTAGATTTTAGACACATCCTAACGTTAAGTTTAGAGAATAAAACATATATACGCACCATATAGCACACATGATTATAATAGCAGCTTCAAAGAAGCTTACATGCACATTTTAAGTCGATGAAAAAGTATGGCATATATGACCAGCATAAATCTTCAATTTTATATTTTCTGAAACTAAGAAGTCTATTTTGTACATTGAACATAAGTGAAGATAAGCAATGTAGAATTACATACATTAAAAAAAAAAAAAAAATCAAAACAAACAAAACCCAAGCTACAAGCATGAATACTGACTAAAACAATTTACCTTGACAACTGCCCCTAGTATAGCATCTAGATAAATGATTGATATTGTTGAGCAGAGATTAATGCCATCTCTCTGAATTCCTGGTATCTCCTCCACATCAAGATAAACATAAAGATCACCTGGGGGGGCCCTGCTACAACAAGAAAATCAACAGCTGCTTTTAAAACCATGTACTTGAGCAGTCATATGGTCTGAATTCACATGTGCAATAACACAATTATGTACCTCAGGTAATAAACCACAATTAAAACATTTCAAAAAACTTAAATACCGGAAATTCTGAAGCCAATAATTGGCCAAAGACTTTCATAATGAGAAGTTGAAGACCAGATAGAAATATAAATATGGCATACCCTCTTCGTCCTGCATCACCCTCCCCAGCAACTCGCAGAATGCTGCCGGAGCTAACCCCAGGAGGAACTTTAACTTCGATATTTTTCTTAACCCGTATACGTTCTTCACCTCTGCACTTACTGCAATATTCAGATATGACTTCACCATCCCCTCCACAGTTTGGACATACTGAAACCTATTAATGAAAAAGGGATTAAAATATTACTCTCAAGCAGAAAAAAGGTAAAAGGTTTTAAACTGTAATAAGCAATTTATGTAATAAATTATGTGCACAAAATGAAGGTGAAGTAATAAGTCAACCATTCCCAAAAGTAATAACATGAGGAAGTGTCAACAATAACGACATCAACAACCTTTATCCCACTAGGTGGGCTCGGTTGCATGGATCAATTGATGAAATTGAGCTTTATGAAAATCCAAAATTTCAACTAAACTATTTAGAGCAAAAACTTTTTTCATGGTTTCTCCAAAAGTGTACTTAGGTCTTCCTCAACCACTTTCAATCAGACAAATCTTTCATTCGATCCACTTTTCTCATGGGAGATTTTTTCTGGAGACATGATGGTGTGCATATGAGTATGCGTCAAGAATTCATAAAAACTGAAGTATAAAAACTAGGCAGAATGTCTGCACAATGTAGAAAGCTCATTGAAAAAGATGCAAGCTAGCTTATCAAACTTCTTACTACAACAAACTAACGCAAGCTAGCTTATCAAACTTCTTACTACAACAAACTACTTTTGTTTTGTTCTGCACAGTATGCATAGCATCCAATAAGTAATCAGTTAATTATAAATATAAGTCAATTTCTCTACAGAGGTTTTCCAATTGAGCTGTACAAAATGCGACATAAAAAGTAAATATTACACAACCACATTCAATGAACATTCTCCATTGGCCTGTACACAAATTTCGAAGAAAAAAAACAAATGAAAAGCAGTATTAACAGAGTGAAAGTCAAACTCACTAACATATACTAATTGGTGCATGATTTATTTATTTTATTTTTTTGTTGGGGGAGGGAGAGGCTGGTTTGCTTGTTTCTTCCATGGTCATGCATGAAGATCATAAGATTCATCATGGGAAGTCAGGAACTACCAGACTGGCAATCAAATAGATCACAGAATTACACCGAAGATGCAAGGTCTTCATATCAGTAGGAAGAAATATCCAAGCTCTAATTAAGTCAACAAACTTGACGAGTAGTTGTTTCATTTTCTTCACATCAGCACACCATACAAAATTAAGAGTGATAGTATCCAGATCCATCAGGAAAATAACTCAAAGTACCTGTGAGAACAATCCAAAAGGTGTTTGTTCAGTCCTCATCACCTGACCCCTCCCACCACATGTTGAACACACTCTCCTCTTGGAGCCTATCTTGGCTCCAGTACCATTACAAACTTCACAGACTTCCATATGGGAAAGCTCGAATTCTTTCTCTGCTCCAAAAACTGCCTCAGAAAACTCCAAGGAGATATCATAACTGTTGATGTTTTAATGAAATGTCAGCTCTAAATTCCATCAAACTCTCATTAAAAGTTTGGAAGCTGTAATGTTTTCATATGTGGAATCATCAATTCAAACCTTCTGATCAAAGCATTGAAAATGGTACAATATAATTTTGAAATATTAAACTAAATTATGTCAAAAGTTACAGACTTACAGGTAGTATCTATTTTACTTAGCTAAACAATAAACATAGTAACCAATCACCCAACTAAAATGACAAAAAGAAAAAACCCAATCAATCACACCATAACTCACCGGATGTCTTGACCCTTGGTAACAGTACTACGTTGACGTGTTCCAAATCCAGATGGATCCATGCCAGGGAAACCACCCATACTTGACCCAAAAAATGTCTCGAATAAATCAAATGGATTAGTCTGCAAGAATAGGCATCATAAAATATAAATTAACCTTACAGAAGCAGCAAAAGAAGAGTAGATAGAGGTAAACAAAGACTTCAACAGGCATGCATTTCAAATTGTGCCAAAAGGAAGACACACGTATTGGCATATTAACCACTGATTCTCCTGGCAAGCAAGTTTTCTCATTGTTTTAAATACTGCTTAAATTTACATATTAAACAAAACGAACAAAACAGAAGCACATTGAATACCGTATAGGCACTCGATCCTCCCCCAACAGTACTCTTAACTCCAGCCTCACCATATTGATCATACAAAGCCCTCTTTTTATCATCTGATAGCACCTGACATTGTTGTACTTCAGAATTCAAAAGATGATATCATAAATATAATTAAAAATAACTATAAATTCAAAGACATAAATAAAATACAGATTCATGGCATTTGATCAAGCAATTTGAAACATGTTCACTAACGCAAGAGATCTCCCATAAACTACAATGGTCCAGTAAAGAAGGCATAACAGTCATGACTGTACTCACCTCATATGCAGCACTAATCTCTTTGAACTTTTCAGTTGCTCCAGGTTCCTTGTTCACATCAGGATGGTACTATAGAGGAAACAGTATAAACCAAAACGGGGCAATAAGAAACGATTGTAAGTGGATTTAGGGGACGTTTGGAAGAATTTACAGAGAGCTTATTTGGGCTTATGAAAATAATTTATGACCTTGCATAAATTCCGTTTAGCTTATTTCAATAAGCTTATCAAAGAAGCTTATAAAAATGAGTAAATCTTGTATGGGCATATACCCATTCGACACAACCAATCAATATTTTAAGATACCTTTAAAACAATTTAAGGGTTCTGTTGTCTTTTTTATTTGTTATTTTAGTGATTATTTAGCATTTGATTGGTTGTGCCCAATAGGCATTGTGGCCATACAAGACATTCTCTATATAAGCTTTTTTTAGCTTATTTCAAAAAAGTTTATTAAATAAGCTCCGAATTATGCGCCCATAATTCTAGAGTGCATTTGTAAGAGCGTATAAAGAGCTTATTTGAACTTATTAGAATAGTTTATAAAAATAAATTTATACAAATAACTTATGAAAATAGTTTATGATATTTCTATAAGCTTTTTTTAGTTTATTTCAATAAGCTTGTCGGAAAAGCTTATGAAAATAAACTGTCTTTAGCTTATTTGAAAAAAAACTTATTATATAAGCGCTTAATTAAGCTCTTTACCCAAAGGCGCGCTAACCTACTTCCAACAACCAACCAAGTAATTAATAAAACAATATGCATTGAAAAAACAGAATACCCACTTGAAGTTCTTATAAAAGTTTTATACTTTACTAGTTGCACCTTAAAATTTTGCCGCCACATCACAGACATTGAATTAACTTCCAAATTAAATTTAAAGAAAAAATTAAAATAAAATTTGGTGAGTAAAGAAAAGTGGAATGGATTGGATACCTGGCGAGCTAAACTTCGATAAGCAGCTTTGATTTGTTTGGCAGTGGCAGATTTGGGGAGTCCGAGAGTAGCATAGTAATCTCCGGAAGCAGCAGCAGAAACGACCAGCGTTTTGAGTTTTGAGTTTGAGGTGAAAGAAGAAAGAGGAGAACGTGAAACGACAATGTGGGAGCGAAGATGGACCCCACCACCACCAAAGAAGCAAGAAGAAGTGGAGGAGGGGAACACAGAAGGGAGAAGAGAGAGTGATGAAACCGCCATTGAATGTGGAAGAGGGAAGGAAGAAACGACGGCGTTTTTGTTTTGCTAAAAGAAGAAGAAGATGAAGAAGAAGAAGATCATGAATTTTGATCCCTCCAAAAACTCAAAGGAGGAAGAGTGGACTACTGTGTATGTATGTGTGAGAATCGATGACCCTCAAAAACGTGTGCTCTTAGTTATGCTAATCCACGTTTTTGAATGAGAGGGGTGTTCGTTCATTCATCAACATGAATTTTTTTGGTGAGAGCTTTTTTTTTTTTTTTGGTGAGAATTCATCAACATGAATTTAACTTGGTATAAATCTTGGTGGATATTTTGATTACGACTAAATGGCCTATTTCCTCGCAAAATGTAAGGTTGTATTAATTTAATCTTCATATTAATTTGATGTCAATTTGATCCTTAAAATTATAAGCTTCATATCAACTTGATCCCTAATGAAGAGACTGAATTGATTAACGTTTTATAACTTCAGGGATATTTTTGAAATTTCGAAAATGTTAAAAACCAAATTAATACGATCTTACAATTTCAGGGACTAAATTAGGATTTACTCTTTTAATTACCCATTCCCCTGGATTCCTAAAATACTTTAAAAAATACATATTTTTTTAATAATAAATATTTTAAATAAATAATATCAATATAAATAATTGAAAAAAATGCACACAAATCTCTAAACTTTAACTCATTTGCAAATAGATATCTTCAACTATTTTTTCTTCCGAATTAATCCTTAAACTCCTACTATTAGTAAAATCAATCATTCTACTATTTTTTCATCTCAAATAGTCTTTAAACTCCTACTATTAGTAAAATCAATGCTTCTGTTAACTCTCAGTTTGATTTTATTTTTAAAAAAATTAAAAAATATAATCAACAATTTGGATTTAAGAAAAATGAAAAGTTTGATTTATTCACCATTAGAGAATTTACAAAAGGAATGACATTACTGATAGTAAGAGTTGAAGGACTAATTGGGAAGAAAAAATAGTTAAAGATGTTTATTTGTAAATGAACTAAAATTTAAGGGAACTATATACACTTTTCCTAAATAATGTATTTCGTTATATAAATTATAATTAATTTAAGTTAATAAATTTTATTATTTATACTTAATTATAAAATGGTTAAACTAATACTTTCGTCTTTATAAATGAGATTGATTTTCAATTTAGTCTGTATAGGCAAACACTTTTCACGTCAGTCCCTGTATGTAAAATTATTTTTACTTTGGTCTTTACTGTTTATTGGTATTATAACATCGTCACATGACAGAGATCAAATTGAAATGATTATCACGTGTAGAGGCTAAATTCAATTTTTTTTTGTTGAATTCAATCCCTATACATGACAATTATTTTCAATTTGATCCTTATACTTTAACTTCAACAAACGACGTTATATTAATAATAAAGGACAAAGACAAAATTAAAAATAATGATATATATATAAGGACTGAGTTAAAAAATTTCTACATATACAAATTAAATTAAAAATGAGTGTCACGTATAACGATTAAATAATTAGTTTAACCTTATAAATAATATATTTTAAATGAATCATACTATTAGAATGGGACAACTTAAAAGGTAACTCGAATCCAATTTGATTATGTAATAGATATAATTCCTAAAATCAAACTTATCACGTTCAAATTAAAATACTTTAGTGGCACGGATGGAGGAAACTTAAACACCTTTTATACTTACCAATAAAGCTCAACCTATAGGTAGTAGATAATTGGGTTTCTTCTGTCGTATATATGTAAAAAAAATTTGTTTGGAGAAATAAAAATTATTAAATAATCATTCATATTATCATATTCTAAAAGTTAACTTATTAAATAATCATAATCGAAGATATCAAATGAAAATTTAAAATGCCAATAAAATTGGCTTAACCAATAATGATATCGAACTACCTCAATGCATACAACTAATTTAATTTCAATTCGTGATCATTCATTAATAAATTATATAAAATGGTTTAATTTAATACATTACTAGTTTAAAGTTTTTTACGTTGTGAATCAATCACAAATTATCTTATATATAAGATTTTCAATATATTTATTATAAAAATCAATCATTTTTAATAATGTAACAATTTATAATTAATTGATAAATAAAGGTCCAAACTGGTTCTTCACAAACTGAAAAATATTAATTTAGTTCTCAAGAATGTAAAATGCGAGTCAAAATAGTCCTTTTTAGGATAATTTTTATCAAGGACCAGTTTTGACCTTTATTCTTAATTGATAGTATAAAATTTTTTTTTGATAGAATATAAAAATTAAATCCATATAAAATCGGCTTAATTACACTTTTAGTTCTTCAATATGACATATGTGCAATTTTGGTTCTCCAGGTCTTAATTGCGCCAATAGGTCTCCCAAATTTTTCAGATGTTACAATCAAGTCCTTCCGTCTAATTTCCATCCAATTTTATCGGATGACCGCGTTGCTAGTGGATGAGTCATACCCACCTTGCTTACTTCACCAATTTTTATTAAAATATTAATTTATTTAATAAAAAATAAAATTAAAAAAATTTATGTCATCTTCGTGCATGTTTGGTTTGTCGTTCGGAAATTCCAAACGTACGTTTGAGGCAAAATATCTATATAGTTCCTTTGGGACAAACGTGCTTTTGGATCCCAAATGTACGTTTATAACGGTAAACCAAACATATCCGATTCTTCGCTGCACTACCACCACCCTCCTCCACATAATCACCCATGACCAAAACACCAACCCAAGATAAACGAACACTTTGTAATAATTCCAACCAAAGCTAAATATCTCCATTCTTTCATGACCTTGTAGATTTGTATTAAGCTCGTCATACAAGAGAAGACACCTTGCAATAGAGTAAAGAAAAGACCCGCATATCACTAGTTTAGAACAGATCTGCAAAGAGACCACCACCATAGGTTTGGGTGAAGCGAACCTCGTTGGAAAGCCGATCCTCCAGTACGACGCCATTTGCAACCCGAATGCAGTACACTCATTAGAAATGATGTCGTATGATCACGCCAAGAACTAAGACAACCGTTCGCTACACGTGACGCACTAGATCATGGAGTAGTGGTCACGTGCCTCGCACGTGTTGCTAAGGAGGAGTCATTTCGACGATAGATAGCAGAAGGTTCGAGAAGGCTGTGATGGATATGTAGTGGAGTAGATCTGGAAGATTTTGACAAAGATCGAAGAAGCTGGTTGAGACAATGAAGATAAGTAAGGATTTGAAGCAGAAGGTGCCGGAGATAGGAGAAGAGTGGTGGTGGTAGTGCGGCTGGGGGATTTGACAATGGTGGGGGAAGATGGATAGGAAAAAGATTACATAAATTTTTTAAATTTTAAATTTTTTATTAAATAAATTAATATTTTAATAAAAACTGGTCACATAAGTAAGTTGAATAGGATTGAACCACGATCAACACAGTCAACTGTTAAAAAATGGATGGAAACTGGACGAAAGGACTTGATTGTAACATGTGAAAAACTTATGAAACCAAATTGCCGTAATAAAGACCTGAGAAACCAAAATTGCACATATATCATACCCGAGGGATCAAAAGTATAATTAAACTTATAAAATTTATCGAATGTTTTACATAAGCATTATATTAAACTAAACCCTTTGAAGTTACTATTAAAAATTTAATCCTAATAACTAATATCAAATATCATGCAACGGGGGATTATAAAAAAAATTGTATTAAAATTTGTTCAATTGTACTCATGGTTAGATACCCACATAATTCATCTTTGATCATATGCTGTATTATACAAGCGAACAATAAACAAGCGATAAGATTAAGTTGCATACTTCTTAGCTTTTACATGTTATATCATGGTACATTTTAATTTTACCAAATATCAGACTTGGTCCAATAGTGACGGTTCCAAACCGATCTTGAACATTCTCAGTACTCACTAGTGACAATAACACCAAACGGTAAATGCCAAAAAACCGATAAAATGGGAAATAATTAGATATAATAGAACTAATTGACAAATAATCTTACTTATAATTGTCAAATTCTGCACCAGGTTGACAGGATAGAATCACCCCTGAACTATAAGAACAGAAACCATGCTTGACCAACAGAAGCTACGTCAACTACAACAAGCGCTTGACCTTTTATAGGATAAAAAACACAACACACGATTAATTAACCTGATGCAGCTATTTGCTGCCTTTATTATGACATTCTACACAATGATTCCTTAGAAGACATCAGGAGGAAAACGCCCAGAAAAGGGGTTGCTGTTCTGTTGAGCCTGCTTCAAATGCATTGCCAAAGTATAGTTATTCAGCTGCCAACAAACCCACAGATACAGAATCCATCAGTCCGCATAAAAACAATTTCTCAAGTGCAATTAAGGAATTGACCGTAAATCTATGTGATCATCAAATCAAGTCATTTCAACAATTTGTGCAGTCACATCATTTTTCCTTCCTACAAAGGGCTACAAAGGCACCGGATTTAAAATTTAAGTCTATTATACTTGAATTTTTCCAACCATCTTTTCTTAATTATTAAAACCAAAATATGTGAAGTATTAAAACCTTTCACTCAAGGTGAACCGTGTGATTGTGAACAAGACAGGGATAAAGTGGATTCAGACCTCAAGAGTTCTGATCTGATCCTGGTATTGAGACACCGACTGCTTCAAATGCTGCAACTCTTGGTTCTTATCCTCATAATCAGAAAAACGTTCATGCTGGATTCTAAAAGCGTTTTTAAAAGAATTTTTCTCCTTAATCAACACTTCAATTTGCTCCTTCAGCATCAAGTTTTCCTGAAAATGAAAACATCTTATGACAATTTATTATACAAGCTCAACCAAGGGACAAGGGGAGGAAACCCTACACAATTATTCCTAAATCATTAAGTATATACATGTACTAAGAGGTCAACTGTGCATCGCAAATATCTGCATTACTTGTCTACTCAAAGATCTATAAAACAAAATGTCTAAGCACTGTAAGTTTCACCCTCCCCCTGATGTTATCTTCCCAAATAAGAAGCCGCATTAAAAAAGATACATACAACCATTATACACAACAACAAGGTGAAGATATTATAATCGAAAAATTAGGATGAAATTCTACAGAACACTATCCCTTCAAGCAATCCAGTCTTGAAAGACCTAATATCGCCCAACTGCTACTTCAATAATCCATTGCCAATAGCATATAGCATGCAATTATGTTACTCCTCATAAAGGTCCATCACTTAGTGACATGCAAGACATCAGAGACTGGTTAATTAACATGAATATTAAATGATTCTAGCATGAATACCTTTTGAAGAACATCAGTTGCATCAGCACATGCACGTGAACTGATTGATTTCTCTAGAACCTCCAGCATTCTAGCAGCACGGCCTCTGGCATCATCAACACTAGTAGCAACCATCATTTCTCTAACGAAAAAGTCAACCCATTCTGTACCATCGGCAGGAAGGTTGTTCATCAAAGCAGGCTGATTCCCAGATGCAGAAGCATTCCCATCATCTTCCACATTACCTGCAAAATTTCTCAAAAATATGTCAATTTCCCAGCTGCTTTCATGATTAAAACTAGCTGACAACTTATTCAACTCAGCTCCCTATCCTTTAGCACTTGTCCAGGTCACAAGAGAAGAGTACTATTATGCATCATAAGGTAAAGGTTAAATTAATACTTTGGTCCCTATACGAGAGACTGATTTTCAATTTAGTCCCTATACGTAAAAACTTTTCAAATCAGTCCCTATTTGTATGATTATTTTTAATTTGGTCATCGCCGTTTATTGGTATTATAACGTCGTCACATGACAGGGACCAAATTGAAAATGATTGTCACATGTAGAAAATTGAAAATGATTGTTACGTGTAGGGACCGAATTCAATTTTTTGTTGTTGAATTCAATCCCTACAAGTGGCAATCATTCTCAATTGGATCCTTATACTTTAACTTCAACAAAAGACGTTATAACACTAATAAAAGGCAAAGACCAAATTAAAAATAATTGTACATATAAGGACTGATTTGAAAAGTTTCTACGTATAAGGACTAAATTGAAAATCTGTGTCATATATAGGGACCAAATAATTAGTTTAACCTAAGGTAAATAACAGGAAAAATATCCTATTGGAAAATAGGTAAAAGCAGAATTTCCTTCTCCTAAACAATTTTAGTTTCCTGAAACATTTAATTGCATATCTCAACCATACCTATATGCACATTAACCTTGACCTCTGATTCTTCAGCAGTTCTAGAATTTCCATCTGCAGTTCCCAAGCAGAGCTCGTTCAGTCTCTTGATGGCAGCATCTAGATCATTGCCACATTCTTGCAGAGCTCTCTCAAGAAGCTGAAAGGTAAAATATCAACTGATAAGAGATATTGGGTAAAAGTAAAACAAAATGCAGAAGAAAGTCATCTATCGCTTATGCAATCCATATGCAATTTTTGATTAGCATCAACCCATAATAAAACCACACATAAATAATTCATAAAACTAAAACAAGTTACAAGTTAGGGCTGGTATGGTTCATAGTAGTCAATACCATATCGCAGCGCATGGCAAAAACGCAGAATAGCACAATGCAGGATGAGGCATATAGAATATATAAATATGTCAAGTTTTAACATAATGAGTTTATATATAATATAAAAAGAACTTTGGTGTTTTTAAATATTAATCATTAATGAATTAATGAACAATGAATAATAATAATTTGTTATTAGTGAATAATTGTTTAAAACTCTAAAATAATTCATTATATTTTTTCTGGTATCCACTTCATTAAGTTTTCGGTTACTTTTTCTTTCTTTGGGCTTAGGGTTAGGCCCTTATCGCCATCTGACAGAGAAGAAACACAACACCGCGGGAGAGGATTAGTCAGCACATCATGGAAGGGGTTGAATGGCGGCAGTGATGGTTGGGGGTGCTCGGAAAAGCCTTGTCGGAGGGCTCAGTGAAGGGAACAACCGGAAGAAGGATTGGTTTACCCATTTTCTGTTTTCATTGTCAACAAAAACAGAAGATAAACTTGAAAACATGTTTGGTAGGATTTTAGAAAACATTTTATTTGAAAATGTTTCTTGAAATGAGCTCAAATCTGAAAACCACGAAAAGTTGTTTTCATTGTTTTCAGAAATGCACTGTGATATTTTTGTAATTTAAAACACATCTCAACTTTTCTCTCTTATATACTAAAGAGATAAATCATACATGTTTCCAAATTCATGAAAAACTGAAAATGAAAATGTTCTTCGGAGAATAACAACAACAACAACAACGACAATAATAATAATGATAATAATAATAATAATAGATAAAATTAACCTTTTATCATAATTAAATAACATTTTAGCCGAAGCCGCATGCATTGCTTTGACTAGGAAAAAAAAAAACAAAAAAACAAATCCTGGGAATACATAAATCTCAAATCAAAATAAACCAGGCATTGAAGTTTGAACAATTGAATCACCATAAAACATAAAACAAATTATATTTTCTATTTTTAGTTGAAATAAAACAAATAAAAAAAAAAGAAAAGAAAAGAAATACCAGGTGATCCATATGAGGAAAGAGAGGGCGAAGGTGATCGATGAGAGATGGAGGAGGGAATCGAATAGGGGAAGTGGATGAAGAACAACGAAGCCTCTTAGACAGTGGAGGTGAGGGAGGAAGTTCTTCGAACAAAGATCTCTTGCTTCCGCACACAGCAGCAGACATCGTTCGTGTCAAATGCTAACAATACCTACAAAATTATCAAATTCAATCGTTCAATCGTTCGATCTTCGTTTCGATTCCCCCAAATTGCAATTCAATCCTCCCAAGAGGGAGGAGAATATATAAGATTAGGGTTAGGGTTTCAGAACCTTTGAAATTATTGGAATTGGAATTGGAATTGGAATAGGAATAGGAAAGGTTTTCGTGAGGGTTAGGTTCTGTTGTTGTTGGAGTTGCGAAGAAAAGTGAGGAAAGTTGAGGAATATATATATATATATATATATATATGTGTGTGTGTGTGTGTGTGTGTGTGTGTGTAGAAAGCGGCACTGCCGTGAGAGAAGAAGAAAGAAAGTTGAAACGGTGGGAAAGGCATATTGTATTCCACGTGCTTGCAGGCGCGTTCGTTGCAGTCCAACCAGACAAGGAGTCAACAAAAATTCTTGTCGGAAATTCGGAAATAACCCCAAATTGATACTTATGTCGCTCGCTTTTTTATACTAATAAAATATTACATATTACATAGGTTAAATATCATTTTTCGTCTATTATTTTTATTTTATTTTTTATTTTGATTCTTTATTTATTATTTTTTTTGATTTAGTGTTTTATTTTATAAAATTATATTAATGTGATCCCTCTTTTATTTTTTGTTTCGAAATGGTCCCTTATTATACAAAATTTATATCAATGTGATCCTCTCCATATCATAATTTAAAGGAAAAAGATCATATTAAAACAAAAAATAAAGATAAGAGACCAAATCAAAAAAAATAATAAAAGAGGGACCAAAACGAAAATTAAAAAAAGATAAGGGACCAAAAGTGGTATTTAGCCCACTAAATACTAATACTAATACTAATAAATTATAATGTAGAAGAGGGAGGGTTGTTTTTTTTTTTTCTTGGTAAGCAAGTATAGTAGGGAATTTTTTCAATATATCACTCTTTTAATATTTATTTTCCAAAATACCACCCTTTTCAAATTATGTACCAAACTACCACTGTTTTGAAATTAGTTTAGAAGTCGTTTTTAGGATTAACGACTTCTCAACATAATATTTAATAAATTTACTTTTAATCCCTTGAGAAGTCTGGTTTGCTAACCACGACTTCTCAAGGGCATATATTTTTTTTTTTTTTTTTGAAGTTCTATATTTAAATTAATTTAAATTATTATTGAAATTAATTTTAATTAAGGTATAAATATTAAGGCAATTAATTTTATTAATTAAGATTAATAAAAAATTTATTTATTAAAACTAAAAGGGAAAATAATGACAAGTACCCAAATATTTTAGATATAATTAAGTAAACAAAAAATACAATAATGATAAGTGCACAAAAATTAATCTCCTAAGTGATGTCCAGTTCCACATCGTGGAGGTCGTCGGTTACGGCGTGGACGACTTTGATGTGGTTGTTCCTCATCCGCTGTAGCGGGTTGCGCTGCTTGTTGCACACCCTCGTTGAGATTAAGATTTGTGGGAGGCATTGAAGAACTAGCGTCGACTGGGAAGGGGAATGATGGAACGCCAAACGAGTACATACTTTGCATGTATGCGGCTGCCGACTGTGGCGTTCCGAGGTCTGTGCCAAACAGATTGCTATAAAATTCTCCATCACTGGAAGCGATAGAGTGTCGACCTTGGTCAAGCGGTGGGGAAGCGTCTCGCTGCATAGGGGTGTAGGCAAATGAATGGCGAGGCGGTTGGGGGTCATCATAAGCCATGGGAACCGGGGGGCTGGATTGGCGACGTGCATGACGCCGTGGACGCTGTTGGGTGGGCATACTTGGTCCAACATCCGGAACGTGTTGAGCATCACCCCGCGGGTCTTGCAACTGTTGCGGAATAGACAGGTACGGTCTCGAGTTCTGCCTAAACCACATCATATACTCAGCAGTGTGACACACATAACCCGGAATCGGTTGTCCCGATATGATGCCATTTCGGCGTTCTTGCCAACACTGGATCCATTCTGCATGCTTTATTCTCCAGTTTTCAGCGTGATTACCTCGCATGTCCAAGTCATGCAAGGCATCCATATTTGCAGGTTCTCCCGGTATTTCCTGCGAAAGACCAAATTGGAGCTTCACCCTATCTGTTTGATGCCATTCTACATTCTGGAAACATATGAGTGCGGTACTGGAAGTCCACAATCTGGATTCTCTATATGCTTCTCGTGGTATCACGCTCTGAAGATCTCTGTAAGGCAACCACAAAAACTGGTTACTTTCCATATGATCGACCCTCGATCTGTACCCCGTAATGTCACCCCGCGGAGTTCCGCTATACTGTAGTCCCCCGCCACTCCATCTAGTAAAATACATCGCAAGGTCAGTATAATAAGTAGAGGATGTAAGGTAATTTAACTATGAATAGAATCTTTACCGTCGTGCTAGTGGAAACGATGGTTCGCGGTTGCACCGTGGTGCAAGGAACGGCATGCGATACCATACCCAAGACTGTAGCAACAATACGCATCCACCCATACAGGCAGCGGCCGGTGCAGATGCACGACACATTTCCTTGTACAGATTTGCTAGACATGCCGTGCCCCAGCTGTATCTTCCAGCACGGTGAAAATCTTCCAACAGTGGAAGATACATCAAGTGAACTCTGTTACCAGATTTGTCAGGCATCAAGAGCCCCCCGATCAAGCGTAAAATGTACGCTCTACAATAGGCTTGTACCTGTTGGACTGTTGCATCATGAGGGGGAGTGGCAAACGTTTGTTGCAACCACTTGAGTTTTATTTGTTGTCCCTTCATCTGATTAGACGGAGGAACCACACCTAAAAGTCGATGGCATTCTTCTTGCCAGGCAAGGAAGCTAGGTCCAGTAACGGGCAGTCCGTTCACACGCAATCCTAGCTGAAGAGCAACATCTTCCATGGTTATTGTGCATTCTCCGACGGGAAGATGGAACGTGTGTGTTTCTGGCCTCCACCTTTCTACCATTGCAAGAACCAACGATTTGTCAATCTTTGTGTGTCCCACTGTTGCAGCGATAGAAAACCCAGCTTGCTCCAAGTATGGTACAATCAGTGGACTTGGAGCCTCTATGGTATGTAGGTGACAATCAATGTGGTCCTGCAACCAAAAAGTAGAGTTGTAAGTATAGAAATAGTAAGGACCATTTAATGTAAATATCATTTGCAGACACTTACCATATCACCCACTTGCGATGACCTATGAACGTGTTGCAGTCTTAGCAAATCCATTGAAGTGAAGTTTGTATGGTGTTACCTGTTGCAGGCTGAGTGAAGAATGAGGTTGACTGAAGAAATGAGGCTTAGTGAAGAAATGAGGCAGATTGAAGTTCAATTTATAGTGGTGAGTGGTGACATTATTGTGACCCGTCTGCCCCATCACCCGTCTGCTTCACCCGTCTGCTGCTTCACCATTTACTGTGCGCATGTGAGCGCATCAGTGACATTATTTGCTGCTGGGACCCGTCTGCTGTGACCATGTGAGCATGGCAGTGTGTCAGAATGACCCGTCTGCTGGTCATGTGGGTGTGTCAGTGCATTGGGCAGTATACTGTGCACATGTGAGCTGGTCTACTGTTTCACTTGTCTGCTTAGACAAGTGATGGGCAGACGAGTGAAACATCAGCTGATCACTTGTCTGAGGTTTCACTCGTCTAAGCAGACAAGTGAAACAACAGAGCTTAGACAAGTGAAGCCTCAGACAAGTGATCAGCTGATGTTTCACCTGTCTGCTTAGACAAGTGATGGGCAGACGAGTGAAACATCAGCTGATCACTTGTCTGAGGCTTCACTTGTCTAAGCTCTGATGTTTCACTTGTCTGCCCATCACTTGTCTAAGCAGACAAGTGATTCACTTGTCCGAGGTTTCACTTGTCTAAGCTCTGATGTTTCACTTGTCTGCCCATCACTTGTCTAAGCACACAAGTGATTCACTTGTCTGAGCTCTGATGTCTAAGCAGACAAGTGAAACAGCAGACTAGTGAATGACTTGTCTGCTTAGACAAGTGATGGGCAGACAAGTGAAACATCAGAGCTTAGACAAGTGAAACCTCAGACAAGTGATCAGCTGATGTTTCACCTGTCTGCTTAGACAAGTGAAACAGCACACTAGTGAATCACTTGTCTGCTTAGACAAGTGAAACAGCAGACTAGTGAATCACTTGTGTGCTTAGACAAGTGATGGGCAGACAAGTGAAACATCAGAGCTCAGACAAGTGAATCACTTGTCTGCTTAGACAAGTGATGGGCAGACAAGTGAAACATCAGAGCTTAGACAAGTGAAACAGCAGACTAGTGAATCACTTGTGTGCTTAGACAAGTGATGGCCAGACAAGTGAAACAACAGAGCTTAGACAAGTGAAGCCTCAGACAAGTGATCAGCTGATGTTTCACCTGTCTGCTTAGACAAGTGATGGGCAGACGAGTGAAACATCAGCTGATCACTAGTCTGAGGCTTCACTTGTCTAAGCTCTGATGTTTCACTTGTCTGCCCATCACTTGTCTAAGCAGACAAGTGATTCACTTGTCTGAGGTTTCACTCGTCTAAGCTCTGATGTTTCACTTGTCTGCCCATCACTTGTCTAAGCACACAAGTGATTCACTTGTCTCAGGTTTCACTTGTCTAAGCAGACAAGTGAAACAGCAGACTAGTGAATCACTTGTCTGCTTAGACAAGTGATGGGCAGACAAGTGAAACATCAGAGCTTAGACAAGTGAAACCTCAGACTAGTGAATCACTTGTGTGCTTAGACAAGTGATGGGCAGACAAGTGAAACATCAGAGCTTAGACAAGTGAAGCCTCAGACTAGTGATCAGCTGATGTTTCACTCGTCTGCCCATCACTTGTCTAAGCAGACAGGTGAAACATCAGCTGATCACTTGTCTGAGGCTTCACTTGTCTAAGCTCTGTTGTTTCACTTGTCTGGCCATCACTTGTCTAAGCACACAAGTGATTCACTAGTCTGCTGTTTCACTTGTCTAAGCTCTGATGTTTCACTTGTCTGCCCATCACTTGTCTAAGCAGACAAGTGATTCACTTGTCTGAGCTCTGATGTTTCACTTGTCTGCCCATCACTTGTCTAAGCACACAAGTGATTCACTAGTCTGCTGTTTCACTTGTCTAAGCTCTGATGTTTCACTTGTCTGCCCATCACTTGTCTAAGCAGACAAGTGATTCACTAGTCTGAGGTTTCACTTGTCTAAGCTCTGATGTTTCACTTGTCTGCCCATCACTTGTCTAAGCACACAAGTGATTCACTAGTCTGCTGTTTCACTTGTCTGCTTAGACAAGTGAAACCTGAGACAAGTGAATCACTTGTGTGCTTAGACAAGTGATGGGCAGACAAGTGAAACATCAGAGCTTAGACGAGTGAAACCTCAGACAAGTGATCAGCTGATGTTTCACTCGTCTGCCCATCACTTGTCTAAGCAGACAGGTGAAACATCAGCTGATCACTTGTCTGAGGCTTCACTTGTCTAAGCTCTGTTGTTTCACTTGTCTGCTTAGACGAGTGAAACCTCAGACAAGTGATCAGCTGATGTTTCACTCGTCTGCCCATCACTTGTCTAAGCAGACAAGTGAAATAGTAGACGAGCTCACATGTGCACAGTATACTGCCCAATGCACTGACACACCCACATGACCAGCAGACAAGTGAAACTGACACACTGCCATGCTCACATGGTCACAGCAGACGGGTCCCAGCAGCAAATAATGTCACTGATGCGCTCACATGCGCACAGTAAATGGTGAAGCAGCAGACGGGTGAAGCAGACGGGTGATGGGGCAGACGGGTCACAATAATGTCACCACTCACCACTATAAATTGAACTTCAATCTGCCTCATTTCTTCACTAAGCTTCATTTCTTCACTCAACCTCATCCTTCACTCAGCCACATTTCTTCACTAAGTCACCCAACCACATTTCTTCACCAAGTCATGGCACCTACATCAGTCTTTGTTACACTCTATCACAACGGCCAAATTGAAATGGACTCTCCATACGGGGTGTTGTTTCAGTGCGACCACCCAATCTTGCTGAAGGTGAGGAAAACCATCAACCTTCAACAACTGAGAACAACTATCCATACGAAGATAAAAGCCGGCAACGACAAGAGGGTGGGCGATATTGTTTATCGATATCCTATGTCCATTGCAACGGGATATGTTCGATACCAGCCACACTATCTTCAAGGAGATGAGGATGTAGAACTGATGTTCGACATGTTCGACAATTGCAAAAGCCTCAACCTCGGCGTTACCACCATTGAGCTATACGCACATCTCGAGGATGTTTCCATCGATAACCCCCAAGCCGAACCGTCCTACATCTTTGACCTTAATGCACCAACGCAAACATTCCACACATCTTTCCCTGAATCAGAACCCTACCACACATCTTTTCCAGTGACTGAAGACTACCACCCATCTTTCCCTTCCTCCTCTGACTATGACTACAACCCATCTTTTCCTTCCTCCTATGACTACCGCCCATCTTTTCCTTCCTCCTCTGACTACAACCCATCTTTTCCTTCCTCCTATGACTATCGCCCCTCCTTTCCTCCGGCCGAAGAGTGCAACCCATCATTCCTTGATGCCGAGGACAACCACCCATCCCATGTTGATGTACAAACTCATGCAATTCCCGTCAGCGTCGTGGCTGGGTTCCACCACGAAGAAGTTGGTGACTTCAGTGAGGATGAAGCCGAGATTCTTGCACTGTCAGTCAATGATGACGACGACGACGAAGAAGAAGAAGCTGGTGTGGGTCCCTCCTCAACCGCGCCTCCATACGAACCACCACCACACTTTCGTAATGTGAACTTAGATGGGGTTGCTCCATCAGACGATTTCAGCCACGTCCTATCGCGAGTGTCTTTGGATCAAATTGATGTCCCAGATAGCCTACAAACAAACATGAGGTTTGCTACAAAAGAAATGGCCCAGTTTGCTATCAAGGGATACCATATCAAGAACTCCCTGGATTTCAAGGTAGAGCACTCCGATAACGACAGATGGATGATTAAGTGCAACAACCCTGCATGCCGGTGGAGGTGTAGAGTGAAGAATCGCACAACAAAAGGCTATTGGGAGATCCGTAAGCTGGACGGACCACATACATGTGTATCAGCAACTCTCTCACAAGATCATCGGAAGCTTGACTCGAACATTATTTGTGAAAGTATCAAGCAAATGGTGAAGGAGGATCCGGCGTTGTCTATCTCGGTGTTGATTGCCCACATACGAGAAAAATACAACTATACCACAACGTATAGGAAGGTATGGATAGCCAAGCAAAAGGCTATCGAACAAATATACGGGAACTGGGAGCTATCTTACAATTACCTTCCAACATGGCTCATGGCCTTACATACTTATGTTCCGGGCACAATCACTGAACTGCAGACGCTGCCAGCTTACGACGGGGCCTATCTAGTTCCCGATAAGAGAATCTTCCACCGTCTTTTCTGGACTTTCAAGCCTTGCATTAGTGGATTTGCATTTTGCAAGCCAATTGTTATGGTGGATGGAACATGGCTGTATGGAAAGTACAAGGGGACGCTATTGATTGCAACAGCTCAAGATGGAGCCAACCAACCAATTCCCATAGCCTTCGCTCTTGTCGAGGGTGAGACGGCAGAGGCATGGTTTTTCTTCCTCCAAAACTTGAGGAGGCACGTCACACCCCAAGCCAACATAACATTGGTCTCGGACAGGCACGAGTCAATAAAAGCTGCATACCGGCGAGCTGACAGTGGATGGCACAATCCTCCTTCAATGCATGTGTATTGCGTTCGACACATCGCACAAAACTTCATGCGGAGATTCAAGAATGCAGATATGAGAAAGAAGGTCGTCAATATGGGTTAGTACCGCAGTCATACAAATTGCAATTATTTATTGTTTCTATTCTATTCATGTCAATTTAGACATTTCTAACATTCCAACCATTCAGGATACGCCCTGAACCAGCCAAGCATGCGTTATTACCGGGGTTTGCTCCTCGACTGGAACGAAGAGGCCGCGGCATGGGTTGACGAGATCCCCAAGGAAAAATGGACTCAAGCGTATGATGAAGGGCGACGTTGGGGACACATGACAACGAACCTTTCCGAGTGCATTAACAGGGTACTTAAGGGAACGCGGCATCTTCCAATCACTGCTGTGGTCCAGGCAACCTATTATAGGTTATCTCAAACTTTCGCCGACAGTGGGAGGCAACTAAGCGCAATGATCCATTCCGGTCATGTCTGGTCTGAAATTGTCACCAAGGCCATTGAGGAGGAACGGGCAAAGTCCAACTCTCACCGTGTCCAACATTATAACCGGGAACACAGCATTTTCACGGTCGAGGAGTTGATCAACCCACGAGAAGGGCGGCCTGCGGGGCGATTCAAGGTAGACTTGAACGCGAGGTGGTGTGACTGTGGAAAGTTTCAGGCCATACACATTCCATGCTCACATGTCATCGCGGGATGTTCAAGCGAAAATCACGACTATTGGAAGTATGTGCCTGCTGTCTACAAGTTGGAATATGTCTTCAATGTTTATCGCGAAGAGTTCAGCGTGGTGCCAAACGAAGCATATTGGCCAACGTATACTGGAGTAGAGGTGTGCCACAATCAAGACATGCGAAGAAATCCACGGGGTCGTCCACAATCTACCCGCATTCGCACGGAGATGGATCTGAGGGAGGGGGGAGTCGCCGTAAGAGATGTGGTCTGTGTCGGAATGAGGGTCATAGCAGGAATAAATGTCCGAACCGTGCCGGACCTTCTACGCAACAATAGAAAATTTGTATCGTTGTACCGTTTCTATATTTAATCGATGTTAAATATTTTCTATAAGTGTATTATTTATTTTTTTATTGTATTAATAAAATTAATATTTAAAATTATAATTTAAAATTAATATAATTAATTTAGCTAATTATCATAATTAATATAAATTAATATAAATTAATATAAAGTAATATAAATATAGAACATTCAAAAAAAAAAAAAAAAAACCCCTTGAGAAGTCGTGTTTGTCAAAACCGACTTCTCAAGGGGTTAAAAAACAAAATCAGGTATATTATGTTGAGAAGTCGTTAATTCCAAAACCGACTTCTAAACTAATTTCAAAACAGTGGTAGTTTGGTACATAATTTGAAAAGGGTGGTATTTTGGAAAATAAATATTAAAAGAGTGATATATTGAAAAAATTGCCAAGTATAGTATGCTAGTATTACCAAAAATAAAAACTTACAAGTTTACATGAGACATATCTCACAAAAAAAAAAAATATGTAGGCCATCAAAACAAAGCCATAAAATCCACAACCAAAACAAACGGCAACAAACTAAACTATCTCAAGTACGACAAACGACACACAAATCAACAAAAACAAAAGCATGTAAGTAACAAAACCACGAAACAAGACGACATACAAACCTCACTCGTTTGGCCACCAATGGTGACGCACAGAAAGAGGAAATTTGTAAGTATCAAAAAGGCGATCTTGGATAGTCCTCACAAGGGCACAGATAACAAAAGGAGTACTCATGTCAACAAAAGAGATCTAAGCATTATGTTATCTCTGAATGAAGTAAACAACAACAGCAAGAGCAATCCTAATAACAACATCATGAAGAGCATAACTATGACGTCTAATGGTAAGCTCCTAAATAATAATACTCCAGCTCAATGAACAAGGATCCAAGCAACACTTCCCACGAATGAAGGACGGCACCACAATAGTAAAAAGATAATAAAAGAACATGTGGAAAAGATCCTCACAATGGCTGCCCCAAAGGATGCAAGAGTCCGGTAGAAGAGGGGAGGGTCCATTTGTCAATTTTTTTATATATAATGTTTTTAAAAATTAAACTAAATTTCTATTTTTAATAAAAAATAATGATCGAAATTAATTAGAAAACGCTCATTTGTTATATATATATTTTTTTATTTTTCATATAGAATGAAGAAAATATAATTCACTTTTATTTGTTCTATTATATGCTTCGGGATAGTATTGCATTTTAACTTTATACACAAGATTAGCCATTTAAAACAAGAGTTTAATTGCTATACACTGTCAGTATAAAGTTTTTTTACACTGACAACCAATCAGAAATCATGGTGTGTGTGACTTTTAAGGTAATTAGGATAAGAGTCAAATACTTTAGCTTATGTGGCAAATTCTGATTGGTTGTCTATGTAAAAAATCTTTACACTGAAAGTGTATACCAATTAAATCCTTAAAACAAACAAAAGTAAGAAACTATACATTAGTGTGTTGACCAAAAAAGTTTTGCTAAAGCAAAGTGACGAAATAATGAGGATATCTTCAACATTAGTATATGAGAAAGAACACAAGTGATCTTGGCTTGAATCTAGGGTAAGCTCTCTGTGGAAATTAATTTCCTTGTTGGATATGCTCCTCAGATCACTATGTAAAAGTTTGTCCAAAGTTGTATGCTCATCTTATGTAACTTATAATTTTATTGATTTTTGTTTATTTTTATTCTCTTCTTGTATGCTTTGAGTATCATCTTAATAGTCTATTTAGTATATGATAAGATTGGGATTATACAGATGTCCTCCATTAGATTTTTCTTGCTAATACTTTTTATTGAGAAATGATATGCACACATGCAATGATTATGAATACTACGTTAGAAAAGACATATAATAATGCTCATTTAATAGCGTTTAAAAGTGGAAACGCTAATTAAAAATACGAGGAAATGTTTAATAGCGTTTTCTACAAAAAGCGCTTTATCTAGGAAACGCCATTAAAGGGGTCACATTTAATCACGCTTTCTTGAGAAAACACTATCTTAGGTGCGAGAAAAGATAGTGCTTCCTTAGCTAAGATAGCGCTTCACCTTTTTTAGTTATGAGCGTGCACTCACTTACACTTCAGTTCACTCTCGTGGCTTCTTCCCTCTCTTCACAACTCACAGAGACGAAACAGCTCCAACACTCTCCTAAGGCAATGACGCGCGCAAAAGCAAACTCTTCTCCTCCTTCAAGGTACTCTTCTCATTCCATCTCTTATTTCATTCCTTCCTTCAAGTAGGTTTTTAATAATGAATCATTTTTAATGATTTAGGTTTTCCTCCACTCCCTAATCCCATTTTGTTTGGTGGAACTACCTAATCCCCATTGTTACGAGCTAGAAGCTTTGTTTTAGTGGAAGTTACGTTTTCCATTCGTCCACCAAGATATGATATTTTCTTCCATTTTTCTCGTTGTGCTTTGGGTGCTTCTTTAGGAACAGTTGTTCTCTGGAGTAGTGTAATGGTTGTTCTCTATGGTAGTGTAATGGTTGTTCTCTGTGAGTTTTGACTTACCATGTCCATCCACTCTTATCCTAAATTCAGCAAACCAAGTGATAAATGTGCATTGTGGACCATTTGAGATCTCGACCCACGTAAAGGTTTTCGCAAGATGTGCGTGTGTGGTTAGGATTAACAATTTTATTTATCATGTCTGAATCATTGGTAACCTGACATTTGTTTGGTATCAAACGTGCTTCGTGTGAAACTAATTCGTTTTGAGCACTTTACTTGATGTTAGTAGAAGTGAATACTCCTTTTCAACAATTTTATTTATCATGTCTGAATCATTGGTAACATGACATTTGCTTGGTGTCAAACGTGCTTCGCATAATATTAATTCGTTTTGAGCACTTTCCTTAAGCACGCTATCAAAGATTCGATTCCTATCGTGTGTATAAAAAATGCTTTTCCGGAAGAGATTACACCCCTTTTTGTGATTTCTCCGTCTTGAAAACGATTTGTCTCCAATTGCCACTAGAGAACACGGTTGATTCAAACCAAAAAAAAACATAACATCAACAAGATAGTATATCACCAACTAAGGATTTAGTCATATAAACAAAGTAGACAGAACAACAAAATACTTCAATGACAAAAGTAAATGAAATGAAAAAGAATTCCAAATAACAAAGAGAACTTTATAATTAAAAAGAACTTTATCTTAATATATTTTTTAATACTTGCTAGAACAACCACAAGTAACAACCACAAAGCTTTTTCCCATTAGGTGAAATTGACTACATAGATTAACCAATACCACAATATTTTATGACAAATCATGTCTATAGACAAATCACTAACAGCTAACTCTCTTTTACCAATTTCGCTTAAGATTATCTTCATATTTCTCTATCTCTAGCAATTATGCCACTCTCAATTACTCTAGAGTTTTTGAAAACTTAACATATAGATTAAAAAATTCAAAGCACAATGGCTTAATAGGATAAGATTTGGTTACTTTTGTAAACTTGTAGATCAAATATTTAATTAATTCAATTTTATTACTAAAATAATATAATTAATATTTATAATAAGATAATTAAAATGGCACAAAAAATTAAGACCAAAATTAGTTTAAATGTCAACAATCTTACCATCTTACATTCTAACAAAGAAATTATATAACCTCCCTTAAAATTTAACTTAATTACATCCGACCCCTCTTCTTTACATATTCATCTCAGATGTCCGTGCAATTTCAATCACTACTCCTTTAGGAGAGAAAAGTATAATGATAACAACACATACCTCAAGAAAAGTTTATACAATTTCTAAAATAATATATAATTTAGCTAATCATCATAAAAGGTCACTATAATTTCTCCTTATGACAATGAAAGGGAAATTCGAAAGAAAAGTGAGCTCTTTTCATCCCCACAAGCTCGCAATGGCATTTGTGGGAATTAAAGAGACCACAGGTTCCTCTTGTGTAGGTCTACAACATAAATTGTCCCAAGAAACAACTTCCTGCACAAGCATATAAAACACAATGTTAGGTAGAGGTAACACTGAAGGATTACCGAAGAAAGGACCAAAGACAGCAAAAGTTGATAGCATGAATGCTTATGACTTGACATGATTTTGGGGACAGGGAAAAAGGGTAAATTAGCAACTCAAAAGAGGAAAGCATCAATGATCACCTCAGTATTGTTGTGGAGAAATCGGATATTGAAGATGCAACTACACTTTGTTTGGTCATGTGCCCTCCTCTGGATTTTTATAACACGGGCATCACAATAAAGAGCATAATCATCTGTTTCCTGTGACAAACCAAGAGAGGCCCAGAATTTCTAATAGTTCGAGATGTTATGGAGTACCTAAAAGCCAGAAATAACTGTCCATCTTGGTTATATGTTGTACAAAAGTAATGTGACTTTGCAAACAGGTCAATCATGTGGCCAATGAAAAAGCACATCATGTACACAAATTGTAGCAAAATAAAAGGGCTGTGGTTTCCTTACTTCATGTGACTATGTTGTACAAAAGCCATGTGACTTTGCAAACATGTTAATCATGCGGCAATTGGAAAAACACATTATGTAGACAAATTGTAGTAAAAATAAAAGGGCTGGGGTTTTCTTACGGTGAAACATAGTACAAGATCTCCATCCTTCACCTTGTGACACTCCAAAGGTACCAGTGGGATAGATCTCTCACGTATCCCCTCTTTTACATTCACCCACTCATCTTGCTCCTTACCAAATCCAGCATATCGGACACGGGCTTCCTAAATGTATGTGACAAGATCCATTAACTTTAATTGTTTGCTCACAATATCCAATTAAATTGCATCCACTAAGCCAGTACAGCTAAAGCTATCATAAGAAAGCAAGATAACCTACTATGTTCACAGGTGTAAAATACAACTTGTATGGTCATTTTTTTGACTTTCTATGTTTTTTCGATGGAGGAAAAATATCCCAAACAATAGCATGAGTTATACGCAAGATAGTCTTAAAGATCCCATTGGAACACTATATAAGTATGTATTGACTAAAATCAGAAGTAAATTTGATTAGGAGTTTAGATAAATATGATTCCATTCTTAGATAGTTGAGTGTGAATATTCCAAATCACTTGTTATTATAACAAATCCCAAAAACAAAAAGAAGTATAGTATAAGCATGAAGGATCATATCAGTGTGTGGGGATCTGAAGTTTCACCAGTGGTTGTTTACTTCAGTTGAGTTCTACTTATGGCAGAGCTATATGGACAACCGACAAATAGTTTCAAAGAGGAAAGGAAACAAAAATGTAATTAAGATATGAAACAGGAATGGGGGCAGGAAGAGGGGAGAAGAGAAAAAGGCTACCCTCTTAGTTTACGAAGCAATTAAGGAAATTCTGTAAGCGGCTATCTTGATCATGAAAAACCTGTCACATGCATAAACACAGCATCTGATTGAACTATGTTAAAGGAGTGCCTAAGGAAAAGTTGAGGTGCTAGAGAGGCTATTGCCTCTTGATGTTAGAATTTCTTCAGCCAGCCTTTGTGACTTGTTAATTATCATACTTTTATCTTGATTAATTAACCATTTTATTTATAGCATCAATGTAATTCCAAAAAGTGATACTTGAGTAGAAACTTGAAGATAATACTTGAACAAAAAACCAGGCAAGCATTGCAGGCATGAAAGGAACTATCACTCCTCTGTTGATTACAAATTCTAAAGATGTCCAGTTCCTTAACAAGCAGAAAGACATAAATTAGAAGATGAGATCTTACAAGTTCGCCTGTGCTCAGAACTCTATAGTTAAGGAATAATGATACATCATGCCTGCATTTGGAAAATCACATAAATATCAGATGTTGGGAACACTGTATGTAACAAACTAACGATCAAATCTCTCTTTCATGGAGGGGAGAGGTTTGTTTTTTGGTGGGGGGGTCCTTGAAATGCCACAAACAAAAAACAGACACACCTTATAATTCTCAAATAATCCACAATGCATAACAATGCAACATACATTACATATTATGGCTAAGCACAAAACATACAACTGCAGCTTTATCAGAGTATTATTCCTCACCATGCCAAGTCTTTTGAAGATCTTGCTTCATATGCCAACTCCGAGAGATCTATAACTTGTTTATCTGACATTACCATAAGAAATTCTAATTGAATTGTGAAATATTCAAAACTTAGGGCATGATTATGTTTATCATCATTTATTAGTTCAACATTGCGTGTCATTGTATCCTATCGCTTGCTGAAGTTAATCCAAAACATAATTAAATATAAACTATTGCAGATGCTGGCCGAGTTTATTCTCGTTAACAGAAATCAGGAATCACAATTTGGCAGGGAGAAAACTGATAAAACTTTAAAATGAGCATTATTGTTGTTATAGTTAATGAGTCAAAACAATATCATGTTCAATGTAAAATAGATCTGGAAACTCAATGCCCGTATTAATATAAAAAGAATGAAAAATAACAGAGCATTTTATCAGTACGACTGTTATTATTTACACTGACAGGGTGGCATATAATAAATAACTTAGCATGCCAAATGAGAATAGTAGCATCTTATTTCTAAATTTTAAACTTCTTTAGTTGGAAAGCATTTAACCCAAATCAGGTGAACCCTTTTCCCTAAGGAAATGACAATATGATAAAATTTTGTACGTTTCAAAGAAGATGGCATAAAGATTATGGGGAATTTAAAGGAGAACTTGTCCCAATGGTTTGGCTCTATAAAACCAAAATTTCAAAACCACGAGTAAAACCATCCAATATCATGCAGGGGCTTCTTTATTCTTTTTCCGAATTTATAGCCGCAAGAAAAGGAAGACGGAAAAAAAGGACAACCTTTGGGAGTTGGAGAGCTTTTATGTTCATTGGAAGCATTTGAAAGATCAACAAGTAGATTCATCTTATCGGGTGATGAAGCATTAGCTTGTGACTTTTCCTGTTTATTTTGGAACCAATGCTGCACCTAAAACCAAGAAAAAACCATTACAATGTGCTCTGCATAAATGCCAAAATGTGTCTAAATGACAAAGAAACTGAACAACCTGTTGCCATGATACAGCAGTTTTACAGACATGGTTTGATGAGGAGCTGAAAAATTAAAGTTAAATTATGAAATATCATGGTAAACATGACACAAAGTCCTCTTTATTTAAGGTTACAGTTAAGATAAGACTTAGAAGTTAATTCACCTAAAGCTCATAGCAACTTCCCGGCAGAAATTTCGATCAAGTGACTTTTCTCCCATCTCCTGGTACATTCTTTCCAGTTCCATGATCTATGAATTGGTGGCAGCGGGGATGGAGCAGAGGAAGAATGCATGAGTTAGCCAACAAATGAGGAATGCAATGACAGTTTACGCATAAAGTGGAACACAAAACAGTCTAATTAAAACAGATTAAATGATTGTATATACCACACTTCCATCCCTAGAGAATGGACCTTACCTCATCTCTAGAGAACTGATGGCACGGAGATTCGGTTAAACTAAGCTTATCCATCTCTGCAAACAGAACAAAATGTATTTTCAGGGCAAGTGTCAACTTCTGGCCCACAATGAGTGATATGCAGAACTCAGGTTGTTCGTCATAAACAAGGTTGTCAAACTTTCTATTTTTATTGTGAAGCCTCTATATGCTAAATAATGATTAATTTGATTCTGAGACCAGACTTTTTTGTTACAGATTCTGGAGCTCTCTAAGGAAGTTGCACTACAAGTCCTTGAGTCTGGTCTTCAGAATATCCAAACTACAACAAGAAGATAACCCAGTGACATGCAAAAATTAACCAGAAATGAAGATACAACTAACCTACAGGCATTCCCAGTACGCCTCTGTCAACAGCTGACAGGTGCTGCAAAAAAACCACACGAAAACAGAACACAGTTAAATAAAAACATCCCAGAAGAGGAAACCAGGTGAACACATAATTGCTGGGTTACTGATAAATTAAACTAGAAAAGGATAACACTCATCTTAATAACAATTGGACCATTGGAGCTTCTGGTTTCAGACACTCATCTTCAGTTGCAATTGGACCTTCACTCTTAATAACAATAGAAGACAGACACATATGAACTCAATTCAATTTTACACTCGGGTTTGTCAACACTTGGTGAGATGTTTTATAAAATGTTTCTGCAGCACCATTACACAAATAAACCAGAATAGCCTTCACCTTTTCCTGGTGTTTCGAATTGGCCAATCCAGCAAACATTTCATCAAATTTGCATCACTGGAGCAAAAACCCAAAACCAGATTCCTATTCTACAGCATTGGAGCAAAAACCCAAAACCCAAAGCCAAAACCAAAAAAAATAAAAAAATAAAAACTCAAGCCATGAGAGAATGCAAGAGCAAACAAAGACAAAAACAACACATTAGTCAAGAAAAATCAGAAAACAAGAGAAAGCACATAAACGCTAACGTTATTACACAAAACCCTAAGGCAAGTTTGCAGCAGCATTAGAACAAACAGTAACAGAAGTTTGAAGCAAAAAAAACCCTAAATACTTAACCTCAGTAGCTAAATCGGCGCGAATGACAATGGCGTCGTGGTGAAGAGAGATTGAGGTGAAGCTTCAAGATGCGATGCGAAGGCGTTACTGTATTCAGTTTCACGCAGCTGCAGGCACTGTGATTGAGGTGAACAGGCTCAACTCAACATTATACAGTAGTAGCCTCGTGATCAAATTGCCAAACTTGTTGCGATGTTAAAAAGAAAAGAAGAAATTCTAAGATATAGGTTGTGCATGGTTTAACGTGGGGATGAATTGGGTTTTGTAAAGTGAGTTTTGGTTAAACGTAAGTTAATAGTAATAGATTTATATTTGGATACTTTATTCTTAAAAGTAATTTTGGTAAAATGAATGGTATTTGGATTGTACCATTCAAACTAATTTTTGAATGTTTAGTTATTAAAATCTTCTTCAACTTTTAAATGAGAATGAAAAGTGATTAAGTTTTAGGGATAGTATGGTAAAAGTAGTAATTGAAAAACTCAAACTGAGTTTTGACAAACGCAAAAGCAACAAATTCTTGCTTCCACTCAAACTCACGTTTGATCCCAAAATTAATTCTTCCAACTAGAAACCAAACATCATAAAAAAATTGCAAAAGTAAGTTTGGAATCACTAACCCACGTTTATCAAGTGCAAACTGTAATCCAAACACGCACTTAATATCTTGCTTATTGTGTATTAGGATAATGAATACTTGGAAAATAAATAGTTTGATAAATAATTAAGCAATTGTAACAAAAAATACAAGTTAAGGTTGTGTTTGAATAAGGGGTTTAAAGATTTCAAGAATTTTGAAATATTATGAAATTGAATGAATTGCATCAATTTAATTGATGTCATTTGAAAAAAACGAAATTGTTTGGATGTTTTGAATGGATCGGTACTTGTAGAGTTTCATTTATAAAATTGTGAATGAAGCTATCAGAAATGTTATTTTGACACTGGTTTTGGACACCTACGGTTGACACCGTAGGTGTACAGTGTCAAATACAAAGCAAATACAAGCAAATAAATACAAAACAAAAGGGTGCAGTGGAGGGAAGGAAAAGGAAAATAACGAGGGAACACTGTAGCTCACTTCCTCTTCTCCCTCTTCTCCCTCGTCTCTGACCCGTCTAATGACTCGTCTCTCAGCCTCGTCTCCCTCCTTTCTCTGCCCATTTCCGCTCTCAGCCTCGTCTCCCTCGGTCTCAACCCTTCTCCCTCGTTCTCCCTCCTACTCAACCTCGCGGTGGCCCGTTCTCCCTCCACGGCCCCAATCTTCCCCCCTCATCTCCCTCGTTCTCCCACGTCGACTCTGAACGACCTCGTGGTGCCATTGTTGAAGACGGTGGTCTGTCTTTTTCCCCTTCCTCAGGCACTCCGAATCCAAGCTGTCTCTTTCCCCTTCCTCAGACGGTGAAATACGGTGGTGTGCCCAAGCTCCTTCAGCTCCTGCGCTGCCTCTGAACGGTGGTGCCATTGTTGGAGACGGTGGTGACGAGAACGGTGGCAACCAGCTTCCTCTAAGGCTTGAAGCAAGGTATTTTTTTTGTGGACTGAAGATTGTGCTTTATTGTCATTGGTTGAATGGTTGGGATTTGGGAAGTGGGGTTGTTGCAGTTACTTCTATATCTGGGAAGTGGGGTTGTTGGTTTTTGATAGATAATCTGGATTTGACTGTGAAAATGTTGTTTGAAATGAAAAAAAATAGCACATTTTGTAGCTATAATTTTCTATCTCACTATCCCTGTTGTCAAGCATGTTTATTTGAGATTATGTTTAATAATGCAATGCAAATATGGTTACTGAGATAAACCTCTTGAAAGCATTACCCTGAGTTTTTATGACTTGTGAAAAATTTATCTGGACAATTCATTAACCAAAGAATTAACTATATTAACCAAACTTTTACAAAGCATTAACCGGAGTTTATAAGAGTTGTGAAATTTATCCAGACATGCCATTATGTATTTTTGTTGTGATTTTTAAATTTACAACCCTTTTTTATGCAATAAGCTTCTAAATCCCTATTATTGTAACATAACCTATAATAGATCTAATTGGGTTATTTTGTGCAGCGTTGGTGTGGCATCGACAATTGAAAATTCATGGATAGTTCAAATAATTTCGTGGATTACGATAGTGTTGATGGTGAATCTATTGGAGCTGACAATAATGATGATGATCACGCAAGTTGGGAGCCTGCAACAGGGATGTGTTTTTCTTGCATAGATGAGGCTAAAACATTTTATGGAGAGTACGCTTCAAGAGGGTTTCGGGTGGAAGATTAGAACATCAAAAAAAGGAGATGATGGGAACCTCTGCTACTTAATTCTAGCATGCTCAAGAGGAGGGTCTCATGTGTCGAAAATTCCATGTACGTTGAAGACACTTCCGACTAAGGCGCAAAATTGTCCTGCAAAGATTATTATTAAGTTGGATGAAGATGGACTATGGAACGTTACAAAATTTGAACCCGACCATTCTCACGAGGTCAGCCCTACAAAGGCAAGGTTATTCAAGGCTAACAAGAAAATCAACCTCCATGTAAAGAGAACAATTCAAATCAATGATGAAGCAGGAGTGAGGATCAATAAGACTTTCCAGTCTCTTGTTACAGATGCAGGAGGGCATGAAAATATACCATTTTGTGAAAGAGACGTGAGGAATTATGTCCACAAAGAAAGGCGCGCGATTGGGAAAGATGGCGATGCGCAGGCCTTAATAAGTTATTTTTGCCAAATGAGGGAACAAAATACAAATTTCTTCTATGACATAGATTTGGATGATGAATTTCATGTAAGAAATGTGTTTTGGGCTGATGCAAGAAGTAGAGCTGCTTATGAATATTTTGGAGATGTTGTAACGTTTGACACGACATATTTGACCAATAAATATGACATGCCTTTTGCTGCGTTTGTCGGTGTGAATCATCATGGTCAATCAACATTACTTGGATGTGGTCTGGTTTCTGCTGAAGACACAGAGTCATTCGTCTGGCTTTTCCAATCATGGCTTCGTTGTATGCTGGGAAAAGCCCCCAAGGGTATTATCACCGACCAATGCAAGGCTATGAAAAATGCCATTGAGTTAGTCTTCCCTACAACTCGTCATAGGTGGTGCTTGTGGCATATAATGAAAAAAATTCCTGAAAAGCTAAGCGGACATGGTGAATACAAGAGGATTAAGTCTGCAATGAAAGCAGTGGTTTATGATACAATCACAACAGCCGATTTTGAAGACAAATGGTCTTGCTTCATTGACCAATTTGAGCTTGGACAGAATGACTGGTTGAGTGGGTTGTACAAGGAACGTCATAGATGGGCACCAACCATGCTGAAGAAATATTTTTGGGCAGGTATGTATACTTAATCCTGTTGATTATCTACTTAATGGGTCATTGTGATATTTCTAAGTTTTTGACAGCATTTTTCATATATGGTTAATGACTTGTAAATATGTGGTTAATGGTGTTCATTATTTGGTTAATGGAAGAAAATCCTAAAGTTTTCCTATCCCATTATAATATATGGTTAAACACTTGCAATTATTTGGTTACTTCTGTTCACATACTGGTTAATGTTAATCACTCGTATGTACTTGGACAGGTATGTCAACAACGCAGCGAAGCGAGAGCATACATGCTTTCTTTGATGGATATATCAATTCAACAACAAGTCTGAACCAGTTTGTAAAGCAGTACGATAATGCTCTCAAGAGTAGAGCGGAAAAGGAATTTCAAGCTGATTTTCAATGCATGGAGACAACAATTCCCTGCGGGTCAAACTCGTCGATTGAAAAGCAATTTCAAGGTGAGTACACTCATGCCAAGTTTAAGGAGGTTCAAGCTGAATTTAGAGGTAAAATTAATTGTGCTTACTCCTTCAAGACTGTGGAGGGTTGCCTTGCTATTTATGATGTGTTGGAGGAGGTGGTATTTGGAGAAAGGCCAAAAGAATGTGTCTTTAAAGTTGTCTTTAATCGTGACAACCATGAGCTGTGCTGTGAATGCTCGTTGTTTGAGTTTAGAGGTATTTTGTGTCGCCATGCCCTATGTGTGTGTACCCAAGAGAGGCTTAAAAACGTGCCGGATAAGTACGTTTTAGCAAGATGGAAGAAAAATATTAAAAGGAGGCATACATATATTAAGAGCAGTTATGGTGTGACGGAATTGAACCCACAGATGGACAGATTTGACAAATTGTGCAAGCATTTCCATGAGGTTGCTGAAGTAGCTGCAGATTCTGAAGATGCAACCAACGCACTCCATGGAATATTACATGAATTTAAATCTAATTTGCCCACCATGGATGCTACAACGAACAATGTTAAAAGGAGTTCCAATGCTGACTCAAATCCAAACAAAGCTTCTGAAATCCACAGTCTATTGCGGGTCAAACGTAAAGGTCGTCCTCCATCAAAGAGAAAAATATCTGTAGTTGGAAAGGTTGTTAAAAGGGCCAGGAAGCGAACCAAGCAAAGTGATGACAATGAGACTACTAAGGTATGCGTTTTCTATCAGAAACTGTCAATTCTGTTACAATTCCAAGTATACCTTTCTGACATAATTATTGCATCTTACCTATTTTTTGGTCCAAATGTATAGGAGGATAATATGGGAAGATTGAGCAATCAGATGGAAGCCAACATCTGTGTAGAATCATCTATTGAGGTT
Source organism: Ammopiptanthus mongolicus (assembly GCA_039655645.1). Classification (NCBI taxonomy): domain Eukaryota; kingdom Viridiplantae; phylum Streptophyta; class Magnoliopsida; order Fabales; family Fabaceae; genus Ammopiptanthus; species Ammopiptanthus mongolicus. The sequence goes on along the minus strand of CM077351.1, from coordinate 68,258,168 downwards.
GTGGCTGGTGGAGATTTGCCGGATGCGAGTACCGTGGTTCGTCTCCATTATAAGATTGTACTAGATGTATAAAATGTTTGGTTTGGTGTGTAGTGGGCTAAATTTATATGTATTTATGGATTTATGTGTTATGTTATAGAGTTTTTAGATAACTTATGCACTAGTTGTTGAAGACAAGCTGAGACTTTATTTGATTAGTTAATCTTTTTCTATACAGTCGAGAGGTGTTTATATGAATTCAGATGCTTCAGTTTCCAGCTCCTTACTAATGAGTATTTGTTGGTCATGCAGGATGGTTGTCTTGAAATCAAGTTTGTCGCTTTTTGAATGACATGTTTGCAGCACAAAACAAGCTTATGCTTTGTAAAGGCCTTGCTGATATTTTTTGGTGTCTATGATATAGATATAGAACTTCGCGCATGACCAATCAGGATATTATTTTGGTGTATGAGTATATGTAAATGATAGAACGTTGTAAATGATTCCATTATTTTGCTGTATATTATAGATATGATTCCATTATTCAGCTTCAGACAGGTTAATGCCTTGTAAAAGTTTGGTTAATATAGTTCATTATTTGGTTAATGACATGTCCAGATACTATTTTCACAACTCATACAAAGTTTGGTTAATGCCTTGTAAAAGTTTGGTCAATATAGTTCATTATTTGGTTAATGACATGTCCAGATACTATTTTCACAACTCATACAAAGTTTGGTTAATGCCTTGTAAAAGTTTGGTTAATATAGTTCATTCTTTGGTTAATATAATTCATGACTGAGGGTGCAGATCTTCACCCGTCTGAGGGTCAAGATCTTCAGCTTCAGACGGGTGAATCACCCGTCTGATAGTCATCAGACAGGTTGGCAAAAAGTGGGTTAGTTTGGTAAATAGATTCAAAACAAGGTTATATTGGTAAATAGTTTCTAAAAGTGGGTCTGTTTGGTCAATTACCCAGAATTGGAACACCCTGGCTCCACAAGAAACACTCGTTTTTGGGAGGCAACATGTTTGTCTTAGCAGACGGGTGAAGATAGTCATCAGACGGGTGAACATTTCTTCACCGTCTGACACCTGTCTGATAGTCATCAGACGGGTGAATCACCCGTCTGATGACAGCCATCAGACGGGTGAAGAACATTTCTTCACCCGTGTGACACCTGTCTGATAGTCATCAGACGGGTGATTCACTCGTCTGCTATTATTTCGAATATATCTAATATATAATAATATTCGAAATAATTTTATATATTTTATTATAGATAATAATTAATAGTAATAAATTAGCAATACTAAAAAAAATTAATCAAATAAGGCTAGACCCCCCCCCAATCCTTCGTTCATTTGAACTAGATAAGTTCAAAATCAGATCTTTAACATTTCTTCACCAGTCTCATAGTCATCAGACGGGTGAAGATCTTCACCCTCAGACTGGTGAAGAAATGTATCAGACGGGTGATCATTTCTTCACCCGCAGACGGGTGAAGAAATGTATCAGACGGGTGAATCACCCTTCTTCACCCGTCTGATAGACATCAGACGGGTGAAGATCTTCAGCTTCAGACAGGTTAATGCTGTGTAAAAGTTTGGTTATTATAATCCATTCTTTGGTTAATGGCGTGTCCATATGCTTAAGTAAATTTTTCCCAACCCATAAAAAGTTTGGTTAATGCCTTGTAAAAGTTTGGTTAATATAGTTGATTCTTTGGTAAATGCCATGTCCAGATACTTGAGTAAAATTCACAACTCTTAAAAACTCTGGTTAATGCTTTGTAAAAGTTTGGTTAACTTAGTTCATTTGTTGGTTAATGGCTTATCATGATACTTGGAAAATTTTTCCCAACACTATCACCACAAATGGGATACTTCCATATTACAAGTGTGGCCATTAACCATCTGCAACACATTTTTTACCACAAATGTCATCCTATTAACCAAAGTTGGATGGAATGAACTTACACAAATATGATGATAATATCTTCATTCATTCATACCATTAACTGTTCAAAACATCTGGAAAAGATATAAACAAGAGTCATATGACCTTTGTGGTTCATATTTACCATATACAATCAGCCCAACAAGATTTAAACGAGTTACGTCAACTTTGTGATTCATATCTACCATATACAATATTACATAATTGTTCTAAATAACCCCCCAAAAAATGACACTTAACCAGCCTTCACATATTTCCTAAACCCATCCACCCTCATTGCCCTTTTCTTTTTCTCACATACGTAGCCTTAAATGGAGTACGCATTGCGACGCTTGGGACTCGCTTTCTTGGATTTTCCTTCATTCTTGTTATGATGTTTGAGGTAGCCCTAGCACCACCATCCACATTATGTTCAGCTGTTAACAATGATCCAAATGTTAGATATTAAAAAATGGGATTTTAAGTTGCAATATGCATAAAGCTTAATAACATTGACAATTCCAATTTCTACAGTGTTCGTAGTAAAAATTAAGCAAGCGGCCTTACGCAAATGAGGTTCAAACGGAATCCAATGCAAGACACCAACCATAATGTTATGTTCCTCTAACATACAGTACTTACCAACACCATCTTCATTGTTTACTTCCTCTAGCCCACCAACCATAACTGTCGTAGGATCATTAACACCATAACCAGCATACTCCTGAGGAGTGCTTAGCAGTAATTCACCTACATAGAAAAGTTCATCAATGTGCTTTCATCAAGGCAACGAGCATAACACTTGAAAAACAAAAATGGAAAATTAATGCTCGTTTAGTAACCACGTGCCTCTTTCAACATCCGAACATCCTTCCACACTAGCAAAAATATTAGTGTGAGGAGATTGACACGCGGGAGATGCATGAAAAGAACCTCCCTTATCTGTATTGGGCGGCTCGGCCGTTGATTGGCGTTGAAGCTCTGCATCTTTAAGCACCCTAACTTCTTCCTCGAGACTCGCAATCCTCTCTCGGCACTGCCTCAACTCCACCACGAATTGCTGATTCTCGGTAATACCCACAAACTGGCCTTCAGCTTGATGCAAGGCATCCCTGACCATTTGAAACTTAAGCTCCTCATTTGTTGCGGTTACTCCTAGAGTTACCTGCTAACACAAGAATCACATCAAATACACATTGTATTTGAATTTCAACATGTTTTACAAACAACTGACGTCGATACTTACCAAGTTTTTTTCAAATGCTTCCTTTATTCTTTTTTTGGTCAACCGCAGAATTTGCCAGTTCAAAAACCGTGGGAAAGGAAACCCAACCGGATTGCTAGGTGTTTCCCCCACCGACAGGTGGTTCATGGTCCAGATCTGCAACAAAGAATAACATACATAATACCTGTAAATTTATGTAAAGAGAATGAACGATGTTGCTATAACACATGACCAAATAAATACCTGCAGGATAGCTGCACATCCACATATATGTATCTGGCTAAGATTTTTCCCCTCTTTGACAGCACGAGCAGTTTTGGTCAAACTGTCAACCAAGAAATCATAAACCGCTAGACCCCAATTGAAACTATTTAAGGACTCTAGGTCATCTAGCAATTTAATACAGCCAGTAAATAACAGTCTCCCTGATCTTGGAAAGTAAAACTCTCCAAATGCAAGGAGAATGTACATCCTACAAAAATCACCCACTTCCTCCTCAAACAAATCAAGCCTCGGTAAAATTTCATCGATGGTTACTTTAGACTCTCCGGACAAAGATGATGTATAACAGTTAACATCGTCATCAACGCGCACCCGCTCACCACCAACCACCGGGAGTCCTATTGCAAGGCAAACATCAATTGGCATAAAAGGAACCACCCTGCCCCTAACTCTAAAACCCCCGCTCCGCTCATCCCATCTAGTCACGAGTTCATGTAACAGGTTACCAGAAATTTCCAATTTAGTGGGAATGTTTAGAACCCACTTGAATGGGGTGACCTCAATTTGATTTTTCTGTTCATGTGTTAGCTTCTCATTAACTTGAAGCAACCATTTTGGTGTACATGCATGCCTCAAACGTATCTGCGAAGTATCAATAAAGTTCATGTCATTAATAAATCGATAGCATTCATGCAAATGCAAATAGTTAATATATTCCTTACATTTGTTCCTTCCATTCTTGAACCAGAGCACCTGCAAATTTACGAAATACATGTCAACAACTATACCAACAAATTACACAATTCCAGCAAAAAAATCCAATATGGACATATCAAATTGAAAAGTGAATTGCACCAAATCAGTCCAACATGTATATATCCATGCTATTTGAACTAAAAAAACTAAGAGATAAAGCAATTCAAATGCCAAATTCTATTTTCAGTAAAAGAAAAGAATTGTTTATGGTTGTATTATGATTAACTGGGGTTTTGATTTTGGAAAAGAAGGGTGAAAGAAGAGAAAAGTTTGAGTTCAGAAAAAGTGCATACACAGAAATAGTATACTCTTTCAAAAATTGAATTGAATCTTCCTTTGAAACCTTTTATCCTGCAGCTTTATAGCAATTAGCAATTAGTAGAAGAGGCATTTCTAGGTACTAAACATTGTGTTGAGTTCACTGTCGTGTGCTCTTTCAGCATATAAACCTACCTTCTATCTTGTAGGGCTTAGTAAATTCTGATTTCAGGTCCAGATTCAGCTGTTAATTTGGGTTTATTGACTAGTTCCACAAGCACAATGATAGCAGTGACAGTGAGATAGGAAATTATAGCTACGAAATGAGCTATTTTTTTCATTTCAAACAACATTTTCACAGTCAAATCCAGATTATCTATCAAAAACCAACAACCCCACTTCCCAGATATAGAAGTAACTGCAACAACCCCAATTCCCAAATCCCAACCATTCAACCAATGAAAATAAAGCACAATCTTCAGTCCACAAAAAATTACCTTGCTTCAAGCCTTTCAGGAAGCTGGCTGCCACCGTTCTCGTCACCACCGTCTCAAACAATGGCACCACCATTCAGAGGCAGCGCAGGAGCTGAAGAAGCTTGGGCACACCACCGTATTTCACCGTGTGAGGAAGGGGAAAGAGAAGCTTGGGCAGACCACCGTATTTCACCGTTCTCGTCACCACCGTCTTCAACAATGGCCCCACGAGGTCGTTCAGACATGCCGTGGGAGAACGAGGGAGACGAGGGGGAGAAGATTGGGACCGTGGAGGGAGAACGAGGGAGACGAGGTTGAGTAGGAGGGAGAAGCAGGGAATCGAGGTATGGTGACAAGGGGACGAGGTTGAGAGACGAGATTCAGAGGGAGGGAGACAAGGTTGAGAGCGCGGGAGAATTTTGGGGGAGAATTTTGGAGGATGTCTGTCCGCTGTCTTTCTTTTGATTTGTCTTGTCTTTGCTTTGTATTTGACACTGTACACCTACGGTGTCAACCGTAGGTGTCCAAAACCAGTGTCAAAATAACATTTCTGATCTTGCTTTGAATGTTGTGATTTGAGTTACGAGGTTACTGTCATAGATTCATGCTTACTTCAACGATTGCAGTCCATGCTCAATGCCATCAACTATGGCGACAGTTCTGGTGCCACTTCCGCCTCCTTGACAATGAGATCTTACTCCTCCATGAACTCTGTGGGAAGCAACAAGAGTAGACCCGAAATCGAATCCAAGGTAGAGAAGCTCACCATCGTCATCTATGGCGGCAAGCTTGCCAGAGCTGCTTTGCGCTACCATGACATCCGATCACAAAGTCGAAGCCTTCACCAAAGTCGTATTCTCAAGTTGCCATCAGCATGGACTGGAATCATTAAAGTCATTTTTTATTTTTGTTTCCCACTCTGTACTTGAGTTCTCATACACCATCATTCCATCATTTCCATCTTGTAACCAACACTCCCAATAGAAGGGGAAGAAAGGATTTGAGAATTCCACCTCTAAAGGTGGTATTTTAAAATCTTCATTTGACATGTAACAAAATGCTCACTAGAATTTCTTTGAAATATTCAAAAATCTCTAATTAAGTATCCAAACAACACATTTTATCACAAATAATTTGAAATTCTTCCAAAAAATACATTCCCTCCTAAATAGTCCTTCATTCAAACACACACTAAGCAAATCAAGCTCTAACATTTGTCATATTTTATAAATATTAATATTTATAAAATAAAAAAATTGAAAACAATAAATGATGACAAATAATATCTATGTAATCAGAAATTACAAACCAAGGTTAAAATGAGTAAGTAGTTTTTATAATCTTTACTAAAAGCATGTTCAAGGATTTTATCTACAATTAATTTAAGTAGGTTTGCGTAATTATGTGTGAATGTGCCTCAAATTAATCTCGAAGATATTCATTGTACAAGTATTTCTTGTTGCTAAAATAGCAGGTCATAATTTTTCTTTTTTCGCTCAACATCAAACCTGTTTTGTTGTCTTCGAGACACATTTACACCATAAAGATGGTGATTCTCTTTACTAGGGTTGTCTTAAAAAAGTTGATAATGTTACAATAAAAAAATTTGGATGCTTAGAAATTTAATGCTAATGTAAACTTTTCTACATTATCATTCAATACCAATCACTAGGCATATTTGACTATCACTACTGAAAAATAGGGTGCCCATAATGAGTTGATCTATATCCATGTTTACCTAACTCCCTTGAGTTAGTAACTTCTGTCGTGATCATCCCATATGGGGCCACGGAAAAAGAAGATCGTATCAAAGAGGAGTCGTTACAAAAGTTTATTTTAGTAAAAATATTAGAAAACCCTTTTATTTTGCAACAATGGTCTTTGAAAAAGAGATAGGGTTCAAGAGTTGGTTACGAGTAGGGAATGTGTTAGCACCATACATTGTTCGTTCTAAGAATGATACCTTAAGGGTTCGTTTGGTGGTCAGGATAGATAAGGACGGACAGGATATGAGAGCTGGATAAGGATAGGATATGATATGAGCTGGATAAGCTCTTATCCTATCCGATATTTGATGTGTATCAGATAATAATAGGATATGATATAATAAATTTTAATATTATTTGACTTTTTTTATACATTTAAATTAAAAAATATATTTTTTTTTTATAATATATATTTTTGCCTTTTTAATTATACATTAGTCCATTTTTTAAATTATAAAAAAATAAATAAAAAATAACTTGTGATATTTTTTTTCACTTTTTATAAAAATTGCTAATTAAACCACATATTTTAATTAATAATAAGGTTGACTAATTAAGTTTGAAACTATAATTAAATAATAACAATATTAAAGATAAAAGATAAATGAGAAAACACTTTCTTATCTTATACTGTTTATTCTAACCCAGCTCCTCCCTCAAGATAGAATTATAACTAAGTAACAGAATAGGATAAGCTAACAAGATAAGCTTATCCTATCCTGTTGGTTCACCAACTACAGATTAAAGCAGGATATGATAGCTTATCCTATCCTGTCTCCCTTATTCTGACCACCAAACCGACCCTAAGTTGATAGTACAAATTTTTAATAACTTTGAAAATATTAATTTTATCCATATTTAAAAATAAAAGGGAATAAACACATAAATCATGAAAATTTAGCTTGTTTGATTATGTTTTGGTCTTTTTGTTTTTGAAAACTATTTTTAAAAGTAATTTTTAAGAAAGATTTTTTAAACAAGAAAATAAAAATAAAACCTGTTCGATAACACTATTTTAAAAAGAATTTTAAAAGTTAGAGAGCAAAAGAATTTGGTTGGTAAATTCGTTCTGAAAATATGTTTTCAAACAAAAAATAGAAAACTACTTTGATTGGTAAAAACTTCTTTCAAAATATGTCTTTGATTTCTTTGGCCGCTTCTCACGCACAATCGCATTCGGCCGCTCCACCAACAAGGATAAAGAGAAGAGTGTGTGCCGTTGGGTAGGTTTTATTTTGTTTTACAATGTTTGATATTTACAACTTTTTGCCATTAATGAAACAACCTCTTCTCTATTGTTGTGCTTGTTTTTCAAAACAAAAAGCTAAAAAACAGAACAAAGACGACACAACAGTTGCGAGTGAGTTGAAATAGTTAATCCTTTAATCTAACGACTTTGATTAATTCTTGACTATCTCTCATGTGACCTCTCTTGCACTACCATCACCCAACAACGTCGTTTCAAGGTCTCCTTCCCTTTTTGTTCATCTTCCTCTACCGACCATCACGCTATCTCTTCTCCGCTGCGAGTCCCAGTGGAGTTCAACGGTATCAAGCTACTTGTATGGAAATGTTTGATTTGTTTCAATTAAGATTGATTATAGTTTCCCCATTTCGATTACTACCTTAACAACTTACATAATAATCTTAATGAAGCTAGAGCTCGAGAGCTGGGCGAAGCTCAAAACTTGGAGAAAATATTGACAATTGCTAAACATAGCTTGGTTTGCCCAAGTTCAATAGCACAGTAACACCTAACAAAGGTGCAACATGACAACCCCAAGGCGAGAAAAACACTATAAACGGACAAACTCATGACACTCAAATCCATGCATGTGGCAAACATGCCCATGCTGCCCATCCATTCAGAGGATGTCAACGTAATTTCAATCGCAACTCCTTTAGGAAAGAAAAGTATAATGATAACAACACAAACCTCATTATCATGGGTCACTATAATTTCTCATTGTGAAAAGAAAAGTGGGCTCTTTTCATCCCCACAAGCTCTCAATGGGATTTGTGGGAATTTCGGAGACCACAGGTCCCTCTTGTGTAGGCCTACGGCACAACCTCTCCCAAGAAACAACTTCCTGCTAAGGCATATAAAACAACGTTAGGTAGACGTAAAACTGAAGGATCTACCTAACAAAGGACAAAAGAAAGGAGAAGTGGATAGCATGAATGCTTATGACATGGCATGATTTTGGGGACAGGGAAAAAAGGTAAATCAGCAACTCAATAGAGGAAAGCATCAAAGATCACCTCAGTATTGTCATGCAGAAATCGGATATTGAAGATGCAACTACACTTTGTTTGGTCATGTGCCCTCCTCTGGATTTTTATAACACGGGCATCACAATAAAGGGCAAAATCATCTGTTTCCTGTGACAAACCAAGGAAGGCCCAGAAGTTCTACTAGTTAGAGATGTCATGGAGTACCTAAAAGCCAAAAATAACTCTATGTCCATCTTGGTTATATGTTGTACAAAAGTCATCTGACTTTGCAAACATGTCAATCATGTGGTCAAAAAAACACATTATGTAGACAAATTGTAGCAAAATAAAAGGGCTGGGGTTTCCTTACTTCTTGTTACTATGTTGTACAAAAGCCATGTGACTTTGCAAACATGTCAATCATGTGGCCAATGGAAAAACACATAATGTAGACAAATTGTAATAAAATAAAAGGGTTGAGGTTTTCTTACCAAGAAACATAGTACAAGATCTCCATCCTTCACCTTGTGACACTCTGAAGGTACCAGTGGGATAGATCTCTCACGTATCCCCTCTTTTACATTCACCCACTCATCTTGCTCCTTACCAAATCCAGCATATCGGACACGGGCTTCCTAAATGTATGTGACAAGATCCATTAACTTTAATTGTTTGCTCACAATATCCAATTAAATTGCATCCACAAAAAGTATAGTATAAGCATGAAGGATCATATCAATGTGTGTGGGGATCTGAAGTCACCTGTGTTTGTTTACCTTCAGTTGAGTTATACTTATGGCAGAGCTATATGGACAACGGACAAATAGTTTCAAAGGGGAAAGGAAACAAGAATGTAATAAGTAAGATGTGAAAAAGGAATGGGGGCAGGAAGAGGGGAGAAGAGAAAGAGGCTAGCCTCTTAGTTTACGATGCAATTAAGGAAATTTAGTGAGCGGCTAGTTTGATCATGAAAAACCTGTAACATGCGAGAACACAGCATCTGATTGAAGTATGCCGTTCACCCAATAATGACTGTGTCCGGGAATGACACAAGAAAATGCAATTAGTGCTTATGACATCTTAATTTACTTAATAAACATGGCCATTCCCAGGTGTGTTGGTTAAACTTCTTCAGTAATGTTAAAGGAGTGCTTAAGGAACTAAGTTGAGGCGCTAGAGAGGCCCTTGCCTCTTGATGTTAAAATTTCTTTGGCCAAGCTATTGATTGGCTTTCACACATTAGCGAAGTCCACTATGGATGTGTTTCATTTGACTTCAATATAGAAAGGGAAGAAAAACTGTTAAGAACCAAAGAGAGTTATGTAATTGATAGAAATAGAGAGAACAAATTTATTGATTGATTAATGATTCAATCAGAACAGAAAAAGGAGAAAGAACTCCTTCCAAGGGTTTCCCTTTTTTCCACTGAGCTAATGCTCAGCTCTCACACACTAACAATTCTCAATACCCCATCTTCTACCCTTTTCTCCCAATTTAAGCTAACTAATCTAATTGATCCCTTCTAACTAATCTAACTGCTTTGTCTTCCCTTTTATTCTTCCATTGATATTCCTTTTTATGCTTCCATGTAAGTAACCTCCTTCATCCTATCCAAAACTCAAAATCTTACTCATTTAACTCGTTAGATCCGACGGCAGCTGATGGTGAAGGGGTCAATATAGTGTAGAAAAGTAAGTTTTAAGTCATTGGGAGAAGCAAGTTAAGAAAGCTGGAGGCAGGCCAAAAAAGCTAACTCAAGCGATTCAAGAAGGTCGTAACCAAAGGCTCAAATTCACTTCCTAATATTGAGGAGCCTGAGGCTGCTTCATATGAGACAAAACATGTTGAAGGCTATAAAAGTGATGCCAATAGTCAATGATGGAACTGAATTCGATGATTCTGTTGATGAACTCTATTGCTGCTTTTTGTTTCTTTTCAGAATTTAGGGCTGCTCCCTGCTTAGGGCAATTTTTTTTATCTTGTTTTCATCAAAACTATTTAAGGCTGTTTATCTCTTTGTTAAAAAATTAGGGCTGTTTATCTTGTTAATTATCATACTTTTAGATAAGGCCTCGGATCTTGGATCCAATATTACTAGGCCCAAAATTAAATACTATGTAAGGAAGAGGTTTAAGAAAAAAGGGCTTGAGGTCACAGGGGAACAGATTGCACCTGATCCACCTGATTCCACCTTGCCTAACTAACTGCTGAGTTGGCAAGGAGGAGAGAGAAGAGAGGCGTGGGAATGATGTAGCTGAGCTCATATATGATTGTGAGAGGTTTTAGGGAGTTTTTTAGGCTAGAATTGGACTGGACTTTGTGGAGAGAATAAGGCACTCTCGAATTTGCCTATATCCCTGTAATCTTTCCTACTTTCTTCTATCTTCCTCCCCAATCTCTGTGAATATACAGTTTACAGGCTTGGGAGAGTGAATAATACATCTATTTTCTGCATTTCCCATCCTATTTTCTGTTCTTAATTCTGAGGTACCTATCATCTTGATTCTTGACTAATTAACCATTTTATTTATAACATCAATGTAATTCCAACAAGTGATATTTGAGCAGAAACTTGACGATAATATTCGAACAAAAAATCAGGCAAGCATTGCAGACATGAAAGGAACTATCACTCCTCTGCTGATTACAAATTCTAAAGAAAATGTCCAGTTTCTTAACAAGCAGAAACACATAGCTTAGAATATGAGAATCTTACTAGTCCACCCGTGCTCAAAACTCTATAGTTAAGGAATAATGATACATCATGCCTGCAATTGGAAAATCAAATAAATATCAAATGTTGGCAACACAGTATTTAACAAACTAACAATCAAATCTCTCTTTTATGGAGGGAGAGTTTTTTTTTTTTTTTTTGGGGGGGGGGGGGGCATCCTTGAAATGCCACAAACAAAAATCGGACCACACCTTATAATTCTCATATAATCCACAACGCATAACAAAGCAACATACATTACATATTATGGCTAAGCTCAAAACATACAACTGCAGCTTAATCATAGTATTATTCCTCACCATGCCAAGTCTTTTGATGATCTTGCTTCATATGCCAAATCCGAGAGATCTGTAACTTGTTTACCTGACAATACCATAAGAAATTCTAATCAAATTTTGAAATATTCAAAATTATGTTGAACTTAGGTCATGATTAAATTAATCATCATTTATGAGTTCATAATTGTATGTCATTAAATCCTATCGCTTGCTGAAGTTAATCCAAAACAATCTTTATACAACTGACCAGGCTTTATTAATGTGTAGGTGTTTCTTCAGTTCTTTCTCAACAACCCTGACAAGGCTCCACATGAATGCTATGAGACTATAACTTACAATGTATGCAGCAACATAAAACCAAACACACTAAAATATAAACTATTGCAGATGCTGGCTGAGTTTATTCTCGTTAACAGAAATCAAGCATCACAATTGGGCAGGGAGAAAACTGATAAAAGTATAAAATGAGCATTATTGCTGTTAGTTAATGAGTCAAACAATATCATGTTCAATGTAAAATAGATCTGGGAACTCAATGCCCTTGTAAATATAAAAAGAAGGAAATATAACAGAGCATTTTAATAGTACGAATTTTATTAGTTACACTGGCAGGGTGGCATATAATAAATAACTTGGCATGCCAAATGAAAATAGTAGAATCTAATTTCTAAATTTAAAAGTTCCTTCCCTTTGTTCCCTAAGGAAAATGACAACATGATAAGATTTCGTAGGCTTCAAATCAGATGGCATTAAGATTGTGGGGAAAATTTAAACGAGAACATGTCCCAATGGTTTGGCTCTAACAAAAATTTCAAAACCACGCGTAAAACCAGCCAATATCATCCGGGACTTTTTTCTTCCTTTTCCGAATTGATAGCCACAATAAAATAGAAGAAGGAAAAAAGGATAACCTTCTGGAGTTGGAGAGCTTTTATGTTCATTAGAAGCATCTGAAAGATCAACAATTAGTTTTAGCTCATCGAGTGATGAAGTAACATTCGCTTGTGACTCTTTTTGTTTATCATGGAACCAACGCTGCACCTAAAACCCAATAAAACAAATGCACCATTATAATGTGCTCTGCATAAATGCATAAATGTGTCTAAAAGACAAAGAAACTGTGATAACCTGTTGCCATGATAAGGACGTTTTTCCAACACAGTCTGATGAGGCACTGCAAAATTAAAGCAGGTAAATTATGAAATATCATGGTAAACATAACACAATGTCCTCTTTCTTTAAGGTTACAGTTAAGACTTAGTTCACCTAAAGCTCATAGTAATCTCCTGGCAGAAATTTTGATCAAGTGCTCTTTCTCCCATCTCCTGGTACGTTCTTTCCAATTCCATGATCTATGAATTGGTGGCAGCGGGGATGGAGCAGAGGAAGAGTGCGTGAGTTAGCCAATAAATGAGGAATGCAATGACAGTTTAAGCATAAAGTGGAACACAAAACAGTCTAATTAAAACAGATTAAATGATTGTATATACCACACTTCCATCCCCAGAGAATGGAACTTACCTCGTCTGTAGAGAACTGATGGCATGGAGATTCGGTTAAACTTAGCTTATCCATCTCTGCAAACAGGACAAAATGTATTTTTAGGGCAAGTGTCAACTTCTGGCCCACAATGAGCGATATGCAGAACTCAGGTTGTTCGTCATAAACAAGGTTATCAAACTTCAGAATATTCAAACTACAAGAAGAAGATAATGCAGTAACATGCAAAAATTAACCAAAAATGAAGATACAACTAACCTACAGGCACTCCCAGTACGCCTCTGTCAACAGCTCACAGGTGCTGCAAAAAAAACCACAGGAAAACAGAACACAGTTAAATTAAAACATCCCAGAAGTGGAAACCAGGTGAACACATAATTGCTGGGTTACTGATAAATTAAACTAGAAAAGGATAACACGCATCTTAATAACAATTGGACCATTGGAGCTTCTGGTTTCAGACACTCATCTTCAGTTACAATTAGACCTTCTCTCTTAATAATAATAGAAGACATGGATGAACTCAAATTCCATTTTACACTCGGGTTTGTCAACACTTGGTGAGATGTTTTAACAAAAGTTTCTACAGCACCATTGCACAAACAAACCAGAATAGCCTTCACCTTTTCCTAGTGTTTCGAATTGGCCAATCCAGCAAACATTTCATCAAATTTGCATCACCTGAGCAAAAACCCAAAACCAGATTCCTATTCTACTGCATTGGAGCAAAAACCCAAAAAAAAAAAAAAAAAAAAAAAAAAAAACTCAAGCCATGAGACAATGCAAGAGCAAACAAAGACAAAAACAACACATTAGGCAAGAAAAAAATCAGAAAACAAGAAAAAACACATAAACCCTAACGTTATTACACAAAACCCTAAGGCAAGTTTGCAGCAGCATTTGAACAAACAGTAACAGAGGTTTGAAGCAAAAAGGCACTAAATACTTAACCTCGTAGCTAAATCAGCGAGATCGACAATGGCGTCGTGGTGAACAGAGATTAAGGTGAAGCTTCAAAATGCGAAGGCGTTACTTTAACGCAGCAGCCACTGTGATCGATGGAGGTGAATACGGTAGTAGCCTTGTACTCAAATTGCCAAACGTGTTGTGATAAGCTCTTTGCTTATTGTGTAGGAGAATGAATACTTGGAAAATAAAAATAGTTTGATAAACAATTAAGCAATTGTAACAAAAAATACAAGTTAAGGTTGTGTTTGAATAAGGGGTTTAAAGATTTCAAGAATTTTGAAATATTATGAAATTGAATGAATTGCAGCAATTTAATTGATGTCCTTTGTATAAAAGAAATTGTTTGGATGTTTTGAATTAATGGATCAGTACTTGTAGAGTGTCATTTATAAAATAGCGAATGAAGCTACTAATCTTGCTTTCAATGTTGTGATTTGAGTTATGAGGTCACTGTCATAGACCCATGCTTACTTCAACGATTTCGGTCCATGCTTAACGCCGTCAACTATGGTGGTAGTTCGGGTGCCACTTTCGCCACCTTGACAATGTCATCTAACTCCTCCATGAACGTTATGGGAAGCAACAAGAGTAGAGTCGAAATCGAGTGCAAGGATAGAGAAGCTATTAGATCTTGTGGTGCCGAAGCTGAAATAGAGAAATGCAAATATTAGAAGGGGTTGGATGATATTCGATAAATCTAAGGGGAATAAAGAAATTTTTTCGTAAGTATCGACGGATGTAAGGAATAGACAAATAAATTAAGTCAGGTAAATTAGATTAATAACTCGTCTGAATGTTTTTACAGAAAACATAAAATTATACAAAATGAAAATAGTTTGATAAACACAATTAAAACCACTTTAGTTAAATAATAGTTAAGATAAATAATCAAACTAAAGAGTTAAGAGAAAGAGAGAGATCCCTCAGCAGGTTTTATCTTGGTTCACCCATTAACAAATGAGGTTACGTCTAGTCCTTTACAGCACCAAGTTTTTTCACTATAACTGAATCAGGTTACAGGACTGACAAGTATTATTTTCGCACCTATCCTCTTCAGGTTCCAGACAAGTATTGTTTGCACACCTAGCCTCTTCAGGCTCAGACGAGTATTGTTTGCCCACCTAGCCTCTCCAGGCTCAGACTGGTTTGTTTGAAAGAAGTTGTAAAATAAATTACAATTTGCAAGTCTTTCACAAGCACTCAGACGAGTGTATTAAATGTGAAGTTCTAAAAGACTGAGTAATAACTTCAAATGATTGAAAAATATATAATGAAAGAATGAAGATATAAATGCGCAGAGTAATTGCTCTTTGAATTCTGTGTTTGTTCTCTTCTCTGCTTGAATCTTCAAAGTCTTCTTCGTTAAATAGGCTTCAGGATTTTAAAGTCGTTAGACACAATGTTTAAAGGTTTGGCCTCTTGCAGATCTTTATTAAATGCAAAAGAGTCGTTCTGATTAGCCATGAAAGCCTTGAGAACTTCGCTTGTGATCTCTCATCAGAATGATAAAGACTTCTGATACACCTTTGGTCTTAGCAGGTCTTTATACTTGCTTTTTGCCATCAGAGGAAAGATTTTCCCTTTTAGTGTAAGATGCAGTTGTGTTCAGGTACAGCTTTTTGTTGAAGTACCTTTTCAGAAACGAGACAGCTTTCATCCAATATACTCTTCAACGTTAGTCATCAGACGAGTGAGTAATTTCATTAGACGGGTTGACTCTTAATAAAGAGATGACGTCAGTTGGGTAATCTTTCAGACAGGTGAGTCTTCCTTTGATCAGACGGTCGATTACTTCATTAGACGAGTTGAAGGGATTTCTTCAACGCTGGTCAACAGACTGATGAAGACTTCACTAGATGAATGAACTTTTAATAGTTCATACAAGAGAACTTCTCCTTGGTTCAGACGTGTGAACTTTCCTATTTCAGATGAGTGAACTTTCCTTAGTTCAGACGAGTGAACTTTTCCCTTAGATCCAGACGGGTGATAACATGCTACAACGCAGTTCATATAGACACTTAATGTTTTAATCTGCACACTGAGTAAACGAGTTAACCACCACAAACGAGTTCAATTAAATCATTGAATAACTGTTTTAATCTCATCAAAACTATGATAAATATACATCAGACATTTTGGAGACTCAGACCGAAACTCATCATCCTCATCTGTGGTGGCAAGCTTGCCAGAGCTCCTTTACGTTGCCCTGACATTCGATCACTGAGTTGAAGCCTTCACCAAAGCCGATTTCTCAAGCTGCCATCAACCCCTCAGCATGTACTGGAATCACTGAAGTCGTTTTTTATTTTTGTTTCCAACTTTGTACTTGAGTTCACATCCATCGCCATTATCGATGATTCTCCCATTTCCTTCGTATAACCAACACTCCGTGTAGAAAGGGATAAAAGGACTTGGAGAATTCCACCTCAAGAGGTGGTATTTTAAATTCTTCATTTGCCGCGTCACGAAATGCTTGGTAGAATTTCTCCGAAATTTTCAAAAATCTACAATTACAAACAACACATTTTATCACAGAATTTGAAATTCTTCCAAAAAATACTTTCGCTCAAAATCCTTCTTCCAAACACACACTAGGCAAAATCAAGCACAAGCATTTGTCAAATTTTATGAATAGAGAAATGCTAGCAACAAACTCTCTTTTCAGCACACTCACTCCTCAATGGGTCCATCGGGGTGTTCCCATAGCTTCGATCATTTGGACCGACTATGAGACTAATTCTCGGTTTGGCAGTGACGAACGTCCCGTTTTTTACACACGGATTGGACTGTCTCCCAAATGAACGACTTCAAGAATCGAACTTGCGTCATTTTCCTCGGGGGAAAATCACGTTACCAACTCTTCCAACATTAGGCACTAGGTTGGTAGTTTTTATAATCTTTACAATGTGAATAATCAAGGAAAATATCTAGGATTATTTTAACTATGTTTGCGTAAAATTTGTGTGTGAATGTGCTTCAAATTAACCTTGAAGTTATTGATGGAGCATGCTTTTCTTGTTGCTCAAAGGGCATGCCATAATTTCTTCTTTCTTGCTCAGCATCATACCTGTTTTGTTGTCTTCCAGACACATTTACATCACAAAAGTAGTGGTTCTCTTTACTAACGTTGTCTTAAACAATCAGTCAAAAAAAAAGTTGTCTTAAACAAGCTCATAATGTGACAATAAAATAATTTTGAATGCTTTGAAATTAATGTTAATATAAAACTTTTTTACATTATCATTCAATACCAATCTTTACGCATATTTGACTATCACTATTGGGAAATAGGGTGCCCATGATGAGTTGACCCATATCCAAGTAGATAATTAATTGAATATTAATTAATTAGTTAATAATATGAATTGAGTTGTTGGGAATAGTTTGAGTTAGTAACTTTTGTGGCGACCGTCCGGAAGGGCGCCAGTGAAAAAGAAGATTGAATCAAAGAGGAGTAGCCACTAAGATTTATTTTAGTGAAAATAATGGAAAACCCTACACTAGTCTTTGAAAAACAGATGGAGTTCAAAAGTCGATTACAAGTATACAGGGTGTTAGCACTCAACACTGTCCATTCTATGAACTTTGAAAATATTAATTTTATCCATATTTGAAAATAAAAAGGGAATAAACACATAAATTATGAAAATTTAGCTTGTTTGATTATGTTTTGGTATTTTGAAAACTGTATTGTAAAGTAATTTTTAAGTACTATTTTTTTCAAACAAAAAAATCCATTTGATAACACTATTTTGAAAGGAGTTTTAAAAGTTAGAGAACAAAAGAATCTGTTTGGTAAATTTGTTCCGAAAATATGATTTAAAACAAAAAGATAGAAAACTACTTTGAAAATATGTCTTTGATTTCTTTGGCTGCTCTCACGCACAATCACACGTTCGGTTGCTCTACCAAAAAGGAAAAAGAGAAGAATGTGTGTGATTGGGCAGATTTTATTTCGTTTTACAATGTTTGATATTTACAACTTGCCATTAATGAAAACAGCTTATTCTACGTGTTTAAATAGAACAAAAATGACACAATCGTATTCTCCAAATCTTGTTATAAAAAACTAAAAAACAGTTATAGAAGTGAGTTGAAAGACTTATTCCAAAATCTGCACCATTTGATTTATTTTAATCTAACGACTTGGATTAATTCCTGACCATCTCTCATGTGACTATTCCCTTGTACTACCCTCATCCAAAGATGTCATTCAAGGTCTCCTTCCCTTATTGTTCGTCTTCCTTTGACGACCACCACATTGTCTCTTCTTCTCTGCCACAAGTCCCGAAGGAGCTCAAGGGTACCAAGCTACTTGTATGCACAAGTTTGATTTGTTTCAATTAAGATTGATTATAGTGTCATTATTTCCATTAGTACCTTAACAACTAACATAATAATTCTAATGGAGCTAGAGCTCAAGAGCCAAGTGAAGTTCAAAACTTTGAGAAAATATTGAAAATTATTAATCAGTTATGTTATTTGAACATCAAAATTTGGATATCGTATGTGACACTATATCTCTTTATCTCTATCTCTCTTACTTTTTATCTTCTTAATCTACATACATTTAAAAATTACATCAAAAAAACAAAAAGACACTATATATTGTCTCTATTTGGATGTTCAAAAATCATTTCTGTTTCTAATATAGCTTAGTTTGCCCAAGTTCAATAGCACAGTAACAACTAACAAAGGTGAAACATGACAGCCCCAAGGTGGCATCACAAACTGGCAACCCCAAGGGTAGAAAAACACTATACAAACGGACAAACTCCAAACACTCATAAATCCATGCATGCGGCAAACATGCCCATGCTGCTCTAACAAATATGGTCACCCAGTGTTGCCTTGCAAATTGCAACAATAACAAACTGCAACAAATTGTTAAAAACTTCAAAACCTGTATTTAACCTGTATTTCTGTTGGTATTATCATTCACAGCCTTGTATTCCCTTTTAACTCTTTTTCTTCTGAGATGAAGTCTGAACTGTCTTCAGCCACTGATGCCCCATCATTGTATTCTACAGGAGGAGGGCTTCTAAACACTTCACTATTCTCTATCTGAGAAAGTTGATCTTTAGATTCTCCCTTCAATAGCTCTACCACATCAAGCATGGCTGGTCTCTTCTCAGGTTGACTTTGAGCACATGTCAATGCAACAAAAATAACTCTTTTAAGCTCTTCCTCCACATAGTTACCATTTAGTCTCGGATCAGCAAGTTCACTAAATTTCTTCTCACAAACCAATGGCAGTGCCCAATCAACTATTGATCGCTTCACTGTGGAACTAACCTTTTCAATTGGTTTTTTGCCACTGGCAAGTTCTAAAAGGAGAATACCAAAACTGTAGACATCACAACTCTCATTTGCTTTACCTAACATAGCATATTCTGGTGCAAGGTAGCCAAGAGTGCCCTTAACTTTTGTAGTCACATGTGTTGCCCCATCAGGGATCAACTTAGCAAAACCAAAATCAGCGACACGGGCCTGGAAATCTGAATCCAGCAATACGTTGCTTGCTTTAATATCTCGGTGGATGATATGTGGTGTTGCTTGGTGGTGAAGATATCTGAAAGTATAGGAATAATGTAATCACAGTGGCTAGTACCAAAAAACTGCAATGACAGAAGCTCACAAGGAAAGTCAGGTTAATACTCACACAATCCCCTCAGCAGACCCAATTGCAATATCCATCCGTCGATTCCAATCAAGGAGGCATTCTGCAGAGTGGTGTCCATGAAGATGAGAGAGCAGGCTCAAATTTGGCATATAGTCATATACAATTAACCGTTCCTGTCCTTCAGCACAATAGCCACGCAGACTAAGAAGATTTTTGTGTCGTACTCTTGCCAATATTTCAACTTCGACAGCAAATTCCATATCTGCTTTGTTGCTCCAAACTTTCAATCTTTTCACTGCAATCTGCGTGTGTACACAAGATCAACATGTCATCTAATTTTTCTTGGTATTAATGCTATCTACTATATAGGGATCACACATGAATACAGAATGACAAGATTTATAAAACAAGAAAACAGTAATACGGCTATGCGTTTGTCAACCAGGAACATATTTTCAATAGCTTCAATTCACAAGCGTCAGCTAAAATGTTTTGAACAGATGTTTTGGCAGCATTAATACATGAAACTTCTGATAATATTCTTTAGAAATCACATTACAAGGTCAAATCAAGTCTTACAAGTGTAAAGAACCATCCATTAAGGAACATAAATCAAACTCATTCACTTCTATAATATACTATCAATTAGTGGCTATCTCAGTCTAATGCTAAACTACGAATGAGACGTAAATATGCTTATCAATAGCAATGCACCATATTATATAGGCTCACTCACAAGTCACAAATCATGATAAGAAAATGGGTGTACCCATATTGAAGGATTGCAGGATCAGAATATAGAAGGAGCCACCTCTTGGGGGGGGGGGGGGGATGCTGCCCAAGAATTTATTTAAAATTATGGGTTGGATGGGAAAGGAAATTGAAGAATTATAGAAGGCTTTTAGTAAAAATTATTCATAATTCCTCAACGATCAGAATACACTTAAACACAAGAAAGGTTTCCATAAAAAATAGGAAACTCGTAAATGCTAGTAAAAGCTAATAAAAGAAAACTAATTAAAGGTACATAATGAATTTAGCTAGTATTAGTACAACTAATACGGACACAAGTCACAACTAATACGGGCACAAAAAAATTAAAGAAACCTAGTCAACTTAGGTAAACGAGAACCTTCATCCAACAGAAACCATGGAGATAGGTTGGGTGGGTATGTGGAATAAAGGGTTTGTGTGGAAGGAGTCCACCTCCATGGACAGAAATCTGATACTGCCAGAGTTCTAATTTGAAATTGAAGAAACACCAGAATGATATATTTTGAATAGATTTCATTTTATTGTGTTGAACTGCTCAAAAATACAAAGACAACGAATATTCATAGACCTCATAGAACTCTAGAACTGACTGGACTCTTAAGTGGCTTAATTACTTTTTACAGACTTTTGGACTACTTTTGATTACTTAGACCCCTATTTATGACATTGGACTTTCGTAAACTTAATTAACTTATAACATACAGAGAACAATGGTTCTAGTCTTCTAGACTTAAATTTATAGAACAGTGACTCTTTAGTAAATAAAATATCTATTAGAATGATTATTATTTTTTGCATAAGAGGGTTTCCGTTTCTACTTAGCAGCTCCCCTTAACCCCCAATTTGATCGAAAGAAAAATATTCTTCTACAAAGATCCTGTTAGGCCCAATAAGGCCAGAATCTGGATAGTCATTTAGGCTATGTTTGGTTCAAAGGAGGGGAGGGATTTTAATTAAATATTTTGTTTGGTTAAGAGGTGGGGGAGAAAGGATTTTAATGGAGGGGAGGGGAGGGGAAATAACACTCTCCAGTTTGGTTCACTAGGGGGGAGGGATTTTTAACACTAATTTACTTTTATACCCTTATAATTTTGGATTTCAAAATATAAAATATGGATATTTTAGTATATGTAATCAAAATGTTTTAAACCCCTCCCCTCCCCTCCAAATCCCCCAATATTGGAGGGGAGCCAAAATTGAGTGAGGAGGGATTTTACTTCCCTCCATTCCCCTCCCCTCTCCAAAAAATTGAACCAAACAAGAAAAGTTTATAAAATCTCTCCCCTACCCTCATTTCCCTCCAACCAAACACTATATTAGTGAGGGGTTGAGTTACTTAGGCTGGCAGTTAGATAGTTAGGATTGACAATTAAATACGGGCAACTGTATAAGAAGGCATTCATTCATTTGTTTAGTTGAATATAGCTTCTGTTCAATTTCAAGGGGCAACCCTTGGAAGGAGATCAATCTCCTTTTTCTGTCAAGATTTCAATAATACATACCAGATCACTTTCCTTTCTCCATTCCCATCGTGGGTTCCTAAGAAACCCCTCACAATCTAATCCTTTGCAGCATCAATTAAAGAATCATCATTAATGTAAGATTGAGAAAGATATAGGGAATTTTGTGAGATGTTTCAAACTATCAAAGCGGACCCCACAAAGCCATTAAGAATGTGAAACGGCTATAGTAGTTGACAAAGAGAAAGTGGTTTTGTGCAATCTTTTACCAATGTCATTTACAAATGATACTACTAATGAACTCTACTCTATTCTTATATAAGCAAGCGACAAACTTAGGGGGTGTTTGGTTTGTTTTTTGTTTTCATTTTAAATCGATATGTTTTCATTAATAATTACAAAAGTGATACCTTGTTTTCATTTTGTTTCTTTTTTCAAGATTTTTGTGAAGGGTGAAAACACTTCACAAAGTCTTGAATACATGAAACAAAATGAAAGCAATGTGACATTTTTGTAATTAAAAGTGAAAATACATCAAGTGAAAAAGAAGATAGAATACAAACAAAACACCACCTTATTGTGCTGAAGTACCGATGCTTTCTAGTTTATACCTTGCGAGAACATATTTGCAATATTAATCATTGCTTCTTTGGATACAGATTGTTGAGTAATAACAATTTCAATATGAAAGCTGGAACTATAAGAAGATATTACTTCACTAAAGTGGATAAAAGAAAAATATAGTGATATGAGAGTAGTACTTTAATGGCATGTATGTCAAATCAATTTCAATCTTCAAGTCAGCAAGGATGGACACTGGAGAGAAATTAATAAGAAATGGAAATAGTACTAGATGTGTCTAGGAATGTCATTAATGAACATAACCCATATTTGAGAAAACTCACTAATATGGTCAGTCATTTCCAAAATATGCAGTTGAGGGAAAAATAAAAAGGGTGTCCAGATATGTTATTGAAGCAAATTTAACACTAGATCACCCACTCCCATGGCAGAAAAAGTTCACTTCAAAGAAATTCATAAATCATAGTAGTCTATTTTGATTAGGAGGTAGAACTAAACTAAGCCCCTTCCACTTATATGTTTTTCACTGAGTTCACTTCACTACATATGTAATGAAGTAAAGACAACTAGGGTGATCTGAAATCTTGATGAGCCGCATCTTTTCGTTTCATTAATCCAATTAATTCTACTTGCATGAAACTCTTGACCGTTTTGCCTTAATAGGCTAACAAAATTCCTATATTGCACATATTTTCATGGGAATAGTTGATCTGGACAGACTGGACTAGTATTGGGTAGCTCAGAAGATCTAAAGACATTTTTATTTCAAGCTGACTGAAACTCGCGGTAAAGACTGAATAAGGATAATGAAAAGGCATCTTCTTTGAAAATTGAATTTTTTTAGCAGAAAAATAAATTGATATGATATCTATGGCTAAAAGGAGTATGTCAGACAACTTAAATTAGTACACAAACTATGGTGTTAAATTAACTATATTACAACTGATTGGCATGAATTAGCAACCAAATTAGAATGATCAAGTATTCAAGATTAACCATAAAGGCATAGAATGCAGCAGCTAATATAAGATGCAAAATAATAACAATAACAATAATAATAATAATAATAATAACAAAGAAAGTGTAGTCCTACTTGCGATCCGTCCCAAAGTTGGCCCCAGTACACACTGCCAAAACCCCCTTCTCCAAGCTTGTTATCATAGTTGAAATTATTTGTAGCAGAGTGTAATTCCTTCAAAGAAAACACCCGCCACTTAGGTTGTTCTTTCCCTCGTTTTTTGCTGCATGAATAGAGACTCTAATATCAATTATCCGTTGTGGAAAAAGAAAAAAAAAGCATAATTGAGGCAACAGGTTTGAATCTAAAAAAAAGTACTTTAAAAGTCTCAAGGTATAAGATCAATGAAACGGGCACGATGGTATGCCCAGAACCAGAATAGTTAATCTTGCATAAGTTGTCAATTTAGTCATAAGAGTACACTCAAATCTTCTCTATCTATTTTGCCTCTATGAGTTGTACCTAACAAACTAACCCTTAATATATTCTTCTTACTCGACTATTTTGGCTTACTCCCTGGAATCTGAGCTAAACCCAGAATCTAAAACTCTCTCTAATATTCATTTTCTCCACATACAAAAAAAAAGAAAAAAAGGTTTAATTAATCTGTATGTCCCTGAACTATTTGGAAATTTTCAAATAGGTTCCTGAACACAGAAAATTTATAATTCGATCCCTCATACACTTTTTCGTTAAGGTTTCGGTAGAGTTACAAAAAGTACAGGGAACTGTTTGAATTATCTTAAAAAGTATACAAACCTCACTGATTTTTTTCCAGAAATCCAGGGACCCACAAATTGACGAGTAGATGAATCACTTAAAGTATATACTTAATAAAACCCTAATAGAAAAGTATACGAGAGACACTTTTAGACCTATTTGAAAATTACCAAATAATTTAAGGACCTGCAGATTTAGTTAACTGAAAAAACACAACCTTGAAGTCATAATACACAAATATCTGATCCAAAACAACAATAATAAAAACAAGAGGAACAGATAACAACGAACAGTTAATTTCAACTAGAGATTCATGAATTATTATCATACCGATCCGAAGCATTTCCACAACAAAACCAAAAAGCCATAACCTTTGTACCAATCAGCCCCACCTTCTCTTTCTCTCTCTGTCTCTCTGCACCCTCTACCTTGTGAATCAATCCTAGAAAGTGAGCAAAATCTTAACTTGAAATCAACCCACCAAACCAAATCAGGTGCTCTTGTTGTTACTCCACTCTGAAAGCTGTTTCAGAGATGACAGGGATGATGAGATACCAAATGAAAGCATGTTCTAGCAAAAACTAATGTTTATGGGAAAACCAGAAAAAAAAGAGGTAAAGAGAATTATTGTTTGATGTTGCAGGCAATGAAGAGGTGTGTTTGCTAAGTCTACTTCCTCTTCCTTGTCAAGCAGTTGAAGTCCAGCTGTTTGCAAATTTCAAAATAACACAATACATGGGGAGCCCATTTCTCTATTTTTAAATCTTAATGAAAAATGTTATATCATTTCACAAATTTTTTTAATAATTATTTTTATGCCAAAACAAAAATCTTAAAAATTCAAGATTATTTAATATTTTATAAATATAATATTTTTTTATAATCATGTTATAGGTACGGAATATTCATCATCGTTAGCAGTGACTAATATTTGTCGGGAACCTGTTGGACACACAAGGTAGGTTCTTCTCACCTAATCAGGTTTTTCCATATACAAGAGTCAAGATTCGAGAACACCTCTGACCACTTGTTTAAGGTGTCTGAATTCCTTACCATTCAAATTAATCACATGTTGGTTATAAATATAATGTGATATATGTTAAGTATAATCAATATATAAAAAGTTTTTATAGAAAATCATAACTTTTCAATTTTAAATATATATTGGATACATCATTTTTAATAGAAATATTCTATTTTTGGGCAATGATTAAAATTTACCATATGTTAATTTTAAATTATTAAATGAGTAAAATAATTTATAAAAACATTGTCGGAAGATATACTATTTCTTATGCTTAAAACCTTATTCTTTCCATCAACATGGTATGACACGAGTGACAAGTACTCGGTTTCTTAAGCATATGGCTAAGATTCGATCCCTGATCGGTATGTATGAAAAAATATTTATTCGGAAAGGATAACCCCTTAGGTGTACCTCAGTTTCTCGCGAGATTAGTCTTCATTATTACATATAGGAATACCCAAATGTCGATAAAAAAACTTATTCTTTCCTATTTATTTCAAGTTTAATTTTAGTTCAAGTTATAAGAATTAAATTAAATAAATATTAATAATTCATCGATATATAGAAACGTACGTATAATAAAAAAAAAATTTAAAGTGACACTTAAAATGTACTAAAGAGAGTTTTATAATATTGTCGATGCTCTTAAAAATAATAAAATGATTTTAATTGCTATACATTAACACTCTCAATCAATCACCAATCATGATATGGAAGATTTCTAAGATAGTTAGGATAAAATTCAAAAAAACTTATTGGCGTGATAATTTATGATTGAATGTCTATATAAAAAGATTTTACATTGTCATTATATAGAAATTAAATTCAATTAAAATTATAGTAAAAGTTCCTTAGGTGACAAGATAAGTGGATTTAGCAAATAAAAATAGTGAATTGAATTAAGATGAACATGAACTGCAAACATTGGCATCAAACCTCATTTTTTGTTTTATATAATTAGTAATATATATATATATATATATATATATATATATATATATATATATATATATATTATATTATAGAGTAAAAACTCAGATTGATCCTTGAAAAAAAATACAAAAACAATTTTGGTTTCTAAAAATAATAATCAGATACCAAAACCATAGAACCTAATACCCAAACCACCCATCTTCCAGCCATCACACAACCTCAACCATAAACCAGAAAACATCTTGTTGTGTAAAGTTGGGCCACAAACTTTCCTTGCACATAGAAAACATAACACACGAAGAAGAATGCAAATAACTAGATCAAAGAACAATCGAAAATAAGAAGCAAAACAGTAAAGAAGATGAACACCGGGTTTTACTTGGTTCGGTCAATGCGATCTACGTCCACGGGAGAGAGCAGCGATTCCACTATGATCATCAAAAGGTTACACCAAGTCTTTTCAATAGAAACTTCCTCACAACCTTTCATCCTTGTACACCCATGTGCTTCCCACATGCCTCCAAGAATCTACCCAAGATTGTAGTTTCTATTCCTAAACACTTTCTAGCCTTTCTCCATTCAAGAAAACAATGGAGAACCTTTGGTCCTTGTTGCTACATCATGTCTCATCCCAAGATGAACATACAACAATTCCTCAAATATATCTTTCACACTCTATTTTCTCTCAAACCTATTGATCCTATTTACATCTCTCTTCTCTCTCTCAAGTCTTCTCCATCTCTCCTCCTATTACATTATATGTATATATATACCTATACAACAATCACTAATAGCTCTTTGATGAGTCATTAATCCAAGTGACGTCCTTGATCCTTGTGAAGTTCCAATCCGTGTGAATTTTGGAGTTCTCTAACTTCCACAACTGATTTCTAACGGTCTTGATCGACTTTGTTACTGGCATTTTCGCTTAGCGAAATTGAGACAGAAACAAATACCTAAAGAAACTTCTGTTTTCGTTTAGCTAAATCAAATTCGCTTAGCGAATTACTCTGACAGAAACTTGTGATTTTGAGTCATTCTCAACACATTATAGAAGCAATGTCATCACAATCGTCTCTGACCTCAGACCTGTGAACCACCTCAGCCTCTCTCCGCACCAATGCGTCCAGCGACGCCACTACCACCCATGACCGCAAGCCATCGCGGCAACCCCAGACCATGGCTAGTAGATAGATCGGCAACCTAAACTGCCACTCTGAGACGTCGTTCTGCATAATCGCGCAACCAGAAGTTTCAAGCCGTCACCGCTATCCTGACGACAATCAAACGAGATCTAATTCATTTCCTAAATAGTTTTGATGTCCAAGCTTTTGCTTTTTCCATTACTCCTTTTTGTTGTTTTGAGACAAAGAAATGAAAGTCATATACAGATGGGAGAAGGAACAAATAAGAAGTTGAAAAAAATTTGGAACCAACACAACGTCTTAGTTCCACTTGGATACTGTAGGACACATGTTAACCAACAATGAACCACGTAAGACAGTTAATGTGCCATATAAACATAACTATTAACTCAATCGAATTAAAGATAAAGGAAGGACTGACGTGTCTTTCTACGACTGTATCTTTGAGGGACTAAGGGTTTAATTCTTTTAGGGGCCAAAATTATCTCCATATTTGTATTTAGGAGCCGAGGGATTTAGTCTTTTATATTTTTAACTTCTCTCACTTATGTTTTCTTGATCGTGGTCCCCTTATACTTTCTAGTTTGAATTTGAATTTCAAAGTAGTAAGAGGAAAAGCAGGTTTAAGATGATTTGTCTCAATGTCTTTTGAGACTCTTTGATGCTTTGCAAAGATATTGTTTTCTTTCGATAGAAATGGTTATTATTTAAATAGATTAAATTATTCTATCACCTCAGATACTGATGTAACCTTTTTTTTAAATATAATCATTAATTTTCGATGAGAATTTTGATTTGGGTTTGCACCACAAACTTTGAGCAAGAAATCAATATCCCCGAGATATTGTCCATATTTTTCCTGGATTTAATCAACTATATCGGGGTAAATACTCAATTTGGTCCCTAAAATTATAGGATCGTATCAACTTAGTCTTCCACATTATCAATATTCCAAAATGATCCTTGGAATTGCAGAAAGTTAATCAGATTCGTCCCGTCGTTGGTATTTTCATGGACTATAATGACATTAAGTTGGTAATATCAGGGATGCATTTGAAACTAAGTGAATAATGTCAGGGATGCATTTGTTACATTTTGCAATTCCAAGAACCATTTTGGAATATTGATAATGTAGGGGATTGAGTTGATACAATCCTACAATTTCAGGGACCAAATTGGGTACTTACTCACGTTGTTCCCCATTTAGAACGCGTTTGGATTAATTTACATTTTTTTAAAATAATAATTAAAATTATTTAAAACATTTAAAAATAAGCAATTGTTTCACTATATATAACCATTCACAAACGTGTACCTAATACTAATAGTAATATAATATAAATTCGTTGCCCTAGTTTCAAAAGTCTCAGTCATGTGTGGCCCCGTCATTTTATTATTGGATCAAACAAATTAACACTTATTATTTAGTTGTGGATGGAGGGAGGGTAGTTCAAACAAATTTGAAGTCAATTGAGGGCTACTAATTAAGGTTTAGTGAAGCCAGAAGAAATCAGAACACATGTGAAGCGAGATTCCTTTGGTCCCTGAAATTGTAAAAGTGTGTTAACTTGGCCTCTCACATTAATAAAATCCAAAATTTATTTTAAAAGTTGTTAAACGTTAATCAACTTGGTCACTCTTTCTGTACATGTTAGTTGACAGTGTTAACGACACTGATGTACGTGACACATTATCTGTCTTGGACCTAATTGCCGCATTATTTCAAGGACCTTTATGACACTATACGAGGTTAAACATTTTCGCCTCCCAACACGTAGATTTCACCTTTGTTGTGGGATGTTGGGTTATTTGGAAAATTATGAATCAATTTGTCTTCCAGAATACCTAACCTCACTAGCATGTCACCCTCATGAAGATCTGTAAGATGAAGAAGGAGTTTTGGAGGATATTATGGTATCAGGAGAATATATGGAATGACAATCCGAGTTTGTAGCGGTTGCTTGGAAGCCACTTCCTCCTCAATTTATTAAAGTTAACTTAGATGGTTATTCTCTTTGAAATCTTGACCCTTCAGATTATAGTGGCCTTGTTGGGAATGATCAAGGAAGATTGCTTATGGGTTTTAGGATTTGATGCTTTGGGCCACCAATATTCAAGTGGAGTTTTGTGCACGTGCTTGGTGATCTAAATTTCACAAGGTGTTTTTGAAAAATGACTCACTTATGAACTTTCATTTGACTAATAATACTTCTCTAAAGCACCATGTATATGGTTCCCTAATTTTGGATATAAAGCTATTACTACTAAGACAATGGTCAATAGTTCTCTCCCATGTATTTCATGAAGGCAACAGAGCAGATTTTATGGCGATGTTGGGATCTTCGTTGTCCAATCATCTCAATACGATTGAACATCTTCTAAACTCTCAACATGATATTGTTTGATGATGCTAGATGCTTATTATTTCTTGTCCTTAGTTATTTTTCATTTTATTCTTGTTGGAGTATAATTCAGAATAGGTAATTCAATTAGTGTTAGTGTTAGTTAAGGGTTTGTTAGTTAGTTTAGTTGTCGTAACTAATAAGTGATCAATAGTCCATGTGAGAATTAAGTGTGTAGAACAATATAAATAGGTGTTTATGTGAACCAATGTGATATGGAGAAAGTATAATCATAGTGAAAGTGTGATCAATAAAATTTAGAGTATTTTCTTCTTCCTCTCAATATTTCTCTCTAGGTGTGTGCTACTGCTTATGTTTCAACATGATATTTAGAGCTACACGATTAGGGACTTGTGAGGGTGTGTCCATGGTTGTCGCGATTTTGAGTGAAGATTTTCCAACCTCTTTACCAGTTCTTAATGGCAAGAACTTCAATCATTGGGTTGTGAAGATGCGAGTGATCTTCGATTTTCAGGATGTACTGAAAATTGTGCTAGAAGGAATTCAAGATGTGGAAGATAGTTCTTCCAAGAAGGGAGATTATGAGGCTCTCTACATCCTTCATCAATGTGTGGATGACGGGAATTTTGATTTGATTTCTTTGGCTAAGAGTGCTAAAGAAGCTTGGGAAATCTTAAACAAAGCCTATGGAGGTGCTGATAAAGTGAAAAAGGTAGAGAAGCCTTATGATCAGCAAGCAGGTTTGCAAGAGTTGGAGAAAGAATGAACCCTCGCCGACCCAATCGCCCGTAATGGCAGTGGAGCCTCCGAGTTGGAACCCGCGTGCAACAATAATGTTGAGATGACGGTGGTCGGTGAAGGTAAAGTGAAAGAGGGAAGCGTGAAGGGATCGTGCCCGAAGAGGAGGAAGGTGTTGGGTTCTGAAGTTTCTGCAAAGCTAAGGAGTGGAACTGCCTAGTGTAGTGTGGTCAAAGAAAAATGGAGGGGTGATTCAAGAATTTCAAGATTTGAGTTTGATAAAGCTCAGGTTGATAGTGCGAATTGGTTCAATAATTTTAAGATTGATTATGTGTGTATTTTTATGATGGTTGGAGTGTCATGTTTCAAAATATGGGATCCAGGAAAATGTGTTCTTGAGAGACATACTAGCTATTGTGTTTTTAGCTAATCTGAATTAAGTGGGTGTGTTGGAGTATAATTCAGATTTCAGATTAGGTAATTCAATTAGTGTTAGTGTTAGTTAAGGGTTTGTTAGTTAGTTAAGTTGTCGTAACTAATAAGTGATCAATAGCCCATGTGGGAATTAAGTGTGTAGAACAATATAAGTAGGTGTTTATGTGAACTAATGTGATATGGA
This sequence comes from Ammopiptanthus mongolicus, assembly GCA_039655645.1. NCBI lineage: Eukaryota > Viridiplantae > Streptophyta > Magnoliopsida > Fabales > Fabaceae > Ammopiptanthus > Ammopiptanthus mongolicus. The sequence goes on along the minus strand of CM077351.1, from coordinate 68,226,850 downwards.
GAAAGTATAATCATAGTGAAAGTGTGATCAATAAAATTTAGAGTATTTTCTTATTTCTCTCAATATTTTTCTTTAAATGTGTACTAGTTCTTGTATTTCAACAATTCTTACCAAAAGAAAATTAATTAGAATTAGAATAATTATACAATAACAACTTGAGAAGACAATTGGTGGAGAGCAACATACTGGTGACAATTACCAAAGGTTAGTCTCATAGTATCGTCTATGACAATACTTGGTCAGACAAAAAATATGCAGTAACAACTACAAATTTATTCCTATATAATAAATTAGAGTACATTCTCTTCGGAGAGAATTAGAGCCTGTTTGGTAAGACACTCCTATGAGCTTATAGCGGATAGCTTATAGCGGATGAGAAAGTAACCCCGTTTGGTAAGCGCCTCTGTCACTAGCTTATAGCGTTTTTTCACGAGCTTATAACGTTTTTTCCAAACGCTACTTGAAGTAGCGTTTGAGCTTATAGCTTATAGCATTTCATTTTTCTTTCCACTTTTATCCTTATTATCTTCATTTAATTCTATCTTTATTCTCTTCTCTCTCTTTTATGTAAAATCATTAATGAAAATGTCCTTTTATATCATTTTATATTTTCCAGCTAGTTCAACCGCTAGTTTTATCAAACACTTCTACAGAAAATAAGCTAGCTTATCCGCTATTCGCTATTAGCTACCTCATCCGCTATAAGCTATCCGCTATCAGCTAGCTTATCCGCTAACAGCTAATTTTACTAAACAGGCTCTTAATCTTTTAAGAAACTCTCGCTGTAAGAATAATACATATCGTCCTTAACTTTTCTCTGTTAAATCTTAAGTTTAAATTAATTATTCATATCTTCTTTGTATTTTTATTGATTTTACATATTTTTATATTAATTTATATTTTAAAATTCTATTTGAATAACTTGACCACGAAATGTAATTTTTTTTTATAATTTTAAATATTTTTATTTTTAATCTTTATTTATTTAAATTCTATCTCAATTTTAGAAAGATTTTTTTTTTTTTGGTGATAGAAAGATTTATTTAATATAGAGATAATTGCTAAATTAAATATCAAATTTCAAACTTGAGGGGAGTTGTTCTAAACAAATTTGGTAACTTGCCGTAAATATCAAGGGATTTAATTGGTATTAAGGGCGACAAAACGAGCTAACCCGATCTATCATTGACCCGCAAAAACTGGGCAGAAGGACTTAATTCATATTGATAAAGTGGGTTAAAACTCCTAATTCATTACGTTTAATAATGGATTGACGGATTAACCGATCAAAAACAAAAAAACAGAAAGTGGGTGGTGGGTTGACCTACTAAATAATAATTAAAATAGAAAAAATTACAAAAAATTGGAAAAATGTATAAAAAATATATAAAAAATAAAAAAAATATGGGTTGGCAGTCGGCTCACCCCGCCTCGACCTGTCCGCTATTCTTGACCGCTTAGGTGGGATAAATCAAAACTGATTGGCGGGTTAAATACCTTAATCCACCAAAAAAGGCGACTTACCACCCCTAAATTGGTGTGCACTGTTAGTATAAAGTTTTTTGAGCTTTAAATAAATCATAAATTATCATATTATTAAAAATATTTGAATATTATATAACTATCAAAAAAATCACATAGAAAATGATTTGTGTATTAAAAAACTTTACATTAATAATATATTAAAAACTTTACACTAAAAATATATTAAAATTAAATTCAATATCAATCATTAGAAAAAAATATACGATGCCCAAAATTAATTGCTGCGTATTTCTCGAACCTTAAAATAGGATACATGATCATTTGATATTAAGAAATTACACGATAAACGTTGACTCGAAATATATGGCAACCCTCAATGAAAAGAAGTCATCATAGATTCATATATTGCATTATAGGGGAAACATTATTCAGTTTTTTTATTTAAAGAAAAAAATTTGGGGAGTTTGGTGGCAATGACCATCAAATTGATGATCTAAATCCCATTGTTGTAATTATCCACGTAATCTATCCATGAGGTATTGGCCTTGACTCTTTCTTATGCAAAGAGAAACTACATGTCATAACTTCAGGATATTATATGCATACTTCTCGGGATGATAATGGCGCGGGACAGGTGCGGATATTGTTTCCTCCACGTTCATATCTGTTAATATTTATGAATATTTATTCGGGTAGCAGGTATTCATAGATATCAATGAGTATTTAAGAATTTAAAATAAAAAAAATAAAATAAAATTATACAACATAATATAATAATATATTATATTAACATTATATAATATACTATATGTATTTGAAAAAAAATTATTATTATGGGTTTAACCTAGGGGTGGCAAAGTGGGTTGTGACCCGCGGATCAACCCGCCAACCCACCAAAATTTGGCGGGATAGGTTGGGGTCCTCAACCCACCAACCCACTTTGACCCGTCCTGCTTAACCCACCCAAAAACGGGTGGGAGCCAATCCGCCATATTAAAAAATATTTTTTTATATTAATTTATTACTTATTTAATATTATTTAATTTAATTTGTTACTTGGAATTATTTCATGCTAAAAAAATAATATCTTTACTTTTATAACATGAATTATATGCTATAAGATAAGATTATTCCAATTTTTTAATAATAATTTAATAAAGACTATGAAGATTGCCCAAAAAAAGAAATGTTATATAAATTTTTTTTTTAATTTTCTTATTTTTATAGCGGGTCAACCCACCAACCCACCAACCTAATTTAAGGTTTCATGTGTTTGGCAGGTCAACCTGCCAACCCGCCAACCCCCCAGTAGGCGGGGTGGGTTGGGGGGTTCAACCCACATGACTAAAACGGGTTGGCCCGTCCCACCCCGTTTAAGTTGGGTTAATGGCGGGGCGGGGCGGGTTGACCCACTTTGTCATCCCTAGTTTAACTTTAACCACTAAAAGGTATGAAATAATAAAGAAAATAAAGTTTATTTCATTTTAAAGTGATAGATGTTGTCATAATATATAATATATATGTTATAAAAAATATTTATTATAAATATGCAGGTATCCATGGGACGGATACTATGATCCCCATCACCATTTAATAGGTATCCATTTATTATCCACTAAGGATAATTCATGCGAATATCCGCGGATGCAGATAATTTTACCATCCCTACATGTTTTTCGTTTTTTTTTTTATTTTTTATTTCTAAATGAACTTAGATATAATGCGATCATATCAATCCAAAATATTGCCTCTAATTATGTAAACCTATGTTATGTAGCTAATGGCATTAGCTACAAGTAAAATTAGTAGACCTTTTGTGATGTACTAGTGTATCACCCGTGCCTTGCATCCGGAATATGATAATTTTTTAACATTTCATTTTTAAATATATAATTATTGATTTCATGTTTAAAGGTTTAAAATTTTTTATGGGAAATTATATATCGAAAATTATTTTATCTGCACCCTCGATCACAAAATATAACAGATATTAAATTAATAATTATTATTGATATTACAATACAAATAATTATTGTTAAGTGTAAATAGTAAGTACATACGGTTTACTACACAATTTTAGTATAAAAAATTTACTGTAAATTTGTTTTTTTAAAAGCAAAATTATAAACTAACTCTTTTCCCATGCAAATAAACCATTTCTAGAAAATATGTTTATCTATCGTATTAATCTTCTTCTTCTCTCTAGAAAATCTATTTGACTTATTTCTTCTTTTTTCCGGTGCAAGTTAACCATGTTTAGAAAATATATTTATCTACCGTATCATTTTTCTTTTTTTCTCTTGAAAATATATTTGAGTTGATTCTTCTCTTTTTCCGTGCAAGTGAACCATTTTTAAAAAAATATATTTATCTACCATATTATTATTTTTTGTCTCTTTATCAGGTGCAATTTAACCATTTTTAGAAAATATATTTATCTATCATATTATAGTCAAAAAAAATTATCTATCATATTATTTTTCTTCTTATCTTTTGGAAATATATTTGATTTATTTCTTTTATCTGCCAAGTGCAGTTAACAACTTTTAGAAAACATATTTTCTATCATATTACTTATTTCTTCTCTTTTGAAAATTTATTTATTTTATTTCTCCTCTTTTCCCGTACAAGTTCACCATATTTAGAAAATATATTTATCTATCATATTATGTTTTTCTTATCTGTTGAAAACATATTGGAGTTAAGTCTCCTCTTTTTTTTTTTCCATGCAAGTCAACCATTTTTAGAAAATATGTTTATCTGTTATATTATTTTTTTTTCTCTTTGTGTGATGTAAGTTAACCATTTTTAGAAAATATATTTATCTATTATGTTAATTTTCTCTTCTCTTTCGAAAATCTTTTTGATTTATCCATCTTATTTTTCTGTGTAAGTTAACTATTTTTAGAAAATATATTTATCTATCATATTATTTTTCTTCTCTCTTAAAAATCTATTTGATTTATTTCTTATCTTTACATGTTGCAAGTTAACAATTTTTAGAAAATATATTTTTCTAATATATTATTTTTTTCTTCTTTTTTGAAAATCTATTTGATTTATTTCTCATCTTTTTCGTGTGTTAGTTAACCATTTTTGAAAAAATGAAAAAAATTAAATTGGTATCTAAAAAACTCAAAATAATATTTAATAGATTATTATGAAAATGATTATTTTAACCGACACTTAAAATTCTTAAAAATTAAATTAATTTTTTTCTATTTCTGAAAAGAACTAAATTAAAGACCATACCTTTTTCTCAAATAAAAGGTTCCTCTAAAGTTAAGTGTAAAGTGAGTAAGTAAAAATATATATTCATCTTTGGATCATTCACTGAATTGAAATCTCCATATATTTTAATTAATCAAAGATGAAGATATCATTATTTTCTCACGATAGGCTTAACCTCACTTTAAAAAAATATTATCCTTTTATCTATTATATTTATAAGCTAATTTTACAACTAATTTTGCTAAATACTTCAAATTTGATTAACTAACATTTTAGTTATCAGCTATAAATTTTGAATTAAAAATTAGCTTATCAATTACGAACTAATTTATCAATCATGCTCTAGCTTATTAGTTATTAGCCCTTTTTTTCCAGAGAGCCTTAATAAACAATTACATAGAAGTAACAACTTAAAACGAACAGGCCAGAGAGAAAAGATTCTAAAGCCACACTACCATAATTAGATTTGTGCAAAAAAAAAAAACTCAAAACACGTCTTCCAAATCCCTCTCAGCAGTCAGCACCTTCCTGATGCATGTAAATTACCAATGTAACCGACCACAGAACCACAATCCGCATGACCAATCACCAATCCATTCTGCAATTTTTTGTTTAAAAAACAACTAATTACAGTGCACGTGTAAAGATAATATAATATCACATCTTTAACAATAATAATTTATTTTAATGATATATTTTAATTGATTTATTTGTTATATATTCCGTGTAAATTTTTTTATACGTTTAACTGATCTTAAATTGCTACATCAGAAATAATATTTGACTTTTATTCTAATCACCTTAAAAATTATTCATATCATGATTTGTAATAAATTAACGGTATAATAGATTGACAATGTATAACAATTAAACTCTATTATAACTACCTTAAAAGTTACATATATAATCATGTGTATTTGATTGATAGTATAAAAGCTTTACACAAACAATATATCAAAACTAAATTAATTTTGTATTGAGAAATTAACACTATGTTTGGATAAGGAAAGAAAGTGAGAGGAAAGAAGGGGAAAGGAAATAAAAAGAGTAGAAAATGAAAAGATTGTTTAGTTCTTTGCTATGAGAAAAAAATGAAAGAAAAGAAAATCAAAACTTTTCTCTTCTTTTGTTTGGTTGAGCAGAAAATAAGAGGAAAGAAAATTGCATGTTTATGAAATGACTAAAAATACCTTTAATAAAAATGAGTTATAGAAAAAGAACGTAAAATTTATTCGCACTAATGAAAAAAAAATAAACACTCAATGAGAACCCAAGATAAATTAAAAAATATTAATAATTATAAAAAAATAATTAAGCTGTTAAAATAAAATTAAAGATGCAACATAAATTTTTAAAAAAATAGATTATTTGCAAAAAGAACTAAATTACTGAAAAAATAATTATGGGTTGACAAGAGCTTCTCCTTTGACATCTCCTTTGATGCAACGAAAAACTCAGTCACCTTAAAAATTGTTTGTGGGTTAATTTGTTTTTAATTTTGAATAAAATTAATAGAAATTTGATTGCAAACTAACTAATAGTAATAACTTGTGTAGCATGTTGCAATCCATCAGTAGAACACTTTCAAAAAAATTGAACTATCACTAATAACTTGTGAACATATTTGCCGAGGTCCGAAGGTGCAAATATGTTGTAGATTAAATTAATAGTGATTAGAAAAATTAAAATGAAACTCAAACATAGTTTTTGATAGTCTCAAATTGTTGTCCAACGATAATGAGGATTGACCATCCAAAAATCAAAACATTATACAACTCCAACTGATGATCAAGCCAATGAAATTAGTTGACACTTGAGATAATTGGTTGATGCAACAATCCTCTTAGCATGCTTCCTAAGGCAATCAACACTTGATTTAAAGTCAATTGTCAACATTTGTCAGCATATTTGTCTAGATGCAACTGCTAGAAATGCATAATATGGTCAGCCTGCTCCACACATATGAGTATGAAGGTTGGAAACAATCAATGAATGAAACCATCATGAAAAGAGAATATAATGAATGTAATAAAAAATACCTATTTCAATATTAAATCCTCTATGCCGGTTCTTCATTTTTTAGCCCTCTCTGCCGGTTCTTCAATGTTATTAGAACACCATTAGTAATCTCCCATAGCTTCACTGAACCAGAAGTATCCTATACCAAGAGCCATTTATTAGTATAGAGGATAATATGCTGAGGTAAAATGCAGAAGAGAAAAAAGAAAAAGAAAAAGGAGGAGACACATACCTTTGATGTAGTGATGCTTCATACACCTAATTAATAACTTAGCCACCACTCTACAAAACACTCTCACAAGCAGAACACCCTCAAAATAGCATAGCAAATTGAGCAAAATGCTTATATAAAAGGCTGGTACCATCAGTAATAGGAAAATGACAATGACTAACCAGCGTAAACACATGATACATTAACATTCAAATATACAAGTTCTTCAATAAAATCAACAAGAATAAAAAAGATTCATGAAAGAGTACATGAAAAAAGCACTTACGCATTGAAAACCACCTAACTTTGAAAGTGGCCAAAGATTACTCCTTACACTTCACTGTATATAATGATTTAAAACATTAATATTATTTTTCTAAACTTCAAAAATAAATATTAGGAAAAATGTGAAAGATAAAAGACACACAATAAGCACTCTAAAATGGCAGAAAAAAACTCATGAAGAAAGAATAAGATAATAAAGAGAAGAAGAAGAAGAAGAAAAAAAACAAAAAAGGAACCAAAGTGAAAATTGAAGAGGAACCGAACAGTGATGGAATAAGATTTATTTCACACAAAAAAATTGAATTTCTCCAACTAAATCAGTTTTTGTCTATGAAGAAGAAGAACAAAACTTAAAGCACAACAAAATAATAGCAAGTAAGATTTATTTCACAAAAAAAAAAAATCTTCAAGTAAAAAATCGTAACAAGAAGGAGGAGAAAAGAACTTTGGATCTATAATAATAATAATGATAAGAAGAAGAAGAAGTAATGCTGGCAGGTGGATGGAAGTGGAAAGTTAAGCAATGTTAGGTTTAACAAAAAAAGGGGGAAAGATGAGAGGAGGAGGAGGAGGAGGAGGAAGAAGAAGAAGAAGAAAAAGAAAAAGAAAAAGAAGGAGAGGAGGATGAGAAGAAGACGATTTTTTACATCCAGATTTGTAAGCTGATTGACAATGGAAGCTATAACATGGTTTCAGATCTGTTGCAAAATGAGCAGAGAAAAAGGGTGCGAAAAAGAGAATAGATGCCGAGTTTCTTCGGGGCTAGTTTCGTCTTTTTAGGCGAAAATGCGACTCTCCCTCTAGTTTTGTCCCCAATCCGCGCAGAAAATATTTTGGTGTGGGCCCCACCAAAAATTTTCTTTCCCCTCCCTTTCATCTCCCAACCAAACAACGGAAACCAATCTTTTCCTTCTCTTTTCCATCCTCACTTTCTTTCCCTCCGATTTCTCTTGAACCAAACATTGGGTAAGTGTAACCCTTTTCAAATATAATAAATACATTAATTTTTTCATAAAAATCTGTATATTTTTTAGTCCTTGACTAATCTCCTAAAGACACACATATTATTGTCATTATTTAATTATTATAGATTTAATTGGTATACACTATTAGTGTAAAGATTTTTTACACAGTCAATCAATCATAAATTAACACACCAGCTAAAATGTTTGACTGTTATCCTAACTATTTGAAAAGTCACCCATATTTGACGGTATAAAAACTTTACACTGACCGTCAAAAATCACTAAAGCACCTTTTGGTATGTATTGAGCCCTAAAGATCTGATCCACCAGAGGAGAAACTAAATTCTGCAGTGCTGCTGAATCGTCGGACCGTGCAAAACAATTAAACTCTTTAATTATTCAATATAGTAGAATGAGTTTTTATAAAAATATATCAAAACTCTGCAAATAAACCCTTAAAGCATGTGATTCTGGGTTCGATATCTGGATTCATATGTATGAAAAAATATTTTTGGGAAGATCCCCACTTGGACGCTTGACACTACCCAAAAGATTAGTCTCTCATCAAATTAAAAAAAAAGGTTTAATTACTCCGCAGGTCCCCGAACTATTTTGGGAATTTTTAAATAGGTCCCTGAACTAAAAAAAATTGTAATTGGGTCCTCGAACTTTGATATACTTTGTAATTGGGTCCTTGCACTTTAAACATTTGTAATTGGATCCTTGAACTTGTTAATAGTTTGTAATTAGGTCCCTGGGATATGAGGCATTTTTAAAACCTTTGCTATTGTGGTGATTCAATAGTTCTATTAACCTCTTTAACCTATAAGAAAACTCGAAAGAGATTTATACGGTACTACAATTACAAGGTTCTTCTCCTATCCCGGGGACCTAGTTACAAATTATTTACAAGTTCAGGGACCCAATTACAAATTATTTATAAATTCGGGGACCCAATTATAAATTTTTTTAGTTTAGGGACCTATTTAAAAATTCTCAAATAGTTCGGGAACCAACAGAATAATTAAATAAATAAAAAAGTAAAATAACTCAAGCAAAACCAATAAAAAAAAAAAAGAAATAAAATACAAACTGCAAAATTTCCCAAAATATTGAGAACCCAATAAGATCAAGAAAGTGACTATTCCCCACACACCTAACCTTTGGAAACTCCGCCACTACCACCCACCGTTTCCGATTTATACTCATTCGCGCCCTTCATGCATCATTCCACACTTCAACGGCCATGAACGGCGTCCCCGCCGCCTTTCCTTTCACTGACGCCACCGTCAAGCGCAGGCGATCCCACCAAACGGAACCTTCTAACGCCGTTAACATCATCGTAGCTGGTGGTGCCATGGCCAAGAAATCTCTTCACTACTCTCACGCTTCCTTCATGAAATGGACCGTTGCCGACGTCGTACACGTGGCGACACATCATTGGGTGCCGTGCTTGTTCGCTTTGGGTCTTCTCTTCTTCATGGCCGTGGAGTACACGCTCCGCATGGTGCCGTCGTCGTCTCCGCCTTTCGACTTGGGTTTCATCGCCACGCGCTCCCTCCATCGCGTGCTCGAGTCATCGCCGAATCTCAACACTCTCTTCGCCGCCCTCAATACGGTATGTCGTTTTGTTTCTTCCTCCTTCGCCAACTTCAGATCTGAATCGAGAAAATGGAAATTAAAATGTCGTTTTTGACATTTTGGGTTGCTTTAGAAAATGGGAGTGAATTTTGAATATCTGGGATTTTGTTTTTGTGGGTAATTGAGGGATCGAATGTTTTTGAAGGAAATGGAAATGGGTTGGTGTCAAAATGTGATTTTTTTTATTTTTTTATTTTTATTTTTTGTGATTTTTGCATTTATTTTGGGTTCTGACATGAGTAGGTGTTTGTGGGAATGCAAACGAGTTATATCTTATGGACATGGCTGTTTGAAGGACGGCCAAGAGCAACAATCTCAGCACTTTTCATGTTCACATGTCGTGGGATTTTAGGCTACTCCACCCAGCTCCCATTGCCTCAGGTGGGTGATTCATTCCACTTAATTTACCATTCAACCCTCCTTTTACTCCATCACATTATAATCACCATTCAATGTTATTTATTGAATTATGGAGTTTTGGTGGTGAATGTATGAGTCGCTGTCACCTCAGTCTCGGGAAGCAGTTAAATTACGAAAAAATCCTTTAATGTTGTTAGTTAAGTTAGTCTCTCAATGTTAATTTTGTTGGTCAAGTTAAGGGAATTTCGTTAGTCAAGTTAAGGGACTAACTTAACCAACGAAATTAACATTGAGGGACTTTTTTGTAATTTACCTGTTTTCAGGCACCGAACTGATAGCGCCTCATACTTTTATAGATCAAAATGATGGTTTACTCTTGAATTATTATATGTTAACGGTCCTTCAGTTAAGGATTCATTTAAGGACAAATCTCCAGTTTGAAGGGTTGTTTTTTAATGGCAAGAACTGATATTTTAATTTCTTAATATAAAATTAGGATACAGATACTACATGACATATTATATAAAGATGTAAAAATATAATAAAATGATTAAATCATAAGATAAATATATTTTTCTTGGGGTATGTTTGTTTTTTTATTTTGATAGAATTGATTATGAAAAACTGATGTTAAAAGAATTGATTTAAAAAAAAATTATATTTAAAAAAAATGATTTTTGTTTGGTAATAATATTTTAAAAGTGAGTTCAGAAGAATTGATTTCGTTTGCATGATAAAAGTATAAGCATTTTTTATGTGTAAATATAAAGGATTTTGTGGGTTTCATACTCATAATTGATTTTATTCAACGTAAAAGATAGGAATTATTCCTTCCATCAGAATCAATTCTACCTATTCCAGAATCTAAATCAAATGGACACCTAATATTTTAACTGCAAGATTTTAACAAAATTATATAAATTATATAAATAAGAAATATGATTCAACATAAGTTAAATAGTGGTTTGTTTCATTTAATTTCGAAGTACCACGCATATGTTTTTTATAATGTTTTGTTTTGGGTGAGTTCGTTGACGCCTTTAATTGTCACAATTATAATTGAATAGGAAAGAATACGAATAGAATATATGAAGTGATAATAGGTTATCCTATGTTTTGTTAACGTGAATTTGATGATGAATATTATTATTGTAGGGGTTCCTGGGTTCGGGTGTGGACTTCCCTGTTGGGAATGTTTCGTTCTTTTTGTTTTACTCGGGGCATGTGGCTGGGTCTGTGATTGCCTCCATTGACATGAGGAGGATGCATAGGTGGGAGCTGGCATGGACTTTTGATGTGCTCAATGTGTTACAAGCTGTGAGATTACTTGGTACAAGGGGCCATTACACTATCGATTTGGCTGTTGGTGTGGGTGCTGGCATTCTTTTTGATTCTCTAGCTGGCAAGTATGAATATAGCAAGAGGAAGATAGCTAGTGCCAATGGTATTGGTCTCACCACCACTAATGATTCCACCACAAAACAGGCTTTGATGGAATGAAGAAAAATGGACATGACAAAAAGGGACCCGAATTCCCTACAGTAAAAAAAAAAGAAAAAAAAAAGAAAGACGTATTCACACATTCACGTATTAATATATATCGTTGGATCAATTGTAGGTTTACTTAAATACTTTTAGTGATTAAGTCAATGGTACATGCGTCATTTAGGAGAAAAAAAATGGAATAATAGACAGGTATTTTAGGAGAAGGAAAAGGTGATGCTTTATAAATTAGGGAACGGAACTGTAAATTGAAAGGCTAATGCAAGAGATATTCTATTAGTAGTCTCAATTACACTGTATTTTCAATTTTGATTTATTTTATTAGCTTTGCAATTTCTTAATTTAACAGAGTCCTTGGGTTGGTGGGGTTTGGGTTGAATTGAATCTCTTGCTGTACTTGCTGTTCATACAGCTCTGGGAGTCGTACCAACTTTTGTGGATGGCAGTGTGAGAGGAAGTTGATAGCAAATTCATATTTTGACATAGGTTATATTTTAATTTTAGTACATATAGAAAAGAAAAGTACGTCTAAAGATTCTAAACGATAGATATATTGAAGATAAGAGAAACGTACTTACAAGTAACTGAGTAAGGGGACTTGCAGGTATGGAGGGCCTACCAGCTTTTTTCTTTAATTAAGTATCAAAACAAAATAATATTTATTAGATAAAGAAATACTTACTGAGTTATTTCACTCGGAATTTAATTATCATGAATTATTAGTATAAAATATTTTATGATATGAGTGATTTTTGAAGTATTTACGATAAAAGTCAAATATTTTAGCTTATATATTATTTCTGATTGATTGATAAGATAAATTTTTTTTACTTTAACAGTATATATCAATTAAATCATTTAATTAATATAGTTATAGTTACGATTATAATGACATTGTAATGGAAGTTGTTAATTGTTTATAAAAAAAATGGAAGTTGATAATTTAAATTATTTCTAAAAAAAATTAAGTATAAGGATTGATTCAAAGAAATATTATAGGAATTAATTAATTTGATAATGAATAAAAAGTATAGACCACAATTATAAATCAACCATTAAGATATTATGCAAGGAATTCATTCATAAATAAAATACGTTTTACATGTAGTAAATTTGAATTGAGTGATTATTTTGATATTGTTAGGAAAATGTTTATTTCACCATTTTTTATCAGACTATTTTTTTTTATACTTAAATTCTAATTATCTATCATTTATTTATTTATTGATCTTTTTAAGGTAAAGGTGTCTAAAAAAGATGAAAAAAGGGATGAAAAATTTTAACGTGAGAAGATCCTTGTTGATTATTAAATGAATTTACCCCGGTGTCGGAGAGTAAAGATTCTCTCCATTTCTTAAAAGAAATTAATGGTTCTATTATTATAGTTTTAGGTATATAAAGAATATAAAAACCTAATAAATATTATTCATTTTAGAAATATATGTGTTTTATACATCTAAAACTATAATAATGAAACCCTTCATTTCTTTAAAGATCTTTAATCGGTGTGGGGGCGCCTAGAAGGAACAAATTGGATTTTAATTTTTAAATATATATGGCTTGAATTTTGTGTGTTACGTTATGTTGTGATTACGTGATATCATATGGTATTTTAAATTACGAACTTGCTTTTTTAAGACAATCAAATTAGCGACATGTTTTTTTTTTTTTTTTTTTTTTTTGAAATCAATTAGCAACATGTTAAAAGCATGCAAAGTTGAAAAGAAAATGCAGAGGGAGGATTGAAGAAGTCAAAGGTTGAATTTTAAGGAGCATATTTCCAATGAATTGAATTGAATAATGAAAAAGCGTACCAACAAGATCCAACACAGTTGACAAATAGCTGATTTTATTAAGCATGATGTTAGGAGTTTGATTATTGCACATCTTGTATATGTTGAGAGATGTAAAACTCACTTCGATGAACTCTGCACACGTCAAAAATAATGAAGGGGCATAAATTGAAATGTAATGCATGTGTTTAGGGATGTTTGAATTTTGATAAATGTTTTTTTTAATGCTCACTTAAGAAGTTTTGGATTATATATATATATATATATATATATATATAGAGAGAGAGAGAGAGAGAGAGAGAGAGAGAGAGAGAGAGAGGAATGTTTATTGTGAGAGATGAGAGGAATAAATTTGGACCCTTGAACAATAAATGGATCGAGATTAGAAGTTAGTTGATGGTTATGTGATCACTTAAAAAAGTCACATAACTTTATTTTATAATCTTGATCATTCATATTTGATCCAAATGTCCAGATTTTCTCCCTTCATCTCTCACAATAACACACTTCTCTCATTTAAGTCGCTCCCTATATATGATTGAAAACTTCATGTAGACGCTGCATAGTTGATTCTCATCCTTTAGGGACTATTAGTATAATAGGTGCATCCGTCGATAAAAAAATCACCCGAAGATCATCTCGTGGATATTGAGAACGAATCAAATCGGACGATTCTATTTTTCAATCTTTTTGACCTGGGTTCCGTAGGGACAAGTCATACCGATTGAGAAAAATCATCATTCACAACCATTGATAGAGGAAAAAAAATGTATGACTAACAAGAAATATAATTAGAAATGCCAATACCATAACCCTAAAACTGATTTTTTTTTTTTTTTGTGAGCACTGAATGGATATTTTAAAAGAGATATATCAGTTGTAGCTTGGTAATATAATGTAGTTTTCTCAAATAAATTACACTTTCATAAACCTGTTTCAATAGAAACACATTCTTATAGAGAAATATTAGAGTGAGAGAGATATAAGAATGCAGACCATAGTTTATTCCATATACAATATAGGAGGGGGCAGCTATTGCCATTTTTCAGTGCATAGAACGGAATTTACAATGCCCTATGTACTTCAAAGCAAACATGTATGATCGAAATGAATATTTATGTTAGTATAATGCTATTCCACAGACTCAGAATCCAAGTCAATTGGGCATGATCCATCATCTACATTGGCTAGTGGGTTGTACATTGGAGAGCTAGGATCTGTGCATCCTGGAACAAGATCCAGATTGCAGCGATCACCCTGCAGGGATGTTTACATTCATCATTTAGAAGCTAATTGTATTCTAGGGAGAAGTAGTGAGTTAAAAGAGTAAAGACATTCACTAATTGAAGAGATGTACTCACCCCTTCTATTGTCAAATTACCAATCAAAGCACATTTGGATATAACTATATTTGTGTCTGGAAAAATTGCTTCCTCACATGCTCCATCTTTACTCAGTTCCTCTGCCAAGCCCTACCACAAGAATACCATACCCAAATGAATAATTTTGTAATTTCAAAATCAAATATGAAGACTATCAATCATCTATGGACCTTTAATTTGCTGCTCTATAAGTGCCTTAGTCTTAATTTTTCCTTATTTTTTCAAAAGCAAGTATGTGAGTTTGATTATTAAGATTAAGCTACCTCATTAAAGAATTCAATTGGCTTGTTCTGCAAAGCCTTGGGAACTTGAAACTGCAGCTTATATGGACCATCCCAGTCTACTCCATTTGTAAATGAGAAGATCAAGTTCAGAGCTGCACCAAAAAGAGAAGTTAACAAGAAGCCATTGAATAATTTTGTCAGCAAAATATAGATAAATAAATGTACCATACTATCATACCATGCTTAGGAATGCGTATTTGAATGGTATAGAATGGGGAATCAGCTTTGCCACGATTTTTTTTAAGCATAGCCCTCGGCTCACCACCGCACATAATCGGCTGGTTAAACCCTCCTGATCCGATACAATGTTAGAAGTCAATGAAAAATGACCAGCAAAATGAAGGTACAAAGTACAATAACAATATAATTGGACAATATATTCAAAATATTACAACAACGAAATATTTGGAAAATGTACATTATCTCTAACTCAGTGCTGATCAGTGCCAATTGAAAGTTTCCTTGAGGCTCAAAATCTTCTAATACTTTAGTTGCTCTTCTCAAAACTACAAAATTAAAATTTCAAGGACTCCATACATACCATGCCAATTCTGATTTACATTTTTGTAGTTATCATATCACTTGTTCTTGGAATATTCTATGTCTGTTTTATGAGGAATCCAAATCTTTTGCCTTACAAATGCTATGGAAAATGACATTTATGGGCAACCAAGCAACATCACAAAAATTACCATTAAAAGCAATTCCAAATTCTTCACTAGGGGCAAGTTGAGATGCAGCTGGATTATAGAAAAGTTTTATCTTTTCTCCCTGCCAAAATTGGTAAAAAAATTTACTAAAGGTGATTAAGTATCTCAAAATGAGTTAACTCAATGTAGTTTTGTCATCCTTACCGAAGTAGGAGGGAGGCCATTCATGGTTTTCCAGTAGACAGCCGCCGTGCCAAGTTCAAACATTGTCCATGAAGGAAGCTTGTACCTGTCAACATTGATGGTAGATATTGTAAGGTTATACAAAAATAACTTAGATATTGAGAAACCAAAAATTCTTGCAAGAACACAAAGAACACTATAACTTGAACTCCATCCCCAATCACACATTCACTATTCTATTTTCCAATATATAGAATGTTGAATGCCTTTCCAAATGTGCAAGTGAAAGCAAATGTCTACAGAATTTGTGTGTTTTCCCCCTTGTTGCAGGTCACACTATAATTGCAAAATGAATAAAAATAGAAAATGGTATTAAGTGGGAATTCATACTCTTGAATTTCCTGAGTTGGAGTTGTTGCAACAGCAGCAGCACTGATTTTTTTGCTGACTTTCACATGTCTTTTCCTTATCAGGTAACATCTTGGTAGTGGAACATTGAGAAAAGTACTACTAGCTGCATCAGAAATGATGAAGTGTTACACTAATAAGCTCTTCTTTTATGCATTTTGGTAAAAAAGAATATGCTAGTTGCTAGTGAAAATAAATTTAAGTGATGTTAAGCCATTAAAGGATCAGGCACAATATTGTGCAAGGTAGTTCACGCACCTTTCCACTAACTATCCATAGTCCTGAAGTTTCAAGTTTCATATGGATGATACTATACCATATGGATATTATTGAGATGCGAAATTGACATGTAGATTATGACATAGAAGGTGAATTGCCTATGCAGTAATCTCGATGGATGAAAAAAGAATTGCAGGTTATATTCTGAGTAGCTAAAATTTAGCAAAGGCCTTTCCCGGGTGACAATCAAATGATTCTGTAATGGATTTGGATCCTCTTATTTTCTTTTCTCACGTTTCCTTTAAGTTACTAGAGAGAAAGAGACAAAAGCAAATTTGTTTTCATGTGTAGGGTCCATTAAAATTTGTTTTTCTTTCTTTCTCTCATAACATGAAAGCAAACATTAGAGGGAAAAAAGAGAAAATTCAAATCTGTTATAAATTATAAGAACACTGCTTTCCTAATAAATTTAGAAATAACACTACTCATCTTTTAGTCCTTTGAGGGAAATAATTTCCAAAAGTAAGATAAATAGATAATAAGGTATGGTGATGGATATAGTATATTAAGAATGCTGATTCATAATCAATATTTAAAAGAGTTTAATTTCTATGCACTGACAGTGTAAAATTTTTTACACTATCAATCAATCATCAATCTTGATATAGATGACTTTTAAGGTGGTTATGATAAGAGTCAAACAAATGTGCTAACGTGACAATTTATGATTGGATGTCTGTGTAAAAAAACTTTACACTATCAGTGTATAAAAATTAAACTCTATTTAAAAATAACCATCAGGTTTTATGAGAAAAGAACATATTTCAGTTATACTGAAGTTGGCATGCAATGATTATTGGTGCTCTCTCTGCTATCCCAATAATTTTGGGGTCCCCATCCGATTAGGCCATCTAGGCTAGGTAAAGTTACCTTCGTGTACCAGAAATTTCAACTGATAATTTATTCTCATTCCTACTTTGGTGGAGAAACTTTCTTCTAAAACTCACAGAACAATAACCAGAGTCAACACAGATATAAAGTTGTCTATAATTAAATACGTTCCTAAACAAAATTATCCATAATTCACTTGGTTTGTTTGAACTATTCATATAATTTCCTCTGCAGCTCAATCCTAAAGAGGTTTTTTTGAAGCTGATGAGTCCAAGATATTGTAGAAAAGTATGTAATAATAATCAAATAAACGCGTATTAGAGAGACTAACCAAGCGTGTTGGAAATGTTACAAGAAACGGCACCCCGCATAGGTAAGCATGGTTGCGTGGAATATGCAAAGATTGACGCATTAGTTGCAGCCATGTATGTATGTATCACACTTTTTTGTTGCTTGATTGATTTGCTTCCACTCTCTCTATGTCTCTATATTGGGTTGTTATAAGCCAAGTAAGTAACTAGTAGTACTAAAGAGGAGAGGAGTTGTAGCTCAATCTACCAAGTGGACATGTTTATATTTGATATTTTCATCGTGCGTGTGGAAATGTGTAAAGTGGCAACTGGCAAGACACAAGAATAACACCTCAAAGCAAAGTTTTGGAAGAAATATCAGAAGATAGTACTAGATAGAGAGGTAGATATCAGGCTTTGTTTGGTACAGGATTTTTGAAGGGAAAGGAAAAATAGGGAAGAATTACATCTTTTCTTTATACATTTATAAATAAGAGAAAAAAGATTTAGAGAGAGATGAACTTACATAAGTCATACAATTTTTTAAAGAAAGAGAAAAGAAAGGAATATAATTTTTTTATAAATCTTACTAGAATATACATATTTATAATTTACCAAATATCGATTAGGATTTAATTGATATGTATTATCAGTATTTTTTTATATTGTCAATCAATCATAAATTATCATATCAATAAAAATATTTGACTTTTCTTCTAACTATCTTAAAAATCATCTATAATCTTTATGATTAATTGATAGTATTTAAAACTTTATATTAACAATGTATAATAATTAAATTCATTCTTTTTTTTTTTTTATGAAATCAAATAAAAGAAGAAAACTTTCATTTTTTCCCTTTCAATTGGTTAATATCAAATCAAGAGAGAAAACTTTACTTCTATTTTTCCCTATCCTACTTCTTTACTTGTTTTTTCTTTCCATGATAGCTAAGGGAATGTAAACCTCACCGATTACTTCTAAATTCCTAATTCCTAATTCCTAAATAAAAACAAATACAAAAACAAGAGGTTTATCTTAGCATTGAAAAATATCTGGACCTTATTTATTTGGCGAATCTCATCAACCTCATTCTTAGGCCAATAATACCCTTCACGAGAACACCACCTTATCCTCTCATTCATTTCTCTCTCTTTTCCCCTTACTTTAACTTCAGCCCACAATTTAATTCAAAACCCATTTTCCCAAATGACCGCATACCACAAGTTGGTTACATTCACATCATCACAATCAACTCCACAACATAGGAAAAACAACACAAAAATCTCTCTTTTATCTTTAAAATAAGTATGTAACAGTGCTTTTATCCTTAATTTAATAAGATGATTTAAAAAATTGAAAAATCCTAACGAGTGTCCTAAAGACATTAATTAATGAATCAAAAGAAGAAAATTTTCATGAAAAATGATATATTTAATACTTTAAAGAGTTATACATTTAGCTTTTCAATACAAACTTACTTTTTATGATTTCCTTAAACAATATTCTTAAGACACTCGTTAGCAAGACCTTAAAAAATTTATACATTTTATTGAATTAATGATAAAAATATCTTTATATACTAACTTTTTTATTCAATGAGGTATGACCCCAAACTCAACCCCGAAATCCACCCAGCACCTTAAACTCAAGGCCTCACACTTGAGTTCATATATATACTTCACAAGGTCCTTTGCTCGATACTACGAGGAAAAAAAGAAGTAAACAGAAACCTTCTTTCCCTCCATGGCTCTGATCACCTCTCAGCCAAAAAACCCCATTCTCTATCGCTTTACCACCGTTCACAGTGCAAGTCCACGTTTGGATAGGTCTGTGGTTGGTCTTGGGTCCTTCTCTAACAATGCCAGAACCAATAAAGTTGGTAACTTTAACTTACAATCAAGCAAACTCACCCTGAAAAACAACCCCTTTACCTATAATCTGAGAGTGATAGCCACTGCAGCATTTACAGAAGCTTTGGAGCCAGAGAAAGAGAGGCCTTTGAAGCACCCCAGAAGGATTTTGTTATCTGATGTGGAGGTGAAGAGAGAGAAAAGTGTGTTCTTTGGGAGGAAATGGAACTCATTGGATATTGCCACTAGTTTTGTTGTGTTATCCATGCATGTACTTAGCCTTTTTGCACCCTTCCAATTCAATTGGCCAGCTTTTTGGGTGGCCGTGACATTATATATTGTGACTGGCCTTTTTGGTATCACACTCTCTTTTCATAGGAATCTTTCTCATAAGAGTTTCAAGGTTCCTAAATGGCTTGAATATTCATTTGCCTATTGTGGGGTTCTGGCTCTTCAGGTGAAATTTGTTTCTTCAATTGAAAGATTTCATTTTTTTTTTCTTTCAAGTTTTTGTTTTCAATTATTTTTTTGTCTCTTGCTTCATTAGTTTTGGTTGAATGGTTTGGTTTTCTGTTTTTTGGTATGTAGGGGAACCCAATTGATTGGGTGAGCACACATAGGTACCATCACCAGTTCTGTGATACTGATAGAGATCCACATAGCCCAATTGAAGGATTCTGGTTCAGCCATATGAATTGGCTCTTTGATACCAATTCTGTGTTAGAAAGGGTATCAATCTCTTATCAATCTCTATGTATCTATCTTCTCGAGTGGTTGACAATCTTAATCCACTTGTAAAATTGTGCAGTGTGGAGAGCCAAACAATGTTGGTGATTTAGAGAAGCAATCCTTCTATAGATTTATCAGAAGCAGTTATATTGTCCATCCACTTGCTTTGGGAGCCCTTTTATATGCCATTGGAGGATTTCCTTTCCTTGTTTGGGGAATGGTATGGAAAGTTTCTTTCATTTTACTATTTCTTGTTTAATTTTTTTTTTTCAAAGTCAAGTCTATACTTTTACTCTTAAGTGGATTCATTGGAATAGAACTACGAAGAGAACAAGAAAAAATATGAGGTCAAATTTGAAAACCAATGCCACTTTAAGCCGTGTTTGGTTTTCCGTTGGGAAGAGTAGCTTTTGGCCAAACATACGTGTGGGTCCTTCCCGGAAAACCAAATACACACTTGGGCTATGTTTGGATTTCTGTTTCAAACTTAAATTTGACCAACCGAGATTTTTCTCCTTTCACGTTGGATAAAATTTATTTTACAAAAGTGTCGCCACTGAACTGAAGTTTGCAATGAAATCCAAACATGCACTTACGCTTCAAAGAGGTATAGTGAGTTTTACTTGACTCTTATATTATGATTTAATTCGTTATATGAATGCAGGGTGTGAGGAGTGTCTGGGTATATCATATAACTTGGCTGGTAAATTCAGCTTGCCATGTGTGGGGGAATCAGTCCTGGAACACCAGGGATTTATCCAGAAATAATTGGTATTATACATTTCAATTCTTTATGGTTTGATAATTTAGATAATATCACATGTTATTCTTGGACTAAATCTGAAATTTCTTAGGTGGGTGGCATTGCTTGCATTTGGTGAGGGTTGGCACAATAATCACCATGCTTTTGAGTACTCAGCTCGACATGGCCTAGAGTGGTGGCAACTAGACATGACTTGGTATGTAGTCAGATTTCTCCAAGCTATTGGGTTGGCCACTGACGTGAAGTTACCCACTGAGATTCAGAAGCAAAGAATGGCATTTAATAATGGTGGAGTAGCCACATGATACACAATTCTTTGTTCAAAACCATAATTATAACGTGAAAGATGATTTGAAAGTTACTTGTTAACGGCATAAAGGTTTTGTTAGGCAATTTGTTATTTTGAGTGTTACTTTCAGCCCTCCTAAATCACGAGTGTTGGATTTGACTATGTATATGGGACTATAATACTATAGATAAAGTATCATTTGAATATTTCTTTTTTGTCCCCACCCTCTTTTTCCTCATTCCCTTTTCATTTTATGAGTTATGACTCGAGTAATGTTTCATAGTTCATACTAGGCAACTTGCTAGACAGTTCTCATTTCCCCCACTTACATGAAAGACCGAATGCAAATTCTGTAGTTCAAAAGTGTTGGACCCACCTCGTCAAGGTAGTAAGCATTTGGAATCTTCCACCAAACGATTGAGCAGTTAAATGCACACGATTTTATTCTTTGCTAACATATATTTATTAGTGCTAAAAATCCTCTAATTTATTTAAACTTGATTCTCTAATTAATAATCGTTCCGTTTTTCGTTTCTAACTTTAATTATGTTATTACACGTTGGTCTTTTCCATCAATTCTATTATAATAGTGTTACATCTCGTGGGAATTTTGCCTTCACCATCTTCTTCCTCTTCCATTGGTCTTTTTTCCTCTTCCATTGGTCTTTCTTTCTTGACGATCCCAGTTACGAACTTAAGACCATTATTCCCATCCATCACAACAACAAATGAGCAATAATGTAGTACACTTTTAAATATCCTCACAAATTACCCAAGCCATTGCATTCTCCTAACAAGCCAGCACAATTCAAAACATAATAACTTTAATATGAAAATAGAAAAGAACAAATAAAAGAACAACCAACCTTTTGTTTCAACTCAAATACAATCAAACATGAAAAAGGGGCTCAACATGATAAATTACACAAATCCCATAAATGTATACGTTCCAAACCTCATACCCTAAAGATTTCAGGTTTTGGATTTTGAGATCTATTTGACCATGAAAAATAGCAACAAAAAAAAAAAAGATATTTTAACAAAAAATGAAGTCAAAAGAATCTAAGATCAAAATGAAAGTGGGAGAATGAAGAAAATTTTGATTTTGATATGAACCTGTGTCTAGATTTGAAGAAAAGAAAATGAGGGTCATGGAATGTTTGAGCAAAAGAAGAGAAAGTAGTACTTGATAGGGTTCTAGGTTTTGTGTTGTGAAGACTAGGTGGAGAAGATGGAAGGATGAGTATCGGAGGAAGAAGATGGTGGCGGTGGGGTGAAGAGAGAAAAGAGGAAAAAAAGGATGGAGACGAGATTTCGACGAACTCACGGTGAGATGTAACACCGTTACAACAGAATTGACAAAAAGGACTAACATGTAGTAACATTTTGAAGTTAGAGAATCAAAACATAACGTTTGTTAGTTAAAGGATCAAGTTGAAATCAAACAATAAATTACATGACAGTTGTGTATATTTGGCCCATTTATTAGTATATTTGATAAGTTTCGTGGCACTTGTGTATTTGATCCTCTTGGATGTTTGCTTGTTTAGAGATACTAAAGAGTTATGGTTGCATTGAAAATGCACCCTCTTTTATTAAGTGCACCCATACTAGTACCTGAGTTTAATTAACAAGTGTTGGAGATTTATTGATAATTTAACTGAACTTATTTGGAATTTATATACCACTAGACTTCGTTCAAATGTTGTGACTGATTTTATCCTGTGTTTTTTCTCATCATGCGGTTAAATGGACGAGAGAGATAAATACCAATACTATAAATTAAATTTTATAAATCTTGACTAGATTAATTAATAAAAAATTTGTGTCAATTTTTTTAAACATATTTGAGTGGTATATATTGGGGAATCAGCTTTGCCTCAAGTTTCACTGTTGATGACATGAATGTTTGAAGTTTGAATACACCGTCCATGTTTTTGGTATTTTCCACCGTCCAGTTATATGAGTGGGATTTATTGTTGATTTATCATGTGTTACACGGGGGAAGTTTTGATGGTGGAATATCGAAAAGAGCCAACACTCTGGTCGTTAAGAATTAAGATTCTCTACAATCCACCAGCAACTACTGCTTTTATTTCTTTTCGTCTTCTTATGCTAAATTCTTCGACATGGGCTTTGGAACCCAACAAAAGAAAATTAACTTAGTGCTCCTTTAGTTTAAATTTTGAAGAGGTCCGAATCAATTCTAGAAGAAAAAATAAGATCACTGAAAGTTAAAGTTACTCTTATTGTGTTTGGGTGGCAAAATCGTGGTGGATAAAATTGATTCTGGGGTGGGTAGAATTCATTCTGATGGAAGCAAGAATTCCTAGCGTATGGGTTGAATAAAATCAATTCTGGATGTGGGACTCACAAAATTCTTTATATTTACACATAAAAAATGATTCTACTTTTATCATTCAAATGAAATCAATTCTTATGAACCCATTTTTAAAATATCATTGCCAAATACAAATCAATTTTTTTAAACTTAATTTTTTTTAAAATCAATTCTTTTAAAATCAATTATTCATAATCAATTCTATCACAATCAAAAGGAAAAAAATTAGGTGTAATTCTATAAGTGCTTTAGATGTTGTTTTCTCATGAAAATATAACATGTATAATAACTGATGATTATAACAATTGTTACATATATCATTAAAAAATAATATTTAAAACACCCATGAAATTGCATCAAGTTTTCTCCAAAACAAAAATATAAGTATGAACAAAATCACCGGAAGTAAGCGGGATTTCAATACTCAGTAGATCAAAAAGAGTCCAAAATATTGATTGAGGAAGCAACAATCTTGGCATCATTGCAGTCTCAAGCTTGAAAAAACCAAAAGCTCAAAGTGTATGCTTCATGTCTAGATAGTTACAGCAAAAACTATAATTATAATGCGGTAATAGTGGCTATTTCACTAATACTTTATACCATTATAATTTTTGATAAAATAAACACTTCGGTCTCTATACGTGATATTGATTTTTAATTTAGTCCCTATATGTAAAATATTTTTAAATCAGTCCCTATATGTACAACTATTTTTAATTTGGTCCTCGTTGTTTATTAATATTATATCGTCGTTTGTTGGAGTTTAAATATAGGGACCAAACTGAAAATGATTGTCACGTGTAAGGACTGAATTCAACAACAAAAAATTAAATTCGGTCCTTACACGTGACAATCATTTTCAATTCGATCCCTACATGCGATAATCACTTTTAATTTGGTCTTTGTTATATGACGGCGTTATAATATCAATAAACGGCGAGAACCAAATTAAAAATAATTGTACATATAGGAACTGATTTGAAAACTTTTATGTATAGGGACTAAATTGAAGGGGTGTTCGCGGATTGGATTGGATCGGTTTTGAGCCAAAAAACCATCCGATCCAAAGATGAAAACAACTTGCGGTTTGGATTGGATCGGTTTGCTTACTTAAAAAAATCCGATCCAATCCAATCCAATCAAATGCGGTTTGGATTGGATTGGATAATTCGGTTTTTACCGATACATCGTTACATAGTTATATTAAGTCGAAAACCAACATTAAACCTATATATACTAGAATTAATGTAGTTCTAGTTCCTAAGTACATATATAAAATCTTCTAGTGAATGAATAACTATTGATTCCTAGGTACATGAATAATTATACACATTCCAATACATCTAGTATTTGACAATTCCAACAAAAATATTAAAGAGAATGAGAGTATTCGTTCATAAAAGTATGAAAAACAATGCTTAAGTATGAGTAGTACTATAATTTAAAAAATAATAGTATATATATATAGTAGGTCGGTTTGGATTGGATTGGATTGGTTTTCACTAGGGGATCCGAAATCCGATCCAATCCAATGAAAAAAAAGCGGTTTTTTCGGTTTTCGGTTTTTCGGTTTTCGGTTTATTCGGTTTTCGGTTTTTCGGTTCGGTTTTTGCGGTTTGAATTGGTTTGGATCGGTTGATGAACACCCCTAGCAACAATCTTGGCATCATTGCAGTCTCAAGCTTGAAAAAACCAAAAGCTCAAAGTGTATGCTTCATGTCTAGATAGTTACAGCAAAAACTATAATTATAATGCGGTAATAGTGGCTATTTCACTAATACTTTATACCATTATAATTTTTGATAAAATAAACACTTCGGTCTCTATACGTGATATTGATTTTTAATTTAGTCCCTATATGTAAAATATTTTTAAATCAGTCCCTATATGTACAACTATTTTTAATTTGGTCCTCGTTGTTTATTAATATTATATCGTCGTTTGTTGGAGTTTAAATATAGGGACCAAACTGAAAATGATTGTCACGTGTAAGGACTGAATTCAACAACAAAAAATTAAATTCGGTCCTTACACGTGACAATCATTTTCAATTCGATCCCTACATGCGATAATCACTTTTAATTTGGTCTTTGTTATATGACGGCGTTATAATATCAATAAACGGCGAGAACCAAATTAAAAATAATTGTACATATAGGAACTGATTTGAAAACTTTTATGTATAGGGACTAAATTGAAAATCAGTGTCACGTATAGGGACTAAACTATTAGTTTAACCTAAAATAAACACACTGTCAGGTAACGGGCTCAGACTGTTAGGCAAGTGGTCAAGGGTCCGATCCCTGATTTTTGTGTATGAAAAAAATCTGGTTGAGAGATGGCAGCCCTTCAATGTCATCTAGTACCTCGTGGGTAGGGGTGGGAATAGATCAGACCACTCGTCTGGAGCCTATGACCTAGCCTATTTAACAAAAAGGTCGGGTCAAGGCTTTTTAAAAAGCCTATATAGCTAAAAAGGTTAGGCTAAGGCTTTAAAAAAAAGGCTATTAGGCCTATTTAACACACAAATATATATAATATATAATTTAATATTATAATATATTATGTATAATATTTATAACATTTGAAAGTAAAGGCCTATTAACCCATTTAAATGTAGAGGTTTACTTAGATATTTATTTGTGAATGTCTAATGACCTATTTATCAGTATAGGCCTACCAATCTCTTTATCATTAAAGGCTTACAAGCCTATTTAAAATTGAAGGCCAATTGTCTATTTATAGATGGAGACATATTTAATGATCTTGTTGAATAGTAGGCTTTTAAATAGGCTTTCAGGCCAGACTTTGAAGTAGTTCAGGTCATACCTTAAAAATTGGCCTATATCAAGCTAATAGTTCAGGATCAAGCTTTGAGATTGAAATACAGACTAGGCTTTAGGCCTCCTAGCTTGGTCTAGCCTATTTCCATCCCTACTCAGGAGATTAGTCTCCACAATTACGCACGGGATACTTTGGTAAACAAAACAAAAACACACTCTATCAAATAGTCATACATTTTTATCATGAAAAATGATTATTTAAGAATATTTTAAAAAATTAAAATTGATTTTAAATTAAAATGCTGCACACCAAAGGACACTAAAAAGGTTTTTATTAATACAAAATACAGTTAATTCATTTCTCCTAGTTATTTGTTCAAAATAAGATATTCATAACAAATTGTGACTAATACTAGTTCACATTGGAAAATGAAGCCAATAAAATTGGGATAGCAATGAGTGATTATGAGTAGTTTACATTATATTTTGGGCCAATTTGTTTTAGATTTTGATAAAATTGATTTTGAAAGAATTGATGTTAAAACAATTGATTTTGAAAAATCGAGATTAAAAAAATTGATTTGTGTTTGGTAATGATATTTTAAAAGTGAGTTTAGAAGAATTGATTTTCTTTGGATGATAAAATAAAATTACATTTGAAGTGTAAATATAAAGAATTTGGGGATCTCACACTTAGAATCATTTGAAATGGGTCTCACATTTGAAGTGTAAATATAAAGAATTGATTTTCTCCTAGAATAGTTGCTCATGCTCTCAAACATTGTAACATTTTTGTTGATATGAATAAAATATCATCGGCTTGAAAAGCTTGTTGCATGGGTAAATCTCACAAACTCTCTTTTCCCCCCTTCCCCAACAGTTTACACTACACCACTCCAACTTAATTTCTCAGATATTTGGGGCCCTTCCCAATTCCCCTCTCCAATGGCAGTAGGTATTACATTCACTTTCTTGATGCTTACACCAAACACAGTTGGCTTTACCTTCTTCACAATAAATCACAAGCCATCCAAACCTTTATTTCTTTCAAAATCATGATTGAAAATCAATTAGGACTTAAAATGAAAGCTATTTAAACAGATTGTGGAAAAGAGTAGAATGAGTTTTCCAACTATCTCACTACAAATGGCATCCTTCATCGATTTAGTTGCCTTACACACATGAGCAACATGGCTCTACAGAAAGAAAACAGACACATCACTAAAATGGGTCTCACACTCTTAGCCAATGCCTCACTGCCCCTAAAACACTAGGGTGAGGCCTTCCAAACAGCAACCTATCTGATCAACTAACTTCCTATCCCACTGCTTCATTATTCTACTCCCTTTGAACAATTGCATCACCAACCTCCCTCATACCTTGATCTCAGGATCTTTGGCTATGCATGCATGTTACCCTTATTTGAGGCCCTCTAACAAACACAAAATATAATTCAGGTATGCACAACGTGTATTTCTAGGCTACAGTTCTAGTCACAAAAGGTATCTATGCCTAGCACCCACACTACACCAAAATAGGGAAAAATTGACGCAACATTCACCAGCGTTTTCCTGTAAAACGCTAGAAAATATGAGGCGGAGAAGTATTACTAGCGCTTTCTTTGGTAAGTGCTAGCAAATTATTGGGATTTACCAGCGCTTTGTTAACTAAGCACAAGCAAAGCTCTGACATTGAGTATTGCCAGCGCTTTTCCAAATAAACGCTGGTAAAGGAACAAGACATTTGCCAGCGCTTACTAATAACCAGCGCTTTCCTAAGTAAGCGCTGGCAAATGTCTTGTTCCTTTACCAGCGTTTATTTGGAAAAGCGCTGGCAATTGTCCATTTCTATATAAATATAATTTTTTGATTTATATTACTGATTAGTACTCGATCTTCACTAACACTTTCGCGCGCGCGCTTTCAGTAATAGTCTTCACACAGTACTCTCACCGCGAACTCAAACCTCCTCATCTCCTTCACAATCGCGAACTCAACCCTCCTCATCTCCTCCACAACCGCGAACTCAACCCCTCTCCGCCACCACAGCGACCCTCAATCCGCTCCCCACAACCGTCGTCCACAACCCTCTCCTCCACGGTGAGAACGAAGGTTGCCACGTGAGCTGAACTACACCTCGTGCTTTCCCAACAAATTATCCAAGCTTTTCAGATTTTTTATTTATTTTGTTTTTTAATTTTCAGTCTTCCAGCTAGCGTGGTTTACAGAGAACAACAAAGTAACAAAACAACCACAAAATTGATGCAGCTTTAGATCAATCTCTCTCTTCGCTCAGCACTCACGACCTAAGCACTCACGCTCAGCACCTTCGCGAAACCTCACGGTTCTCTCCTCAAACCCTCTTCTCAACAGCGCGAGGACCTTGAGGTATTTTTTTCTTTTTTCTTCTTTTTCCTCTCTACCCTCTCTCCCCATTATCGCCGCTGCCACTTCGGCCACTGTCACTGCCACCACCAGATTGGGAAAGAAAAAAATGTGTCACAATTTCTTGGATAAGCTCTGTTGCATATGTATTGTACATTTGTGGTTCTGTTTTACTGAGAAAATGTCTGTGTGACGATAAGATAGAAAATTTATAGTTATCTTCAATTTTATTGCAACAAGTGGCCTTCTACTTAATTCGGCAAGTAATCCACAAGTGTAAGGACTTGTTTATGTACATTAAGTAGCTCTTAGTATTGCAGATTAAAGCCCTTCAGATTTGGCAATGGAACCTCTATCATTGTTTATAGACTAGCTCCATCAAGATTAGCATGTGGTTTTGACCTTAGCAACTAATAAAATGCATATAACCCAGGAGAATTCCATTTCTATAATGATTAAATGAATATCTAAATTGACATTAGCTACTTGTGGCTACTCTTTTAGGATCTTTTTATTTGTTAAAATGTTCACCACTCACCAGAAATTATTACATGAACATGAACCATGCCTGAAATGATGGAATCTGGTTTTATCTCTAACTATTAGTTCCCTACTGTAAGCCTCTGAAACCAGCTTTGCCGTATGGTGACAATCCACACACATTCTAAGGTTCTTCACTATTCTTATGGTTACTCCAGGTACTGTACTAATAAGGGCATAGGCAATAGCCAATTTCTCACTATGCCTGTAGAGTGCAGTCTCCTTATCCTCTTCCCCTATATCAAGGAAAAAAATATACCTCAAGGAAAAAAACCTCACGGTTTCTCTTTTATTTTCCTTGAGGTATATTCTTGCTATGAGAATGTGTTGTAGAAGGTATATTTGTGTTTCTGTGTTTTGTACTTTAATTGACATGTCTTCCAGATTTCGAATTTGCTTTTCTAATTTTGTATACACTTAGCAGTGGATCCCTGAACTCCAACATTTTGCTCTTGGTGTCCCAGTGGTACTAGTTGGAACCAAATTGGGTAAGTCATCAAGCACTGTTCTGAAATTCTTAAATTGGGTAACTAAAATATTCTTGAGTTTAATGATTATTATTATAGTCAAACTGATTTAATAATAATGTGACATGTGATATAATGAAAATTAAACTCATTTATTTTCTGTTTTTCATTTATATATTCTAACATGTGATAATTGAAGCAGCACATTACCAAGCGGGAATCACTTAGAAGAAATTCGTTCATGGAGTGATAGGGACATCCCATTTCTCACATATCGAAATAGGTTAGTTTTCTTCTCTTTCATGCTGTCCTTGGTTCTGCTTTTGGTCTTACCTTCTTTGTCTAATTTTACCTTTACTTTATCTTTGTCACTTGATAATCTGCAGTTTTGGTCATGTCTTGATTTTCTTATTGTCTACCACAGATTTCTTACTCCTACCAGGTATTTATCTTTTTTTAATCTCTTATAAGCAGTATAATCATTAGACATATTTATTTTTATCGGTGTACACATGCATTAACCTTAGTTTCCTGTTCAATAATGATTTGTATATTGTTTTTGACATAATATACAAGTTGTTCTTGAATTGTCCAAAGTGGACAGTCTAAGAATGTAAAATCGCATTCAATCCATATTATTGTATGTCTTAATCACTAGCTTCTTGATCTAAGAATGTCATTGGTTTGTATTTTCTCATTGTTCTCTGTGTACATACCTAATTTGGGTCGTAATACCACCTGAATTAAGTTGTGTGCTTGGACAACTAAGGGGAAATGCTGCCAAAATTTTATTAAAACAAGAAGTAATTAAGACATATATACAATAATATAATGCGAAGTTTACAATCTTGGATAGGATAGGACCCCACCCTTTAGTATGAAGTAGACATGCATCATGCATGCATGTAGTACTATTGAATGTAGATGTCAACCTCTTTAAACTCAAAATAATTGCTGTAGATCGGGAAAATATGGATCGAAAGTGGATGTCTGCCAATCGTTTGTCGAAGGAATATAGGGACGGAGTGCAAGATTTTATTAGGTTTGCAGTTGGACACGCAGAAAACCCTAGTAGAATCATATGTCCATGTTTAGGTTGTTGTTATACAAGACGAGTTAGTGTACCTGACTTGGAAGGACATTTAATATGCAATGAAATTGATCAAAGTTATACTTGTTGGACAAAGCATGGTGAAACCAGAGGTGAATCTAGTGATATGGGGAATAGTGGGAAATATGCGTCAAATGATGCCAATACAAATACATATGAGGGCGATCATTTTGAAGAGATGGCAAACGTGGTTGAAGAAGATCTTCGTGATTGTCCTCAAATATTTGAGAAGTTGATAAGTGATGCAGAGAAACCGTTGTATGAGGGTTGTACTAAATTCACAAGATTGTCGGCGATGTTAAAGTTGTTTAACTTGAAATCGGGCAATGGATGGACTGATAAGAGCTTTAATGACTTACTCACACTATTGAAATCTATGTTGCCGGAGGATAATGTGCTTCCTAGTCGGACATATGAGGCTAAACAAATGTTGCGCTCTATTGGCATGAGCTATGAGAGGATACATGCTTGTCTTAACGATTGCATTTTATTTCGGAATGAACATGCATCGTTAAATACATGTCCTAAATGTAATGCCTCACGATATAAGAAGAAAGAATCAGCTCCAGAGAAGGTTTTGTGGTATTTCCCAATAATACCTAGATTTAGGCGCATGTACAGTAGTTCAAAAGATTCAAAGCACTTTACATGGCATGAGGATGAAAGGATTAAAGATGGCAAGTTACGGCACCCGGCAGATTCTCCTCAATGGAAAAGAATTGACCATGATTATCCCGATTTCGGGCAAGAACCAAGAAACCTCCGACTTGCATTGTCTACTGATGGATTTAACCCGCATGGTATTCAGAGTAGCTCTCACAGTACATGGCCTGTGATTTTGGTGATTTATAACCTACCTCCATGGCTATGCATGAAGCGCAAATATATGATGTTGTCTCTGTTAATTTCTGGGCCCAAACAACCAGGAAATGATATCGACATATACTTGGCTCCTTTAATTGAAGACTTGAAGCAAATGTGGGAGACAGGTGTAGAGGTGTACGATGGGTATAAAGAAGAAAGTTTCACCTTGAGGTCTATGATCTTCGGCACAATTAATGATTTCCAGCATACGGTAATCTGTCAGGATACAGTACCAAAGGTCAATGTGCATGCCCTATATGTGAAGATAATACAGATTGGATGCGGTTGGAACATGGTAAGAAGAATGTCTTCCCTGGACATCGTAGATTTTTGCATTCAAGTCATCATTATCGGTTATGGAGAAAGGCATTCAATGGGAATATAGAAGAACGTAGAGCTCCTTTGCCGTTGACGGGTGTGCAACTGTTTGAGAAGGTAAAAAATTTGAGTATCGAATTTGGGAAGACTTTTGCCGGAGAGCTTGTGACACGAGGGTGGAAGAAAAAGTCGATTTTCTTTGAGTTGCCGTATTGGAAGTCATTATATGTAAGACATTTCATTGATTTGATGCATGTTGAAAAAAATATCTTTGATAGTGTCATTGGTACCTTACTCAATGTGCCAGGGAAGTCTAAAGATGGCATCAATGCAAGGTTGGACTTGGTTAGTATGGGATTGAGACGAGAATTGGGACCGGTGAAGAAAGGGAGACGTACATATCTACCACCAGCAGCTCATACTCTATCTAGAAAAGAGAAAATTTCTTTTTGTAAGTTTCTTCATGGAGTGAAGGTTCCAGAAGGGTACTCTTCAAACATTGCTAGCCTCGTGTCGATGAAAGATCTCAAGTTGAAGGGTCTAAAGTCCCACGATTGCCATGTTCTTATGGAGAGTTTGCTACCCATCGGTATACGGTCCATTTTGCCCAACAAAGTGCGGGAGACCTTAACTAAACTTTGCTTCTTCTTCAAGGCAATTTGCAGCTGAGTGATTGACCCTGAAAAGTTGCCAGCATTGCAAAGAGAAATCGTTGTGACTTTGTGTGAGCTTGAGATGTATTTCCTACCTTCATTCTTTGACATAATGGTTCATCTAACCATTCATCTGGTTAGAGAGACACAATTGTGTGGGCCAGCTTATATGAGATGGATGTACCCGTTTAAGCATTACATGAAAATATTAAAAGGGTATGTGAAAAACCGATCACGACCAGAGGGTTGTATTGTTGAACGGTATATAATTGAAGAAGCTGTTGAATTCTGTACCGAATACTTATCCAATATCAAACATTCCACAGGGATGCCAAAGTCTCATCACACAGGAAGAACCATAGGGCAAGGGATTTCTGGAATTGGAATATTGACTATACCAATAACAGAATGGGAGCAAGCACACTTGTATGTTCTACACAACGCCGATGAAGTTGAGTCATATGTTGTAAAACACAAGGACATACTTAAGAATTTGTACCCAAATAAGAATCAAAATTGGTTACAAAGAGAACATATTCGGTGTTTTATAACGTGGCTAAAAGATCACATTTCTGTTGAGTATGCTCTAAATCCTACCTCAGTTTCAGAAAGATTGAGATGGTTAGCGAAAGGTCCAAGTCTACATGTTTTATCTTACACCAATTATTTGATGAACGGGTACACATTCTATACAAAAGAACAAGATGATTGAAGTACAGTGCAAAATAGTGGGGTGACTCTTATAGATCAATCTATGCATATCTCAAGTGCCAAAGACAGAAACCCCATATATGTGAATATGTCATACTTCGGGGTCATCGAAAGTATATGGGAGTTGGATTACACAATGTTTCGGGTGCCAGTGTTCCGGTGTAAGTGGGTTGACAATAATAACGGTGTACAGATGGATGAGTTGGGGTTCATGCG
This sequence comes from Ammopiptanthus mongolicus, assembly GCA_039655645.1. Classification (NCBI taxonomy): domain Eukaryota; kingdom Viridiplantae; phylum Streptophyta; class Magnoliopsida; order Fabales; family Fabaceae; genus Ammopiptanthus; species Ammopiptanthus mongolicus. The sequence goes on along the minus strand of CM077351.1, from coordinate 68,193,028 downwards.
CGTTGATTTCAATAAGGTGGGGTATAAAGATGAGCCTTTTATTTTAGCATCACAAGCTCAACAAGTGTTCTATGTCACCGATCCAACTGATACAAATTGGTCCATTGTTCTATTGTCTAACAAAATGGTTGTTAATGATATTGATGATCATCAAACACATGAAGATGCCAATATGGAGGACGATCCTTTCTTTGGGACATAACATTCACTTGAGGGTAATCCAACTAGAGAGGAAGATATGTATATTAGAAATGATCATGATGAGAGAATTTGGGTCAATCCATTATTTCGTACCAATAAGGGACACACAAGTCTCAATCCAACGAGAAAAAGGAAAAGATTGTCTTAAATATGTAAGTATAGCTAGTGATTGTGTTTTTTTAAGTTCCAGGCTAATTAAATTTATATTCATCGATTTTTGCATATATGATTATGAAATAATGTTTTTACTTGTGTCTAATTTTTTTTTGCAGGTAAATGGCATCTCCATCTCATGATAGTCCTGCGGAGGCGAAGAAAAATGTGAGGCGTCGCGGACCGACAGTTAAGAAAAATGTCATTCGGCAAAGGAGTAAAGGAGTGAGACCTTTGGTAAGATATCTATATATATATATATATATATATATATATATATATATATATATATATATATATATATATATATATAAGGCCAGGCCGTTTGTAAAGTCAGCAGAGACATGAAGAGTTACATTGGGACCTTAGTGCGGCAGTCGGTCCCAATTACCTGCAATGATTGGAGGGATTCTTCTTTGCACCGTGTCAAAGAAGACATCTGGCATAATATAGAGGTAAATTAATTAACATTGATTAGTTATAGTGTTTCTTAATTATGTAAACATACTTATACTATGACATTAATTTTGCAGACGACCTTTGATGTTGATAAATGTCGGCAAAAAATGTTAATTCAGATGGCCGGAAATATGCACCGATCATTCCGGTCTGAATTGACGACGAAGTACCTGAGAGATGAGGAAGGGAATGTCAGACCTAGCAATTGTTAACCTTTACCAGCGCTTCTTAAAGGAAACACTGGCAATTGTATAACCTTTACCAGCGCTTCAATAAGCGCTGGCGAACTTTTCCCCCTTTTGCTAGCGGATAAATAGTCAGCGCCCGAAAGCGCTGCTGAAGGCCTAAAATAAACGTTGGTAAATCCCTTTTCTGTAGTAGTGCCACTAGCAAAACTTACATTTCAAGACATGTACAATTTGATGAAAAATTCTTTCTCGTTCATGATAATCCCAACATCTTGCAACTACATAACATTCCATGTGTTGCATCTCATGCCACCTACACCCCATCTGTACCTGTGTTATCTACTGCACCCACTGCAACTGCACCACCACTACTACACCCTTATATGTTGCTTCTACTATTTCCCGCTCCAACAAATATATTCTCAAATCTGCAACATGATCATGATCCATCTACCTCCTCATCTGCTCCTCCTAAGCTTCCTCCTTGGAAGGTAGCTATTGTGACGTCCCCAAGTTCCACTCGAGGAAATCCCATTATTTTATAATTCACTCATACTGTTAACTATAACTTTGCGATTTCGCGCTTATTAAAAACCAATGATAACATGCATTCAATTTAAAAGCGCATAACATCTAAGTAACGTAGCAGGATAAACGAAAACACACGCAGTAATGATATATATACATGGTGGCCCCACAGTAAGGCTAGGTAAATATACAAACGGAAGTACATAATAAAACGAAAATACAACATGAACATCAAAAGGGACTCTCGCGCTCGCACTCACAAGCTCTCCCCATCCCTCTCAAAATACATCAAAAAGAGTCCCACTTCACACCCTACGAAAGACACACTGGCGATGTCACATCCTCAACGACGTGAAAGTCAAGAGCTACCATGTCCTTCCCCATATGTGCGCCTATAAACATGCAGGGGCACATAATCCGAGGAAGAACTAGACATAACAATCTGTTTATGCCTGGCGGCTCTCAAATACTGCTTTGACCTCCGGCACTGTCCTCCTAGCACGAAGCATATGCTACTCATAACGTAAGATGATGCCGGGGCAGCCCACATAAAATCCTGCTCACGCGGCCTGGGTGTATGCCACATATGGGGAAACGGAAGACACTGGATCACTCTGTACGGTCCCATGAAGTTTGCTCGTTGTGGAGTACCGCCCCGAAACAGCAAGCTCATTGGTCCGATGTACACGGTCAAAAACGTAGAGGGGTCCACCTGCCACCCTTGCTCGTCGTGGTAGACGATCTCAAGCTCGCCCAACATCGGGATCCCCAGTGCTGCCTGCAGGAAGGGATGCATCCTCGGGTCCATAGTCTCCTTCAGCTAAGTTGTCGCCTGCTTGCAGATCAAAAGCATAACATACAAGAAAGTATAGGGAGATAAGATATACATCACATCTATGACAGGGATGATGCAATGAAGAATATATAGCAAACACAACCATCTCTCAATACCACGACACTACAGTCGTTCCCTAGCTAGATGTACACATACACTTTCTATGCATGCCGGCCGGTACTGAACACCCTACTAAGGGCAACATCTCGTTCGCTCAACGGACCACAAGTTGGTTGGTTCCGGTATTCCGTTCCGCTTGTCGTGACTCATAAGAGTGCATCACCGCTCAATTGTCCCAGACAAAGAGGGCTATCTGGGCCTTCTCGAAAGATCCACCGACAACTGAAAAGACTCAGGGTCTAGTCGGGATAGTAGGACGTGCCCAGGACCGTCACGACACAATAGGCGCTACCATACTAGTCTCATGTGGGTACACCTGTGTCCAGTATATCCCCAAGGTCACACAGACCTAGCCTTCCGTTTTTCGCACCCGCACTCAGTGCACCAACCTCGTATGCTTCACAGCGTACGGCTCGCCACTTGGCATCATATGCATATGCTATGCATATCAACCATTCCTCTTGAGCTGATATCGCAACACATGCAAACTTATTGTTAGCAAAATGAGCTCCAAGCTCCAAAGGTAACCATATGAGCTCCAAGCTCCACTTTAACCATACGAGCTCCAAGCTCCACTTGTAACCATATGAGTTACAAGCTCCCATCATAACCTTACGAGCTCCAAGCTCCACTATAACCTCAATTCTCAATTATCAGCTCAAACGTCCACAATGGGGTCAATGCCCTAATCATGCTAAACCTTCGAATCTCATATATACATGCATTTCCAGATATAATGCAACAATTCATCAATTATCAACATGCTCCATAAAGCAGTAAACAACATACAAACCAACATACCATTATCATCAACACATCATGCATCTCTTGCAATATCAAATATCATAAATAACAGGTATGCATATATCAACACGTAGCACATATTATCGTGCACCACAAATCTGTTAACTTAGGATATCAAATATAACGGTGATAACCCAAAGTAGACTAAACCTAGGGTTCAGATACTTTGTCGGGGCTCAACCTCATGTAGGGTTTGGGGTTCCCCTACCCACACAAAACATACAACAAAGCTATGTGGACTAGTCTTGCCTCCCCGACTTGTGTAACTCTTTCTTCTCACCTGATAGCAAACGTAGTGATAATCACGAACACAACGAGCACTTCCTGCTCCTCTCCTTGCCTTCACAGCCGCAGCCTACTTGCTCCAACAGGTTCCGCACACAACTTTCAAACTTGCCCTAATCACGGAAATATCACGTAGACTATAGCATTAACCCCAGTACGAAGTTAAAACCGTGAAAAGAAACTTAAACCAAAAGAGAACTTATAGGTACAATGTAGGTAGATACATAACCTCGGCTTACCCTCGTCGAATCACAAAAGCGAACCGGTAGAATTGGAGTAGGAGTCGAGCTGATCACGAAAACACGATCGGAACTGGAATCGGACTAACGAACGGGTCACAAACTCAAATCAAAGCTTCAACCTCTCTTGGACCTTTCTCTCGAGTACTCTGGTCTGGTAAGTTTGCCAAATTTTCGTGAAAGGTGAAAATGAAGAACTATTTATAGAGGTAAAACTCTGCTTACAACGCTTAAGTGTTCTGGAACTCCACGCTTTAGCGTTGGCTTCCTCAACGCTTGAGCGTTGACGTTTCCTCACCGCCAAGGCATCGCCCATCACGTGTCAGTCGCGACGCGTAACCAACACGTGTCACTTTACGTCCCATCACTGCCAGTTAACTGGTCAGAGGGTCCACGCTTGAGCATCCAAAACTATCCACGCTAGAGCGTTAGCACGCTTGAGCATCCTACTTGTCCACGCTTGAGCGTTCTGCTCCTGATCCTTTGTCCCTGTAACTCGACCTAATCTAGCATATGTAGTCAACAAAGTCCGCCAATTCGTGCATGCCTCCAAAGACTCTCATTGGCAAGTTGTAAAAAGGATTCTCAGGTATCTCAGTGGCACAACCACTCATGGAATCACCCTCTCTCCATCTGCTACATTGAACCTCACTGCACTCTGTGATGCAGAGTGGAGTTCAGTCCCTAATGATAGCAAGTCAACTACTAGATTCTGTATATACCTCGGGTCCAACCTAATCTCTTGGTTCTCCAAGAAACAACATGTAGTTTCTCGATCCAACACAAGCTGATATGTGGTCTTTTCAAGAAAAATACATGGACCCTTGTCCCACTGCCTTCCAACACAGAGGCGATTGGCCAAAAATGGGTCTTCAGGCTCAAAAAAAAATCCCTCATGGAAGCATTAACAAGCACAAAGCCCGACTAGTTCAAAAGGTTTTCATGAACAAGAAAGGTTTGATTTCTTTGAGACATTCAGTCCTGTCGTCAAACCTACAACTGTGAGGGTTGTGCTAACTTAGGCTCTCACAAATCACTGGCCCATTAGGCAGATAGATATCAACAATGGCTTCTTAAATGTTGATTTCCAATAAGAAAACTACATGACAAAACCACCTGGTTTCACTCAAGGAGATGACTCTCTTGTTTGTAAACGCAGCAAAGCCTTATATGGTCTTAAACAAGCCCCTAGAGCTTGGTTTCAAAAGTTGTACTGGTCCCTTATTGATCTTGGCTTCTCCTCAGCCAAATGTCACATTTCACTATTCATCAAAGTCACAAAAGATGTTACAGTCATTGTTCTAGTCTATGTCGATGCCATCCTTATCACTAGTAACTCTTCAGTTGTAGTAGCAAATCTCATTGGCTCACTCATTAACTCCCAATTTCCCCTCAAGGATCTTGGTGACCTCTACTATTTTCTGGGCATCCAGGTAACCTGCATTGCCTCTGGCACATCTGCCTCTAGCAACATCTGCCTCTGGAAGCATTTGCCTCATTGGAACAAAATACATCAAAGACCTTCTTCAAAAGGCTAACACGGCTGCAGCCAAACCAATGAAAACCTCCATGGTCACTGGCCTAAAATTATCACTAGTGACATAGATGCAGATGACCCAAGTCTGTACATATCAATTGTAGGAGGTCTCCACTATGCTATTGTAACTCGACCTAATCTAGCATATGTAGTCAACAAAGTCCGCCAATTCGTGCATGCCTCCAAAGACTCTCATTGGCAAGTTGTAAAAAGGATTCTCAGGTATCTCAGTGGCACAACCACTCATGGAATCACCCTCTCTCCATCTGCTACATTGAACCTCACTGCACTCTGTGATGCAGAGTGGAGTTCAGTCCCTAATGATAGCAAGTCAACTACTAGATTCTGTATATACCTCGGGTCCAACCTAATCTCTTGGTTCTCCAAGAAACAACATGTAGTTTCTCGATCCAACACAAGCTGAGTACAAAAGTCTTGTTGCAGTCAGAGCTGAACTCCTCTGGCTGAAATCCCTTCTTAAAAAACTTCACATCTATGTTTCTCAAGCTCCCACAGTTTATTATGATAACCTTAGTGCAGTTCTCCTAGCAGTCAATCCTGCGCTTCATTCTCAGAGAAAACACTTTGAACTGAAACTTTACTTAGTTCGGGAAAAGATATAAATTAAGGAGATCCAAGTTTTCCACATCCCTTCGACTGAGGAAACAATTGGCATACTTACAAAACCGGTCACACACTCTATTTTTGAAAATTGTAAATCCAAACTCTGGGTCCATGAATGTCTACCTACGAGTTTGCAGAAGGAATGTAAAGGGAAATGTTGTAAAGGGAAAGGTTAAGGATTAGTTAACAACAATCAATCCCTGTCATGTATACATAGGAGCATATCAATGTAATCTAAACATATGGAATACACAGGTCATTTCACTATGATCTATACTTCTATTCTCTCTTGATCTCTTCACTGGTCTATATATATATATATATATATTGCCACATACTTGAAACACGCATATGGCAGTATATATTTTTGAAATAATAAATAATTATAACAGAGTATTTTTTCATGTCGCTGAAGACAAAGTATATATAGTTTATATATTCTACACATCATTTTTTTTTATATATTTCCTTTCATGAGCTAACTTGCAATACTTCATATGTTATCAATTATTTTATGTGGAATCTGGCTGATACTCGAAATTCTAACAGATTCATCGTATATAAAGAAGAAGGTTGATGGTATTCTACACTAAGAAAAAACGTAACAACCTCGAGCATTGAAAACCACCAAATTTTCATCATTACCTTTATAACATAATCACCATACCTTAATGACCTCATTGCTTTATCAATAATATGAAGAAGTACAGAATAAAAGAACAGCATAATTTCAACTTTAGCATCCTGCCCAAGAAGAACAAGAGAACACTATTCATGTCAATTGGAATTTCGAAGCCATAAAGGGGAATGAAACAATAATCATATGGAGACAGGCAAAAGGAATGGCATGCTGGAATTGAATAATAGCCACTGTATATAAGCACGGGAGAGTAAAAAGCACGATTATGAAGTCTATGGACTATGGTTAACTATTTTAATTAAAACATTGGTAGGAACGCCTTCAAATGTGCTTCCTGTAAATTAAGCAAATATTAATTTGTTTGTTTAATCAGCAGTTGGTTACGTCAACAGAGAGCATGCTTGCATTTAGACATACGCATTTTAATAAAAGAAAATGTACATGTATTGCCACAAAAACTTACATATAGTACAATAATAATTTTTTATCCGAAAAGGCAACTTTAGGCTTATTATTGTGAGAGACTAAAGACACCAAATTTTGATCAAATTAGAAGATAAAATCATGTGATATTTTAGATAATCATATAATTATTAAACAACTTTTAATCTTGATTATTCATATATATCTATATGATCAAGATTAATTCACCCTCTTAAAATATACATCCCCTCACTAAAATATTTCACCAAATATTAAGATTCATGTTGAGTTGTATTTATTTAGTGTCTATTTGGACCATACCCAAACGGGCTTTTTAAATGGGATTTGACTCAGAAATCAATTCTTATAATATCTGGATGTGTTTGGTTTCAAAATTGCGTCTAATAAAATCAATTTTTGGGTGAGTAAAATTGATTTTATAATTTTTTCGTTGAATAGAACTGATTCTAGATATGAAATACCAACAACTTTTTTTTTATATTTACACCAATAATTATTTATTAAGTAATTATTTATTAATCAAATAATATACTTGATCAATTAAAAACTTATACATTATTAATGGTATAAAAATAGTGTAAAACAAATAGTTTGTAATAACTATAACTATTTTTGAATAATTAAGTGCCTAAAACCTTAGCAGTCAATTAATCAGTTTGCTTACGTCAATACAGGGCATGCCTTTCGAGCTAGGATTTCGAGGTGATTATAAACAAAATTAACATGCTTCCTAGTTCTTAGTGTGGTTAATTAATTAAACTACTTAAGTAAATTAAAGTACTAGTATTATGTAACTAAACTACTTGAGTTAAAGTATTGCGTAAACCCATAACCTAGCTAGATTGGTCTGCTTTCACACTTTTGTACAGTTAAAGTTTATATTTAACGGTTGCATGTGTAAATGCTGGTAGACAAGTTAAAATATATAAAAAATAGGACGGTTCAACACCTATTGAGGCCTAAAAGAAACTTTGTGTTGCGATCTTTTTAAAAAATTAACTCAATAATTTTCTCATACAAAATTAATTATTTTGTGCAAAATGAGAAGTTGATCCCTAGACTTTAAAGCTAATGGTAAGTTTTTATACCAAATGAGCTAACTATGTTTTTTGATATACCAAACATATCAAAAAGATAATATCAAAAAATACAAATTAAGCATTTTTATTTAAAAAAATTATTTTTTTGAAAGGCTTAAAGCAATACCTGATAAGAAGTTAAGAACAATAGTATATTTTTTTTGATCAAAAAAGAACATTGGTATATAAAATAATAGGAAAGTGTTTACATAAGGACATAAAGACAAAACTTAGGTGTTGTTGTTTGTGTGTTTGTAATTTGTAATCTTGTTTTACAATGAGAATGACATGTGTAATAACTGTTATACATGTTATATTTTTTGGATTAAATGTTTTTTATCACTGTAAAATAACGAGAATTCGTTTTTAGTCTCTCATTTTCAAAAAGTCCTTTTTTTGTCCCTCAATTTTCAAAATAGATCCCTTTTAGTTCCTAACGCTTTCTCAATTTTTAAAATAGGGATCAAATGTGAGTTATTTTGAAAATTGAGGAACGAAAAAATGACATTTTGAAAATTAGGGAATAAAAAAGGACGTTCTGAAAATGAGGGACTAAAAACAAATTTTCAATATTTTACAGGGACCAAAAACATTTAAATAGGTGAGAACTGTTTGATAGGTGAGTAACATTTATTTATAACATTATTCTTTATAAGTTTATTTGTAAAGTTTTCGTCCTTAATAAAATATGTTTATAATTATATTTTTTATATTATTTTAAATGAATAATTGACAATGATAATTTAAAAAACAAAAATAAGACACTCAGGTGAGAAATCATTTTTTATAATAATATGGATGAATAATATCAATTCTTTCTATTATTTTAAGTTTTATTGTTTGGGTTTATGGCGCATTGAATTAAAAGAAATCTACCATTATAGTTAGAAGTGATTTTTATATTAAAAATAATTATTATAATTCTTAATTATAATTTGAAGTAGGTCGGAGTGATATATAATAGATAATTAATTTAAATAAATTATTTAATAAAGGGCATTTATGAAAAATAAGAAAAAGTTAGATGAAAAAAATAGTAAAAAATTCCAAGAAAAAATTGGAATCATCCTAATCAAGTAAAGGGCAAAAAAAAGTAATAATTTTAACTTATTAAAATATATATATATATATATATATATATTATTTGCAAATTTATTTTGAGTTATTTATCCTTTTGATAAAATTTCACAAAAAAAAAGTATTTGGTCCTTATAAATAGAGAAAATTAGTTTTTAGTCCCTCATTTTCAAAAGGTCATTTTTTGGTCCCTCAATTTTCAAAATAGCTCACATTTGATCCTTATTTTGAAAATTAAGCTAACGTTAGGGAATAAAAGCGAGCTATTATGAAAATTGAGGTACCAAAAAAGGACTTTTAAAAGATGAGGGACTAAAAATAAATTTTCACTATTTTATCGAGACAAAAAACATATTTAACCCTATTTTTTTGATAAATTATTAGACATGTCATCTTCTGTTTGAAAAATATAAATACAAACACCCTAAATTTTGTCATTTACATTACATACTACCTAAATGAAAGACGGGAAAATAAATATGAACTATTTTAATCTCCACTTTTCATACTAGTTTGTGCAATTAGGATTTTGATTTCGAAATTAGATGATTATATGTAATTGTAATGATAAATCATAAGAGGCAATTACTATTTTTTTATTTAAACTCTAAATTCACATAGCAAAAAAAAAAGAAGGAAAGCTCTAATTTGACAAATATTCACCGTATACTAGATGTACTAAAAAGTTATCAAAACTAAATTATTAATAATGGTCTGAGCTTGCAGCTGGATCGAGATCGTCTCGAGAGACACTTGTTCTGGACCTTATTCCCTGCTGCTTGACTCTGGTCTTCAAGTGAAAATGAAGTACATGCTTGCAAAAACATTTCAACATATAAGTGTGTTAACATTATTTATAACATAAACGTAAAAATAATATTTTTTGAGATAATTATTTTAAAAATTATGTAAAATTTATGTAAAAGAAATTTTTTTTAATATAATTTTCAAACACCATTTTATCAGAAATCTAAAACAGAAAGGCTCCAAGTCAAATGGAAGGTAAATTAAAGATATTTTGCTTGTGTGTTCAAACTATTGGCGTGTTTGTATGTTTTGAAAAAAAAATCCTTCCAGACATGGTCTAAAATGGATGCATTCTTATTAATTAGTAGTGGACAATAAAATAGTTTTTTTTTTTGACAAAAAAATAAGTCACTACAACATTTGTACCGACTTAAATTAAGACTTATTATTTGATGTCTTATAAGCATCGATACATGCATTTTCATTACTATTGGGAGTGGATAATCTTATGTGAAAAAAAAAAAAAAGAGGAAGTTATATTTTTAATCTCTATCATTTAATAAAAAAAATACACACACTCTTTCCTTCAATATATTGGATGAGGGATTGAGATTCAACATGAAAAGAAATAATATAAGGGGATCCATTATGTATACATTTGGCTTTCAAATATTAGCATAACATTATTATTTTCTTGTATGGAGAAAGGTATTTCTAGCCAATAATCAGAAACTAATCTTTTTTGAGACTTAAAGTCACCGAAATGAATTTTGTCTTTTCTAACAATTTTTTTCATACACACAATAAAAACAGAATCCTTAATAATATGCTTAAAAAACTTAACTATCTACAAATTGTGTTGGGACTTGTTGTTAGTATAACATTATTTTGTCTTCATTTCCAAGAGGAGTAGCTTCTAAGTTGAAGAGTTCTATTAATTTTACTACTAAATTTAATATACAAATTATACTACTTTATTGATATATTTATTTGAATCTTGCAAATCAGTGTCATAAAAGTATTGATTAAGGAATCAAAAGGTAAAAAATTTTCATTTAAAATCTAAGTACATCATTTTTTAATATGTTAAATATATAATTTATCAACAAAATTTATCTCTTTTGATTTTTTAATTAATATCATAAGATCATTGATTAGCATTCTCCTATTTATTTTAACTTTATGTAAAATTTTATCTAATTAATATCATTTACTGCATATGGAGACATAAGATAAAATGGTGTTGTCCAGTTGCCCCATATTTCAATGGCAATCCTTTTGAAAAGTCTTCTCATTTCATTCAGATTTCAGACCGTCCTTTCCACCAATTCAAAGTTACACACAAACACACAAACAGACAAAATTCCAAGTTACCCATACTCTACCACGTGCCCACCATGGCCTAAACTTTTCACCACCACTAACCTGACACGGAGAGAGCCTTGTTCAACGGGCGTTACCTTCCCTCTGCTCTGAGCCCTGACTTCAATGCACCATCACGGTCACTAATTAGCTGTAGCAAGCGTTTTTTTCACCTTACCTTCATTTTCTCGGGAAAGTGGAAAAGGTTACTGAAACAAAAACAAAGTAATACTCCCTCCGTTCTAATTACTATATGAGTTTATCAATCCTATACAACTTTATACATGTTAAAAAATTTAAAAGTAATAATTATTTATTAAAAAATTAATTATTTTATTTTAAAAAATATAAAATATATAACTTCTCATATAAATTTACTCTTTTAAAATCTTTAATTTATATAAATTTATATATGATAGAAAAACCCTTACTATATATACTAGTATGGTTTAGAAAAAATAATAAATTCAATAAAAAGAAACATAATTTTATTAAATTAACCTTATTAATCATTGATGTATTAATTATTGTAATTAATGAAAAGTGAAGTATTTAAGAATACAATTAATAGAAAATATTTAATATTACATTAAAAATAAAAAATGACATATTAGTATATTTTGGGATAATTTTATTTTATAAATGTGACATATATAATAGAAGATAGGGAGTACATGAGAAAGGTGAATCATATTGTTAAGGAGTGAACCTTTCTCACCACATGTTCTAGAACAAAAGACCTCAACTTTCGGGACTGGTTTGACGGTCAAAATAGGATAAGGATGAATAAGATATGAGAGCTGAATAAGGATATAATAGGATAGGATATGAGCATGATAAGCTCTTATCCTATCCGATGTTTGATGCGCATCAGATAATGATATGATATGATATAAAATATCCACAAATTATAAAATTATCCTTATATCAAAATTATATTTTGATTTTATTTGGTTTTTTTACATTTAAATTAAAAAATATAAAAAATATTTGATAATATATATTTTTGACTTTTTAATTATATACTAATCCATTTTTTAAATTATAAAAAAATAAATAAAAAATTAACTTCTGATATTTTTTTCACTTTTTATAAAAATTGCAAATTAAACTACAAATTTCATTAGTAATAAGGTTGACTAATTAGGTTTGAAACCATGATTAAATAATAACAATATTAAGGGTAAGGGATAAAAGAGAAAATATTTTCTTATCCTATCATGTTGGTTCTAACCCAGTCCATCTCTTATAATAGAATTATAACTAAATAGCAGGATATGATAAGCCAACAGGATAAATGTATCCTATCCTGCTGGTTCACCAAACTACAGATTTAGACAGGATATGATAGCTTATTTTATTCTATCTCTCTTATCTTGACTATCAAACGAGCCCTAAATATTTTTTCATTCCTAATGAAATTGTACATTTATTCTTTCAATAAATGATTTTATTCTTGTACATAATATTTTTTTTGATTCGCATATTCTTGTACATAAAACTATATAAACTAGTATTATTATTATTATGCAAGTTTTAATAATGAGTTTTTATATGCTAATTAAAATTGTATAAAATTTACCTGTACTATATATATGTGCAGAGATATCAAAGCTGGTATTTTAATGCATGGGGAGGTAGGAGTGGTGGTGACTGACAGGTCACCGGCTGCAGGGAGTTGTCGGGTGGGGGTGAGGCTGCAACGCCGCACCAACCTGAACCAGTAAAGGACAGGCGCATGCGTAGTGACCGGGGACTGGGACAGCAGGTCACTAACTCTCTTCCCTCCCTTGCGAGAATGTAGGATGGTCCGGTAGATAACCCACATTCACCTCGATAAACCCAAAAAACCTGCACGCTCACCATTAGCCATTCTTTTCCCTGGGTAATCGAAGTCTGCCACATTGGTAATTTGTCTTAAATAGAGAAAAATAGTAATGAGTGTTTTAATAATATTGATTAAAAAATAAAAAAAAAATTTATTAAAAATTAGTGTATTTAATATTTAAAAATATGTTATATTTAATTTTTTTAATAAAAATTTGTTTTTATAAAATTCCTTAATCAATATCCTTAAGATATTTGTTAGCATAATCTTAAACAATAACTAGCGAATAAAAAAAGTTAAGCAAATACTCCCTCTAATCTCTACTATAAACAAAACTTAAATATAACACACATATTAAGGAAGTTGGTTAATCTGATTTAATATTGTTAAAAATTAAGTATATTACCTAAAGTAACCTTCATAAAAAAATTTAATTTTTATTAAACACATCCCACATTGAGTTATTGGAGAATAAAATTGGTATTAAATGAAGAATATTTTAGGAACAATGTCATTAAATAAGATGAAAGTAATTGAAATTTGTTTATATATTTGACCAAAAAATTGAGACTCTTTTGTTTATAATAGTGATAGGAGGGAGTAATTACAACATTCGCCAAAAAAATCTTGTTAAAAAAAAAAAGAATTCGCTTAAGAATTAAATGATGGAATTTTTTTATTAAAAGCTCTAATTTTTGAATTTTTAATATATTAACATATCTGTATTCAATAAAAACCTTTGATACCCGCCGCAATACCTAAAAAATGAAAAGAGGATTAGGAGAGTGTTTTGATATGATTAATTCTTATTCTTTTCATTGTTAGACTAAAATTGAAAAACAAATATTGTTATGAGAGAAAAAAATTGTTTTTAAAGAAATCAAAAGTTTGAAGTTAATTGTTAAATTATTTTGAAATCAATAACAAACATTTTGTAAAATTAATTATCAAACAAATATTATTAAATTATAAAAATAATCTCAAACCTTTTTTTGCAATTTATTATATAAGATTGATTTTTTAAACAACCCAAATGAAACAGATTATTTTAAAATCGACTTTCAACAGACACATTCAAACACAAAACTAGTTCTATTATAATCGATTATAACAATATAATAGATGATGCATTGATTGTTAAGATAATCAATTTTTGTCTAGCTAATTCAAAAACACACTACATTGACATCCATTTTGACTTAATTATACATGACAATTTCTCAATGAGATTTATGTATTTATTATATTTATTCTTTTGGAAGTTTATATGTTGTTATTATATTTACCTCCTATACATGGGTTTAATTTAGAGTTTAATTGTTATACACTGACAGTGTAAAGTTTTTTATACTATCAGCAAATCATCAATCATGATATGGATGACTATTATAATTAGAATAAAAGTCGAAAAAATATGTTGACGTGAAATTTTTCATTAAATATATCTGTGTAAAATGGTTTTACAGTATAAGTATATAGAAGTTAAACTATTTAATTTACCATTATACCTACAATTCTTACAAACATAGGAGTAAACTTTAGGAGATTGATGTAATTAATTTCCTAAATAAGAATGGTCTCAAGTGTAATTAATTGAAATATAAAGGGAACTAAATATAATTTCGCCTAACTTTGAATGGAAGATGAAGAAGAATAATGAATGTGGTGGAAGGCTATAAATACTAGTGGTATTACCGCGAAAACAATAGAAGCTAGAATCCAGAACATAAAATTACAGTGTATATATATATATATAACCCCATTACTTGTGTGTAGAAGTGGTGCTTAATTCCCTGCCACTCTCAAATAAAGTTTGATCAGTTTGAGTGAGTGAGTGAGTGGTTAGAGGTAGTCTCTATCTGAGTCAGCCAAAACGGGTCTCCCACTGTGGATGCTTGGCTTCGGTGCGGACCTCTTGTGGGCCGACATGAACCGCCTCCTCTCCTTTCTCTTCCACCAGGTACCTTTGTTACTAGTACTTACTTACTTATACTTTTATATATATATATAGATAAGTACCTCTCATCTCTATAAACTATAATATTATACATCATCATATCTTTGCTTCTTAATATATTATTGTTCTTAATTTATAACGTTATTGTAGGGAGTGTTGGATGAACAATTCTTGCAGCTTCAGCAGCTGCAAGATGATACCTCTCCAAACTTTGTCTCCGAGGTTGTCAACATTTATTTTCACGAGTCCGAGAAGCTTCTCAGGAATCTCAGAGGATTGCTGTATTCATCTTCTCTTCATCTTATTAAATCCTTGAACTTGCATTTTCAATTCTCTTTACTATAGTTCTCCAATAGTCGTTTGAAATTTTAGTCTTATTTTATTTTACTTGTTTTAAAATATTAATAAATACTTATTGTATTTTTAATTATATTTTTAAACATTTTTCATAAAATAATTTAGTTAAATAGCATGATTTTTTGTTATTAAATAATAATATTAAGTTTTGGATATGAAGATCAAAATGATGGGTTTGATTTGATTTAATGATGAATGAATGATGGAGTAATATAATGTGAGTGCAGGATGGAAAGGGAGTTCTCGGACTACAAGAAAATAGGAACGCATTTGAATCAGTTCATGGGTAGCAGCTCCAGCATTGGCGCCAAAAGAGTTAGAAACGTTTGCGTTGCCTTTCGTGCCGCTACTGAGCAGAACAACCGTGCTGGGTGGGTGCCAACTTCAACCTCCATCCCTCTATATTCGTGCACATTTATAATTTTTTTGAAAAATCATAATTGGTGCCTTTCATTATGCGCCTCAAATAAGTTGTAATTATTAAATTATCTTTTTTTTGAAAGTGTATAATATTTTTAGAAATTATGTTTTGGGAGTGTAGCTCTTGAAAAAATAAAAAAATAATTAATCAAAGGGTATTTTTGATAAGATGACATTAAATAGGGTTGATTTGATTGACTTTTATTTATATTTGAGTCCAAAAAATTTAAATATTTTTTTGTTTATATATAGATCCAGAAAGAATATATGTAATATATTCATGAATAATAAACTTAGTGTTTCAAGATAAACTTTTTAATGCATTCATATTCATCATATAACTGATTAAAATATTCTAGCTAGTGCGATATCTGATTTTAGACGGACACAAATACATTTAAATAAACTTATTTTATCTTTTATTTGTATCTGTTAATTATTATTTAAGTATCTATCTATGTTTTTACATCTTTACCCAATTGCAGATGCTTGCGAGCATTGGAGATGTTGGAGCATGAATATTGCTATCTCAAGAACAAATTACATGAACTATTCCAAGTAAAGTTGTATTGCATATAATTAAGCTAGCCAGCTATACATACTGAGTTTTATTAAATTATTATTATTATTATTATTAATATTAAGACTTAGGACTCAATTTATGATACCTTATGTATATACTATATAATGATTATGAGCAGATAGAGCAGCAACGTGCTTTGGCAGCAGGAGTGAGGTACCCAGTGCAGAATTAATAAAGCAAAATGAAATGATGGATTAGATATCTCTGGGGTGTTTTTTACCCTACTTTCGTTTTAGTTCCTTTCTGGTTTTGTAAGGCTGAGGGCATGTCTTTCCAGTTTTAGACAAACCAAGCTATTCCCAGCTTTTGTACTTGGTAATGTAGGGAATAGAAAAAAGGGATCAACGCCTCTGGCATTTTGGATTCTCTCATGTACGTACGTAGTGGCATCATGGTCTTCTTACAGAATGCTTCGCTGTAAGCCTGTTAACTTTTTGAACGAAAGTGGATCAAATCTATTGAAAGTTGGTGGTGTTTTGATGTTTACTATTCATAGAAATTATGCTATGTTTGTATTTTAGCTAGAGAGAAAGGAATGGAATGGAATCTAGGCTATATATTGAATGGAAGAGAATAAAAATGGAAGTAATTATGGTATATAGTGTTGTTTGGTTTTAATAGATTGAGAGGAAGTAATTGGTAATTTTTTTTACCTGTACACAATATTCAGTTGGACTAGGAAACGAAATACGGTTGCGCGCACACAAAAAAACGAAAAAACAGATTTACTTGGACTATGCCTCGTATTCGTTACTTGGTGCAAGAGAAATCTAAACTAATTGTTTTTGTCTTTAAAAGAAATTCTTACATTTAAGTTTTTGGCAGCAACCCAGAGTGTTAAAATAATCAATTAATTTCGGTTTAGTTTAAGGCGTCGTCTAACATTAGGCACAAGAATATGGTGCATTGGTGGACCATCGTTTACCGGGTCATTTTGCTAGTTTTTTTTTTTTTTTCAAAATTCATTCCTACCCCTACCCCTACCCCTCTATCACATAGGGGTGTTCGAATGCAAAACGATACAAACAAAAACCGAATATCGAACAAAATCGGTTTTTATTGGATGTTTATTTTGTAAAAACCAATCAATTTAGATTGATTTTCGGATTCTTTTTTTGAAACCAAACTAAATCAAATCGAACTGCGCGCATATATAAAATTTAACACTTATTCATTCTATTATTATTATACGATGTCTTATTAGACTATTACTATATTACGAATTACCCTAACATAACACTATTAGATTATTTGTTGGCTTTTGTTTGACTAATAATACTTATTAGTTTGATGTGATGTAATTTTCTACCATTTTTTAATGTTCCAAATATTAATTGATACTCGTTAGTTTCTAATGTTTTATTTTTTAGTATCTTATATGTTCTATCTTTTTATGTTATTTAGATTTACTTTTTAGCTATTGTGTTGGTAAAAACGAAGTCATTCAATCCAATCAAAATCGATTTAATCGGATTGAATTGTTTCGATTTGATACAAAAAATCAATCCAAACTTAACCGAACCGTAACTAGTTTTTATTTTTGGATCTGATGATTTTTTGGCACAAAATCGATTCGAACCTATCCACGAACACCCCTACAATCACCCCACCCCATCTAACACCACCACCACCACTGCCACCCTCACCCTACCCCACTCCGCCCTACCTTCGCATTGGCGTTCTCCTCCTAGATTCGACCACCACTGCCACCGCCACCCTCATCCTAAACCCATCATCCTCGCCCCCGCCAGGGCTAGCCCAAGAGTGAGTGAGACCTAAAGCAAACTTTGAGTGTGACCTTTTTATTTTAAATAAGAGTGTACCTGGGTCATGTTATGCTTTATGTAGGGCCTTTTTGCTAGCATGTGTGACCTTTTTACTTTATAAAAATTAAATAATTTTTTTGTTGGTGGGCCTAAAGCTAAGGTTTTAGTTGCCTCATCCTTGAGCCGGCCCTGCCCCCCGCTCTCCCCATAAACTAGAGGCAGAGATTGAGCAACAAAGGCTACAACCCATCAGTCGCGAACCGCCTTTGCCCACAAGATCTTGCCATGCCACTTTACGCACAAACCTAGATCCGACCTCCAACCTGCCGTCGCCGACTATGGAGGACGACCTCCCTCCGTGTTAGGGGGTGGCAGTGGTGGTAGGTAGGGGTGGTGGATGGGGTGACAGAGGGGTTGGTGGATGGGTGACGGTGGTAATAGATGGGGTTGTGGTGACAAGTGGAGTGACAACTAGAGAGCGACGAAACCCAACATGCATGATTCGAGGCGAAAAAGTGTCCTTGTTCGCGATCTTCCGCAAGTGGCAGAGGCTCAATCCTTCATCCAAAAAAACCCAAATGTCGCCATTCATGGCGGTGGTCGAGCTCCATGGTAGCGACAAGGGTGAGATTCTTCAACACATAGACAGCAGCGACGGTAAGTGCTTCACGGTCTCAGAAAATAGTAGAGGTTCCAACCCTCCACTAATTGCAGTACCAAAGCTCCGTAGCAATCTGTGACACCCTCAAACCCAGTGCCACTTTCGTTACTCAAAACCCTTAATGAACGATAAATAAAATTTCGCTGGTTTTACTTTCGGAAAATATATCCTTTGTGTAAGCAGATTCTGGAAATCGTGACCAAATTTTTCTCATTAATACATAAACTCACCACTCCGGATAACAGAACTACTCATATACAATAATTAGAACAAGATATATATATATATACATATATATAATGGACAACAAGCCCCTTTACAAAAGAACGAATGATTACTAAACTTTCTAAAAAGCTATAAAATTAGGCAGCGGCAGTCTGGAACCATATCTCTAAAACCTATGGCCATCAGTAGCCGTTAACAGACTACCCAAAAACCACTGCCTCAAAAAGGGGTCTACACCCTAAGCTGGTCCGACTAATGGAAACCATTGGACAATCCCCCGGAGGGAAGTCCAATGCTGGAACCAGAGGAAGAACTCTGGGAACCTACATTCCCGTTCCCCTGTGGATGGGGATCGGAAGCATCCGAAGAATGATCCTCCGGGTCTTCCTGAGGATCCTCCTCAGGGTCTTCTTCCTCCTCCTCCTCTTCCCCCACATCTTCCACGACGTGCTCGCCCGCTACCAAGACAAAAGGCGGGGGAGGCGTCTGGGGTAGCTGTTGCTGCGGGGACTGTGCAGCGGGGGCGACCGACTCGATCACACCCTGCTCCATAAGGGCCTGCAGCATCAGCCCGATGGGAGGAAGAGGCACCTGGATGGTCTCCACTGTCCGAGTACTCTTCCGCGGTCCCGTCTCAGTCGTTCCGCTTACAGTGCAAACTGGTCCCGTGTACACCGCACTTTCCACCCCTGGGTGGATGACCCACGCGGCTGGGTCTGTCCTTCGATCAAACGCTAGGACGCGCATCCCGGAGTGCGCTAGGTGATCCGGCTCTGGCTCCATCTGTAAACACGATACAATATATATCCAAGGACAACCCGTCCAAAAACATGCAAGGGTGAGAAACCAATATATGAATCCATAAACAACAACTATATGCCCAATCCACACAACAGACTCAAATCATCATATAACATGGCATATATCATTAAATACAAAAGGCAGTAAATGCACAAGGGTTTCGTACCCCACAATCAACGTTATCTCCTAAACGTATGCATGGCACTTCCATATATCTCAATATTCACACTAGATTACTAGATTTCCGGAAATCCCATCACCATTCGAAATGAGCTGATCAGGCTCCAATATTTGGCCCAAAAACGAGTACTTTGAATCCCATGACACTACGCGATTCTCACATGGGGGCGCAATCAGAAGTACTCCACAAGAAAACGGTCATACTGCATTGTCCAACTCAAGGCACAATACGTTCCCAGAACACGTATGACACCATTGTCCATCAAGGCACAATGTTATGACAAATAAGTCATCTCAGGTTCTCCTTGCTTATCAAGGTCCCCCGTATCACGGCACGTCTGCCCCGCATTTAATGCATGAGAAACCTATCTAGTTTCCGATAATGGATCTTTGTCGCATCAATATTTCCTCGTTGTAGCATCAACGCTAACAACCACCATAATGTCTTAGACTCTTTAAGCCTCAAAACATATTTTCTCAAAACAGGACACTTAGCCCAAAAACAACTTAAATCCCAACACCCCTAACCGATGCACCAGTCAAGGACGTTGGATTCAAGATCATAAAAACATCCTCAAGCTTACAGGACCACAAAGATTGTCCCTAAGCCGACAGGACCATAACTAACACGGATCCTTGATCCACGTGTTCTGCAGAACCCTAGAACCCCGACGTCTCGGTTTCTAGTTTCTAAGCTTTAAGCTTTAAAACCACTTTCCTTGAAAACTCGAAAACCAAAAACCCAAAATCTCCGATACTTACACAAAGTCATCGGGATCGGTTTTCCATAAAACAAAACTTGGTCCAGAGACCATTTCTTTTTCTTTCGTTGTTTTTCGGTAAAATACGAACTTAAAACAAAACTTGCACAAACTCATTTTTCTTGAATAAACTCAGTATGACTTCGGAAACCACATTACTCAAAAGGGTTTACTTATCAAATTAAGACATATTGAAGGTTTCTAATGCCCTATTTGCTTTTAAACTTCACTTTTCCTTATCAAAACACATTTCAGACTTTTAAAGCTTTTAAGCTACACGATGTCGGATCCTAATCAAAATTAGGTCCTCTAATGCCTAAATCCCACAGCAGGGCACACTATACATCCATATAACCATTCAGCAAGTATAACATGCATTCAACTATATCAACAATTACATCAATACATCAGCACATCAATGCATATTCCAATCAACAGCAGTCAATCAAGAAATCAACTAACATCAGATATAAACTATTCCAATACAATACAAATACAAACACCGATGCAGCACATAGCTGTCGGAAATGGAATTCCTCAGGTTTATCCCCTTACCTCTTGTAGCTTCCAGCTCAACTCGGAACACCCGATCAACTTGTTCCTCTTCTCAACACGCTGCCGATCACTACATACACGTAAAACATATCGGCATTAACTTACAAAACGAAGATTTCTCCTAATGCACCACCCCTAGGGTTCGGCTCTACTACGCTAAAAATAGCTAGGGAACTCCAAAATTTCTCATTTTCTGGATAACACCCTAACTAAGTGTGACAGCCCTAGATATCAGATCAGATCATCAAAAACCAACCAAAACCCTACCCTACACCCATAGGGGGTTTCGGCCCCTACCTAGAAAACATAGCTATAGGGATTTCTTGGCTCTAAGCTCTTGGATCATACAAGTATGTCATGAACCTAGGCCATAGAAACTAGTTTGGTACAGATACGATTTTCCTACAATTTTTCATGGATTTTCAAAGATTTTAGGGACAAAACCCTAACATCCTTGATCATGAAAATATAAGGAGAGAAAAGAGAGATTGAGAGAGATAGAGTTGAACTACTACCTCCTATGATGATCCACTCCAAGTTTGGTGAAGATTGCTCCACAAAAACTCAAGCTTTTGGCCTTCAACAATGGTGGTTTTGAGAAGAAAAGAGAAAGAAGAGAAAGGAAGAGAAAAGAAGAAGATGAGGTAACTTTGGGGGAGGGGGCTGCCGAAAATGAGAGAAGAAAAGTGAGAGGTTGAGAGTAAAAGTGGTTAGATATTTAGGTTTTATTAGTTTAATAATAGGAAAGGTAAATTGATAATAAAATTAACCAAGGGCAATTTGGTCAATTCACATCCCGATATTTGGAATCGTCCCGACACTTGTATGAATTCCTCAAATAACTTGATACAATTTTGGTATGAAAAACATCTGATCGTGGGTCTCGAAAAACCCTAAGACAGCTCGAATCGCCTCCTCGATCGATTATCGGCCCGAATATAAAATATTATTTATATTTTTGGACGTCAGGACACATTTTAGGAAAAAGATAGAGGAATATATTCTAAGACTAATGGTTTCGTTCGTTAGTCCAGATTAGGTCGTGATAGTAGAAAACACTATCATCTGAAAAACGTAGATCGGTTTTCGTTTGAGTTTTCGACCCAAAACTTAACCGAAAGATCCTACGATTTTATAAAACAAGACTATGATCGTAGTTTTCCCAAAATCATTTTCTAAGACACAGATAAAAATATAAACTCATTAATTGAGTTTATTGTCCTTAGAAAGCACGAAAAATCGGGGTGTTACATTACTATCCCCCTTAAAATAATTTCGTCCTCGAAATTACATACCTGTGAACAGATAAGGATATTGTTCTCTGATGTTGTCCTCAGTTTCCCAAGTTGCTTCTCCAGTTGTATCATCCCAAATAACCTTGACTAAAGAGATTTGTTTTCCCCTCAGTTGTCTGACTCTCTTGTCCTCAATCCTTACAGGTGCGGTCTCATAAGACAGATTCTCTTTCAAGGGTACTTGATCAGGTTCAATTACATGAGATGGATCAGGAATATACTTCCTCAATTGTGAAACATGAAAGACATTATGTAAATTTGAAAGAAAAGGAGGTAAAGCAATTTGGTACGCTACTGGACCAATACGCCGAAGAATTTGGTATGGTCCAATGAATTTAGGAGTGAGTTTTCTGGATTTCATTACCCGACCTACCCCAGTCGTTGGATTGACTCTCAGAAACACATGATCGCCTTCTTGAAATTCGAGAGGTCGTCTTCGCTTATCCGAATAACTCTTCTGTCTGCTCTGAGATGTCCTCATTCTTTCCCGAATCTGTTTGACTTTATCAGTCGTCTCTTGCACAACCTCGGGTCCTAGAATTGTACTCTCTCCATCCTGATACCAACAAAGAGGAGTTTGACACTTCCTCCCATACAGAGCCTCATAGGGTGCCATCCCTATGCTTGAGTGATAACTGTTATTATACGTGAATTCAATCAGAGGCAACAGTTCATCCCAACTTCCTCGATTATCCAACACACAAGCTCTTAGCAAATCTTCTAACGATTGAATCGTTCGTTCTGTTTGTCCATCCGTCTGGGGATGGTATGCTGAACTTAGACGTAACTTAGTCCCCAAAGCTTGATGTAAGCTTTCCCAAAAACGCGATGTAAACTTCGGATCTCGATCCGAAACAATACTTGAGGGTATTCCGTGTAATCTAATTACTTCTCTTATGTACACCTCAGTCAACTTTGCTACTGTGTAGTTTGTCTTCACAGGTAAGAAATGTGCCGATTTCGTCAACCTATCCACGATTACCCAAATCGAATCAAAGTTCCTTGGTGTTCGGGGTAAACTCACTACGAAGTCCATAGAGATACTCTCCCATTTCCATTCCGGTACATCTAGGGATTGCAACATCCCTCCAGGTCTCTGATGTTCTACTTTTGCTTTTTGACAAGTTAGACATGATGCAACGTATTCTGCAACTTGTTTCTTCATACCTGGCCACCAAAATCTTTGTTTCATGTCCTGATACATCTTGGTTGCACCAGGATGCATACTCAATCCACTCTTATGGGATTCTTCGAGAATCATCTTTCTCATCTCCGGGTTGTTGGGTATACAAACTCGTCCATTACACCTTAAGATTCCATCTGCTCCCAAACTAAACTCACTAGCTCTCCCTTGTTCCACCAACACCCTTTTCTCTTGAAGAGATTCATCAGTAGCTTGTTGCTCACGTATTTCTTCCATCAAACCATTAGAGATCTTAAGCATTCCAAAGCTTAGTTTCTTAGGACTTATTTCTAATCCCAAGTTCAGATCACGAAACTCTTCAATCAGTTTCAATTCTCTCACCATCATAGTTGAAATATGAACGGCTTTCCGGCTCAAAGCATCTGCCACGACGTTCGCCTTCCCTGGATGGTATTGCAACGTGAAGTCGTAATCTTTTAAAAACTCCATCCATCGTCTTTGCCTCATATTGAGCTCCTTCTGGTCGAACAGATATTTCAAACTCTTGTGATCACTGAAGACGTCGAATTTTGCACCATACAGATGGTGTCTCCATATCTTTAGTGCAAAAACCACTGCAGCTAATTCTAGATCATGGGTGGGATAATTCTTTTCATGAATCTTTAACTGTCGTGATGCATAAGCCACCACTTTGCGGCGTTGCATCAGCACACAGCCTAGACCTTGATGTGAAGCATCACAATATACTTCATAAGGTTCACTCGGTTCTGGAAGTATCAGCACTGGTGAAGTAGTCAGAAGTTCCTTAATCTTTTGAAAACTTTCTTCACACTGATCAGTCCAAACAAAAGGTTGATCTTTCCTCGTCAATTGAGTCAATGGTGACACAATCTTAGAGAATCCTTCAATAAACCTTCGGTAGTAACCGGCTAATCCAACAAAACTTCTTATCTCGGTTACAGTCTTTGGTTTTTCCCAAGAAAGTACGGCTTCTACTTTAGCAGGGTCCACAGAAATTCCTTGTTTTGTGATAACATGACCCAAAAATCCGACTTCTTCAAGCCAAAACTCACACTTAGAGAGTTTCGCATATAACATCTTTTCCCGCAAAACATGAAGGACTTGCCGTAAATGCTCCTCGTGTTCTTCACGATTCTTAGAATAAACTAGAATATCGTCTATGAACACTACAACAAACTTATCAAGAAACGGACGAAAAATCCGATTCATGTAGTCCATGAAAACAGCAGGTGCGTTTGTCACTCCAAAAGGCATCACGAGATACTCGTAATGTCCGTAACGAGTTCTAAAAGCAGTCTTTGGTATATCCTCCGTTTTCACTCGAATCTGGTGGTATCCTGACCTTAAGTCGATCTTTGAGAAAACAGCAGCTCCTCGCAGTTGATCCATCAAGTCATCAATCCTAGGCAACGGATACTTGTTCTTGATCGTAACCTTGTTCAGCTGACGATAGTCCACACAAAGTCTCGAACCTCCGTCCTTCTTTCTCACTAAGAGAACCGGCGCTCCCCATGGCGAAACACTTGGTCTGATGAACTGCTTGGATAACAAGTCCTCGACTTGTGTCTTTAACTCAGCAAGCTCAGTAGGCGACATTCGATATGCAGCTATCGATATCGGTCCGGTTCCTGGGATCAGATCGATGGAGAATTCTATGTCCCTCACAGGTGGCAAACCTGGAACATCCTCTGGAAACACCTCGGGAAAATCTCTCACAACAGGCATTTGACTCAGCTCGGTCTTCCCCTCGACTTCTAAGTTGGTTAAAAGCACGTATTTCGGATCTCCTTCTTTCGAAGAAGTTCTAACATGGTTGGCGGTTAAAAATCCAGAAATCTCAGTACTAGGAAAAACTAGGGTTTTATGTGCACAATCTAATAGGATCTGGTTGGAAGATAACCAATCCATGCCCAAAATTACATCTAACTGTATTAAAGGCAAACATATTAAGTCAACAAGAAAATGTCTATCCTGGATAACAATAGGACAGTTTAGACATATAGAATTCACAACAACAGGTTCAGCAGTTGGTGTAGAAACAATTAAATCAAATGACAAGGAAGAAACAGATAACTCTAAACGTTTCACACAATCCATAGAAATGAATGAATGGGTTGCACCTGAATCAAAGAGCACTAATAAGAGATTACCGTCTATGTCACACACACCCTGTATCAGATCTTCGGAGTTCGAAGCCTCAGCACCACTCAGGGTATAAACTCTTCCCCTAGCCGTCGGTCGTTTGGCTCCACCACTCCTGTCCGCAGTTTGGACTGGATTCTGGGCTCTACAATCCCTGGCAAAATGACCTGGTTGTCCACAACGATAGCAATGGTCATTCCTCACAGTACAGTTGTTTGCCAGATGCGTTGAATCCCCGCATTTGAAACACTTCCTCCCTTGGTTTTGCCCTCCTTGACCTCCACTGCCCGATGCACGAGCAACAGGTCGATAAGGTTGCTTCTGGAAGTTCCCAGGTGGTCGAGAATATGGTTTCTTCTGAATCTGTTTCCCTCTCTGGTCCTGAGATTGACCCTTGAATCGGAAAGGTCCTCCGACGTTTCCTCTATTGTCTCTCCCACGCTTCATTAGTTCTATTTGTCTGCTTTTCTCAACGAGCGCTTGAAAATTTCTAATTCCTTGCGGTAGGACCGACTCTTTTATCTCATACCGCAGTCCTCTCTCAAAAGCTTCGCATTTCCATTCTTCCTCAGGGTTATTCTGAAAGAAACGGAAATACTTGGCCAACGATTCGAACTTAGCTGCATATTCCCCGACTGACATATCTCTTTGTTGTAGTCGCAAGAATTCTTGCTCTTTCTCTGCTCTTGCACTCTGAGGGAAACATTTTCCCAAAAAGCGATCCTTAAACAGCGTCCACGAAATCACCTCGTGATTTACCTCCAGTAGTTGTTTCGTTCCCTTCCACCAATATTCCGCATCTCCTATCAGTAGGAATGTGGCATATGGCACCTTCACTTCTTCGGGACTACGTATCAACTCAAAAATTTTCTCAACTTCATGAATCCAAAGATTAGCTTTCTCAGGATCCACGTCACCAGAAAATTGTGGCGGATTCTGACGCCTGAAAGTAGTCAAGCTTCGACCCTCAGCGGCCTGGTCAGCACGGAGTTGTTCCTGAGCATTGTGGGCGTTCATGGTTGCAGTTTGGACAGCAATAGCCGCAGCCATGTTAGCCATTGCCTGAGCAGCAAAATCCATTCCAGTCGCTCCAGCAACATCCTCAGCTTGGACACCAGCTCCCCGACTGCGACCACGTCCACGGCCACGTCCACGTCCACGTCCACGTCCTGCTTCTGCTCCAATTTCTAGTTCCATATCGGACCTACAAGGCCCAAATTCAGTCAAATGGCAACCAGAAAATAAAGCAAATAAGCAGTTATAAACATACCACATATCCAAGAGTAGTAACATCTCAACCCTTGGTTTCGCTACGCGAAACAGATTCGCTACGCGAACCAAAGAGTCTGCCTGAGAAACAAGGAACAGCTCCTCGGATTCGCGACGCGAACACTCATTCGCCTCGCGATCCTGGAAGCCTACATAACTCTCGGCCTCGCGACGCGAAAGTTCCTTCGCCTCGCGATAAGAAAACATGCCCTCTGCTTCGCGACGCGAAATCCATTTCGCTACGCGAAACAGGGGTCCTGTCCGAGACACCACTCCTCTGCCTCGCGTCGCGAATCCCATTCGCCACGCGATGCAGAGAACACATCTAGAAAGCTTCTCTGCCTCGCGACGCGAAATACATTTCGCTTAGCGAATCAGAGGCCATGCAACTCCACTCCTCTGTCTCGCGACGCGAACTCAATTCGCCACGCGACGCAGAGGACCTACCTGAGAGACAGAGCACTATTTCTCTGGCTCGCGACGCGAATTTCGGTTCGCTACGCGATCCAGAGAGCATGCAACTCCCCTCCTCTGCCTCGCGACGCGAGATCCATTTCGATACGCGACGCAGAGAACATACTCGAGGAACAGAGCATCATCTCCCTGCCTCGCGACGCGAATTCCCATTCGCTACGCGAGACAGAGAACATGCCCTAAGAAACTTCTCGGGCTCGCGACGCGAATCACTTTCGCCTCGCGAATACAGAGATCACACAACAGCAAACACAACAGACCTATTCCCCAAGGATTCCCGAAAGACTCGACCAGCTCTGATACCACTAATGTGACACCCTCAAACCCAGTGCCACTTTCGTTACTCAAAACCCTTAATGAACGATAAATAAAATTTCGCTGGTTTTACTTTCGGAAAATATATCCTTTGTGTAAGCAGATTCTGGAAATCGTGACCAAATTTTTCTCATTAATACATAAACTCACCACTCCGGATAACAGAACTACTCATATACAATAATTAGAACAAGATATATATATATATATATATATATATATATATATATATATATATATATATATATATATATATATATATATATATATATATATATACATATATATAATGGACAACAAGCCCCTTTACAAAAGAACGAATGATTACTAAACTTTCTAAAAAGCTATAAAATTAGGCAGCGGCAGTCTGGAACCATATCTCTAAAACCTATGGCCATCAGTAGCCGTTAACAGACTACCCAAAAACCACTGCCTCAAAAAGGGGTCTACACCCTAAGCTGGTCCGACTAATGGAAACCATTGGACAATCCCCCGGAGGGAAGTCCAATGCTGGAACCAGAGGAAGAACTCTGGGAACCTACATTCCCGTTCCCCTGTGGATGGGGATCGGAAGCATCCGAAGAATGATCCTCCGGGTCTTCCTGAGGATCCTCCTCAGGGTCTTCTTCCTCCTCCTCCTCTTCCCCCACATCTTCCACGACGTGCTCGCCCGCTACCAAGACAAAAGGCGGGGGAGGCGTCTGGGGTAGCTGTTGCTGCGGGGACTGTGCAGCGGGGGCGACCGACTCGATCACACCCTGCTCCATAAGGGCCTGCAGCATCAGCCCGATGGGAGGAAGAGGCACCTGGATGGTCTCCACTGTCCGAGTACTCTTCCGCGGTCCCGTCTCAGTCGTTCCGCTTACAGTGCAAACTGGTCCCGTGTACACCGCACTTTCCACCCCTGGGTGGATGACCCACGCGGCTGGGTCTGTCCTTCGATCAAACGCTAGGACGCGCATCCCGGAGTGCGCTAGGTGATCCGGCTCTGGCTCCATCTGTAAACACGATACAATATATATCCAAGGACAACCCGTCCAAAAACATGCAAGGGTGAGAAACCAATATATGAATCCATAAACAACAACTATATGCCCAATCCACACAACAGACTCAAATCATCATATAACATGGCATATATCATTAAATACAAAAGGCAGTAAATGCACAAGGGTTTCGTACCCCACAATCAACGTTATCTCCTAAACGTATGCATGGCACTTCCATATATCTCAATATTCACACTAGATTACTAGATTTCCGGAAATCCCATCACCATTCGAAATGAGCTGATCAGGCTCCAATATTTGGCCCAAAAACGAGTACTTTGAATCCCATGACACTACGCGATTCTCACATGGGGGCGCAATCAGAAGTACTCCACAAGAAAACGGTCATACTGCATTGTCCAACTCAAGGCACAATACGTTCCCAGAACACGTATGACACCATTGTCCATCAAGGCACAATGTTATGACAAATAAGTCATCTCAGGTTCTCCTTGCTTATCAAGGTCCCCCGTATCACGGCACGTCTGCCCCGCATTTAATGCATGAGAAACCTATCTAGTTTCCGATAATGGATCTTTGTCGCATCAATATTTCCTCGTTGTAGCATCAACGCTAACAACCACCATAATGTCTTAGACTCTTTAAGCCTCAAAACATATTTTCTCAAAACAGGACACTTAGCCCAAAAACAACTTAAATCCCAACACCCCTAACCGATGCACCAGTCAAGGACGTTGGATTCAAGATCATAAAAACATCCTCAAGCTTACAGGACCACAAAGATTGTCCCTAAGCCGACAGGACCATAACTAACACGGATCCTTGATCCACGTGTTCTGCAGAACCCTAGAACCCCGACGTCTCGGTTTCTAGTTTCTAAGCTTTAAGCTTTAAAACCACTTTCCTTGAAAACTCGAAAACCAAAAACCCAAAATCTCCGATACTTACACAAAGTCATCGGGATCGGTTTTCCATAAAACAAAACTTGGTCCAGAGACCATTTCTTTTTCTTTCGTTGTTTTTCGGTAAAATACGAACTTAAAACAAAACTTGCACAAACTCATTTTTCTTGAATAAACTCAGTATGACTTCGGAAACCACATTACTCAAAAGGGTTTACTTATCAAATTAAGACATATTGAAGGTTTCTAATGCCCTATTTGCTTTTAAACTTCACTTTTCCTTATCAAAACACATTTCAGACTTTTAAAGCTTTTAAGCTACACGATGTCGGATCCTAATCAAAATTAGGTCCTCTAATGCCTAAATCCCACAGCAGGGCACACTATACATCCATATAACCATTCAGCAAGTATAACATGCATTCAACTATATCAACAATTACATCAATACATCAGCACATCAATGCATATTCCAATCAACAGCAGTCAATCAAGAAATCAACTAACATCAGATATAAACTATTCCAATACAATACAAATACAAACACCGATGCAGCACATAGCTGTCGGAAATGGAATTCCTCAGGCTTATCCCCTTACCTCTTGTAGCTTCCAGCTCAACTCGGAACACCCGATCAACTTGTTCCTCTTCTCAACACGCTGCCGATCACTACATACACGTAAAACATATCGGCATTAACTTACAAAACGAAGATTTCTCCTAATGCACCACCCCTAGGGTTCGGCTCTACTACGCTAAAAATAGCTAGGGAACTCCAAAATTTCTCATTTTCTGGATAACACCCTAACTAAGTGTGACAACCCTAGATATCAGATCAGATCATCAAAAACCAACCAAAACCCTACCCTACACCCATAGGGGGGTTTCGGCCCCTACCTAGAAAACATAGCTATAGGGATTTCTTGGCTCTAAGCTCTTGGATCATACAAGTATGTCATGAACCTAGGCCATAGAAACTGGTTTGGTACAGATACGATTTTCCTACAATTTTTCATGGATTTTCAAAGATTTTAGGGACAAAACCCTAACATCCTTGATCATGAAAATATAAGGAGAGAAAAGAGAGATTGAGAGAGATAGAGTTGAACTACTACCTCCTATGATGATCCACTCCAAGTTTGGTGAAGATTGCTCCACAAAAACTCAAGCTTTTGGCCTTCAACAATGGTGGTTTTGAGAAGAAAAGAGAAAGAAGAGAAAGGAAGAGAAAAGAAGAAGATGAGGTAACTTTGGGGGAGGGGGCTGCCGAAAATGAGAGAAGAAAAGTGAGAGGTTGAGAGTAAAAGTGGTTAGATATTTAGGTTTTATTAGTTTAATAATAGGAAAGGTAAATTGATAATAAAATTAACCAAGGGCAATTTGGTCAATTCACATCCCGATATTTGGAATCGTCCCGACACTCGTATGAATTCCTCAAATAACTTGATACAATTTTGTTATGAAAAACATCTGATCGTGGGTCTCGAAAAACCCTAAGACAGCTCGAATCGCCTCCTCGATCGATTATCGGCCCGAATATAAAATATTATTTATATTTTTGGACGTCAGGACACATTTTAGGAAAAAGATAGAGGAATATATTCTAAGACTAATGGTTTCGTTCGTTAGTCCAGATTAGGTCGTGATAGTAGAAAACACTATCATCTGAAAAACGTAGATCGGTTTTCGTTTGAGTTTTCGACCCAAAACTTAACCGAAAGATCCTACGATTTTATAAAACAAGACTATGATCGTAGTTTTCCCAAAATCATTTTCTAAGACACAGATAAAAATATAAACTCATTAATTGAGTTTATTGTCCTTAGAAAGCACGAAAAATCGGGGTGTTACACAATCCAAGCTCAACACCATATGCATGTTTAGTTCGTTCTCAAAATCTCTTGATTTCTTGTGCAATTTTTGCACAACAATTAAAGAATTAAAAAAAATTCGTGATTTGGGAATTTGAAATAACTAGTTTAGAATAGAATATTCAAATACAAGATTCTCTCCCAATAAGAAACATATTGATGCAATTTCAGTTTCAATCCAAAGGTTATCTAACAACAACCTTTGTGCAGAGGCGTTGAGAGCATTTTGAAGGCGGAGAGAGCGGGGTATTTTTGGGAGGAGGACGACCGTGCCGAGAATATTTGGGAGCATTTTTTTCTTGCTTTGGTTTTTGTGAGTCATTGAAACCCTTCGACCCAACTCAACCCTGAGATCTATGTCAAATCTGAGGATTTTGCTTTGCTTATTTTTTGTGTGTATTTTGTTCTTCGGTAGATTTTTTATATTTTGCTTGTCATGTTGTCTTTTTCCATCTTGATGATGGCTGAAGATTTTGTTGCATTTTTCCAATTCTTGATGATGGTTCTTCCGGCTGGTTGCATTTTTGGTAAAATGCAGGTCAAAATAGACGTCCCTGATAGAGATTAAAATATCCCTAAAAAGAATCAATTTGACCTATATTTTACATTCTTGAGGACTAAATTGGTATTTTCATTTCTCATGAACCAAAATGTCACCGAGCTTTTTTGTCAAGGTTCAATTTGGGCCTTTACTCTAATTTATATTTTTCAGTATTTAGCTTAAAATTTTAGAATTAATTATTTTATATATATATATATATATATATATATATATATATATATATTCATTTTATATTTACATAAATTAATTAATTAATATATATATATATATATATATATATATATATATATATGTATCATTTATAATTATAATTTTTTTATTTTATTCTTATCAATTTATATTTTTATAAATGAAAAAATACTCATTATATAAGCGGCATACTTGCTACTATTAAAAATATTTGATCCTTTATTTATTAGCAAAAAAACAAGAGGTATTATAGAATAGCAAATTCTATGGTACCTTTGAAGATCTGAAGGTATCGGTACTCTTGGACAGAAAGGAAAAACTATAGAAAAACTATGAGTCTATTAGAAGGAATTGATAAAAAATATAAAGAATTAGAAAAAGTATTAGAGGAAATAAATAAAAATATGACTCAGTTAATAGAGATTACTACCAAAATTGCGGAGTATACTTATAAAAAGATACCCAAAAAACAAATAGAGATAACACATATATATGATACTTTAACTAATATAAACAAAGGAAAAGAGATAGAAAATGAAGAAGATTGTGAAAAAATTAGAAAGATACTAGAACAGTTAGAAAAACTACTCAACGAAGAAGAAGATAGTAAATGCCTAACAAAAAAAGATTTAAAGGATTTACTAGATAATCAAACTAAAAAAACTAAGTCCTGAACCTTCTCAAATATTTTCTCCAAAAACGACATGGAGGGGTTAAAAACCGACTATATTGAAACAATAAAAAGGTCAAATGACTTAGAAGAAATTTAACAACTCCTTGAAGAATTAAAAATAATCGAAGAAGAACATAATCAAGTACAAGATACAAAACCAATAAACCCTTTAAATGAAACTGAAGAAGTAGTATTAAATTATAGTTCTTCGTCAGATAAAACAGATTTTAACGAAATACGTATGCACCATGGAGAAACAAGTAGTAGCGTAATACCAAAAAGAAAAAGAAAAGAAATATTTGAAATATGGAAAAATATGAAAAAAGATGCTATGCATAATAAAGGATATGTTAAACATAAGAATAAATGGTCAAAACTTCAAGACGAATTTAAACCAAGATACGAAGTACAGAAATCAGCAGGCAATATATTAAATCTTGACTATGTAAAAAACAAAAAAGAAATACTTCTACAATGGACTAATGAAATAACTATTTTAATCGCTACCAATGACAAATTTAATAGCTTGAACATGTTGTCAATAAAAAAACTATATTATTTATAAAACAACAGAAAATGTACAAAAATACTTAGATAGTATATCAGACGAACAATGGCAACATTATTCAACCTTAACAACAACTAACCCAGATTTTGCAAGACTCATTATGAGCCTTATTTATCAAGAAATTATAGGATATGCTAGTATAGAACACAATGCAGAACTAAGTAAATTTCTACATGAGAAAGCCAAAACACATCTAAATCAAATGCAATTATGCGACATGTGTGAAATAGAAAGTTTTATATGTGAATATAAAAAATACTAGTATCAATTAAATTCCGCAACAAAGGAAACATACAAAGAAGTATTTATAGATAAACTACCGTATCCCCTCAATATAAAAATCAAATTATTATGGGAATTAAATCCGAATGAAATTGCAAACACTTTAGGAGGAATCATTCAAATACTATACAAAGAACTAAGAGATCAATGTATCGCTCGAGAAACCATAAGACATCTAAATAGAGAAAAAAAATGTAATTTGTTGTGATATACCTAAAATAGAATTTCCTGAAAAATACGGATGTAATAATTCTATAAAAAAGAGAAAATACTACAAAAGAAAACCAAAACTAAGAAAAACTTACCCTAAGAAAAAAGCGTATAAAAATACAAAGAAAAAATATTTTAGGAGACGGCAAAGTGACAAACACCTAGAAAATATTGCCCACAGGGAAAAAAGAAGTGTAGATGTTGGATATGTAATGAAGAAGGACATTACGCAAATGAATGTCCAAAGAAAAGTGAAAAGGAATTCAAAGAAAAAGCTAAATTAGTAAAACGAATATACAAAATATATAGCCTTGAACCATTGGAGGAAGAATTAAGCAACACAACTGATAGTATTTATGAATATTCTGAACATGATGAATTATCTTCAAAAGAAACAGAATCCGAATAGTACTTGTATCAAAATTGTAATTGAAAAAGGTAATAAAGAAACCGAAGACTATATCGATACAGGGGCAAGTATTTGTTTAGCAACAAAAGCATTATTTGATAAATGGGAACGATTAGAAAAACCATTAAAAATACAAATAGCTAATGAATCAATTCACTCTTTATTTTGGGTAGTTAAACGAATAACGTTACTCATATAACATAAACGGTTTATTGTACCAACAATCTATCAACAAGAAATCGGAATCGATGTAATACTTGAAAATAACTTCTTACGTCTTTATGCACCGTT
Organism: Ammopiptanthus mongolicus; assembly: GCA_039655645.1. Lineage (NCBI taxonomy): Eukaryota > Viridiplantae > Streptophyta > Magnoliopsida > Fabales > Fabaceae > Ammopiptanthus > Ammopiptanthus mongolicus. Next base: position 68,157,984 of record CM077351.1, on the reverse strand, counting down.
TAGTCAATACTTAGAACATATTACTCTACGCACCCCGTATATACGAAATATCCAATCCCGTGAGATACTTTCCATTCCAATCCACCATTCCTCTCCGTGTATCTACTCCTCTAAACCATCAGAGTTTAGCAAGCTAAACCGTGGTGAACTATTTACTCTCCTTTGTCAAAAACTGCGCTATGCCTTAATTAATCTAAAGCCAAATAGAAGGATTCCGACCCATATTGAAGAACTACTAGAGAAAATATGTAGTGAACACCTACTAGATCCAAACATAAATAATAAAAACACCGAACTAATCACATTAAAATTAAAAGATCACACTAAGGAAGTAAAATGTAAACCTATGATTTACAGTAAATAAAATAGAGATGAATTTGCAGAAGACATTAAACAAATGACCGCAAAATGATTAATCAGACCATCCAAAAGTAAGCACTCAGCCCCAGCCTTTTATGTAGAAAACCATAGTGAAATTAAGCCTGGCAAACGAAGAATGGTAATGAATTATAAACAGATAAACGACGCAATGGAAGGAGATGCATATTTTCCTCCTAGAAAAGATTTGATTATCGAACAAATTAGAAATATGCACCGGTTTAGTACTTTTGACTGTAAATCAGGCTTTTATCAGTTAAAATTAACCGAGGAATCCAAAGCATTAACAGCTTTCAGTTGTCCTCAAGGCCAATATGAATGGAATGTACTTCCTATGGGTATGAAGCAATCACCTGGAATCTTTCAAAAATACATGGATTCAATACTCAAACAGAATAAAGATTTTTATCTTATTTATATCGATGATATATTAATCTTTACTAACAAAACCATAGAAGATCATTTTAATAAAGTTACTCTAGTTTTTAATAAATGCCTAGAACATGGAATAATATTAAGTAGAAAGAAAGTTGTTTTAGCACAAAATAAAATTAATTATTTAGGATTAGAAATTGAAAAAGGGAAAATAATAATCCAAAAACATGTTTTAGAAAAACTTCATAGTTTTCCAACAAAACTAAAAGACAAAAAAGAGTTACAAAGATTCTTTAGATTACTAACATATATCTCCAATGAAGAATTTTTAAAAGATCTTACAGCAAAAAGGAAAATCCTCCAACAAAAGCTCAAGAAGGATGCCTCCTGGTCATAGACAGAGGAGGATGAAGCAATTATTATTCAGTTAAAGAACTTATGTCAAAATCTTCTTAAATTATATCATCCGTCAGACGACGACTTAATTATTATTGAAACATATGCCTCGAATGAATACTAGGGATGTGTTATGAAAGCAAAACCCCCTGGACAAAAGAAGGAATTACTATGTCGATACATGTCTGGAACTTTTTCAGACAGTGAAAGTAATTATCCTACTCATGAAAAAGAAACCCTTGCACTTATTCGAATGTTGGAAAAACATTGAATTTATGTGCTTGACAAAACTGATTGTTAAAACTGATTCTACTTACGTTGTAGGTTTTAAAAATATTAATCATAAAGTCACCTATAAGCAAGGAAGATTGATTCGATTGCTAATCAAATTATCTGAATACAATTACTCAATATCTCATATTAAGGGAGAAGAGAATGTTCTTGCAGATATACTGTCCAGATAATGGAGCGCGGAACCACGGAGATGCTAAGAAGACAAAAAGAGCTTAAAAAGGCACTCAGAGATCAAAAGTTGAAAGAATTAGACTTAATTGAAGCAGACATCAAAGTCTTGGACTTACAATTAGAAATTGAAAATTTCTTAGAGGAAGCAATTCCAACAGAGATTAAACAGCAAGCACAAAGAGAAGGAAATCGAAAATGGTACGCTATTTTTAACGGACCATTTCCCGGAATTTATGACTAGTGGCACAAAGCAGCCCCCATTGTCAGAAAGTTCCGGGAGTTATTCATAAGTCCTATGCAACAAAGGAAGAAGCAGAAAAAGCTCTGAAAGATTTTCAGATTGCCAAAGGTAAAGAAATTTATCTTGGACCAAGAACTTTTGTAGAAACCACTACTCTAAACCCAGAACCAAGGAAGGCTCTGAAAGTTCTAGGAAGAATTCCTTCTTCCCTATACAATTTCCAAATAATTACAAGAAAAGAGCATGAACTTCAAATCCAATTTTCAAAAGAAAACTTTTATGAACACCTTAAAAGACTAATCCATCGGACAGAAAAAGAAAAAAGCAATTGTATATACATGGTTGATCGGAAATTATTTGCTATCAAGGCAGTACTTACACCGGGAGCCCCATCAATTTTAGCGTTCAGTTTGTTCCAATTCGGACTAATTGAATATCTTTACTTAAGTCCCAATCTTGAAGAAATTAACCTGTTTCTCTACTACTTCAAAGAAGCAGTCCAAATGTTTCGAAATAATATTGCTGGTGAAAGATCTATTTTCTTAAAATTTTACTCAGCCTATCCAGATTTCACCACCAAGCAGCCAGCTAAGCACTTATTTTTTATTGGTATCAGCAATAATAACTTTCCTTTAATGGATGAACCTATTGGAGTAGATTATGATGAAGATCAAATTATTAACTTCATAACGCACCAATTAGCCAGCATATACTTCTAATGTCAAACCGTTGGAAAGGAATCATTTATTAAAACTCTGTACAAAGGACCAAATACTTTGCTTCTAAGCAAAACAAGCGGAAAGCCTGTCAGAGAAAAAGACTTAGCTTTACTAACAAGCTTCGAGATGCCCTTCTATGCATTTGAGGGACCCTCTATGAATTATTGCCCAGCTGTCCTCCATAAACTTTGTTCAACAATTAAAAAAAACGGCAATCATGCATGTGAGAGATGCTTAAAGCAAGCCACGTCAGAAGCCACTACTAGCTGTCAGCCACAAGGAAAAGATTCCGAAGACGAAGCAATAATTGAAGAATGATGTAAGCAGTGACAGCAGCATGTAAATTTTTAGTTTTCTGATATAAGCACTTACGTGCTATAGGGTCAATAATGTAAATAGACAATAATCCCTTAGCCTATAAATAAGCCCTCTTATGCTGAGGCAAATTAGAGTGAATCAATTGGAGAAAACTCTCACCCGAACTTCCCCAAGTTGAGGAAAGCTGTTAGTCTCCTTAGAGGATACTAGGTATCTGAGAATACCACCCCTGTAACCACTTCCATCAAATAAATTACTCTTTTACTTATCTTCTTTCACTTTTTATTTACTTTGCAACATACAAAGATCATTTATATCCATCAATCATGCACTTATTCAGAAGCAGTAAAGGCGAAGTAGATCCATCATGTCTTCAAAGAACGCGGAAGCAGCAGTGGACCAGAAAAGTGTTAGATATTTTCTTTAGGTTCTTTATTCTTTATGCAAAAGCATTAAATTTATAGGCATACATCCTAAAGCACATAAACCATATAGCCTAGGATCAACATCATGCCAGATTACTAGGATTCGTTGTTTATGAATATACCTGGATCCATAACGATTCCTAACCTTAGGCGTTTTTCAAAGAATGAACTTGATCACCAACCTTCACGAACGGAGGGCGGCAATCCTGAAACACAGAGAGGGGAGAGAAAAAAGAGACGGGTAATAAACACCCGTTGGCTTGTGGTTCTTCCTCGACCGGGATTCCTTATGCCTTAGTCGCTCTTCAGATGGGGGAGAAGAGGCAGTATGCCATGTTGTCCGGTGTATTGGGGACCATAACCTATATATAGGGTGACGGCCAATTAAGGTTCCCATTATTCCGAAACGGGCCGTCAATGACATCCACTCATATTTAGCCCATATCAATTAACTAATTTATTATCAAATCAGAAATTTAATTAGCCTTATCACTTAATTTGATCACATATCAATTAAGGCTCCTAATTGATAAATAGCTAATATAATTAATTGACGATATCTGCCCACATTATGACATTGGAATATAATTAAATACAGAATATTCCAACAATCTCCCACTTGGGCAATATATCATAATAATTATATCAGAATTCTTTAGGCGCGCATCCGAATGCTATTTATCTTTACATTTCCCTTTTACAATCTGGTCCACCTCATACATCAACAATGGGACCACCGCGGCTGTTGTCACTAACATCTATTGTAACTAAACCCCGACGACCACCACATCAATGCACTTGATGACATAGATCGATATGGATGAGTGGCATGGAAATTTCATGCAATGTGATCTCTGAATCATGCCTATTTCCAATCGGTCCAACTTAAGTCTTTAGTGAGATCAATTTTGCAATTTTGCAAACCAAAGTCCTTAATGTGTAAATAAACTTTGCACACAACAAGATACAAACAAGTTCATAATGAACTCATAAACATAACTTTATTTCTGCAGAAAATCCGAAATAACATAAGGTTTGTATCTCAAACATAAAACACAAATAGAGACTCCCACTAAACTAAGGCATCCTTAGTGACAACATGCTTGTGAAAAAACTTAGGTGCCAAGCCTTTAATTAGTAGATCTGCTAGCATAGAATTTGTCCCTATGTGCTCTACAAAAAAACTATTTTTCCTGAACCCTTTCCATAACTACAAGGTACTTGATGTCGATGAACTTCGACTTTGTAGAAACCATGTTGTTGTTGAAGTACAATATGACTGACTTATTTGTCACAACCCGACTTAAGTGGTATTTCAATACCTTTTACTAAATGCAACCAAGTGACAAAAATTACTCCAGTCATATCCCGTAGTCGGATGCCTACTATCTTGGCATACTGTAAAATCGGAGTCAGAATTCCTCATGATCTCTAAACTGTTAGACCTCCGATATGTGAGCATATGCCCTTTTGTTCTCTTTAAGTATCTCACACTCCTTATGGTTGCTTTTCCAATAATCCTTGAATTACTCAAGTATCTGGCCAATAATCCTACTATGTACGCTATTTGCGGATACGCACAAACCTGAGCATACATCAGACTTACCAAAGCCGAAGCATAGGAAATCTTCTGCATTTCCTGAATTTCCAGATTTTCATAGGGCATTTAATTTGAGACTAAAATGTCTCCCTTAGTGACCGAGGTATCTCCTGGCTTACTATCTTTGATGTCGAACTTATCCAAAACTATATCGATATAGCTCTTTTGTGATAACCCAAAAGATACCTCGAGAATGATCCCTAAGTATTGAATTCGTATGACAAAAGAAGCGTCCCCAAGATCTTTCCCCACAAAATTCTTTGTCAGAAATTTCTTGGTTTCGCGATATAAGCCTATATCGTTCTTGGCTAGCATAATATCAACATATAATACCAGAAAAATGAACTTACTCCCACTGAACTTGTAATAACCACAGTTGTCCTCAATATTCATCTCGAAACCAAATGAGACAATCACTTGTTGAGACTTGTGGTATCACTAACGAGGCGCCTTCTTTAGCCCATAGATAGATTCCGTCAATTTTCAAACCATCTTCTTTGTGTCTTTCGACACAAAGTTTCCTGGTTTGCATTATATATATTTGTTTCATCAATGTTGCTATTGAGAAACACCGTCTTAACATCCATCTTGTGAAGCTCCAAATTATAATAAGCAACGTGAGCCATGATTGTCCTTAAAAGAGTCATTCAATGATACTGAAAAGAATGTCTCTTTACAAGCAATCCTTTCTTTTGAATATAACCTTTTGCCACTAGACAAACCTTATACTTCTCCATATTACCCTTTGAAACCTTCAGGTAACAGGATAAGTTTCAAACCTTATTGTCTAGCTTGAGCTTGTACTCATACCTTCAATCCACTTTTCCGAATAGAAACGTCATATGGTTTGATGGGAGTTGATAGAATCACTTTCCAAAATACCTTTTATCTTATGTTCTTGGAAAAATACTATATAATTATCCAAAGTAGTATTCATCCTTTCTTTAGTGGATCATGGCAAAATGCATCAGCTCCTAATGCTCTAGTTCTTGAGGGTGTTGAGTTTGACCTTCAGGAATAATTTCCTTATCTTGAATGGGAAGAATAACAACAATATCCTCACAAGGATCCAAATTTGCTAATAGCAACTGTATGAATTGGTTCAGGGATTAGAGCCAATTCTTCCTCAAAGATAATGTCTCTAATCTTATCTCCCCCCAAACTCAATATCCTCAAAGAACTAGTCAGTTCCTGTCTCAAGGTTTCTTTAATTTGGGATTAAAAAAAATTCACATACCCCTTTGACCTTTCAGAGTATCAATAAAATTGCCGCTCACTATTTGGGAGACTTCAATTTCCTTCGCCAGGCTTATAAGGCCTTGCCTTAGTTGGATGTTCCCATACTTGAAAGTGATTGGTCGGTTACTTTAGTTGGTACTCTGTTAAGCATTTAAGCTGCAATCTTTAGTGTTACTCCTATAGTTACTCTGATAAGGTAGAATGACTAATCATACTCCTCACCATACCTTTAAGAGTCATTACTAGGGCTTAACTATATTCTTGATAGCCATGTTCTAATCTATTTAACTTTAATGCATTTAATACAAACAATAAAATTTATAAGGCCAATGGAATCATGGATTCCCTCATACAAGTTGCTCAACTCTATTTATAGAGATGTGCCCTGAATGTTTGTATAATAACACTCCTTGATTTCACTATCAACTTTACACTTATGTCATATGATTCCTCGCTCAATGTTTTACAACAAGAGGTTTCAATACCAAGCGATTATAGTATTTCCAGCCCACAGCTTGATTGGTTCCTACAATATTTGAATTTAAAAGACAAATGGAATCCATTTTTTCTAAATGAACAAAATTATCCTGATTTGTTCAATAAGAAACCAAAACCAAATTTCATCTAAATGATGACTAAACCAAAATGTCTTTTAATTTCAAATATTAGCCAGTAACAACAATCTAAAATGTCAATAGCCTTATCCTTTACTGACTTGGTCAACTCCAATATAGATGCATCTTTCAGCATCACTTGGCCTTCATCAGTTCAGACAATCCTTTATAGGCATGTCAAACATGATATTTGGGACATTTCTTTTTTAAATACCCGATGTCCTTATAAAATAAATAATTATGACCCTAGCTATTTCTTTTATGACGGACCCTTCGCAGTTTTATCCTCAGTTTTCTTTTGTTAGCTCTCATTCTTAGAGGTATTTGTCAAATGAGCACTATTTATCGTCTCTTACTTCATTGTTTCCTTTATTGCACACCTTATGAAATGAATCCATTCAGATACCATTTCTCTTTATAGCAGCTATAAGCTGACTTAAACTGTCCAAATTGTGCATTAAGAAATACCAAATGCTAAATGCATGGGCAAGTCATTAGACAGCCCATGTTTTGGGGCCTTAAGTTTATGAGCAAGATTGGACATTCCCATAATGTTCTCCTTACATTTCCTTTGTCTTTATACTTAATGAAAATCTAGCTATCTAATGAGTGCTTGTTTTCGTCTTTATTGCTTTCAGAAAGTACTTTTAATTTCAGCAAGAAAATCTCTGGCATTAATTATGCCATCCAAAATAATTCCCCTAAAGATCTCTAGAATATCATCATTTATGATCATAAGACTCATGCAATTGGAGCGATCGCACTTCTTCAGAGAAACTGGATTGTGTGAGAGAATTTGGTTTTCTCCATCTTTATGTAAGGTCAAGATCCAAGAACAATCTTAATGTTCTTCTTTCAATCCCAAAAAATAGTCATAACTTTTTGAGAATCGAAATTGAATTAAATCAGCAGATACATAAGTAATATTAGCTTAAAGAGAACATAAGTACCGTAAAGATACTCACCAAAATACCTTGTGCACCATTAATATTAAGTCTTTGGACAATAATGTTAATTGCTAGTGGTATTTTATTGTAATGATCAAACATTAGTGATAATTTCTATCAAACAACAGCAATCTTTGGACACTGTTATTCACATGAAAAAAAAAACTTTATAATCACTATGTGTTTACCATTACAGGTGTGAATGTAACCCTGTCAAATATTAACCTTCCTTTGGGCCGATTAATATCCGCATGAATGTACACCCACATAACCTTTAACATTTCTTTTGAGTGATTTCCATAAGAGATGTCACCTTGGCGACTTCACACTTTAATTCACTCACTCGAAATCCAAATTGGCAAATTGAAAACCTAAACAAGATACCAAGCGCACCATCAATTCCCAATCTTCGGATTGTAAGAATTAACTGCTAGTGGTACTCTCAACGCAATGATCAAATATTGGTGATAAGTCCTGTCAAATAATGGTCACCTTCGGGCATCCCATTATCCACATGGAAAATACTTTATAATCACCACACATTTACCATCACAGGTATGTAATTATCCGGCCAAGTTGTGCCTTCCTTCGGGCCGACAACAACTCGCATGAATAATTTCATATTACATCTTTTGTAAATCCAATTGAATCAAATTTACGCAACAGATGTTACTTTGGCAACGTGTTGTTTCAACCAACTCAACCAAAATTACCAGACAATTTTAATAAATTGGAAGGTCCCGAATTTGCCCTTTTTCGCACTAAAAAAAACATGAAAACCTGAATATTTAGTATGAAAAGAACCTTTAAAAAAAAAGATTCTTCTAATATGTGAACTTTCCTAATAGGTGGTTCGATAGTTCTAACTTTGATCCTTAGAGTTTGGATCCATTTCGAAATATTGCCCACAACCATAGGTAAACTATTAGAAACGGCAATACCCTCGAAAGGAATCACTCTAAGTTAGGTCTTCGTGATAACCAAACAGGATGTACATTCAAAATGTCTACCACTACTCAACCTTCTCCCAATCTCAAGTTGCACTCAGGCCCGGGTATAGGATCTCACTCATTAATGTATGTGAGAAAACCAAAAAAACAAATATCAATGAACCAACGAGCCAAATATATATATCAAATATATATTATATCATTCACACGCACGGGATCAACCATTCTTTTCATTCATATATAGATATTTACTTGCTGGGAGCAAAACTCAGCCATAACAATGTATTGGAATATATACACGAACATCATGATTGAAATCGCAAATCAGACACGTTAAAGCCACCAAAGAATCTATTTTCTTCCATAATTCCGAATTTTCAAAATTAGGATTCAAATCAAATTGGGGAAAACACCCACTAAAAAAAAACTTTCCAGGCATATCATGCATTATACAAAAACATGATATTTACAAATCCTAATAACCTAAAAGTGATGACTGCTCTGATACCACTTATTAGATATTTTCTTTAGGTTCTTTATTTTTTATGCGGAAGCATTAAATTTATAGGCATACATCCTAAAGCACATAAACCATATTATTAGGATTCGTTGTTTATGAATATACCTGGATCCATAGCGATTCCTAACCTTAAGCGTTTTTCAAAGAATGAACTTGATCACCAACCTTCACGAACGGAGGGCGGCAATCCTGAAACACGGAGAGGGGAGAGAAAAGAGAGACGGGTAATAAACACCCGTTGGCTTGTCGTTCTTCCTCAACCGGGATACCTTATGCCTTAGTCGCTCTTCAGATGGGGGAGAAGAGGCGGTATGCCATGTTGTCCGGTGTATTGGGGACCATAGTTTATATATAGGGTGATGGCCAATTAGGGTTCCCATTATTCCGAAATGGGCCATCAATGACATCCACTCATATTTAGCCCATATCAATTAACTAATTTATTATCAAATCAAAAATTTAATTAGCCTTATCACTTAATTTGATCACATATCAATTAAGGCTCCTAATTGATAAATAGCTAATATAATTAATTGACGATATCTGCCCACATTATGACATTGGAATATAATTAAATACAGAATATTCCAACAAAAAGCACATAGTTAAATCCAATCAGGTATGACAACGCTTACAATCTTTTATAAATTAGTTTAAGCATTATGGAATCTGAACCTGAGATAATTGAAAATAATGATGTAGAACCGCTTCAAATTACTGAAGAAGATAGAAATTATCAAGGAATTATTCTTATTAACCCTCGTTTATTTCAAAAAATACAAAAAGAAGAATTAGATCTTTCGAAAACTGCAAATATGAAAGGAAAAGAAAAATTAGGAGGAATTATGAAAAGATTTATTCAAAAGGAGAATATATCTATTATGGTAAAATAATTACAGAAACTCCCATAGATATAACAGAAGTCCAAGGTAGTACAAGTATCTAACTCTTAAATCGAAAAAAGATTTCAGAACTACGACAAAATTTAAAAATAGAAGCACATAGACAAAAAATAGGATATATACACATAGGAGCAGTTCAACTCCTAATTAAAGCAACCTTTCAAGAAGGAATAGACTCCCCAATAGAATTAATCTTGAAGGATGAAAGAATAACTGATGTACGAGATAAAGTATTAGGAGTTATAGAAGGAAACTTAGCATATGTAAAATAAAAATTTGAAATATATCCAAATATTGGAATCCCTTTAAATACTCAGAGATTAGATCAATCACTAACTCTAGAACATAAATTTTTAAGGAAAAACTTAATGCATCCTGGAGATAAAATATTTTCAGTAACATATTGTGTTAATTATGCTTTAACAAATTCTCATCATAGTATTAATTTTAGAAATAATGATAGAATAGACGTTCCACAATTATTTGAAGATATTGGAAAAATTTATTATCCACGAAGAAATGAAATAACTGAACTAAGAACCTTTTTAAAGAAATCAGAATCTTTAAAAATACCATATATTCCTAGGCGTATGTCATTTATAGAACCTGAAAGAAATAAAGAGGATAATATCCATAAATTAGTAAGTCAAGTGAATGATTTAACTTTATATATAAAAAACAAAATATGATAAGTAAAATAAACCAAGAAATAAACCACGCGCAAGAAATTGGTATCAGAGGTAGATAATGCAAACAGCTAGCTACTTAAAGAAAACTATAAAAATGCTAAGAAATTATTGTCAATCTTTAAAAGAATTAGATAAAGAAAATCCTAATCCTATAATTAAAGATCAAATAAGACGAGTTGAAACACGTATTCAGATTTTGAAACAAAGACTAGAGACAATAATAGCATGATAATATACATCACTTTAAAACAGTGGTTATACAATAATCGTAAAAAGATAATCTATTGGCAAGAAAATGAACCTATAACTTTGCAAGATTATTGGCTGAAAGAAAATATGCTAAATCATCACTTAAAATTAGAAAAATGGATAAAAAAGAGACTTGAAAGATTAATAGCATGAAGACAATTACTATGTTTAAACAATGGATAAAAGAAATTAGAAAGGAAATTGAATATTGGAAACAACAGAAAGCTGGAGATTGATGATTGTATAATAGAAGGTATAATAGATTATAAATTAAAAATGTTAAAAAGAATGAAAAACAAGTTAGAAAATTTTGCAACATGAATCAAACCCAAATAAAAGAAAAGATACAAGTAATAAAATTACAACTCAAAGATGAATATGCTTATCTGTTTACCTTGTTAAAAACTAAGGTAGAAGATTATATAGATGAACAAGTTAGAAAATTAATTGAAAGAGATATACTTTGGAGAGAAAATGAATTAATTCTATTAGAAAATCAATTAAGAAAATGATAGAATATATAGAAGAGCTAGGACTACATATGGCAGGAAAAATAATAACACTCATAGAAGGATTCAATGTTATCCTTATGTACGAAGATAGAGAAGCCATGAATTATTTTAGAAAAAAGATAAAGCATTTTGAGGGAGTAATATTACATGAGGAAAATATAGCCCTTAAAGAAATAGAACAAGCAATTCTTACTAAAGCAAAAAGAAGATTAGCCTGTATTTCTCGATATAAAAGATAAGATGGTAAAATATTTGAAACTATTAACATCTTTGAATATTTTTACCCAATTCCAAAATATCAAAATAATTAACGCATTGATACCAAATCCCAAAATACCAAAATCCTTAAATTTCGAGGGATACCGTAAGACTCCCCTTATGGAATACCTTATTTAAGTTTTTCCGTATGCTTGAGCTTGAGCTTGAGCTTGAGGTACCGGCATTTGAACCGTGAACACTACGGAATTTTCACATTCAATTACCTTACGGACCAGGAATGCCAGTGCGTGTTCCTTTGCATCTTTTGATAAATATAAAAACACTAATTCTGGCGAGGCTACCCAACAATTTATCCAAGCCCAGCCACATGAAAAATCTATTATGTTCCCAGAATTTCTTGGCCATTAATGGATTGTGTAATTTGGGGAAGAAAGGCCCCAGCCCAAATGGCATTGGGGTGGTTTAAATGAGATTAAAAAAAAAAAATTTTAGGATGTTTTTTCAAATCCACTAATTAATAGTTATAATTATTATCATTTATCAAAGCTGTTGATCATTAACGTATTTCTACTTACTTAGTTTCTTTTTCATGATAAAGAATTCTAAAATAAAAATACCCAAACTATATTACTATATATAGATAAGAGCTTTCAAAATAAAGCTAAAGTTATTTGATAAGTTTCAAAAAAAAATTAGCTTAAAAGCTGTGATGGGTGTTAGAAAGAACTGGAATTGAAGATGGGATTTTCTGAACAAGCTCCGCAAAAGCTTCTCAAAATAGTAGTTTTAAAAGCTTTTACTTTTTACTTTTTCTTCTTTACAAATAAGCTACTTTTTTTAATAGCTTCTATTAAAAAGTGTTTGGCCCAACTTCTCTTTTTTAGGAGAAGTGAAACGAAAAAAAAGTTGGACCAATACTACCTTAGATTTAAATATTTTATCTTTTAATTTATATTGAAGATTTTACTTAAATGAAATATGTATAAATCATTTATAATTTGAAACTTTATTTTATTTTTAAAAAAAATCTAAATTCAAAAATACCTATTATAATATAAGATTTAGTTGGTATGCACTGTAAGTGTTAAGATTTTTTTACACTGTCAACCAATTAGAAATGATCATATAAGTTAAAATGTTTGAAACTCTTATCCTAACTACCTTAAATGTCACTCATACCATGATTTCTTATTGATTGACAGTGTAAATAACTTTATATTGACAATACATAGACATAACAATTTAACTCTCTCTCTCTCTCTCTCTCTCTCTATATATATATATATATAATATGAGTTTAATTGGTATACACTTACACTGTCAACCAATCAGAAGTTGCCACTTAAGGTAAAATGTTTGACTCTTATCCTAACTACCTTAAAAGTCACTCACACCATGATTTCTGATTTGTTGACAGCATAAAAAACTTTACACTGATAGTATATAGCAATTAAACTCATATAATATATAAGATACTTTCTAGTATTAAAAATATTTTATCCAGAGAATATATTAGCAAAAGAGAGGTATTATAGAATACCTCATTATACCTTATTATGAACTTTCTTTCACCACCACTGCTACTGGCATTCGAACCTGAATCATCAAGTTGGTTCACAACAACTACAAAGGTGACCACTGACCAGAGATACCTCATACCAGTATGTTTCTTTTGCATCTTTATGATTTTGACCATACTACAAGTATAGTGTGACGAGGCTCACCCATTGATCCAAGCCCATTATGCTTAACTGGGCTTGAATCTCTCATGCTTATTAGTATCCATGATTATTTCTTTTAAAAATATTTAATGGTTCATTTGTTTATATTTAAAAAATAATAATTTAAAATTAGTTTAAAAAAGTGATTTTGGATGTATAGGTATATAGCTTTTATATAAATTAGAAATTATTTTGTGTTTGACTATAATTATGAAAAAGGGATTTTTCACATTCTTTCTCCTATTTTGGATGTATAGCTTTTATATAAATCAATTTTTTTTTAATGTTTGATTGTAATTATGAAAAAAGCGATTTTTTTATATTCTTTCTTCTCTTTCAAGGGAGTTTTTTTTTTTTTTTAAGTTAAACAATATAACTTTTCATAAAAACTGGAATTTAGTTCTTTTTAGCTTTAGCATTTTAGTAAAAACCCAATAAATAAATATGTAAATGTCAGAAAGGAAAATTTATACAAAATTAATTTTTTTTGGAGAAAAAAGCATTAAAAATAGAACCCTAATTATCTCTAAAATAATAATAATAATAATAATAATAATAATAATAATAGTAATAGTAATAACGAGAAAAATATGAAAGCAAAAAAGAGGTATTATAGAATACCTCAATTTATGCTTCACTCTTCATTCCACTACACCTGTCACCAGCATTTGAACCGTGGACATTATGGAATTGTTTCTAACAATTTACCATAAGGACCAACAACACCAGTGGTTGTTTTGTCTTTTATAAATAAGTATAGAAACAGTAAATCTAGCGAGGTTCCCTAACAATCAAGCCCACTTTGTTTAAGGCCGCATGAAAAATCTCTTATGCTCCCAATAGTCGGAATTTCTTGCCCACTAATGGATTGTGTAATTTGTTGAAGAAAGGCCCCAGCCCAAAAAGCATTAGGGCAGTTTATACGAGATTAAAGAAAATTAAAAGAAAGGGATTAAGGTGTTGGATAATACTAAGGGTGAGAATAGGACAGATTACTTGTTATAACCAATTACCTAGTCAGTTTAACAAAAATATCAGGTTAAGGCTTTTTCAAAAGCCCATATAGCAAAAGAGATCAAACTAAGGCTTTTAAAACAGCCTATCAGGCTTGTCAGGTCGGCTTGTTTAATAAGGCTTATTGACCTATTTAGACTATTTGTCTATTTATTTGTAAAGGCCTGATGACCTATTTATCATTATAGGTCTACCGACCTTTTTATCATTAGAGGCCTATAAGCCTATTTACAAGTGAAGACTCATGACCTATTTATATGTGGAGGTCTATGACCTATTTATACGTGGAAGCCTTTAAATAGACTTCCAGGCCAGACTAGACTTTGAAGTAGGTCAGACCAGACTTTAAAAATTGACCTATATGAAGCTAATAGGCCAGGCTCCGGTCTTGAGATTGGATCACAGGTTAGGTCTGTTTAAGTTAGGATCTGGCCTGACCTATTCCCACTCCTAGATAATACAATTGGCATTCCATATTCCCTATTCACACTCTCTATTAACCAATTATAATTTTAGATTTTTATTTTACGAAATTATCATTAGTTAATGATGAGCATAAATAGGCAATTTTAAGTGCCAATAGCTTCACCCTAAGGTGTGATTGTCTTTTAGAATACTTTTTATACATACACATATTTGTAGGGATGGCAAAGTGGGTTGTGACCGGCAAGTCAACCCGCCAACAGGCCAGAATTTGGCGGGATGAGTTGGGGTTCTCAACCCACCAACCCACTTGGACCCGCCCCGCTTAACCCACCCGAAAACGGGTTGGTGGCGGGGCAGGACGGGTTGACCCGCCAACCCGCCATATTAAAAAATAAATTTTTTTAATTAATTTATTAATTATTTAATATTATTTAATTTAATTTAATTGTTACTTGGAATTATTTTATATTACAAAAATAATGTCTTTACTTTTGTAACACAAATTGTATGTTATAAGATAAGATTATTCTAATTTTTTAATAATAATTTAAGAAAGGATATGAAATTTATCCAAAAAAAAGAAATATTATATGATTTTTTGTTAATTTTTTTTATTTTTATAGCGGGTCAACCTGCCAACCCAAATTATGTTTTTATGGGTTTGGCGGGCCAACCCGCCAACCTACCATTAGGCGGGGTGGGTTGGGGGGTTCAACCCATATGTCTAAAACGGGTTGGCCCGCCCAGCCCCGTTTTGGGTGGGTTAATGGCGGGGCGGGGCGGGGCAGGGCGGGTTGATCCACTTTGTCATCCCTACATATTTGAGTAGGTGAGGATGTGTTATTTCACTCCTTGGTCATGTAACCCGAGTTATAAATTTATAAGAATAAAGACCAAACTTCAAAAAATGGGAACACTTAGTCTCTAGAAAAAATGGTTTAATGAACTTTTAGTCCTTATAAAGTGAGCGCGTTTTGATTTTGGTCTCTACATTTTTTCGTTAGTTTTGGTGTCGACAAGTTCAGGAACTTAGGTTTCAGTCTCTGCCATTAGTTCTCATCTGTTAAGTGCTGGCGTGACTAACAACGCGTCACGTCAGCACTACCATATAAACCGAAATAATATTATTTAAATCCATTTGACATTATATAATATATTTCATGTTTTTGTAAAAAAATAATTATTAATATTATTATTTATTTATTTAATCATTAAAGTATTTAAAATTTTACTACATTATTATTATTATTCTCTTTTTTTTTAATATAAAATCTTGACTTTGTCTTCTTCCTAATACCTTGGTCCTCTCTCCTTTCTTTCTTCCTCGGACCGGCCTTTCTTTCTCCAATACGCAACTTGATCGTTCTCCATAATTTGCAACTGTTGCAGCTCTTGCTGCAACTGCCTCTGAATCCCGAGCGTGTTGTTTACGTTCAAATCCGAAGCCATGACCCGATTGGCAGGATTTACAACAACACCTCCTTGTAGGTACTCTAGCAGCGACGCCACAAGTTCCGATATCGGATCATGAAACTTGACCGCGGTGGAAGGCGGCTGAGGCAGAGGAACAACGACGCCCTTGTCGAGACCGAAGAGGAAGTTGACGTTGGTGGGAGGTTGAACCGGGACAAGAGCAGTACTGAGTTTTTGGCAATCAAAGAGAGGGGTTGAGAAGAGGAAGAGTGGCATGCAGGCGGGTCTAAAAGAAGGACATTTGAGGTGATTGTCCTCGTGCATCATGTGGTCGAGGTCGTCGTCGTTGGTGATGGAGATGAGAGCGTCGAGTTCCTCGCCAGGGAGCTGGTACTTGAAGGTGAAGGTGGCGAACTTGATGCTGCAAGCGACGACGAGGATCTTGGTGTTTTTAGTGCGAGGCTAGATCTTGCCGCCATAGTTGCGCAACATTAAAAATGAATACATCATTATTTGTTCAATTTAAAAATAAATTGGGAAATCATTGTAGAGTATCTAGTACAATAGTATTGCCACAAAAAGCTAAAGATGGTGTCTACCAGAGGCCAGCGAGTAGGCCCATTATCAACCAACCCACCTGTAGATTAGCCTCACACGATTTTTCCAATCACTCAGGTACCAAATTATAACAGCGAAATGCCAACCTTTTAATTTCATGATGTTCTAAACAGTACAGACTTTTGATGTGGAAAAACTTCGTCCGCAATTAAATATGTAGCCGGTGATGATTTGCCACAAAGTGACTTTGTTTTGATGCGATACGCAAAATGGGATTGAGCTTGAACAATATCATTGTACATTCGGGCTCAGCATAATTATTAGACAACATAATGCACAAGGAATCAATTAGCATTAGACTCCTAATTCTCCGAAGTCTTATCATAGATGACTTGCACACGTACTGTTCTCAACTATGCAAAAACGCAAATGAATTCAACCTTACACAAATGTACATTAAATTGACCTGGGAGTGGAAGAATTAAGTCATAACATTTGAAGGTTGCTTGTATAAATTACAAATGTGCTTCTAATTGAGCCAGTAACATAAATAAGTGCTTATGTACATTACAAGCATCCCAAAGTATAAAGGATCTTCTCGGTTTAAAGAAAGTAGCTCTCTACAATTAGTTGCTCAGTTTATTAGGAGACAAGGTAATATAATTGCTCATTCACTTGTTAGGATGGCTACTAATTATCCTAGTTCCTGTTTCTTTGAGGTTGTTCCCCCTTATATTGAACATTATATTTTTGATGAAATGAAGTAAGTTATTTTTGGTCAAAAAAAAAATGATCTTCTCTGTACATGTTAAGAAATTAAAATTACTAAATAAAAACAGACATATTTAACACTTTAAAATTTAAAAAAGTATTTATTATTTCTTAGAAAATTAGGATAATATAATGAATGGGAATAAATATTTATTGACCTATCCTCTAAACATGCATACTAACAAAGGATGAAAATCTTCTGTCCTATTTCTTGTCACATTTTTTGTCCCCCATCAATGATAATTTATCATTTAATAAAATAAAATCATAACTCATTAACACTTATGTACATCCTCAACCTTTGATTGGTGGAGGACATCGAGACACCATTTTGTGGGATAGCAAAATTTGTTGACTAACAAAGTCCCATAATTTATGAGCATATAACTTTTTTGACACTATTATTTAATTAATTGTTCACAGATGTTAAAATTATACTCCCTCTAAGCACCAAAAAAAAAAAAAAATTATATATATATCTATGGCTATCTCAAAGTCAATATTTTTATACTCTATACTGTTATTATCAATCTTGTGTCAAAAAAAATGTTATTATCAATCACATTATATGATTTAATAAAAAAAAACTGTTGTTATATGGAAATCACAATAAATGATTTTAAAAAGTGTCCTATGTGATTTTTATCCAGTAGACTCGTTCGCAATTGAACTAATCATTCACTGAACTAGATAGACAAAGAAGATAACCAGAGATATCACTTTTCTTAACAAGCGAGGAAGAGGGGGTGAGACTTGAGAGTGGTAGAGGTCCACCTTACCGGCCAACTTTGCGTGTTTTTTTGACTTAGTGTCAATTCAATTATAGTCGTCCATGCTCGATCCCATAATATATACTTTTATATCATAGGTTGGAATTTGATTTTTCGGGTTGGATTTTGATAGGAATGCTGGGTTTGGTGGTGGGACTTGCCGACCTAGGAAAGAATGGCTGGCATTGGCATTGGCATTTCCATCATCCCATCCCATACAATGACATTTAATTTGCATATGGTAATATATATACAGGGATTTGTTCCCTCCTCCACTCACATTCTATATTCTTCATTTTCGTATATCAGAAGTTCAGGAGAGTCCTTGTACATTCATGTTTCGGTGCATATATATTGATTCTACTGAACACCATGTTGGTGGTTACTATCTTCCATTAATTAATTATCACGTGGAGTTTGTTGCTACATTATTATTTTGAATTTTTACCAAAAGTTTCACTTTATTTCAATATTTAACAATGCTCCAATACATTTATTCTTACTATCTAACAAAAAAATTATTCTCTAATGTATTGGTTTCTCTTCTAGCTTGAAGCACACGATACAGTGTGACCTTTCCAACCCTTCCTAAAATGTGAGGGGAGTGATCATTGTGATGTTAAAACTCGATATTTTCAATGAAATATTTTTAATTATCGAAAAAAATATATTTTTTATTATAAAAATTAAAATCAACCATTAATCCTAGATTAAAAACTCATAACAAATTAAAAAGTCATAACCCAATAATCAACCGGTTTCCTCTTCTATTTTCGTATAAACTAATGGATGCTACAACAAAAAGAAAAATGGAAGAACTTTAGTTGTATCTTCATGATAAAACCCCTGTAGCCCGTAGAAAGCCAAAACCTTAAGAAAAAAAGAATGGTTTCAAAATGGAGCAAAATTCTCACATTACTTTTATCAACACCATTTTTGTACACTTTTTACATCATCGTCGCTAGTCATCACAACTGGCCATCGCCAATTACCGTTGATCACAAATGTAGTTATTAACCAACTAATATATATATGATTAATCAATGAGTTAAAGGAGTATGCACTGATAATGTAAAACTTTTTTACGCAGTTGTCCAATCAGATTTCATTATGTAAATGTTTGTTAAGATATTCTAGGAAGTAACATAACAAAATGGCATAATGATGAAATCTGATTGGATGGCTGTGTAAAAAAATTTTACACTGTCAGTACATACTCCTTTAACTCTTAATCAATAATCATGAACTTATACACCATTAACCACAAGTGGCGTGTATTGGACGAGTTCAACATTAACCACGAATATACTCATTAACTAACTAATACACATAATTAATCATGAAGATACTAACTTTTTAATAACTATTTACACTCGCTTAATGATGTACAAATTTATGATTAATCATGTGTATTAGTTGGTTATTGGTTACATTTATGGTTAATGTTCAATCCATCAACCATCTAATACAATCCATCAACCATCTAATACATGTGATTAATTAACCACGAATTTATACATCACTAGCTAGGAGTAAAAAATGATATAAAAATCATGATTAGTTGTGATTAATGATGTACCAATTTGTTAATAATGTATTAGTTGGTTAATGAGTACATTTTTGGTTATCGTTGCTACCACTGCTGGTCTCATCACCGCCAGCGACCACCATTGAGTCAACATTCCTAGATTTTTTAAGGTTTAAATGAGGGTGGTGTGGGAAAATATGGTGATTTGAGAAAATATGGTGATGTAAAATGAATGTGAAAATGGTTTATAGAAAAATATGGTGATATGATAATAATTACACCGTAAAATGCAAAAAAAAAATTTTTGCACTCATACTTGAAAGTTGACGAGAACAACGTTTCAACGACAGCCCAGTTTTCGACAATTGAAGAACTAGTGAGGATTAGGGAGAGACAAATGCCAAAACTTGGCAACAATCTTTTCGGAATGCCATACCAGTTCGAGAAACCAATGCCACAAATTTTCATGGGAAAGCCAACATTTTTATTTTATGATTTTTCTTTTCCACTTTTTATAATTAATTTTGAATTTGAGTTTTGAGAAGACCAACAAGCGTACCGGATCATTGCAAGTAATATAAAACGGTTAATAAACCGAGTATCGTCCATAGAGATAATGATCCAAGTACCAATTCTCAAGTTAAACAACTAGTTAGACGTAATTTTGGAACTAAGGGAGCTCATTAAATATCAGAACAAAAATTAATCAAAAGAAAACAATTACTTCTTTTAGAATTTCTAATTTAAACAAACAAACAAATATGTAGCGAGCAAAAACGATGAATAAAAAGCGTAGTTTCATCCAATTATTGAGTGAATCAATTCAGTTCTTGAGTACACCCTTTCATAAGTGTAAACTCAAGTATACTCAATTAAGAAGCATGATAAATCGATTTAATTCTTGATGAATCGATTTAGTCATTAAAAGTTCAAATTACATAGCTTCTGAGTTATACACAGATGTACAAAAGGATAGACCGATTTAAAACTATTTTCTCATAATATACATTTAGTCTTAACTCAAGATACATATATAGATGTATATTTTTATACACAAATGTATAATAAGGTTTTCACAAAAAGCTTAGGTAATTAACTGAATATACACATATGTACTAAATAGATGTATACATTCAATTAATTCTCTTTTTCACTTCTTAGTTCATTTGAAAAACCTTTTATGAAAAACTTTAATTATATAAACCTTTTAAAACTTGTTTTTCATATATTTTTAGAGCTATTTAAGTGTAAAAGTAAAATGACCCTTACATAAGCATCTAATACCCAATATCTCTTTAACTTGGTCTTGATGCTATCCTTTTTTAACTTTGTATTTCATGTCATGTCACTTTGATCTTCATAGAATCTCTTTCACAAGGAATTGACTTTCTGTAATTCATAAATCATACTAACTTGTATAATAGATTAGTTTTTCCAATTCAATAATATCATGTATAAGATTATCATAAATATACTTAAATTCACACCGCGTCCACTACAACGCACCCGTTTGAATGAGGCAGTGGATCATGGCAAATTTGGTGAAGTACCCCCACGTGGCCACGTGCAATAGAGGCTTGTGGAGGAAATTGGAAAAGTGGTGGGTAATAGAGAGGTAAAGGAAGAAGAGTTAGAGAAACATTTGAAGCAACGACTTTCAAGCCTGAGAGATTCTTGAATGAGGATGAAGCGTTTGATATTACCAGGAATAAGGAGATATGAGCTCTAATGCAACTTTTTAATCCATTATCTTCAAAAGGTAATCGATTCACTTATATGAATTTTACAATTGTTTTTTAATTTAACGATTATTACTTACAACCAGTAAATTTAAATTTAAGGGCACCACTACTACACCCCTTTTAGAAACTTCACCGTAGAAGCGCCCGAACCTTGAGGAGAAAGAAGATTTCTTCATCTAGCAGGGATACAAGAATTTTCTGTGAATAAATTTCTATTGTGTAAAGGTACACTTGTAACTAGATCATAAAATATTGATATTTTTCTCCTTTTGCTGGTCATGGGACTTCCCGAGTTCACTTCACTACGAGAAATTTATTATATATCTATAAATATTAATGTCAATCAAATCATAGATAAAGATAAGTAGATCGTAAATAAAATTTATTGACAGTCAAATATAACTGTAAATAAATATTATATAAACCCTATAGTGATAATCATTTTCAGTTGATATTTATCGCTCATAATGGACGATTGGATCGATCATAAGTAAATATAAATTTCACATATATTTATGAATTTTAAACATATAATAAAAAATTTTATCTGTCAAAAAGATAAATTTCTTGGAGTATTCACCTACTTTGACTTTGGATTTCTTTTAATATTGATAATTGTATTCTTTTTTTTTTTATAGTAAACTTTTTTGTATTCTGAAGATAATTCCACCGCTGTCAAAAAATAAAATATCATCTGTTCTGTTAAGACGCATAACCAAAATTCGGCTGGAAATCACAGCTTGAAACAGTAAACATAAGTCATGCATATATTTTATTTATTATTTTATAAAGAGAAGAAACTATGCCGACACCATTCTTTTGCTCAGACTCCAACCTCCGTCAAACACATTGAATTTTCCCAATTCCTTTATTTCTCCGAAACATGTGTCTAGACAACTTACAAGTGGCACCGAGACAGCCAAAACCAGTCAACTCATTGCATGTTTGTTTTAGAATATTGACTCCTCAAAGCATGGGTTGATAACTGCGATAGGTTTTTGTTGGAGCAGTAATAAGTTTGGATCCTTTAAATAAATATTTAATTTTTAAATATTGTCTAATATTTTGAATGATTAATTTTTATTTAATTTTTAAATATTATCTAATATTTTGAATGATTAATTTTTACAGCTGCACGTTAAGGATATTCTGGGAAATCAAAAACAAAATCATGGGTTGATACTTGATAGATATAAATAAGAGTAAAGGTCCTAATTGATTCTCGATAAAAATTACAGTGACATTTTGATCTCTGAAAAATAAAAAATATCAATTTAGTCCTCAAGAATATAAAATACGGGTCAACATAATCTCTGACAAGAACTAAAATGTCCTTAAAAATTATCCTAAAAAGGACCAATTTAACCCGCATTTTATATTCTTGAGGATCAAATTGATATTTTCATTTCTCAAGGATCAAAATGTTACCATATTTTTTTGTCAAGGACTAATTTGAGCCTTTACTCTATAAATAAACTAAGCTTTATTTTATTCAACACATAATTAACAAAATTACTTTTGAATTATCTGTCTGAGTTTTTATGATAAAATTATGATTAGAAAAGAGGTAATTCTTTTGCTTTTTATTTATTCAAATTCAACATTGCCAACTAAAAACCTAAAATATTATCAGTCACACTGTTAAAAACTTAAAAGCAATTGAGTGGTAATTAAGTACTGTATTCGAGTGACAACCAAAATCTCATTCTGATCGCCAAAACTGTCTGAAGCGAAATTTTTTACATTATTTTTCATAAATAATGGGCCCTCATAATCTTTTTTGAACAGGAATAAATAAGTTCAATAAAATATAAAATAAAAAAAATTGGTTCAGCGATCAACTATTAAACTCAAACTCTGTCATATCACCCTATGTAGATTTTCTGTTGAGAAACTTATGGACAAAACTGCTCTACATAGACCATAGTACATAGTACAGATGGCTAGCCTAGCATCCATTTTCTTAGGACACACACGCAAAGCCCACCTTTTATAAAAAATAATTTCTTTCCGTGTCCACGAATCTCATACCAGCCAACAACGATTGAGAATAGATTTACACCACAATCTTCTTTCATACAACATAATTTTTTTTAAAATATTTAAATATTTCTAAAATATCCTAATCATCTTAATACATCCTATAACCTACATTAAAGAATATATCACTTTTCTCCCCTCTTCTACCTCTTTACCTTTTTTCCCTCCTCCTCACCCGCACCTTCCATTTTTTGCACCTCAAAATCAAATTTAACATAATTATGATGTTACCCTTCATGTTTCCTCTAGTCCTAATGTTGGGAATTGGTTGGGAAAGTTGTCCGTTAACAGGCTTCCTTGGAACAATACTTTTTCTATCGCGAACATTAAACAAATGTATGCTTGCTCATTTAAAACTTCCCGCTCACTGATGTGGCTCACCTGTAACAACAGTGCAAAGTGGACTAACATGAGATACTTCAATATGACAACAAGAATATGTTGTTTTTCAAAAAGCAAAAATTGACGCAAAGAAATGTTATTCATCTTGCGGAAGAACAGGTTCAGATCTTTTTTCATCTGGCAGCACAACAACAGATCCAAAAATGGCAAAAGAGCACCGATGTCAAACACCAAAAAATCATAGACTCTCCAACATATGTTAAATTTGATTTTGAGGTGAGAAAAATTAAGGGTGAGGGTGAGGAGGAAGAAGGTAGGAGGTGAGTGGTATATGTCTGGATATAGGTTATGGGTGTATTGAGATAGTAGGGTTATTTTAGAGATTTTTAAATATTTTTAATAAAATTGTGGTGTATGAAAAAAAAAAAATTATGGTGTAAAAAATAACACCCTTATTTTATACAACAACATCTTTCACCGACATTATAGTACAAAGTACAAACTACAAAATGTCAACTTTAATTTTCCTTTACTTAAATCTGATTTAATGATGATTTGAAAATCATAGAATTAATTTCTGGAGTTATCATTTTAGATAGGGCTTTATCTAACCATTATCCCGATCCGAGTGTTAGTCTCAAAACTTGATTGTGTGGATATCCAGTCAAAGACCAAAAAAATATCAGACTAATTTAATATATAAATATAATATATAAATTTAAATACTGTATAATGCAAAAATATAAAACTAAATTTTTAACTAAATTACATTTTATAAGATAAATTTTTAAATAATATCAATATAAATGTATTACTTTATTATATAACAGTTATTAATTTAAACTAAAGGCAGCCTGTTTCCTGGGTAAATTACTTTGGTGCTCTAAAATTCCCCCATCAAAGTCATTTCTAGTTTGGAGACTCATTCACAATAAATTCCCTACTCATGAAAACCTTTGGACTAGGGGATGCAACATGGTTTCTGTGTGCAGTTTGTGCTGTTCTGATTATTAAACAATTGATCACTTGTTCTTTAGGTGCAATTTTGCTTGTGCATTATGGATCGAATTGGCTCGGGTTCGAGTTATCTAAGGTGATTGATACATCTTCTATCCATTAAGTTCTTTCTATATGCAGTAATCAATTTAGCTCTCAGGTTAAAGATGTGGTTTTAGCTGTTGTAGTTAATGTTATTTGGGCTATTTGGTTTTGTAGAAATAAGCTCAGGTTTGAAGACAAGGTTATTACTCTTAATGCAGCGATTAATCTAATAACTGTAAATGTATCTCTTACTGGGAGCCTATCTTACGGATCCATGTCCTCGGCTGTTTCTGATTTTGTAATTCTTAAGAACTTTAGCCTGTAAAGCAAGTAAGGCTCCTTCTATTAAGCAAGTTAGCTGGTTTCCTCCTATGTGTAATTGGATTAAATATACCTCCGATGGAGCCGCTAAAGGAGCCCTTGCTATTGTTGCTTGTGGAGGCATTTTTAGCGACAGAAGTGTAGCCACTCTTGACTGTTTTGCCTATAACATTGGTGTTAATTTTGCACTTCATGCAGAATTAATTGGAGCTATGATTTTTGATGTCCCATTAAGTATTAATCATCCCACTTAGCTCGTTAGTGGTCTTGCGAGGACTTATGACGAATTTTCATCATAAAAAATGAATGAAAAGTAAAAAAAAAAGTGCATAATTTTCAAGTATTTTGAGATTTAAAACTGCATATTTTTTTCCAATTTTTATTCGTTTTCTATAAAGAAAATTCGTCATAAATCACATGAGATAACTAACGAGACAGATGGGATGGTTAATAAGACACGTATGCTAGTAAATGAATATTGGAACTAGACTGAGGGATTAAATTGTTTCGTGTTTGTAAATTTGTGGGGTTAAATAGTTGATTTATTTTTTGCAATAACTAAAAGTGGATCTCCAAAATTTAACATCGATCAATTTGACCCTTCACTCTTATTATTATACCCTTCCTTTTGCTTAACGGTTCACACTTCAATTTATTATTGACAAATGTTAGTTTGTTTGCATTTGTTATGTTAGTGAGAGAAGTTGAACATATGACCTCTTTATTACTCCAAATCCGAAGTCCATTCTCCAAAGTCAGAGAGCCACCTTATCGGATTTGATTCAACTAATTTTAAGACGGAAAAGTTATCTATCTTTATCCCTATCTTTTTTTTTATCCATTTTTTCTTTTATATTTATCTTTCATTTTTAATCATTCTTTTCTGACCTCAATGGACACAAATTCAATCATCCGTCGTAAATACTGAAGAGTAAAAGACACTTTACTGCATATGTCAAAATCGAAGCTTAGGTCGAGTGGAACAGTTCCCTCTCCCACTCTCTCCACTTATATATACATCTTCATCTCAACGTTTTCATTTTCATTCTCTCTGCACTCTGCAAACCTCTCCCACTCTCTCCACTTATATCTCATCACTTAAAAGCGCGTTGCTAAAAAAGAATGAAGGAAGAGTTTGTTGTGCAAGATGGGTATGTGTTAAAGGAAGAGACCCACCTCACAGTGCTCAAAACCTCTCTGTTTTTCGAAGGAGATGGCTTCACTGTGTACGATTGCAAGGGCCAACTCGTCTTCCGAGTTGACTCGTATGGACCCGATAATCGTGACAAAGACCAGGTCGTTCTCATGGATCCCCAGGGCCGTTGTCTTCTCACCCTGCGCCGAAAGGTACGATTCATCTTTCTTTCTGCATCTTCAATTTCTATGCATTCCTCTGTTTCCGAGTCCACTCAGTGAATCTACATATTGAAAGTTGTAATTGTCTCAACTCGGAAATGGATCCACTGCTGCATGAAATTCCGACCCTACATGTGAACGGTGTAATTTCTTCAATTTTCAGTGAGTGACGTGCCTAGTTTTAGTCCATTGCCAATATAATCGAACAGTACATGTGAAATTAATGTAATGAAAATGTCGTATAAGCATTATTTTCTTTGTAAATTATCAATTTTGAATTTGTCTTATACATAAGATTACCTTATTTATTTTAAGTTACAACAATTCTATATTCTTAATATATTTAATTAACATGCATTGGATTGACAGTATAAAAAACTTTACGTTGATAATATATGAAAATTAAACTCATTCTTAAAGTGTGAGAAGATTACAATTTTTTTATTTTAAAAATTTGTATCTTAGCTCAGTGATAATTTACTTTTACTTTATTTTAATTGACATTTTAAAATATCATAAATATTTTGTAATTATTTTTTTGTTTTTGGTAAAAATATGTTTAATTGTCTAGAATGGTATTCAAACTAATGCCCTTATATTTGAAACTAGCACATTATACCAATTCAGCCATCTTGACTTTGATAAATATTTTGTAATTAGTACTCATTTTAAGTAAGTATGACAAACAATATTTAATGCAGTGTTTAATCTTAGTACAAAACCATAGATATCATTCATCGTAATTGTATTCTGGTTTTTAGACACGTACATTGATTTTAGTGTTCAATGCATTGATTTTGACTTTTGAGTGGATTGATTAACTAACACGGGGTTGATAATATATTTGCGAAGCAGAGGCCAAGTCTGCATCAACGGTGGGAAGGGTTCAAAGGGGAGAGAACAGAGGGTGATAAAGCGATGTTCAGCGTTAAGAGATCATCGATCATCGGACGGTCACGAACGAGTTTGACGGTGGAGGTGTATGATAACTCCGGTGTGGAGTACCAGATCGAAGGATGCTTCTCGCAACGGTGCTGCAAGGTTTTCAACGCTATGAGGAAGGAATCGGTGGCTGAGATTCGTCGGAAGGTGGACCCCACCACAAGCGTTATGCTTGGGAAAGAAGTGTTCTCCCTTTGCGTTAAGCGTGGTTTTGATGTGGCCTTCGCCATGGGATTGATCTTGGTCCTTGATCAGATCAACGGTGAGAGTTACTTTGATAATAGAACCACGGAGCCTCTTGTGCACCCTGCTACAGAAGATTAAGAACTTGCTTCTTCCCTCCTCTTTTATTTTTTGGGTGCATCATGGATGTCCTGACCAAAAGTCGCGAAACTTAAAGATTATCAAGTAAATTTTGTCTTTCCAACCAAACGTTTTCTATAGACCACATGAATCAAACTTCACGGTATATTTAAAGAACCCTTTGGGATTGTCCTTGAGGATTCCTCCATGTACTTTTTTCCCTGCCATTTTATGTAGGAAAAAACTTACGTGCTGTTCAATATGTATTTTTTATGTTATTTATCAATTATAATATGTGACATAGGTTAAGTTTTTTATTTAAATTCAAATTTAGAATATTCTTATTTTTCTATTGATTGGTTATTCCATGTGTTAAATAGAAATTAAAGAATAGTAAAAACTATACATAAGGAACTGTGCTTAAGTTTTACCGGTTTATGTATTTTATATGAACTTATTATCTAGTGTCATAAATGTGTCCATCAATAAATCAGTAAAAGGTAATTTTTTATTAAAAAAATTATATTAATGACTTGGTCCTCTCTTTATAATGTTTATGGATTTGAATATCTTTATACTCTATTAATATTATTTTTTGTTTATAAAAAATATATTAAATATATTATTTGTTAATAAAAAAGTATTTTTAATTTTTTTTAATAACTGCCTTTATTACTAATTAGCATTTGCCAATTTTATATTCATAGAAGATAAAGATGAAGTCATCTCCTGTTTTTGGTTAATGATGTGCAATTCTATCTTTCAAACTCAAGATAAGTATCATAGATTTAGATGACAAATGAAGGGAAACTTGTGAAAGGTGACGTACTAGCATTGAAATAATTTAAATAAAAGCTGTGATATGTTTTTATTTATTATTAAAAAAGATATTCATTCATTTAAATTAGTAAAATACATCGAAAACAACACAAATTCAATATCGCTAAAAATCGAAAAGGATGAATCTGCGAACAAACTCACAGCACACAGGTTAATAGAATAAAAAGGCAAAATGCCTACAAATGTGACAAAATCAAAGTGACTGGAATACTCATGTCTCCGGATCTGTAACGTTGACGTCCAAGTCTTGATTGAATCTGTAATGGATCGGAGTTGATCTGCCAATCTGAATCAAATGAACACTGTAGCAAGCAACGCTGCATCAGGACGACGAAGAAAATAATACCGCACTCAAATGACGAAATTATGAAAAAACACGAAAGAAAAATCAGATCTATGCAAAAAATCATTTATTTAGCTTCAGTATTGGTGAAAATGATTGCAATGTGGCATCAAACTTCTGTTTTCGGTAAGGTAATGGGTCATGAGGTATGCTTGTATTTTTTGATACATGTTTAATCATTGTTCAAGCGATGGGCTAACTCTCTTTATAAACTATAAAGTGCTTTAAAAGAATTTTAAATTGCTGCCCTTTACACCAATGCCAATTGCAACTACCAATCAATGTTGGTCTATCGAATGGGTGTGACTCAATTGGTTGCGTAGACTGAGCTTATAAAGGAGGGTCTCGATTCGAATACCGTATAACACATCCTTGAGAAGGGACGAAAAACCTTAACTGTGACTAAGCATCCGAGCGGTCCCGTAGCTGGTCGAAAAAGATATAAGCTTGTGGGATACTCTGTGGACCTACTTGGAAGCCAAAAGCCCTAATTACAGTGGGTTCTAAATAAAAAAAATTATGGTTGATCCAAGTGGTGATGACTCGGATCGTTTAAGCAAGTGGTCAATGATTCGATTTTTGGCTCTTGCATATGGAAAAAAAAGTGGTTGGGATGGACATTCCATCTGTGCTTTCAACACTACAAGAAAAATGATGTTTAGCTACCGAATTTTCCGGTAGCTAATATCCAAAATTCGGTAGCTAAATTGTTTAGCTACCGAATTAGCGACCGATGGGTGTTGGTAACTAAAGTGCTGGTAGCTAATCGATTTAGCTACCGAATTTCACTACGGTCTCCAATAGCTACGGAATATTTCGGTAGCTAAATATAAACATTGTGGTCGCTGAAATGGTCACGTATACCATATCTGTTACCAGTTTAGCGACCGAATTGGCGACGTATAAAATTCGGTCGCTAAATGTATATTTTTGGTTTAGCTACCGAATACGATTCGGTAGCTAAATATATATTTTGGTTTAGCTACCGAATCCTATTCGGTAGCTAACGTTTAAATTTGCAAATTTTATTTAGCTACCGAATAGGATTCGGTAGCTAAATTTTAAATTTGCAAATTATATTTAGCTACCGAATCCGATTCGGTAGCTAAATATCATTTTTTTTTTTTTTTTTGCAATAATACCAAACTTTTACCAAAATTACCATCCTGCTTAATCATACAAAACAGAGATAAATTACATAAAATTATACTCAACTCAAACATCAATATAAATCCACCATATATATAAACATCTAATACAATATCCAATATCCAAATAGAAACAACACATGTAGTACAATAGTGGTAGTAACTAAATGTAACAAATATAATATCAATGTGGTGGGGGGGGTGGGGGGATCCAGCCATTATCGTCCTCGCCATCATCCTCATCATCGGCACCTGGATCAGCATGCGAATCATCTTGTGGAACGGCACCAGAGGAACCGGGCCTGTATCCTAAGTGCTGGAACAATGCGTGCATCTCTCTCTGTGTCTGATCCATCGTCCTCTCCAAGTGGTTTATCCTGTTGTCCTTCGCTGCCAGCTCAGCATTGAGATTGGCGATAACCTCTCATACGTCGGGGGTAAGGCCAGGATCAGATTGAGTATGTGACGTCGATGAGGTCAAGTACTCATCCCCCATCCGACCCAACCCATACACAACACCCTTCTTGTTTTTACCACCCACCACCTCCAAGAAAATGGCGTTGTCGGATGCAGCAGAGTGCTCTTGTCCCTGACTGGTGGCATCACCCCGTCTTTCATAAAACTTTTCCTGCATAATAAATCACATTAGGATTTTTAAATATTAAAAATAATAAAACATATAATAAAGCAGCTCTCACCATAACTGATGTTGATTTTACCCTTTGTTTTCCACATATCCAACAATCAAAAGTATTAGACAAAGATGTAGTGCTCCCTTCTTGAATTCAGGTTTCTTTATCTTTAAGCACCAAAATCTAAAATACTTGGTTAATGTTCAGGTATTTCACTGAGTTTATAGTGGCAAAAGATGTAGCTGGTAAAATTCATGTAGTTAGTTTTTCCGTGGATGTAAATATAATATGTGATCCACAGAGCTCTATGTCCTAAAAAACAGGTTTAGAACAATAGGCATGGCTAGAGGAACAAAATTTTTGATGCACTTAGATAGGGAAGCACTGTTTTGAAATATTTGCTTCTTCGAGCGCTCTTAAAGCCTTATCACCAGTCCAACTACACACACAAAAGGCTTATGCCATTAAATCCCAGATATAATTTGTGACTTATTTTATGAAAAGGTTCTTATGGATGTAAAGGTTAAATGACTTTTCAAAATATCAATTCAATTGCAGAAGAGGATAGAAAAGTTAAACTACAAGTACCTAAAGCTTAAAGCAAACCTTCAAATACTCACAAGTGAAAGCAGACACGCAAACAGAAATGCCATAATAACAAATAAGATCAAAAGGAATCTTCCTTAACAAATAAAGTGGCTTCAAAAGAATGACAAAAAAAAAAACCAGGTGGTAATTTTCCAGTAGATTAAATATAGATTGCTTGGAAAAAGGAAAACTTCATGTTCCTTATAAGGAGTAGAAATGATATAACACGCAAAAAGATTACAGTTAAAAGTACAATCTCAGGATAGAAAGGGTAACAAATATGTGGAAAAGAAAATCATATGGTGGAAGAACACAACAATAGAGTCTCCTTTTCCCAACAACTCAGCGTATTAATTTGACATTTTGATAAAACCTGATTATTTGAATTTCCAACCAACCTATAGTTGTATTATAATGTTCTCTACAGAGCATGTTTATATCAAATCTATGGCACACCAACTTCAATAATACTTGGGAATTGGAGTCTTAGGATACAAAATGTACATGCGCATTCAAAGAATAATAATGAATGGAAGCATGCAGAATGCATGAATGATAAAAATATTAACTCACTTTACTTCCCATCCTAAATTTTTAACTCACTTCACTTCCCATCCTAAATTGAAACCAAAAAGGTTCCCACGTACAGTCCAGCCATCCATAAAAGATAAACATCCAACACAATCAATTGAAACAAAAAACTTCCCACCATGCTTGTACAGGCCAGCAACGTAAG
Source organism: Ammopiptanthus mongolicus (assembly GCA_039655645.1). Classification (NCBI taxonomy): domain Eukaryota; kingdom Viridiplantae; phylum Streptophyta; class Magnoliopsida; order Fabales; family Fabaceae; genus Ammopiptanthus; species Ammopiptanthus mongolicus. The sequence continues at coordinate 68,125,651 of CM077351.1, read as the reverse complement.
GAAAAAAAAAATCACATGTCGAATCCAAATAAAAAAAAATCAATACCTAAACGTACTCGTAAATTCATGGAATCACAAGACATTAATGAATGACAGTGGTTCCTACCCACACCATACAAGGCACATAATAATCATCAATAAACCCACATCCCTCACAAAATTTCAATACAACACAATAATGAAATTCGTGACACAAGGGATAGAGCCTTACCTCAACATAACCAAGATCTAGGTTCATAGGAGGGGAAGTTCTTCAAGCTTCTCCTCTAACCTCCTTCAACTTCAAGAGCCTAGGGAGGACGAGAGGAAAATGAGGAGTTGAAGAGTAAAGAAGGAGGATGGGGAAGGATAGAGGAAAGGACTTACCAAGAGCCTCTCAACTACAAAGCCCTAGCGTCTAGGACCTTGCATCTAGGACCTTGCATAAGCTCTCTTTCTCCCCCCGAAATTCTGGTCTCCTCCGTATAAAATGGGGAGGGCAACCCCCTACCCTCCTTTTATTTTTTATTTCCATAGGGAATGGCAGAATTTGCCATTTGTACCTCCCCTTTTGTTTTTTTCCTCCTTCCTCCCCAACTCATACACTACTTAGTCCCTATACTTCCCTAAATTGTTAATTTTCCCCCAACTTCACCTAAAAAATTCCCTTAAATCCCTTTTTTTTTAATTTAGCCTCAATAAGAGAGATCAGATTTCTACTATCTTGTGCAATAGGGACGAGTTTCACATAGCTGTTGGACCTAAAAAGATTTTAAAGCACAAATCCAACAGTGTTATTGTTAATGTCCCGAACTCACTGAAATCTCAGGAATTGCACGTACCAATTGTATACCAGGGGATTGGGAGGACAAAATCAGAAATATTGCCCTCTGAAGCCAGACAGTGGTCCAGCTCAAGTGACTCTAGCAAAAGATGTTGAATTCTCTTTCTTTTCGGGTAGGCCCTGAAAGGAGAAAGAAGGTTGGAATGCCAACAGGTGTCTATTATTGACTACAAGAGGGCATGCCTGAGTTAGAATCAGTTAATAGTATATCCCAACTACAACTACCCTACAAAGTAAGCTTCAATTCCCTATGGTCTATAAATCAAAGGAAAATTTTATAGTAGTAGTGATAAACCAAGTGTCATCCTAATGTCTTGACTCATATTTTGGATTTGATGCACCACTCTAGCCATCTTATTTATGACCATGGCTCCAGGTGCTGATATATATTTCACAGTTACATGCTTAAACTTAAGTTTCATTATTGGCAGCTTTATTGAGGTGGATGATTACAAAAGGTTGAACTCAGAGAAACTACAAAGGTTGAACTCATAATATATAATAGTTTGTTCCATTTTATACTATTCACACTCTTTATTATTTAATTGACAATAATTATGTTGTAACAATAACTTACAGCAATCGTCTTGGACTTCCCGACCCAAACCCCATCCTTCGTCTTCTTGGTCTCCTCCAAGACCTCAAATGCTGTGGGGAGTCTCTTCTTCGCTTTTGTCTGCATATATAAAGTAGGTATTAAATTTCTAATTAATAATAAAGAGCACAATATATATGAATATATAAATAAACATAAATTTAAATTAACTTACCAATCTTTTATGATGGCCGGGAATAGACACAGAGCCACCTGTGTACAAAGGAGCTCCTGAGTCCACGGCCCTATTTTGCTTACCGACCGCGCTCCTATGGGCGAACTCCTCATCGGTGGCCCAGTAATCCCTCAAGCGCTGGAGCACATCGGGGCGGATCCAATCGCCCTTATCTTTGTTCTCTCTGATCTTGTTCATAGCATTCTTGACTATTGAAGACCCTCTGGTCTCAAATGCTTGGCGGATCTGTCGTTCATGTTAAGGCAACCACTTGAAATGTGCCTGGAAGACAAGAAAATATCAAACCAAGTAAAGAAAATGAACATATAGAAATTGAAATAAATTAAACTAAGTAAATGTAGAAATTGAAATAAATCAAAATAAATAAATGATGAAACTTAAATATAATCAAACTAATTATAAAGTCTAGGAGTTTAAATGAAACTTACACCGAAATCGTGAATGAACCAGTTTTTCCGAACGGCATCCGGGATTTTCTTCCATGTGGGCCAGGGCTCGTTATATTGGCCCCTGACACACCTAGAAATCTGTTTACTAGGCCCCTCTGGAGGATCAAAACTTTTGACACATAATATATAATACACAACTAAGCATTAGTAATAATTAACCAAAATTATAAACCATAAAATCAACCATAATTAATAAATAACTTACTCATTGGTTCCAAATGGGCGAAGCCAGATCCTCCGATCCGTGGGATCTCTCGTCCCTGGCTGCTCAGCTGACACTGTCTCGTTATTCTGCACTGACGATGCTGGTGTGACCGGTGTGGCGGGGGTGGCTGGTGTGGTCGGTGTGGGTGCTGCGACAGAGTCACCTGTGCTCACTCTGAGTTGGTCGGATGTTGAGGGTGGATGGGTGGAACCCTGTCTCCCACCACGATGACCACGACTATAACGTCCGCCACGACGACCACGACCAGTGTCGTCTGCCATCTGTTTTGAAGAAAAAATAAAACCAAGTATTACAATGTAATCCACATATATCTATGTATATATATCAATAAGTGACAAACATTTGTTGGAACCTAACCTTTGGTTTTCTACACCAAAACATTAGAGTCATCTTCTCACTCATGTTTATTGTTTCTTGTTCAATTCACAATATAATCAATCTAGTGGATATACAACAAATAACAAAACTTAACAAAAGCAGTTGATATGTGTTTATATATAAATTACCTATGTAGAATCTCTATCACTAAATTCACCCTCAGTCTCCTCACCATCGGATGTTATGTATGTATCTTCGCTAGATTCGTCCATGTCATATTGATCCAGTAATACAGTGTCAATTATCTCATCCCCAGGCCGAGCATCCGCAAGAATATCATTGTAATCGTCCGAATCAATATGCAACACTACTTGGATTTCGTCAATTTCATGAACATCTTGGTATGGAGCCTCTGTCTCCGGTTGACTAACTACATTATCCGTGATTGCACTGCGTGCCTTTATCTTGATAACACCCAACCAGTCTTGATGTCCCTCAGGATACGGTGTGTAATAAACTTGCTCAGCTTGTTGTGCAAATATGAACGGGTCATATACTTGATATCTTCGTGACTGCTTAACTTCAACAGTTCCATACCTATTGTCTACTTTTGTGCCCCTGTTGGGAGTAGTATCAAACCATTCACACCTGAATAGGACTAAGTTTTTACTAGGATAACCATAATACTCTAATTCAATAATATCAGTCAATATCCCAAAAAAGTCATCCTCTAATTGTCCGTTGGTCCCTCGTACACAAACACCGGAATTAGAAGTTTTCATGCCTTGACCCCATCCCTTTGTGTGAAACTTGTAGCCATTTATAATATAAGTTTCGTATGTTTCAACCCTTCTTTTTGGGCCCCATGCCAAAGCTTTCAAGATCGGATCTTCAATTTGGTTTTCAATATCTAGAACCTACATAATGAATATGAAATTAAGTTGGAGTATATAAAGCATGTTACGAGGACATAGTACATAATGAATTACAAAGTAACTTACGTAATTTTTGAACCAATTAGGAAAATGGTCGGCAATCTCCTGTTGAATTTGGGAGTCCGAAATGTCGGCATCTAGCTCTTTTAGCTCATCGGCATATTTACTAAAAAGAACCAAGAAGAAATTAATGAATCGGAAATAATAGTAGGAACAACAAGAAATTATATGAATACAGACCTACCCTAAATATGGCTCCACCTGGTCACAATTTTGAAGCACATACAACTCAGCAACTTTCTCATCACGTACGTCCAACCAAGCTGTTTTTGATGCACCACACGCACGGCCCGGATAATTAAAAATTGATATCTGAGGACTAGATGAACAACCTTCACCTGCGTCAACATTACGTGGTATTCTAGTCCTCCTGGTCTCTATGTCAGACGGATAGTAAAAAGAAGCAAAAGTAGATGCATCCTCCACTAAATATGCTTCACAAATAGATCCTTCTATTCTAGCCTTGTTTTTCACTTTTTCTTTCAACGAACGCAAGAACCTGGAATATTGGTTGGTTGTTTGAAGATATTGTGATTAATGAATATATATATATAAAAGACTAACACGTTTTATGATTAAAAGGGATGTATACCTCTCAAAGGGATACATCCAACGATATTGAACTGGACCACCAACTCTTGCTTCATATGGTAAGTGGATGGGAAGATGTTCCATTGCATCAAAGAAGCTTGGAGGAAATATTTGTTCCAACTTACATAACAAGACAGGGATCTCACGTTCCATAACCAGCAATTGTTCAACATTTAATGTTGTGGATGTCAACACTCTGAAAAATAAACTGAGCTCAACAAGCGGCTTCCAAATATCATTCGGTAAAGAGGCAAATGCAATGGGAAGCAACCGTTGCATGAATACGTGACAGTCATGACTTTTCATACCATGCAACTTTCCTTCCTTAGAGTTGACACATCTTGATAAGTTGGATGCATATCCATCTGGCAACTTGAGTTGTTTAACCCATTCACATATAGCTACCCTTTGGGGTTTACTCAATACATATTTTGCCTTTGGTTTTCGAAACTTGCCACCTCCAATGTCCATCAACTCAAGCTCCTGTCGTTTACATATTTCTGCTATATCTAAGCGAGCCTTATATGTATCCTTCGTCTTACACTTGATATCCATCACCGTGTCAAACACATTCATAAACACATTTCGCTCAGTGTGCATGACATCAATGTTATGGGGGAGGAGGTGCGTTTTCCAATACGGTAAACTCCAAAATATACTTTTTTTTGTCCAATTATGTTCAGTGCCATACCCAGGTATCGGTTCTCTTCCAGACTCATGAATAAACGGGAGTGACTCAATCATCTTCCAAATCTCTTCTCCAGTAAAACGTGTGGGAGGGCGAGCAGTCTCGACACGCCCTTTCTTAAATGCAGTTCTATTCTTTCTGTAAGGATGGTTTTGTGGAAGGAATTGGCGGTGATAATCAAAATAAGAAGTCTTGCGACTGTGGTTAAGAGTGTAAGCCTTTGATTGCCCCATACAACAAGGGCAACCAAGCCTCCCCGCGGTCATCCAACCCGACAACATCCCATACGCCGGAAAGTCATTGATCGTCCACATCAAAGCTGCCTTCATCATGAAATTCTGCCTCAATGATACATCATATGTTGCGGCACCATGACTCCACAAACTGGTCAACTCTTCTATCAAAGGCTGCATGTACACATCAATCTTACTTTTCGGATTCGAAGGACCCGGAATTAGAACTGTCAGGAACATAACCTCCCTCTTCATGCACATCCCAGGCGGAAGATTATACGGAGTCATAATAACCGGCCAACACGAGTAAGCTTTACCGTACTGGCCGAAAGGATTGAATCCATCCGTACATAACCCCAATCTGACGTTTCGAGCCTCTTGAGAAAACTTAGGATACATCCTATCAAAATGCTTCCATGCTTCTCCATCTAACGGATGACACAATACACTTTGATCTCTTTGTTTGTTATCATGCCATCGCATGTGAGGTGCAGTGGCCATTGAAGAGTACATTCTTTGGAGTCTAGGAGTAATCGGGAAGTACCACATTCTTTTTAAGGGGGTTCTTTTTTCAATTCCCTTTCGATTGGTTGTGATCTTATACCGATCAGTGCCACAAAATCTACAAACAGTAACCGTCTCAACCGCATATTCGTTACGATATAACATGCATCCATTCGGGCAACATTCAATTTTCTCAACACCCAAACCCAAATTTGCCACCGACTTCTTAGCCTGATAAAAATTTTGAGGCATTCGATTTTCACTTGGCATAACCTCGCCCATAAACTGAACCATACGATCGAAACAACCCTCCGACATATTATAATCAGACTTGAGGCTAAGAGCAACCAAAGAAGCCGACAATTCCGAGTAATCCTGACAACCATCCCACAACGGGGCTTGCGCAGCCGCCAGCATGTCATAAAATCTTTGTGCATCAGGATTTGGATCCTCCTCTATGTGTACCACATTCTGTTGAATGACCCGACCAACTTCAGGGCCAGCATGATCCATAACCATCTGCTCGAAAGGATTAAATTGGTCCCTCTGTTCACCAGGACCGTAATATGCATCGTCCACCATAACCGGGGATATCTGTGGCACGGATTCACTATGGCTGGTCCAATAGTAGTAATTCGGCATGAAACCCTTGTTGTAGAGATGTACCATCACATCATCCCCATAATGGTATCGTCGACACTGACATTTCTTACAAGGACACCTCATTTTTGGATTCACTTGATTTAGATAGCTCTCTTCATTGCTAGCAAACTGAACGAACTCAAGCACCCCCTCTACAAACTCGGGGGTCAAATGTCCACAATCTTTCCTTCTATCCATCCACCTCCGATGCTCAGGTGCTTCCATCGCTGCTAACTAGAATAAGAATTCTTAGTCCAAGTTCTCCACCTTATTAAAATACACGTGCTCATAATATGGAATCTCAAACGGAAAACTAAGACTTTAATAAAATAATTTAAAACTTTAATCCTTAGTACTTGAAATTAAATTTCATATGTTCAACTTAACAAGGAGCAAGGAGACCATGACAATGAAACATTACATATCATGGTAGTTAGCAAATATAATAGTAACATTCACTTTAAACAATCGAGATTTCAAGATCTCAAAGCTAAATCACAGGAAGGTGTGAGAGTGTTGCTCCTTGTGTGGGATGATCCTACTTCTAGAAGCTTGCTTGGATATAAAACAGTAATGAACTTGGAATTATGTTTCTAAATTCTCTTATATACAGCAGCAGCAGCAGAAGCAAAAAACATTGAGTCAGTCTTCCTAAAAATAAACAAAAAAATATATTTCTTTTCAAAAGGCCTAGAATGATCAGTAGCTGGCTGGTAACTCAGTATTGCTCATGTAGGCAAGAAATTGTATTAAATTTTGCATGACATGTAGTGTGAGACCAAGCAATCAAAAAACTTAAGAAAAAAAATTACAAACAATTCAATTAGTCAAAAGTTTGCAAGTACTCATGTATGGCGACATTTATGGAAAATTTCAAGCTTAAGATTAATCCTCCACATTCAACTGAAGAACTAGAATATATAGCTTCATTTATCTAACCTAGTAAGAAAAATCATGCAGTTAAACTTACCAATAGTGTACAAGTTAATCCAGCAGCAAAGCAAATGGCAAAACCGTATGATCTCTGGTCATAGACAGATAGATTATTAGTTAAACTCTGAAAGACAATTTACAGTATAGAAACTTGTTGGATGAATTAAACAAAAGTTTCAAAATGACAGAAGAAGTTTGTGTAAGGAAGAAAACTTGAGGAGGTTGATGCACAACTTAGTAAAATCCATATGAATTAATAGGACATACATGAATTTCAATCAATAATAGATGATGTATTAAAAAAAATATATTAAAAAATGTGATGCTAACAATTCTCTTGACAAAATACACTTTCTTATGGATGGGTAGGTAGAATGAAGGGTGGTGCCCGTGCCAGCAACCGCATGGTTGGCTGAGGGACTTCAAAATAGTCAAAGGCAACGAAATGGACTGAATGCATGTCAACATTCATAAACACAAGCCCATTTCGATTTACTTCATTTTAATCCTAGGGCAAAAACTATTCTTTTGCACCATTTTAATGTTACTAACCAAACTTCAAATCCTACATTATTTGATGATAATCTTTTTCATTTGAAGCCCGGCTTAGGCAACGAAAGTAGATATTTCGGGAACATAAAAAGATCATATATTTGTTGTGAAATGGCACTGTAAATTAATGGAAAATATTTGAAGAGATTCATATTGGTCTTTAATTAGAAAGAGCAGGGAGTTTGGTGTAATGTTCAGATAAGGCTACACCGTGAACAACATCATAGGTGCATCAACTCAATCTACCTACCCCGTTGTTTTTGGCCTTGTTAGGAAGAAAGGGTCTAAAACTAACAGCCTTTATTATATTATATAGCGACTCTACTACTCCTTCACCTCATCCTTGTGTCAAAATCTCTCTCAACGTTTGTTCATCCTCACTCTTGTCTCTGTCTCTGTCATATTTAATTCGGTTTGGTATTGAATAAAAAATGGGTATTAAAAATTCATATGCTATTTCACACCATAACTATAATAAAATTCATATTCTATCAATCAGACAAAGCACAGATGCACAAGGTTACTCATGCCCGACTTCTTACTGAAGCTTTTTCCGTTTTCTTTTAGAATGTCAAGAAAAATGAAATTATAAGGGAATTATTTATCAGCACTGTAGAAGGTCCTTGAAAATTATCAAATCTACAATGCGTGATTTATCAATTATCACCATTTTCATCCTTCAGACAGAACATCATATACTCCAACAAAGATAAATCTAATACATCATGTTCACATGTGAATTTGTGTATTTGTAAGTGACGAGAAACAAGTTTTTTTCTTGGGAGATTCATTAATAAAAACAAGCAAACCAACTTATTTATGCACAAGGGCAAAATGACCACTCTGAGAGGTTATTCAATTTTGAATTTGAATTGAATACACATTTAGAAGTTATTTGGTCCTTGTGAGAAAAAAATTAGACTTTTGAGTCTCTTATATTATTTCCTCCCTTTCTCTCTGACGGAATGGTTTTACTGGATAGTTTTTATATGTTTTTTTCTGCCTGCAGACGAGGTACGAAAGCTTTGTGAGTAGCTTTATCAATGGAACAAATAACTAGAATACTGGGACAGACATCAAGCTAAAGCCTTAAGACATGCAGGCTTCAATGTAGAATCAATTCTGGTATAATTGGCATTACACAGTCACACTGATTTGTCTAACGATATACAGTAGTGCTTAATAAAGCTTCGTATACAACATTGTATAAAGTAAAAGCAAAAAACAATTATTAAGACATGTTAGGCATGCTCAAACAATGAGGCCGTGACAAGTGACATAAAGTTTCTTTTAAATGTAGGCTAGTTTTGCTGTTTCACATACAATGGCTCTAAATAACATTCTTCCAGGCAATTAAACTAACAAAACCTCCATTTTGTGTGTGTGTCCATGTTCGTGTCTGGTGTCCGTGTCTGTGCTTCATAGGTCATAGGAGTATTATTTACAAAAACAAATCCTTACATATTAAAATATTTTCTAGAATAGCAGGTTAAAAGCCTAAAACACATTCCCAATTCCCATCTACCATATATTATCTTTCCCAAAAGTCATTTGGATTTATGTTAGGCGTCTAGGTTTCAAATTCGAAGTGTTTTCTTTTATTCAAATTACCAAATATGTAGAGGCAATGCCGAATTAAATATGACTAGTAAGATCTCTCTGTTTTCTTTTATTCAAATTACCAAATATGTAGAGGCAATACCAAATAACTGCTATTTCCCTGTCTCTGTCTCCATCTCCTGCAAAGACAACTAGTAAGATCCCCCCCTCTCTCTCTCTCATATATATATATATATATATATATATATATATATATATATATATATATATATATATATATATATATATATATATATATAAAATGATTTTCTAACTATTCTTGCTTGATTTTATCTGCTTCTAACTAAGAGAAATTGTTTGTTTTGTGAATTTAATTTCAGTGGCTGATGAAGTGGTATTGGTTGATGAAATCCCCTATCCTTCCAAGTACACTACTACCAAGCTCCTATCTCTGCTTGGTCATGGTATGTTGCTTATATCCTTCACTCTTCAAAATTCTTTTTCATGATTTGATTTTGAAAATGGGGTGAGGTCTAGATTTGCTAATGTTCCTGTGAGCTAATGTTTCAATCCAAGTTAAAAATTAAAGTAATAAACAAAAGGGAGCAAGGGATCTAGATCATTGACTCTACATATTTGTTCTATACCAGCAAAACTGATGGATTTATTTGCTTTGGCTTGATTCTATATATAAAAACAGACCCAATGCTCAATTTTATTTGACTAATTATAATATAAACTATAATCTCATTTTCTGTCTAGTAGATTTTATCTCTATTACCATGAAGCTTGAAAACAACAGCACAAAGAGGATACGAGTTAACCAAAACAAAACGGGAAAATTGCAAAAATAAAAATTCATCAGAGAAGCAGCAACAAGTCCAGCATATATAAGAGCAAAGCATATCAACGAATAACATAAAAAGCATGTGGGTTTAAATATGTGAGAGAGAGAGAGAGAGAGAGAGAAGAAGCGAAGAGAGCAAAGCAAAAGTTGCTATATGGTCCATGTACAGCACAGAAAACATACATGCTATGTATGTTGTGATTGGCAAGAATGAAAAGATGCATAAGACTATATAAATTGTGAACTGGAGATTCATTTGAGAGTTGCGATAATAAAAGCATGAAAGGACATCCAAAAAAAACACAAATGATTAAAAATAGAAAATGCATGTACAAGTATAAAAGGGCTCATTAATCTAATATCTAATATTCTTCCTTAAATTTGCAAATTATATATTGCTATCTATATTTTTTTATTTATATTTTCAATCATTTGGAAAGTAAAGTTTTGTCTCTTCAAGCTAAAGTGATTTACAAATTCATATGCCGCCCTCATAGTGCTGCTGACAGCTTTACACCTACTAAAACAATTCATAAATTGCAATGCTTAGATGTTACAGAAGTATTTCAATCGCTAAATAGTTATCGTATGAACTTCTGTTTATCACACTGAGAGTTCTTGATGCCATCATTTATGCATCTTTTACTTCAGTTTGTGGATGTGTTCGTGCTTGATCAGTTGATCCAATAATTTGTGGATGTGTTCCATAAATGATTCCCTTGTGAAATTGAGTCCATGTATGCCACAAATTTTACAAATGTAAACTACGACATTTCATTTAGTTTTCATGAGAAAATCTATGAATTAAAGACACAAATCTTTCTGTGTCAATAAAGGACACTTGAAGGTCTCCAACTTGTTCAAAAACAATATAATTGGGCAAATAAACAAGATCACTGAATGAAAATGGACGTGTTTCATATTTTCATTTAAACTTGACAATATTGAATAATAAAAATATCATGTGTATACTGCAAAACTATTAGATGTACCACAAGTGCGCTCTCTTTGTTAACAAACAGTACTACTAGTATATATCCAATTAACTTGTGTATTCAAATCACAAGGTTTCTTTCTTTCTCTCTAATTCTTTACAAGTTAAGAAGCTATCAGAAAAAAAGGTTATAGCAAGTAACAGAATTAGCAAGCTTAAGCACACCAGCAAAAGATTAAAAATTATAAACCATGTACTGAATCTGAAGGTCAAAATGAAAGGGGGGAAATTTTTGCAACGTTGAAACCAAAGTCTAGTATTGAGTAGCTGAGATTATATCTACGAGTAATTTTGGTTAAACTAGCTATATCTATACTACTTAATAAGCTATCAGAACAAAAGGGAATGAAGAGTTCTACTCCCTCCCTTTCAACCTCAACCGGTTCTTCCCTCCGTCCTAACAAAATTCTATGATAGAAAAAGAGATGTTAGAGGAAAAGCATCATTTCTGAAACCCTAGGCGTTCTGAAAAGCACCAAAACGCCCTCTTCAATCTCTGCTCACCATTGTTAAGAGTTCTTGGATGTGGACGGTGGAGCTTAGAAGCAAGGCTGGAGTGTGACTTATAGAGGAAATGAGAAACTGTGCGTGGACGGTGGAGCTTAGAAGCAACGGTGTTTGTGGCACATTCACATAATGAATGAAAAAGGGAGAGGGAGGGATGAGCATACCTGTGCGTGGACGGAACCGAGGCGAGGGGCAGCGATGGAGAGAGAGAGAGTCAACCGGTGATGGAGAAAGAGAGAGAGAGAGTCGATGTGAGAGCGAGAGGCAGAGTGCGAGAGAGAGTGAGCGTGGGAGGCAGAGTGCGAGAGAAAGAAGAAAATGGGGGGAAGGTGAACATTTAGGGATTTAGTTTAGCGACCGCTTTTTCGGTCGCTAAATCCGTCTCTAACTATCAAATATTTAGCTACCGATACATTTTCGGTCGCTAATATAAAAAAATGACCGTTGAAATAGGATTCGGTCTCAGATTCGGTAGCTAAAAAGTCAACAAATTTGACCTTAAAAATCTCAGCTTTGGCGACCGTCTTAGCGACCGAATATTTGCGACCCCAAATTTCGGTAGCTAATACCGTCGCTAAATGTCAATATTTATAAGTGTTTAGAAAACTAAAATATGGTAGCTAATACGGTCGCCATTAGCTACGGAAACCTTTCTGTAGCTAATTTCGGTCGCTAAAAACACATTTTCTAGTAGTGCAAATCCTCTAAAAAAGATTAATCTAGCGATCGAGGATACTACTTGCGATGAGAATCCAAAAATGTCAATTGCAACTTTTACTAACGTTCATACCACATTACCACGAGCCATATTAATTTATTTTCTTCTAACAAAGTTTAGGATGAGATAAGTTTTGTTCTAATTTCAAGGTCAGAAACTCAGAATTAAACTAATAACAAGAACATGCTCCTATTTAGCAAGAATAAAGATGAGATGGACAAAAATAATTACAGATGGTAATAAAATTCATCGCTTGAAAATAGAAGTTTACGTTTACTAGTGAGGCATAGCTAGGTGATGTCTTAACCACCACTGTTTGTCTAAAATGATACTACACCTGTTCCAAATAATTTTTATTTAAAGTTTGCACTATAATTAGGAAGTGTTTAAGATAATATTAATTATTAATAAAAATATATATTTGATTGAGATAACTGTTGAATTATAAATATTGCAAATATTGAGAGTTGTTGCGTCATATAATTCTTTAAAGGTTTAGTTAGAAAAAAAATAAATAAGAAACTTTATTGATATTTTGAAATGGCAATCAAAATAAAGTAATATTATTAAAAAAGTAAGTTATTTTAGAATGGAAGAAGATTTCTGAAATTGGTGTTTTAGGTTTTAAAAATTGTTTTGATCTTAAAAAGTAATCTATTGCTTATAATGGGCCGAATTGGATGGGTACTTGATCCATTGTCATTTCTGCTGGTTGGCTCATGACAACAACATGATTTAGGTTTGAATTTTGGAATCTCTCATTAATAAGTAAACTGTAATTTCATTATAAATCTTTGAGCCTTAAAATAGAGAAAACATTCTTTCACCCTAAACTTTGGCTCACCAAAAATAAAATACCTTCACACTTTCTTCATCATATATAGGGATGGCATTGGGCACCCGCAAAAATTACTCATGATGGATAGGGTAATTACTCGCACAATAGGTACGGATATGGGGACGGATAATTACCTGCAAGATTTAATGGGTATGAATGTGGGTACGGGTGCCTTAGTATGAGTGCTGCATTAAGGAAGAGGCAGTGTTGTCCATGGCATGGGATGAAGATAGTGGTAGACGAAATTGGGTTGTGTGATTAGATGGGAAAAGTCGGCCATGTGAGTCAGTTAATGGGTAATGTTAATCTGAGCCATCTATTTTGATCTAATTAGGGCTGATATATCATCACGTAGATATCATTTGTTCATAATTCATTAGATTTTATGCCACTGAACACGTAGATATGATCACATTAGTGTTTCTTTTAATTTCTTCCCTTTTTGTTTGATGCAAAGCAGACCTTTTTGATCTCTACCGGGTTTGGTAAATTTTCAATTTCAACTATCTTTTTGGAAAAGTAAAAGTAGCCATATCATAAACTATCGCTTGTTATTCATATTCTCCGGCCTTCAATTTCAACTATCTTTCCCTTGTGCATATTTTTTTTATAACATTTGCTCACTTTAATTTCTAAAATCTTGTACTATATACTTATTACTTATGTGTGAAGTGGCGGCACATTATTATTTGTATTTTTGTTGTGACAATTGTTATTGGGTTCACTAATCATAGATGAAAAATCAATGTGAAACTCATTTAAAGGAATGTGATCAAAGGAGTTCTTCTCCCATTATGAAGATGGTTTGAGTGTTCTTGAAAATGCTATGCCTTGTTATATACTATCATGATATTTCAGACTTTAATAATTTTCTTTTTATTTATTTATTGATTTTTCATAGTTAATAAAAGTGTGGGTAATGAGTGTAGGTACGAATACTTAGGTACTCAACGGAGTACTTAAATTACTACCCACGTGTGTAACATCCTCATTTTCATCACCTTAATTAAACGCATGAATGTATGTTGGTTTGATAATATGCTTAGGAAGGATGTTGAGAGTTAGGGTTAAATTGGACTAGAGAAGGATGAAGAGTGTGTGATTCTGAGCAGAACGCTGAGCGATGGGACGCTCAAGCGTGCAAAAGCTCTAGCGTGGAGAAGGGTGGACGCTCAAGCGTGGCCACATGATGGGCGGTGAGGAAACGTCAACACTCAAGCGTTGAGAAGGACAACGCTTAAGCGCTGGAACGCTAAAGAGTGGAGAATTCCAACGCTAGAGCGTGGACAGTAGAATCTTTCCCTATAAATACTTCACTATTTTCACCGAGGGAAGAGTTTCACTCTTCCATTTTCTTACAGAGACAGAGAGAGTTCGAGACTGAGAGGGCTGAGTTGAGGTTGAGAACTTTGATCCAATTTTGTAGTTCATTCGTTAATCTGATCGCAGTTCCGTTCGTGTATTCCTGATCAGCTCGACTTCTACTACATTTCGACCGGTTTGCTTTCGTGATTCGTCAAGGGTAAGACGAGGTTCCGTATCTACCTACATTGTAGTTATACAATGTCTTCCTTTATTTCTAGCTTCTATTCACGGTTATAACTTCGTACTAGGGTTAATGTTATAGTCTACGTGTTGTTTCCGTGATTACGGCAAGGTTGGAAGTTGCGTCCGAGATCCTCTTTAGAAGTAGGAGGCTGCGGCTGTGAGGCTAGAGGAAAGAGCTCGATGTGTTCGTGATTGTTGCTACTTGCTATCAGATGGGGGGAAAGAACCACAATATCGTCGGGGAGGCAAGAATAAAATAATATATATTGATATGCGTAGGGCGACCTAAACCCTACTGATGGTCGAATAACTGACAACACCTAACTCACATTGGCGACTACTAGTTGGTGGTACCGGTGTAGTTTTAGGCATTATAGGTTTATCGCCGATAGGTTGATTTTATGCTAGGTCGAGGTTGTATGCTTATATGTTGGTATGCTTAAAATGATACCTATTGATATGCATGTATGCTTAGTAACATGTTTAAGGTTACTTGACTATATGCTTATGAGAAAATGTGATTATTGAGTATGATTATGATTGCCTATGATATGATATTTGTGATTATTGTTGTATGAGTAGAGATAGGCAGTAATTCTTGATAATTTGGGAGATGATCATGTGGTGAGGATTTCGAGGATATATATATGTTGTTGTAGTGCTCAACCTAGAGATCTTGTTGATATATTTATGTTGAGATGTAAAGTTGATACCCGATCATGCCGGAGAAAGTTGGTTGTAGTTGTGTATAAGTCGCGGTTGAGACACTAAGTTGTTGATCCCGAGATGAGTCAGTGAGATTCATGTTGCATTGTTGTGGTTCATCATTGTGTTGGCGTACGGACGATCGATCTTGCCTGCCGGGAGATGATCGTGCCTATCAGTTGTTGACGGGCGAATGGCTCGACCTGGCCTGCTGGCAGGGGGATATGTCGTTGCCGACGGTCGAATATTCTGACCTGGCCTGCGGGCGGGGGAATATGTCGTACCCATGAGTTGAGTTGAGCCTGAGAGCTGTTGGCCGAACCCTGCATTACGGGGGGTGGCACAGTGATGAATAGGACATCTAGATCTGTTGGGGATGTCGGGTCGTGATCGCGTCCATATAGTCGTTAGTTGCATGAGCGTGGGAAACAGTAACTAAGAGAGAATGGCTTGGGAGATGATTGCTTGATACTGCTATATGTTGCTATCAGTATAGTTTATTTTATAGTTGTTTCCCTATTTATGATGTATTGTTGTTTCTTATCTCTCATACTCTTCTATGTTGTATTTTATTCTTGATCGCACGAGAAGATCCTGTCGAAGAGTTACTGGAAGAGATAGATGGCACACCTACTGAGCCTGATGCTGGCTGGAGAGCCCCGAATCCCAGTGTTGGGAGATTTTGAGCTGCTATACGAGGATGATGACCGTTACTGGGAGATTGATTACTCTCAGCGACGAGTAGTGTATACGGGTCCGACCACCGTATACTTCAGAGCTTGAGGATCGTCCAGGAGCTACTTAGTAGGAGACTTCCATATTGCTCAGAGGCTATCGTTGGAGAGGCTGTGGAATAGGTCATGGGAGTATCATCATGACTCAGATGCTGGTTAGAGATCTCACGCATCCTCTAGGACTGATTATGTGGCTTGAGGCTGACGTCATCATGCTTAGAGGAGGATGAGGGAGTATCGTCGTTGCCGGATTGTGATGTCCGAGAGCGAGAGCGAGACCGAGTACGAGGCGTTGCAGACTTATTGCCAGAGACAACGAGCATCTGTGGGGAGTTCCTGTTATCCCCGTTAGAGTTGTGTCGAGGGTAGTAGTCGTAGTAGCTATGGTCAATGAGTCTCTTCTCTTTTTGTGAGCATATGTATTTTGGGGTGAGGAGAGGAAGTCTCATGTACTTGTGTATTTTTTTATCTTGCTACCATGCTTTCCAGCTGTATATGTTATAGTAGTTGCGTACTCTGATGACAGTCGAGGTTGGTTGTTGTAGGCTCCATTGAGAGAGCCAGTACTGATATATATATATATATATAGTTGTGGTATCAGTGTTGGTTGTTTTTAATATTTTCTCATTTTATATGATCGCGCTACGCTACATCGTCGAGAATATAAGTTCGGGTTACTAAATGGGACCTCCGAGAAGGGATTGTCTCAAAGTGGATATGAATCCGGATACTTTTATAGAACGTATGTATGGGGATGAATACTATAATAAGTACTAACCTACCCATATCCTATCTATTATCATCCTAAACTCGAATCTTAGAGAAGAGACCCGATTGCTATTTTCAAGGATAAAATGTTTTACAATAATCTTAAGTATCAGATTTAAAAGACGCCGAATTATTATTATTATTATTATTAATTAATTAATTAACTCAGCAGGACAGGAGCTGGTATTAAATTGGTAATATGAGAAGAGAGAGAATCTGACGACTGGGTTTAATAATTGAAATAAACGTTGCGGACAATAAAATGATTCACAAGGAAAATGTGCACATTTTTTTAATTAGTTTATTTTAGTTCGTTAATTAAAAAGTATGCATATAAATATCTATTAATAGCCATCTACTCAACGCACATGCATAAAATAAGTGTTCAAGGAAAGCACCAAAAAAAAGAAAAAAGAAGTGCTAAATAAGAAAAGAAAAGAAGTGTTCGGGAAAAAAAATACAAATAAGCAATATCATTACAATTCGTTTTTTTTTTTGGTGAGTAAAACAGTAAGAAGTGAGGCACCATTCTAGGCAGGGGCAGAACTTCTTCATGACAGGGAGCCTTGGCGCCCCCAAAACTTTTGAAAATATTTTTTATATACATAAATAAATTCTAAAAAGCCATTCCTTACAGGAAAAAAACTAAAAAACACTTTAAGATAATTTCTAGTATTTATTTTAATATTATTTTTTATCAACTTTGAATTTATATTGCAAATTAAACTTTAGAATTATAATATAATATTATATATTTGAATTATGCATTAAAATTTATTTTGACTCCCCCAAATTTTTGGTTTAATATCTGTCATTAACTCCAGAGCATGAAGCAATATGGGTGGGACCCTTCCCAAGAGATTTATTATGCACAAGACAAAAATCGAACTAGAGATATCTCGCTAAAAAACATTCTTTTACGCATTTATCCTATCTTATAAACTTAATATGCTTTCACTAGATGAACTCGTTTGGATACGTCATTATCATTCTAAATCATAACAAGTCTGCAAAAAATAGTTGGTTAAGCTGTCGTATATGTTTAATTATTCAAAATAACTTATTCTAAAATTATTATAATTGCTTACTTACATAATCTCCTAGTTTTATCGTTTTATCAAAAAAGTTTAAAGAATTTTAGAGACAAAATTCCAAGATAAAACTACAAATAAAATTAGATAACAGATAACTCCGATTTGTTTCCTTATACATATTTCACCACAATTTCTAGGAATATTTCTATTTAGCTGAACCATCATTTGAAACAGAGCCGACCTCACTTAAAATTCTCTAAAGTAAAACATTATATCATTCTCTGATGCATGATCGCTGACATATTCGGTGAATAAATTCTTCAAAGACCGTGATTGAACGAAAATTAATTCCGTTCATAATTCAAAATAGGTCGAATTTATAAAAATATATTATGATCTTACCAAAAACTTATGTGTAAACAATATGAAACGGATGGACAATATGATCAATATTCCACCTCTTTGACCAAGTAATAAAAAGCACAGAATAACTTGATCGCATAATGCCCAGAAAATGAAAAAATAAGTTAAATAAACAAATAAGAAAAAATAGAGTAAAGTAGTAAACACAAAGGAAGCATTTTCAGTCACCAACCATGTTATTTGTACACATAAATTTTGATAATATTAATCACATTTTGTATTAACTACAATTCTAACAACATTAATCAACTTGTCAAATAATCACGTGAGATCATTAACTACGATTTATACATTTATTAATTATGTTGGCCGTCTGATGTCTGGATGTACATATATCATTTTTGTTTTAGCCACATGTCTACCGTTATTTGTTTTTGAGGAATAAAAATAGGATCTCATGAATTAATAGTTTCACTTTTGTGTCACCTTGAATGGAGAAGCTATACATAGCTTAATTGAGCAAACATTAAAAAAATACGTCAAATGCTCCCAAATTAAAGCGAGAAAATGAGAATATGGTGTGCGAATCTGCTGACCTGTGAACTGAACAGTAAAGGGAATCAAATTCCTAATTGCAAATCTTCATATATCACTATTATCGAATAAAACCTGTCTAGAATGCAGGTAGGTTATCCTATAAGCGTGTGAACAAATCCCCTTCATCAATTTAAGGATAGATTATCCATAAATGTAATATGACTAGAGTTAACTTTAATCTGATATAGTCAGGACCGGTCCAACACCTATTGAGACTTAAAGCAAACCTGCGAACTCTAAGGTGAGAGATTTTTAAAGCTAATAATTATATTTTTTTAAAAATTATTATATTTTTATTTAAATTTTATCTTTCGAGCTTTTTGAAATGCAAAATTATTTATTAAATTATTGTAATCGATTTCATTTAACATTACTTTTTCAATCGATAATAAAGTCAATCTATTTAATATTTGTTGAGACATTGTTATTCTTAGATAGAAAAGAAACGACAACCGAGAGAAATCAAACGAGTGAGAAGAGAGCAGAGACGGCGATACCTTTTTGAGAGAAAAAATGAGTTAGCAATATTAACATTTTTTTTGAGTCCTAAAGCCTTTGGTAGCTTGGGCTGGCCTTGTTACAGTTCAGACCAAACAATCCCATACTTAATTATTTTCTAAAAGTCAAGTTTTAAAATAAGAACCATACACATGGGAGTAGGAGGTTTTATCCGTCTCATTTTATTAATATGTCCTTACTTGAAACTAATTGTGATGCATTCGAGTTCTAGAAATTAGACTTGTTAGTAATTTAAGTGTGTGTGGAATAAGTGTCACATCTAGAAGAAATGGAAAAAGTGAGAAAGTAATTGTTTAATAGTCAACGTTTTTCGGTTAGATACTTAACTCAACAAAAGGGGTCACAGAAAAGAAGAAACACAAGTAACAGTAAATATGCTTATGGTGAAGAGGAAATACTCCATGTATTTATATGCTTCTTGGGCCTTTGAGTATGATTGGCCCATTTGGGGTGACCGATGTCTGAGCATAAGTCATCTCGCGGCCATTTGCGGTCAAGGGGGGATGAACAGAGTCATCGTTCTCTTGAGATGACATGCATCAAAGGGCTGAGGCCCTGTCGCATCAGTCATATTGTAGGACGAGTGAATGTCTCGTCATTCGCTCCTCATCATATTTGGGCATCTCCCTAAGGGATGGTTGGATGACCTCTTGGGCCGGTGATGATATATGTTTGGATCGTTGGGTCCATCTGGTGATCTACCCGACCCGCAACTAATTGGATTTGGCCTATTTGGGCCTGAATATGCATTCCAGAACACCATTCTCTTGTTTTTACAAGTTTAATAAACCATAGATTTCATTCATCAAAAAAAAAAAAAAACCATAGATCTTCCATCTTCCATTTTTGGTTTTTCGGCTTAATTATTTTCTTAGTACAAGTCTGTGCAAGATTTACTGCATGGGCCGATAAGAAAATTCAACATTCATATGACTTAAAATTCTAGCCTAATCTGATCGCAATGCGTTTGAATTTTCGAATAGGACTTAGCTTATTTTTTTTTTATTTCCCATTGATTTCTTCAAACTTGATACTTAATGGAATGGACCTTTCAAACACGTTGCATGGACCCAAGCTACTGGACCCAGTAAGAACAAGCCCGTTTTGCCTAGAAAGGGAGAGGTTGTGCCACAACTTTGTGGTTGTGGACTTGTGGTTAAGTAAATGTATAAAATTGGTTGCTGACAATTGATGTCACAACCAGTAATTGTGTCAATAAAGCTGGTCAGAGTTTGAATCCTTAGTCCATTACTGGTTTATTATCTATAAGTATACTATAAGCACAAATTTGGGCAAACCACCAAATCAACTGGAACTCAGAATTCGAACGCAAATCATATCATGAGGAGAAGGTCAATCAGATGAGGGAACCCCCCTCCCCCTAGGCAAAATGGTGTACGGATTCCCTAAAGTCAATTTTTGACGCATTTACATAATCACACATAACGCACGATTGGTTCAATCTTCACTTTTAAGTTTCCTCAAACACTTCAGTGATGCATTAATACGTGAATGTGTAAATGCGTGAATGTATGATCGTAGCAAATCCATTTTCTACGTCATTTGAGTGGATAGTTGTGACATTAACGTTATATATTAGCATTTAAGATTGGGATCAATTGAGAGAGTGAATTGATTAGTATAGTAAGTTTGAGAGTTACTTTGTTATCCAAAAGGTCGATAGACAATTTGGACTTAAGGTTCCCAATTTATATACATTTCAATTATCTTTATTTTGCCCTATGTGAGATTTTATTCATCAATACTTCCCCTCAAGTCCAACTAGAGACTCAATTGTGACTTGCTCAAATTGATTTTTTTATTTTAATTTTTTTTCTGAACTTGTACTCATTTTTATTTATTTTAGTCTTAGAGGCCTCGGGTCCATTTGTTTTTTTGGTTACCTGGGATTGTGCCATTTTTTTTAAATCAGAGGCCTCGGTTTTTTTTTTTTTTTTTTTGTTTTTAACGGGCTCTGATACCATATTAGCATTTAAGATTTGATTCAATTGAGAGAGTGAATTAATTAATATAGTAAGTTTGTGGATTACTTTGTTGTCCAAAAGGTCTAAGACAATTTGGAATTAAGCTTCCCAACTTATATATATTTTAATTGTCTTTATTTTGCCAACATGTGGGATTTTATTCTTGAACGTTATACTCCAAGTAAATTACAATAAACAAATCTTAGATAAAATATATTGCAATGTTTTTTCATATATTCTCTTGTTGCAATGAAACACGCTTGACACTGCTGAAATGTTCAAAAGAAAAAAAAAAAAAACAGGAATACTTGATCGTCAACTACAACAAGAGACTTGATTGAATGAATGCTTAGGCGTATGATACGTTGCTGAGTGTTAATAAAGATGAATAAAAAGGTTAATCAGCTATACATCGATATGTTGCAACAATATTTTGGTAAATTCCTTAATTTGAATTGCATGTGAGAGTTCTGAAAATTGTTACAGGATCCTAACAATTATTGAATTCACTTGTACCTTCGATCTTATGACCGATTACAATGCTACAAGAAGAAGAAGAAGAGCAGCACAAGTAGTAAAAACCATTACGTATGAAGATCCAATACCCTGCAAGACATAATGGTTAGAGGCTTAGAACTGGAAGATCAGAAAGTTAAACAAAGTAGTAATACATATGTACAGCACGAATTACTAAACAACAAGGATGCTAGCTATAATTTTTTACAATATATATTCCTTTAATAGGATTTGTGTCATTGTCGCTAGTGCCTGAAATTGTTGTATAGTATAGAGGCAATAGTTTATGAAATTGGTGAAGTTCTAAAATACACTCACAGCAGTACCTTGGGCAGTTTTGTAACCATTCATATCTGAATTATATTTAATCAAACAGCATGAATGATTATGCAGTGTTATGTGTTACATTTTTAGTGAAGTAGACTAATTAATATTCTTAGAATATAAGAGAATCTGTCATGAAATTAGGCCTGCCCCTTATGAAATTAGGCCTGAGTTTTGACAGGTTTTCTTATGTAAATAACCCAATCATATACCTATTTACTTAGAACTCATTCACATTGATGCATTGGTACAATTCATGGCCGGAATAAACTATGAATAAGGGTAATTTAGAATTTGGAGGCTCATTATAAACTGAGTATGGTGTCATGGTAATGCTTCAATGAACATTAAAAAATTAAGCATTTCAAGGGTGGAGAAGACGGCAGATAAAGTTTGCATTCTTATCAAATAACATAGCACATTTAATAGAAACACTTTCACACTAAAATATCTGAAGTTAAACCAATGAGAATCAATGAACAAGCCAATTGTGTGGAAATCTAGAACTTGGAAATTCCTTTTTTTCAAAGTGCATTTTATTTTTTGGCAAATATGAAGATAATTATTCCTAGAAAATATGTTGAATAATGCAAGTACGTGTCATATATACATACATACCTTGAAGGAAAGAAGAGATGAAGTTGCTGAGGAAGGTACAAGTCCAGTAAAGCCTATGTCATATGCAATGCTTCCATCAGGTTTGAACAATCCAAAGTTTCTCTCAGATGTTGGTCCGGGCTTCAAATTCTCATTAAATAAAGCAAAGATATAAGCCCTCACCACCATCTTTGGCCTATAAGGGGTCCCTTTCTTCTTGAGTAGCCTCTTTCTCAAACTTCTATTATATGTCAATGCATTTTTCACTGTTGCTCCAGCTTCATTATCATCCCCACGAGAAGCCCAACCAGTCTCTGAAACAATCACCTCCATCTTGTCAAATCCAACCTTCTCCAATGCAGCATAAGCTGCATCTATTTGAGCATCAAACATGTTATCATAGTGCAGTTTTGTTTTAGCATCATAAATTCCTGGATTTTTTTTGAAGAGAGCATAGTTAACATCAATATGCTGAGGATCATTCTTATAGGCCAAGAAAGGGTATGCATTTATGAAGAAAGGAGTGCCAATCTGTGAGAAGAACTGCAAGAGAGGCTTCATGAAGGGAAGTACATCATCTCTAAAAGTACATGCAGATGGAGGAAAGGAATTAGCAAATACAGCCTCTGAATGTGGGCTTGAAACCTGAATATCATGTGCTAAATCAAGCCTGTCAAGGGCACTGTAGACATTTTTAGCTGCAGGCAACAAAACTTCCCAAAGTTCCATATCTGTGCCTCCCAAGATTTCATTTCCCACAGCAATTCCACGAATTTTAGTCCCTGGAAGAAATGGTTGAACATTTTCTTTGATCCAATTCATGGCGCGATCCTCGCCTACACTTATGTCTTTAAGAAATTCATTGCCAAGTCCAACCACAATTCCAATTCCAGACCCTTTGAAGGCACTGAGGACTTGATGATCAGCATCATATATTCTAATGTTCTTAATCTTTGCAGCTTTGAGTAGTGTAACCACACTCTGGGGGGAAGGCAGATTGTCTGCTATCCTACCATAATTTACTCCATATGTTCCTGTAAATGCTTTATCCCCGAAAACTGCACCACACAACAATGTGAAAGCTTGTTTAGAAAGTAATGCATAAAAATAACAAACTTTTCTACTTACTAAGGTAATAAAACATCAATGCCATACATGCATGCTAAGATTAATTTTTAGAAAGGAATATGAAAAACATGAATTTATTAAAAAAAGCAATACACACCATTAGAAAATGTTACATAGAAGATCAGAAGAAGCCAAAGAAAGGAGGTACTAGAGGAAGATATCATCATCTGCAAGGTGAGCATATTAAGAATGAGAGAGCATTCCTATTGTAGAAAGGATGCGGGGTGCTGTTTCCCTATATTATGTATTCAATAACGGTAACTTCATTAGGGAAGAAATCATAAGCAAACCATAGGATGATGCAAAACTTTTCCTTCAGGCATGACATGAACTACACAAGTAAAGATTCTCCAAAAAGAGCAAACCACTATTTTGGTAATTGCTCTGAAATTATAAACATGTATAATATTAGTCCCTAAGTTTTTATATATTTAAGAGACTTATTTGACTTATGTATTATAATTACTTACCCTTCCAAATAGTATAGCTATAATATTTGAGATAGATTCTTAGCCTCAAACCAAAGATGATTGCAATAAAACTAGGATGATTTCTTTCAGCGGCTTAGAATAGATTCTTCCTTTCATCACCCTTTTAACTCCTCCTTAAAGTATACCTTTTCAACTTTTCATCAACTTGCTGTGTCCCTAGCATAGCAGGGCCATCTAGTTAGACACTAGGAATCTGTAAATGGATCATCAATACCTTTCGTGGCCTCATGGGTGAGGGGGTTCTGAAACCTTGAGAGCACAAACAATTGAATGCATATGCTGCCTTCCATTTTTGGTCCGTGACAAAAACATATATAATAGATAATAAATGTATGGAGTTACTGTATTGCAAAAAAAAATTATGCAAAAATATTTTGATATAAGATTGCACAAATATGAAGATAAACCTTTTTTGACTGAATATGAAGATAAACCTAATAGTATATATATTATATATTAACGTATAAACTATTTTCATATAGCATTTATATAACACTTCCTCGAGATCAAGTAACTATTAAAATAATTTAGTGCCCTAGAAAATGGTAGAACCCCAAAAGTTGATAATTTACCGAGGCTCGTATGTGACTGTTTTTATGATTGATGAATACATAATAAAACGCAACATTTAAAATTGAGTTTAATTTTGATACAGATTAAAAATTTTACGTTGTTACAGTTCAAAAATCTTTACAATAAAATTACAACCAATTACATACATTTAAAATATAATATAAGACCTGTTTGAATTAACTTATAAACTGCTTATTTAGGCTTATCTACTTACACAAGCACTTGTCAGAGTGTTTGAAAAAGTTTATAAAAACAACTTATTATATGTCCATAAACTATTTTCAGCTTATTTTGATAAGCTCTCCAGGATAGCTTATGAAAACAACTTATAAATTATATGAAAACAGTTTGACTATATATTTTTTTTTTATTATATAACTAGCTTATATATAAATGCTTACAGGATAAATACTTAATTAAGCCATTTACTCAAACAAGTTCATAGTCTTTAACAAGAAAACAACAAATAGTATTGAAATTAAAATTCGGCATTTAGTTTTTCTTTCAGTAACTTAAAAAAGGTTCCAAGATGGTCAAAGATATACAGGCACAAATGTGTGACAAAAGTCTACAATCTACATAGCTGCACTATGCAAAATCATAAGACCTAATCTACCAGGGATACACGTTTAATTTCCTAAATACAACCCAAATCATAGAATACGAAACTACAGTCATCCAGGAGTTTACAAAAATAACTAAGCAACTTGGACAGCATTACAAAAGTTAAGGGCATTAAGCATTAGTAAATTATATTTTAGCAGCTTATACTATGGGATGTTTAATGCTGAGGGACATCATTGAACGAAGTTCCAAATAGAAAAGTCCATTATATTGACTTGCTCCTCACCTTCAGTAGTATTTTTTCCATCAGTTACTGGGATTTCTCTCACAGCATATGCCTCTTCAACAGATGAAGGTGGCACATCATTGGGCTTCTCTTTCTCAGCTCCCCCATTTGCCTCAACAATCACACTACCAGATTTTTCCTGCTTATTTTCAACAGTACCATTTCCTTTTTCTGATTGGATTGGTGCCTCCCCTTGAGGTTCTTCAGTGACCACAAAATTGAAAGCTTTTCCAGCATTTTTCTCCCCTGATTCTGCTACCAATACTTCTTCTCCTTGAGACTTTTCAGCACTCACATTTTCCCCTTCCACATTACTATTCTTACTTACCTCTGTACCAGCATTTGGATCAGGTAATTCTGTATCTACATCAAGCACCCTGGTTTGTTCAGTTTGTTGCATTTTATCCCCACTCTCTGGTTGCTTTTCTTCAGAAATATTTTTACCTCTATTAGCATCTGCATCAACCCCTTCAGGTATCTCCACATCTTTCACCTCAATATCCTCTGCAGCCTTGGGTTCTTCAGCAGCTAACTTTGCCTTGCCTTCCTCGGAAGCAGGTTCGGTTTCTTTGCTATCCTTCTTTGAACCTGATGATTTTCGAGTTCGTTTCTTTGGAGGCTCGCTCTTAGACGGTGAAGTTGATTTGACCTTCTCACTAATCCTTGCTGATCGCCTAGGGGTCTCACCAGTTCCGAAGTCAAACTCGGATATCACCGGATTACCAGGATGTGCCTTTAGGTACTGCTCTAATTGTTTTCTGGAACTGATCTCCTCCCCAGTTGGAGCAATGAATATGATCACATTTTTTCTTGGTGTTCCTACCTTCTTAAGGAAGAACTGCAGAGTGGAACTAAAAATGCATTATAAAAAGATTTCCATACAGCATACAAGTAATCCAGTAAGGTTTATCAATCTCATACATACAGCTCAACACTGTACTATGTTCCTGTTGCTGATTGGGTTCAAGAACAGTGAAACCTAAACATTTATCCGAACTGACACACACTCTCCTTCCAAGCCTTACAGTAAAGATGGGGCAAAAATATGTGCGACCCCATTCAGGTGCGTGTGTGTGAAAAAGAGCAAGGAAATGCAAAGTACATAAAATAAAAATTTGTATAGTAACTAATGAAACAACATCAGAAGGACCTGAATCTGATTACAAAATCACTAAGCATAAGTTCATAAAATGCTCCAGTCTAGAATTGGTCAGACAATATTCTCATCGAATATTTTCCGCCAAAATTCATGACTTTCAGTAGCATTAGTTCAAAAATTGCTCTAAAATAAATTGATCAATCAATATTGTTAGTGATATTTTCCCCCAAAATTGATGACTTTCCATACCATATTTCATGACAGATTTATGAGCTTGGGAATGGGAAGTTGCAATCCAGATTCCAGAATCCAGGGTATCACAGTTCAATGTAAATCTCAAAAGTTGAGAGCAGAGCCAGTGGGCTAAATTATAAATTTAGAATGGAATGATGCAACAAAGTATGATTTGTGATTAGTTGATAGTGGGAAAGAATTTACATTGAGAATATATCAAAATTAAACTCTAGAATCCTTCGCCTAGAATTTCTAATTATCATAATTCACCAAAAAATTCAAAATCATAAAACAATTGTTAGTAAAGCACAGCTGTGTCACGTGAAAGCCAAAAACTATAATATAAAAAGCAACGTCATATCCATGGGAACATAGGATGGAGTAGAGAAATGACCTTGTCTTCTAGTTACTACAGTGTCATGACCAGAATTATCTATTATTTTCCTGGAAAATTGCCAAAAGTACCTTCACTTTTACAACTTTAAAAAAAAAAAACCCACCTGAATTAAAAAATATATCATTTTAGCCCCTGAAATTGAGCACTAATCTCTGAAATTATGATATATCAGTTAAATAAGTCCATGATTCATGAACTACTAATGATTTCTTCCCTAATATATTTAATATGACTATTGCTTATAATTTCATGATTTTTTAAATTCAGGGAATAAAGGGTGGTTTGCAAGGTAAGCCCTTTCAGCAAAACCCTAGCAAAAAAATTAGCACCAAATTCTGGCAAACATTTATAATACACACAAATAAAAAACCAAAAATGAAAGGCATAAAGGTGTTAGTAACAGAATTGAAGCAAGGAAAGTGAGAAATAAATATAATTCCACAACAACAAACACAAAGTAATAAACATGAAACACATCAAAATCAACATATTTATTAAAAAAGAAAAACACAACAAGAATAATAATAATAATAGTAGAGAAAATGAGGAATGGTTACAAGGAAGAGACCAGTTTCTTCCAAGCAGGAGGAGCTGGAAGCTCCACAGATAAGACTTCATCTTTGCCACCACTTTGTGGTTCCTTCTCCATTTCCACCTTCAAAACCAAAACCTGTGTGTGTGTCTGTAACTGTTTGTAACTTGCTTGCTGCAATACATAAACCGTTGGGAAGAGTGTGTGTGTGTCTCTAGTAGCTACGAATATGCTTTTCCTCTCAACTCAAACTGTCACCGAATTGATAAACTCACCTGCCTCCTCTTCTCATTTGGGAACCCACCAATCAAACATCGCCTTTTGTCCCCCTTAATACCTTCGCTTCAATAAATTTATTCTTATCCATTATCGCCTTTTGAAGCAAAATTGATTTAAATTGTAAAATGTTTAATTCTTATATTAATTATTTTAAAAATTATTTATATCAGAATTTATAATTAATTAATAATATAAAAAAGTTTCACATTCCGAATGTATTAAAATTAAATTAAATTCTGGTTATAGATTATATATTCTATATATTCACACGTGTCAACAAATAAACTTTACATTGATATTCGTATAATCGACACATGCGTTTACTTTTTTTAATTTTCTTTCATGAGAATGTCTGACATAATATGTATATATTTATTGGACATAACTCATTAAATTCTAAATAATCATTAAAATAATAATTTAAAATAACAGCAAAATCCTTACTAAATTTATTTAAAATTATTTTAAAATTTTAATTGATTATACTTAATCAACACCTTCATGCAAGAGTTATTCTTTTGTCACTATCACCAAAGATATTTCATAATCATTTAGAATTTATATATGATATAATTTGTATTCATTGTCAGTGTAAAGATTTTTTATACTGTTGATCAATTATAACTTATCACATTATTTATAAGTTTGACTCTTATATTAACTATCTTAAAATTCATTCATATCATTATTTTTGATTGATTGACAATATAAAAAATTTTATATTGATAATACATAATAATTAAACTCATTTATGTATGGATTTTCTAAACTTTTGTAAATTTTGAAAGAAGTACTAAATCATGGAATTTTTGTTTATAATATAAAATATTTGGAAGGTGGTGACTTGTTTGAAAGAAGTACTGATTTGTGGAGAATCGTGGGTTGGGGACGTGGAAGGGTGCAATGGAGAGAGGGCAGGTGTTGGTCACACATGAAAAGTTTGTAGTTGCGGATAATGTTACTGGTTGAGTTTTAACTAAATTTAAACGGGTCCGAAACTCACCGGCCCAATTAGAGTTCAATTCAGAAGTAGAATTGAGATTTGAGAGTGGGAAGTGAAGGCTAACCTGGATAAAATTAGAATCTAAACCTAATGTTCTTTCTATTTTGCTACATCCTCTTATTTAGTGTGTGTTTAGTATTGAGTTTGAGAATCACCGTCAAGAAGAAATTACGATGGAATGATATTTTTTTAATTTTTTTGGTCGTAAAAATTGAAGCAACTTTCTCTAGTTTCTACGATGAAGAGAGTCAAACGTGATTTTGCATCCGCTTGTTATAAAACCAAATACATGCTGAGTCTCCCAGAAAAAAATTACTTCCTTATTATTTCTAGTCAAATGTCAAAGACTCTTCTTTTAGGTTCTCATTTAATCGGAGGCAGACGTAAGTTATAACTCTATTGATCCTTTTTAGTGTGTTTATGAATTAGCTCGGAAAAATAATTATTTCAATAACGTATACTTATTATAATTAATAAAATTTATTATAATTATTACGCAATGCATATACTTATATAAGTTATACTTTAGTAACATTTTGAAATTGATACTAATTTCATGCTGCAATATTAGTTGACCATATGAAATAATTTCACGCAGTAACGAATGATGGTATATATTTTAAATGATTTTGTACATATTTTTGAACGAGGAAAATGAGAAAGTGTGAGAGATAATA
The DNA here is from genome assembly GCA_039655645.1 of Ammopiptanthus mongolicus. Taxonomy (NCBI): domain Eukaryota; kingdom Viridiplantae; phylum Streptophyta; class Magnoliopsida; order Fabales; family Fabaceae; genus Ammopiptanthus; species Ammopiptanthus mongolicus. The sequence goes on along the minus strand of CM077351.1, from coordinate 68,095,489 downwards.
TTAGCGCTTGGACAAACTAATAAACTCATAATTCATAATTCATAATTTAATAAAGTATCAGATTTTGGTTCCATCCCGTAATAAGCGATGAAATGGATTCAATTAAATTCTATTGGTTTCATTTTCGTTTATGCAATCCAAACGATGGACCCTTATACTTTTCCCCTCCCCTCGACCACACTCCATATCATCTCGTTCCACCAATCCAAACACATCCTTACATGCATAACACATCCAAAGCAAATCCTAGGAGATAACTTATGAAGATCTATATGTAAATACAATAATATAACAATGAGAGCTTGTCATGTAAATATCATACCATTAAACAACATCATATTTACTCTTAATTACAGGTCAAATCCCATCATTAATTACAAGTTTAAATTCCAAAAAATTCCATCCTTTATATGCTTTAATTACAAGTCAAAACCCATAATTACAAGTTTGAAATCCAAAAAATATCATTCTTCATATGATTTGCTTACAAGTCAAATCCCTGGAGCACACCAATTTCAGCTTTGCACTTCTTACTTATTGCTCTTTTGTTTCAACTCATTGCATTGTAGGATGGTGCCCTAGAGGCATAAAGTGAATTTGGGGTGAATGGCTGTCTTATAACCACTTAGATAACCGCCTAAGGTCTCAATAAGTTTCCTTGTTATAGTGTTCATGCACATAATCCTTTGGTTCTTTATTACTGTGCACGATGATTGCTGCTATTGCATGATTGCAAAGGATTCATGTCAGATCCTAACATCTACATATGGATATCCAATTGTTCAACTCCAAAATGCTCATTGGGTCATAATAGTCAATCTTGAACTTCTCGTCTCCAGCATATTTAGGAAAGCAGTTACACGACAATTCTTGGATGTTTCTAAACTATTATGAGTTGTGGGTCAGTTTTCTTTTATACTTCTTCATCCCTTCCCTTTTCACTTGGAATCCAGTCATCACCTTCCTCTTATTCCGTTCTAGCATATTAAGGAGAGGTTTATCCCTTTGTCATCACCTGAATTCCGCAGCCCGTTTCACTTGGTACCGACTTTGTCCAATTTGTTATATATATATTAGATGGGTTCCTTTTGTGTAGTGTGTTGCAAATAATAGATGAATTTAGTGGTATCAACATAATTGAGATGATTTTATTCATTGTGATACCTTTGCATGTTACTTTTTTGTGTTATCTTTTATTTTTTTATATGGGTTAGAGTATCACTTATACTCTCTTTAATACAATTTTGCTTATAAAAAATTTTTAAGCGATCACATGATCACTAACTAACTTTTAATCTTGATCATCCATGTATGCTGTAATGGCCTATATTTACTCCTCTCACTCACATATAAAAATTCTTCTATCATTATACGTCCTATATATAGTGAGAGAAGTGTGTTATTGTGAAAGATGAAATGAGTAAATCTGGACCTTTGAATCATATATAAATGGTCAATATTACAACCTAAAGTCACGTGACTTTTCTAAATAATCACATGACCACCAATTAACTTCTAATCTTGACCATCTATATATGGTTTAATGGTTCAGATTTATTCTTGTCACTCTCATAATAACACACTCCTCTCACTTCAGTCGGTATATATATATATATATATATATATATATATATATATATATATATTCCTAACAGCAACAGCATTTGTTACACACATACATTTTTTTGGATCTGTCAAACAGTACGAAATACAAAATTCGTGCTGTTCACTTGTTAAAGAGAGAGCAAATAAAATTTTCTCTCTCGTATGCTCCCTCTAGCTAGTTCTCATTCTCCATATTAATAGACAAAATCCTAATTAATCAAGATTAAGAAAAATTATTGAAATCAATTTATTTTAAATTTTATTTCACAAATGTTCTTATTTAATTACTTTTAATTCAACTAACTTATTTATTCTTAAATCTAAGCATTATGTTATCTGATCAATGAGTAAAGCAAAATCAAAGTACTTGCATAAGGAATTATTGAGTCTCTTTAATATGAATTTTATAATAAATAATGATAGAAATGAACTTTATGATCACTTTTTCTTATATATTGGACCAAAAATAACAGACCCTTTTGTGGACCCGAAGGAGTATTATATAAGAGTCTTGATAACCAATGTCCTAAAGACACTAGTTAAAAAACCCATAAAATGTAAGTTTTTATTGAAAATTTAATGTCGCGACCGTCCCGTCCGGACGCCGAGAAAAAAAATAGATTATTTGTGAGGTTCAGAGGAGTCGCCACCAATTTTATTTTAAATAGGGAAAAAATGGAAAACCCTAAAAAGTTGGTCTTTAACCAGAAATTAAGTTCGGGAGTCGATTACGAATAGGGAAGGTATTAGCACCCTACACGTCCGTTAAAAAAACGATTGCCTCTAACTAATTATGTAAAATTATAATAACTTATGTTTTACCCCTAAAAGCGAAAGATTTATTATTTAATTAATTTAAGCTCTAAAATAAGGAAGAAGAATTAAAAAAAAACAAATTGTTTAGCTTGACAAGGATGGTCCCTGCTCCTACGTATCCCTTGGTGTGATAGGGAATTCAAAGCTACGTAGTTCTTATGAAAATGATTGTGGTTTGTTTGATTTTATTTATTTATTTTGAAAGGGGATTTTATTTATTTATTTCGAGAGAGATTTGATTGATTTTATTTATTTATTTCAAAAGAGATTTGGTTAATTTTATTTATTTATTTCCTTTTTAATAAAGGGTTATTTTTTTTTAGGACTTCTGAGCTGTCACAACTCATGCTTCCTTAAAGATGGGATAAATTAGTTGTCACTGCTAACTTAATCCATTGCAATAATGATTTTATTATTTTCGAAAATGAGATTGTTTAATTTAATTTATTATATTTTTTAGAAAAAGGGGTGCTCTAGGATTTCTGAGTTGTCTCAACTCATGCGTCCTAGACAATAGAATTAATCTAGCTGTCACAACTAGTTAATCCCTAAATTTTATTTTCATTTTTACTAAAATACCTATTTTATTTTTATTTAGAAATTTTAAACTAAATGACTTAGCCTACCAAGATTTAAAAGCACAATAACCAACAAGTAAAGCATGGCCCCCCAAAAATGAATCTAGCAAACACCCAAAGAACATTAAACCCAAGGCCCAAATAACATCAGACCCCAAAACTAGAAAAATTAAAAAAATAATAATAAAACAAAGTTAAATTAAATAAAATAAACAAGAGAAAAATAAAAGGAAAGGGGCTCAAAATAGAAACAGAAGCAAAATGCTTCTGCTAGACACCCACGACCACACGGTCACGAAGAAGATAAAGACGGCGGCGGCTCATGCGGCGGTCAGCAAGTGACGGGGACACGCGCAGGGGTGTTGAGATTCTGGTGCGAGGGACACGGCGGTGCTAAGTAGCTTCCGCTGCGAGGGTGGGGGAAGACTGCGACATGGTGGCTATGGGAGCTGCTATGGCGGTGATGGTGCGCGGCAATCTGGATCGGGATGGCGCTGCTTCTGGGATGGTGGAGTGGCGCGGCAGTGCAGTGTGGATGCTGGCCGGCGGCGGTGCGGTGGAGAGGAGAGGAGAGTGGCTGATGGAGACTGTTGTGTAGTGGAGAAGACTTGGTAACAGGGGGAGAGGATGAAAAAGTCAGAGAGAGAGGCCGAAGCGGGGGAAAAAAATCCCCTTTTGATAATTTTTGATCCTCTTTATAGCTAGGTAGCTAGCCATTAGGTTAAGAAAATTTATTTCATTACCAATCACAGTTAAACTACTCAAATTAAGATCAATTATTCAATTATCATTCAAATCTTTATAATTATGGAGTTAATCAATTATTTAGATCAGAATCAATTTAATTGAAATCAAAATCAATCATCCAATTTTATTTTGAAAAACCTACCATTAGTAGATTTATGAAATTAATTTCACTTTTAAAAAAAGGAAAAACTTATCTTACTAAATCAATTTGATGAGAATCATAACATTATTATTTCTTATTTATTTTTTATTTTTGTTAGCGTAATTATTGTTCATCCATCTTTAGCCCAAGACCCAGCGGGCCTGCTTATGACTCTCTCTGATCCAAACTCCTATTGATTTTTTTTATTTTTATTTTTTAACCGGACAAAATTAAGTGTTCACAGCTGCCCCTGCATTTTATCTTCGTAAGTGACGAGTAAAGACAAGAACTCCAATTTTGTTTTGAGGGCATTGGGTGTAGGCACCAGGAGATGCGATGGGATGAGGACCAAAAACTTAAAGACAATGGGTACGGGGACCCGAAAACTTAAATGGGTATGGGGACCCGAAAAAACGATGGGTACGGAGACCCGAAACTTAAAAATGATGGGTACGTGGACCCTAAAAATGCAATGGGTGCGGGGATCCTGGAAAGGCGATGGGTACGGGGACCCGAAACTTAAAGATGATGGGTACGGGGACCCTAAAAATGCAATGGGTGCGGGGACCCTGGAAAGGCAATGGGTACGGGGACCCGAAACTTAAAGGCGATGGGTGCGGGGACCCGAAACTTAAAGATGATGGGTACGGGGACCCGGAAAATGCAATGGGTGCGGGGACCCGGCATGCGATTGGTACGGGGACCCGAAACTTAAAGATGATGGGTATGGGGACCCTGAAAATGCAATGGGTGCGGGGACCTGGCAATGCGATGGGTACGGGGACCCTGAAAATGCAATGGGTGCGGGGACCCTGGAAAAGCGATGGGTACGGGGACCCGAAACTTAAAGATGATGGATACGGGGACCCGGAAAATGCAATGGGTGCGGGGACCCGACAATGCGATGGGTACGGGGACCTTGAAAATGCAATGGGTGCGGGGACCCGGCAATGCGATGGGTACGGGAACCCGAAACATAAAGATGATGGGTACGGGGACCCGGAAAATGCAATGGGTGCGGGGACCTGGTAATTCTATGGGTACGGGGACCCGAAACTTAAAGATGATGGGTACGGGGACCCGAAAAATGCAATGGGTGCGAGGACCCGACAATGGGATGGGTACGGGGACCCTAAAAATGCAATGGGTGCGGGGACCCTGGAAAAGCGATGGGTACGGGGACCCGAAACTTAAAGATGATGGGTACGGGGACCCGGAAAATGCAATGGGTGCGGGGACCCGATAATGCGATGGGTACGGGGACCTTGAAAATGCAATGGGTGCGGGGACCCGACAATGCAATGGGTGCGGGGACCCGGCAATGCAATGGGTACGGGGACCCGAAACTTAAAGATGGTGGGTATAGGGACCCTGAAAATGCAATGGCACGGGGACCTGGCAATGCAATGGGTACGGGGACCCGAAACTTAAAGATGGTGGGTACGGGGACCCTGAAAATTTAGCAAGGTGTTTAGGCTTTATGCCAACTAAAGCTATTATAAACACAGGTTATGGGCCATGTGCTCATTAAAACTGAACAAAAACAAAGCAAAGCTTTAGAGGCCTTGTGCCTACTAAAGCTAACAAAGATGCAGCTTATGGGCCTTGTGCCCGTCAAAGCTGGAAAAAATGAAGCTTACGAGGCCTTGTGCCTGCTAAAGCTTAATAAAGATGTAGCCTATGGGCTCTGTGCCCGTTAAAGCTTACCAAAATGAAGCTTAAGAGGCCTTGTGCCTGCTAAAGCTTAATAAAGATGTAGCTTATGGGCCTTATGCCCGTCAAAGCTGGAAAAAAATGAAGTTTAAGAGGCCTTGTGCCTGCTAAAGCTTAAAAAGATGTAGCTTATGCGCCTTGTGCCCGTTAAAGCTTACCAAAATGAAGCTTAAGAGGCCTTGTGCCTGCTAAAGCTTAATAAAGATGTAGCTTATGGGCCTTGTGACCGTTAAAGCCAAACAAAACAGAACGATGGCTCACGGGGCCCTATGCTCGCTAAAGGTGAAGAATGTGATGCAATGATGTTGATTTTTTTATGCATGAGATAATGCATGATGCAAGGGATGCTTCCAGTAATTGATGAAAATCCTGATATATATTTTTTTGAACCATTCTTTGGTCTGTGGTAGCCAAATTTGAGGATGAACTAGAATGGGTCCATTGGTTTGATCTGTAATTCGCTTGCTTGACTGATTCTTTGCTTCTTGCTAGAGATACGTTTCTTTCATGATGATTATGGATGAAAGTTCCCTTGATCAAGAGACCACTATGCTCCGGTGATCTTAAATGTTTTCAAAAGGGATGATGGGGTGGAGTTCACATTTCTTCAAGCGATATTCCTGAGGATGATCATTGCTAGTCTCTAATGCCTATGATTTCGGTCACCGTCGTTATCAGTTTTAAGGAAATGGCTTGCCCCAGTCTTCATGTATTGAGGGCATTTCATGACACAACCTAAAGTGCCCCAGTTTGTCAGCTTCAGGAGACTTCCTTGAACGTTGTTTGACCCTAACTTTTGCATAGGTCGCTCTTTTCGAGTTTTCAACCTATCGGACCGCTCTAACTTTTGCCTAGGCTGCCTTTTCAGGTTTTTAGCCTATAGAGCTAATTTTTTTGCCTTTTTTTCTTTTGCTTTTTCTCATTTTCTCATTTTCTCATTTTTTTTGCTCTTTTTTTTTAGTGTTCTCAAGCATAGTATCTTTTTATCGCATTTGGATTCAGAGACTTGCCAATCTTAGCCATTCATATTTGCGAGAATCAAAGCTCCCCCAGGGAAGACTGTTTTTAGAACGTAAGGCCACTAATGTGGGGCTGGCTTTCCACGATGACGCTTTTGAATTGGTAGACCCCGTTTTTAGCACCAAATTTCCTTCTTGAAATTGTCAAGGGCACACTCTTTTCTTATATGCTTTTATTGATCATTTCAGGTAAAGTGGGGCATCACAAAGTGTAGCTAATCTCTTTCCTTCATTGAGTTTCGGTAGGTCAAACTTGTACTCATTTGACTTCTTTAGAAAATGCTTGACCAAACACTTTTTGATGAATATGGCTCTTATGGAAGCTTGTGAACTTTTTCTGAGACATTTCTTTCTCCTTTGAATCCTTGTTTGAATTACCATTTGGGAATGTCATTTCCTCCTGGTATTCAAAATTCAGAGTTCTTCTGACCAGAGTTGTTCATTAAGGGATTACCATTAGATGGTTAAATTATACTGTTGAACTCATGTTCACCTTGCTTGAAGCATCATGTAATAAACATGCATGTATGCAAAAGTATGCCAATAATAGAAGCTACTAACAGAACAACTTCCTAATTGATGTTGGAAGTTTGACAGTTCCAATGGTATTTACATAGAAAGAAACAAAGACTCATAAGAAGTGACATGGAGTGAAAGACGTGTTGCCCCGATTTGGACTGATTTAATCTTGGATATTATGGGAATTGTTCACCAAAATTTAGAAATGAAATTGGCCTCATATATGCGGCTTGAGAACAAAATTGCCGCAGAGCAGGCCCTTTGTGAATGGAATTGCCCCAGTAAAAGACCTTTGAGCACGGAGTTGCCCTAACATAGGGCCGCTGGTAATGAAACTGAAGAATAATGCTGCCCCATTGTAGGGCGCCCGAGAATGAGATCTGAGAATCAAAATGTCGGGCAAAGTTTTTCCCCAGTGTAGGACCATTGCTGCTCTTGCCCTTATTTTTGCTTAGACTGCCCTTGCAGGTTTTCCGCCTAACGATTTTTTTTCCTTCTTTTTTTAAAGGAGCAATTAAGTCAAAACTCAGAAGAACACAAATCTTTTTTTGTCTTGAAGTTAAGGTTGATAAAGAAGCAATCATTCAACGATCAGAGTGGACTTTTTAAGGCTTGTAACGTGGCCAAGGTTGACGGCTTGAAAGGAAGGGTATAAGGCTCAAATAAGTGTTTAAGGGTTGAATAGGAACAAGGATCAATGCCCTTCTCTTGATGAATTGAGCTCGACCAAGTTGTCCCTGTATTTGCAAGAACATGCGCTTTTCGCTTATCTTTTCTTCCCTTCTCACCTCGTCATGTGCTTCTTCATTTTCATTTTTTCTTTTTCTTCATTTTCTTTCTTTCCACATTCTTACTTTATTTTTCTTAATCACCATTTCTTTTATGCTCGCCCCTAGTTTAGGGTTGATCCGTGCCCAAGATTCATTGAAGAGAATTTTCAAGCTCAAATGGGATAGCAAGGGATAATGATTATATTTTGCGAAGGGTAGAGAAAGATGGCCAATCTTCATCTCAAATCATGATTGCTTATCTTTAAATTAAATTAATTTAGAGACAAAAAAAAGGTGCACTCCAAGTAATTATTTATTTGCTCCTCTTTTATTTTATTTTTTCATTTTTTTTCATTTTTTTTTGCTTCTTCTATTTTTCTTTCATTTTTTCGCCTTTTTCTTGCAAAGGGCACCTACACATGTGAGCTTCATTAATGTCCCAAAAATAATATCCGAGAACGTGAGCCTCCATGAACCCAAACCAAGGAAGTTACTTGGAGAAGAATAAGAGATGCGAATGATGAGAGAAACACTGTGATGTGGATGGGGATGTCAAGAATATACGAGATTAGATATGCACGCAAATCCATTACATTGATGCTTCAAGAAAGTGAGTATGGATTGAGAATCATAGATCGAATAGGTTGTGGGATCAATATAACCTAACCATCATTTATGGTAAACCACCGATTAACCAATCTGGATTGGTTACTCTAAAATTTCCAAAACATGAGGATGGCAAAGTGTTGACCTTTTCAAAGCTCACATAGAGTATAAACATGACTGCTTCGATTTGACCAAAGGGAATCATGAACTTGCCCATCATGTCTCCATGGCACTGGGTTGTCATCCACATTTCTTTCGGCCGCTTGAACGAGTCTTGTTTGGTGTCACCTCATGATTCATGGATTGAAGTGTAATGCATGATATGTATGAAATTATTATTTTATTTTTTGTAAAAAAAAAAAAAAAACGCATGAGATGCATGAAATTCTTTTACTAGGAATATTAATGCATAACATGTATGAAAATATGTGTTTTTTCCTGCTAAAAAAAAAAATCAATGCATGAGACGAATGGAATGATTTTTTTTATTGACCAAAATGGTGCTAATGCATGAGATGTATGAATTTTATGAAAGCAATGAATGTTATGAATGAATTTCACAAAAAGGGATAAACCCTTCCTTTTAAAAAGTAGGTCTTTTTTATTACAAAATGAATGCCAAAACATGAAAGAGATAGGTAAAGAAGAAAGATGCTCCTCTTGTGACCTACATAAGGTTTCCTTAAGGTAAGGAGGTCTATGGGTCTTTCTAACATGTGGACCTTCTCATAGGTGGTTCTATAACTCTAGATTTGGTCCCTAGAGCCAAGGATCCCGTTTCGAAATATTACCCACAACCATAGGTAAATTATTAGAAGTGGCAATATCCTCGAAAGGAATCAAACTCTAGGTGAGGCCTTCATGATAACCAAACAGGATGTACATCCAGAAGGCTTACCAGTACTCAACCTCTTTCTATTTTTAAGTTGCACTCAGGCCCGGGTATAGGGTCCCACTCATAAATTCATAAATGTTTGAGAATATATAGGTGTAGTGTGTGGAGGGAGCAAAACTTAAACTGCCCAACCCAAAAAAACATATAATAGAACCAAAATATCCTTAAAAAATTAACTAGAGTTAGCGTAATAAAAAAAAATAAATGAAAATGGGTAACACAAAAAAAGCTAATAATTTTACACATTTAATTATATTAGGCCTGACTCTCTAATTGTCCCCAGTGGAGTCGCCAGCTGTCGCGACCGTCTCGTCCGGGCGCCGCGAAAAAAAATAGATTATTTGTGAGGTTCAGAGGAGTCGCCACCAATTTTATTTTAAATAGGGAAAAAATGAAAAACCCTAAAAAGTTGGTCTTTAACCAGAAATTAAGTTCGGGGGTCGATTACGAATAGGGAATGTATTAGCACCCTACACGTCCGTTAAAAAAACGGTTGCCTCTAACTAATTATGTAAAATTATAATAACTTATGTTTTACCCCTAAAAGCGAAAGATTTATTATTTAATTAATTTAAGCTCTAAAATAAGGAAGAAGAATTAAAAAAAAAAAAAATTGTTTAGCTTGACAAGGATGGTCCCTGCTCCTACGTATCCCTTGGTGTGATAGAGAATTCAAAGCTACGTAGTTCTTATGAAAATGATTGTGGTTTGTTTGATTTTATTTATTTATTTTGAAAGGGGGTTTTATTTATTTATTTCGAGAGAGATTTGATTGATTTTATTTATATATTTCAAAAGAGATTTGGTTAATTTTATTTATTTATTTCCTTTTTAATAAAGGGTTATTTTTTTTTTAGGACTTCTGAGCTGTCACAACTCATGCGTCCTTAAAGATGGGATAAATTAGCTGTCACTGCTAACTTAATCCATTGCAATAATGATTTTATTATTTTCGAAAATGAGATTGTTTAATTTAATTTATTATATTTTTTAGAAAAATGGGTGCTCTAGGATTTCTGAGTTGTCTCAACTCATGCGTCCTAGACAATAGAATTAATCTAGCTGTCACAACTAGTTAATCCCTAAATTTTATTTTCATTTTTACTGAAATACCTATTTTATTTTTATTTAGAAATTTTAAACTAAATGACTTAGCCTACCAAGATTTAAAAGCACAATAATCAACAAGTAAAGCATGGCCTCCCAAAAATGAATCTAGCAAACACCCAAAGAACATTAAACCCAAGGCCCAAATAACATCAGACCCCAAAACTAGAAAAATTAAAAAAAAATAATAATGAAACAAAGTTAAATTAAATAAAATAAACAAGAGAAAAATAAAAGGAAAGGGGCTCAAAATAGAAACAGAAGCAAAATGCTTCTGCTAGACACCCACGACCACACGGTCACGAAGAAGATAAAGACGGCGGCGGCTCATGCGGCGGTCAGCAAGTGACGGGGACACGCGCAGGGGTGTTGAGATTCTGGTGCGAGGGACACGGCGGTGCTAAGGAGCTTCCGCTGCGAGGGTGGGGGAAGACTGCGACATGGTGGCTATGGGAGCTGCTGATGGTGCGCGGCAATCTGGACCGGGATGGCGCTGCTTCTGGGATGGTGGAGTGGCGCGGCAGTGCAGTGTGGATGCTGGTCGGCGGCGGTGCGGTGGAGAGGAGAGGAGAGTGGCTGATGGAAACTGTTGTGTAGTGGAGAAGACTTGGTAACAGGGGGAGAGGATGAAAAAGTCAGAGAGAGAGGCCGAAGCGGGGGAAAAAAAGATCCCCTTTTGATAATTTTTGATCCTCTTTATAGTTAGGTAGCTAGCCATTAGGTTAAGAAAATTTATTTCATTACCAATCACAACTAAACTACTCAAATTAAGATCAATTATTCAATTATCATTGAAATCTTTATAATTATGGAGTTAATCAATTATTTAGATCAGAATCAATTTAATTGAAATCAAAATCAATCATCCAATTTTATTTTGAAAAACCTACCATTAGTAGATTTATGAAATTAATTTCACTTTTAAAAAAAGGAAAAACTTATCTTACTAAATCAATTTGATGAGAATCATAACATTATTATTTCTTATTTATTTTTTATTTTTGTTATCGTAATTATTGTTCATCTATCTTTAGCCCAAGGCCCAGCGGACCTGCTTATGACTCTCTCTGATCCAAACTCCTATTGATTTTTTTTTATTTTTATTTTTTAACCGGACAAAATTAAGTGTTCACATTTAAGTTCTAACATTTTAAAATATTAAATACACCACTTCTTAATAAAAAATTTCTTTTTTTAATTCTTTAAACAATATCATAAGACATTAATTAGCATTCTTCAGTGTATATTATCAATCCATTACAACCTATCCGATTGGTTGATATAATTCATCAATAAATTCGCATAACATTTAAGGATTTAATTGATATATATTGTCAGTATAAAGATTTTTTATACAAACAATCAATCAGAATTTGTCACATAAGCTAAAGTGTTTGACTCTTATCCTAACTATCTTAAAAATCACACACATCATAATTTCTGATTGATTATCAATATAAAAAAACTTTACGATCAAAGTGTATAAAATTAAACTCAACATTTAATGCCTCCAATGCAAGGTGCGACATCAAATGCCTCGAGGGCCCTAACTGATAATAGCAACCATATATATGCCGGCTATTATCTTCCAGCTCATTAAGGAATTTTTTTTTATTTTTAATAAAAAAAAGAGTTTAATTATTATGCACTATCAGTATAAAGTTTTATACACGATCAACTAATCAGAAATCATGGTATAAATAAATTTTAATGTAGTTAGGATAAGGGTTAAACATTTTAGCTGATATGATAAGTTATGATTGATTGATAGTGTAAAAAAAATCTTTAAAATGACAGCGTATATTAATTAAATCCAAGAAAAAATAAACTATTTTTATGGGTTTTAAAAGAGTTTAATTGTTATGCACTGTCAGTGTAAAATTTTTTATACTGACAACCAATCAGAAATTATGATGTTTTTTATCATCCCGTCAAGGCTCGAACTCGAGACCTCTTGGGAGTGAGAACCAACCGCAACACCAGTTGGACCAATAGAGCATTGGTTGTTTTCTCTCTGATTTAAGTTTTTATTATTATTTATAACACAAATAAAAACAAATTTTGCTTTAAACTTGATTTATTTTTATGTATTTATAAGGAAAAAAATATATTTAAAATAAAATTTCAATAAATAATATAAATAGTTCAAATAAATGTAATAATAAATAAGATGTTGATGAGCCAACGAACATTGTGGTCCACTCACAAAAGATACGACTTATATCACATAAGGACATGACTTCGAATCCCGCTACCAAGGTAAGGATCTCATTGGTGAATAATCTGTAAGTATCTCTGTAAGCGATTTTTACGTCGTGAGTCCTGTTCTGACCCTAATGAGTCTCCGGGATTTAACTCACCTAAACTTTAATTTAACAAAAATAAATAAATAAACCCTGGTGAGAAATATTATCCTTAGTGACTTAAGTGACTCAGATTAATCAGAATCAGTTATTGCGATATTGATTAAAGTTAGAAATTAAATAGAAAAGTTTAAAGTTCATAATGGTAATTTACTAAAGAGTCCAACTTAAGACTCTCTAAATATACCGTAAAATATCTATAAATTAATAATGTTGGGACGATAAATATTATTAATTTAGAGATGTATTAATCGATAATATAATAATTTATTAATTTGAAGAGTGTTTTCTTCATTCAGCGAATATAAATTTAATCACATAAAAATTCATAGTGTCTATCATTAATATATAATGTATATGTATCATATTTTGTTAATTGATTTAAAATAAAATTCATTATATATATATATATATATATATATATATATATATATAAATAAGTAAAAGATATTAATTATTTTTAGTACTTAAACAATATTTATTGTATTGACTAATTAAATAGAATTCAATACAAGTCACTTGCATATATGGTTGATTGTACTAGAACTAAATACAATCACGGACGAACTCAGGTATGGGATATTGGGGCACTTGCCCCCACTATTTAAAAAAATATAATTATTAAATGTTGAATAATTTAATTTTGTTCTTATTAAAAAATAAATGTTATCTCCATTGAAAGATAAATGTTGCTTTCATTGCTTTGTAATCTTACTCCACATAATACTTTTTTATTTGTTTTTGTGAACAATCAAGTGTGCATTTGTAAAAGATGAATATTAGAATGATTGTTTAATAACATACATAGAGAAAAATATTTTTTATAAATATACAAAAACTTCAAAAGATGTTATTATTTTATCATTTATATATTATTTATAAAAATATGTATAATATATAATCTTGATCCCCCTAATTAAAATTTTTGGATCCAAAATGCAATGAAGATGAAAGGTATTATTATATAAAGAATATACAATTCTTAAAATCATGTCCGACAATGACTTCTCATCGATAAGGTGTCCAGAAAATCAATCATGACCGATCCAATACATAAAACATTATGTACGTATATGAGATCACCCCACATGCACTTAAAAAGATTAACAGTAGCGGCTTGATGAAAAATATCATTTGAAAGTTAGTCGAGGTACACTATTTATAATCTCAAGTGTGAGTTATGTTTGTAATATTATAGAATTGTTAATTTATGATATTGACATGACTATAGATTTATATAAGGATCTTTCTAAAAATTATTATCTTATTAATTTATTGAAATTACTAATTTTATAAACTGGATCAAGTTGGAACCAGAAAAAAATATTATTTTAGGGGAATTATTAATTTATCAAGTGTTATTTTATGAAGGTTTAAGTGTACTCATTTTCCTCTAAAATTTGACCGATATCACCTCACTAAAAAAATTCTATCGCCGAGAATTTGGTTTTTCCTTAGAGAAAGAGTGTAATTTATTATGACCAATGAGAAGATAGGCGAGAGCCTAATTCAAACAAAAGACAGTGTGTAACATGAAGGATTACTATGTCCATTTGAAGAATTAAGATGGAGAGGACAAAAATTCGAGCCACATTATTTGTGTAGCGGACCTAATAATGTAGGTAATTAAAGTAATAATTTGGGCATTATATATGTGAAACGAATTTTGAATTTGATCCCTACATGTGAAAGTTTTTAAAATCGATTCCTATTTATATAATTATTTTTAAATTAGTCATCGTCGTTTACTGGTGTTATAACGTTGTTATATGATAGGGACCAAATTCAAAATGATTATCATATATAAGGATCAAATTCAAAATGATTGTCACATGTAGAGACCGAATTTAAAAAAATTGTGAATTTGATCTCTAAAAGTGACAATCATTTTCAGTTACTCTCTATACTTTAATTCCAACAAATGATGTTATAATATTAATAGACGACGATGACCAAATTAAAAATAATTATATATATAAGGATCGATTTCAATTTTTTTTTATATATTGAGATAAAATTCAAAAAGTATATACCAAATGATAGTTATCTTATTCTTTATTTAGAAGGACTAATCTTACAAACAGAAGGCGTTGAAAGGTGGCTTCTACCATGAGGTAGTTAACAAGTCCCTCATAGGTGAGGAAGTTTTTCTGACCATTAGATATATTATTAAAAAAATTGTGTGGCTGTGATATTTTTAGGTGACCTGCAGTTAAGGTTGCCCCAAAAAATTTATGAATATGACCCCAGTAGTTTTGAAATTAATTATGTGCCCATTTGCCATGAAATTCGTCTTCCCCTTTTTCCCTTCGACACCCTTAGGTCGCACAACCACTGATTGTCAGATGTATGGTTGTCGCAGGAAGCTTGTCGCCGACCACCGTCACCGAATGCGTTTCTGGTATGTTTCAGCCGTTGTTGGCTCGACGGTTCCCGTGAAGAATGCCGAAGGGAATAAGGGTCGATCTTGAGAAGAGGTTTGGCTTCGTTTTTTTTTTTTTTTTTTTTTGAGTAAGTTCTTTAGATCCAAGAATAAGTAGCTCTAGGACATTATTGCTTAGGATTTGTTCTATGTCTTGAACGATTGTCTATGTCCCATGTTCGGTTATTTTTATGGATTACCCTCTTTTAGTTTTCAAGATAGTTTACATTTATGAATAATCCCATATCATTTGCTTCTATCAGTGAGCCTTGGTTGAAGAATATGGCACTTAGGGTAGTAATGTTAGGGGTAGTAATGCTAAATCGTGTGCTTAGTTGGATGGGGTTGATAGGGTATGGAAGGTGATGAATTGTTTGTTTTGGATAGAATTATAGGAACATGGAGTGAGTTTCTGACGAGTAGGGTTCAGTTATCACATGATTTGGTTGTGGATGTGCTGCAAAGCTTCAAGCATGCTAGGAAAGCGCCTTTTGGGTGCTTTTGTTGGGCAGGGAATAGGACTGATTTTGCACATGATTGCAGGAATATGTTGATGTTGTTAATTTATAGAAGCCATAGTCTTGGTGAGGCAAAGCTTGGTAAAGAAGCAAAAACCATGATTGACAAACTGAAAGACAGATTTACACACAATTTATAAACGTACAACAAACTTCTTAATGGATGCTGCTAAGGAGTTAGCTGAAGTCATGAAAGCCAAAGTCTAATGCTACTAAGTTATAAGAAGATGTCATTTGAAGATTATTTGAACTTTATTTGAATTCACCAAGTTATAGGAAGAAGTCTGTTGCTATCAAGTTATAAGAAGAAGTTTGTGTAATGAAGCTGCCAGATGACATGCACTTGAAGGATTTTTGTGATGACAGGCGTATAAGAAAGAGAATGAAGAATGAGAGGGGCATGAACTGTGTGAAGTCAGCTTCTTCTTCTGAATTGTCCCTCTCTGAATCTACCCATATGACTCTTCCTTTCTTAGTCTTCCCTCTATATTGTGCATAGTATTACTCTTATTTCCTTAGTTGTAATCTTGCCTTCCAGCTTATATACTGGAAGTCTAACCTTGTTACTTCAATTCAATAAAACAGCATTGTATTATCCAGTTCAATTTCTAGCCTCATTACAGTTTGATGCTATCTATTTATTTGAAGTCTTTTCTGGTGTTGTTTACTAGTAGCATATGACATTTAAACACGAGACATTTGTAATGTATTGTAAGTTAGGTGAGACATCTTGTAATGTAAATACCATTCGTGGCCACTTTGCATAGTGTTTTACCGATTTTGAATGAGCAAAACAGAGGTGTGTTAGGTAGCCTAATCAATTATTTAAGATCAAAACACATAGTGTATAGTTGCAGGATGTATGCGTCGGCTCGCACCATTGTAACCTTAATTGGCATATAGTGGTTCCAACCCTGGGCACTTAATATGTACTTAGCATGGTGTTAAATCTGTTGGTTGAAATCAAAGTGTCCCTTACATGATCTGCCACGCTTTGTAGATCAAGATTTGGCCATCTATGAACACTCACTCACATTCGAGACAACATGCATCATTCCAATCATATTAGGCTCTGTGTTGCGTTTTAATTTATGACGAATATCATTTTCCCCATCAATGAGGGTAAAGTGTCCTCATGGTGGACATCGGAATTAAAACTGTAGACATTCAGGCACTTAAACATAGCAATTCCAATAATAGTAGTTAAATACATGTGACAAGGTCATTGTGTTCATACTGCGGCAATCCTACTGATATCACCACTTACAAAAAAAGGACACTTGAAGCATTCATTTCTAATTACCAAATGCTAATGATCCCAGCACATTAGAGGAAACATAAAAAAGAAGCCAGTTAGACTCAAAATGACAGCATATTATAGACAACCCTAAACCATTCTATTGTCGGGATTGTGACTAATTACGGACATTATGTCCCAAAAAAGTGTCCATTGTTGTTCAGGCATAGTTCTTGGTGAGCCAAGCATGCACAACATCAATCATCAGCCTTTCTTTGTTTTCATTATGATCACCCAATAACAAGTCCATTGCGAGCCTCATCCTGATGATGTCTTCATTTCCCTGGATATGTCAATATGGTTAACGTTTGTGAGTATGAACTTATAAAACAATATTGAGGGAGAGATAAGCTAATTAATGTCACTAACCATGACATGGATGTTGGGTTGGAAGTAGTATTCCATGGATAACCATTCTAATACCCACACAGCAGAATGTTGGCTGTTTGTTATTATCATGAAACAAGATTAAACATTAGATTTAGTGTTAGGTTAAAACTAAGAAGATGAACCCCATATGCCATGTAAATTTACATCATTTCGTTACCAATATGTACTAGATACAGGTCCAATGGGATCAGATATATCCCAATTAGCAGGATTAAGTGCATGGTGGAGATATTTGTCTGGGAAGTAGTCTGATTCCATGATTTTAGTGATGACTTCCCACTGCAATATGTTAGGTTGTTATGTTTGAGCAAGTAACATGGTACATGGGATGAATAAAAAATAAATGAGCCATAGTTGATCTACCACATCCTTAATTCTCCCCTGTCTGACAATCACGTTTTGCTTTTCAAAATATGGATCCATATAGTAAAGCATCTGGTCTGGTATCGAGGCAACCATTAGGTACCAATGGCCTCCAACATCCTCGATAGGAACGTAAATCTATAGGCAAACAGTTTCATTACTTATTATTATATAGTGCCTCACTATTAGATTGTTCAAAGGTGACACAGTTAGCATGAATAGTCTTACGTGCTTCAAAGTATCAAAAGGTGGCATCCACTCCTTAGCATAATCATGAATGAGGCTGTGTAGGTTGTCGCAATTAATAGCCTCCCACTATGATGTAGTAATAATGAAAAAGATTAGTATGATAAATCTGGACATCATGATTTTGTAATAGTGTTAATGTTAATGAGTATGTATGGTCATGGTACCGCAAACAAAGGTGGGAGTGACCATATGGTTTGAGAAGGTATTTTCCTTTGAAGCCATGTGGCCTTCAATGCCATCATGTGGATAATCTGGAATATGGCATAATAGGTGTCAGAAGCATGAAACAACATGTTATTAATTATTTTGGTTACGTTTATAATACCTTTTTGTCAATGGTTTTCCCAAGGCAAAGTGATTGGAATTGGTTACGTGTGCCAATAAAATAGTCCATCTTGAACAAGGTTTCACTGTTTGTAGGATTGATAGTTATAAAAAAAACACAACCTACAATGAAAACTACTTGTGTTCACACCACTGAGTATGAAAGTTTATACCTGAGATCCTTGTCAGGGTGAAAAACATAGGCAGAAACATGAAGGCGCTCAGTGTTCAGTCCCATCTCGGGTGTTGTTGGAAAGTTGGTCTTTACAAACTATAGGTATAGTACAAAAAACAAATGGTTAAACTTATTGGTGTAGTGTTTATGGTATACTTTGTGTGATATGCGCTCACCTTTGACAAGACCTGCCCAGTTGTAGTGCTAGAGTTGTAATTGTCAAAAGTACGACCATATGCTGATTTCGTGAGCATGTTGGCTATGGGTGTTCGTTCATAACATACCCGCTTAGAGCTTGTATCCTCATCAATTTGCTCAGTCGTTGGAATCTTGAAGGGCATATTTTGGGAGGGAGTTGTAAAGGGTAATCTCCTCCCCACCATATTAGTGTACACCCTTTCGTTCAAACTCTGACAATGTGACTTTTCATCGTCTTGAGATAAATCCACCAATTCAATCTTTTTGCCATGGTTTCCAGGGGAAAATCGGGATCGATTATGCATAGGAGAGACCACATCCTTGCGGGAGTTTGCAAGTGGCTTACGAGGAGTTGACCGTTTGGTGTTAGGAGTCAAGTTTGCTGTTGTGGCAGTTCCATTGGTTGGGTGTGAAAGCATTGTCTTAACATGATCAATCTTAGTGGACATGGAATTACACAACCTTTGCAAACCATCCAAGAAAGTTTCATGCTCCTGCGATGAGAATTACACATTAAGTAATCTCTCAGTTACTACCTTGTTCCACTATGAACTTAGGGTAAATGATTTTTGTAGATTATTCATTAGTATTCAAAGTTGCATAACAATAATCTAAATACCTTAAGTGTTATTATGGCCTTATTAAGGTCGCATGTAATAACTCCCAGAGCTGATTTAATGTCTGCCAGATGATGGCCTTGTTTCTGAAAAATCACCATAAAAAATGTAAAAATACTATAATCCTAAGATAGCAAACTATGCCATGTAGCTAATGATGAGCCAACAAAGTAAACACCTCATTCAAAGAAGATTGTCCTCTCGTGTTTAATGTATCACCTGGTTCCCTATTAATGGCTCCATCACTGCACAGCAAATGAAGACATTATTTTTCAGTTTCAGTAAATGCAACATTGATAGATTCAACCACCACAGTTAATGTTGTGAGCTTGTTGTTACCTATTGAGAAGCATCTCAGCAATGGCATCAATGGACATGTCATCACCTCCTCCCATGATTGTTCCAAGGTTACCAGTTGAGCAAGGAAACAATAATGGTTGTCAGTATTGTTAGAAGCAAAATGGTAACAAGGATTACTCATATGGTGCACCTACTCATATGGCCTGTATTTATAACGTTTTCATCACATTTCACAACCTCTGATAGTAGTGTAGCACCACGCGAACATACTTGGGAGCTCGCACATGAAAACACTGAAAATATTCGCATTGTGTTTACTGACCTAAGACGAGGGGTTTCTAAATTCATGCTCATTTCATTTAATGAAGGATCAAAAGCAGTGATGGACTGATTTGTATATGTTGAATGGGTTGTATATGTTGAATGGGTTCCAATGCATTGGAACGTTTATTAGAATACGTAAGACACCTGTGCTTATTTTTGGAATGACTTGGAGCCTCATTTATGTGCACTGCCCGAGTGATTGTCAATCTAATGTAAACTCATTTCGCTTTACAATTTGTGTTTAGGGAATTTGATAAAGCAATGCACTCGGTGGTCAACCAATTGCATGTTTCAAGGTCTGACAAAAGTTGTCTTTCCCTTTATATTATAAAAACATGAGGTTGAATATACAGTGTGCAGAAGTGGCTGCACGGCTGCACCTTATCCTGCTATGTAAGTGTGTCACGTCCCTTTCGGTGCAGTTGTGATAATGTTAAATGAGTAAATGTCCAAATTGATCATTGACAAAAAATCACGGTGATATTTTGGTCCCTGAGAAATGAAAAATATTAATTTGGTGCTCAAGAATGTAAAATGCCAATCTAATTGATCCTTTTTAGAGTAATTTTTAAGGACATTTTGGTTCCTGTCAGGGATTATTTTGATGCATATTTTATATTCTTGAGGATCAAATTGATATTTTCTATTTATTAAGGACATTAATATTTTCAAATTGATACTTGGATCAAATTGATATTTTCCACACCTGCGACATTAACACACATTGTGAGAGTACAACAGAGGTGTCCTTGTCCTGATTACTTAGTAATGCCATGCGAGGACCCTTTGCGAGGACTAATAAGTGCCCACTTCCTGATTGGTGCATTGTCCTAGTACATGGATCATTAACCTGGAATCGTTCCTGGTCGGTGGGTGGTGTAAATAAAAACACGTATCCAACTTGATTTGGTGTGATCTCACAATTACTTAACCTGATCTAATGTAATCTCACAATTACTTAACTTGATCTGGTGTAATTGAACAATTAGTTAAAACATGATCCGGTGTAATCTCACAATTACTTAACTTGATCTAGTGTAATTGAAGAAGTAATTAACCTGATCTAGTATAATTTTCCAATTAATTAACTTGATGTAGTGTAATTGAACAATTACTTAACTTGATCTGGTGTAATCGAAGAAGTAATTAACCTGATCTAGTATAATTTAACAATTAATTAACTTGATGTAGTGTAATTGAACAATTACTTAACCTGATCTAGTGTAATTGAACAATTACTTAACTTGATCTGGTGTAATTGAACAATTAGTTAACTTGATCCGGTGTAATCTCACAATTACTTAACATGATCCGGTGTAATTGAAGAAGTAATTAACCTGATCTAGTATAATTTTCCAATTAATTAACTTGATGTAGTATAATTGAACAATTACTTAACTTGATCTGGTGTAATTGAACAATTACTTAACTTGATCTGGTGTAATTGAACAATTAGTTAACTTGATCCGGTGTAATCTCACAATTACTTAACATGATCCGGTGTAATTGAAGAAGTAATTAACCTGATCTAGTATAATTTTCCAATTAATTAACTTGATGTAGTGTAATTGAACAATTACTTAACTTGATCTGGTGTAATTGAACAATTACTTAACTTGATCTGGTGTAATCGAAGAAGTAATTAACCTGATCTAGTATAATTTAACAATTAATTAACTTGATGTAGTGTAATTGAACAATTACTTAACCTGATCTAGTGTAATTGAACAATTACTTAACTTGATCTGGTGTAATTGAACAATTAGTTAACTTGATCCGGTGTAATTGAACAATTACTTAACATGATCCGGTGTAATTGAAGAAGTAATTAACCTGATCTAGTATAATTTTCCAATTAATTAACTTGATGTAGTATAATTGAACAATTACTTAACTTGATATGGTGTAATTGAACAATTACTTAACTTGATCTGGTGTAATTGAACAATTAGTTAACTTGATCCGGTGTAATCTCACAATTACTTAACATGATCCGGTGTAATTGAAGAAGTAATTAACCTGATCTAGTATAATTTTCCAATTAATTAACTTGATGTAGTATAATTGAACAATTACTTAACTTGATCTGGTATAATTGAACAATTACTTAACTTGATCTGGTGTAATTGAACAATTAGTTAACTTGATCCGGTGTAATTGAACAATTACTTAACATGATCCGGTGTAATTGAAGAAGTAATTAACCTGATCTAGTATAATTTTCCAATTAATTAACTTGATCTGGTGTAATTGAACAATTAGTTAACTTGATCCGGTGTAATCTCACAATTACTTAACATGATCCGGTGTAATTGAAGAAGTAATTAACCTGATCTAGTATAATTTTCCAATTAATTAACTTGATGTAGTATAATTGAACAATTACTTAACTTGATCTGGTGTAATTGAACAATTACTTAACTTGATCTGGTGTAATTGAACAATTAGTTAACTTGATCCGGTGTAATCTCACAATTACTTAACATGATCCGGTGTAATTGAAGAAGTAATTAACCTGATCTAGTATAATTTTCCAATTAATTAACTTGATGTAGTATAATTGAACAATTACTTAACTTGATCTGGTGTAATTGAACAATTACTTAACTTGATCCGGTGTAATCTCACAATTACTTAACTTGATCCGGTGATTACACAACTATTTAATTTAATCTAGTGTGATTACACAATGACTTAACTTGTACACAATTACTGATCTAGTGTGATTACACAACAGGCTGACCCTTATATTCAGACTAAAATAAGCCTAATATATCAAGTTTTATTCGTATGGGCTGACTGCACATAGTGGGCCTTTCTGAAGTTTCATAATCAGTTGAATTATAGCCCATATCATGCATAATCCAACCTCCACTTGATGAAACCCTAGTCACCATTAACCACGATTCTCACCTAGTGTCCGCCTTCTATCTGCCGCTTGACGAAACCCTTGGTAAGTCCACCCACCTTCCACTCATTTTTCTCTGATTTTGCTATCGACTGATACTTGCCTTCTCGCTGTTTTTTCCATTCAAGTCATTACTGAGACCGTCATATTTTTTCATGCAGATGTATGCTTAACTCCCTATCGCTTATGGATGAAAGTAGGGTGTTTGAAACTGTCTTGCGTGTGAACACGGTACCTCATATTCCACTTTTACGGTTTTGTTTATGTCCTCCACTTAAAAGTATCATGACCATATATGATTTAACTAAGGTTATTGTTTTAATCACAGGACTACATATCAATCCCACGCTCTTTTTATCGGAGATGGGGGAACACTTTACCGAGTGAGGTGTCAATTGAAGACAGTGTAGGCAACCGCTTCAATTGTCAGATATTATATAGACGTCGTCGTCATTGGTTCTACACCAACACAGAAGCTATTAGGCGTTTGTACTTTCTTCCTGGGAGTGCGCTGATAAGGTTAAAGTACCTATGTGGCTCGCGTTTCTCATTTTTTATCCCTATGAACAATGGAGAGGACAATGAGGAAGAAGGGAATATTCAGCATGATCCTGACTACGAGGAAGAAGGGAACGAAGATGATATGCATCATGATCACCACCAGGGCGAGGAAGAAGAGAACGAAGATGATATGCATCATGATCACCAGGGCGAGGAAGAACAGTCAGAAGATGAAATGCATCATGATCCCCAGGGGGAGGAAGAAAATGATATGCATCATGATCCCCAAGGGGATAATCATAATGGAGACTCAAGCGACTCGGATCCGTCCAGTACGATGACGCAGTTGTCACATACTTAGTCTCTTGTTGTGTATTTATTTCAAAAAAACTTGGATTGTATTTTGATCTTTGTTTATGCATAGCCCTAATTATGTATTTAATCGTTTTGATTTTCTGTTTTTATTGGACTTGGTTTGTATGCTATGAATGGTCAATTTGAGGTTTACTCATGGTTCAATGACACTATAATATTGTTGCGTACTTAGATGATTTGTATTTATCTTGTACACCATTACCGGCTCAAGTGTCAAAAAATTCTCCCACACCGAAAAAATCAACATTGTACAATGACAACAATATGATCACAAATTCTCCCACCTTTGTCAACACTTGTCACTCAATCATTTGCTCCTTGCAAGTTGCAACCTCCTGATACTCTTTGCACAACCACCACAGCATCCAAAACCGAACAACACATAGAGCAGCCCCAATGGATAGCAGTTATTCCACAGAAGCAACAGTGAAATAAAAGTTACTCCTGCTATTCAGGCTATTCAAAAACACGTTTTGTGTGTGCAGGGGGACAAGTATATAAAAAAGAGGTCAAGGCAAATAATGGTTAGAAGTAATTTTTTATAACATCAACGGATCTTTAGTTAATTACATGTCTCTATGACATAGCTATTATAACATAATACAAACTCGACATTCTAAAACAACAAAAGTCTTCAACTACATCGTCAAGGCAATAGCTTACAACAAAAGTCTCCTAAAGTCTTAGACTACATCTCCCAAACTGAAATTCCAGATCACACCAGCTCCTCATGAAGGCAATAGCTTACAATGTATCACAATGCCACTGCAACAAGGGCGAAATCAATTAGGCATGACCAAAAACCAATATAGGGCATTAACACCAAAATTCAGGAACTTGATTAGATAAGCAAAAGATCAAACCACATCATCTTACCCCAAAAGCATAAAAAATAAAAAAAATTATAAAAAAAGGTACAAAGGATGGACACTGTAGTATAAGCACAGTTATGCAGTACCTACTGTCAATTGTTTAGGTCATCCTTTCCATTGTCATGATCTCATTGTCCTTTTAACACACCATGTCTACGTGCAGCACACGTTTTCCTGTTATGACCTGACTGCCCACATGCAGAACAGTGCACCAGTCTCTTAGGATTCTTGGCAGGCTGTGATGAAGAGGCACCACCTTTACCTCTTCCTTTGGTTTTGCATCGGGCAGGGTCCATCAAGGTATCATCTTCATTTTGGACACTACTACTTTCACCTAGACCAGCAAGGCCTCTTCTTGCTTCTATTTTTTTTATCTCTGCAGCAGACTTAGACATATGTTCTGCAAAATCATCATCATTTTCGCTAACTAACACACTCAACCTCATGTATCGAAACAAGACAGCTTTATATCTGGACGCCCGATGTGAGTCCCCGTATTTTGAGCGCTGTCTAGACATACCACAACATCCTTCTTTTGCTTTCTTTGTCCACCTACCTAAAACCATGCAGTCTGGCAATTCTCCGAAATCAAGATACTTCAACACAGCAACAATATGGTCACATGGAAGTCCATATGATTCCATCCTTTTACACGAACATTTGAATATGTTACCTGATGGATAAAATGAGACATACCATTCCCTTTCACATACTTGATACTTCGATACCATGTATATGAAACAAGTGCATGTTTGTTTGCAACCACTTACCACCATGGCAGAAGACTGTTCAAGCACATCGCGAAACTTCAAAAATATCTCCCTTGTGAATAACTTCGCTCCGCAACGCTCAAGGCTTTGGAAATTTGTTTGTAGAACTACCTCCCCATAATCAGATGCAAAGTCATCTTCAACCTCTTTATAGCGCATAAAATTCAATGCTCGATGGAAATGTAGTAAAAAATCACTCAAATTATAACGTTGTCTAACATATTTGCCTAATTGGGAATGGAGTCCCTCGCATCGGGAAGTAGTTCTGAAGCCAGCAAAAAAATTCCCACGAATAAGTGTCGTAGCCCACATCTTCCTTTTTTCATACATTTCCTGGACCCAATTGTTGTCGTGCAAACCAAATTCATCAATCATTTCAAACCACTTGCGGCGAAACTCACCGACTTCATAGTCACGCAACATGCACTTCTCCAACTTTGAAACAAATGTGGGTATCCCAACATTGGACGTTGCATTGCGAATCAAATGCCACGCACATAACCTATGATAGGAATTTGGAAATACCCTTCTTATGGCATTCCTCATCGCAACATCACCATCAGTGATTACAGATATAGGTTCTTTTCCTGACATTGCTTCCAGAAATTGTAGTAGCACCCAAACATAAGTTTCTTCAGTTTCGTTTGCAACAATAGCACCACCAAATATAATACTTTTATTATGGTTATTCACATCAGAAAAAACCACTAACGGACAGTGGTATTTGTTCTTTCCATATGTGGCATCAAATGCCAACACGTCCCCATAAACTTGGAAATCAATCCGGCTAAACCCATCACAAAAGAACAAATGTTGCAGCCTACCCTCGTCATCAACACTATGGCGATAAAACCTCATCGGGTCATCTGATGCCAACCCACGTAGATACTTTAGAGCACTTTTAGCATCACATTGTTGCAAACGCCGTTGTTTCCCTATCTGGTTGTATATGTCCTTTCTACGAAAACCTATTTTTTCATAACCTCCACATTGGCTGCCAAAAGAACCATAGATGTGTGGTGGATCTATACCAACATTCAACATGCTATTCATCTGCATTATATCTGACTCAGACATTCTCCTATGAGCAGGAAGCATTCCATAGTACTTTTCATCTAGGAGCTCATGGTTGTGCTTGTCTATAAAACATGTTACATGCCAACGCTCTGTGTGTATATCAATATGAACCCGGAATTTTGCTTCACATCCGCATCGAGTCTCAGGTTTCGGCTGACGCTTACGGATCTCAAGTGTTAAACCTCTGTCCTCCTTGTATCCTTGCCTATGACAAACAAAGTCTCGCTGCAAAGTGATACCTTTTTTGCTATACAATATCTTGCCTTTGCGGATTGAAAACCCATTCGCTCTTCCATACCAATTGTAAAACTCATATGCCACCTCCAGACTTGCAAAATCAACTTTCCTTACTAAATGTGGGCTAAATCCCTTTAAGTCCATGGAAAGAATGTCCTCCATGCTATCCACCTTATCAATCTGCTCAAAATTTTCACATCCTGTATCATGGGTCTTTGGTCCACTGCCAGAGTTTGTTGCTAACCCATCTTCCCCAACTTCGACACCACCACCATCATCTTCCCCAATTTGGACACCACCACCATCATCTTCAATAACCTCAAATGAGTCTTCCTCTCCAACCTCGTCTGAGAAGGCATCCAATTCCTGCCAAAACGAAACTTAATGAAATAAATAAATATTTGTACAAACACCCAATCCCAAACAAATCTAGTTACAAAAGCTATATCTTACATTTGACATTGAAATGGACTCCTCCATCCGACTACATCCATGACCACTATATTCCATTTCCTTCACGATATCAAATACCAGATCTGCGAATCTATTAGCTTAAAAAATATAACATAATAACCACAATTAATGCATTATCTTTACCCATATATATTCACATACCAGATCAAGGATATCAATTTGCTTCACTCGAATCTTTTCTGCTTTACTCTGCTCTACAATGTTCCTACGTCCAGAGGATTTATGCTTAGGAAAACGATGACGGGTCCAACGGATTTCTACACTGTTCCTACGCCCAACTGGTTCCAACGGCGCCTCGGTTTCTGCTGCGAAAATGACGAACTAAAGTCCAGCATGGAGAGAAGGCAGCACGAGTTTACCAGGGTCTCAACGTATGGTGAGCTGGTTTACATGGTCGGCCATGGAGAGAAGGAACGCGTGTTTACCAGGGTCTATAGTGCAAAAAAATTTATTTCAGAAAATAACAGTAAAACTTTAAATTTATGAAAACAAACCCGTGTTTACCAGTGAAACCGGTTGTTTTTTCTACCTCACTGGTGAGGGATTTGATGACACCCTCACCATAGCAGGCGGTGTTGAAAACCCTTCTTGAGATAAAACAACAAAAATACGTAACCAAAATACAACAACATAAATATAAACCGTTCGTAGATTGAACAAGTTGTGGCCAAATAATGTGACACTACTTCTCATCAACTCCAAACCCAACAATGACGAGGCAAATTGAAAATGACGCACTCTCAAACACAACATCACCTTTATCACTGAATCTGACAGGTGAAAAGAAACGAGACCCATACATACAATGGCATAGGGATAGAAAATGTTGCATTAAACAAAGATACACTAATAATTCATAAAAGAACCATATGTTTCAACATCCAAGCCCCTCGTTCATTTGGAGCCTTAGGTTTATGTTATTAAAATCTATCAACCGTTGGAATATATGAAAGGATGATGCTACATGTGGTTGTTGTCAATGGCTCTATGCTGATGCGCATGCCTTGACCTTTTCCTTTCCTTTTTCCTTTTGTTAAAAGATTTTGAAACGTCTTTCAATCCAATGATCAATTGTGATATTGCCAGCCAGCCTACTATATTCAGAACTTCATTAACAAGCTACTATTGGATTATTTTAAAGCACGCAATAATGTATATATTATAGGCTAATTCGAAAATTGCAATATACTTCTTTTTTGTAACAAAAATTGCAATATACTTATTAATCTTTATATTTGAATGATTTGGAAGTCTGAAGTAATATTACTAAAACATATGGTCGCAAAAGTATAAACAAAAGATGCTTCGTATGCTAAACCACGGTTTTTGCTCTTTGAATCAGACTTTTAGGCTATACATTTTACAACAAGAACTTACTAAACAATAAAACACCATTGACGCCTGTATGAATGAGTTATTAAGTGTTTTAAAAGTTGGTTCAATCGGACTGGTTCGACCGGCTGGACCGTCAACCAATGCCCTTTTCGATCCGGTTGGATTAGAGAATCAGAAAAACGACCTGACCATACAAAATCAATCAAAACCCGATTGATTCATTATTTTATTTTTTATTTTTTTTAAAAAATGGAACGTACTTTTAGACTTTGATTTGGTTTATTTGGGGGCTCCGGGACTTGAGTGATTAAAATTTATTCAATATGCATCTTTGGTTAAATAGTTTGATCAATTGGGACATATTATCTCAGTAAAATTAACATACTTTGAACTTAAATGTTCTGAACTATCATGCATCTCAAAAGCTGTATTTTTTCTTTGACTTGTTGATTGTTCTCTTTATTAATGTGTATATATATACCGGTTTGACCATCGGTTAAACCGATTGAATCGATTGAACCTTAAACCGTTCTGCTTTCTGGTACTTTGATTGAACAGGTTTTTAAAACATTTGTTATTACCTATATATCATTGCGCATGATTGATAAATGATAATTCATTTTATGAAAATAAGTTAAATGGAAAGATATGATACAGGGCTGTTATTTGTTCCTTCATATATACAAAACTTGACATTCTCAATAAATACAGAAGTGAAAGCCTTACTACTAGTACTTAATAGCACAATGGCACTGAAAAGCTGCTTTCTCTTATTATGGTCTAAGCTATTCAGTCATCTACTAAACCAAGTAACCAACCCTACCCATTAACCACTTCCAAAAGGTGAAAAATTCCCATAGTCACTATTGTTTGAGACTAAATGCTTCATATATCATGCAAGTTACCCACCTGGCCTGGCCACCTTCCCTTTAAGAGACAGAGGTAAGGCTTATGAGGCTGCTGTTAAATGAGGGCGATGGTTAGTTCCTTGAAAGAGATGAGTTGGATATGTATGGCTGTGATCAGGTTCAGTTCTGCAGTCTTTATCTTCTTCATTTTCTTCGGCATCCCAAAGGAACTTAGCATATGAAGCCATGACATAGCTGCCAACGATTAAGATTTATACATTAGTTTTATCAACATAACAAATCAGGACAAAACCTTTTTTATTTGGGAAACAAACAATAAAGCAATATGTCTAGAGAATTTTCTTGGATACTAGATAATCAAGAGATTGTAACATAGTTTAGTTCTACAAACAAAGGGTTTGAGTTTCAAATCTAAGAAGTCAAAGAACGTCTAATATGTATGGGGGACATATAACATATTAATACATACTTCAATATATGTAAACAATAAAGGTACGTTTGGTAGAAAGATTCTTTTTATTTTTTCGGGAATCCTAAATTCTAATGTTAATATATTTTTTTAAAAGAAAAAACATATTCCCATAAAACATTCTGAAGAATGTTTCAGAATGTTTTTTTGGCTATGTTTCCAAAAATATTCTCGCCCACCAACCAAACGCTTCCTAAGGGAAGTGTATAGAAAGAAGAAAAACCATAATCAATGTTGATTATAAATATTTTACCAATCATCTGGGGCATTTTTAATAGCTTGATCAAAATATCCTTCAGCTCGATTAATATTCTTCTCTGTTTGCCATATTAAATCTGCATAGAGCGACATAATATGACCATCACCAGCATCTGCCAAAATCGCCCTTTCTAGATACTCCTCTGCTTTAGGATAATCACCACGAACCTATTTGCGAATTGAATATTAGAACACTCATAAAAAGAAAATGAAATTCCATGACTAGAGGATATGTATTAATCAAGATGAAGCATAAAGTTTTCTTGCATTCCTATGTATCAACTAAGTACGTAATCTAACCTGTCAGAACCACTAGATTGAAAATTTTGCTTCATTTTCCGTATTTTTCCATGGTTTACAGCATGGTTTTAAATTGTGACCGTGGATGTGATCACACTATGTTTATCGCAATTGTAAATAATTATGGAAAAATACAGCTGTAATTATTCGTGATGTAGTTCCGAAAACTGCTAAGAACTGTGATATTGCAGTCATAATTACGGTTGCATATCACAACTTATAACTATGGTTCAGAGGAAAAACGGATATAACTCCTTTAAAGTGAGCTTGAGTGTAAAGTGAACATGTACCGGTGTATCTACCTTTTGATTAGTAAAATGAGTTGAAATCTCAATGCAGCCACTTTTACTAATTAAAGATGGATACACTCTTACTTATTTACTTTACACTCAATCTCACTTTAGAGGAGCCTAATCTAGGAAAAACACATATGATGAAGCTCAAGTAGCTATTAGTACAAATTTAATTACCTCCTTCAAAAACTTGCCATAATTTCCAAGCAAAAGAGGATTGTTTGGGTTTGCTTCAATCATGTTCTGATAATAAGCATCTGTCCTATCACTACCGTGATTATTTTCTCCAGAGAAATCCCACCCTCTTCCATGTCCATCATCTGAGCCTCTTCCACTTCCATTACAACCACCAAAACTCCAACCACCATTGCACCCCATCCCACCATCCATCACTGAAGCCTGCAACTTACTATCTTTCTTCCCCACACCGCACTCTTCATGATCAATTACTCCCTTATCTAAACCGGAGCTTGAAAACAGTTCTTGCAATGAAGGTTTTGCTTTCATGCAAGTTTTTTGTTTCACTTCATCTCTTTCTTTGATCTTTGTACCATGTTGATTTTTAAGAACATTACTACTACGTGGCACATGATGTTTTTTCTTGGTTCTTGATGAGGTTTGAAGGTCAGTCTCTGCCAAGTTTTGGCTTAGACATAAAACTGATGTTGTTCTACGAAGCTGAAGAATGGATTCTAGTTCAGAGGAGGACTCTATAGAATAGGGTAACAATGAACTTAGAATTGGTGCGGAGGAACTTCTAAGTAACATGTTTTGATGTTCAGAATGAACAAATCAAGGGTGTTGGAGATGGTGATATGTAGAAAGAAATGGTGCAAGTTGAAACCACCTTAGGCGCCAGCTAAGAACTGAAAAGTGAAAGAAAAGTACTCAACTAAAAAAAGAAAGAAAAGAGAAACATTGGGAAAACAAAGTGATTGAAAGAAGCTCTCATATTGAAATATCAAACATGGAATATAATGTAAGAAGCTAGTTATTAGACTATATATAACAAGAATTTGACTACTTAGATGGCCAATGCAGTATTGGCATTTAAGCAAAGGGATACAAGAAGGAGTGTATGTCCTATGCAGTGCAGACACGTGTGACTGAAGGCAGCATGGCATCAGTGGAAAGGGGGGACCCTTGTCCTTGTATATTGCAAAAATGAACGGCCACAAATTGGTTTTGCAAGTGACAGAAAGTGGCATCACCATCTTCCCTTAGCCTTCCCCAGCTAAGGCCAACTTAAATATCAAAAACTACATTGGGGAACTATGGGCATATTTTGTTGGGGCATGGCGTTTGCTAATAATGTAGCAAATTAGTTTATATCATTGAACAGTGACAAATTAGTTTTTTTTTTTTAACGAGTGACAAATTAGTTTTTTTTTAGGCAAAATACGTAGATTGGTCCTATACGTTTATTTAATTTTTCACATCGGTCCCATATGTTTTTTTTTTTTCAAGTTGGTCCTATGTTTTATTCTGTTTCCACGTTAGTCCTTTCCGTTAGTTTTGAGCTGACGTAGCACGATATTAGTGCGACACGTGTCTCTTTATTTGACAGCGTTAGGTCGAATTTGACGGAAAGGACTAATGTGGAAACGGAATGAAACGTGTAGGACCAATTTGAAAGAAAAAAACATATGAAACCGATGTGAAAAATTAAATAAACGTATAGGACCAATCTATCTATTTTGCCTTTTTTTTAAGGGACGTAAGGGACCTTACATGGGAGAGTGGAAGAGAGGAGAAAAGGATAGAGATGGAATGCATTCAAAGGATTTGAACCGCACACTTACAAATCACATGTCCTACAACTTAACCAACTATTGGGAAAAACCCAAGTCCCATATTGACTAGAGATAGAGCCTCATAAGAGCTTGGCAATCCTTGGGTTTTTGACAAAACTAGTGTTATTTTAGAAACTATTTACCAAAATGGGGTTATTTAATAACAATTTATCAAAATAGGGTTGTTTTTGTCATCGTGAAATTTTTTATTTTATTTTTGCTGACGTGGAAGGCGTCAGTTCACTTGGACTGACGCCTTTAAAGGCACCTTCCATAAAAATGCCACATGTCACACTTATTGGTTCTACAGAAATTTTTTAAAAAACAAAAGCTACAGCATTCCTTGGGCGCATCTGCGGAGACACTTGTCTGCTGGTCACTCGTCTACTGTGATCCGTTTGCTGTTTCACTAATCTGTTGTGACCCGTTCGCTGTTTCACTTGTCTGTTGAGACTCGTCTGCTGGTCGTTTGTCTACTGTGACTCGTCTGCTTGTCATATGATGGTCACTCGTCTGCTTGTCATCTGATGGTCACTCATATGCTGTTTCACTCGTCTGCTGGTCACTTATTTGTTGTTTCACTCGTCTGCTGGTCACTTGTCTGCTGTTTCACTCGTCTGTTGATCACTTGTCTGATGTTTCACTCATCTAAGCAGACAAATGAAACAACACACGGGTCACAGCAAACGAGTGAAACAGGAGACGAGTGACCAGCAGACAAGTGTCTCCGCAGACGAGTGAAACAGCAGACGGGTCACAGCAGACGAGTGATCAGCAGACAAGTGTCTCCGCAAACACGCGCAAGGAATGCTGCAGCTTTTGTTTTTTAACAAATTTCTGTAGAACCAATGAGTGTGTGACATGTGACATTTTTATGGAAGGCGCCAGTCCAAGAGACGCCTTCCACGTCAACAAAATAAAAAATTCCACGTTGTCAAAAATAACCCTATTTTGGTAAAATATTACAAAACAACCCCATTTTGATAAATAGTTTCTAAAATAACACTAGTTTGGTCAAAAAGCCGGCAATCCTCACCTCTTGAACTAGTTTTTGGGGTTGAGTTAGGCCTAAATCTAAGATGGTATCAAAACTTATCCTAGATCCATTAAAAGGCCACCCACCATATTATTCAAGCACTAAGCCCAATAGTGCTGAGCGTTAGGGATGAGCAGAACCCAATTCGGCCCGGCCCGAAGTGTTCGGGTCGGATCTGACCCAAACCCGAAACTAAAAAGGGACAAACCGGTGTCCCATTTACTGGCCCGGTATCGGGTTAGGGTTACCCTTCAGTTACCTGACCCGTCCCTAATATGAAGAGTGTTTTTTTGTCGTCCAGTAGTCCAATACGCAAGTCGCAAGAACTCACTCACTCTCGCATAGCATACTCTCAGTCTCAAGCTCTCAGCGACGGAGTTAGGGTTCTCAGTTAATTTCTCACTGCCACCGCCGTTAGCTACTTTGTCTGCCGCCGTTAGCTACTCTCAGTGAATCAACAACTCTGTCTCACCTAAGCTCCTCCTCTCACCGCTTCCATCAGATCAGAGCTGTTGCAATAGTGTGCGAATAACTCTCTCTCCGCCGCCGTTACCTTAACTTCACTCTCTCTCCGCCGCACGCACCATCCTCTCCACCACGTTCTTTCATCTTCCCAAGTAACCGTTTTATTCTCTCTGTATTTTCAGCAGAGTTTTGTTTCACTGTGATTTTTCTCCCAATTGTTTCACTGTTGTGGGCTTAGTTTTATGCTTAATGTTTTGTTTCACTGTGATTTTCCTCCAATTGTTTCCCTGTTGTGGGATTAGTTTTATACTTGAAGTTAATGTTTTGTTTCACTGTGATTCCCCCCCCCCCCCCCCCCAATTAGTTCAGCAATTTGAGTTTTGTTTCACTGTGATGACTCATAAGCTGTTTGATGAAAAGCTTGAACCAAAAAATGATTGTTCAAAGGTAAGCAAGAAGAATTGATCAATTTATATGTATATATGGAGATTACACTATCGCATGGTCCTTAAGGACCTCCAAATTCATGCGAACATCTTCTATGCTGCTGCTTCAAGAAAGTATATATCCATGTCATTCAAATTTTACAATAGCTATTTTATATGGTACTCAATTATATCATCCTAACCATTGAGCACTGTAGTCAGAACTTAGAAATGCTTAGCGTACTTGTGCTTATGTTGCTCCGGGCCAAAATAAGAAGCCAATGTTGCCATCTGTCCAGTTGAGAACTTAAAGATTGTGAGAATTTTTGTTGTGTGAGGAATTAATCACTTGTTGCTATTTCATATGACAATACATACCTTCATTTCTGATTATTTATTCCCAATAGCTGCACCCTTACTTCTTTCAGTGCATATTACTTTCACATGTGATTTTGGGCTTTTCTAATTTGCGACTGGTTGGGTGAGTGTGTGTGCAGTGTGTGAATGTTGCTGCTCTGTTTTCGTTTCACATGTTCCTTACTCCCTTTGGTTATTTTGTAAGCTTTCACTCTTTTGATTAGGATGCAGTGATAGTATAGTATTTGATGCAATTTTTCTTTGATCATTGCAGGAATATTTCTAACGCTGTTCCCTCTGCTGAACAAGTACATGCATATTGCAAAGCAATATACACACCGAGTTCCCTAGCATTATCTAACTTATAGAAAATAGGGTGATTTTTTTAAGGTTAAGTTCAGTAACAGTGGTACATATTGTGTGATTCTAATTTGACCTTCCATTGCTGATGGTTTTTGCTCTGTTGTAGGAAAGTATATATATGTTGGTTCTATATCGTGTTTCATTAGGTGTTGTTGTGCACTGATAAATTAATTGGTGTGGTTCTTTAGTCTATTTTATTGGTGTTGGTCGTCTAGTGTCACAGGTTGTGCATTTGTTTATAAAGTATCAATTTTTTCTCACATACAAAAATTAATTCATTTAGTTTATAAAGAATCTATTGAACTTCGGGTCAAACCGGTCTCGTCCCATGTAGACCCGGTCTTAAATCAACCCGTATATGGTCGGGCTCCTTCGAGTCTAGGGACGGATTAGGGGTCAAAGAATTGGTCTGGTCAATGTTTAGGGTCGGGTAAGGGACAAGCTCAACCTGTCCCAACATGTCTCGCGTTCACCCCTACTGGGCGTGATTGGGAAAAACTCAAGTCCCATATTGATTAGAGATAGAGCCTCATAAAAGTTTATAAAGCTTGAGCAATCCTCACCTCTTGAACTAGCTTTTGGGGTTGAGTTAGACCTAAATCTAAGATCAACTGAGCTGAATCAGAAGGTCTAAGTGACAAATTAGTTATTGCATTAAAAATATAATTTGAGCAATATATATATATATATATATATATATATATATATATATATATATATTTGTATATATATTGTGGAGCAAAAGATTTACTCTTGTAGCACTAAAAAAGAAATTCTTATAGTAAGCAAGTGGAAGACGACAGGGATACATCAGATTCTTTATATGCTAAGATTCTTTATATGCAGCCCGTCAAACAGGAAAAAAAGATTCTTTATATAGGTCGTTAATTGTTATATCATATGTACAAAGTATAAGACTTTGTGTTTCGAGTATCAAAACACTGGGTTATGGCGACGATAACATACACAGATAATTTGAGCGGTTATTAAATGTATAAATCGTATCGGTGTAATGTGATTTTTGTCACCAAGCGAGAGAAAACCAGCAGTTATTGACCATGTATAGGACCTTGTATTTATGATAACCATGGATTATAAAGCAAAAAATAGATAAATAGTAGAAAATGAAAACCATGTATTTAGTCAACAGGTTTTCTTGGAAGATATGATGATTTACGAATTATAACCACTGTAAGCCCCGCACACAGAAGGACGAACTACAATCCCAGACTACACTGAAATGGGCATTTAGCTGCAGTCAATGAGTCGTTC
Organism: Ammopiptanthus mongolicus; assembly: GCA_039655645.1. NCBI lineage: Eukaryota > Viridiplantae > Streptophyta > Magnoliopsida > Fabales > Fabaceae > Ammopiptanthus > Ammopiptanthus mongolicus. Next base: position 68,058,983 of record CM077351.1, on the reverse strand, counting down.
GGCCACGGTTCATAATTGTGGCTAAACCGCCCCACTGTTTTTTGGGGACGCCGGTTAAAGTTCTCCTTATTATTATTATTATTAGACTAAATTATATTTATCTTCCCTTATTTTTATTTTAAATTTCAATGTTATCTTTTCCGTTTAAATTATGATATGAAAAGGATTACATTGATATAACTTTTACAAAATAAGATATCATTTCGGAACAGAAAAAATAAAAGAGGGATCATGTCCGAACAAAAAAAGGGAATCACATTGATATAAGTATGCAAAATAAAGGATTATTTCAGAACAAAAAATAAAAAAAAGGACCACATTGACATAACTTTGCAAAACAAGAGACCATTGTGGAATAAAAAATAAAAGAGGAACCAAAATGAAACCTAAATAAAAATAAGGAATCAAAAATATATTTTAGCCTTATTAATTGCACTTTTCGTTTCTCAACTTTTTCAAATGTGCGATTTTGGTCCCTTGAAAATTTTAATTACATATTTAGTCCTTTAATTTGTTAAATTGTGCAAAATCAATCCTTTTTAGATTGTTTAAACTTAGTCCTTTTTAAGCTATTTAGACTAATTTTGCACAATTTAATAAATTAGAGGACTAAATATGTAAGGGGATTGCTAAGGGCACCCCCCAATTTACTAAGGCCCCCCGTGAATAGTGTAATTTCCAAAATAACCTTAACAAAAAAAAAAAAACTTTAAAAGTCAATTTTTTTTTCATACCATTGTTACCCTCGCAGATTACCAAATTCAGAGAGTTGTAAATTTTATCTGGAATCTCGCCAATAACATTTGTGTTTTCGCAAATAGCTTCTTCACTCGCAAATGAGGTAATTGCACTTTTTTTTGCGGGTGAAGGAAAATTTTCCTCACTCGCAAATTCCTCTTCCTTCACTCGCAAATAAGGAAAATTTTCCTCACTCGCAAATACTTTATTTGTGAGTGGGAAAAATTTCCTTCACTCGCAGGATTATCTTAAAAATACTGATTTTAATATGTTATTTGTTTCAATGATGCCGTGCAGCAGGGAGCGGGTTGGTTGGCCGGTAGGGAGGCTGAGGCCACTAGGATGGCGGTTGAGGCTGCGAGAGCAGAGACTCAGCGACAGCGGCGAGAGCAGCGGGATGCTATGATTGCTTCGCACCGTCGAAGATTGGTTGATAGTAGAGCTGGCCTGAGCAGAGGGGGACGTCGTAGACTTCAACCTCAGCACGAGCCACCTCAGTACGAGGACGACGAGCCATCTCAATACGAGTCACCTCAAGACGAGGGACATGAGGACGAGGGACAACAAGACGAGATGCACATTGATGCACGGGCAGAGGAGGGACTATTTCCTAGAGGACCTTCCGATACATCGCTGCTGACTTCATTCAGGGACCACATAGCTTACAGCTTGTGGAACAGAGAGATAATTATTTTTTACTATTTTTAAAACATTTAAGGTTTTTTTTTTTACTTTTGTATAATTCATGACAAGACATTTATTTTTATGTGTGCAGGACCAACAGGAACCGCTTAGGGTTTTTGCGCAAGGGAAAAGTGGCAGAAGTGGTTTGGCGAGCGTCAGCCACTACCACCTGTAGTACAGGCTCATGTCGATCGAGCTGGTCTGTCTCCTCTTATGTATTGCAGCTACCCGATGGTAGATAACTCGCTGCTGACAGCGTTTTCCGAGAGGTGGCACCGGGAGACCAGCTCGTTCCACCTTCCGTTCGGAGAGATGACAATCACGCTGGATGATGTGTCATGAATTGTGGTTATCCTGATCAGAGGTGCATTGTTTATACCCCCCGAGATGGACATAGATATTGCTATATCAGTTCTACAGTCGTTGTTGGGGGTATCTTATGAGGAGACTCAGGCGGAGGTGACGGGCACTGGGTGGGCATCTTTCAATTTATCTTGGCTGCAGGACCTTTATGATGCACAGAGTATTAAGGGTCTGATGGACGAGGCAGCAAGAGCATTCATACTGGTGCTACTCGGGATGACTCTGCTGACGGATAATACTAGCACTCATATTGACTGAAAATATATCGAGCTGCTGCGTGAGTTGGAGCAGGTGGGACAGTGGTCATGGGGAGCTTTAGCCCTATGCCACTTGTACGGTTATCTTGGCGATGCCACCAGGTTAGCGTGTCGTGGGTTAGCGGGTTACATGACACTCTTTCAGATATCAGTGTGTTATTAAATTAGAAAATTAAATTTACGATTGTTTTAACTCTGACGTTTTTCGTAACTAATTCGTTATTTGTGACAGGCCTGGATCTACGCGTATTTTCCTACTTCTGTGGTAGATCGGAGGCTTATTGAGGGTTACGAAGGTGCGCGTGTACGCGCTAACCGCTGAAGAAGCAAGAGGGGTCATGGGAGGGTGCTTCCATACAGGCAGACACTGGATGCGCTGACCGCTGATGACGTGCGCTGGGCACCATGGGCTGCATATAGGCAGTATTGCCCATTCGATTTGGTGGCACACTTTTCAGGGTACCTTCGGTGTGGGAACATTATAGTGTCGTACCTGCCTGAGAGAGTACTGCGACAGTTCGAGTTCAGGCAGGAGATTCCTCGGCAGCCACCACGACGTCCCTTGGCTGAGGCCATTAGTCTTAACCGGATGTCCCCTCACCTGTACTCTATTAGATACCTATTTCGGTTGAGGTCGGCCAGTTATCCAGCTGAGTGCGCCCCGGATTACTTGGATTGGTACTACAGGCACTCGCATCCACTGTTGCTACCTTCACAGGCTTCACCTCCGCAAGCTCCACATGATGCACATGTTGATTGTGTCCCTCGGGTAAGGAATAATAAGTTTTTACACTGTATATATTATGTCCAGTCATAACGTCATCTAGTTTTTTTCTATATAATGTAGTTATGTTATTATGTATTTATGTCATTTGTAGGCGGCTTATGTTCATGCAGTAGGCAGGTTGGATAGAATTGCCGCCATGCTGCATCAGGTAATTGATTACGCACAAGAGGGAGATGACATGTGTGACTGCCTTCGGGAGGCGCTTCGGATAGCGAAGGATCAGGAGCGTTGAGTTGTTTTATTTTTTTGTAATTTATTTTCATACGAACACTTAGTTTTGATTATGTAATTATTATTGTTATTGTTATTACTAAAGGCCCATTTTGGTCCCATTTTTGAAGTTTGAAACTTCATTTTGTCTATATTTTGGCGACTATGCCTTAGTTATGTATTTGGCAACAATGTCTTAGTTATGTATTTGATATTCCTTTTTGATATGTGATAAGTGACATATTTACTTGAAAACATTAGAAGTTTAAGGTACTTATTGAACTTAAATTAGTGAAATTTAGTATACTTGACCCCCCAAAAGATTGATGTTGTAAATAGTTGTTTAGTAGTAAATATAATATGAAATTTTGAAGATTGCATCTTAAAATCATGTTTTGTGTATATAGGTGAAGCAATGAGAGAGCAGAAGCTTTTGAAGAGCCAAAGCTGAAGAAATTCGCTTAGCGAAGGGCAAATCGCTAGTTGTATACCCGTGCATTCGCACGGGTCGCGCTATGTTGCTTAATACAATTTTTTCTAAATGTAAAATTGAAAATTAATCAGTTTTTTTTACCTAGGAAAAGTGAATAAAATAAATTATATACCAATATTGACATAGTTATAAACCATAGAAATTGCTACACACATTGTGATTGTAGCCGAATAACTCCACAATCCATACTGGGGAAACTGAAGGAACTTGTCTATTATCACATGTCTATGCTCACTCGTCCATTCTCACCCGTCTATGACAACCCAACTGAAGTAAACTTTCTATGATCACACGTCTATGCTCACCCGTCTATGATAACCCTTCTGATCAGACGGTTTATCATAGACGGGTTGTCTTATTATATCAGATACTTTAGTAGTTATATTATCTATTTTTTGTTGTCATTTGAATCTGATATACATGTTTATATGCAATAATTTATGTTTAAAATTATTAACATAAATAATTGATTAAGTAGTTAAACAATTACTGTACTATGTTCACATGTCTATGCTCACCCGTCTAAGATAACCCCTCTGACGATCTCATAGACAGTGATCAGACGGGTTACCATAGACGGGTAATCATAGACGGGTGAGTATAAACGTGTGATCAAAGACAGGATGCAACTTGTATGAGATCACTCGTCTATGAGAGCATCAGATGGGTTATCATAGACGGACGAGCATAGACGTGTTATCATAGACAGGTTCCTTCACGAGTGATCATCTCATAGACGGGTGAACACGTGTGATCATAGACGAGTGAGCTCATAGATACGTGAGCATAGATGTGTGATCATAGACAGGATGCAACTTGTATATGATAAAACTGAAGGAACCTGTCTATGATCACACGTCTATGATCACCCGTCAATAAGATCACCCGTCTATAACAACCCGTCTATGGTAAAATCATGGCAACTTAACATAAATGTACAAAGGTAAAATCATTGCAACTTAACGTGACAGATATGCAAGTTAATGGAGATCAACAACGGTTGATTGATGGAGGGACCAAAATGTCTCAAGGAAGTAAATTTCAGGGACTAAACGGTGAGTTTATTTTTTTCAGGGACTAAAAGTGGGTCCTTGAAATTTTTCAGGGACCAAAATAGGCCTTTACTCTATAGTAATTATTGTTGTTGTTATTACTATTATTATTGTTATTGTTATTGTTATTATTTATTATTAATGAACTTAGTAATACAAAATAAAATAACAGTAAAATGTAAATATAAAGGTACAACAAACAACGATGGTGTATTAGTCAATCGTCATCTAAGTTTATTGGATTGTATACATCATGATAATATATCGTGTTGGCCATGAATAAGCCTTAGGACGTGAAAAACCACGCCAATGTGATGCTATGGTAGGCAGTGGACAACTATCCTTCAAAAATACCTGAAATAACGTAAATACAATTAAATTACCGAGTAATCTTAACATAAACAATAAAAACATAAAAATATTAGATCAATTACCTGTACCCAGTGATTACCGTTGACAAAACCAATGCAAATGAGTGGATGGTTTGAAATTGGCGCACCTCTAAGGGGAAAAAGTGTCCAGCACGTCATACTGGCAGATGATAAAGAGACTAGGACCAACCTATATTTGGCTGCTATCACATGACCTATCTCTGGTAGTGTCATCCACTTGTTTTGGTGACATGTATCGTACACGTCCTGTAAAGAAGACTTCAGTTCTTGTAATTGAACACCGAAAAGAGGGCCATATAAATCAACATTTTTTGTAAGCTCGTTATGCAACTCCTAACGGATTAAAGGCCAACTATCCTCAATTCTACCAAGCAATTCTGCAATGCAACGATACCCACAGTTTCCATCACTGTCCACGTTAACTATGTCAGCAATTTATGGCTGAAACTACACAAGAAATTGATTCAAGAAAGGCAAACGTCTCCTCTTTGCTTGGGCAGTTGATTTCAATGAGGAACGCGCAGAACTATTCTCATGTGCAGAGTATATTGCATCGAGATGCTCAAAATAAGATGGGTCACGTTTACAATCAAATCCATCCGTGTTGGTCTTTTTGGATTTGGGTGCCCCCGTAGCCTTCACCATTCCGGGCAGTGGGCACATTGAAGTTGTCTCAGGACAACATAGTTCTCGCACTTTGCGATATAGTGTCCTTTTACCAACAATGTCAAGTGTGCGGAAATGGGTAATCAATACCTCCCACTGAAGCGCAAGTTCCTCTTCTGCCACTGTTTCATCTGTTTGTTGTTGATCTTCTTGTTGGCCAAAATGTAATCTCCTCCAGTGCACATGGATTACCTCCAATGGCATTGGAGTATCCGTCATACTGTATTGAGCCAGCTCACAAGCACATGGTAAACCATGTGTAGTTCTAAGAGTACAACCACATGCAGATTTATCAATACCTACATTCATCGCTCTGCTCCACTCATCAACAATATGTTGCAGTGCACTCCGAGACACGAATCCAATCAATCTGATAAGCATACGAATGTTATATGAGTGTTCAATCATGGTTATGCTCCTCTCAAATGATGCATTTATCTCGTTGTGTTGCAGCGTAAGCATGTTATTCATCGTCTCCCACAATATACACATGTCACCCTTGCTGTTTTGCAACAAATTCTTCAATCTCCAATGTTGAGACTCAACCCTATCAACAAACATTTAAAACAACTTCAGCTATAGCATAACATGATTCATTAACAATTTTGACACTATTTTGATCATACCTGTTTGTGGTTGTATTCCCCAAATGCATCACTTGGTTAGTCCATGTCGCAACAAATTTGTTTTTGTGTGGATCCAACCAAGTCTTTTGCACATAATCAATTAATATAGGCCACTCTGCACATACTTCATGAAAACTCATCAGACATTGCTCATACTCAGTCTCGTCAGCATAATAAACAACATTGTTCCATGCATCCTTGACTACCTCCAGTTTTTTGTTATCAGATACCAATTTTTTTTATTTTGCATAGACATTTTTTCCTATGTGAAATTTGCACCAGAGATTGCGAGTTGTTGGGAACACAACTGCAACCGCATTCATCAAAGCAACATCTCTATCTGTCACAATAACTTGGGGAATTGACTCATCTAGCACGAACAATTCTTTTAACTACTTTAGTGCCCAGACATAGTTTTCAGCCCCTTCAGAATCCATATAGGCAAATCCCACAGTAAATTTCAGATCTGTTGAAGTAACACCAACAATTTCAAGTAGTGTCAGCCTATATTTATTGGTTTTGTAGGTACTGTCAAGGATGAGGACCATGCTAAATATATTCAACAAATGGACAGAATCTGCATGTGCCCAAAATATATTTTTAACAACGTCCAAACCGTCATGTCTTGTATACCAAGAAACATATCGATCTCGATGTATTAAGTTCAGCAAATCTTGCATTTCTGTTCTAAGGCCTTTCTCAGATGATCGGTACTTTTGACGTTCGTTGTAAATGTGTTTAATTGTAGATAGGTTCTCCTTATCGCGACCTTTAACTGCCAACAGAACATTTTTGGCTTGACATCGTTCTTGGTCATTTCATGAACAAGTTTCTTTTCCTCTTCGCTTAAACGACCAACATAAGAATGGCTCACCAATGTTTCAGCTAACCGATGGTTGTGTAATCCACATCCTACTTTCAGCATCCATCCTTCAATCTTTTCTTCAGTCATCGATAAAGGTATTCCTTTAATTCTGAACATGCACTCACACTTTTGAGTACCAATTGCTTTAAAAGATGCATGCTTTTTAGGCTTATACTTCCCACTCCTTTCACAACCTAGAATTAATTTTGTACGTCCGCCTTTTTGTCCTGTCTCTGACCTCACAATGACAACAACAAATCCATTTTGTTTTCCAACCTTTCGAGTCCAACACAATAAATCATCTCGTGTAGGAAATATCTCCATAGTTGTGAATGTTCCTGTACAGTCCACAACTCTCGTTTGGTTAATCTCATTAGAATCAAATATATTGCTGTCTTTCATCTCCAATAACACTATAATGAAACAAATAGAATAAAATAAATACCTAATATATGTAAAACGTAAAAAAAAAAAAAAAAAAGAAATTCATTACACTCGCAAATTAGGTATTTGCGAGTGTACAAATTTTTTGTTCACTCGCAAATAACTAAAAGAACAACTTGCAAATTAGATATTTGCGAGTGTGCAAAAATTTACACTTTCGCAAATAACTAATTTGCCAAAATATACCTTCTTTCGCGAATATCTAATTTGCGAGCGTCACGTATAATTTGGAAGAAAACTATAAGTACTTGTAAAAAATGAAACAACCTTCACACATTTATCAGAAAATGGATCTGTGTATTAATAAATTATTCTGTCTTGAATTCATAGTTCTTTTTCTCTTTTTTTCCTTCTAGATGTCCGAAATATATTAGCATCAAAAGGTTTTAACAAGTGCGTTATTTTTTTAATTGCTCACTCGCAAATATGATATTTGCGAGTAAAGCACAAATATCATATTTGCGAGCGAGCAATTACAAAAATAACACACTCGCAAATATGATATTTGCGAGAGAACAAACAATTTGCCCATATTTGCGAGTGACCCAAATTAAAAAAAAAACTTTTCAGGGAATATTTTAGTAAATACACTGTTCGGGGGATGTCCTTGGCAAAGCCCAATATGTAATTAAAAATTGAAGGATCAAAATCGCACATTTGAAAAAGTTAAGGAACAAAAAATACAATTAAGTCTTACTATTATTATTTGGGGGGTGAGAGTCGGAGAGAGATAATTATAAAACCTATTATAAAACCTTAAGATCATTTCCTAAAGCACGGAGAAGTAACTCCAAAAAAAATCTAAACATGTTACCTATAATTATACACAAATCCAGAGAAGTAGATTTATGCAACCGTATCTCGATAAGTGGAGAGATCGTTTACAGAATTTAAACCCGTGAACATCGGTCACAAGATGACAACCTTACCATTGCGCTAAAAATATGCTATTGTTTTTTTCATCTCCATTTGAGCTAGTTTTACCGGTACCGTAAGGCTAAACAACAAAATATGTTGTGTATTCGTTCATTGCTCGAGAAATAACACCATGAAGTAATCGACAAGGATTTAAATCGAGGTCTGCAACCGTAATTGAAAATGCAACGTTATGATTTTGATAGTATGTGCAACCACATCATGAACGTAATTATAACCGTATCGATCACATTTTTCCATAATTGTCCGCAATGATGATAAACGCAATATAACCGTAACAACAACCCCCACTTAAAACCTTGACAATCTATATGCATGAAGCACAAGAGTGAAAATATCAGCTCTCTTGATATAAGAAGTGACAAAACTGACGTTTATCCCATCCATAAATGAATTATTATGTTCACAATAGAAAGAGGGCACTTTTTTTTTTCTTTCTCACCATACCAGCAGACTCGGGCAAACCAAAAAGGCTTAAACAAAAAAAATATAAAAAATCACAACATACTAATCCACCATTCAATTTTGCAGGGTTTCGCTGTTTAGGTCAAACGGGGAGAAAATTCACTAAGAAGGGAAACATTTATGAAGTTTTAACGGACTCAAAAACTAGAAACAACTGAAATGAGTGGCAAGAGCAAACACTGAAACACGGAGCCTTACATTAAAAAACTTGGAAACTCTACAAAAACAGACCGACCACACAAAGCACAAGAAAGTTTCTCTTAATTTTCAGTTTCAGAACAATGTCCAAAGTCAAAACATTATAAAATTCTAATGGCAACTTTACTACACCATCTTCAATTATCTTGAAAGCATAAAAATTACATCAAAATATTGATTTATAATATTCTCCACTACCATAACTACACCACATCAAACCAAATATGACTTTACATTGACAACTTCAATAATGTTACAATGCTTCCCGAAATAAGTGCTTAAGTTGTGCCTAGTGAGACATGGAACTTGAAAGTTTATAAAGCTATGGTTCCATGTGATTTTAGTCTATAAAACAAGCTAAGAGACTTTAACGTGAAGACCTTAGAAATAAAAAACGGCAACCGGATGCTATAAAGCTTTCGCTATGCGCAGGGTCGAGGAAAGGGTCAGACCCACTATGTGGATCTAATCTATAGTAGGCAACTTTACATTACATTTGCAAGAGCGTCATTCCACGGCTCGAACCTGTGACCCCCTTGTCACATTGCAACAATTTTAATCGTTGTGCCAAGGCTCCCCTTCTTAGGGATAAATCACCAAATTTCATTTGTTACCTCTATCAACAAGTAACACAAAAATTCAGTACTAATTCTAGACATTCAAATTTTGAATATATTTTCAATTTTAAAATGTCAAGTCATCCAATGCAGCATAAAGAAGGAAAAAGAGACCGTATTGATTATTCAAAAACAACCTTTAACCGGAGTCATCTTAGCATACAGGGTATTTTAAAACGGATAATATTTTGAGAATCAGAACATTCATTCTGTGCATTTGCATCACTTTTTTGTTGCTGTAGAATTCTGTGCCCCTATGTTATAATATCATATATACAAATTAAATGCTTACTATTTTATCTTCTAAATCTTGATCCCTTGTTTGGTCTATTCCTCCCATCCCAGGCAGACGACCAAAAGAATAGAGACATCCAGAAAAGAACAGCAAAGAAGATCTGTACTCTATCTTGAATTTTGGATAAAGATGAGGCGAGATCTGCTCCTCAAAAAAATAAAAAAAGTATTATCAATAACAAAACCTGGACCTTGCTATAGAAGCATCAACACCACATCAAAACATGAATGATAGAAGTTGAGCAATATGATAAATTTAATATTACAAAATATATACATCATTATGCATAATAATACTCTAGATTCTAGAGCAATTATAGCATTGATTAAACGAGCAAGAGTTATGCAAACATGCCTTTATAAAGCAAAACACATATTATGTGTCTAGAATCTGGCAACGAAGTGCAATGGAATAAAGAGCAACATAATACAAAGTTTTTTTTCCTCTTTTGACTGGCAGAATACAAATATAGTTGACAAAACATAAGATAACTTCTAAAAGAGAGCAACGCAAAGCTAGCCATGTATGCACATCTAATATTATTCAATGCTACACTAGATAACAGATCATTTCAAATTTTGCATCATATAGTGACCTTGCCTTCGCTACTTTTGGTTCTTACATCTAAAGATTTAGATAGTTAGTAATTCACTTGAAAAACTGCAAATTATTTTCTAAAATCAATTTGTCCATCCCTTTATGAGCCAAAGACTTGGTCCCTCAAAAAATACAAGACTAAGGACTTTCTTAGACCTACTCATTAAAGAAAAATCCTCAATGGAAAACCTGATATGCTGTAGAACACAAACCTAGGCAAAACATTTGGCAATAAGCAGAAAAAGTGATATAAAACAAAGAAATAAATGAAGAACAAATTAGAATTTATGACAAAAAGATAATAAACATTTTCAAATGAATATAAAAGTTACAGAAACAGTTCAACAACAAAGTAAGAAAACCATCGATCTTCCCTTACAAATAAAAAATAAAAATAGACTCCAAAAAAAAATTAAATTTATTTCACCTACCCCTCAAACGAAAACGGATTCCCTGCCATAAATTTTTGAGGCATTCACTCATTGTTGGATCAATCACTGAAAGTGTTTGGGGAAGCTTAAGATTATAAGGGGGCATGAATGCGTCAAAAATTGACTGTAGGGAATCCCTCAAACTTCATCTCATTCCTTTCAATTCGAACCAAAAGAAACTTCACTAACTACAAAAATTCTAATACACAATAACATAAACTACTTCAATGAAACCTAAATAACACATACAATTAAACAAGAAAAAAGTTCGAAAGTTGAAACCTTTAAGATGCCCGGAATCATTTCCAGGAGGTGGGTCAATCCGGGGTGGTGGAGGAGTGGCAGCGCGGCACCGTGAAGGGCGGAGCACGGAGGAGGTGGAAGAGAGTGGTTGAAATGAACGGTGAGGAGAAGGGATTGGGAAAGAGAAGGAGGGAGGGGATTGGGAAGGAGATAGAGTGCATAAGAGAGGGAGCTTGGAAGAGGTGGTTGTGGTAGTGACACAGAGAAGAAGAGACATTTGGAGGCATTTCATTTCATGTAGAACAATCAAAATGATTTAGATTCTGTTTTGGTGATGTAACATACTACTATATAGGATCTCTTTGTGCTGTTGTGTTTGTGGGTTAACACCTAACAACTGTGGACATGAATGGGCCAAGGTTTGGGCTTAGGTGATGACTATTGGAACTTGGACATGTACGAATGGGCTGGTCTTGGTTGTGTATGTAGGAAATTTATATGCGTGGATTGCTACGGGATTCCCCAATTTACTAAGGACACCCCCTGTGAACAGTGTAATTCTCAAAATATCCTTAACAAAAAGCTTTAAAGGTCAATTTTTTTTTCATACCATTATTACCCTCACAGATTACCAAATTCAGAGAGTTGTAAATTTTATCTGGAATCTCGCAAATAACATTTGCGTTTTCGCAAATAGCTTCTTCACTCGCAAATTAGGTAATTACGATTTTTTTTTTATTTCCTTCACTCGCAAATAAGGTATTTACGACTGAAGAAAATTTTTCCCACTCGCAGGATTATCTTAAAAATATTGATTTTTAATTGGTTAATTGTTTCAGTGATGCCGCGCAGCAAGGGAACGAGTTGGTTGGCCAGCAGGGAGGCTGAGGCTGAGGCCACTAGGATGGCGGTTGAGGCTGCAAGAGTAGAGGCTCGGCGACAGCGGCGAGAGCAGCGGGATGCTATGACTGCTTCACACCGTCAGAGATGGGTTGATAGTAGAGCTGGCCTGAGTAGAGGAGAACGTCGTAGACTTCAACCTCAACATGAGCCACCTCAATACGAAGACAACGAGCCATCTCAGTACAAGTCACCTCAGGACGAGGGACATGAGGACGAGGGACAACAGGACGAGATGCATATTGATGCACAGGCAGAGGAGGGACCATTTCCTGGAGGACCTTCCGATACATCGCTGCTGACTTCATTCAGGGACCACATAGCCTACAGCTTGTGGAACAGAAAGGTAATTCTTGTTTACTGTTTTTAAAACATTTAAGGGTTTTTTTTTACTTTTGTATAATTCATGACAAGACGTTTATTTTTATGTGTGCAGGACCAGGAGGAACCGCTTAGGGTTTTTGCGAACGGGAAAAAATGGCAGAAGTGGTTTGGCGAGCGTGAGCCACTACCACTTGCAGTACAGGCTCGTGTCGATCGAGCTGATCTGTCTCCTCTTATGTATTGCAGTTATCCGATGGTAGATAACTTGCTGCTAACAACGTTTTCCGAAAGGTGGCACCGGGAGACCAGCTCGTTCCACCTTCCGTTCGGTCACGCTAGATGATATGTCATGCATTTTGGGCATCCCTATCAGAGGTGCATTGTTTATACCCCCCAAGATGGACATAGATATTGCTATATCAGTTCTACAGTTGTTGTTGGGGGTATCTTATGAGGAGGCTCGGGCGAAGGTGACGGGCACTGGGTGGGAATCTGTCAGTTTATCTTGGCTGGAGGACCTTTATGATGCACGGAGTATTGAGGGTCCGATGGACGAGGCAGCAAGGGCATTCATACTGGTGCTACTCGGGATGACTCTACTGACGGATAAGACTAGCACTCGTATTGACTGCAAATATATCGAGCTGCTGCGTGAGTTGGAGCAGGTGGGACAGTGGTCATGGGGAGCTTTAGCCCTATGCCACTTGTACGGTTATCTTGGTGACGACACCAGGTTGGCGTGTCGTGAGTTAGAGGGTTACATGACACTCTTTCAGGTATCGGTGTGTTATTAAATTAGAAAATTAAATTTACATTTGTTTTGACTCTGACGTGTTTTCGTAACTGATTCGTTATTTGTGACAGGCCTGGATCTATGCGTATTTTCCTACTTCTATGGTAGATCGGAGGCTTGTTGAGGGTTACGAAGGTGCGCGTGTACGCGCTAACCGCTGGAGAAGCAAGAGGGATCATGGGAGGTGCTTCCATACAGGCAGGCACTGGATGCGCTGACCGCTGATGACGTGTGCTGGGCACCATGGGCCGCATATAGGCAGTATTGCCCATTCGATCCGATGGCACACTTTTCGGGGTACCTTCGATGTGGGAACACTATAGTGTCGTACCTGCCTGAGAGAGTACTGCAACAGTTCGAGTTCAGGCAGGAGATTCCTCAGCAGCCACCACGACGTCCCTCGGCTGAGGCCATTAGTCTTAACTGGATGTCCCCTCACCTGTACTCTATTAGATACTTATTTCGGTTGAGGTCGGCCGGTTATCCAGCTGAGTGTGCCTCGGATTACTTGGATTGGTATTATAGGCACTCGCATCCACTGCTGATACCTCCACAGGCCCCACCTCCAAAGGCTTCACCTCCGCAAGCTCCATATGATCCACATGTTGATTGTGTCCCTCGGGTAAGGAATAATAAGTTTTTACACTGTATATATTATGTCTAGTCGTAACGTCATCTATTTTTTTTTCGATATAATGTACTTATGTTATTATGTATTTATGTCATTTGTAAGCGGCTTATGTTCATGCGATAGGCAGGTTGGATAGAATTGTCGCCATGCTGCATCAGGTCGTTGATTACGCACAGGAGGGAGATGACATGTGTGACTACCTTCGGGAGGTGCTTCGGATAGCGAAGGATCAGGAGCGCTGAGTTGTTTTATTTTTTTGTAATTTATTTTCATAAGAACACGTAGTTTTTATTATGTAAATATTATTGTTATTGTTATTATTAAAGGCCCATTTGGTACCATTTTGGAAGTCTAAAACTTCATTTTGTCTACATTTTGGCAACTATGGCTTAGTTATGTGTTTGGCAACAATGCCTTAGTTATGTATTTGACATTCCTTTTTGATATGTGATAAGTGCCATATTTACTTGAAAACATTAAAAGTTTAAGGTACTTATTGAACTTAAATTAGTGAAATTTAGTCTACTTGACCCCCAACGGATCGCGCTATGTTGCTTACTACAATTTTTTCTAAATGTAAAATTGAAAATTAATCAGTTTTTTTTTTACCTAGGAAAAGTGAATAAAGTAAATTATATACCAATATTGACATAGATATAAACCATAGAATTTGATACACACATTGAGATTGTAGCAAAATAAATCCACAATCCATATTGGGGAAACTGAAGGAACCTGTCTATGATCACATGTCTATGATCACCCGTTTATTCTCACCCGTCTATGACAAACCAACTGAAGTAAATTGTCTATGTTCACCCGTCTATGATAACACGTCTATGATCACCCGTCTATGATAACCCTTCGGATCAGACGGGTGATCATAGACGGGTGATCATAGATTATGTCAGATACTTTAGTAGTTATATTATCTATTTTTTGTTGTCATTTGAATATGATATGCATGTTTATATGCAACAATTTATGTTTAAAATTATTAACATAAATTATTGATTAAGTAGTTTAACAATTACTGTACTATGATCACATGTGTGTGCTCACCCGTCTAAGATAACCCCTCTGACGATCTCATAGACAGTGATAAGACGGGTTACTATAGACGGGTGAGCATAGACGTATGATCAAAGACAGGATGCAACTTGTATGAGATCACCCGTCTATGATAATCCGTCTGATCACCCGTCTATGACAGCATTAAACGGGTTATCATAGATGGACGAGCATAGACGTATTATCATAGACAGGTTCCTTCACGGGTGATCATCTCACAGACGGGTGAGCACGTGTGATCATATACGATTGTCATAGAGGGGTGAGCTCATAGATACGTAAGCATAGACGTGTGATCATAGACAGGATGCAACTTGTATATGGGAAAACTGAAGGAACTTGTCTATGATCACACGTCTATGATCACCGATCAATGAGATCACCCGTCTATGACAACCCTATATGATAACCCGTCTGATCACCCGTCTATGATAACCCATCTGATCAGACGGGTTATCATAGACGGGTTCCTTCACGGGTGATCTCATAGACGGGTGATATCTTTCTTATCTACAAAGGTAAGATCATGGCAACTTAACGTGACAGATATGCAAGTTAACGGAGATCAACAACGGTTGATTGACGGAGGGACCAAAATGTCTCACGGAAGTAAATTTCAAGGACAAAACAGTGAGTTTATTTTTTTCGGGGACTAAAAGTGGGTCCCGGAAATTTTTCAGTGACCAAAATGGGCCTTTACTCTATTGTAATTATTGTTGTTGTTATTACTATTATTATTGTTATTGTTATTATTTATTATTAATGAACTTATAAATACAAAATAAAATAACATTAAAATGTAAATATAAAGGTACAATTGACAACGACGGTGTATTAGTCAATCGTCATCTAAGTTTATTGGATTGTATACATCATGATGGGAAAAATTAGGCGGTGGAAATATTGAAGACCATTCTTGAATCGACTAATATATCGTGTTGGCCATGAATAAGCCACGCCAATGTGATGCTATGGTAGGCAGTGGACAACTAACCTTCAAAAATACCTGAAATAACGTAAATACAATTAAATTATCGACTAATCTTAACATAAACAATAAAAACATAAAAATATTATATCAATTACCTGTACCCAGTGATTATCGTCGACAAAACCAATGCAAATGAGTGGATGGTTTGGAGTTGGTGCACCTCTAAGGGGAAAACCTATATTTGGTTGCTATCACATGACCCATCTCTGGTAGTGTCATCCACTTGTTTTGGTGACATGCACCGTACACGTCCCGTAAAGAAGACTTCAGTTCTTGTAATTGAACACCGAAAAGAGAGCCATATAAATCAACATTTTTCGTAAGCTCTTTATGCAACTCCTGACGAATTAAAGGCCAACTATCCTCAGTTCTACTAAGAAATGCTGCAATGCAACGATACCCACAGTTTCCATCACTGTCCACGTTAACTATGTAAGCAATGTATGGCTGAAACTGCACAAGAAATTGATTCAAGAAAGGCAAATGTCTCCTCTTTGCTTGGGCAGTTGATTTCAACGAGGAACGCGCATAACTATTCTCATGTGCAAAGTATATTGCATCGACATGCTCAAAATAAGATGGGTCACGTTTACAATCAAATCCATCCGTGTTGGTCTTTTTGGATTTGGGTTCCCCCTTAGTCTTCACCATTCCGGGCGGTGTACACATTGAAGTTGTCTCAAGACAACATAGTTCTTGCACTTTGCGCTATAGTGTCCTTTTACCAACAATGTCAAGTGTGCGGAAATGGGTAATCAATACCTCTCACTGAAGCGCAAGTTCCTCTTCTGACATTGTTTCATCTGTTTGTTGTTGATCTTCTTGTTGGCCAAAATGTAATCCTCTCCAGTGCACACAGATTACCTCCAATGGAATTGGAGTACCCGTCATACTGTAATGAGACAGCTCACAAGCATAGGGTAAACCATGTGTAGTTCTAAGAGTACAACCACATGCAAATTTATCAACACCTACACTCATCGCTTTGCTACACTCATGAACAATATGTTGCAATGCACTCCGAGACACGAATCCAATCAATCTGATAAGGATATGAATGTTGTGTGAGTGTTCAATCACGGTTATGCTCCTCTCAAATGATGCCTTTATCTCGTTGTGTTGTAGCGTAAGCATGTTATTCATCGTCTCCCAACACATACACATGTCACCCTTGCTGTTTTGCAACAAATTCTTCAATCTCCAATGTTAAGACTCAACCCTAGCAACAAACATTCAAAACAACTTCAGCTATAGCATAACTTGATTCATTAACAATTTTGACACTAGTTTGATCATACCTGTTTGTGGTTGTATTCCCCAAGTGCATCACTTGGTTAGTCCATGCCGTAACAAATTTGTCTTTGTGTGGATCCAACCAAGTCTTTTGCACATAATCAATTAATATAGGCCACTCTGCACATACTTCATGAAAACTCATCAGGCATTGCTCGTACTTAGTCTCGTCAGCAGAATAAACAACACTGTTCCATGCATCCTTGACTACCTCCAGCTTTTTGTTATCAGATACCAATTTTTTACATTTTGCATAGACATTTTTTCCTATGTAAAATTGGCACAAAAGATTGCAAGTTGTTAGAAACACAACTGCAACCGCATTCATCAAAGCAAGATCTCTATCTGTCACAATAACTTGGGGAATTGACTCATCTAGCACGAACAACTCCCTTAACTTCTCTAGTGCCCAGACATAGTTTTCAGCCCCTTCAGAATCCACATAGGCAAATCCCACAGTAAATGTCAGCTCTTTTGAAGTAACACCAACAATTTCAAGTAGTGGCAGCTTATATTTATTGGTTTTGTAAGTACTGTCAAGGATGAGGATCATGTTAAATGTAATCAACAAACGGACGGAATCTGCATGTGCCCAAAATATATCTTTAACAACGTCCAAACCGTCATGTCTTCTATACCAAGAAACATATCGATCTCGATGTATTAAGTTCAGCAAATGTTGCATTTCTGTTCTACGGCCTTTGTCAGATGATCGGTACTTTTGACGTTCGTTGTAAATGTGTTTAATTGTAGATAGGTTCTCCTTATCGCGACCTTTAACCATCAACAGAACATTTTTTGGCTTGACATTATTCTTGGTCATTTCATGAACAAGTTTCTTCTCCTCTTCGCTTAAATGACCAACATAAGAATGACCCACCAATGTTTCAGCTAACCGATGGTTGTGTAATCCACATCTTACTTTTAGCATCCATCCTTCAATCTTTCCTTTAGTCGTCGATAAAGGTATTCCTTTAATTCTAAACATGCACTCACACTTTCGAGTACCAGTTGCTTTAGAAGATGCATGCTTTTTAGGCTTATAATTCTCACTCCTTTCACAACCTAGAATTAATTTTGTACGTCCGCCTTTTTGTCCTGTCTCTGACCTCACAATGACAACAACAAATCCATTTTATTTTTCAACCTCTCGAGTCCAACACAATAAATTATCTCATGTAGGAAATATCTCCATAGTAGTGAATGTTCCTGTACAGTCCACAACTGGCGTTTGGTTAATCTCATTAGAATCAAACATATTGTTGTCTTCCATCTCCAATAACACTACAATGAAACAAACAAAATAAAATAAATACCTAATATATGTAAAAACGTAAAAAAAAAAAAAAAAAATCCATTCCACTCGCAAATTAAGTATTTGCGAGTGTACAAATTTTTTGTTCACTCACAAATTAGCTATTTGAGAGTGTAAATAAAAGAGCAACTCGCAAATTAGATATTTGTGAGTGTGCAAAAATTCACACTCTCGCAAATAACTAATTTGAGAAAATATGCGTTCTTTCGCAAATATCTAATTTGCGAGCGTTACGTATAATTTGAGAGAAAACTATGAGTACTTGTAAAATATGGAAAAACCTTCACACATTTATCAGAAAATGGATCCGTGTATTAATAAATTATTTTGTCTTGAAATCATTATTCTTTTTTCCTTTTTTTCCTTCTAGATTTCTGAAACATATTAGCATCAAAAGGTTTTGACGAGTGAGTTATTATTTTAATTGCTCACTCGCAAATATGATATTTGCGAGTACTTGCTTCACTTGCAAATATGATATTTGTGAGTGAGCAATTAAAAAAATAACACACTCGCAAATATGATATTTCGAGAGAGCAAACAGTTTGCCCACTCGCAAATATCATGCAAATATCATATTTGCGAGTGAGCCAAATTAAAAAAAAAAAACTTTTGAGGGGGTATTTTAGTAAATATACTGTTCGGGGATGTCCTTAACAAATTGGGGGGTGTCCTTAGCAAAACCCTTTATATGCTCATGCAATCTTAATAGTTCAAGACCCAAAAATTGCTAAACATAGGTTAACTAGTTGGTACCATCTCACTTAGGCAAAAAGGTAGTTCAACTAGAGTGGAGGGCTCGTATCTGAACTGCACGGAAATTGTTTGTGGCCAATATAAATCAGATATCAGAGGTTCTTAAAGGCCCCCACAAATTGTTTGTGGCGATTGTTTTACAGTGGTTAAGAAAACGGCCGCAAACCAATTTGGGGAGGTTGAAACACCCGTAAATTGAGTTAAACCCCCCCTCCCCCCCGCAAAATGATAGTTTTTCTAGTAGTGGCCAGTTCATTGGAAAAGACTCTTTTAAAATGAATTTGCCTCTAAAATAAATAAGTAAGAAGATACTAATATCCATTTGTTTTAGAGGAGCATATTATCGGTTTGTTTTAGAGTGGGCAAACACAAAACAAAACAAGAGGCATGTACATTATGTACCCAGCCCTGCTCCTAGGCCTGCAAGGAGCGTAATTTGTCTTAGAGTACATGCATTATCATCGTCAACTGTGTTGGCTGAATACAGGAGTCCTGACCTTCTACCAGTTTGGTTGGATTCATTAAAATTCTTTCTTCTCATGCTCAAAATTATCCATGTATATTTGTAATTTGAGATGCGAAAAACTAATTAACATTGCCATGTAAAAGGAGTTGCATTAAATTAAATTTGAAACAAAAAGCTCCCAAGATATATGTAAACATTTCAAAGGTCGTTAAACATGACATGAAAAGTTTGATCTCGGACGTTCACTAATGTCTAAGATAGGGTGTTTGGATAAGATTAATTCTTACTCAAACAGTTATTTTTCATAGTAAAAGTTTTTCAATAGAAGTTGATATGTTTGAATAAACTGATTAAATTTCAAAACAGTTGTTTTTTTATGAGAAAAATTTATTTTTAGAGAAGTTTAAAGTTTGGAGCTTATTTAAAAAGTTATTTGATTATTTTGAAATCAATAACATTCTTCCTATTTCACCCCCTACAAAACTAACTACCAAACAAATATTATTAAATTATACAAATAACTTCATACCCTTTTTAGCAATTTATTTTATATAAGTGATTTTTTTACACAACCTAAACGAAATAAATTATCTTATAATCGCTTTACAGCAAATACATCCAAACATAAAACTAATTCTATTATAATCTATTATAACAATAATCGATTATCCATATAATCGATTATTAAAATAATCGAATTTTCTCAACTGATTCAAACATACACTAAAAGAGAGATTGCCAAAGGGATCGAAGCTCCAACAGATTTGTACATATATAGGAATTAATGGTAATTAATAGTACATTTTAGTGCTAGATCATTCATGGTTTAAACAACTTATCCCCACATTTGCATTTCCATGAAAGGAGATAATAGGTATCATTTTCCTCACGAGATAACACTTTGAAAGCCTTCCTTTTTGGGTAATTCGGAACGACCGGAGTAGGCATGCAAGGCCTACAATTCATGCACTTGTTTATACAAGCAGGAGGCTTTGAGCCTATCGCCATTTTGCTAATTTCTTTCAAACTCTCGCTTTTGTTGAACAATAATGATCCACCTGCTTAGGCACGTGTAATACAGCTCATTAAAACTTGGGTCTAGTTAAGCACCAGATTGTTAAGAAATCAAAAGGTTAGAAATTGTGTATTGAAAATTATAACTTCAGGGTATATTTGTTTTTCTTTGAAAAATCACGTTTTTTCAATGCAACAAAACTTTGTTTTCACCTCTGATGATAGAAAAATAATGATTTCGTCTTTGCAAACTTACTTTTAAAATTACAAATAGCAATCCAAATATGTACATAATATATTAAGTGTATGTTTGATTTTTCGTTGAAAAATTTTAAATATACGTTTGAAATAAAATATCTAGAGTTGCAAAATATCTATAGAGTTTTTTTGGAACAAACATGTTTTTGGATCCAAAGATACGTTTTCAAGTGTAAATCAAGCATGCCATAAATACTCAATTTCCTAATACAAAATTTTTATCTTTCCTTTCTTAATGAGTGCCCTCAAAAAGGATGACCCAAGGGAACAAACATAGGAGATGACAAGAAGAGAAGAATTAAAGATACACATAAATAGATTATAATCGTAAAGTATATATATATATATATATATATATAGACACTTTTCTAACTTAAATAGGGTTTTAGGTTGATGGGGGCTTTTTACCTGATTTGGGAGGTAGAACGGAGAGAAAAAAGATGACAACCACAGTGACAATATTGAGTCCATGATGGGGGTAGGTTCTACTTCTACCTGCAGGTGGAGCCATCACACTGATGAGTCTATGAAGGACTTTGACTTGCGTGTGTTGGATTCAGATGTTTTTACAGTGAAGAAAGTTGATCAAGGGGGTATTTGAGAACGGATATTGGGGAAGCAGTGAAAGGGATTGGTGGTGTGGTGTGAATGAAATCTGATGGTAGAAAAGAAGACCTTTAAATGTGGTGTTGGGCAAAGTTGAGGGGTGTTTCCCTTGGAAGAGACAGTGCTCTGATTCCATGGATTGTTCACCAATCAAAATAAAATTCACACAGTGAAAATGTGTTGGTTCGGTCTTTTTGGGAATTTGGTGAACAGATTTTGGATTGATATTGAATATTGATATTGACTGACTGAGTAGAATCGAATGTGAGCCCCCCCCCCCCCCCCTCCACTGTCTTGGGTTAATCACTGACTTTACTATTGATATCAAATTACCTAGTCGCCCTTAAATTAATTGGTACCAAACCTTGACACTACAGTGTAAGATACTGTGTTTTGGATAGTGTTGAAGTCAAAAAAAAAAAAAAAAAAATTGATTTAGTTGATAAGGATATAACTCATATCTCATAAAAATATGAGCTCAACTCCCATTGTCGATGTGAGGATCTTGTTGGTGGGTAATCTGTAAATACCTTTGTAAGCGCTCTTTGAATCGTGAGGCCTCACCTGACCTTGGTGAACCTTTGGGACCCAATTCATTGAAACTTATTTTAATAAAAAAAGGGAAAATAAATTAATTGATCGGATATGTTTATTTAAATTTTCACATCGATCCCATAAGTTTTTTTCTTTCAAATTGGTCCTACATATTAGGTTTCGTTTCCATGTTAGTTCTTTCCGTCAATTTCGACCTTACGCCGTCAGATCAAGAGTCACATGTAACACTAATGTCATAGTCATGTCAGCTCAAAACTAACGGCGTTAGGTCAAAATTGACGGAAAGGATTAACGTGAAAATAGAATATAACATGTAGGACCAATTTGAAAATAAAAAAAAAACTTATAAAACTGACGTGAAATTTTAAATAAACGTATTAGATCAATCAACCTATTTTACCTAAAAAAATAGTCAAAGCGTTTAAAAAGATATTTATATTCTATTTTTCCCTTGTCACCGGCGGTTAGCACTAAGGTGATAGAGTCGTGTATTTAGTGAAAGTGTGAAAACCCCAAATTGTTTCATGAAAAATTTCTTGGACCCACTTTTAGTCACTGAAAAAATAAATTAATCATTTAGATTTAGTCTCGACATCCATTCATTTGCCTACGTGTCCCATTAACGATCCTACTTTGCCCGTTAATGGTCTCGTGTGACATGTGACTGATTTTTGTCGTGAAAAATTAATGAAAATTGAAAACACGCATAATTTTCACATATTTGAGTTTTAAAATTATGCAAGTTTTTCACTTTTTATTAGTTTTCCACAGAGCAAAATCGTCATAAGTCACGTAAAATCACTAACGAATTAGGTAGGATGGTTAATAGGACACGTAGGCAAGTAAATGGACATTGGAATTGGATTAAGACTAGAATGTCCAGCATTTATAAATTTGAGTGACTAAATATTAGAGATAGTAAAGTGGGTTGTGACCCGCGGGTCAACCCGTCAACCCGCCATAATTTGGCGGGGTGGGTTGGGGTTCTCAGCCTACCAACCCACTTTGACCCGTCCCACTTAACCCACCCAAAAACGGGTTGGTGGTTGGGCGGGTTGGCGGGACCCGCCAACCCGCCATATCAAAAAATAATATTTTTTTATCAATTATTTAATATTATTAAATTAAATTTAATTGTTACTTGGAATTATTTCATACTACAAAAATATTGTCTTTCCTTTTGTAACACAAATTGTATGTTGGCTAATTGACCAAACTAACCCATTTTTAAAAACTATTTTCCAATATAATCTTGTTTTGAAACTATTTACCAAACTAACCCACTTTTCGCCAAGGTGGTATTTTTTATTATTTTTTTCTCTGACATCAAAGACGCTACATAGACTCTTCACTGATGGTCATCAGACGGGTGAACATTTCTTCTCTCGTCTGATGACTGTTAGTGAAGAAACGTTCACCCGTCTGATGACCATCAGTGATAGTCATCAGACGGGTGAACATATCTTCACTCGTCTGATGTTCACCCGTCTGATTAGCCACTAAAGGCGCTACTGCAAGTAGCCCTTTGCCCAGAGCGCGCCACGTGGCGGCCTGGGCAGTGGCTGTCTGGTGCAGGGGGAAGATGGGGAAGACTCTACTGCAACTAGCGTTTTCCAAAAACGCTAGTCAAAGTAGCGTCTTTGGTGTCAGAAAAAAATAATAAAAAATGTCACGTTGGCGAAAAGTGGGTTAGTTTGGTAAATGGTTTCAAAACAAGGTTATATTAGTAAATAGTTTTTAAAAATGGGTTAGTTTGGTCAATTAGCTATTGTATGTTATAAGATAAGATTATTCCAATTTTTTAATAATAATTTAAGAAAGGATATGAAGATTGCCCAAAAAAAGAAATATTATATGATTTTTTGTTAATTTTTTTATTTTTATAGCGGGCCAACCCGCCAACCCAAATTATGTTTTTATGTGTTTGGTGGGCCAACCCGCCAACCCACCATTAGGCAGGGTGGGTTGGGGGTTCAACCTATATGTCTAAAACGGGTTGGCCCGTCCCGTCTCATTTTGGGTGGGTTAATGGCGGGGCGGGGCGGGTTGACCCACTTTGTCATCCCTACTAAATAGTTAATTTATTTTTTCAAGGACTAAAAATGGATTCCTGAAAATTTTTCAGGGACCAGACCAATTTGGACCTTCACTCTAAACTATAAGAGACCTTATTAGGGGGAGGAGGGGATGGAAAAGGGGAGAGCGCATTGGGGGGTTTGAGCTCGCATACTTATAATTTATGTCCCACAGTTTAACCAACTGAGTTGACCCAAGGGAACGATCTTTATATTATTATTGCACTTAATCCCATTGAAATTTATATTATATTATTACACTTACATCTGTTACGAATTACTCACTCCGTCCCATTATATATATATATATATATATATATATATCACATTTACAAAAAAAATTTGTCCCAAAATATGTCATTTTCTATTTTCAATGTAATATTAAATGCTTTCTACCCACTGTACCCTTAAATACTTCACTTTGTATTTATGACAATAGTTAATACACCAATGACTAATAAGGTTAATTTGGTAAAATTATCACTCTCTTTCTTTCATTCATTACTTTTTCTTAAACGGTATGATTTAGCCAAATATGACATATATAATAGGATGGATGGAGTAAATTTTAAAAGAAGTTGATGTAATTTGTGAATCAAGTAACAATAAATTTAATTAGCTAAATACAACTTTTGGTTCCTTATCTTTTTTAAGTTTCGTTTTGGTCTCTCTTTTATTATTTTTTTCGATTTGGTCCCTTATCTTTATTTTTTGTTTCAATATGGTCTTTTTCTTTTAAATTGTGATATGGAGAGGATCACATTGATATGACTTTTATAAAATAAGGGATTAATTCGAAACAAAAAAAGTAAAAGAGAAATCATATCGGAACAAAAAAGGGATCACATAGATTTAATTTTTGCAAAATAGGAGACCATTTAAAAACAAAAAAATTAAAGAGAAACTATATTAATATGAGTTTATAAAATAAGAAATCAAATCGAAACAAATAATAAATAAAAAACTAAAATAAAAAATAAAATAAAAATAAGAGACCCAAAAATAGTATTTAGTCAATTTAATTTAAACCTCAAAAGAATTTCGTGTAATTAATCAAATATATAAGTCAATTCTTTGACGGAAAAAGCAAAGAACTTATTAATACCTCCTTCGCAGGGATTTTCACAGCGACTTTTGAATGCAAATTGCTCAAAAATATGTCCTTCACGATTACTATTGAGCAATAGTTCCTACCACTTTCTGTCTTTGGGAAATGGAAGTTGCTGTTTTCGAAACGTAGTTGATTTTTCTTTGGCTGAATGGGGACACTGAAAAAGTTTCTTGATCAACAAGTGTGGGGTAAAATCTGAAAAAGGGTTTAACCCGTCCAATATTAAGAAAACTTTAAGCTACATGTAATGCTTCGTATGTCAGTACCAACAGTAGATTTCAACACCCTGTCAGACATAGAAGGAAAACGTATTTTGAAGTAATTGATTTTAAAAGAATAGATTTTTGTTTTTACCGAAAAAAATAGAATTGATTTTAAAATAGAAAATGTATGGAAGTAAGAAAAAAATTTATCATTAAAAGTTTATGTATTTAATATTTAAAAAAATGATATAGTATTTAATTTAGTAACGTAAAGTTACTTTTTTTTGTTTTCTTAAACAACATCGTTAGGGCACTCGTTAGTTAGCATTACCTATGAAAAAATTGAGCTTAAAAAATTGATTTGTGTTTGGTAATGATATTTTAAAAGTCAATTTAGAAGAATTGGTTTTGTTTGATTGATATAGTAAAATCACTTTTGAAATGTAAAAATAAAGAATATTGTTGATCTCACATCTAGAATCAATTTTACTCAACGAGAAAGCTAGAAATTTTTGCTTTTTTTAAAATCAATTGATTTTATTAAACGCTAAATTTAATACAAATAAATACAAAATCCTAAAATCACTTTTACCGAAAACAAATCTAATTTTGACCATCCAAAATCTAAATCAAGCAGGCACTTGGTAAGTATATTCTTTTCAATTATTAGTTAAGCACATGCATTTAGATGATATTAAGGTTTTATTTGAGTTATCGGTTACTCATTAAAATTTGAGTCCCACCATTATGAGTTTATATTTGTCAGTATAGCTGTTTCATTTGGGAATGGATAGTATATACTATATACATAACACTTGCTGAAAACCAACATAGAGGTAAACTCATATGTAAGTGAAAACCAAAAGCCTAGCAAAGAAAAGACTGCAAAGAACTGCAAAGAAATTGATTGAAAGGGAAATTTCTTCTGCAAGCTTTTTACCAGGTATGGCTATGCCTATCCACATTTGTAATCAGGGATTTACAAAATTAGGAAAAGAAGAGAAACAAAAGGGAGGGAGGGGGGCAAAGGCTTCCAAACCTCTAAGTAGAAATGGCCATGTGACTATTCAAAGAGTAAAGTACGTCACACTTGTTTAATTGCTCACTAATTTTCTTCTTTGGGCATTTATAGAAGCACTCGTACACTTGATATTCACTGACACATCATTAATTATGATGTTCTATTTAACAAGTAGTAGAGTTTGTTTGGTTGTGCTGAGTAAGGGAATGGTAAAAGGTTATCAAAATCGAGATTCTATGTAAATTGAAAGTGAAAGGAAAACATACAAAACTTGAATTCGTAATATAGATCGTAAAATTCTATAAAAAATCATAAAACATAAATATATTTCTCGTTGAGGTCGGTCTCTGACCTTTTAAGGATCGTGTCTTCTTCTTATCTAAACTTTATTTGTACCGAAACCCACACACATCTATATAAAAAGATATAAGCAAGAAAAAAGTCTTTAAATCACATTTGATTTCAAATTGAAAACTAAGTTAATAAGTGAGAAATAACAATCAAGGTCGAACTAAAAAGTACGAAAACAAAAAAAGCGACTCAGAATTCAAAAGAGCGAGTTCAAAAACTCTTACCAAGGTGGAACCCCACTTCAAACTCGAACTCATTATCGAACCTTGTTATCACTACCGTAGGTCACCACACACTGTCACCGTCGCCACTGATCGCAGTCGTCACCGTTGCACTCATCTCAGCCGCTCTCGGGTTCGTCTAAAAGTGTTTGGGAAAGGAATGAGAGTTGAATGTGATGGTTTAGGGTTAATTTGGACTGAAAGCTGAGTTAGGTCAGGTTGGGCTTTATCTAATTTCTTAGAAAATACTATTTAACCCAAAAAAGGAGCATCTCATCATATCTATGAAAATCGCACGATTTTATCGATTCTATGATCATTCTCGTCGATCCTACCACGTGTTCATCAATACTAGTTTTAGTTGGAATGTAGATCGTAATGGGTAATGAAAATCGTAAAATCTTACAATCTTACGAGTAAGATCGCGATATTGACAACCTTGGAATGATGAATAAAGGAGGAAAGAGGGGGACTTTCCACTTTTCAAAGATGAAAGAAAAAAAAGTTTGCTGAGACTTACATCAAAATCTTTCTCTCCTCTTATGTGAAGAAAGTGGAAAACAAAGACACGTGAAATGTTAAATTTATTCCTCATCCATCTTTTCCCTAATCACTCATAGTATGTTAAAAAACTCATTTTTTTTCCCACTTTTTTCATGTTTTTTTCACACCTAATGACCTTTAAAATTTATTTTTTATTATCATTTTTTTCCGACCCACATTCTTTCTTTTTATATTCTCTATTTTCATATTCTTTCCTAAACAAACAGATCATTAGCAAATCTGTGAATACAAGTCTTATAACAATTATATATATTAGCTTAACAAACCAATTAAATACTTTTACCATTTTATTCGGTTTTTATTATTTTAATAACAATTTAATTGATATGTACTGTCATTATATAAAGATTTTTATACTGACAACCAATCCTAAAATGTCACGTCATTAAAAATATTTAACTCTTATCCTAACTATCTTAAAAGTCACTCATATCATGATTTATGATTGAATGACAATGCAAAAAACTTTACACTAACAGTGAATACCAATTAAACTCTTTAAATAATTTTAAAAATATTGAGGAATTTATTAAGAAGATGTAATATTACTCGTTATATTGATTTAATGAAGGATATATTTTAGATTATAGTTTATAAACTATATATTATTTGATCTAAAGAAATAAAAAGTCAACTCAAATTATGATTTTAGAATTAAAATCATGTTCAAATAACTCAATCACAATTAACATATATAATATGAATAGAACTCAATTTACCTGCTCTAAATTAGGATTTGAATTTTTTCAAAAAAAAAAATTAGGATTTGAATTGTATAAACAATATTTCAAAGTTCAAACGTTCTATAAATGTTCCTTAACCAACATTCTAATTGGCCAAGGAAAATGCTTATTTCACTATACTCAATAAATGTTTCTTTCAAATTGGTCTCTCAAAAATTTCGGGAATCTATTTCTAGTCACTAAAAAATTTAAATTAATCATTTAGTCTCTCAAATTTAAAAATGATGGACATTTTAGTCCCTCAGTCCAATTCCAACTTTCGTTTACTTGCATACGTGTCTCTTTAATCATCCTACCTGAGTCGTTAGTAGTCTTGTATGGTCAATGATGAATTTTATGTGAAAAACTAATAAAAGGTCAAAAACATGCATAATTTTAAAACCCAAATACCTCAAAAGTATGTATTTTTTCATTTTTCTTTAATTTTTTACAACTAAAATTTGTCATGTGTCACATAGGATCACTAATGGATCAAGTAGGATGGTTAATGGGATATATGAGTAAGTGAATGGATGTCGAAACTAAATCTAAATACTAGTTTGTCCGCATTTGTAATTTTAAGGGATTAAATAGTTAAATTTTTTTTTCAGAAATTAAAAAATAAAACTTTACTCTAATAAAAATTATATTATATATATATATATATATATATATATATATATATATATATATATATATATATTTGACAAAGGAGATGACTTGTCCGTAGTCAGCGGATCTGGAGGAAGAGTGGGCCAGTGAAGTGAAGTGAAACCCAACAATGAAAGAGGGGCCCCTAACAGGACAAATCTCGGATTTCAAGGCTGCGTTCTTACATGGCAGCTTCATGGAAAAAACACTTGCATCAAGAAAGAAGAATTATTAAAATGACATACCCCCGTTTTTTTAATCTTCTTACACCCACTGCTTTGGCAAGATACTACTATTAATTTATAGTGGATAATTTATAATGGATGAAAAAATAATCTCATTTGATAAGTGTCCCTGTCATGAGCTTATAACGTTTTTTCATAATCTTATAGTGTTTTTTTCAGACGCTACTTGAAATAACATTTGAACGTATAGCTTATAGCGTTTCATTTTTCTTTCCATTTTTATCCTTATTATCTTCATTTAATTCAACTTTTATTCTCTTCTCTCTCTTTTATGTAAAATCATTAATGAAGATGTTCTTTTATGTCATTTTATATTTTTCAGCTAGTTCAACTGCTAGTTTTACCAAACATTTCCACAGAAAATAAACTAACTTATCCGCTATTCGTTATAAATTATTCGTTATCAATTAATTTATCTACTAACTGTTAATTTTACCAAACACGTTCCGAATGAATTATTTGAAGAAGGAGACAAGTGCTTGTGCTTCCGGTTTACTGTAAAGATGGCCCAAACCCACCGTTGAAACGAGTTCAAGTGGGCTCTAGCCCCATTGACCATAATCCCATTTTTAGGGAGTCACTTATTACGGTCCTTAATTTTCTAATAGGATCTCTCCTCTTTTTTTTAACTTTTTTCTATTCAAAATATCCCTTTATTATTTTGAAAATTATCTCTTTCTTTTATTTTCGGAATTTTCTCTCCACCTCTTCTTAAACCTCTTTCTACTTCTTCTTCATCCGTGGTCACTTCTTCAACAGCCACCTCTCATTCGCAGGTAGCAGGACGCAAGATGCATCCACCTTCGTCTTCCCATTCTCATTAGTTGCAGGGCAACCCTCGTGTGCTCAAAGTACAACCATAATTGGGTTTGTAACAGCACTAACCTTTGGGTTTGTTGCCTTCATTTGAAGTCTGTGTTGAAAACCTGGGAAGAAACTTTTCACTGATGAGACACAAATTATTGATATGGTCACAACTATACTTCCAATTCTATAGTTATGTGAAGTTAGCAATTGGCCTCAAACAATTTCATGCGGGATATTATCTGGGACTACATGTCCTTATTTAGGTGCTAGAATAAATTTGTGTGCATTTTACCTAATTGGGTTGCCAGTTGCTGTATTTGCTACCTTCATATATATATATATATGAATTGGTTGGTTTATGGTCCGGAATGTTAGTAGCACGGTTGTGAGGAGGGTTTAGGAAAAAATATTAAAAAAGAAGGGTATTTTGAATAAAAAAATTAAAAAAAAAAGAAAGAGAAGAGACTGTATTAGAAAAATCAACAAGTGCAAAAAGTAACTCCCCCATTTCTATAATATGACTTTATCGACTTTATCTACTGTTTGGACAATAGAGTTAAGAGTCAAAAAAGAGAATACTAAGCTAAGATAGAAATCCTCTATCCCTAAGCACTATCCCCAATCTTCTCCCACACCTCAAATTTTGTCAATTAAAATACGTATTTACATATCATTCATTCAAAAATCATAAATCTTTATCATTTCCTTCATGACAAACGAGGAAATAAAGTGTTAACATAATGCAAGAGCATGATGAAGCAATCAGAAGACCATAAAAAACTTGAAAAAAGAGTTATGCGCAAATGATAGCTCTAAGGCGAGGATAAATTTATGTTTCGTATAGTAAGCAACTTGTCAAGATCGCTCTAAGGATAAAAAAAATGAAGGGTTGATTTTTACTGTATATCATCTTCATTCAATTTGTATACTTTATTTATTCAGATATATTAGGTATAATATAGAACAATTATATTGCTTTGATTTCATTGTTTGTGTTAGAACACACGCACACATGCAAAGAAAAAGAAAGAAAACAAAATTTACGTGATTCGACGAATAATACCTATTTTCATAGGAGCTGTTACGACTGTGTTTCACTATATAGAAATAGGATTACATAAACGCAGTATTTATACTAATCACCACTGCGATAGAAATTACATTAATAGTCTTTTACTAACCCTTATTTAGGACGTTGGCCCAACTGTCAGTATCTTTATGAACCATACTCAATAGTTTGAAAAATCAAAATAAATAAATAAATAAAAAGAAAATATCAGCAATTGAATGACTTTAAAAGAAAAAGAAAAATACTCAGAGTGTAAATTTTAAATACTATTTTAGTTGCTCTTATTTATACTTATATTTTAATTATTTTGTTAAATCGAACTATAGCTAGTATATACCGAGAGCAACAATGAAATTTTCATACAAGAAGACAGAAATTTTATTTGTTTCTTCGGGTTTGGTCCAAAACCACATGTTATTGATGCCACAGGCTCACAAATCCATGCCAAGTCTTCCTATGTTCACAACCTTAGCACACTCATACACAGAGAAGTTCTTAGGAGAAATTCTTGAAGAGAAGCTTTACATATGCAAAAAGTTGATATCGATATTTAACATAGGAAGTTCCTACCGAAAAATATAAAATCCTCAATGAACAGTGACTTGCTTCACATCCTTTTTGGGCTTCTCAGTCCTAGGAATGGTCACAGTTAAGACACCATCCTTCAACTCAGCCTTAATTTCATCAGCCTTAGCATCATCAGGCAAAACAAGGCTAGTGTTGTAGTATCCATAGCTACTTGATGACCAATGCTCATCATCATCCCCTTCTTCTTTCTCTTCCTTGTGCTCACCCTTTATTGTCAACACCCCATCATCAATTGTGATCTTCACCTCCTCTTTGGCAATCCCTGGCATATCATACTGCAGTTTGTAGTGGTCGTCCTTCTCTTTCACACGCCCACTGAGTGACCATGGTGTCAGATTCATGTTCTCAAACAGCCTGTTGATGTTCTCAGTTGCCTGCATCAGTGCATTCCCTAGGCCTGAAGGAAAGAATTCTGAGAACCAAACACAAAATATAAGCTTCTCTTTCATGTCCTCCTAACGAGGAAAAGTTTACAAGTTGGACCACCATTAGGACGACCCGGTGCACTAGTAGGGTATAAGTACATCTTACCCAACAAGCAGAAAAAACTGTTTATAAAATTTGAACTTGTGACCTACATATTTCAGATTACAACACAACAACTTTACCATTGTCCCTAAACCCCCCTATTTATTATATTCCTATGTTGGACCAACACTAAGCTTTTCATTATAAATTAATAACTTGGTTATGCTTCAATATCAAATTCTAAATTCTTATAAAATGACCCAGTTAGATTCATATCTAAATGTCTAGAACTCAGTTATAGTTGTTAAAATATTTGAAAACTAATTCATTTGATTAGTGTTACAAAGTACATATACAAAATTATAATGTTCAAGTGTACTATTATACTAATGCTCAATTGTCTAGAAGTGGGTTTTAAATGTTTAAAAGATTTGAAAGTTGTTTCCCTATGGTTTTAGAATTGAAATTAAAATCAATCTCTATTCTCTAGCCATAAGTGAAGGTTGTGAGTTGTGGGATCATAGAGCATAGAAAAATAGAGACATGATTATATACCATAAAGGGCAGGAGGGAAGTCACGTTCATCATTTCTCCAAAGCCATCTTCTACCCCCCTTCCTCCTAGGAAACAGCCTAGACCTTTTGCCTTCCGAGACAGCAACTTCAGTACCTTCAGATTTCCCCTTATCACTGGTTGAAGTAGCAAACCTTCTCAGCAACTCATTTCCCCACCTCTGCTTCTGCACACCACCATGACCCCTTATCAAGGAAGAGGAGGCAGACACAGACACCCTTTGTTGCAAATTTTTCAAAGCAAAACGAGCCAAAGCCATTTGCTAACCTTTGATGTTTGAAGTTGAAGGGTAGAACGTACTTGTTTATGTTTGTTTGTTTGTTTGTGTTTGCTTATGATGCTGATGGTTGAAGGAATGAGACACCTTAAATAGAGATATGAGGTTGATGATGTTGGATGGTTGGTACTTTGGATGCTTAGAGAAGTCTCCATGAGATTCTAGGATATGAGTGAGAGACACATCACAAGATGGATTTCCACATATGGAATTTAAGAATAGTGTTAATTGGAGAGTTCTCGTTCTTTCTCAGACATGACATTATGACAAGACATGATACGATTAACAACCAGAGTGTTCCAGAGAGAAAGAACTAGAGACTTGGAACAAAACTAAAGCCAAGCCACACTCTAAAATGTTTCATTTCTTTTTCTTGTGGTAGCATTGTTACATGGCTTATCGTGACACCCAAAACCTTTCCTAAACATGATCTACCATGACACATTTTTTTTCTAGGGATTTTATTTGTGCAATGTTAAATTAATATATTTAATAAAATTGATTAAATTATAAAAACAAAACTGTTTTTACAAGAAACAAGATTTTTATAAGGAAAAAAATTTAAGTATCAAACTAATTTAAAAAACTGTAAGATTACAGTGAAATCTTATAAAATTAATTATCAAACAAATATTATAAATCTAATTAAATAATTATATATTTTTCTATAATATATTGTATAAATTTTTTTCCCACAATTTAAACAAAATAAATTATCATAAAATCACTTTTCAACAAATACACATAATTATAAAACTGATTTTATAAGAATTAATTATAATTTTACCACTGTTTATTTATTACTAATATTATCTTATTTTTGCATTCACTTTTATTTTATCACCTCAAACAAATATTGAGTGATGTATTTGGTGTTGAGGCGCACTATGCAATATTCTAAGAAATTAATTGTTATGCACTTCACACCGTCAATCAATTATAAATCATGGTATGAATAATTTTTAAAATAATTGTGATAAAAAATAATCATTTTTAATGATGTGATAATTTATAATTGATTAACAAATAAAAAAAAATTACACTAACAATATATATCAATTAAATCTTTATTCTAAAGGAAAGTTTGGAAGAATTTATTTCGATTTATGAAAATAGTTTAAAAAAATAAACTTATAAAAATAATTAATAATTTTCCTATAACCTCTCCTTAGCTTATTTCTATAAGCTTATTAGAAAAGTTTATTAAAATAACCTCTTTAAACTTATTTTCATAAACGTTTCATTAAGTTGTTTATCCAAACGCGTCCTTGTCGAAATGAACCTATCATTAGATTTTGGCTGATTAGCTTTTTACTGCATCATATTAAATGGTAAAAATTATTCAATGACTCCACCAAGACACAGGTGAATGGTTCAATGAATATAAAACCAAATCAGAAATTACATATCCCTGTCATCAACCATTTATCCTACATAATTTTAGTCTAATTTAAAGGAAAGGCAGAGCAAATGAAATTTTCAGCCATTCATGCAGCATACTGTCAACAAAAGGAGAGCTTTTTCAAAACTTGCCTCTTCAGATATCAGAAGCAGTGGCAATCAATTAAATAAAGTATACTACAATTATCTCAAGGCCTGCCAAGAGAAAATTTCCTCATCACTGGCATGTGACAATTTTGATATACAAACTGCAGTGTATGCCCAATCATCCTCTTCTTACAGAAGCAAGAACTAAAATTATTTCAAGAATCTAACCAAACGGCACTTAAATCCTCAAGCTTTCGACGGCTCAGTCATATAGGCCCTCCTGTTCCCAGATGTCCACAAGAAAATCTACCATTTCCTATCAGAAATGATATAAGCAAATAATCAGATAATCAATTTTTACTTAGAACTGCATGATGGGTCAGAAGTAGATGCTTACAGCAAGAGGGATAGGCTGACGGAATGGCTTGTTGCTCCCCAGTAAACTATCATATGTTGCATTCCAACTGCAAAGCCAAAAAATTTTGGCAAGGTATAGACAATAAGTTCTGACAAGATACAAAAAACAAATTTCATAATTACTGGCTGAAAAATAAGTTCATCAGCCACTTGGAATCTTAGTGACCAATTTGAATAGTTTTTCTTCTATACAAGATACTAACAAGAAAGAGCTTAGCATGCTGGTATTGACAACGCCAAAAATTCGAAAATAAGCTAAGCTCCTTATGACATGGCAGTCATAATCCATGTAGCAGCAAGGGTATAATTACACACCATGGCTTCCAATTTACACACTTTTCTCCTTTCAAGGCTACAATTGGCTTTATAATTATTTAGCTACGAGTTTTAACATAGAACAAGCTGATTGTTTTCCCCATCTGTGGTAAAGTAAGGCGGAAAAGCAGACTCCTTCCACTATTATCACCCAGAGCAAATGTATAAAAGTATAAGTTTGGTATAAAAGTCAGACGAGCAGATAGAAGCAATAAAACGAGTAGAAAAATGTATTTGCAGTAGTACTAAGTACTAACAAATAATTGCAGAAATAAGAAGCTGCTAATAACCAAAAATATAATTTACCTCAATTTAGGTTCTCGCAATTGTTGTGTTTGGGTCGCAGATCTTTTATTTCCGATCCAATGTTGCCGAGTCTGATTCCAGAGAATAAGACCTATGACCAAAAGCATTTCATAAATGCACTTAGAAGTAAAATAACCAATGATTGCACCACTAACTTATCTTCCAAAATATCATGTGCTACAACAATAGATAGCCATCAAAATATAAACAATGATACATGCAAAACGGGCTAAAAATTGCCATGAAGCCTATTCATTAAGTAATAAAAGGATAACATATATCACATCAGATAGAAGATTCAGCATGCAAAATCAAAATCATATCAGTAGGAAAACAAGGGTGACAATTAGCAGTGTTTCACAAATGAACAGTACAGCACATGACGCAAAAGAAAGTACTCCAACCTTAAAAAGAGATTCTCTGATAATTCAATATAACCTAAACAGAATCACCATGTCACTCAAACCACATTTCTTATATGAACAGCAATGTGCATCAGATATATCTTGTCATAGTACTCCAAAATGGTCAGCTATGTAAAGGAAATGGGAAAGTGGAAAGTAGCTACATTACAGATACATGAGCGTAATGTTATCATCATTTACCCCCCTAACAGACACACATCATATGTTAGCTTTAGTCGTATTGAAAAAGGAGCTTATCAACCAACCAATAGGCAATGTGTGCTTTTAGCTCTCACAGTGCAAGGCCATATATTCCTCTTTTTATTTACAAGTTTATTATAAAAAGCCATATAAAAGGCAATGAAGAATACCGTGATTTACAAATTCAGCGTGGTTGCTGGTTTTGCAAGAACTACCATGAGCAACCACAGCTTGGTTTGTTAGACTGGTTGATGAAATGCTTCCCTGTGACTGAACAGCACTGTTGTCCATATCATGCGTGCTGGTGGTCCAGAAATCCTCTGAAGTGCTAGGTTTCTTCAATGCCTTACCTTGTTCTATCAACCCTTTTGATGGCAGATCCACTTCAGTACTTAATGTGGGCTTTCTATAGCATCCAACACAACCACTGCACTGTTACAATCACGTTAAATTCTGTTATGGACCACATTATAATCATTTGAATTTGATTGTCTATAGCAGCTAACATAAATTGAAATACTTCAATTCAATAGCTGCAAATTGATTTACACACACTACAATCTAGTCAATTCAATTCAGAAAATTTAAAATCCTAAGACAATTATTGATTATTATCATCCTCTATTTCCAAAACAGAAAAACTAGCATTGGAATCCATCAATTTTATATATCAAGAGAAAAAAGGAGAACAATTATCCGAGTCATCATCACACCACATGATTATTATCAATCAATATAAGGAAAAAACAACTGATACCCATAAAGGCATAAAAGTTAATTGAAATAAGAAAAGACAAAAAGGAGTAAACTTTCTTCAGTTATGGTTGGATTAAAAAAAAAAAACATACCCCATATGCATGCAGCTTCTGAAACACCCAAAAGCCTGGTTAGATCTATCACTAGGAATTTGCAGAGAAACGAATAAGAAGAAACCCAATTCCACAGCAATCCTATCAATTAAAAAAGCAAAGGAAAAAAATCATAATTGTGAAACTAAGAGAGAGAAAATGGACAGAATATAAATATATAAAGAGAGAGAGAGAGAGAGAGAGAAGATAAGAAAGGAACCTTTGTGAGATTTGGAGTCCGTTGCCTTCCCTTCTGATGTGCAAACACACACACACAGATGGGATAGCTTTTGGATTGTTCCTTCTTGTTCTTCCTCCTCTTTCTCTTCGATGCCAAAAGGAATAAAAGAATAAAATAATATAATACAAGAGTGGATTATTTTATGCAGCAATATTATAATTATGGTTGTTGTTATTAGGGTAAATTATTCGTTTGATACCTTATTTTGTTTTAATTTATTTAAATTGATCCTTTTATTTTAAAAATATTCAAGTTGATTTATTACTTACCAAACGTTAAGCATTTTTGTCATTTTCGTTATGTTTCATCGTTAAGTTCTGACTAAATTACTCTTTTAGTCCCTTATTTATTTTAATCTATTCAACTTGGTCCCTATATTTTATTCAACTTGATCCCTCATTTGTTTTAATTTATTCAACTTGATCCCTTATTTGTTTTAATTTATTCAACTTAGTGGTGAAACTTAACAGAAAGGACCAAATTGCTTAACGTTTGGCAAATAAGGGACCAACTTGAATATTTTTAAAATAGCGGGACCAACTTGAATAAATTAAAAGAAATAAGGGACCAAAGAATAATTTAGCCTTGTTATTATTATAATTATAATTATAATTAGGATTAATTAGTATGCATGTAAAGATTTATTATATTGTTAATCAATCATAAATGTTTTTTCTCTCTTGCATAATAAGGCGAGAGAGATAAATAATAAAATAATAATAGAGAAATAAAGATAAAATTCATCCTCTAAAATGTTTGACTTTTATTATAACTATATTATAAGTTACTTTTATAATGATATATAATTGGTTGATAATGTAAAATATTTTATGCCCATAATAGATAGTAATTAAATTCAATTAATTATTATAATTATAATAATTGGAGCATGTATGATGCTTATTATGGTTTCATAAGCATAAAATAATCGGGTTTTTTTTTTTTTTTTTGCTTTTAGTATATTGCATTTTGAGTTGTACCAATTTTTTTTTGTATATTTGTTAGCTGTTTGTTTCTATTTTGTCTATTCAATTCATTATTTGTGAGCTTGCACCAGTCAAAGAGGTTGGACAACAATTAGGTACTTGTTTGCAATATTATTTTTCAATAAAAATATAATATGTGTAATAATTATTATATATATATATATATATATATATATATATATATATATATATATATATATTATATTTTAATTAATGAAGTCTTAAATATGTTATGCTCTCCTTAAGGATACCATTATAAGTAAGGCTGGACAAACATAGTCGGACCGACCCGAACCCGAACTATCCGGTGCTTGCATTTGGAGAACGGGCGGGTTCTCACGGTCCAGCGGGTCTGCAGCTGAAGCTATCAGATACAGACGGTTGAGGGCGGGCGGGTTCGGGTTGGGTAAAAAAATTTCGGTTCCGCCCGTACCCGCCGGAATGTAATAAAGACAGATTTTTTTTTGCCCCTGATTCCCCTTCATTTTCATTGGCCGCCTCAGATTTTTCTTCATTTTCATTGGCTCTCACCTTCTCATCCTTATCCTTCCCATTCCCAAAAACTTTCAAATCTCAATCTCTCAGACTCTCTTCATTCCTCTCACACAAGTCACAATCTCTCATTCCCAACAAAACCCTAGTGTCGCTGCCCCTCTCTCCGGTTCCTCTCTCAATCCCCTCACTCAACCACCATGAAGACTGCCATAACACCACCGCAATCAACTACGACATCTTCGTTTTCCATTTTCTCTTCTGCGAAGTGTGAACCACCTTTTGATCCGTAGCGCCACGCGAACTCTCTTCCATTGCGAAGGCACCCACAACCACCACCTTCTTCCATGGCCACAGACACCCACACTGTCGTCAATAGCACCACGTAGCGTCGTCCAGAGCAGTGAGCACGTCGCAGTGGTTCGAGATCTAAGACGTGCGTTGTTGTTTCGTGCAGATCTGAGACCCTCGTTGTTGGTTCATGCAGATTTGCCGAAAAAGATCTCCTTTACTGCCAAAAAAGATCTGAGCGGTGAAGAAGACCTACTTTTGTGTTTTTCAGATCTACCTGTGAAGATCTCCTTTTCAAGTTTCAACATTTTTATTTTTCTTCTATTCTAGAAAGTTCTGCTTCTTTTTCGTTTTCAAGTTTCAAACTTTTCTGTGTTTGTGTGATGCTGTGTTGCTGTTGATGAATTTTTTTTTGGATTTTGTTGTAAGTTTCATGTGTCATGTTTCTAGGTTTCTACTACTCTTATTAATTTTGGATTTTGTTGTAAGTTTCATGTTCTGGGTTTTTGCTGCTACTCCTATTAATTTTTTTTATCGAAAACCGTTTGAACCCACCCGTCACCTGACTAATCCGTCCAAACCGACACCCGCCCAAACCGATTCCACAAACGGATGAGAATGGGCCATATATTCTCCAGTTCGGTTTTGGTCGAATTTGGATTTTTGGACCCGAATCCAACCGTAACCGACCGGTGTCCAGGCCTAATTATAAGTTCCAAAAGAATATTATTTAAATTTTGTTAGTAAATTCTTTTTTTTTTTTTAAGTAAATTCTTAGGCACAAATATTAGTTATAATAAATAATTATTGGAACATTAATAAATATTGATACATTTGACCACATCTGACAAAAAGATTACTATATTTTTTTTTGTCAAATAAAAGAAAAAGAGAACGGCTCGGTCAAAAAAAAAAAAGAATAAGAGATTGACCATTTATCAATATTCGCAAATAATATTTTTTTTTAATATTACAAGGCTTAATAAAATTTTTAGTCGCTATAAATGTAGGTTATTGTGATTTTAGTCTCTCCAAAATTCTGTAGAATTTGATGTTGATTTGTTCAAAAAAATAGAAAAATGTCTCTGTCGTTAGGATGTGTACGTTAAGTGTTGATGTGATTAATGGAGTGTTAAACCAGCATTGTCACGTGGACCAAAAAATATTTTTTTAATGTCACGTGACATTTTCAAATATAAATTATATATTTTTATTATTTATAATTATTACTATTATTATTTATTTATTTATAAAATGTTAAAATATTTTTTATTATAATTATAATATTATGGTTTAAATAAGTTTTAGATCCCTGTAAATATGACGAGATTTGATTTTAGTCCTTCCAAAATTTTTTTTTTGGAAATGGTCCCTTAACGTTTTAAAATTTTGGAAAACGTCCCTGCCGACAACTTACCTCTGTTAAGTGATGACGTGACAAACGGACTGTCGCATCATCAATGCCACCTGTACCAAAATAATATTTTTTTATATAATATTTAAATATTTTTATTAAGCAGATTAATAAATAATTATTTAATTATTTAAATAATATTTAATTTTTTAATTATTTAAATAATTTCCACCTGGAATAAAAAAATATTATTTTGGTACATGTGGCATTGATGACGTGGCAGTCCGTTTGTCACGTCATCACTTAACAGAGGTAAGTTGATGGCAGGGACATTTTCCAAAATTTTAAAACGTAAAGGGACCATTTCCAAAGAAAATTTTTTGGAGGGACTAAAACCAAATTTCATCATATTTACATGGACCTAAAACTTATTTAAACCTAATATTATTCACTCTTATCTGTTTCTTTCCATCCTCTTTTCTCAAAGTTTTTTCTTTACAAAATATAAAGGTTTTAAATAAATATTTAGTCTCTCTGTATATGGCAAACATAGTGCCACGTGATACATTCGGAAGACAGGGTCACTTGACGTGACCATCGATTCCGCAGAAAGTTCCTAAATTTTACGTGTTTACCTTCTCAATCTCCCATCTAGGATTGGCCATGGCAAGAAGCAAAAGTTGATGGGCAGAAGCAATCTCTTCTCCCTCAAAACATGCCTTGTATTGCATTCTTTGAATTTTTTTTTTCTCTAGTGGCAAATAGCTAAGCAAAGGTATGAGTATCACCAAGGAAGTAGAGCATCCTTTCTTGCATCCAGTCCATTATTATGATGACCATCAACAATTTGGAATCGTTGCAGCCGCATAACTGCCAATGACAATTTTATTGCACTCATGATGAGCATTTGTGATGGGCAAATGACAGTGCTATATATAGCAGCACGAAGGTGTTCCCTAAGCTATGCTCTCTAATATTCTCAAACACCATTTAAAAAGAGATACACTGGTTTGGATGTACCCTTTTTGAGATACGGTTCTAGTGTTTGAAGAAGTATTGGTGTGGCTTCCAATCAAAATTTGAATTGAAGTAACAAGGAACTACCGTGGGGTACGTCGTGATATGTGTGGAGCCACTTAAAGACCATATCGTTGGTTATGGCTTCACACTCATTAGGGAGGTGAATTGAGTGATTAAAAGTTTTCAAGGTTTGTTCTTCTCAAAATCCAACTTTAAACAAAACAACTTTTTCACAAAACGTTGGTAAATCTTTGAATGAAAAGAATGCTTTTACACAAATGATTAACAAGATTAATAACTTTCAAATCCAATGTATAAATTCATATCACACTACAAATATCAATATTGAAAGTGTTTAGGAGACAATGAACACGCAAACCATTTATCCTGGTTCAGCCGCCAAAACCATAAGGTGACCTACATTCAATCCTCACTTTCACTATGAGATTTGTATACTATAATTCATGCTTCAATCAGGTACTTATTGCGTTTTTCACCTTGTTAGGATACCTCACCCTTGTGCCTCTACAACAATTCTTCTACAAGAATTCCAAGGGATGCCTCACTGGTACAACAATGGAGAGAATATTCACTCTCAACTCAGAAAGTTTGTGGTTACAATATCACAAAAGATGAATACACAAATTGAGATCCTATGAGATAAACTCACTTTTTTAGCTTTTGATAGCTCGCAAATCAATACTTTGTAGTCAATGTTTTTCCCAGTGTAATTGTTACGAAAATATGTTCTCTTCATGTCCTTATATATTAATTTCAAAAATATGAACTGTGGGAATTAAGATAAGATCAGTTAGACAGTTAGAGTCAAAACAAATTCTGATTTTCAGTTTCAGAACCACATAAATCGATTTCGTTCTAGCATAAATTGATGTATTAATCAAGAAATGTAGTTGTAAGCTTCAGTACGTCGATTATGCTCTTGAATAAACAACATAAGTCCTTTAGTAAGTCAATTTGATTCTTGACTAAATCGATTCACAATCCAAGTTAAAGAGACTGCGATTGTTGAATCGATAAACTTGGTTACAATGACATTACCAACACTTTTTTCAAAACTTCAAGAACTTGAGATGAAGCTGAATAAATTATAATAGAAAGTGAAGATAAGGATAAGAAGAAAAGTGGTCTTGCATGGAAAGCATTCAAGTCCATAGAGGATGACTTTTCAAATGAAGATGTAAAAGAAAAAGATCTAGATTGTGATGATGAAAATATGGGACCGTTGGTAAGAAAATTCAGGAATTTTTTGAAGATTTGGAGCTTGTAATGTGAGACTTTGAAAACATTAGTTTGAGTTTTCCATTGAAATATCTTGAGATGCTCGGCTTGTTTTTCCTTTATTCATCTCATGGTAGAACAAGGAACACTTATGCGTTGCCATATTCTTTCTCACTTCCTTCCTTGAGGTCTACTTATTGTCCTTGATTAGTTCAATGCACTTTATTTTATTTTCCAATTTAACTTGAGCTGACAACTTCATTTGTATTCATATCTTACTTTATATTTGCTTTATGTTTAGTTTAAACATTTTCTAGACAAGCAAGTCCCAATTCCCAAAATTATTTGGTATTAGTGTTTTTGCTTCGTGGTAGCTGGAGAAGTATTTGACCAACATTGTTAATTGTTGATTGTGGAATGTGTTGTGAGTGATTGCATGCGTTACGTCTATGTGTTTTTGTACAACATTATTCCTGTGCAA
The DNA here is from genome assembly GCA_039655645.1 of Ammopiptanthus mongolicus. Taxonomy (NCBI): domain Eukaryota; kingdom Viridiplantae; phylum Streptophyta; class Magnoliopsida; order Fabales; family Fabaceae; genus Ammopiptanthus; species Ammopiptanthus mongolicus. The sequence goes on along the minus strand of CM077351.1, from coordinate 68,015,622 downwards.
AGGGTGGTTCCTGTGAAAGTGAAGAAGAAGAAGAGGAGAAGAGGATGGTGTGTTGAGAGTCACATGATTCTGCCCTCGCAACAGTCTTGTGCGAACTACCGTCGCTCCGATTTGTTTTATAATTTTCATGTTTTAATTTAATTGCATTATTTTAAACTAGGATTTAAACATTATTTTCTAAAGTAGTAATGCTTGCTTTCCTACTTCTTTGTCTCCCTTCCTCCTTTCCCTCTTATCGTCCACTTCCGAGGCTCCCAGTATCAGAGCCAGATAGGGAAGTAACTAAGTAAGATCTAATATATATGTAGTTCCGATTCGGTTTGGTTTGGATCAATTTTAGAAATTGAAATTGAAAAGTGAACCGAATAGTTCGGGGTTTTAAAAATTTCGTCCAACTCAATCTAATTGATTTGGATAGATTTTGTTTTGTTATCAGTTTCTATTTTTTTATTGAATTGTATTGGATCATTGAACACCCTATTGTTGTGGTATGAATCGGTGCTAGCCGATGAATTGGCTATTTCGTCTGCAATAATTTCCTAATCAGTCGATTACGTTAAGAAAGGGTCTTTGTTTCTTTGCTACGGGTTCCTAAATTACTCCAAAGAGCATTTAGTGTGATAAGTTAAGCTAAATTGGCCAAGTATGCATAAAGTAAAGTAAAGTAAAGCAATAAGATAAATGTTAAATTGAATAAGTTACTTGATTGATTGGATGTGTCAAAAATTGTACATACAACTCATATTTATATAACTAGTATTCAGTTACTCTAATGTCATTCCTATTGGTCATATCCTCCTAAAAACTAGCAACTATTTTTACATCACGGCGGACAAAAATAGGACCAAGTAATGGCTACCTAAAGACCACTAATCCACTAACTCGGCTAACTGTCTTTCGGTTGACCACGTTTACCAAAATCCTTATATTCACGACTATTCTTTCTCCATGACGTTGGCCCACGATTTTCTTCTTTTCCTGTCGTTAGACTTCAATCTGATCTTCTTCTCTTCCTTCTCCAAATCATCCTTAGCCATAATCTTAAAATATAGGAAATGTTGGTTAGTGGCTAGTATGTCTTGGTTAGTCAGCTCTTTCTGAATGCTTGAAAGTTGAAACTCCTTTAGTAGTTAACCAAGTTATTTATTCAAATACACATGAAGGCCCATTGTTAATGCCCAACCCAGCAATGTTCAACCGAATCTTTAACAACAAACTGTCATTCAACAAAACATCATTGACTATTTGTATACTCGGCTAACATCCTTAACTAACAATTACTCAGCTAATTATTGTAATCGGCTATCGGTTTTTAACCAACTAATAAGTTGAATTCCGTAATCGACTATTAGCTAAATAACCTTTTCGGCTAATTAACCCATTTGGCTATCAACTAATAGCTTCTCAGCTTTTTTTTTAATTATTAGGTAACTTGAAACTTCGATATTAAGTAGAAGCTGTCATGTTAGCACATTTCAATTGAAACAAAATATTTGCATTCTTCAGGTTCTAATCTATTATTTGATTAACTATTATATTAGTTAAGATTAAGATATTTAATGTCTCATATTTGTACATGACATTGTCTAAGTTCCTTTGTAGTTTTTCAAATGCCAAGAATTTATTGATAATGGGATGTACAAGGAATTGAGAAGAATCCTTAAAAGGTAAACAACTATTTGAAGTTATTATTGTTTTATTTCGATGGTATGTTTTCTACCTAGTTAACTAAAAAGAATGACAAATTAAATTTATCTTTATAAAATGCTGGGAAATAAAAAATGGTACTGAAATACAATCACAATTTGGTCTCTCAATTAAGTGCGCGTTTGGATGAACGTTTGAAAAATTAAACGTGATTTTGAATGAAATTGATTTTATAGAATTGATTTGAATACAATTTAATTTGAAGGGAAATGACTTATGTTTGAATGTTTTTAATTTGAAAGCAAGTTTGATCTAAAACTTAGTGTAATTTTTCAATCCACAAGCAAAAGCTACTCTAAGCTGCTTTAGATATAATCGATTCTGGAATACAAAATTGCTTCCCCATCACAGAGTCAAACATCTTAAAAAATAGTCAAACCTACATTTGACCATTGCAAATGTGAGTTTGCTTAAGCTAAATTCAAGTATGACAAAATATTTGTAAATAAATAATAGGCTAAAATATGCTTTTGGTCCTTTATCTTTTGATTAAAATTCATTTTGTTCCTTTATCTTTTAAAAGATTCATTTTGCTCCCTTATCTCTCCAACGTTACACAAACTGATTCTTTCAGTCAACTCTGTTAAATCTATTGACAGAAATTTCTGATGTGACAGGTAACTCCGTTTAGTCATCCTACGTGACGAGTTAAGTGAAACTATGTCGTTCCACAACTATCTGAAAATGTATTTCATCTTATTTTATTTTAAAAACTTAAAGAAAGCTTTAATGTCAGGGGCGGTGGTGGCTATAAGGTTCCACAAGAGAAGAAGAAAACCTTAACTATGAAATTGGGGAAGAAGATAGCAAAGTTCACGTGGGATGCCATATCACAGTCTAGGGGGAGAGTTAACGGCCACCTCAGCTCATAATAACGTTTGTTGTAATAAAGTTAACAAAAAGGACTACTTTGTGTAACGTTATAAAAATAAAGGATTTAAATGAATCTTTTAAAAGATAAAGGATCAAAATGAATTCTGAACAAAAGATAAAGGACTAAAAATATATTTTAGCCTAAATAATACTTTATATTTTTATTTTTATTTTAATTTGCTTCTTCATTTTATGATGTTTACGATATGACAAAATATTATTAACATCTTAATATGAGTCTTACTCCAAGAATAAATTTAAAGTTTTACTCCCCATCTTGATCCTCTATTCATAGTTACATCCAATGGTTCGGATTTAAAAAAATTTAGAAAGTCGTATGAATAGGTAACTAAGTGTTCACGTTCGGAAGTGGGTGTCCCTCCATCTACCTTCTCAAATGTTTTATCTCTCTCTCCTTTTCTAATTTGAATAACGTAATGGCATATTCCTCCAAGACAAACTCTCAAATGTTGCTGGCTGCCGCTGTAACACCCCAGTTTGTAGAAGAAGGATAATTAATATTAAATTGTTTTCTCTCTCTCCTTAGAAGGATAATTAACGGCCACCTCAGCTCATAATAACGTTTGTTGTAATAAAGTTAACAAAAAGGACTATTTTGTGTAACGTTATAAAAATAAAGGATTTAAATGAATCTTTTAAAAGATAAAGGATCAAAATGAATTCTGAACAAAAGATAAAGGACTAAAAATATATTTTAGCCTAAATAATACTTTATATTTTTATTTTTATTTTAATTTGCTTCTTCATTTTATGATGTTTACGATATGACAAAATATTATTAACATCTTAATATGAGTCTTACTCCAAGAATAAATTTAAAGTTTTACTCCCCATCTTGATCCTCTATTCATAGTTACATCCAATGGTTCGGATTTAAAAAAATTTAGAAAGTCGTATGAATAGGTAACTAAGTGTTCACGTTCGGAAGTGGGTGTCCCTCCATCTATCTTCTCAAATGTTTTATCTCCCTTCCTTTTCTCATTTAAATAACGTAATGGCATATTCCTCCAACACAAACTCTCAAATGTTGCTGGCTGCCGCTGTAACACCCCAGTTTGTAGAAGAAGGATAATTAATATTAAAGTGAACCGAATCGTTCGGGGTTTTAAAAATTTCGTCCAACTCAATCTAATTGATTTGGATAGATTTTGTTTTGTTATCAGTTTCTATTTTTTTATTGAATTGTATTGGATCATTGAACACCCTATTGTTGTGGTATGAATCGGTGCTAGCCGATGAATTGGCTATTTCGTCTGCAATAATTTCCTAATCAGTCGATTACGTTAAGAAAGGGTCTTTGTTTCTTTGGTACGGGTTCCTAAATTACTCCAAAGAGCATTTAGTGTGATAAGTTAAGCTAAATTGGCCAAGTATGCATAAAGTAAAGTAAAGTAAAGCAATAAGATAAATGTTAAATTGAATAAGTTACTTGATTGATTGGATGTGTCAAAAATTGTACATACAATTCATATTTATATAACTAGTATTCAGTTACTCTAATGTCATTCCTATTGGTCATATCCTCCTAAAAACTAGCAACTATTTTTACATCACGGCGGACAAAAATAGGACCAAGTAATGGCTACCTAAAGACCACTAATCCACTAACTCGGCTAACTGTCTTTCGGTTGACCACGTTTACCAAAATCCTTATATTCACGACTATTCTTTCTCCATGACGTTGGCCCACGATTTTCTTCTTTTCCTGTCGTTAGACTTCAATCTGATCTTCTTCTCTTCCTTCTCCAAATCATCCTTAGCCATAATCTTAAAATATAGGAAATGTTGGTTAGTGGCTAGTATGTCTTGGTTAGTCAGCTCTTTCTGAATGCTTGAAAGTTGAAACTCCTTTAGTAGTTAACCAAGTTATTTATTCAAATACACATGAAGGCCCATTGTTAATGCCCAACCCAGCAATGTTCAACCGAATCTTTAACAACAAACTGTCATTCAACAAAACATCATTGACTATTTGTATACTCGGCTAACATCCTTAACTAACAATTACTCAGCTAATTATTGTAATCGGCTATCGGTTTTTAACCAACTAATAAGTTGAATTCCGTAATCGACTATTAGCTAAATAACCTTTTCGGCTAATTAACCCATTTGGCTATCAACTAATAGCTTCTCAGCTTTTTTTTAATTATTAGGTAACTTGAAACTTCGATATTAAGTAGAAGCTGTCATGTTAGCACATTTCAATTGAAACAAAATATTTGCATTCTTCAGGTTCTAATCTATTATTTGATTAACTATTATATTAGTTAAGATTAAGATATTTATATTTGTACATGACATTGTCTGAGTTCCTTTGTAGTTTTTCAAATGCCAAGAATTTATTGATAATGGGATGTACAAGGAATTGAGAAGAATCCTTAAAAGGTAAACAACTATTTGAAGTTATTATTGTTTTATTTCGATGGTATGTTTTCTACCTAGTTAACTAAAAAGAATGACAAATTAAATTTATCTTTATAAAATGCTGGGAAATAAAAAATGGTACTGAAATACAATCACAATTTGGTCTCTCAATTAAGTGCGCGTTTGGATGAACGTTTGAAAAATTAAACGTGATTTTGAATGAAATTGATTTTATAGAATTGATTTGAATACAATTTAATTTGAAGGGAAATGACTTATGTTTGAATGTTTTTAATTTGAAAGCAAGTTTGATCTAAAACTTAGTGTAATTTTTCAATCCACAAGCAAAAGCTATTCTAAGCTGCTTTAGATATAATCGATTCTGGAATACAAAATTGCTTCCCCATCACAGAGTCAAACATCTTAAAAAATAGTCAAACCTACATTTGACCATTGCAAATGTGAGTTTGCTTAAGCTAAATTCAAGTATGACAAAATATTTGTAAATAAATAATAGGCTAAAATATACTTTTGATCCTTTATCTTTTGATTAAAATTCATTTTGTTCCTTTATCTTTTAAAAGATTCATTTTGCTCCCTTATCTCTCCAACGTTACACAAACTGATTCTTTCAGTCAACTCTGTTAAATCTATTGACAGAAATTTTTGATGTGACAGGTAACTCCGTTTAGTCATCCTACGTGACGAGTTAAGTGAAACTATGTCGTTCGACAACTATCTGAAAATGTATTTCATCTTATTTTATTTTAAAAACTTAAAGAAAGCTTTAATGTCAGGGGCGGTGGTGGCTATAAGGTTCCACAAGAGAAGAAGAAAACCTTGTCAGCCAACCGTTGTACTGGAGTTTTCCTTGTTATTTGATTGATAATGATAATGATAAATGGCACACAACTCCCATTGTTTAAAACTAATACCTAAAAGTTGTTCCAGAAACACTATGACAAAATACTGGGTAATTTTGTTACTGGTAGTGACTCCCCAGTGAAACTTAATTCATCTACAATGCTTTTCTACCAGCTGGGTTTTACAAAGGCATTTTATCACTCCATAAATATGGCGAAGAGAGGGGACGAGGGGAAAAGAAGGGAGAGGGAGAGAGAGAAGGGAAAATAGGAAGAGAGCATTGGGGAAGACCCCTTGACCATGAAATTGGGAAAAAAGATAGCAAAGTCCATGTGGAGAAATTTCCTAATGGAAATTTAAGTTAAATGTGAGAGAAAGTTCAAAATGTGAGAGAGCATGGAGAAGAACCCTAACTATGAAATTGAGGAAGAAGATAGCAAAGTCCACGTGGGATGCCATATCACAGTCTAGGGGGAGAGTTAACGGCCACCTCAGCTCATAATAACGTTTGTTGTAATAAAGTTAACAAAAAGGACTACTTTGTGTAACGTTATAAAAATAAAGGATTTAAATGAATCTTTTAAAAGATAAAGGATCAAAATGAATTCTGAACAAAAGATAAAGGACTAAAAATATATTTTAGCCTAAATAATACTTTATATTTTTATTTTTATTTTAATTTGCTTCTTCATTTTATGATGTTTACGATACGACAAAATATTATTAACATATTAATATGAGTCTTACTCCAAGAATAAATTTAAAGTTTTACTCCCCATCTTGATCCTCTATTCATAGTTACATCCAATGGTTCAGATTTAAAAAAATTTAGAAAGTCATATGAGTAGGTAACTAAGTGTTCACGTTCTGAAGTGGATGTCGCTCCATCTATCTTCTCAAATGTTTTATCTCCCTTCCTTTTCTAATTTGAATTAGGGGTGTTCATCAACCGATCCAAACCAATTCAAACCGCAAAAACCGAACCGAAAAATCGAAAACCGAATAAACCGAAAATCGAAAAAACTGCTTTTTTTTCATTGGATTGGATCGGATTTCGGATCCCCTAGTGAAAACCAATCCAATCCAATCCAAACCGACCTACTATATATATATACTATTATTTTTTAAATTATAGTACTACTTATACTTAAGCATTGTTTTTCATACTTTTATGAACGAACACTCTCATTCTCTTTAATATTTATGTTGGAATTGTCAAATACTAGATGTATCGGAATGTGTATAGTTATTCATGTACTAGAAGATTTTATGCATGTACTTAGGAACTAGAACTACATTAATTCTAGTATATATAGGTTTAATGTTGGTTTTCGACTTAATATAACTATAAAATGATGTATCGGTAAAAACCGAATTATCCAATCCAATCCAAACCGCATTTGATTGGATTGGATTGGATCGAATTTTTTTAAGTAAGCAAACCGATCCAATCCAAACCGCAAGTTATTTTCATCTTTGGATCGGATGATTTTTTGGCTTAAAACCGATCCAATCCAATCCGTGAACACCCTTAATTTGAATAACTTAATGGCATATTCCTCCAACACAAACTCTCAAATGTTGCTGGCTGCCGCTGTAACACCCCAGTTTGTAGAAGAAGGATAATTAATATTAAATTGTTTTCTCTCTCTCCTTAGTAAAGCACGGTCACATACATTGACTCACATTCTCAACATAATTACCTCTATCATCCCTCATATCTCTCGCGTCTCACACTCAACAGAGAACAGAATGTGGCAGCCCCAGCTCAAGCTCAGGCTCTCTTTTCTCCCAATAGTATATTTACACATCACCTTCATCTCCATGGTTCCACAAAGCATCAATTATAACCATGCCAGGGGAAAACCGCGACGCCACCGTCCCCCAGAGAAGCTCGTCGTCGTCGCCGTCGTCCTCCTTGTCCCCGCTGTCTTCTCTCTCCCTCTCATGGGTAATCTCTTTTGATCATCTCTCTTCTCCCTCACTTGAATGTTGAACCCTAAGCCCCAAATCTCATTCCAACCTTTTATTCTCCTCTGTTTATTGGTTAATCCAAAAAATATTCTCCTAGTTGAATCAAGGGATTGATGATGATTTACTGCTATGGGATTGTTGTGGATGAGGCTCTTCTAACTCCTTGCTGGACCAGGACCGTGACATGGGGACAAAGGGAAGGGTCAATTCTAGTCTCTTATTTTGGTTTGAAGGTAAACAATTCCTCTTGATAATGGAATGAATGATACAGGAATCGTTAGGTGGGTATTAGATGTGTATGTTGTAGGAATGGAATCGGGACTGAACTTTTAAGTTGATTTGTCATTTTGATTTCCTTTGTTATGTTGTGTTTAGAGATTTAAAGTGACATATTTATTATTGGTACAGGTTAGACTTAATTGAAAGATAATAGAATATTAGTGTTGAAATGGGTGGAAGTTCATGACTTTGACATTCTAATGTGATGATAGTTTAGTGAGTAAATAGTTGTTGAAAGAAATGGTTGTTAATGATGGAATTGAGTTAAGCAATGGACATTTTGATAATGTTGGTGGCTGCTGAAAAGTCTTAGAATAGCGTTGAAAATAACTTGAGGCCTTAATCAAGTATAAGTTTGAATCAAGAGAAATTTTGTGGACTCTACCTTTAGTGTTGTTTAATTCAAACTCTTATAACATAGTGACAACTAGTTGAGGGATTGTTGTTAAATTATAGTAAGATGTCTCAATAGTGAGGAATAAGACTAAGGGGTGATTATGTTGAGCTAGGATTTAGTGTAAATGAGATATTGTAAGTGCGAATTCAGATTTTGAAATGATTGAGTTTAGATTGTTTCATAGTAAGATAAGGAAGTCTAAGTGCTTCATATGGTGGTAGTGGTTTAACCTTAGTGTTTGGTCACTAAGTTAGTGTTTGAATATGAAGGAAAGGTAGATTCTTAAACTAGGGTATGGGCTTGTGTTAACTTGGTCATTTTTTTATCATGCCTTGAGGATTAGAGCAAAGACTTGATTAGGCAACATAGGCTAAATTCAGATTTCCCTTAAGTGCTATAATTCTAAGACATTTTGTTAGATTTAAGGTGAATTAAAGTTATTGAAGAGGTTGGATCATGTAGTAATGGAATGGGAATTAGTTTAAGTGTTGTGCGTTCATGTTAGTATTTAAGTCTTTATAGTGAGGATAGAAATAGTTTAAGTTACTTTATGATAATAAAGTTTGTTAAGATGAGTTACAATCTTTAGCTTGTGATATTATTCTTGAGAGTAAGTTTTAGATTAGGTAATTTATGTTGTTAAATGTTGATGTTTGGATTGATTGTGTGTATGTAGTGATCGGCAGCTAGTCGAGCAAGTTTCCGGATCGATCGGGTGTTCGCTGCTTACCCTTGGAACTTCAAGAGGTAAGGGGACAAACCTAAGGAATTCCATTTTCGACAGCTATGTGCTACATCGGTGTTTGAATTGTAATTAAATGTTCTGTATCTGATTAATGGGTGATTGTTTTATTTATTGTTGTTGATTTGACTATGCATGACATAACTGCTAATATATGTGATTACATGCTATAGTTGTTAAATAATTGTATGGATGTATCGTGTGCCCTGCTGTGGGATTTAAGGTGCTAGAGGACCTAATATTGATTAGGATCCGACATCGTGCAACTTAAAAGCTTTAAAAGTTTGAAATGTGGAATTGAGAAAATAAATATGTTTTATTGTTTCTCAATTTAATTTAAGAGAAAATAAATAAATTATCTCTTTTGAAATAAAATATAATGAATAGCTGCTTTAAAGGAAAATCAACTTAAAAGAGGAAAGTTGTGAAAATGTGTTTTTAATAATAAAAACGACGTTTTTAAGTTAAATAGGGCGTTAGAAACCTTTATTAGTTTTTAAATTCATAAAGTTAACCGTTTGAGTAAAAGCGCTTGAGAAACGTGATTTTCAAAATTTTTTGGTTTTACCAAGGAAAAAGGTTTTTACAAGCTTTGTTTTAAGGTTTATGTTTTACCGAAAAACAACGAAAGAAAAAGAAATAGTCTGTGGACTACGTTTTGTTCTATGGAAAACCGATCCCGAGGACTTTGTGTAAGTGTCGGAGATTTGGGTTTTTGGTTTTGGAGTTTTTAAGAAAGGTAGTTTTAAAGCTTAGAAACTAGAAACCGAGACGTCGGGATTTTAGGGTTCTGCAGAAACACGTGGATCACGGATCCGTGTTAGTTGTGATCCTTTCGGTTTAGGGACGATCTTTGTGGTCTTGTAGGCTTGAGGACGTTTTTATGATCTTGAATCCAACATCCTAGACTGGTGCATCAGTTAGGGATGTTTGGGATTTAAGTTGTTTTGGACTAAATGTCATGCTTTAAGAAAATGTTTTCGAGGGTTAAAGAGTCTAAGACTTTATGGTGGTTGTTAGCGTTGATGCTACAACGAGGAAATATTGATACGACAAAGATCAATTATCGGGAACTCAATAGTTTCTCATGCATTTTGTGTGTTGGGCAGACGTGCCGTGAAACGGGGGACCTTGATAGGCAAGGGGAACCTGAGATGACTTAATGTCATTATGTAACATTGTGCCTTGATGGACAATGATGTCATACGTGACAGGGAGAGCGTATTGTGCCTAGTGAAGAGGACAATATAGTATGACTTATACATCGTGAGTACCATTGACATGTGCGTCCATGTATTATTTTCTGGAAGGTTACGTGCTCACGTTTTGTCGAATTTTAATTCTGGCGTTTGTCATTGTTTCCTGCGGGGCAATGACGTTGAGTCTGATCAACTCGTGTTTATGGTGAAGAGGTTTCCGGAAATCTAGAATTGAATCTTAGTTGGGATATATGGAAGTGTCATGCATACGTTTAGAGAATAACGTTGATTGTGGGGGTACGAAGCCCTTGTGTATTTACTGCTGTTAGTACATGACTATATATGCTGTACTATGTGATGCATGATAATATTTGGTGAGATATATTGTATGAATCTGCTGTTTGTTTTTGGGCATGTAGTTGTCGATTTTGGATTCATATATTGGTTTCTCACCCTTGCCTGTACATGTTGGACACCCTGTTGTGTTTTGGATACATTTGTCAACAGTACTCTGGGTCGCTTAGGGACTCAGTGACTTGAATCGCTCGATGCCGATGACGAAGGAGTTTGAACGAGCGAGACGATACTCAGGCTCAGGAATATCGCGTATGTTAGGTAGTGCATCTTTTGTTAGTACTAGACCAGCTTAGGGTTTTTTTTTTCTTTTGAGGTAGTGCCTTTTGGCTAGTCTGTAAGCGGCTACTGATGGCCAGGGTTTTGGAGATATAATTCTCAGGCCCATCGCTACCTAGTACTTGGACTCATAGCTTCTTACTTATGTCAATATATCTTGGAAACGGACGAGTTGTCCAAGGTCCCTTTTTAATTATGTAGTCGACTAAAGATACATATATTTATGTAAATGAATTACATTGGTGTTCTCTTGAGCATTTGCTTATTACTGTTGTAAGAGGAAAAGTTTTATCACTATTTGCAAAATAAGTAAGACCTAAGTAAAGGAATCTTTTTCCGAAAGTGAACCAACAAAATTTTATTTTCATACGTTATGTGTTTGGAGTTACGAAAGTGACAACCGAGTAGGAGGGGTGTTACAACCGCCGTCCAGCCTGTCGCCGCCATCCAGCCCATCGTCGTCGTCCAGCCCACTACCGCCGCCCAGCGAGACGTGTCATCCCCTAATCACCCCTGTTCATGCTCTGAACCTATGGTAATGGCTTCTTATATTTTTTTTTAAACCGAAAATTTGATTTCTTTTTCTTAACCTATGGTAATGCCTTCTTATTTGTTCATCCCCTAATCACCCTTATTCATGCTCTGAACCTATGGTAATGGCTTCTTATTGACTAATGGAGAATTTTGATTTTTGCATCTAATGTTCATACATATAAACTCATATATACAAGCAGCCCTTGTTCACAGTTTCTCATTTAGTAATTCTTGATGCTATTAATTGATAAACGCAGCCCCTGTTCACATCTTCTTCATGGATTATAAACTCATACAAGCAGTTACTTTCTCATTCATTAAATCTATATTTTCCTTATGATAGTTTGAATCTCTATTTTCCTTATTATAGTTTGAACACTGTTCTGTGCAGGACGCTTCCTCTCCAAAGATTACACCAGATGCTTCGAACATTGATCAAGAATTGAATATTCAACTTTGTGTTGGGATGGAATTTGTGTCTATTGAAAAGGTTAGAGAATTTTATACTTCATTTGCTAAGAAGAATGGTTTTGGAATACGTGTTCGATCAATTAAACCAAAAATAGCAACTTTGGTATGTTGTAACGAAGGTCAACATAGAGTGAAAAATTGTGAGAATGAAGAAGAAATGACTCAAAGGAAAAGAAAGTGTTCCACTTTTCGAACTGGTTGTTAGGCTTCGCTTACTATTTCAAGAGGTACCATAGAAAGCAATTGGGTTATAAAATCATTTAACAATGATCACAATCATGTCATGGTTAGCTCCAGAAGTGTGTCCTATATGAGGTGTCATAAAAAAATGAGCGTTTCTGCAAAAAGTCTTGTGGAAAAATTTGAGGAAGAAGGCTTACCTACCGGAAAGGTTGTTGCAATATTCAACAATGATGATTCATCTTTTTCTAACAGAGACTGTTGGAATCATATCAAACATCTTCGAAGAAAGAATTTAGACTGAAGTTGTTTTCAATTATTGTAAATAAAAACAGGTTGAAAATCCTAATTTTTTCTATGCAATCTAGTGCGATGATGATTCTCGGATAGTAAATTTTTTTTGGGTGGATGCTAGATCAAGAGTAGCATACTTGCAATTTGGAGATGTTATAACTTTTGATACCACATATAAAACCAATAAGTATAGTATGTCGTTTGCCTCATTTGTTGGATTGAATAATCATCATCAATCAATTTTGTTTGGTTGTGCTTTATTACAAGATGAGTCAGAGAAATCTTTTATATGGTTGTTTCATACTTGGCTTGAAGCAATGGATGGAAAAAAAACCTATATCTATCATAAGTGATCAAGATTTAGCAATTGGAGCTGCTATAGCAAAATTATTTCCAGAAACGCGACATCGTCTTTGCTTATGGCACATCAGGAAGAAGTTTCTTGAAAAGTTATCTCACATATATCACAAACGATTTGTCTTCAAGCATGAACTTAAAAGATGCATTCGAGATTCACCAAGTATTCAAATTTTTGAAGAAGAATGGAAGCGCTTAATGATCGAGTATAACTTGGTGGAAAATGAATGGCTTCAGGGGTTATACAACATTAGAGAATCATGGATACCAATATATAATAGGAGTACATTCTTTGTTGGGATGAATACTACTCAAAGAAGCGAGAGTATCAATGCCTTTTTCGATTCTTTTGTACATGCAAAAACAACACTACAAGAATTTGTGGTGAAGTTTGAAAAGGCAGTTGATAGCCGCTTAGAGACAGAGAATAGAGAAGATTATAAATCTAGGCACAAAAAACGTATTTTGAGTATGTGGTGCAAACTTGAGAATCATGCTGCATCTGTTTATATAAGAAATATTTTTGGTAAATTTCAAGATGAGCTTAAGAAGATCAACCAATTTACCAAGCAAAAGATTAGAAGAGAGGGGCCTAGATATGTCTATCGGGTGTGTAGTTGCTTTGATACTGGAGATACATTCACTATTGATATAAATTTACACTCAAAGATTGGTAAATGTGGTTGCCAACTGTTTGAATTTATGGGGATATTGTGCAGGCACATACTAGTAATTTTTCAAGCAAAAGGGATTATTCAAATTCCTAACCATTTCATTTTGCAACGTTGGACTAAGGATGCTAACAAAGGTATTGAAGTCATTTATAATGAAAATAATTTAGCTGGTTAGTCTACTAGACCAAGGATTTTAAGAAGGATGCATGTTCAACAACAAGCAAGCATACTGGTTGATCTTGCTGAAGAGTCCGATGAGATATATAAGTTCATTATTTTGAAGTTGGGCAATACTCATAAGTCAGCAATTGCAATGAAGACTAATTTACATATCGATGATGACATACCTCTTTTGGAGTCAAGTCGCACTCATGGGAACCAATTTGAAATACCAGAGCAAGTGTGCGAAGCATCACAATTGATTCTTGGAGATCCACACATATCACAAACAAAGGGGAGAAAGAAGGATGGGGAAAAAGTGACTCAAAATTGTAGATTTAAGAGTGGACTTGAAGTATCACTTAATAAATCATAAGTGAAAAGGAAAGCTTGCCATGAGTGTGGAGAACATGGTCACAACAACAGAACTTGCAAGAAGAAAAAATCCGATTAATATACATGTAAGCATTCTCACATTCTATAAATTTTCTACTGTATTTTATTCATTATCATAACTAACTAGTGTTGCATCTTGCTTATGCAGGTCATCTTGGGTTGCTGAGTATTTTGTGTTCATGGAAGAAATGTACTGGAATTTGTTTATGTTGGTCAAGTTGGGTTTGTAAATATGTAGTTTTTTTGTGTTCATGGAAGAAATGTACTGGATGGTCAAGTTAGGTTTAAAAATGTTAGTTTTTTTGGTGTTATGCTAGGCAGCATACTTTGGCATACTGTTGACGTGGTGTAATTCTGATCCTTTTTAAGGTGTTTCACTAGATACTGAGATAACATACTTTGGCACCCAAAGAGTTGAAAGAAAATGTGACAACTTTATTTACTTTTCAGAATGTTACATTAGATACAATATTTTAGCAATCTAATCTCAATCCTATTCTAATTCTACAATTTCAATATACAAACATCAAATACAATTTTTCAGTAATCTTGTGCTTGCATTTCATCATTGTCCAAGGCTAGAGACTAGACTGCATTTCATCAGTAATCTTGTGCTTGCATTTCATCAATAATGTTGCATTTCTTGTTTCATTTCTCCATATGGAAGTTTATCTGCCAAGTCCAAGGCGGGAGACTATGAATTGTTCCATACAAACCTGCAGGTGTAAGATAACATAAGCAATAAGAATCAAAAGTAGTAATAGAAATCAAATAATCTAAAAAATTTGATGCATATAGTGTAATAAAAAATCTGATGCACATGGTGCAAACCTTAGGGTAATAAAAATACACAGGCAAACAAATCCATTCACTCTTTACATCTTCACCTCTAAATCCACACTTGCAACAACCAAATACAAAAGTAAAATGGGGATTTAAAATTACCAGGTTCAGGGTAATAAAAATATACAGTTTAGGTACCAGCAATGACATGGCAAGCTAAGAGAATTCATCTCTAAATCTAAAATACATAATATATCTTAGGCAAAAAAATCCATTCACTCTTTACGTCTTCATCTTTAAATCCACACTTGCAGCAACCAAATACACAAGTAAAATGGGGATTTAAAATTACCAAGTTTGCAAATTTTTTGATTTTATTCAATTGGGATTATTCAAAAGAGGATCTAGAAAGCATTAACAGTAGCATCAAAAAGGGGTTTTAAAATTACAATGGCGGCTACGTGAGTTGGAGGACGATGATGGCGTGACCTCGAGGACGACGGAGGTACGGCCTAGGGCTGATGGTGGCGCGACCTGGCGGTCCATGTTTGTTGGAGTGCGACTTTACCGGAGATGCTGTAGGCGGCAACTTTACTGGAGCGCGACCTAGCGGAAGCAGTGGCGCGACATGGAGGACGGTGGCAGCGAAGTTTGCCTGAGGAAGGGAGGGAGAAGAAGCTTCAGCAAAAACACAGGGAGGGGATGAGAGAAAACGTTGTTGACGGGAATGAGAGAAGAAGGGTAGAGTAATAGGAGAAAAAAAATATGTCACTTGATTTACTAAAGTGGGTTAATTTGTATCGTGCGATTAAAACAAAATGGAGGGTCAAGATGGGGAATAACACTTTAAACTTACTCTTGGAATAAGTGGATCCCCACTCTATTAATATATATGTATATATAACAACTAATCAAACATACACATCAACATAAAATAATCAATCCAAAAACTTCATACTTAAATCGTCAAAATAGTAAATAAAATATCTAAAAAAATAAAATATAACGTATCGTGTACGCATGCTTACACGTACACGCGTCGCTGAATTTGGATTACCTGTTGTCCTTGTTCACGTAAAGCAACTAAAAGTTTTCAAATCAAATGGTCGATTAAATTTGAATCACCCACCTGGGTGATAACTGAATTTGGTAATAAGGCTGAAAATTACATATCATATGATTTATGACACGACTAACATAATTTTTCTATTTCCGTTATTTCATACATACATAATTTTTTTTATATAACATTATGTCAAAAAAATAATTTAAATAGTTTAACCATTATTTAAAATCAGTAAAGTGAAATAATTTAAAATAATACACCATTCATTAAATTTTTAACTCAAATTTTTTTTTGACTCATTTTAACTCAAATATTTGAAAACCTCTTAAAACTAAAATTACATCATATAATACAGTAGATCATTTATAATTGTACATTATTTATAGGCAAGGTCACAATTCGTATCCATCCAATGAAATTTCTCCTGATTTCTTCATGCCACAAAGTTCTCTCTTAAGTTTGAACCATTTAAATTATTTATAAAACTAATTCTTATTCAATCGCAGGAAAAAAAAACTTGTTATTCAGTCTCTCTATAAAAGTTAGCTTCCTAAAAATTAAATTTGTACCATCGTCCAAAAGATTAAAGTTGTACCACCTCAACCCATCTTTATGGATATTTTCTCACTATTTTAGATAATGCAAAGAGGTTTATTGAAAAGTTTGCAAAATAATAGGATTCAAAATAAAGATTAGGATTTTATATTCCTTATTGACAGGGACGGAGGAGGGTATTGAAATAATGCAGTTATTATGATAAAACTAGACTTATTAAAATTAAATTATTCCATGTGTACTTTTTGGAAAAAAAATATAAAATATTTCAATTTAGTTTTAAATAAATATTACTATTATTGCCTATTCAATGAAAATTTTCTAACTCTATCCTTATTTATAAGTAAATAATCTTATATGAATACTGATAAATAAAACTATAAAATAAATATACTGAAGTATCGAGCCATATATAAATTTTGTAATAAAAATAAGAGTTAATTGATATGTATCGTAAGTGTAAAGATTTTTTACACTGTTAACCAAACATAAGTTGTCACATCATTAAAAATATTTGACTTTTATCCTAACTAACTTAAAAGTCATCAATTCCATGATTTGTGATGACTTTGAAATTTTTTTACACTTACAGAATGCACAACAATTAAAGTCATAAAAATAATGTAATTAATCCGTATATAAATTTAGAAATATAAAGTATAACTTTATTTACAAATATACTATATTACAATAGAGAAGGGTGCATTGACACTAGATGTCAAACTTTATTTTTATATCAAATTATAATCGTTGATTTGGATTTGATACAACGGTTAAGGTTATCATTTTTATTTAAAAGAGCAAATAATTAAGACTAATATTAATATGAAGAGAAAAAATAGAATATATTTCTTTTTGGTTTTTCATGGTATTCTCCACGAACAATTGCGGAGACTAATCCCTCGAGGTACTGGATGGCATTTAAGGGCTGACCTCTCCCAACCAAGTTTTCTCCGTACACAAGAGTCAAAAATCGAACCTCTGACCACTTGTTTAAGGGGTCCGAGCTCGTTAACATTCGGACCAACCACATGTTAATAAAATAGAATATATTTAATGAAAAGAGATATTGAATACCTTTAATTAAAATTATAACATTCTTGTATTGAATATTTTATATTTTTTGTTTCTGGATATTTATTACTTATCAAATACAATATATCTTTGGTAAAAAAATACTTTATATTTAAAATTCGTTAAGGTGTTTTAGTCAACTATTAAAGTTTTATTATTTTTAAAGTTGTATTTAAACTCTTTACACTATTTTTTAAACAACAAAAAATGTAAATATTACTTAGTCTCCAAAAATCAGAAAATTGATTTTATTATAAAAATTATTTTTGGAAGTTATATAAATAATAATTTTTTTATTTTGAAACGATTTTTTTAATTAAAAAAATTATAACATTAAAATAATTTTCATATCTTCTTTTATTTTTAAATTTATAAAAATAAAAATTTGTTAAAGATAAATAAATTTAATTTTTATCAAAATTAATTTAAACAAATAGCCAAATTTATAAGACATTATTCTTATACCACGTTAAATTTATAAAAAAACTTAAAAAAATTATATGACGTCGAGTTAAATGGCCCTAAATTCATAAAAAAAAACTAAAAATTTAAAATTTAAGATATTAACAAATAGATATTACTATATTAAATTAAATAAAAAATTTATATGTTTTGATCCAAGAAATTTAAATTATATGTTCTTAATATATATAAATTAGAAGATATAAATAAATAAATATATATATATATATATATATATATATATATATATATAAATATTTATTTATTTATTGGATCAAAACATATAAGTTTTTATTGAATTTTATATATTAAAAATATCTATTTATTGATATCTTCAAATTTAAACTTTTTTTTTTAAGTAATGTAAAGTGTTTAAATATAACTTTAAGAATAATAAAACTTTAAAAATTGACTAATAATCTGATACAAATTAACGAAATTTAAATAAAAAATATTTAATAAATAAAAAATATCTAGAAACAAATAATAAATATAAATATTTAATAAAAGAATGTTATAATTTTAATAAAAGATGCTTAATATCTTTCTTATTAAAAATATTTTATTTTTTTCTTCAAATTAAAGTTAGTCTTAATTATTTTCTTTTTTAAATAAAAATGATAAGTTTGGTTGTTGGATTAAACTCAAATCAACGATTATAATTTAATATAAAAATAAAATTTAACACCTGATATTAACGAATCCTATCTCTCATTACAATATTACATATAATTATTATCAAAGTCAAATGAAAAGAAGAAAAAAGGAGTCAAATGCAATGTTGGGTCGTCAACTAATCCTTCTATGATATTTATATGTGCTCATAATTCTCACACAACAAGCCAAGTCCCAACGTCGACGATTCTTTTCTTCTAGACAGAGGCAAGATATTTGACCTTTGACCCAACCACACAACACACTCAAAAATAAATAAATAAATAAATAAATAAATGATCATACCAAAAAAAAATAATTTTGCATTCGAAGATTAAATATGTCATTTCTTCAAATATTAAATACATCAATTTTCAATAAAAAATTTATTTTTTTTCTTCTTTAACGATTATCCTTAGGACACTCGTTAGCATTCTCCATAAATAAATCAACCACACACTCAAAAAGCCTCCCTTATGCAAACCTCCCTTAAGCTAGTGAATAGCTAAAAATCCATTTGATTTGATAAAAATGAATATAGATTTTCAACTCACTAAATGATTTAATGGTGAATTTTACACTCTTACTTACTTTAGGGACAAAATTCACTTTTACATAACGTTTGGTTGGGGAAATGGAGGGAAGATGATGGATTTTTATAAAATTTTATATTTGATTCAATTTTTTGGAGAGGAGAGAAAAGAGTAAAATCCATCCTCACTCAATTCCGGCTCCCTCCTAATATTGAAAGAATTTGGAAGGAAGGAAAATGGGTTTAAAATATTTTAAATAAATAGACTAAAATATTTTTATTAATATTTTTCAAATCCAAAATTATAATGATATAAACGTAAATTAGTGCTAAAATTTCTTCCCTTCCCGTATGAACCAAATAAGTACTTCTCCTCCCTCCTCCTCGTTTGAACCAAACCGAGCCTAAATGACATTTTTTCCATAAATATAACAAGACTCACATTCCCCAATATGAGAAATTTGGTTAATTATTAACTCATGTGTGTCTGTTTGATGTTTGAAATTGAGCACGAATTTGGGGTTTGGAATTCAAATTAGGTCATGAAAATTTGATTTTAATGCTTGGACGCCCCTCTAGAATTAGAACCATAATTCCAAGTACTAATTACATGGATTAAAATATAACTAACTTTAACCCTTCTCAATTCTTAATATCCACCCTAAGAGCTACCAATTCCACACGTATCGAGGGACAATACAAACAGAACAACACAATATAACTGTTGCCACCACTATTGTCGTCGTCAACACCACCATTGCCACCATTACAATAGTTAGTTCTAGGAAATTGAATTTAAAATTATAATTGTAGATCCTAATTTTTTGCATAATCCAAAAATAGAATTTATGATTCTGACAAAACGAAATGATCTGAGGGTAACCAGACTGAGTAAGAGAAACCGGTATCACATTGTGAGGATGAAATTTGAACTGAAATTAAGATATTAAACTATAATTCCAATTTCATCGTCCAAACGACCCATTGAGTTTTGTATTAAAATAAAGAAATATATTAATTAATATTAATTAGTAATGAAGATTATATTATTTGATTATATTATTTTTTTGAGAATTTTATATTATAAATGTTGTAAAGATTAAAAATTATTGTGTCATATTACTTAATGATATAATTCAAAAATAAAATAACTATTATTAATATTTATAATGTACAGTGAAAATATAACAGAATTAAAGTCTTACAGAGGTAACCAACAAGACATAATACAGTTGGTAGATAATTAGATTTCTTATGTATGTTGTCATGAATTCGATTTTTGCATGTGTATAGTAAAAACTTTGTTAGGGTCAGGAGGAGACAAAACTCAATTCAATAATCTTTATGTTTCGAAAGGAATTAATCTTTTATACATATAAAAAATCTAAGAGAAGTGATTATTTAAAAATAAAAAGAGTATTTAATGAGAAAAAAATTACTAAAACCATCTTTTTAAATATTTAAATATTATACACATATTTTATTTTTTTATAACAATTTATTTCTGAAATATTTAATTTCTCCTCTTACTCAACTCGCCAACCTTTCCTGCTTTTATAGGAAAAGCCAACAAAGACACCTAGATGCTGACGCCTATCCTCAGATCATCAACAACCTTTTTAACCCAATCAACCACTGCTGTTATTTTTTAATGTTTCTTTAATTATTGGAAATTTATATTCTTTTATTGGTTCCTTTAAATTAACACTTTCCTATCCATTTCCTTTAAGGAAAAAAAAAAAAAAAACATTTTCCTATCCATTGTAACGTTTCGCGAAGTGACACGCTCATTTTTCTATTCAATATTTATATATAGCCCTTCTTTCTCTTATGGTCAACATAAGTCCTCTGTTTCTCTCTGTTCTCACAAAAATACTTTGTTGCTCTGTTCCCATAACATGGCTTCAATCTCACAGGGTCTTGTCTTGACCACAGCTATGGTTGTATCAACCACTGTGCTTTATCTTGCTTTCTCTAGGCAAAAAACTCATTCCCCATCATTTCAAGTTCCCACGAATTCCAATTCCAATTCTCATCACTCCAACAAACAAATCTTACGCTCTTGCTTATATTCAGGTAAATTTTTCTCCCCTGTTTTTTCTTAACATTATTTTGCTTAATCAACCTTGTTGAGGAATTTTTCTGTTTATATGGTATTTTAAATTTGTCTCCACAACCGCAATCGTGGCCATGACGTTGTGATTTTAATAGGCTCCGAAATCATATCGTGATCCTAATTGTGATTATATTTTCCTACAATTGTTTGTAACAACGATGAAAACTTTATCGTGATTGCAATTTAAAAACTTGGTATTTATTTTTGACTTGTCTACTTTTTTTTTCAGAGGAAAAGAGAAGGGAAAGGAAAAAGATGAAGAAAAGAGTGAAATTTGCTGAAAATGTGATGGTGAAAGAAGTAAGAGATAGTGATGAGAAAATAAAGGTAAAGCAGAGGAAGCAAAACAGAGTATCAAGTAGCAATTGCAGAAATGAAATCAAGGAAACTCGTGGAATGCCAGAGAACAGAATCGCTCTTTACAAAGGGATTTTAAGGGATAGAGGGAACAGAATGGGGTGTTGTCACTGATCATCGTAGGCTTCTTCTGGATTCTTCATGCAGATTATGTGTTGAAAGTTAGAACAGGGGAGAGATTGTTCAGAGAAGCTGTCTCTGTTTTTTCCCTCTGTTTTCTTTCTTTCATCTTCTAGAATATTTCAATTTTAGTCTTGCTGTGTGTGGGGCATGTTTTTTGTGAAGGAAAAAAAATCTATATATTCTTGTGGTTGTAAATACATACTTTGTCCAACTCATGGTTTTTTAATGAGTTCTCAAAATATTTGGCATTGTTATTTTTCCCTTTTACATATTTGGCAAACTTTTTTTTTTCAATACGTCTTTTTTATTATTGATCCCTCAAAAGAAAGGTTCCATTAAGTCCCCTTCCCCCCACTTAAGAAACATGAAAAGGGAAAACAATTTTTTTATATAGGCAGTTTAAGATTATAAGTAAGAATTTAATTTTAATATGAATGTAATTGTTATGTATTGATAATATAAATTTTTAGCACTGTCAATAAATCATAAATCATGATTTGAATGATTTTTTAAGATAATTAGAATAAAAATCAATTATTTTTATTGATTGACAGTATAAAAAAAAATTTATACTATTAGTAAATAATAATCAAATTTTTTGAATATGGTGTTAGTGTAAATTTTTTATATTATTATATAATTTTTTATCTTGATAGCTTATAAAAATTAAGTCCTATAGATAAAGCTAAAATAATTAAATGTTTGAATTTGATTCTTTTCATCGTCGGTTCTGATTTCACATTAAAAAAAATAATAAAATATCCTTTTAAAGTAAATCTATTTTTTTGTACCAAAAAGTAAATCTATTTTTAAAATTAAAAACAAAGATATATTTTTATGGGATTTTAATTGTTATGCACTATTAGTGTAAAGTTTTTTATATTGACAATTAATCAAAAATTATGATGTGTGTGATTTTGAAGGTAATTAGGATATGAGTCATAAACTTTAGCTTATTTGATAATTTCTTTTTGATCGTTTGTGTAAAAAATATCTACATTATTGTTATATACCAATTAAATTATTCTTTATGATGTCTAGAATTACATGCATAATTGGTACGCATGATAACGAGGAATAGAAATAATTGGAGCTCCCTCTTTTAAAACTAAAAAAGAAATAATTGGATCTGTAGTGAGGAGTACATCAACTTGGTTCATGAATACTACCGTGTGTCAGGGTTATTTGAAAAGTGAATTTTGATCAAGTTGATTTTAGAAATTTTGTTTGATAAAAATTGAATTTATAATAAAGTGATTTATATTTCAATATGTAGTTTAGGTAATAATTTTGCAATATTTTTATGGTCAGAATAGTAGCTCAATACACATAACCAAGTCTAGATAAATGAAAAAAAAAGCTGAGTTTTGATAAATGAAAAAAAAGTAAAAATTTGTTAGTTCTTTCTTCTTTGTCAATCAAGATTCGGATACCAAGCTTAATTACAATAATCAATTTTATAAAATGTATTTAAAAGAAAATAAAACTGAATTTTGTCACTTTGCATCATAATTTAGAACTCCCAAACAAATCTCCAAAACACACCGTAACCCATACCTTCACATGGCCAGGGCTGTACAGCAATGGAAGAAATCAGATATGGACCACACCTTAACATGTTTGCATGCATTGTTGTGTCAGAGTTTGAATCTTGAGCCAGGGAAGCCCTCATTCTTGAACGTCCTCTTAAATCTTATCAAGGGTTGCCCAACACATTTGACCAACCCAACTTGGCCAAATAACAGTATGTTCATCATACTGTTCACATAATTTTACATTTTTTTTAAAAAAGTAGAAAATGTATTAAAATGTATGATTTTTATTTTATTATAAAAATAAATGTAAATTTGGTGTAATTAAAATGTATGAATATAAATATAAAATATTAATATAATATTCTAGTACTTAGAGTTATCAAAATGGGTCATATCATTCTATTTTGAGCGAAGTTATTTTTCAGTCCGATTAAGTGTGATCTATAATATTTGAAATTAGCGTTTTGTTAGTTCAATCCAACCTCTTGCACATTGCGGGCGGGTTGATTGGACTAACCCACCAACTAAGCCTTTCTTTGCTTTAGATTTTTTCAAATGCAAAACATGCATTTAAACTTATGTTTAAAGAAAGCTCGAAATTGAAGCTTTGTAAAAAAAGTGAAGTTTAGTGCATCAGGAAATGAAAATATAAGCAGTAGAAAAAATCTAAGTTAAACATTCATTAACTATTTTTTAGATAGTTATTTTAATTTATAGAAATTTTATATCAATAAGAAATTTAGACGATTTAATTTTGGACTATCTATAAATAAATTTAAGAATTAACATAAATGATAAACGATTTTTAATTTTTCAAATAAAAAATAACAATATACACTTAGGAGTAACTTTTTAAATTAAAAAATTAATTAAACATCATATTAAATTAAATTCGAGCGTAATTTTACTAGCTCACTATTCAAATTGACAATTCAATCTCGACCCATTTTTAACGCTTTGTTTGTTTCAATGGATTTTAGAGAGAGGGGAGTAGAGAAGAAAAAAATTGAGAGAAAAAAGTCATTTCCATTATTTGCAAAGAAAAGAAAATATCATGTGAGATCCACGTGAATTTTTTTTTGCCTCACATCAACCAAGAGAACCGGAGAAAGAGAGGAAAAAATTGAAATGACAATATTACCATTTTCTTTGGATTATACAAATATGTTAATAAAGACAAATATGTCTTTACAAGAAAATTTAATTTTTCTATTCTTTTTTATTTCTCTCCTATTTCTTTCAATCCAAAAGAACTAAAATTCTATTCATCTTTTTTCATTAAAAAAAAAAAATCTAACCATTTTTTACTCATTCTCTCCTCTCTTCTACTTCTTTCCTTCCAATTTCTTTCCTACTCCAAACAATAGTTAAGTTCTCTACTACTCTCTAATTCATCTGGATTCTGATTTTTAGGATTTTATTTTTGTAAGTATAATATGATAGTTTTCTCTATATGACAGTCGCATGTTATTAAAATGGATCTTACATAATAGAATGTCTTTTTCTATCGTATTCAAAATCCAAATATCAACACTTTCTTTATATTTTTTCACAAATGAGTCACAAAATCTGCATATATGTATATTTTTTCACAAATAAAATGTCTCCAGGTTATTCTAAGACAAGTACGTTAATAGTAATGTACATTATGGTTCAGAAAAAAAAAGTTGTATCATACAGGATAAATAGCGTTATCTAAAAAAAAATTGCTATAGCCTTCTCCGCCAAAATGGTGTCACGAGACGTTCGAAAACAGTGGTGCAATAACATACACTGCTCCGATTTAGAGCCATCCTTGTTTAGATGCATGCATGATATCAAATTGTATTACTTCACATTAGAGGGGAATCAAAGAGAACCACACAGTGATAGACCTACATTGGTAGGTCTGCCCCCACAGATTTAAACAAATTGCTAGAAGCCCATATAGTCCTTGCTATTCTTGTCTTCACCATATAAAGAAAAGAATAAAAGCCCAAATTAGTCCTTGACAAAAAATTACGATGACATTTTGGTCCCTAAGAAATGAAAAATACTAATTTGGTCCTCAAGAATGTAAAATGCATATCAAATTGGTCATTTTTAGAGTAATTTTTAGGGCTATTTTAATCCCTGTCAGAGATTATTTTGACCTGCATTTTATATTCTTGAGGATCAAATTAGTATTTTTCATTTCTCAGGGACTAAAATATCACCAAGATTTTTTGTCGAGGACCAATTTGGATCTTTGTTCTAAAGAAAATTGCCCCTACTACCACTTCAGGTAGGCTTGCTCGGAATAATTTAAGTACATGTTTGGTTCCACGTTGAGCACCACCAAACGTGGGTGGGTTTGCAACGATCAAACGTGGATTTGACTGACTTAGAAGATCTTTGGCTCCGTGCTGTGTACGCGATTTGTCCTCCTAAATTGATACTAACTTGAAGCAACTCGAAATAGCTTTTACTTTTGGATTGAAAAATTGATTGTGAAATTTATTGAAGTCACCGGTAATTTTTTGTGCCTTCACTTAATGTTGTTCCATTCTCACATACGGAAGGTATCACCTACCTGGAAACGTATCATCTGTTGCTCTTTTGCTGTGATGAAAGGAGTAATTGCCTTCACTTGTCGTTGCCCATGAAGCTGTGTTAGCTATTACTATGGTTGTTACAATTAATTAGTCTTCATTTATGGCTCACTCTTTTCTTGTATGTTGTGGTTGTTGCTTGTGAAGCTGACTATTTTCTCACCCTCTTCATTTTGAAGCAACTTGTCTGAATTCGTAACTCACTTTGTTTCAGTTTGCTTGTTTCGCAAAGGTCCCAAGGTAAATTGTAGGCTTTTTTTTATGTGTGTAGTGTAATTTCCTCCCAAAATTATGAATTAGAGTGTAGTTTCAAGGGTAAGTCATACTTGTGATGTACGAGTGACTGGGATAATCGTGTATCTCAAACACTACTTCAAAAAAACCTAAGTTATAGCTCTATTCTTTATGATTTTTCCTCAAAGTTGTGAGCATTGCATCATTAATTAACTTCTTCCCATTAGTATAGTTTGCATGTTATGTATTGCTAATAGCTTTAAAGAGTGTCTTCATAATGTTTGATAAAATGTCTCTTAAGAAGTAAACAAAGTTTTTTCTGGCATTGCATAATTTTCATTGGTTAAAATTCGAAGAAATTATTATTATTATTGCTAGTTTGTTATCAAACCCATATTATTAAGTTGTGCCATTCTGTAAATATTGTGCTTCACTTTTCCTTGTAATTTTTCTGGAAGTCTCCCTTGAATTTGTTTTAGTAAGCTCCTAAAATTGACGAGTTCCTACACTTTATTTACCCATATCATTTGTTTTATTAATTTTATTTTTTATTAGGTAAATATTATTTGGTGGATGCTGGCTATCCACCACTAATAGGATAGTTTGGTCTCTACAGTTGTGAACATTATCACCTTCCTGATTTGAGGTGTTCATTCAGGTATGCAAATCCTAATGAAGTATTCAATTTTTATCACTCAAGTTTAAGGTGCACGACAGAAAGAGAAAGAGGCACTACGCCAGATTATGTCTTTGGAAGTGCACCTTCAATAGCGTTTTTCAGTGAAACGCTGTGTTTAATGATGCGGAGAATGTGCAATAGCGCTTCTCCTAGCAAGCGCTGTTAGATGAATGAGAATAGACAGCGCTTTATGAAGGAAGCGCTGTTAAAAGGTTGATAAGAGAATAAACAGCGCTTCCTTAAGAAAGCGCTGTCTAATGTATGGGAATAGACAGCGCTTTTTCAAGGAAGCGCTGTCTAAGGTCACACTTTTATATACTGTGTTAGTAATTAATTAGGTATAGAAATTATACTTCAATGGTTATTTTGGTATATATGTACTGGTTTCGATGAGAAATTGCAGCTGGTATGAATTGGTTTTGCTGAGTGCAGGGGATGGATAATTGAAAAAAGAATATAAAATTTAAAAAAAAAAAAACTAAGGGTATATACAATCTAAAATACACAAAACACAGCGCTTCCTCAAGGAAGCGCTGTCTAAAAGATAATTACATAGCGCTTCTGTGTTTGTGTATGGTATATAGACAGCGCTTCCTTGAGGAAGCGCTGTCTAATTATCTTTTAGACAGCGTTTCAGAATCGCTACCTTTTCCTTCCTACCTACCACAACAGTTATATGAACAGCGCTTGTAAGCGTTGTTGTAGGTAAAAAATAAACGCTGTCTAATCCCTTTTCTGTTGTAGTGAGCGAAAAATTGAAATAATAATATCACCATTTTCTTTGGACTATGCAAATGTGTTATTAGCGAAAAATATATCTTTATAAGAAATCTTAACTTTTCTTTCTCTTCTATTTCTCTTACACTTCTTTCAATCCAAACAACCTAAAAATCTATCAATTTTCTACTCATTCTCTCTTCTTTCTTATATATTTTTTCATCCAACTTCTTTCCTCCCAATTTCTTTCCTACTCCAAACAATACTAAGTTCTCTACTACTATCTAATTAATCTGGAGTCTGGTTTTTAGGATTTCATTTTGTAAGTATAATATAATATGATAGTTTTCTCAAGATAGAGAAATATATAATATTTTAGATTTGAATATCCTCCTATGATAGTTGCATGTTATCAAAATGGATCTTATATAAAAGAATGTCTTTTTCTATCGTAATATAATATCAACACTTTCTATATAGAAATTTATATTTTTTCACAAATGAGTCACAAAATCTGCATTATTTTTTGACAAATAAAATGTCTTCAGATTATTCTAAGACAACTACGTTAATAGTGATATACATTATGGTTCACAAAAAAAAAGTTGTATTATACAAGATATATATATATATATATATATATATATATATGAAGTGTGTTAGCAACACATTCTCTAACACTCTATTTTTAACATATATTCTCCTATTGATTGAAATTCATATGGATACTGTAAATTCAAGTGGGTCCCACTTGAATTTGTGGGATTCACATGAATTTCAACCAATAGGAGAGTGTGTTGGAAAGAGAGTGTTAAAAAGTGTGTTGCTAGCATCTCTCTATATATATAGAGGAGTGCTAGCAACACACTCTTTAACACTCCCTTTCCAACACACACCCTCATATTGGTTGAAATTCATATGGGTCTCCCTAATTTATATGGGGCTCACTTGAATTTTATAGGACCCACATGAATTTCAACCAATAGGAGAGTGTGTGTTGAAAAAAGAGTGTTAGAGCGTGTATTACTAGCATTTTTCATAAATCTATATGATGCGTGCTACCTTGCACCAGCAAAAATCACGTGCAAGGTTCTCCTTATATTGTTTGCAATTTAGGCCAATGAAAGTGCCACTTGTGCAACACTTTTTTGCTTTGAATATTTGACAGATCAAACTATTATTATTTACATATACATCTTTTGGTATTTACATTATGGTTGTTGTAATTATTGTATTTGCATAATATTTTTTTTATTAATTTAATTAAAATAATATTACATTAGAAATGCAAACAATATTACGTTGATCAAAGCTTTGCTCACCCCATCTATAGTGCAAATAAAAATTGTTAAGTTAATTACCAAAAAAAATATATGAGGAACCAAAAATATTTTTGGTGCAAATACGAAAATAATAAGGACTAAAGTGTAAATACAAATTATCATATACATTTGACCCAAGTTGACCAGTCAAATTTTCAAAGGGAAAAAATGTTGTCTATGTGACACTTTCATTGGCCTAAGTTGAACTAACCTTTAAGAAGCAGCCTGCTCCTGAATTTTGAGGGTGCAACTTAGCCCAAATATATAGCGGCCTTATCTAAAAAAATTGCTAGAGCCTTCCCAGCCAAAATGGTGTCACGAGACGTTCAAAAACAGTGGTGCAATAACATATATTCCTCCGATTTAGAGCCATCCTTGTTTAGAGCATGCATGATATCAAATTGTATCACTTCACATCAGAGGGAACCACCACACAGTGATAGACCTATTGGTAGGTCTGCCCCCACAGATTTCATTTTTCCATCAATGCATCCAAACATACATGTATACTTCACTTTCAACTCACTTTTAACCAAAATTAATTCATTCAAATTCAATTTTCACCAACTAACCAAAAAGCAGATACAAAAACAACAACCACATTGTGGCAGAAAGAAACATTGATTTGAAAACAGTTAGATCCGTAGTCATACCAACCAAGAACATCAGATAACCAAAAACTGGCATTGCATCTTCAGAAAAATTAAAAACATCTCCACAAAACATCACATACTACATTAACATTATTACTCTATCACCACTTCAAATAGGATGAAAAACAAAGATTAAGATGTAATAAGCAGTCACACTTTTGTCAACACAAGTACAGAATCAAACTATGTGGTAAGGATTGGAGGCATGTAGTCAACTTTGCCACCAAGAATTCGCGCCTTGGTGTCAGGGAAGAATTCAAATCCTGGCAGCTCTGTGACATCTCCTTCACTGGCGATCCCGATAGGATAGCGGAGCAGGTGGCCGGGAAGGTCATGCTCAAGTGACTCACTAGAGTAGAGATCCCAATACTTATCAGCAATCTGGTTCACCTTACTAACACATTCTTCATTTTGTGGCTGGTAGAAGGAGTCATGAAGCATGCCAAGGTGCTCATACCACAATGCCATGCGAAAACCGTGGATCTGACCCCGCGCAGACTGCCTAGTACCCAAATGATAGGGCTGATAAGCACCCATGGCAATCTCAGAGTCCCTAGCACCATCCATTGATCTCTGGTTGATGTTGGCAGATCCAATGATTATGTATTCATCATCAACTGCAAAGAAAAGAAAAAGCATGTAATTATGATACTAGTGATAAAAAAATGATCCAACATTATAGCTTCAAAATGTATATTATTTATAAGTAAGATTGCCAAAATATGCCAGTTTAATTTTCTGACTTACCTATCATCATCTTGGCATGAACATAAATCATGAAGCGGCGGGCCTCTTGGGCTCGAATATAATCTGAATCATCTTCTGGTTTTTCTGAAGGCTCATACTCTCCCTGTTTCTTCACCTCCCTATTACCAAGGCAGAAGAATGTCAAATAGTTCCTAGGATCTTCATCAATTCCCTTAGACCTGAGGGCCTGAATAACATCCTTGTACATCATCTCCATTGTTCTCCTTTGCCAGTCCAATATAGCCTGAACTGATGCACTTTCTGGGACACCCTCTGGCCACATTGGGACCACAACATACACAGTGAACCTTTCCCCAGCTTCAATCTTACTAACAATCTTAAGTGAAAGTTCCTTTGGGATTAGATGCAATGCACCAATGTCTTCAGGCTTAATATCTTCAGCACTCCAGGCAAAGGAGCTTCCAAGGAAATACTGATTTTCAATATAGATAAAGTTCTTTGCACGCCGAATAGCATGAATATAAGCATCTTGAATACTACGATCAATGATATTTTCCTTACCACTAACAAGTCCAGCTCTGGCAGCATCTTCAGGAGTCTCTGGGAACCCAAAAGCAGCACCACCATCAATAGATCTAAATAACTGAACATTCCATGTCTCATGATCCTCAGGAAACATTACCGGGGATGGGGGAATAATGACATCCTCAAGCTCTCTCAGTGGAACAAGTAAATCCTTCCCACCTTGCTTCCTCCATCTCTGCTCAAAGTTAAACAAAACATCCCAAGCTATAGGTCCTTCAAGCCGGGAGTGGATGTCATGCCATGGTTCCCTAGGACCACCTTTTGTGATATCAGCACCAGGAAAGTTAGGTTGATGAAAATCATCATGGTGTGCTGTGTCTAAGGTTCTGAAAAGTGAGTGGAAGGGTGTATCATATCTTCCATCACACAGGTCAATACCCCCAACAAAGCTCACAACTCTTCGCTTATCTGACCCTCCACTTGGCAACTCACTGTCCACCACCACAATCTTCTGGTGATGAGTAAACATGGTAGAAATTTGTAAATCCTGAACAATGCTACCGCCATCATCAGGATTGCGGGGGCATAAAACACAATGCACATCAGTGCCATTGAAGAACTGCTCAGTTTCTTCATCATGAGTAGCCATTAATCCATCTTTTTTCAACAAACCAACTGATGTTCTATCATCCCAAACAAGCATCAAAACCCTAACACCTTCACTTGCTTTTTTCTTGAGAAGCTCACCAACCGTTATGTCTCCCCCAGCCTTTGACCTCCTAGAATCCCTTACCAAAGAAATCTCAGTATACACAGACCAACCAGTAATGTATATGAAGTGTTTTGCATTGGTGATTGCATCAAAAATATCCTCCCAACACCTATGAGGCTCATAAGTCTTGCCTCCAGAAAGTGGTATTTTTGGAACAAAATTATCAGGCACATGAGCATCTTGGTACAGAGAAACCTTACATCCTTGTCTTTGTGAGAAGAAAGTATTGGGAACTCCAGGATATTTTTGACTTTTAATGCCTCGAGCCCAGTTGCGATCTTTTGTGACTTCAAAATATTGCAGCTTCACATGGATCTTTGAACCCTCATGTATTGGATTTTTATCCTCATCCAAGATTTCAACCCATCTATCTATTTCCTCACCATCCAAGACCTCCTCAACAGGCACATATGCTCTTCCAATCAAAGATGCCCCAATAGGATTATCATCTTTCACAGTGAATATAATGTTTGAAGCCAAATGGGCACAATAAATGTGAAAAGACTCGAACCATCTGGGATTATTTGGTTCATTTTCTATAATTCTGGTCCTTCCCACTCTTGCCTTCTCCAGATCAATGGTAGCATAGAGTTTGGTAACTCCCTTTCCAAAACCAACTGTCTCCTCAATGTTTTGCTTGATCTATAGTAGAATAATGTATAAGGAATTAGCATTAAATGGGTCAACAATAATTAATAATGAATAAGAAAAATAGAGGAGCAAAAGTACAGCAATTGAATATTCCCTTTTCATCATGTGCATATATGTATGTGAATATGCATGAATAATAACAGTAACAATATGCCTGCACTGATAGGAAAATTAGGGAGATGGGGGCAAAGGTCTGCAATTGAATGAATAACGCTTGCCAAAAAAATAAGTAATAGATAAAGCGATGCATTTAGCCCACACTTAAACAGATTCCATTAGGCTTTGGTAAGTATAGAGTTAAGTCACCAAAGCAAAATCCAATAACTAAGGCTTTAGCAAACTCAGTTTTTTTTAATAAAATATAGCATATGGCTAATAAAGGATACATACATAAGATAAAATTAATGGTCATTGAGATAAAAAACCAGTTGAATGAACAAATTGTCATTTCAACTGCAGACTTAAAAACTGATTCATGTTGAGCAACCAGTTAAATTGCAATTTGTGATTAAGATTTGGTCCAGGAAGCCTTGACCATAGTTACCGAGTTCTCTCATTAACCCTACGTAACCGCATATCGAATTCGCCGTACCACGTAATATGTACCAGGTTCATCTTAAAGAAAGTTTTATAATAATAACGTGAAAAGTGACGAACCGCTTATTAAATGATCCGTGTATCGCGTACCCGGTAACTATGGCCTTGACTAGAATTACTAATACAGAATAACACTGTTCGGTTTTTAATGACAAAAGCTCTTAAATACCTGAAGAAGTTGTTTCCAGATAGAATTCAAACAAAGGATTACAAACAATTGGCAGTACTAGAAAGAATAATTTATGGTGACAAATTTTGAAAAAATTAAAACCTGAATGTTTCGTGTAGAAATCAGAACCGATTATCACTTTATCATGAA
Organism: Ammopiptanthus mongolicus; assembly: GCA_039655645.1. NCBI lineage: Eukaryota > Viridiplantae > Streptophyta > Magnoliopsida > Fabales > Fabaceae > Ammopiptanthus > Ammopiptanthus mongolicus. The sequence goes on along the minus strand of CM077351.1, from coordinate 67,982,500 downwards.
AATGGATCCCAGCATCCAACAAAACACACATCACACATTTACTAAGTGTATATCGTTGGATCATTCACTAAAAGTGTTTGGGAAAAACTAAGATCAATCCAACGATACACAGTTAGGGAATGTGTGAATGTGTATTTTATTAGATGCAGGGGATTCAGGTTCCTTCATCATCAATATCAGAAAAAGTGTCATAACTCTTAAAACACAGAATCATCATTTTTCATAATATATAATCAAACGAATCCCTGATCCACACACCATCACCATCATTAAGATTTCTTCAATTTAAGAAATTCCAAAACAAACTAGAAAAACATACACATTTCAAAATCCAAAATATTACAACTCAGAATCTACAAATGAATCACCAGGTTCAACATGGATCCAAATAGTGAAAAAGCATATTTTTGTTTACCATGCTGAAAAAATTGCCACCCCCACCAGCCTTGAGCTTATCCACCTCATAAATGGTGGCATGGAGAGTTCCATGAAGATGAATCTGTGCCATCTATCACCTACAAAGGAAAATTCATACAACCCCACTTGAAAATCAGATCACATAAACCAATAAAAACAGCTAAAAACACTTGTAATGTACCAAAAAATCACGCGGGATTTGAGTTTATCACACACAAAGATACAAACTTTGAGAGATCAAAGACTTAGATCGGATCACAGGTTGAATTAAAAATGTTTAAAATTGAATTAACAGCATCTCAGAATAGAATGGAAACAGAAAGAAACAGAGGATGTGAAAACAGAGAGAAGCGAAAAGATACAAACTTGTGCGGAGAATGTGAAGAAGAAGAAGAAGAAAAGAGAGAAATGGTATGAGTGAGATCCGAGAAAGGAGCAGCAACAATGGAGATATGGGTGAGTCTTCTTCTCCTTTTAACAAAGGAAGAAATAGCATAGCATGCAAATTATTACTGTTTATTATTTTATTATTTTTTATTAAAATATATTTGAATATTTCAATCTAATCTCCTATTGAACGTGACTCATCCTTTTTGTGAGAATTTGATTTCTCATCTACTAATAAATTATTACCGCGATACGAACATGTGGTTGATCCGAGTGGGAAGTGATTCGGGCATCTTAAGAAAGTGATCAGGGATTTAAATTCTGACTCTTGTTTATAGAGAAAATCTGATTGAAAGAGAAAAATTCACCTTATATATCCATAAGGTTTTCCGATAGAGATTAGTTACCGCTAACTGTTTACATTTTTTTATAAAAGAGAATTTGTTTAATGACATTGCTCATGGGAAAAAATTTCAGTTAAGGATTAGTTTAGTGCATTAATACTAATCAAATATATCAAATAATTACTTAATCATTCTGAGAGATTGTTTAATCTCCCTAATTAAGATTGCCGTTTCTCTTTTCAATTCGTTTAATAAATAATAATAATAATACATTTCCTAAATAATTTCCTATTAAAATAAGTAAATAACTTGTATATGTGTGTTTTACTTAACCGAGAGAATAAACATTTTATTAATAGCTAGCAGCAGCAAGTCAAGGAAAACTTATTTTTAAATTGATACAAAAATTATTTTATAGATCACACTCACAATCTATATGACAAATATATTGAAAGACTACCCAAACCTTTGAGCCTTTGGTCCAAGTGATTGAGATTTTGGTTTTCGTTAAGTAAGGTCTCAGATTCGAGTTTGTGAATGAAAAAATAGGTGCGGTAAGAGCTTGTCCCTTTAAATGGGTTTTTCTGACTCCACTTGAATTATTTAGAATTCAATTTGATTTTCAAATACCAATGATCTCATATTAAAAAAAATATGCTAAATCATATAAACATTAGTTTGCAAAAAACTACACATGATTAGAATGATAAAGTGAATTTGTATAATTCTAGACCATTATTCTTCAATGCATCCGCATAAAAATGAGTGTTTGTAAAAAAAAAAAAAAAAAAAAAATTTTGCTTTCTCATATTATTCTCCCCCTCGATAAGTGACTATAAATTTAAATCTATATGATGCACCCAAAAAAATTGAAATCTATATGTCACGATATACTGAACTAGATTTTTAACGAGCAAACTAATCCATTATTATTTATCTGATAAAATCCATTCTTATTTTCCATATTAATGGATGACAAATTATAGTTTGTCTTCTTCTTCGTTTGCTATGGAGATGATGCTTACACTTACAGATGAATGCCTTTTTTGTTAGCTAGTGATATTATCGGGACTTCCTAGTCTCATTTAGTTGTTTCTTCTTAGTTGTTTTGTTGTTTCTTTGAGGCTTTGCCCTCCTTTTGTACCCAAAAAACGATATCATTGTTAAATTTGGTCAAGATTTGTTTCTCAAGAATAACATTTTTACTGATATTTATATAATTATCTCATGATTTTCACTTTAAATTTAATTTTATTATGCACTCATGTAATATTGTGGCTAACTATTTATATCACAATGCTAGAATTAGTGACTTTAGTATTTATTTATCTTTGGTCGTGTATGTTCTTGGGCCGGGTGATAGAAATGTAAAGCAGGTAAAGCTCGTTTAAAATCTTAGTTCATTTCCATTACGAATAATCATTATTGGATAATGACTTTAACATTTGACTAGAAAATCCATCCAAATATATATTTGATTTGTTGACCTCATATTTAATTAATAATGCATTGGTTAATATTATATATAAATATAAATATAAATATATATATATATATATATTTGATTTAATTGGTATGTAATTTTAGTGCAAAAAAATTATACTCTCAACCAACCAATCATAAATTATCACACCGTTAAAAATGTTTAATTCTTATCGTAACTACTTCGATGTATTAAAATTAAACTCATTTTTTTTAGATAATCTCAATTTAGCATAAATACTTGTTATAAAAAAAATAGCATTAATACTTATTGTATGTAACTTTATATAATGTAAACATATATAAATTTTATTAAAGAAATATATTTATAAATGTCAAATAATGTAATCAAGTTTTGTGATCATATCTTTTTAAAAAATACTTTAAAATCAATGGGGTCTCTTGAAGAAAGCTTTTGGGAAACGAAACCCCATTACCATTCAGAAGTTAACGTGTCAAATTAAATTAGTGAAGCATAAACTATAAAATTGCCATTTTGTTATGGGACAAAACTTAATTATAAATTTTTTTTATTAGGAAACAAGTTAATGTGATTGCTCACACTGTTGTTAGGGTGGCCATATCTTGATCTAATCCCCATATTTTTTAGCATTTACCTACTTGTATTGAGCACACTATTTTCAGTGAAATAAAATGATTTTATTTTAGTCGAAAGAAAAAATTTAATTATAATTTTATAAGTTCTTGTGATATTATTTTGTTTTATAATGACATAAAAATATATATAATATTTTATTAATAAGGATATGATATATGTAAGAGCTATACATATTTTATTTTCATTATTATAAAATAATATCATTTATAGAATTGTATCTAATTTGGTCAGAAATTGGATTTAATAATAATTTGAGATGCATTATTGCGAATAAACAGTAAACCAATACTGGCGTTAATTGCAAGAGACCGCAATTCATTCCCCTTATGACGGCGGGAAACTGAATCTCTCAACTTTCATGTCTCATTTTCCGATGTATTTGAATATTAAAATTGTATGCTATCCGTTGATAACTTATTCTTGTCTATCTGATTCAATCAGATGATAAAAATTTATTTTTATATGATATTGATATGACACATTTAATTAAAATGACATATATCCAAATCCTATATTTTTTAAAGATACCATAACAATATCATTTGAATATTCCATAGGATGCACATCACGTCCGTGCAGAAAACAAACAACGTAAAGAGGACGATCTCCTTTACAGAAAAAACAAGGACGATTTCAACATGCATAAAAAAAAGTATAAAGTTCTTTTCCTTTCGGGGAGTTTGTGTATAAAGTGAGAAAGTGAATATATAATTATGATTAATTAATTAAAATGGATTGATATCTTAATATATTCTAATTAATTAATGGTGGATAATCCTTAATTTCTGACTTTACACTCAAACACACTTTAACGTAGCCTAATCTCATACTGTTCCGGATCTATATATAAGTAAAAAAAACTAATTTCACACGTATTAAGAAAATTAGTTATATTAGTTTAATTGTCTTAATTTGTATATAGTTACTAAACTACCCTTTATTGAGACTGTATAGTGTTCTTGGAAGTTGTGTCTTAAGAGTGCATAATGCTCTTGAAAAAATAAAAAAATAATTTACCAAAGAGTATTTTTGAAAATATTAGCATTAAATAAGACTGATTTGATTGACTTTTGCTTATATTTGAGTCCAAAAAATTTAGATACCTTTTGCTTATATATAGGTCCGAAGGGAGTACTAAATATGGTGGTGACATGCATCTATGTTACACTCTATTTGGTTTAAGAAAGAAAGTGAGAGGAAAAAAGTGAAAGAAAAGAAAAAGAGTAAAAATGAGATGATTGTTTAGTGAAAGTGATTAGGGATTCTGAAGGTGTTTGTGTACAAAATTATGTAAAAAAACGATTTTGGGTTATGTAGAATTGATTTTAAGATAAACAAGAATTCCTAACTTTTTCGTTGAGTAGAATTGATACTAGGTGTGAGATCCACAAAATTCTTAATATTTACACCTCAAAAATGATTTGATTTTAACATCCAAACAAAATAAATTCTTCTAAAATCATTTTTAAAATATTATTACCATACATAAATTAATTTTTTAATCTCGATTTTTTTAAAATCAATTCTTTTAACATCAATTTTATCAAAATCTAAAACAAATGAACCTTAGTTGTTTGGTAGGAGAAAAAATAAAAGAAAAGACAACTAAAATTTTTCTCTTCTCTTATTTGATTGTGTATGAAGTGAGAGAAAAAAAAAAATATTTTGAAATGACATAAATATTCTTAAATAAAAATAAGATATAATAATTAGATCAAAGTTGTTTACGTCTTAACATTCTTTTACTTTGTCTTTGTTCTTCCCAAAGTGGGAGAAAAACTTTTTCACCGTGGGGTCAACACATTTTTTCTTCCCTTTTCCAACACAAGCAAAGAAAGGAAACACTTGTTTCCTCCTCTTTTCATTCCTCTTTTTTTTTTTTTTCCGTGTCCATCTGTTTTCAGCACAACCAAATCATGGATTAATGTTATGTACATTTTTAATTGTTTATTCATATTATTTGTTAATGTATAATAATTTTTAAAATAAAAATTTAAATTAATGATTAATTAATAATGAGTGTGGATGGGCAATTTAGAATATCAATAATATTATTTTGTCAATTGAGCCGCAACCCGTAAGTTAATATTGTTCATCACCGGTTCAAGTTGGATTGCATTGAGATTATTTTTACAGAGAAAAATTTGGATTGATCTCAACTCAGCTCACTTAACCCATGACTCAGTTGGTTCACGGGTCAGGGAATAAAAAAATAAAAAGTTAAACTGTGAAATGTGCCTTCTTCTCTATGATCTACCCCAGTCTCCTTATAATCCACCATCACAATGTAACTAACTTAACAAAGTTCCCATGGTCCTAAGTTGTTTCAATAGCCTGGTGTTGTGTTGTTATGGTTGGATCTCCAATCTCGAGCCTCACCACCCATAGATATATGATTTGTTTCTTCCATATTCTGTCATCGTTGTGAAGTCATTGCAACCCACCATCACAACAATACTAACCAGCAAAACTTCGATGCCATGAGGCTTTTCTGGTGGCCAGATGTGGTGTCGTCGTGGTTCGATCGCCGATCTCGAATCTCACCACTTGCAAATCTACAAAAAAAAAAGTACTTTTAATTTTATTTTTTAAAATAGTGACGCAACTCGTTTAACACACCGAGGTTAGGTTGGGTTGGCCAAAATTTGGTTCTTCACTAAAGTGAAGTGAACCCGCCCAGTTCGACTCACTTTATGAGCGACTTGTGATGGGTCAACTTGGGTGAGCTAGATTGACTCATTTTGAAAGTCATGTTTATTGTTATTTTTATTAATTTATTATTAATTTTAATAGATAATTTGAAATATATTATTGCCCCACCTCGTCCCTCACCATCTCACTAGTAGGAATAACACAAATACACAAGAGGCATAGAGATTTTTAACGTGAAAAACCTTCAAAGCAAGGGTAAAAACCACGGGTCGTCTAGACCAAAGAAACAACTCCACTATGATCAAATAAGGGTACAAATGAGTCTCAAACAGATGCACAAATCGAGCTTACAACCAATCAAAACAACCAAAAATGAAGAATAACCCAAAAACAGAGCTACTGTGCGAACCAAATATCTCACACTCTAGACCTCGAATCACTGTCCCAACTGTTGAAAATGAAGAATTGTGTAACACCCTGCTTTTCATCTCTATGTTTATATGTGTTAATACTTGCTTATAGATGTTTGCATATGTTGTTTATTCTTGTTTTTGGTACATAATTTCATAGTTGAAGTAGTTCAGCCTTTAGGATAATCGATCCATTCGAGTCTAAGTAACCTGTTTCACGGTTTTGGCCATATCTTGAGTTCTAGACATCCAATTGAGGTGATCTTGGATGCGTTGGAAAGCTTAGAGAATTATATACAAGTCTTCTTCCGGTGTCAAGGCCAAAAAAACGCTTTTTGAAGGGGAAATCGATTTGGCCAGCTGAAGAAATAAATTCCAGAAAGTGGAAATCGATTTCTTAAAGGGTAAAATCGGTTGCTTTGATAATAAAATCGATTTGGTCAATGGAAAATCGATTTCCATGGTTGTGGAATCGATTCCCATACTTGTCAGTGCTTGTGTACGCGTTTGTGTTATCGGGCTATGCTGTGTACGGCCCGTTCGTTCTAAAACATCCCTAACAGCTATATATACGTAGCGTATGACCTAAACCTAGCCTTTACACTCTATTATACTCACTAGTTGCCTCTTCTCATCCCTAAGAGCTCTCACTGATCTCTTGCTCTAGAAAACCCAAAAGACGAATCCTGTTTTGGTATTCTTCGTCAAGAATACGCCTTTGCTTAGCAAGTCTGTCCCTGCTGCTAGAGTTAATCTTCCTAAGTTAGAAACCAAGTGTTGCGATCGTGATCAAGAGTTGAACCCGTAAGGAGGAACCGTAGCGGAACTTGGCTCTGCTCTCTCTCCTTTAGGCTGTGAATCATCATACCAGAGGAGGGTGAGCATGCCGACGAGGAGTGATCCCGTGGAGATCTCTCTTAGTAGTAGCAGTTAGGATTTACGTTCAGTCGTTTAGTTTTATTTCGATGTATTATCGGTATATGTATACCAGCTCTGATATGTGACATCGAGATTTGGGTTATATTTATTATTTATGTTTTCCGCAGTTTGCTTTTAAAGGATTTTGATTATTTCAGATTCCTACGTTTTACGTTATAGATGATGTGATGCACATTACCCTTGAGGATATGTTTTATTTTAATAATTATATTATTTTTAAAGACATATATGATTTTATTTATGTTTTATTATATGCAGGGTAGTGGGTGTCACAACTTGCACGTCATGAATCTGCTACTCAAATTTCTGCCCGATCCAACGATGAACAAATCTTCAGTCGCAATTTTACAGTGACTGTGAGGTGAGTGTATGAGTTGGCTTTCTCTCTTCTCTTCTCTCTTATTGGTTGTTGTTCTCTCACCAGAATGAGTCCTTCTTCAACCCTAATCGGACCTCTCTCCACTTAGACCAATGAGACATAAAATGGACTTGCACATTTGTGTCTTTCTCAACATAGGAAGGGAACTCAAAACCCAACAAAATGCACATAGGGGGAGCTATGGGTGTGACTTTGATAGCATAGAGCGGATGAGGCTGGCTGATGCATCTGTCATTGGTGACTGAGGGGATTAGTTGTGGTCTGTGTAATGATTTGTTCATAAAAGCTTAAGAAATAAATAAACATAATATGAGGACTTAAAAATAATTCACAAAAATAGAGAGTTTGCACACCTGAAGAAGCTTTTGCAGTTTGCACATTTGTAGGAAGTATTAGCAAGGAACTTGGAGTTTGAAACACTTTTTTTTTCAAAATAAAGCTGCTAAACACTCTGATTTGAGAAGTTCAAGACGGTCTCTCCAATTCTGACGCAGCTATGTGATTATCAAAGGTATGAGGTTTTGTAAATTGCTATACCAGCTAAGAGCATGTTTGAGAAAGATAGATTATGGTGATTTCAGCTGTTTTGAGGGGGGAAAAGTTGTTTGCAAAATAATTGAGTTGTTTGGCAACTAGATTAAAAATGAAAAAAGAAGAAGCTGTTTTTTCGTGTTTCAGCTATTTTTTGAGAATATAATGTGTTGAGCATTATGATGGAAGTTTTTCAATAAAAAGTTTCTTCCATATCTACCCTTCAATGATAAAAAGTTCTGGGAAAGGTACATACAACCCCATAAACTTTAACCCGTTTGCAAATAGACATTTCCAACTATTTTTTCTTCCTAATTAATCCTTAAACTCTTATAATTAGTGGAATCAATCCTTCAACTATTTTTTCATCTCAATTAGTCCTTAAACTTCTACTATTTATAACATTAATCCTTAAACTTCTAATATTTATAACATTAATCCTTCTCGTTAGTGATGAATAAATTCAACCATTCATTAAAATGATTAAAATCCAATCCTTCATCAAAATCTAAAATCATAATAATTAAAGTTTCTTATAAAACATAACTTTTTTAATTAAAGTTTCTTATGAAACATGCTACTGTATATAATATTATTTTTTAAATTTAAGCTATGGGGATTATACGCACAGCTCCAAATAGTTTATTCTTTACTAAACAATAATGTAGGAATTGAATATTTATTAAAAATTAATTTGTAACAATATAGAATTTTTAAAAACATTTTAACTTTAGTGGTTGTTTTCAAATAAAAAGTATAAACTATGTAAGTTAAGAACTTCTTTTCCATCACCTATTAATAACATTTTAATTTTAATATACGATGGCATGTTTTATAGAAAAATTTTAATTAAAAAAGTTATGATTTTAGATTTTGACGAAGGATTGAATTTTAATCATTTTAATGAATGGTTGAATTTATTCATCATTAGTGAGAAGGATTAATGTTACAAATAATAGGGGTTTAAGGATTAATTGAGACGAAAAAAAAGTTGAACGATTGATTTTACTAATTGTAAGAGTTTAAGGATTAATTGGGAAGAAAAAATAGTTGGAGGTGTCTATTTACAAAAGGGTTAAAGTTTAAGGGGTGTGTACGCACTTTTCCCAAAAGTTCTCAACCTTGAACAATTACTGTATGTACGATAATCCTCTAATTACATTTCAAAAATGTTAAAAAGCATCAAATATTATTAATCTAGTTAGCTTTATATCCTTTTTTATAATTTATAATGTAAAAGTGATTTTTTTATGTCATCCAAATAAAAAAGATTCTCTTAAAATCACTTTTTAATAAATACATCCAAACATAAAACTGATTCTATTATATATATAATCGATTATTAAAATAATATATTTTTTTTGGAGCTTTTTCAAACACACACCGACTGAAGGTAGATGAAGTTGTGATTTTGCTTTCTGGTTTACTTATAATTGAATATGATGAACTAACTGTTAGAGGATTTCTTTTCCAAGTGTGTCATCAAATCAAACGAAATTCACCCACGTATCACATAACACCCAATCAAAATAATTCAAATTAATTGAGGTTCGAGAAACTTAGAAACAAATATTAACTTCAAGTTTAACTAACAGCAGAGAATTATGATATTCGTTCCAGAAAAGTCAAATTAATTGGGCTCCTCATCTCTTTTCGAAAAAGACCCACCAAACTTGTTGGGCGACTAGGAGAAAAGCTGCTTTGTTCCGTCAATCTAGATGGTTTTACTTATAAAAGCCAAATCCATCTATAATACATGTGACTATATAATAGCAAACTGCCAATGTTCGAACATAGAGCCTGTTTGACAAGATAATTTTACGAGCTTATAACGGATAGTTTATAGCGGATGAAAAAGTAGTCTCATTTGGTAAGCGCCTCTATCACGAGCTTATAGCGTTTTTTTATGAGCTTATAGCGTTTTTTCCAGACGCTACTTGAAGTAGCGTTTGAGCTTATAGCTTGTAGCGTTTCATTTTTCTTTCCACTTTTATCCTTATTATCTACATTTAATTCTACCTTTATTCTCTTCTCTCTCTTTTATGTAAAATCATTAATGAATATGTCCTTTTATGTCTTTTTATATTTTTCAGCTAGTTCAACCGCTAGTTTTACCAAACACTTTCACAAAAAATAAGCTAGCTTATCCACTACCCGCTATCAGCTACCTCATCCGCTATCCGCTATAAGCTATCCGCTATCAGCTAGCTAATCCGCTAACAGCTAATTTTACCAAACAGGTCTATAGTATATATTAATCTCACACCTACACGGTCACACCTTATGATAGTTTTAAATTTAAAAAAAAAAAAGGAAAAACAAAACTGGTGAAGTGAAGTAGCCGTGGTGTCATTAGCCCAATAACTAACTCTGACTAGCCCAAATTGATTCCCTCGAGAAAGCCCAATAACTTTGATAATTTCTCCGAACACTACACTACAACAAAGTTTAGGCCCTTTTGTTTAGACTTGGAAAAAATATTTTTCATAAACGTTTTATAAATGTTTAGTAAAAAGTTAAAACAAATCGCCTTCTAAAAGCTGAATTTCATCTTCTTTTTTTTTTTAAGTAAAAGTTTTTGGTAAAAATCCAACCAAACAAACATATGAATGTGAGAAATAATTTTTTTTTTATTAAAAAGCTCTTTTTTTTTAAGAAAAAACCTAAACAAATGAACCATTAACTTTTGCTTTGCATCTTATCCTCCTTTGCCCTTTCACTTTTTAATGAAAAAAACATATATCTTGCCATTTCTAATTTTTTTATAAAAAAAATAATAATGGAAAGTTCTCAAATTGATTTGGGCAAGCCAAATATCGAACCTTACCTAAGGAATGTCAGCTACAATTTTCCCTCGGTACTGGAGCGGTGCTACCAATACATTCTCTTTCTAACATACTCTTTTCTATTGGTTAAAATTCAAATGAGTCCCACTAATTCATGTGGGTCTCACTTGAATTATAGAGGGCCTATATGAATTTCAATCAGTAAGAAAAAGTATGTTGAAAAGAAAATATTAAAGAGTGTGTTGCTAACATTTCTCCTCAAGATAGTTACCATCTAGTAATTTTTATAGTTTTTAGATTTGTGGGTGTGTGGTATATAATAAAAAAAGGCCGCCACAAATAACTTTTATCACTTGAAATAGCTGCCACCTATATTAATAATTAGGTTAGGATTTAATTGCCATGAACGATCAATGTATAGATTTTTTATATTGTCAATCAATCATGAATTGTCATATCATTAAAAATATTTGATTTTTATAATAACTACCTTAAAAGTTACATATGGAATGATTTATGATTGTTTGATAATGAATTTGTTTTATATTAAAAATATATCAAAATTAAAATAGTTCAACTAAAGAAATTAATTGCTATAGTTTAATCCTAATGGTTTTTATTTATTAAATTATTTATTTTTAATTTTCACTAAAAAGTAGTTCTTATAATTCTGAAATATATTAAAGTATTGGTAATGGAGAAATCAAAATCTAAATAAATAAAAGTTATAGTAACTGTGATATATATATATATATATAATAAAGTCTAATTATTTAATTTGACTTATATTAATTGGTTGAAACTTGGAAGAATAACATCAATAACAGCGTCCTCTCTTTCTCTCGTCTCTCCCACTCTCGGACAGACGGCGACAAGGGTGGTTTTGGGTCATTTTGACTTAAAACCACCCATTTACTTTGCTTTGTCTCTTCTTTTCTTTCTATAAGTGGATTTTTCACATAGATCTGGTTCTTTTGTGTGAGTTTTTCACATAAATCTGGATCTTTTTGTGTTTTTTCCTTGTTCTTCGTAGTCTTGGTGTGATTTTGTTTGGTTTCCCGTCTTGGTGCGGTGCTGTTTGATTCCTGTCTTGATGCGGTGTTCGTTTGTTCCAGATTGACAGATCTGCTTCGATCTATCACAGATTTGATCAAGACTTGGGTCTCAATGCTACAGATCCGGAAGTATGAATATTCCGGTGACTTTGATGATGTCACTTTTGTAGGCAATTTGACTTTGCTGTATTATGCTTTTAATCTGGGTGCTGTGAGTTTGTTCGCAGTTTCATTCTTTTCGGTTTTTAGTATTTTAGATTTGTATTATCATCAATATACTCTATCAATTTGAATGAATGAATGTCATTTTTTATTAAAAAAAAAAAAAACATCAATAACAGCAATAACAGAGTTGCTGACTTTCTGGTTAACGATGTGTACTTCATGAACTTGGAATTACACTGATTCGGTATCGCTCCTAAAGGTTGTGGATAACTTTTATTCCAAGACCTTATTAGTGTCTCTTTTAATCGTTTTATAGTTAGTTAACATGTTTTTCTTCTGATTTGGGCATGGCCCACCTGTAAACCAAAAGAATATCAACATAAATTTGTCCTATTTGTATTATTCACAAATATAAATCATCAACTACTAATTATTGTTATTAACATCTAATTATATGGAGTACCTGCACAAAGTGTCGATAGATATGACATCTGTCATGATTACCTTACGCGCGGTTTAGGGTTACACTTACAGACAATGTAAGTGATTGCTTAGGTTGCGTAGCTTAAAATTATGGTTAATTAATTTCTTAAACATGTAGTTATGATTTGGATATCAGGCTTTATTTGTATGAAAATATATTGTTGGGATGAGTCTTCCTTTAGACATCTAATTATATTTTGAGATATTAATCTCTCATTTATTAGATAGGAGAATATTCTAAAAATAGATGCTATAGCTAATACACAATTATAAATCATGACTCATATGAGAAAGAAAGCGTTCTATACACATTACAAAGTAGAAATAAGTTTACAAAGTATATTTAAAAGCAAGTTTTACTTTGCAAGCCAAAAATTGGGGTGCACTGGTGGTGTCCAATATTTGCACCGTTGATTTTAGGATGAAATGCATGTAATAGTAGATAGTGAGTGATCTGTTACCTACTGAGAAAAAAAATAGTATTTGCAAAATGATCCCCCACCCATCCCCCTGCCACCACCGTAAGACCCAACAACTCATCAGTCACCATCTACCCTGCTCCGACGACCGCCACCACCACCCCCATCCTGTTGCCCCCACCTCCACCTCCTCCCTCCACCACTGCCACCCCCATCTTCCCTCACTCTAGATCCGGAGATATGCAATAGAAGCGTTCCAACTCATCCATCTGGTTCTGGCGGAGGTGATGGTCACTGGCAACCGCTAGGGGTGGCATCGGGTCGGGTCGGGTTGAGGGGGAAAATGAAATCGACCCGGACAATATTGATTGGTTCGGTTCGAATCAATTTTTAAGTAAGAATGTCACATACCTCGAACCGACCCAACCCGATCACATTCGGGTTGGATCGGGTCGGTTTTAGGGTTCCATAATAAAAAAAATATTTAAAACCCTAAAAACGCCATTGTTCCTCACTCACTCGATCTCATCTTTCTTCTTTTTCACTTTTGGGTTTTGAACCCTCTTCTCCACTAGGCGGCAGAAAAAATTGGCTAGTTCCCTACTTCTCCAATGATTGATGCGTCGCTTCTTAATATTTTCTTCTTCTTCCTCATGCGGCGGCAATGGTCACAACTCAAACACATAGTCCGCTGCTTCTTACTCTTTTCTTCTTCCTCGTGCAGTGGTGGTCACAACTCCCAAACACACACAACCCAAGCTTCCTAATCTTTTCTTCTTCTTTCTCGTGCGGCACAGAGGCTAGATCCAGTGAGAGATCTAATGTTGCAGGGTTAATCTTTCTTCTTCTTCGTCTTAATTTTTTTGGACATTGTTGAATTTGATATGACAGAGGCATTTGATGAGAGTGGGTTTGGGTTGCTCGGGTCGGGTCAAGATTCATCGGTTTGCCAAAAGCCAAACCCGATACCCGAATTGAGGTCTTCGGGTTCCCATTCATCAAACCTGGACCGACCCGTCTACCCGGACCGAACAAGATTTTCCGAGTTGGTCCGGGTCAGGTTGCCTGGGTTCGCGGGTCTACCCATCCACCCCTAGCGACCGCCATCACCCATGCTAACGGCCACCACAAGAACCAACCCAAACAAACTATAATATGATCTTATAACTACCACTCCAACCTCCTACCACTCCAACCTTCATCGTTCGATTGTGTAGCACCACCGCCCTACATCGCCATATCCTTGTTCGAGACCAAATTTGTCCATCCTTTGCGACCTCCGTCGCCTATGACGTCGTCACCACCGTGTGCCCCTTCCTCTATAACTGCAAAGCAACAAAGCATAAAACACCCAATAGCAACAACAACCGGATCGCTAAATCCACTTAGGTCACAATTCTTGTTGAATAGGAAGATATGGTTTAAAAGGATCTGGTTGAATAGGTAGATCTGTTGGAGATCAGAGATCTGGATCTAATTCCCAAGTGGGGTGGGGTAGGGACAAATATGTGGTGGGAAGAATGGTGGTAGTTATAGTCGGGGTTGGTATGGGGGTCAGGAAGATTGATGGCGGGGGGAGGGGGCACAGTGGTGGGCGTGGTAAACAACCATTCTACAATCGGCGTTAATGGTCGCCGACGATGGTCGCTGATGAAGGAGCAGGTGGCGGCTGGAATGGTGGTAGAGGAGGGAGAAAGGGTGAGATGCAAACACAAATAAATAAAAGGTGTTATAACTTTTTTGTAAACAAATCCCTCTAACTGATTTTTTAAACAAAAAGTCCAATTTTTACCAGTCGTAGCAAGTAAGAATTGGACAGTACCAAAGCTAATAGCAGCACCATAAAACGAGTCATATTTATATGAAGTTGATCTCAATTTTTATCGTACAAAATAATGGAACTTAAGCTAGAAATTGAATGGGGCATTTGTCCCATCATTAGGTTTGGTATTCTTCTAGGTTCTACATTAGACTTGCAATAATGTAATGTTGTCCAGGTTGGAAAATCAAAGAGATAACGAATTGGCAGATTAGTATAATTTGTAAGATATTTTTTTTTCTTCGGATTGTTAAAAAGTGGGTGGTAGGAGATAGCTGTTCGAATCACCCATCAAAATTTATACAAGGCAAAGTGTTAGGCCACGGTTGTCTTACCTATCCAATGACCCTAAACAATTGATTGTAAACCTGTATGTAGTTACTATATGTCTGAGTTGTGCTTGACAGGGTGGTGGTTGATGCAAAACGTGAAGCCCCCTCAACTATAGAGATGAGAAGTAGCAAGCTAGCACAAGCAATAGTTAAATTAATTAACTTGGAGCATTCAAGTAATAAAGCCCCCCACCACATGTGCAAAATGTGATGTTATCCCAACTTGTAATAAAGGCTTCTCACATACCATGGTAGCTATGAGGAAGCATGCACGTTACCTTGGGGTGCTTCATCCTCGCTAGCTTGTAGGGATGGCAATGGGTACTGAATTCGTTGGGTATCCGTAAAATTTACCCGTTATGGGCAGGGTAATTACCCATAAAAATTAATGGGGATGGGTGCGGGTACTTTAGTACCCATCCAGCCTCATATATATATATAATCTGAATATCCGATATAATATATTATATTCTGATATTAATTTAAAACATTAAAAAAACTTAAGGAAAATAAAAAATCCTTTTACCTAACCTATTTCACTCTCATTCTCCTAATATTATTGTGACCGACGTCGCTAATTTAGTATCATTACACCTTGTGGTCCTTAATTAAATTTGTGTTTGTTACTTTTAATTAGTTAGACTAATCATTTACTTTCTTATTATGTTCTACCTTCTATTGGCATCATTGGACCAAAACTATAATTACATTTGAAAAATAAGCATTTACAGTCTTTTGGGGACTCTGATTTAGACGATGAAGAAACGTATCATTATTTATTTTATGATGTGTTATTAATGGATATCTTTACAATTATACTTAATTAGTGTAATGTATTTTTTTAGCATATTTTGGAGAGTGCCAGCAGCTCAGGAGCGCCAAGTCTGTGAATAATTATTCTTAGAAGTTTATTGTAATATTTACTTGATGTTTTGGAGATTGATTATTGAATATTTTGTATTAAAACGTTTGGATTTCATGTTCACAAATTGATTATTAGATCCACAGATTTCATTTTTTTAGTTTAGAATGCAAGAGTTTATAAGAGTTTAGGCATTTATTGTTTAATTAAAGTTTCTTATATTAAAGTACGGGTAACGGGTACGGATACTTAGGTACCCAGAGGGTAAAGATACGGGTATTAAAGCATATGGATTCAGATATGAATACTTTTTCAAAACACAAGTATGAGACGGATACTATAATATCATATCCATTGCCATCCCTACTAGCTCCTAGCTAAATGTCACTATAAATAATGCTAGTACAAAGGCAATGAATTTGTACTATATATAGAACTCGATGTTTACATCAGATGAGCTGTTAGTTTTTCTATTACCGTGAAAACATTCACGCTGTGCGTTCAACTTGGTTGGGTAGTTACTCCTTTTGAGCCACTGACCTTTATACTACATGCCAATTTATGTAACAGGATTAGGGATGGCAATCAGGCGGAGCGGACACGGATAGCATTCCCTCTACCCCCGCACCTGCGGGGAGTAATCCGTGTCCGTTTTCGTCCGTTATCCGTGCGGGTATCCTGCGGGCGGGTATCCAACGGGTTTTGCTGATATTCGCGGGTTTGCGGATATCCACGGATTATTTTTTCCAGAAAAAAATGCTCTTTTGCTTGAAATATGCATAATTTCAATTAAAATAACCTTGTTCATATAAATAGATGTTACGGAACTACGAATGCATTATCCAATTACAAAATTTACTAACAAGAGTAATCAAATATATTTGTTTTTTCCAAAAATAAAAGTTACAATAGTTAGGATCCACTTGAAACATCCTTGAATTACGTTTTCTCCTAATACCAAAGCTATAATAAAGGGCATTATAATAATTTAAGTAACGGGTGCGGGTATCGACGGGCACGGGTAGTGTGATACCCGCCCCCGCCCCGTTTATAAGCGGGTATTGAAATTACCCATTTATTTTACCCGCGGGCACCCGTTTAATTACCCACCCCATGTTCGTTGCGGATTTTATCTGAGCATATAAGAATTTACAAGTGAAACTAGGCCATTTTTGCAATTTGATCAGCTTTATAACACACACACACATCTCTAGCAAGCTTATGGAAATAAGCTAAAAAGAGCTTATAAAAATATTATAAACTATTTTAATAAACTATTTACTTAGATTTATTATCATAAGTTATTTTCATAAGCTCTCTATAAACTCTTCCAAACACATCCTTAATAACGCTTATTTAACCATTTTTGGGAAGAAACGTTATAAAAACTGCATGAAGGTATTTAATAGTGTTTTTCTAAGGAAACGCTATGAAAAGATATACATTTAATAATGTTTCTTCAAAAAAACATTATCTTTAACTCATTTGTTTTTATAAAAAAATGCTTCCACCTTTTATATCGCTTTCATGAGGAAGCGCTATTAAAGGCATGCTTCCTCGAAGAAGCACTACTAGATGATGTCTTTAATAGCTCTTCAAGAAGCACCAACTTTTCCCCATTTAAAAAAACTACGCTCCACCTCTTCAAGAAAACGTTATTAAAGAGATACCTTTAATAAGGCTTCCTCAAACAAGTGCTATCTTTTTCCAATTGAAAAGAGAACGCATTCCACTTGGACCTTGTACTCATTTATGTTCGCAGACCCCTATTGTGTTTTTTGCTAGGGTTTTTATAAGATTCAAGTGCATCCTTTGACTTCTTTCTAAGAGGTAAGCATGAGTCATTTCCTTTTTAATTTCCAAATCATGATACTGATGAAATTTAATTTTTGGTTTCCAGATCCAGAGACACAAAGTCTGAGGTTTCTACGAGGAATATTGTGATTTTTTTCCATTCCTATGCTTGATCTATTTGAAGAAGGTAAGTATGAGTCATTTACTTTTTAGTTTCTAAATCGTGATACTAATGAAATTTGCTTTTTAATTTACAAATCCATATACACAAAGTCTGGGGTTTCTAAGAGGAATGCCACAATTCCTTTCCATTCCTATGTCTCCGTTTGATGATGGTAAGTATGAACCCTTTTCTTTTTAGTTTCTAAATCATAAAACTAATGGAATTTCCTTATTAATTTCTAAATCGCAATCTTGACCAAATAATTGACAGTGTTATATGTTGAACATTATTTCCTTGCTTTGAATATCCTTTAGAATCTGCAGGTTTGAGTATTGAATACAGAAAATTGTGATTTTTTATATAAAAAATGGGCAAAAGATAACCTTTCTTGGGAAAACGCTATTAAAAGGAATACCTTTAACAATGTTTTCACCTACGATAACGTTTCAGAATTGCTATCTTTGATTACCCTCATTACGTTAGAAATGACCTCCAATAACACTTATTTTTTACATTTAATCGTGTTATCTATCTTAGCGCGCTATTAAAGGGATAACCAAAGATAATGTTTTTAAAACACTATCGTAGGGGTGCCTGTCATAGCGCTTTATTGAGAAATCGCTATCTTTTTCTCATTTTTTTGAAGAAAAAAAAAATCATAATTTCTTCTATTCAATGTTCAAACCTTCAAATTTAAAAAGATATTCAAAGCAAGGAAATGATATTCAACACAAAACGCTATTAAAAGGAATACCTTTAACAATGTTTTCACTTACGATAGCGTTTTAGAATTGCTATCTTTGATTACCCTCATTAAGTTAGAAATGACCTCCAATAACACTTATTTTTTACATTTAATCGTGTTATCTATCTTAGCGCGCTATTAAAGGGATAACCAAAGATAATGTTTTTAAAACGCTATCGTAGGGGTGCCTGCCATAGCGCTTTATTGAGAAATCGCTATCTTTTCCTCATTTTTTTAAAAAAAAAAATCATAATTTCTTGTATTCAATGTTCAAACCTTCAAATTCAAAAAGATATTCAAAGCAAGGAAATGATATTCAACACAAAACATGGTCAATTCTTTGGCCAAGATTGCGATTTGAAAATTAATAAGGAAATTCCACCAGTATCACAATTTGGAAACCAAAAAGGAAATGATTCATATTTACATTCTTTAAACGGAGACATAGGAATGAAAATGAATCGCGACATTTCTCTTAGAAACCTCAGACTTTACTGTTGAGTCTCCAAATGGCTGATGTGCATTTACCTTAGTTTTGATGAGATTAAAACAGTTATTCAATGATTTAATTGAACCCGTCTGTGGTATTTAACTCGTCTACTTAGTATGCAGATTAAAACATTAAGCGTCTATATGAACTATTCACTCGTCTGAACTTAGATAAGTTCACCCATTTGAACTAACTTAAGTTCACACGTCTGAACTAACTAAAAGTTCACTCATCTGAACTGAGATAAGTTCACTCGTTTGAACTAGCTAAGGTTCACTCGTCTGAACTAAGAGAAGTTCACCCGTCTAATGAAGTCTTCAACCGTCTGATCAAAGGAAGACTCACCCGTCTAAAAGACTTTGCAACTGACGTCATCTCTTTGTTAAAGAGTCAACCCGTCTAATGAAGTCACTCATCCGTCTAATGACTAACGTTAAAGAATACATTGGATGAAAGTTGTCTCGACTCTGATAAGGAACTTCAACAAAGTGCTTTGCCTGAACACAATTACATCTTACACCAAAAGTCTTCCCTCTGCAAACAAAAAACACGTATACAGACCTGCTGAGACCAAAGGTATATCAGAAGTCTATATCACTCTGATGAAAGAGAACAAGTGAAGTTCCCTATGCTTTAATGGCTGATCAAAACGACTCTATTGCATTTATTGATGATCTGCAAGAAGCCAAGACTTCAGACTTTGTGTCTAACGGCTTTAAAATTTTGAAGCCTATTTAATGAAGAAGACTTCCAGTAGACAAGAGAACGATCAAAGCAATCAAAGAGCAATTACTCTGTACATTTATATCTTCATTCTTTCATTATTTATTCTTCAATCACTTGAAGTTATTACGCAGTCTTTTGGATCTTCACATTTAACCTGCAAATTGTAATCTATTTTACAACTTCTCTCAAACAAACCCGTCTGAGCCTGAAGAGGCTAAGTGTGCAAATAATACTTGTCTGGGGCCTGGAGAGGCTAGGTGTGAAAACAATACTCGTCTGGAGCCTAAAGAGGCTAGGTGTGAAAATAATACTTGTCTGTCCTGTAATCTGAATCAGTTATAGTGAGAAAACTTGGTGCTGCCAAGGACTGGACGTAACTTCATTGTTAAGGGGTGAACCAGGATAAAACCTGCTGAGTGATCTCTCTCTTTCCCTTAACTCTTTAGTTTGATTATTTGTCTTAACTATCATCTAACTAAAGGGGTTTATAATTGTGTTTATCAAACCTTTTTTATCTTGCTTGACTGTGTGTTTTCTGTGAAAACCTTCAGACGAGTTATCAGTCTGATTGACCTATCTGTGTTTACTCGTCTATTATAACCCGTCTTTGCTTGCGAAAAGTTTCTAAATTCCGCATAAATTTGTCAAACACCATTCAACCCCCTTCTAGTGTTTGCATCTATCTATTTCAGTCTCTCTGGATTTGGAAATTAAAAAGAAAATTCCATCAGTATCACGATGTGGAAACTAAAAAGGAAATGACACATACTTACCTTATTCAAACAGAAACATAGGAATGGAAAGGAATCGCGACATTCCTCTTAGAAACCCCAGACTTTACGTCTCTGGATTTAGAAAGTAAACAGGAAATTCCATCAGTATCACGATTTGAAAACTAAAAAGGAAATGACTCATACTTGTCTTCTTCAAACAGAGACATGAGAATGAAAAGGAATTGCAACATTCCTCTTAAAAGCATCAAACTTGACATCTCTGGATTTGGAAACTTAAAAGAAAATTTAATCAGTATCACGATTTGGAAACTAAAAAAGAAATGATTCATGCTTACCTCTTAAAATGGAATTAAAGAATGTGATTGAGTCCTATAAAAGCTCTAACAGAAAACGTAGCTGGGGACTTCGAACATAAATGAATACAAGATCCAAGTGGAACGCGTTTTCAAAAAAAAAAATTGAGAAAAGATCATGCTTTCTTGAGGAAGCACTATTAAAGGTGTAACACGTTTTTTTTTTTTAAAAAAAAAAACAAATTGGGAAAAAGATAATGCTTCCTGGAGGAATTGCTATTAAAGACATACCCTTTAATAGTTTCTTTGAGGTAGCGCTATAAAAGGTGAAGCGGTTTTTTAAAAAAATCTGTAAGGTAAAGATAATGCTCCCTTGAGGAAACGTTATTAAAGGTATATCTTTTAATGAGGTTTCCTTAGGAACGTGCTATTAAACACCACCACCCATTTTTTTTTATAACGTTTACTCCCAGAGACGCTATTAAATAGGCACTATTAAAGGTCTTTTCTGGCATAGTGCCCCTTAATAGTGCTAAGATAGATAGCGCTTAGAAACATTATTAAATGCCAAAAAGAAGTGTTATTGACGGGATTTTCCATTGTAGCGATGTATATGCATTCTAATATGGGACTCCTAAAGGAACTCTAATGGAGATGTATATACGGGACTCAATTACAAAATTCTATAAGCTTAGGGATCCAATTACAAACTTTTAAAGTTCATAGACCCATTTAAAATTTTTCAAAAAAATCTAGGGACAAACAGAATAATTAAACCTACCAATTTTTTTTGGTAAAAAAAATATTAAACGAAGTACAAGGGGTATTACAACCTATATACAAAATCTCAATCTCAAAGTCAAATTATACAGATCTTAATACATTGAATTGGGCAATAACACCTGTCAGAAAATTGTAAACCTGACCCTCCATACTTTGCCACTAATCAGGACTATGACTTTATCTTGATCAAAACAATAGTAGACCGGCCCAGAATACTATTAATCCGACATGGTCTACATGAGCGCTCCACAGTTTACCAGATAAATTGATAAGTTGGACAATCCCGGCCCACCAAGCGAAAAAATCGAAACTGGAATTATTAAAGATGGTGCCATTTCTCATTACTCAAATGCTTCAAACCACTGAATGCCACAACATTTGTCATACATTTTTTGACCTCTTACCTCGAACTAGTCCCTTATGAAGAGAGTAATGATCAAAGAAAGAAAATGGAAGAGCCACCGAAAATCCAAGCCATCCGTAAAAGTGAGACCAAACATTATAAGGGAGTGGGCATGTGAAAAATAAGTGTGATGCAGTTTCAATTGAATTACCACAGAAAACACAAGATGCACACACCGAATATCCAAGATCACCTGTCTTCGCAGCAAGTTACTTCTAGTAAGCAATCTGTCCAAAGCAAGTTTCCATGAAAAAGCTAGAACTTTGTTTGGGGCAACACATTTCTAAAAGTATTTAAAAACATGGGACATAGTATAAATTGAACCAACATGTGGTAACTTATCCAGTAAAAGTTTGTATGCAAATTTAGCCACGTATATTCTAGACGGGCAATTAATCCATACTCATTCATCTTCTTTATTCTTACACAACGAGACAAATTTAATATTATTTACAAGTTCAACAGTCAACTCTTCCTCCCATGCAAAAGACCTTCTTTTCCAACTCCAATCCCTATGTGACAAACTTATTGTTAGACAACAAAAACAACTGCGGGTACAACTCTTTTAAACTAATATCACACACCCACACATCATGCCAAAATAAGGTAGATGCCCCATTTCTTATCTTCTTTGTAATTCCTTTGGAAAACTATTGGGAAAAAACAGAGGGGTCATAATCTATTGAGCATACACTTCTCCACCAACAAGATGAATTCTTAGCTGTCCACTTATCCAAATTCCTAACTGAATACAAATTAATACTATTCATATACCTGTACATCTAATAACATTTAAAAATTAATACTATTCGTATACTTGTACATCTAATTATAGCATTTAAAATTTAACTAGACTTACCTAAGTTTTATTTTTTTTTTTTTTGAAAAAACCCAACTCAACTCTTTTCATTGATAACCAAAGAGGAAATACAATCAGAAATAGAATTAAAAATGTGGGAGCTAGCATAAAACTTAGAAGCACTAGTTAAAACATGAGCAACTGAGTTGACTTCCCTCATTACAAATAAGCAACTGAAAAAAGCTTTACTAGATATAATATCCATGCATTTTTTGATAATGAAACCAAACTCCGAATGGTCTGTTTTGGAACGATGGAGAGCATCAAGGACAAGCTTGCAATCAAACTCTATAATGATCCTCTCAAAGCCACTGTTGAGAAGCCATTGGAGAGCAAAAAGCAGTGCCCAAGCTTCACCTTCATGGACAAGGGGGTAGCCATGTCTCCACCCACAATGGGCTTTGACGAACTGACCATGATGATCACGGATACACATTCCATAGCCAAAACATTGTACATCCTGGAAAAAAAAGCAGCATCAATGTTGCATTTCATGTACCCCAATGGGGGCTTGGTTAACGCCACAACAGCAGTATCACGTTCAGCAAACTCAGCTTGTGGACTGAAATCTCTAGCTTGCAACCAGTCGAAAAGCAGTTCCTTGGCAGCGTAAACAACTTGTGATGGTGATGTTTCGGTGTTGCTCCAAAGTTTATCATTTCTCCTCTTCCACATACTCCATAATATCCTCACAAAAAAGCATCTCACGCTACTATCAAAAGAGGCTAACAGTGTGAAAAAAGCTTCAGCAAAAGGCTCTGCTTGTAGTAGGATAGGCTCAATCGCAGTCCAAAGTTAAGCTCTTCTCCAACAAGAAACACCAAACTCACAATCGAAAAACACATGCCAACTATTTTCAAGAAGTGCACCACATTGCAAACAAGTAGCATGGACATCCATACCTTTGGACCTGAGATTCATACCAGTGGGAAGTGTATCACGGCAAAGCCGCCAGCAAAAGTCACATACTTTGGCAGGGACCTTAAGGGACAAGATCATTTTCCAATTGTCGTTCACTGCCAACGAGCTTCTATATAAGGGAGTTCATACAAAACCAATAGGATGATTTTACAGTGTAATTACCATCTTTACTGGCTTTCCAAATGATTTTATCCTCTACATTCACATCCACCAAAGGAATGTGCACAATAGCCTGGTAATCTTGCTGGACAAAAATATTGCGGATAAGCTGCAAGTTCTAAGAGTTGGTTAATGGACAAATAAGCTCATTAACATGCAATATATTTATAGAAGGACTATGAGCAGTATGGATGTAGGGATCATTAATTTCCTTAAGCCAAGGGTCACTTCAAATATTAATATGGGAACCAGAACCAACACGCCAACGAAGACCATTCTTTAACAAAACCTGAGAATTCCAGATGCTACGCCAAGAGAAGCTTGGGTTATGACCCAAATTAGCTTCTAAAAAAAATTCTCCCTTGGATAGTATTTAGCTTTGAGGATTCTAGAAACCATAGCATCAGGGTTGGTAACCAACTTCCAACCTTGTTTCCCTAGCATTGCCAAATTAAAGCCTTCTAAGTCACGAAAGCCCATACCTCCAACATTCTTACCCATGGTTAGTTTGTCCCAACTTAGCCAATTCATTCCTCTACCAGGATTTTTCTTTGTACCCCACCAAAAGGAATTCATCATCTTCTGAATCTCATCACATAGAGTGGTTGGTAAAAGAAAGATGCTCATACAGTAAGAAGGAACAGAGTGAGCAACAGATTTAATCAGGATATCTCTACCAGCTCTTGAAAGACATTTACCACTCCAAGATTGAATTATTTTTCCAAATTCTATCTTTCAAATAACCAAAGACAGATTTCTTTTTTCTACCATAGAGGGGAGGCCTAAATATTTTCCTTGGCCCATACCCTCTCTCACATTCCGACAATTAACAATAGCAGCCTTTTTATCTTGAGGGACATTTCTACTAAAAAAAATTTCTGACTTACTAAAATTTATAGCTAAGCCTGACTCTTGCTCATAGGTGATCAAGATATTTTTCATGGTAAGGCTTTCATTCTCATTTGCTCTATTAAAAAAGAAACAATCATCCGCAAACATGAGGTGACTAAGAATGGGTGCACCACGACACACCTTAATACCATGAATATTTCCTTTTGCTTCCTCTCTATTAATAAGTGATGTAAGGCCTTCCACACACAAAATAAAGAGATAAGGGGAAACGGGGTCACCCTGCCTCAAACCTCTACCAGGAAAAATAGGACCAACAGGATCATTATTAACCAACACAGAGTAGGAAACAAATTCAACACACATAGCAATCCAACCAATCCATTTATCATGAAAGCCCATTCTAGCCATAATGCCTTTTAAATAATTCCAATCAATTCTATCATAAGCTTTGCTAATGCCAATTTTTAAAGCCATCTCACCCACCTTCCCTTTAGTCTTACATTTCAAAAAATGAGTAATTTCCATAGCAACCACAACATATCAATGATAGATCTATTCTCAACAAAAGCAGATTGATTCTCAGAAATGCATTTAGGAAGTAAAGGTTTTAAACGATAAAATAGCTCCTAAATTGTGCGTACATATACAATGTGATGTGGAGTGGCATATGGCATTGCCATGGAAGTATGGGACAAAGTATATAGGTAAGTAAAGGTTTTAAACGATTAACAAGTTTTATTTGAACCCACTGAACTTTTGAAATAGCTCCTAAATTGTGCTTACATATACAATGTGATGTGGAGTGGCATATGGCATTGCCATGGAAGTATGGGACAAAGTATATGGGTTGGCTTGCCACTGCAGCCTTAAACAATTTTGTGACTTTTTGTTCAAAGTGTTTTGGGAGATAATGCTGCCTTGATTTTTTTTGATTATTTTAACTTTTTCATTATGCACTAAACTAGTTATAGCTGAGTTAATTAGTAAAATTCTTTGCAATTGATGTAAAAGCCTAGAATCATATTCTTTAACCCAGAAAGGAAAAAATTGTCTTGCTATTAAAATGTCATGTACTATGAGTCTGTTTCAACCGGCGTTATGATGCCTCAAACTAGTTTAGAGTTTTTCAACATGTTTACCATCTCTTATTGTCATTTATTTGTAATTGACGAGTTTAGAGCCTAAATTTTGGTTAAAGAAGTAAAAAAGTTCATTAATCCATTCTTCAAAACTCAATTTAGTGTGGTTTGGTATCATGATCGGGAGCACCAGAATTGCTTTTATAGCTTTCAAACGTGATTCTAGTTAGAAAGTAGGTGTTTGGTTACATGTTTAGAAAACAATTTTGCATCCAGAATCAATTCTACCTCAGAAGCAGCTTGAAGTAGCTTCTGCTTTTGGATTGAAAAATTACACCAAGTTTTAGATTAAACTAGCTTTCAAAATAAAAATATCCAAATACAAATCACTTCACTTCAAATTCAATTATATTGAAATCAATTTTATAAAATCAATTTTATCCAAAATCATATTTGTCAAATGCTCTTCTAAACACACACATACATTATTCAATTACTACTCTGTCTACAATATTCTTGCAAAATCGAATGCAGTTACCTTCAATTCTAGTATCCCTTTTCAAAGTCAAATTGATAATTATACATGTAAAAGTCATTTTGATTAATATTATCCAAACAATATTTATTCTATCAAAATTATTTTTAGCCTTAAAGTATCCAAAAATTAATTAATTATTATAAAGTCACTTTTATTCAAAACTAAGTTAATCAAAATTCAATTTTATAAAGGAGTTCCCAAACATAACCTCATTGATGGCAACCACTTCATGGAATCATACGTACAGGATTGCAGCCTCGTTTTGTATATGTGGGACATGGACATGATATTTGGTATATATTCATAATTACAAAGTGGTTTTGTTTGAATTTCTCATGAGATTTATTGATTTTTCGAAAAAATAGATTATATCATCAATAATCGATTATATGTATAATTAGTTATTGTGATAATTGATTATGATCAGAATCTGTTTTTATTTGGGTATGTTTACTGAAAAGTGATTTTAAGATAATCTATATTGTTTGGATGGTGAAAAAAATCACTTTAATATGAAATTACGAATATGAATATGGAGTTATTAATTTATATTAAAAATATTTGATGTTTTTTTTTAATATTAAAACTGATTGAAATGTTTATTTTTCTATATTTGTCATCAATTTTTTTTCTATTATAAATTGAATAAAACTTGTAAAAAAATTTCATGATTATAAAAGCATGTGAAAATATATTATTGTTTTAGAATACTTAAATACAAATAATAATAAAGAAACAAAAAAATGAAGCCAACGAGAGCATGTGACCTTCGTTAGTGATGTAGTTAAATACAAAGAATGCATGAGTCAAGCAAAAATAAAAAAAAATTAAGAACAAAACCCCAGAGAAAACGTTAAACGCATACATGGGAGAGGGAGGGAGGGGATGAAGGGAGAGAAATGGAAATGGAAATGGCATTGGTTGTGAAAGTGAGAGATTTTTCTTTTTTTTTTGAGTGAAGGCGCATAGTAGTCGGATCAACTTTTAGATCCTAAAAAAAAAAAAATTAATCATTTAATCTCTCAAATTTATAAACGTGGGACATATTAGTCCTTAGCTAGGTTTAGTTCTGATGTTCATTTACTTGCCTACGTGTCTCACTAACCATCTTACTTGACTCTTTAGTGGTCCTGCGTGATATATAATGAATTTTCATCCTGAAAAATGAATGAAAAGTGAAAAAAGTGCATAATTTTTAGGTATTTTGGGTTTTAAAATTGTGCATGTTTTTTCACTTTTTATTTGTCTTCCACGGAGGAAATTCTTCATAGGTCACGCAGGACCACTAACGAATCAAGTAGGATGGTTAATGGGACATGTAGGTAAGTAAATGAACGTCAGAATTAAACCTTGGGACTAATATGTCTCACGTTTATAAATTTGAGGGACTAAAAGATTAGTTTATTTTTTCATGGACTAAAAGTGAATCCCCGAAAATTTTCAGGGACCAATTTGGACCTTCATTTTTTTTTTGTAATCCAACCGTCCTTATAAATGGCAAAAAATATTTTTTTTAAAAAAAATATTTTTTAAAAAAATTGAAACTAAATATCAAAGATAATAAATTATTTACAAAACGAGCAAAATCATATTTCCCAAATATGCACTAAAGCCACGATTAAGAGTTAAGTCCTATATATGGGCACAGTGTATGAATACAAAATCATTTATAATGACTTGAATAACAGTTCCGGATAGGCTACTTTTTTGAAGTAAAAATAAGTCTAATTATTCTAATATAATATTAGAACCTATTTTGATATTGGATCACCCTCAGATATTAAGAGCATGTTTGGGAAAGCTGGATTATTTGGCTTTCAGCTATTTTGGATGAAAAAATTTATTTTTGAAATAATCTTTCTTGTTTGGCACCTTGCTTAAATTTATAAAAAAAAATTTTTGAGGAAAAAAAGCTGTTTTATGTAATCTAATTTGTTGTAGCTTAAGATTGTTGTGATTTGATTATTTTTCATTCTCAAAACTATTTTCCCTATTTACCCTTACAAAGCAAACTTCTAAATAAATATTATTAAATTATACAAATAACTTCATACCCTTTTTCGTAATTTGCATTGTAAAAGTGATTTTTTTGCACCACCCAAACGAAATAAATTACCTTAAAATCGTTTTTCAGCAAACATACCCAAACAAAAATAGATTCTGATTATAATCGATTATCACAGTAATCGATTATACATATAATCGATTATCAGCACAATCTATTTTTTCCAGCTTTTCCAAACACACCCTAAGTATACTTGCTTCTAAACGAATTGAGGTGTATTAAGAGGGTGTTGTAAGATTAATTCTTACCCAAATAGTTGTTTTTCAGGATAAAAACTGTTTTTCGGTAGAAGCTGATATGTTTGGGGTAAACTGATTAAATTTCAAAACAACTATTTTTATGAGAAAAAATTGTTTTTAGAAAAGCTAGAAGTTTGAAGCTTATTTAAAAAGCTGTTAGATTATTTTGAAATCAATAACATTCTTCCTATTTCACCTCTACAAAACAAACTACCAAACAAATATTGTTAAATTATTATACTAATAACTTCATACCATTTTTTATAATTTACTATATATAAGTGATTTTTTACATAACCCAAACGAAATAGATTATCTTATAATCGTTTTTCAACAAACACATCTAAACATAAAATTGATTATATTATAATCGATTATAACAATAATTGATTATTTATATAATTAATTATTAAAATAATTGAATTTTCACAGTTGATCTAAATACACACTAAAATGTAAATCACACATTTATAAAATATATTAATAGAGAATCATTTATACTGACTTGAATAACTCTTTCCCATAATCTAACGCCCTCCCTCTTAGAACATGATTGAGAAAGTTAGATTAATTGGATTTTCAGGTGTATTGGATGAAAAAAACTGTTTTTGAAATAATCTTTTTGTTTGGCTCTTTGTTTAAATTTATGAAAAAACTTTTTTTAGGAAAAAAACTGCTTTATGCTATCTAATTTGTTTTAGCTTAAGATTGTTGTGATTTGATTATTTTTCATTCTCAAAACTTTTTTCTCTATTTATCCCTATAAAATTAACTTTCAAATCAATATTATTAAATTATATAAATAATTTCATACTCTTTTTTATAATTTAATATATAAAAACGATTTTTTTATACCATCCAAATAAAATAATCATTTTTCAACAAATATATCCAAATAAAAACATCATCAGATTATAATCGATAATCTATTATTTTTTTTCGTTTTCAAACACATTATGAAAGCTAGCTTTTGAGAATGGCCAGTTATTCTAACAAGGACTTTCAAAATTGGAAGTAACTGCCAGCTTGATGTAATTGACAGTTACTTCCAAATAATGTTGGACTGAAACATTAGAAAAGGATAGCCGCCAACCAAATCCTGAGGTCAGATTTTTTTATAAATAAAATATATATTTATATACGTTGTTTAAATCCACCGTGCATTATGTACAAAAAAACAAAAACAAATGTACCAAAAAAAAAAAATCCACCGTGCATTAGTGTTTATGCAGATTTACCTCTTGGACGTGCAGATCTTCTATATTTATATATATGACTTGTACTCATCTTCCTACATTATAAAGAAGGTTTAAGTTATAACTTGGGTAATGAAGTCACTATTGAGGAGCCTAGCAAGTAGCATCTCATAACTTGGAAATTAATGCTAGTCACATCATTTATGAGGTCACAACAAGAGTAGAGCGAGATTTAAGTCGAGATTGTAAGTTCTATCTTTTAATTATCTTACAAAGACTGAAATGGCTAACTTTCAAGCTATCCAAATAAGATAGATTTGTGTGTGATTTTGGACAGATTCAAACTGGGTAAAGTCAGGCTATTAGAGTCGGTAGTCAGGACGAAAATAGAGATAATCTGTGTTTGGATTTTGATTGACACAATAAAAGTCAAGTACACAAGTATAATAAAAACATGGTTAAAGTAATAATTGGTTTTTATAGGTGACATCGATTCTTCATTTAGTTACTATACATAAAAAATTATTAAAAAGGTCCTCATACGTGTAATCGTTATCCATTTGGTCCCTCTCGTTACTATGTCATCTCAAATGATCCGTTAACTATTATGTATAGGGACTAAATGAAGAATCTGTGCCACGTATAGGGACCCAATAATTTATGTTAAAGTAATAATCTGATCCCTACATGTGACACGAATTCTTCATTTAGTCCCTATATGTAGGAGTTAACGAATTATTAGAGATAAAAAGGTAACGAGAGGGACCAAATGGGTAACGATTGCACGTATGAGGACCTTTTTAATAATTTTTTTTTACGTATAGGGACTAAATGAAGAATCGATGTCACCTATAGGGACCAAATTATTACTTTAACCTAAAAACATTATCCAACATGAAAGAAACTTTTTTTTGCTTTTGGCAAAAGTCAATTACAAATAAAAATCCAAACACATTCTTAATCTTTCAGGCTAGAAACGAAGTTGGAACTAATCAAAGATGCCTATATCTGTATGTAAGAGATATTATATTATGTGACTACGGGAGAGGAGTCCACAAAAGAAACATGGGGAAAGCACGCATAACAAAACTAAAAAGAAGGAAGGTCGAGACGGGCAAGTCTTCTGTCCTCCCAAGAACACTTTGAGGACCGGTATTCCATCATCATAAGTCGTTGATTTAATGATTTAAAAAAGCAGACGGTTGAGATTATTTACGGGCAACCGAAAAGATAGGTATCGCCACTTAATTGAATAATGAATTAAAATAATTAAAATGTAAAAAGAGAGTGAGGGAGAAAGAAAAAACCATAAAGGGGAAGAGGGTTAGGGAGGAAGGGGGCTCCTTCCGAGTTCCGTACAATGGTTGGGTAAACCAAGTGAAGGGTGAGCTTACACTATGTCTGCTTGAGCATTCATTCGCCTCGACGATTTTGAAGGTGTGAGCCTCGGGTGAGTGGTTACTAGTTCTGATGGTGAACGACGACGATGACAGATCAACGGTGGAGGCGAAATCAAAGATGATTCTTCTGGTGTTGTCTCCACTTATGTTGCTAATCTATTCGACTATTGTTGTTGTATGAGTTATTTTAATATTTTGTTGTTATATGTTATTTTGTTGTTTGTAGTAGAAGATCATTGATGGTGCAACGACATCATAAGGCTGAATCGTAGCCGAGATCTGAGGGGGACCAACTACGATGACAAGGCAGAAGGGGAGAAGAAGAAGAAAAAGGAGGGAAGAGGGAAAGAAGAAAAATGGAAAACAAAATGAGTATATGTCATTGAAACCCTAGACGACGACTTCTTCTCCGACGACGGTCGCACCTTATTCGGGTCAATCTCCAAGCCACCTGTCAATGGATAAGGACGATTTACCAGAAATGTATGAAGTTTTTGTCTTTCGAGTCTTGGTGAAGGGATTGGAGGTGGGAAGTAGTGTAAGAATGATATTTTGGAATGTTGATTTTTTTTGTTGCCAAAACCGGTTAACAGGTTGTAATCGGTCAAAACCCGTGGAGGATTGATCCTCAAAAACTTTTTGGGAGGACCGAAGATGCTCCCAATTGAGAGAGGAGATAAATGAGATAAGTTTGATAATGATGAATAGTGGTTGTAATGACTTCCGCGAACTTTATCTAATGAAAGGGTGAAACTTTTCTCTGATACCATATTAGATTTAGAATTAGGTAATAAGGAAAAGAAAGAAAATTATAAATTGAATATATTATTGGAAGGCATATTGTGATTGGTGTGATTCAAAAGAAAAATGAAAGTGCCGTATATTTATACTAATAACAGAATCTTAGTGCGAATTAAATAAGGAAACAAATCAAGGAATATAAATAGTAAACAAATTATTAGAGATCATCTAAGATAATCATCCAAGATACTCTAAAATACAATGAATATACATTTTTAGACTTTGTTACCGTTAAAGGCATTCCATGAGATATCAACAGCACTGGCACAGAGAGGGTAACATCATTTGGTTTACCCTTGATGTGTGGACATCCTTACCAAACCAAAAAGCACGTGTACCTCTTGTGTGGAAGTAGCCTTAAATTGCTGCAGCATCATCATCACCCCGTTCTTTATAACTTAGCATGACTTTCACATCCTTTGCTACAAATTCCATACACTCTCTACTCCTGAATGTTCTCTCTCTCTCACACCCTCTTTGGTAAGACAAGATAGTTCTAACCAACATGGTTCAACCAAAGAAATTCAGAGGTGTCAGGCAACGCCACTGGGGCTCGTGGGTTGCTGAGATTCGTCACCCATTATTGTACTTTCATCCAACTCAGATTTTCATTCATTTGTTTTGTTTCACTTCTCCCTAAAAATTTATAATA
Source organism: Ammopiptanthus mongolicus (assembly GCA_039655645.1). NCBI lineage: Eukaryota > Viridiplantae > Streptophyta > Magnoliopsida > Fabales > Fabaceae > Ammopiptanthus > Ammopiptanthus mongolicus. The sequence goes on along the minus strand of CM077351.1, from coordinate 67,949,527 downwards.
GTTCAAATTCTTTTTTTTTTTTTTTGTACAAAAAGTACTATTTCGTTTTTAATCTTCTTATGCACATTCCTTACCCCCTAAATTATTTTCATTGATCTAGAATGTTACTTGAGATCTTTATAGTATCTTAGTTTTAATACTTATGAATTAACTAATTGGTTTTGATGGGATTACTAGGACACATAAAAATAATGTGCATTATTTGTGGTGTTTGAATAGGAAAAGGAGGGTGTGGCTTGGGACATTTGAGACTGCAGAAGAAGCAGCTAGAGCATATGATGAAGCAGCCATTTTGATGAGTGGTAGAAATGCCAAAACAAACTTCCCAGTTTCTGGTAATAACCTGAATGGAAATCACAGCTCCACTACTTCTTCTACAACATTATCTGCAGTTCTCAGTGCAAAGCTTAGAAAATGCTGCAAGTCCCCATCACCTTCTCTCACTTGCCTAAGGCTTGACACTGAGAATTCTCACATTGGGGTGTGGCAGAAGAGAGCAGGGTCACGTTCTGACTCAAACTGGATCATGATGGTTGAGTTGGAAAGGAAGAATATTGTAATAGAAGGAGCTAATAATTCTGATGATTCAGAATTGCAGGTTCAACAACCTGATCATATGCCAGAGAAGGTAATAAAGCCAGAAGAATTAGGCAATAATGGGGGGTTGGATGAGGAGCAAAGGATTGCACTGCAGATGATAGAGGAACTTCTGAATAGGAATTAAGTTCAGAGAATGTGGCTTTTATTTTCACGTGGGGCTCAGTGAAGGTGTTTCAAGTCCCATGGATAGCCGTACCTTTCAATTCGTTTAATTTGTTTGTTTGTCCTAAGGAGGAGAGAGCTACATTCATTTCGTGGGGAATGAGGATGTGGGGTGCTTGTGGCTGTGAATGTTTCCCCACTGTGTGTAAACTACCTAGACTGTGGTTAAAATTTATGTACTTCGTAAAAACTTATTGGACCCAAATAAAGTTGTCACTAAAAGTTAGTTATTAACTGATAATTGTTAGTTGATTAGTTAATTTTGTTAGTTTGTTAAGTTCTTATCAGGTTGTTATCAGATGGCTCTGTTTGCTACCTATATAAGGACCCTATCTTTGTATTCTTTAATTATTTTCAATCAATCAATGCTATTCAAAGTATAGTGTTTCTTCTCTGATATTATGGTATTAGATTTTTAAGGGCTTTTTTGGTTTGATTATTTCCTGTTTTCATTTTCAGTGAAAATAGAAAATGGGCTTGAAAATACGTTTGGTTGAGTTTAATAAAAATATTTTCACTGGAAACATTTCCTGAATTGTGTCCAAATATGAAAACAAAAAAAAGTTGTTTTCAGTGTTTTTGTAATACCCAGGGCTGACGAGGGCAGGGAGTGATCCCCGGTGCATGAGGTATGAACAAGGAGCGGCTCCTGACAAGCTTCTAGGCGGAGGGACACATGGGTACAGAGAGTCTTCCTAGCACATTGACTAGAGATAATGTCTTATAAGAGCTTATGAAGCTTTGACACTTCTCACCCTATAAGCTGATTTTTTAGGTTGAATTAGGTCCAAAAATCTAAGATGATATCAAATCTATCCTAGATCCATTGGCCAATGGGTCATCACCATGGAAAAACCCAAATCCCAAATTGACTAGAGATAGTGTCTGATAAAAACTTATAAAGCTTGGACACTCCTTAGTTCTTATCCTATAAACCGGTTTTTGGGGTTGATTTTGGTCACAAAAAAAATCCAAGAAAGAGAATAACCGACTCGTATATTGTAAAAGTTGGGGGAGCAGGATAACTTATTGAGGAATTTTGAGCTTGACCTTGTTGGATCTAAAACCCAATCCGGATCATATCTTATATATCACATCTTTCAACTAGATGAACTATATATAAGAAATTAATGCAGAGGAAACATTGCTAATTAGAGTACCAATAGACGTATGCTAATTGACTATGACAGGGCCTTTGTTCTATCATAAAACCACCAAGCGCTTTGACAAACGAAGTTTGCATATTTAAATTGATACTGACGGATGAAGATTAATGATCTGGATTCAAAATGATGCTGACTGGTGAAAGATTTCATGATCTGGCTATATAATAATAAACTTTAAAGGCTTATTGAAGATTCCTGCCGACAAATATAATTAGAGTTAAAAGAAAATATTTATGACTAAGATAAATCTAAAGTTGTTTTCAAATGATTAGTCGATTATATGGCATCTTGAAATTTTGTCAAAGTTCTGCCAGAAAAGAAAAAACATGAGCAAATGTTTTTTTTATTTTTAGAAGCACGGACAGTTTAAATTGGTAATTTTTTACAGTTCTGCAATAAAATCCTTATCCCTTGCTAAAAAATTTGTTAGAAAGATGCATATATAAGCCCAAGGCACAATTTAATGCCTTAATTAAAGCCGATCTGTAACATTGTGTTGTTGGTGTAGTTATTGATCCTATATACAAGGCAACATGGTTCACACATTTTCCTTCTTAATTAAAGTGAGTCACACATTTTAATTTATAGGATGCATGATGCTGAAGCTTGGAAAGGGAAAATGGAAAAGCAATTCGTCTGTATTCTATAAAGGGTGTAATATTGAATGGAAGTTAATAAATTTTCGAGTAACAAACCCCATGTGGTGGAGATTTATAGGTACTTTAGGTTATGGCATTTGTGTCTCTAACAAGAACATGAAAGATTAAATTGACTCCAAGTGGGGACTGAAGACAGATGATCGATGCAAGTTCTAATTCGTTTGTCTCATTGTATGAGTTGTTCTCCATATGATAATGTTTTAGTAATTTATTTGAAGCTTATTTGAATATGTAAGTGCACAAGTGAAGTGAGGTCATCTCGATATATTTCATAAATACAACTTCAACGTAGTGTGTGTTTAATTGATGGCGCTTTTCATTGGACAAGGACGTGATTATGCAAAAGCTATGCAGTGATAGCTTTGACGCTATTTGTAATTTTTTTTTTAACAAAAATGACATTCTAAATATGGAAGAAAATTTAGAATCAAAGGTGGTTGTTATATCTTAAAGTTAGATTAAGCTTTCATGTTTAATTAGCACTTACAGAGGCTCAATGACCCTTGTAGGATTCAAACTCCTGACAATTTAGTTAATACGATTGTTCTTACCATCATATCAATTGTTGTTCGCACTAGTCATATTAAATGATACCTATTTATGCCTTGTAATTTTTTCTAATGCTTAACCTTCCTAGTTCCTACTAGGCTTGCGTTTATTACCATGGTACTATGAATTCTAATTACTTGGGCAACTGATGAGGATATACATATTCATAGCATCTAGGAGGTGTATTTGAAGAATGGCAATTGGTGGGATAGTGTCACATGCTATATGTGGAGTAAACACTACAAGAATTCGCGCGTATACCGACGGCCATGAAGCCGTCTATAAGTTCGTTATTTCCGACGGCCTTGTCTGTCTGAATCACGTGTATGTACAACTGACCAATATACCGACGACCTTGTCCGTCAGTAACACTACCTAAGACAAAGCCGTCGGTAAGTTCGTCGGTAATTTTGGCGCAACTATTCTCCCTCTACCTTTCCGACGGGTTAGGCCCCTAACCCGTCGGTAGGGGAAGTAAGGCATTACCGACGGTCAGGCCGTCGGTAATGAGTAAATTCCCTTAATGATGGTCTTGCCTGTCGTTAAGGGAATGATATCGTCGGTAAGTTTCACTTAAGCGTCTACGCGAACATCTCCCTCTCATTTTCACTTTCACTCTGTGCGCGCTCCCTCTCCCTCTTCCAAGCTCCTGCATCGTCTCCTCTCCCTATCCCAAGCTCTTGCCACCGCTCTCCACCACTGCCAACGTTCCCCACCGCCATTGCCCCTTTTGTTTCTCGCTAAGGCACCGCACCGCCACTACACCACCACCACACACGCCACCTCTCCTCCCAAGCTCCGGCCGCTGTAAGTCCTCTCTTTCTCTCTGTCTTTCTCTTTTCTCTCTGCCTTTGTTATTTATTTCATTTCAATTTTAATTTTTGCAGAACCACCACCGAACCACCACCATTGGACCACCTCCTCGTTAGAGCTCTTTTCCGACAGTGGTTTTCTACTGCAACCCCCACCGAGCGCCACTCCCCCACTCCATTTCGTCTCAGGTTAGCTTCTACCCTTTCCAGTCACCATTGTCCCACTCCATTGTGAATGCTGATTGTTTTATTTTATTTTTTTTGCCAAAATACTGTTGGATTGTTGGATTAATGTTCTTTGGATTATTGTTCTGTAGCTAAAAATAATCAAAATCATTATTGTTGGATTGTTGTATGTTTAGGGTTGTTGTTCTTTGGTTCTAGTGTTTTTAATATTTTTAACATGGTTTTGTTAGAATGTATGTGAAGATACTGGGTTATTTTGATTATGTGAGTTTGTTCAAATGTGGATGTTATGTCATTGTTCATTGTATAAAAGGTGTTAATCCTCATAAGACTTAAAACAAAAAATAAATAGTGAATAAAATTTTAAAATTAAGCAATTTAATAAGGTAGGAATAATAATTGATATTTAAATAATTAATAAATAGATGAAATAATTAAATATTGAATAAGTTAATAAAATAAATAGTTATAAAAGGTACTAATAATTATGCAATTTAATAATATTTAAATAAAAAAAAGTGGCTCGTGTGGTGGTACGACTCATTCAGTGGTGACTTGATCACAGCAGATTGCAAGTGGTTGGGCAGCGGCTCATATGACACGACTAGACTAAATGAATAAAATTTAAAATTTAAATATTTAATAAGTTAATAACATAAATAGTTAAATAATTAAACATTAATTAAGTATCAAATCATAATTTCTCTTAGCACTTATAAAGGTGTTAAGTCTCATAAGACTTAAAACAAAAATAAATAATGAATAAAGTAATTGAAAGTGAAATACAGAATTAATTAAATAAAAAAACAAGTTAATAAAAATTTACACCAATTTTTCTTAGCAATTATAACAGGTATTAAGCTTAATAATATGGAAAAAAAATATAAATAAAGTATGGAATTTTTAAAAATATAAATAAAATTTCAAAAAATAAGCCTTGATTGAAGCATGGAATTGTTTTTTTATATGCTTAGTTTTTTTTAGAATAGTTAATTATGACTTTGTTTGTCAGTTTATCAGTCTCTTATGCACTTTATCTAGGTTGGTAAAGTGCGGGGATTTGAACAATAACATTTACCGTATGAACTTGACTTTCAAGTACAAAAGTTAAAATTACCTCATAAGGTTAAAGTTTTATTTCCTAGACGGTTAATGCTTGAGCAAAACCTAAGCTTCTAGTTTGAGGTTCAATATTATTGACCGGTTGTACTCGCATTGAGGTGCCGCTCATTGTATTGAATCTTGAATTATCTAAGGAGAACAGTTTGGGATATAAAATATAATTAAATATTAATAAATTAATCAATTAAAAATATAATTTTTTTAAAAAAATTAGAATTACCAAGGTGTAACGCACTTACCGACGACTAGGACGACCTAGCCGTCAGTAAGATGTTGCAGGTAAGGGGATAGGTTATTAGTGGTGGGTGATTACTGATGGCTTAGCCATCGGTACGGTTCTGACGGCCTTTTGCTTTGGCCGTCAGTATGCATCACCGAGGAGTTTCTTTCCAATGGATTTTTGGCCGTTGGCCTTCCGTCGGAAAAAGATCCTTGATAATGATAAACACATTGATGTTTCTACTAAAGGGCTATTAATATGTTATTTAAATCTCATGGTAAAAACATTATAGGTTTGTAACAAAAAAAACATTAAATGTTTTTATTCTCTATTTAGTAATTAATATTTTAAGTAGTTAAAAACAAAAAGAAAAGAAAAAATATTTTAAGTAGTTAAGTGAATGTTAAAAAGATTGACTAGCAAATTGTAAAAAAATTACTAGCAACATATACCATTTACCTTTGGCTAAAATACTATTTTGATCCTCTAACTTATTTTTAAGTTTGAAGTTCTAGTCGTGTAAATAGTGAAATCAAAATTAATCCTTAGCGTTTAAACATATTACACTGACATATGGTTGGTCCGAATGATAAGGGACTCGGACATCTTAAGCAAATGGTAATGAGTTCGAATCCCGACTCTTGCGTATGAGAAAATCTGGTTGGGAGGGGAGAACTCACCTTGTGTGCCCAACAGGTTTCCTGACGAAAATTAGTCACTGCTAACAGTGGTGAATACTTCGTACTTATAACATGATTATGGAAAAAAAACATATCCCAACACGTTTTAGTGAGACTTAGGCACAACAACTTACTCGTACAAGACTAAGGGTCTGTTTCGGTAAACGGCTTAATTAAGCGCTTATAGGATAAATGCTTATCATATAAGCGCTTATGTATAAGCTATTTCTGTAATCAAAGAGAAAATATTAGTCAAACTGTTTTCATAAGCTATCCTCGAGAGCTTATCGAAATAAGCTGAAAACAGCTTATGGACATGTCATAAGCTATTTTCATAAACTCTCCCAAACACTCTGACAAGTGCTTATGTCGGTAGATAAACCTAAATAAGCTTTTATAAGCAAATCCAAAAAGGCCTAAGACTCCATTTGGATAAACAACTTATCTAAACACTTGTATAAGAAAGACCTATGTGAAAAACTTTCATGTCAAAAGTTCTTTTTAAATTAAGTTATTTGTGTTTAGATACATTCTCGAAGAAACGCTTTTAAAATCTATAAAGTATTCAAAACAATTTCTCTTATAAACTTTGGCACAAATTTTGCAATAAGCTAAAAAAATTGGCTTCACAAAATAAACTAAAAACAATTTTAAGGGGTCAATAACTTACTTATTTAAATTTAACCAAACAATATTTTTTAACATTAAAAAGCACTTGTACAGGCTGAGAAACCGTAATAAGCTGTAAATTGTGCTCAACAAAGGAGACCAATTTACAATGCTTCGAAGCTTGGAAAAAATCAATATAATATAAGGGTAATTAAGTAATTAAGCAGGAGGGACTGAGGGGTGGGAATACCTATTGACAAAGCCAGATAGAGAGAGAGAGAGAGAGAGAGAATCAAACGCAGAGGAAAGAAGATGATACTTGCGGTGCTGTTTGCCAACGCTGAGGGCAATATCCTAATCGAACGGTGCGTTTAGATCAATCTCAATATTCCCATTTCCATTACTCTATTTTGCTTGGCGCTTCTCAGTTATAGTTATACCAGATCATTGTCGCCAATTCGGATCCAATAGCCTGTGATCTAAAAATTAGATTTTTGTGGATCGAATTATGATATTTTGCTCGGATCCGAATTGGGTTTGGCTTGGTTTTTATGGGATTTTTCTGGAAATGGAATACCCCTAACAAAGGTGGAACCTTTCATAAGTGCAACATTTAGGTTATTTAATTTAGCACAATACTAAACTTTTCTATTTATTTTGGGGTATTATGAATCCTGCTTTGCATATTTTTGAACCCACTTTAATTGGGTATTTGGACAACATTTTAGTAACCCCTTTGTTGATGCTGTCACTTACATTATTTATGGCTTATGCGATTACAGTTTTCATGGAGTTCCTGCAGAAGAGAGGCTTCATTGGCGTTCTTTCTTGGTTAAACTAGGAGCTGATAATCTTAAGGGTACCAAAAACGAAGAGCTCCTAGTTGCTTGCCACAAGTCAGTATACTCTTCTCTCATAGTCATGCCTTGAAAATGTCATGTATCAATGTATCATGTATGTATGTATCTATACTATATAAGTTGCCAGGGAAGATTGAAATAAATTTATTTTTAAAATGAACAAATAAAAATATATCTATCCTTATTTAATAAAAGGGATACTAGAGATATATCCTTAATGAACAAACAAATGAGCTTAATGTCAATGAAATTGAAGACTCTGGTGACTCTGTTTAGTTCTCCTGTTGCATTGTTTTGTGCAAGGAAGATTAACAGGGTGACTCAATGTACGAGGCTCTCAGCTGGTGGGGTCTGGGGAGGGTAGATGTACGCAGCCTTACCCCCGCAAAGAGGCTGTTTTCAGGATTTAAACTCGTGACCTCCAGATCACATGGCAACAACCTTATCGTTGCCAAGGCTCACCCTCTCTGCAAGGAAGAGTAACAAACTGAGTAATATTAGTTACCAGAATAGACCTGATATTTAGCAAAACAGCATTATAGTGTAGTTGATAACGGAAAAAATTGGAAATGAATTGTAGAAGAGGAAGCTGAACCACACACATGCAAACTTGTTCCATGATGTTTAGGTTTTGAGTAACTCAATCAGAAGTTTTGATTGAAACAGGTTTCTCTAAAATTTTATCTTTTGCTTCACTGCCAAGTGCCAACTAATATTGATTCATATTCCTTGTTTTTATATATTTTTTGTCCCATTCTTATATGTTTTATTTCTATCAGGTCGGTTTATATTGTATACACAGTGTTTGGGGATGTCAGCATCTATGTTGTGGGCAAGGACGAGTATGATGAACTTGCCTGTATGTATTCTTGGAATCAGTATTTTATATTCGCTGATAATAAAATAAAAGTATAGAAATGACTCAAATGAGTCATCTCAGCTGTTGATGCTTAACAGGGTATAAGGTCATTTGTTTTGAGACTGGGGTGCTGGCTGAGGGAAAGGGATATTTGGATAATGTGAATGGAGATACTAGCTCTTTTTGTCTTAACATGAAGCTGCTTAACCGATTACATGAGTGATTGGGCTTCTTCATAATGTGCATAAGAAATAAAAGATGATTACTGATGAAAAGGAAACATGAAAAGTGAGATAATGGTGGGAGTTAAGAGCAAAAGTAATGGATATAATGGTTTAGTAAAATAAGGGATGCAGAGAGTGAAAATGGAATTTAATTATTGGAAAACTGAATGTTAATTTTATATTTTTATATAACAATGTAATCTTTAATAGTTTGTCTAACAAACATTAAGATGAGATCAAAATTTTCGGGACAAAACGTAAAGGTTGAAAACTTTATCCCTGACCTCTTTATTTTAGCACTAGAGATATTAGCTATTGCAGGGAATTAACACTACTTTACAAGGAATGGAGTAGTAAGAAAAACCAGTCAAGTGAACTGGTAAGGTACAGATGTCTGGCTTACCAAGAAAAAGAAGAATAGAAATACTAATGAAAAGGGTTGTTTTTTAAAGTGGCATGTGATGGCGTCACCCTTTTAACACTGTTGAAGTGCTTTATTTCACTAAGGGCTGGAAAATGTATATATATTGAAGCAGTAGCAGGGATTGAAATAATTTCTTGGGGGAGCCATACCATATGTCTTTACTTTTACAATGATAAAATGGTTTATAAAAAATATAAAGCCATCAAATCAAATAAAACACCAATAATAAAATGAAATAAAAAACAATGACGTGTTAAATTAGTGAATAGATTGAGATTTTTGCTAACGAACTGTTCTATAATGTCTTGAATTAATTATGAATGATGTCTTAAATTTTGGTCAATAAAACAAATTAGAAACTGCACCTCCTGGAAAATAGATGGAAAATAAATATTGACGAAAATTGTAGAAGAATGCAAATGATCGAGAGAATGACAAGTTAGAGAATAAAAAAAGGAAAGATTAAGAGAATTATGTCAATAAAAGTGTTTCATAGTTGCAGCTAAGTATTTTTAACCACATAAACATGGTTTGCTTAAGGTTGCTAGTGCTACTAAGCATCTTTCATTGTTACTAGATTGTTACTTCAGCACTACACTGCTTTGTTACAAGAACAAAAATTACACTTTCTTGAAATATTGTACAAATATTAAGAAGTTCAAAAGTTATTAAAAAATGGATGCCCCAGTATCACTAATTTGTTCTTTAAGAAGGTTAAGTAAGTTTGTCACTTTAATTTTGGGGAGCTAACAATAATTTTGTCTTATATATTTCTAAGAAATTATTTCTGTCACACTTAAGATCTGCTATTGTATTCAAGAGTTGTCAAGCACTTTACATTTCTGCTGCTATTTACCAATGTTTTGTTTTTCTCCAGTGTCAGAAGTGATCTTTGTGATAACCTCAGCTGTGAAGGATGTATGTGGGAAGCCCCCAACTGAGCGCCTTTTCCTCGACAAGTATGGAAGAATTTGCTTATGTTTGGATGAAATTGTATGGAACGTAAGGAGACACGCCGAACGCTTTCAGCTATACTAAATAATGAGAACTAGAGTTTTTAAGTTTTCTGTCAGTTTGCTCAATCTGCTTGCCACTGAAATTCATCAGTTAATGACATTCATGTGATGTATGTCATCATAGGCATTGGTCATCCGGTTAGTTTAAATATCATGGTTGATGTCATCTGTTTTAGATGAGATCCATTAGTTAGACATTATCCTCTGCTTTGCATGTGATTGGTGCCGGAAATGGCTTTTGGATCCCCTGTTGTGTTGAGAGGAACATTGAGGATACTGTTTACTTGCATGTCCTTATAGCCTTTGTTCTAATAATGCTCCTTATTTGAACTTGATTAAGAAAAAAGTTTACAACACCACTAACACATGAATCCTTTTGTTATCTGTTTACTGCATTCACCATCAATCCAAACTTTATGCAACTTTTGCGTTCTATTGTTACACGGAACAATATGTTCTTCTTGATGCTTTTCCTGACATTTTCCATGTGTATCTTTTGAAGGGATATTTGGAGAATACAGAAAAAGATAGAATCAAAAGACTGATAAGGTTAAAACCTCCAACAGAGTTCTGAATGATGACTCCGGAGCCAGTCATTATACAATGATGACTAGTCTGAGGCGTGTGTTCACAGTGGCTTCTTGTATTATGGGTATGAGCAAGGAACTGAAGTTTGTGCGGGATATCTGAGCTTTGCAACAACTGTCATTCAGGATATAGCTTTTTCTTCCTACCCTATATATAATATAGGGCAGGATTATGCTGGGGCAATATTTGTATTAAAATCTTCTCAATTTTAAATACTTGTATTTTGTAGCATTTCAAAAGGATGTCCTTGATTTCTGCCTTGTATAATGTGCCTTTTCTTTTCCCTTTTCCTTTTATCACTTGCATATTGTCATGTATCCGTTTGATGCTTATTTTATGGAATTTGATATTCTCATGTTTGGTTAAAACAACATCTCGTTACACGACCATTTCACAAAAGTAGGAATAAAGAATGAAATCCTATGGAAGGGTGGGATTAAAATTGTATGCTCAATGCAATGTTATTTCATTTTTCTCATCTTATCCTCATAGATTTTACAAAATATAATAACTTACATTTATTAAATTTGCAAAAATTTACTCTTTTTCACAATAAAATGTTTTTTTTTACCAACTTTTAACAAGTTAAAAAAAATAAACCTCAATATTACGTGTGTATGATTTGCATGATAATATCATGCGAAAAAAAGAGATAGATACAATAATGGTTAATGAGTTTAATTATTATATATTAACAGTGTAAAGTTTTTTACACTCACAATTAATTATGATATGAGTTGTTTTTAAGGTAGTTACAGTAAGATTCAAATTTTTTTTATTGGATGTCTATGTAAAAAGGTTTTACACTGTTAGTCTATATTAATTAAACCCTACAATTTAGTCGAAATTTATAAATAGTTTATTAAAAATATTCTTTCTTTGAAAGATTTATATTATTCTGAATTAAATTAAAATCTTGAGAATATAACATAATAAAATGACTTTAATACTTTACCTTTTAATATTTAAATTAGAAAAAAGTGTGGAAAGTCATCCTAAACTTTTGATCTTTTGCAAATCACTACCTTAAACTTTAACTTCGTCCTAAGAGCATTTTTAGTGGGAGTTATATAGGAGTTCCTTAAGAATAAAATATTATTATAATATGTCACATATGATTTTGGGTTCCTTAAATTTAAAATGGATTTCTTATCTAAGGAACCTAAAAAGAGAGTTTCATAGCATCTAAATATTAATTTTTTTGTGTTTGATAGTATAAAGGTGAGAGAGAGAATATGAGATGTTGAAGGAGAGAGAAGTTAAGGAACTTGATAATAGAAACCCCCATTGGAGTGAAAATTGAGTAGGTGTCATAAATTTGAGTTGTCATATATGAACCCACTTAAAAACTTAAAATGAGTTCCTTAAAATTTTGTCATTGGAGATGCTCTAATATTGTAATAGATCCTTCGGGTAACATGATGTTAAATCACTATCGGTGAATTAATCTTGACCCTGTATTTTGTATTGAATCTTCCCATTGATTAATTTATTATTAAAATCTTTTTTTTCAAATCTATTTTTTTTTAAACATTCTAAATTATAAATAACATTTGAATCAAACCATGTACACGTCTCCTTGATCTTCCTAGTCCACATATCACAAACACAAGCAAATTTTCAAACTATTAGTAAGTTAGTAACCACCACCTTGTTAGCATGTTGGTGGTTTTACATAGCATATATCACATGCCATCATCCCAAGTTAAGGAAACCTTTTGGAGGTGGGTTTCACCAACTAGCTAGGACCAAAATAGTGACATGAAAAATTTGCCTTATCGAAAAAATATGAAATTGAATCCATTTCTTTCAAAAATCACAATGGCTTGTATATCTACAAGGAAGCAGGCCAAATGAGCAAAGTTAGTTTAGAAAAGATAATGGAGGATTTAACAAGTGCGTTGGATATTGGTAAAAATTCCTCCCCGGCCTGTGTTCATGATTTCTCTGGGTTTCAGGTGTTTAGGAAGAAGGCCATTACATGTCTTGGACGTAGACCGATTCAAGTGTTTTATTATGTTTGATGGTGTCACGTGACTGGGCCAAATTGAATCTAAAAAATAGGATAAAAGATCAAAATGAATATTAAAATAAGATAATGGACAAAATCAAAATTTTATCCCTTCTTTCCCTACGTGTCTTTCTTCTCCAAAATAGTTGTATGTCATGTGAGCTGCCCACGTTATAACTTAACCGTCATATAGGAGAGAGGTTAACGGCGGGATGATGAAAATGACTAATTTGGATAGCGTTTCAAACTTAATGGACCGTTATGAATTTTTTTAAATATAAGGGATCAAAAATCTAATTTAATCAAAAAAAAAAAAAAAAACAAAGTAAGTTCGAAAATGAAAAATGAATTAACCAATTAATAATATAATCCGGTATGAGCAGGAGCAGCTAAGCTGAAAGGTCATTTTGGTCCATTCAGTGGTCGAACACGCTATATTTTCTCCGCTCCATGTGATTTTCGTTTCCCTCTCTGTTTGCTTCTCGCTCTAAAACCCACTCAGATCTAGGGTTTATTTTGAATTTCATTGAAGCCCTAAATCTACGCGTGCTCGAAGGTCAGTTCTATCTCTTCAACCAAGTTCAATTTCTGTTAATAATCTTCGATTCACCAACCTTAACTGAAAAAACCTAACCCTAGACAACGCCGCTGTGTATTCGAATATAGCAGGAATGGGTGAATTGAAGGACACTGAAGCATACGAGGAAGAGCTCATCGACTACGAAGAAGAAGATGAAAAAGCCCTCGATTCTTCCAAACCGGCAGCTGAATCAGCCAAGAAGTTAGTTCCCTTTCTCTTATCCACTTTTTTTTTTTTTTTTAATTTTTCAATGGAAATTTGTTGTGCTTCTTTGAATTTGTGGTTTTTTTTTTTTTCTACTTCCTAGGTCACTGTAAGGAGCACGACAGAAAAAAGTTGTTTTTTTTGAAGTTATTTCTGAACAATTTAGTTTTTTTTTTAGTACCATTCATTTATTGCCATGTGTTCACTATTAAATAGTATATTAAGCTTTTATAAGCAAAGACATATCCTGTAGAAGTAGCAGTGGCAGTTCTTATTTGATGCAAGTTTGAATAGTAAAAAGCATAATGTAATGTATGGTATAAGAATAAGAATACGAATTCATAACAATTATAATTCATGAAAAATGATGTAATGCTATGTATAACTAAAAATATGTAAGTTAGTAGCATACTGATACAAGTATCACTGCTTCATAGGCTTGCTAGTTATAACTGCTGTTATCAGTTGTCATGCTGAATTCTGATTTCTGAGGAAAAAATGTTTTATTTGCCAAGTGTTGGAAAGGGTCTTGTGCAGTATACATGATATATGTTTATTAATGTTTGGCTGTAAGGTTCATGTGACATATCAACATAATCTCTTTATAATTAAAAAATTTGTTTGGTTTGGTTCGGTTCGGTTCTCAAGCCAAGCTTTGAGGTTACCACTCCTCATTTGGTATTTATCTTTTCTTTTGTGATGCAGGGGTTATGTTGGGATCCATAGTTCGGGATTTCGAGACTTCCTGTTGAAACCTGAGCTTCTTCGAGCCATTGTGGATTCAGGATTCGAGCATCCTTCTGAAGGCAAGTTTTAGTCTATGCTGTCATTGCGTGACTTAATATAGGCATAGCATCGAATCAAATATATTCTATAAAGTTGTCATGTTTTTAGGTTATCATTAATTTGTCTTCTCTTTTTAGTATACTAGATTACCTGCCTATTTTCAGTTCACCTCTCAATATATCTTACACTATGTTGAGTTCATTGGACTAATTTTTCACTGATTTCTTAAGGTGATATTTATTTGTTTGGGGTGACTTATTCATCATTGTATGATTTAGTCCTTTTGTCATTTTTCCTCTACTAAAGAATAATTACACTGAACATATACTTTACCATTGACTAAGTGCATGATTTCTTGTTTGTTTATCTCCGTAGTCCTTAGCTCTCATGTGTATCTCAGTTTCCTTTTCATTATTAAGATTCATATCTAATATTACTTTTTGTGAATTTTTTTTATCAGGTAATAACTACTAGCATATTATGAATACATCACGAAAATTGGTTGGTAAACCTTTCCATTAAAAGGATCTGGCAGATCATATATACTTACTGAGGATTCGTCCACTACAATTTTGTTTGCTTCTTCATTAGTGCAACACGAATGCATCCCTCAAGCAATTTTAGGAATGGATGTCATTTGCCAAGCAAAATCTGGAATGGGAAAGACTGCTGTTTTTGTTCTTTCAACACTTCAGCAAATTGATCCTGTTCCTGGTCAAGTTGTGGCTCTTGTTCTTTGCCACACAAGAGAACTAGCTTATCAGGTATGTCTGCTTTATTTGACATAATTAAGTTGGATGTAATATATCTGAACTGTTTTTCTGGAGTGATGCATTTGCTATTCTTTTGTCTCTATATGTGTAGGAAATACTTGTTTTCAAATTCACACTAACTCACAAACATAAGTATGCTAGTGTATTCTTAGCAAAAGCTTCCTTTGTTTTCTGAACTTGTCCAGATTTGCCACGAATTTGAGAGGTTCAGCACATATCTTCCTGATATAAAAGTTGCTGTTTTCTATGGTGGTGTCCATATCAAGGTTCACAAAGAGTTGCTCAAGAATGAATGTCCTCATGTTGTTGTTGGAACACCTGGGAGGATTCTTGCTCTGGCTAGAGATAAGGACCTTGGTTTGAAGAATGTGAGGCATTTTATACTTGATGAGTGTGACAAGATGCTCGAATCACTTGGTTTCTCTCTTCCTCCTTTTTTCTAAATTTTTCTGTGTTTCTGGTGTAATTTAAAAGCTGTGATGTCTTACTCCACTTTTCTAATTCTTTTATATAACTGCTGTTTGACCTTTGCAGACATGAGAAGAGATGTGCAAGAGATTTTTAAATTAACTCCCCATGATAAGCAAGTGATGATGTTTTCAGCTACACTCAGCAAAGAGATCCGACCTGTCTGCAAGAAATTTATGCAAGATGTAATATTCTACTTATGTGGTATTTTTTTGCCAGATATGGGTTTTCGTCATTCCTCTTATTGTTCAAGTTGCTGTCATTCTACTTGCATCACATTGTTGCCCTTTCTTTGTTGAATGGCATCAAAGTCATAACTTTCTGAAGTATTTTTTTTTTTTTGTGTGGTTATACTTGTGATAAATTTTGAATTTTTGGCCATTTTTTTAACGTTATTAGAAATACTGTTTTATGAAAAAAAATAACTGAAGAATGCAAGTCTGGTGGTTGTTATCTTGATTTAGGTAACATTCATTTATTATAAAACCTTATTTATGAATCAAAATATTCTGTTGTATAATGAATGTTATCTTTGTCATCTTATTGATGATCTTTTTTATTTCAGCCCATGGAAATATACGTAGATGATGAAGCTAAATTGACTCTTCATGGCCTGGTGCAGGTTTGTTTTGTTGTCAGCCTTTTTTCTTTTTAAATTCTCTTGTTTATAATTATTATTATTTTTAAGTTATCTGCCTACTGGTTTATTTCTAGTTATTTTTCAACTTTTTCAGCACTACATCAAATTGCAAGAGTCAGAGAAGAATCGTAAGTTGAATGATCTTCTTGATGCTCTGGACTTCAACCAAGTGGTTATTTTTGTCAAAAGTGTCAGCAGAGCAGCGGAGTTGAACAAGTTGCTTGTGGAGTGCAACTTCCCATCGATCTGCATACATTCTGGGATGTCACAGGAAGAAAGGTATTTATAAGTTCTTTCGAAATTGATGGCATGCACATCAGTTTTTTTTTATAAATTTTTTTTTGTTGGATGTCTCTTTGTTCAAGCGGAGAGCGGGTTGCTTATCTTATCATTTCTTTTTAGCATGAGTAACATGTTGTTACAACTTACAACCAAAATTTTCACTATTATTGGACCCTATGATGCTAAGATAACCTATTGGGAACTTATGAAAGCAAATATAATAAGTAAATGGTTGCCTTTTTGTGGTTGGTGTCATGATCTTGCAGCAATTGCCATTTAGAAAACTAGTTATCCTAATATTCCGGATGTTTGGACTTATTCTGATCTTTTACCTGTAGTGTAAAGAACACTAAAAATGAGCCTGTCCCTGCCTCAGTATAATATCAGTCTGGGCTTCATGAGTTCCAATTGAAAGTAGGCAGGCCAATTTGGTTCAATTATAAATTGGGATGATATCAGGCCAGACCATTGCAAGCTGAAATTGGGCCAACTTGATGCAGGCCTCATCAGCAAACCAGAGGCGAGGCAATTTGGGATTGAGGCCAGCCTAAATACTTCCGGGCTGAAATCAGACCAACCCTATTACTTTTGGGCTGGCACAATCTGATTATATTATTGTTATTATTATTATTTTCACAGCCTAGAGAAGGGCCAGATTTGCATTAGATTTCATTCAGCCCATTGTATTCAGACATTAATTCATGATTTTTGCAGGGATGTGGACTTCTATCTATAGTAATTGCAGAGTCATAACTTTTTTTCGTGACATGATGTCATTTGTCTCTTTCAGATTGAAACGATACAAGGGATTCAAAGAAGGGAAGCAAAGGATTCTTGTGGCAACTGATTTAGTAGGAAGGGGGATTGACATAGAACGTGTTAATATAGTTATCAACTATGACATGCCTGATTCTGCTGATACTTACCTGCACAGGGTAATTGCTGGATCCGTCCCAAGTGTTTATTATTCTTATTATTTTTTCTTAAATATGGTTTCTGGCATGTGGTATGCTTACATGCTTGTAATGACCTCTGTTCCCCCCATCTTTAAATTCTTTTCTACATTTGAATTGATAGGTGGGGAGAGCTGGTAGATTTGGCACCAAGGGGCTTGCAATTACTTTTGTTTCTTCTACCACTGACTCTGAAGTTCTTAATCAGGTTAGCACTTAAATGGTGATTTGGGAACTTGGTTTTGTGTACTGCCATTGAGAAAAGGATAGATGAATAAAGGGAGCTTTTATCCATACAATGCTTTTATTAACAAATATCTAAACTCTGATTTCAGGTGCAATCAAGGTTTGAGGTTGATATAAAGGAGCTTCCTGAGCAAATTGACACTTCCACATATAGTGAGATGATCTTTCTCTTAGTTTACGAGTTTATGAATTTAATCATTTGAGTATATGCACAAAGTTTATCAGAACTTGAAGTTTGATGTTTGTATTTAATACTTTTCACATTCCTTTCGAGACATGAAACATGAAACTGAAACATGAGTTGATTAGTACCTCAAAAATGAGATGCTGTGGTTTCTATTAAGTTTTATGTAGTTCATAAATGTAACATCTTTTTTGTTCTCTGCAGTGCCAAACTGATCAAGTTTTGGGTCAAGTAGGAGGCGGGGTGCGAAGGGTCTCTATTGCCGACTGTGGATGGACTAGTTGATATCGCTGCATTGTGTGTTTTGACAAAATATTTAACGAACGTTGTTGTTCTTTAAATTATCTGTTTTTTCTGTTCCTGCATCCTTTATTTAGATATAGATATACAAAATAGTCAGCTACGTAGCTTATAAATGTACCGTTAAACATTAACTAGTGGAACATTTTCAGTTGTCGCACTTCCTATAATTCATGCTGTTTTAAAATTTCAATTCATTAACTTACAAACAAATTTGATTTCAATAGATTAATTGGTTTTGATTGGGTTTTTGGGGTAGGTCAGATATCACCACTTGTTTGATGTCTAGTGCAAGCGTTGGAGATTTGGTGTTGATTTGTATGCAAGGTTGAAAATAATCAGATAGAATAGCTGTGTAAGCATGTTTGATTTCAGCTTTTTTTTTGTTGTTCAAAAATTATTTCATACATAATCTATCATATTTGATAATTAATTTAAATTTATAAAAAAGAACTTTGTTGGGAAAAATGTTTTATTTCATCGTTGTGATTTGATTATTTTTTATTTTCAAAATTTTATTTTCTATTTATTTTTATAAAATTAACTTTTAAATAAATATTATTAAATTATATAGATAATTTTATATCTTTTTTCGTAATTTTATGTAAAAGTTTTTTTTTATACCATCTAAATTCAAATGAAATGGATTTTTTAAACATCGTTTTTCAGTAAAAATGTTCAAATAAAAATTTATACATGTAATTGATTATTATTGGAATCTATATTTTTGTAGTTTTTTCAAGTACACTCTTAATTGTCGGTCATCACTAAGCGGATTTTTATTCCAAAAATCTCCAATGTTGACTCAGGTACCGTTGTTATTGTTGTTATTATAGCAGCCATCATAAAAATTAATTAAATTGTTCATATTTGTTAAAGCTTAAAATCATGTCAGCAGTATCATAATTTCTTCTTAAATCTGAATGGTAATCCGGCAATAAAATTAGAATTTAGCAAAAGTATAAAGTGTAATTATTTTTCAATCTATGTAGGTAAAATAAGTTTCGGACTTTTAGTTCTCCAACTTTGTTTTTCATCATTCATCCTCTTACTTTTTGTTTCATATTCGTCTTTAAGTTTACAAGTTGGTTACTAATTGTTAACTTTATGATAATTCTGTCGGTTACTATCATACTTTTGTTGTGATTAGATTTTTTTCAGCCACTCAATCGAGACCATACAATCTTTACCAAATTCAAACCACCACCAAACGGACCTATTTATAACCACAACCACCAAATCACCACTCATGCGCCTCCGCACCCCAAACTTTTTAGGGAGAGAGTAAGTGTGGTGGGGTTAAGGCGACACGACTCTAACGATGCAGATTGCTCGTAAGGTGAGTAACAGTGGTGGTTGGTATAGGACGACGACATACTAGTTTGTTTAGAGATGCGATGGCAGAGGCTGACACGGTTTGGATGCACGTGACAATCTATGAGAAGTGATGGAGAAGGGTGCAGCGACGCTGCACATGAAACCTGCTGCAATGGTGATAAGCTACTATTGCGGTTGTGTGGTGACTCAACTTAGCGAGACGATTTGTGGGTTGGCGCAATGGTGTCAGAATCTTTTTTATATAGGCAAATGTTAGTATCTGGATCTTGCTGTGGTGGTGGTTGACGAGTTCAAGCACGAAGGGGTATGGAGGTGCGTGGGTGGTTGTTTGGGTGTTTGGTGGTTGTATGGTGATAGATGAGTTCGTTTGGTGATGGTTTGAGGTTGGTGAAAATGGTGGTTGTGGATGAATGGTTGCGAGATGGTGGTGTGTTTTAGGTCGATGGTGAAAGTGGATGCTTTAATGATGGTTTAGTGATCGAATGGGGGATGATAATTTTTTTTACTACTGACGGAATTATGACAATAACTGATGGAGTTGTCACGGAGTTAACGATTAGAGGTAACTTGTCTAACGTTGAAAACTTTATAAAAATATTAAACAAAAAAAATTTAAGAGGATGAAGTTGAAAAAACACAAAGTTTGAGGATTAAAAGAGCTATTTTTCCATCTACATAATTGAAATAGTTTAATTTCTTAATTTTAATACTATCTTACCGGAGCCTAATTGTGGATCTGCAGGTATAGCGGCAGCATTCATGATCTTTGTGTTTCCACTATTTTGGTTTTTTTTTTTGTAAAACATATTGTATAAATGATAAAATCACTTTGCAGATTTTGGAAGTTGAGATAGTAAATTGCGTAGTTATTGAAGTTGATTCAAGACAATTTCACCACTCATTTTGTAGCATCCACGTGATGACAAGAAGTTTTAGGGAGACTTTTCAACATGTTTCTGTGTAGTTGGCTTCATGCTTTTAATGGCATCACAATGTACTTGGCTATAGCCTGTAAGAAAGCCATGAGAGTTAGAATCACACAAGGTGTGATGTTGTTCATTAAGTCATTGAATCAGAAAAGGTGGGAGACTCTTCTTGTCCTGTTAACAAGAATGCATTCCTCATTCTTTCTTTATGTTTCAGTCAACAAAGTTGAAGGCTTTGAGTCACCTGCAGCCAAATGGAGGATGGACAAACAACAACAACCGTTATCACATTGAAGTTGATTGTGCAATTTGTAACAAGCAGATACAAGATTGGGGAGACTCAATATGTCACAAAGAATGGTGCTATGGTCAAAATGGTAAACCATATCATGTATATTTAAGAGTAGGTGTGCCTTGCTGACCACATGCTTTCTTTTTTATATATATACTAACATATATTTCATAGTTGCTAATTACTTCTGTTTGTATTGAAGCATCCAATTGTCTTTGCATATTATATAAAATTGATGGAAAATATGAAAGTGCCCCTATTGCCAACAAAATGTGGTTCAAAGATTGCGAGTTGCCAGGAGAATAGGGAGACACATTATGCGTGCAGGGGAAGAAGTAGCTGTGATGGAAGTAAAAGTTACTGGCCTTTTATGGAAAACAGATTTCCTACGGTAAAGAATTCTCACATTCACACATTAATTTACTGGCTTGTAGAATGAGGAGTATCCAAACTTTATAAGTTCTTATTAGGTACTAACTCTAGTCAATGTGGGACTTAAGTTTTTTTCAATACTTCCCTCACGCCCAAGACTATTGAGTTTAATGCGTGGATATAATATGGTGGATGCCCCAATGGATCTAGGATAACTTTGATACCATATTGGATTTTTGGACCTAATTCAACCCAAAAACCGACTTCTAGGGTGAGGAATGTTCAAGCTTTATAAGCTCTTATTAGACACTAACTCTAATCAATGTGGGACTTGGATTTTTCGTAATACAATTTGAGAAGACTTAGAATTGATTCAACGGTACATTAATGCGTGAATGTGTGAATATGTGATTTTTGACGGTTGGGAATCGAGGTCCCGTTTTCTGGCCGCGTAACAAGGTTACTTGGAAAATTATTTATTTATTTTTAATAAAAGTAGTTTAGTTTAGATTTTTTGTAAGTTTAATAAAATTATTTATGTAAGATTCACTTGTGGCTATGTAACAATTTTTCATGCTTCTAATGGTATGCATGCTTGTTGCAGAATGATGAGAGTTCTGCGGGGCCCTTGTTACTCAATGACAATGGATACTACAAATTTTGGGATTCAGACAATGAGGATTGGCAAGAAATCTAGGGGGTTAAAGCCTGCTTCAGGCGTTCACAAAGAATGGGAAGCCTTGATGGACTATGGGTGATGTAGAAAGCTTGGCCAGATTCAGATTTTAATAAAGTTCAGATGCTGAAGCTGACTCTAATTCAGATTAACTAGGGGAACAATAAACCTATATTACATTTGCAAACGTTAAGACTCGGGGTTTGTTTGCCACTGGACTTCATTCAACCATTGGACCATAACATCTATGTTCACACGCTTGATTATGGGTGTGTTTGAAAGAGCTTATGAAAATAAACTTATCCAAATAGTTTATGAAAATAGTTTATGATCTTTTCATAAGCTCTTTTTAGCGTATTTCCTTAAGCTTATCAGAGAAGCTTACGAAAATAAGTTGTTTTTAGTTTATTTGATAAAGAGCTTATTCAATAAACGCTTAATTGAGCTGTTTATCCAAACACACCCTATATTTGTGCTTTTGGTCCAGAAGATATCTTATTTCTTGCTCACTAACACTTAAGAATTTCATAATAATGGTATACTAGGAATGCTTGTGACAACCTTTCACTAATCTAGATACAAATCCCTAACTGTCTCTACCAATTACACTAACCACACATTAGTGCTGAAAGATTTGTACTTATTATTGAAAAAAATAATTCTTTTGATCATAACTAAAACAATAAAAGACAAGAGTAGAGTTATGATAAATATTTTGAATTGAATTTACATATAAACTTGGAAAGATTAAAAGACAATCATTTTTCATATCACTAATACATACTGTATTTAGCAAGGATGAGCACGAGAATATAAATTCCTTCTTTTTTTAAAAAAAAAATTATTCTTTCTTCCATATTTTATATTCAACTTGAGATTTCAACTTCAATTTTTGGTCGTAGTCACAAAGGACCAATCTTTTGTCCCCACTTTTGGAAGCTAGCACTTGTAGCTTCTCAAAAAAGCATAAAAATGTGCTTTTTTTACTGCTTCTACTTTTTTTAAAAAGTTTATCCAAACACTCATAATTTTTGGCAAATTTACCACTATATCACTGTTTCACTTTTTATTTTCCAAACTACCACCGTTTCCAAATTATATACCAAACTACCACTATTTGAGAATTACATTTAGAAGTCTTGTTTGCCATCCACGACTTCTCAACCTCATTTTACAAAATTTTGTTGGTTTTGCCTTGGGAAGTCGGGTTTGCTAACCACGACTTCTCAAGGTGAAACAACTGATACAAGTGAAACAATACAAGTGAAACAACTGATCACCTTTCTGATGTTTCACTCGTCTGCTTAGACAAGTGAAACATCAGACAAGTGATCAGCAGATGTTTCACTCGTCTGCTTATCACTTGTCTGCTTAGACGAGTGAAACATCAGACAAGTGATAGGTAGACGAGTGAAATAGCTACTGATCACTTGTCTGATGTTTCACTCGTCTAAGCAGACAAGTGAAACATCTGTTGATCACTTGTCAGATGTTTCACTCGTCTAAGCAGACGAGTGAAACATCAGACAAGTGATAGGCAGACGAGTGAAATAGCTGCTGATCACTTGTCTGATGTTTCACTCGTCTAAGCATACAAGTGAAACAGTAGACAAGTGATCAACAGATGTTTCACTCGTCTGCCTATCACTTGTTTGCTTAGACGAGTGAAACATCAGACAAGTGATAAGCAGACGAGTGAAACATCAAACAAGTGATCAGCAGATGTTTCACTCGTCTGCTTATCACTTGTCTACTTAGACGAGTGAAATAGCTGTTAATCACTTGTCTGTTGTTTCACTCGTCTAAGTAGACGAGTGAAACAGGTGCTGATCACTTGTCAGATATTTCACTCGTCTGCTTAGACGAGTGAAACATCAGACAAGTGATCAGCAGATGTTTCACTCGTCTGCCTATCACTTATCTAATGTTTCACTCGTCTAAGCATACAAGTGAAACAGTAAATAAGTGATCAGCAGATGTTTCACTTGTCTTCTTAGACGAGTGAAACAATAGACAAGTGATAGACAGACGAGTGAAACATCTGCTGATCACTTGTCTAAGCAGCCAAGTGAAACAGCTGATCACTTGTCAGATGTACGAGTGAAACATTAGACAAGTGATAGGCAGACGAGTGAAACATCTGCTGATCAGGATCAGCAGATGTTTCACTCGTCTGCCTATCACTTGTCTGATGTTTCACTCGTCTAAGCATACAAGTGAAACAGTAGACAAGTGATCAGCAGATGCTTCACTCGTCTGCCTATCACTTGACGGCTTAGACGAGTGAAACAACAGACAAGTGATAGGCAGATGAGTGAAACGTTTGCTTATCACTTGTCTGATGTTGATGTTTCACTCGTATAAGCAGACAAGTGAAGCAACTGATCACTTGTCTGTTTCACTTGTCTGCTTAGACGAGTGAAACAGCTGATCACTTGTCTGCTTAGACGAGTGAAACATCAGACAAGTGATAGGCAGACGAGTGAAACATCTGCTGATCACTTGTCTGATGTTTCACTGTCTGCTTAGACGAGTGAAACATCAAGTGATCAGCAGTTTCACTTGTCTAAGTAGACAAGTGATAAAATAATAATTTAAATTAATTTAAATATAGAACTTTCAAAAAAAAAAAATATAAATCCCCTTGAGAAGTCGTGGTTATCAAACACGACTTCTCAAGGGAATAAAAATAAATTTCAGAAATATCATGTTGGGAAGTCGTTAATGCTAAAAACGATTTCTCAATTACTTTCAAAACCGTGGTAATTTGGTACATAATTTGAAAAGGGTGGTAGTTTGGAAAATAAATATTAAAACAGTGATATATTGAAAAATTTGCCTATGAAAGTACTTTATTTAAAAATAAGTGCTTTGATTAAAAAAAAAAACTCATCTAAACGGGCCCTTACTCAAGCTGACACTAAAAACACATTGACCAGCACTAAAATAGTATGATCAGCCACTTAGAAGTTGGGATCCTCTTGGGATCGTGGTGCCCCCTTTAATCTTCTCTTGTACTTCCTCCGTTAACGTTTATATGCAAAGTCAATCATTTTCACACTTATTAAGATAACTATTCATTCACATTTAATTTTTGTGATTTTACTTAAAAGTTCAACCAAAATACCTAAATTACCCCTAAAAAAAAACGTGGGAAGTGGTAAAGTGATGAAGCTGCTCTTAATAAATGAGGGTGTTCATTGAAAATAGCCTATGTGAGTGGGAAGTAGTGGTGCTGCTCTTAATAAATGGAGTAAGGGTATTTTGGACATATAATAATTAAATACATGAATTTTGCTTATATTTTGTTTCATTATACATGAGTGGAATTTTGCTTATAAACTGTAACGGAGGGAATAGTTTTACTAGGTGTGTGTGTTTATTAATTAGCTTGTCTATAATCAATTTGCTTGTTGATCACCTTGGTCATTTTGTTGACCTACTGTATATTTCGTTTGTGTCTCATTCGAAATATGATCTCTCCGACCGCAATCCTCCTATATCCTCTCTCTAGTCAAATGTCAATAGTTGAATTCATTAGATTAATCCAACAACTAATATTTGAATAAAAAGATGATGAAGGGGAATAATCATATTAGTGCCACCACTAGTCATGGGACGAAGGCTGGGTCATATGTATATAGTCATATCAAGGGAGTTGCTTTTTGCACCCCCTATTTTTTCTTATACACCTTCTTTCTTTCTTTTTTAAAAAAATTTATCCCTAAAATACCTTCAACCCTCTTCACACGCCCTCCATAACCCTTTTCTGAAGGGAAAATCTTTGGTGGACACACACCCAACACCTCATTATTGGGCAAAACTATTGAGAGGTGGACAACACATTAAAACAAAATCGAATCCTCTCCTCTTATTTCCCCTCCAAATTTAGGGGTATAGGATGAAACCTTCCCCCTAATTAATTAATTACTCATTTATCCCTAATCTATTTCACATACACACGTTCTAAAAGCAAAACAGGTCTCTTCTTCTTCTTCCTCTCTTATCTGTTGCGGTAACTTCCTCTCCACGACTCTCCATGCAGACTGCATATTTCCTGTATCGGGCTGTATTGTATTGCACTTTAACTTATTAAACAATCCTTCTTTTGTTTCTTTGTGGCAAATTTTTCAATATATCACTGTTTCAATTTTTATTTTTTAAACTATCACCCTTTTCAAATTATATACCAAACTACCACTATTTCGAAATTAATTGAAAGTCAGTTTTAGCTTTCACGACTTCTGAACATGATTTTACTTATAATCTTTTTTAAGCCCTTGAGAAGTCGGGTTTGCTAACCATGACTTCTCAAGGGGATTTCTAATTTTTTTTTAAAATTTTATAATCTATAATTTAAATTTTAAATTAATTTATATTAATTTAATTAATTATGATAATTAGCTAAATTAATTATATTAATTAATTATATTAATTTTAAATTATTATTTTAAATATTAATTTTATTAATACAATAATAACAATAAATAATACACTTATAAAAAATATTTAACATTGATTAAATATAGAAACGGTACAACGATACAAATTTTCTATTATTGCGTAGAAGGTCCGGCACGGTTTAGACATTTATTCCTGCTATGACCCTCATTCCGACACAGACCACATCTCTTACGGCGACTCCCCCTCCCTCAGATCCATCTCCGTGCGAATGCGGGTAGATTGTGGGCGACCTCGTGGATTTCTTCGCATGTCTTGATTGTGGCACACCTCTACTCCAGTATACGTTGGTCAATATGCTTCGTTTGGCACCACGCTGAACTCTTCGCGGTAAACATTGAAGACATATTCCAACGTGTACACAGCAGGCACATACTCCCAATAGTCGTGATTTATGCTTGAACATCCCGCGATAACATGTGAGCATGAGATGTGTATGGCCTGAAACTTTCCACAGTCACACCACCTCGCATTCAAGTCTACCTTGAATCGCCCCACAGGCCGCCCTTCTTGTGGGTTGATCAACTCGTCGACCGTGAAAATGCTGTGTTCCCGGTTATAATGTTCGACACGGTGAGAGTTAGACTTTTCCCGTTCCTGCTCAATGGCCTTGGTGACAATTTCAGACCAGACATGACCGGAATGGATCATTGCGCTTAGTTGCCTCCCACTGTCGGCGAAAATTTGAGATAACCTATAATAGGCTGCCTGGACCACAGCAGTGATTGGAAGATGCCGCGTTCCCTTAAGTACTTTGTTAATGCACTCTGAAAGGTTCGTTGTCATGTGTCCCCAACGTCGCCCTTCATCATACGCTTGAGTCCATTTTTCCTTGGGGATCTCGTCAACCCATGCCGCGGCCTCTTCATTCCAGTCGAGTAGCAAACCTCGGTAATAACGCATGCTTGGCAGGTTCAGGGCATATCCTGAATGGTTGGAATGTTAGAAATGTCTAAATTGACATGAATAGAATAGAAACAAGAAATAATTGCAATTTGTATGACTGCGGTACTAACCCATATTAACGACCTTCTTTCTCATATCTGCATTCTTGAATCTCCGCATGAAGTTTTGTACGATGTGTCAAACGCAATACACATGCATTGAAGAAGGATTGTGCCATCCACTGTCTGCTCGCCGGTATGCAGCTTTTATTGACTCGTGCCTGTCCGAGACCAATGCTATGTTGGCTTGGGGTGTGACGTGCCTCCTCAAGTTTTGGAGGAAGAAAAACCATGCCTCTGCCGTCTCACCCTCGACAAGGGCGAAGGCTATGGGAATTGGTTGGTTGGCTCCATCTTGAGCTGTTGTAATCAATAGCTTCCCCTTGTACTTTCCATACAACCAAGTTCCATCCACCATAACAATTGGCTTGCAAAATGCAAATCCACTAATGCACGGCTTGAAAGTCCAGAAAAGATGGTGGAAGATTCTCTTATCGGGAACTAGATAGGCCCCGTCGTAAGCTGGCAGCATCTGCAGTTCAGTGATTGTGGCCGGAACATAAGTACGTAAGGCCATGAGCCATGTTAGAAGGTAATTGTAAGATAGCTCCCAGTTCCCGTATATTTGTTCGATAGCCTTTTGCTTGGCTATCCATACCTTCCGGTACGTTGTGATATATGTGTATTTTTCTCATATGGGAGCAATCAACACCGAGATAGACAACGCCGGATCCTCCTTCACCATTTGCTTGATACTTTCACAAATAATGTTCGAGTCAAGCTTCCGATGATCTTGTGATAGAGTTGCTGATACACATGTATGTGGTCCGTCCTGCTTACGGATCTCCCAATAGCATTTTGTTATGCGATTCTTCACTCTGCACCTCCACCGGCATGCAGGGTTGTTGCACTTAATCATCCATCTGTCGTTATCGGAGTGCTCTACCTTGAAATCTAGGGAGTTCTTGATATGGTACCCCTTGATCGCAAATTGGGCCATTTCTTTTGTAGCAAACCTCATGTTTTTTTGTAAGCTATCTGAGACATCAATTTGATCCAAAGACACTCGCGATAGGACGTGGCTGAAATCGTCTGATGGAGCAACCCCATCTAAGTTCACATTACAAAAGTGTGGTGGTGGTTCGTATGGAGGCGCGGTTGAGGAGGGACTCACACCAGCTTCTTCTTCTTCGTCGTCGTCATCATTGACTGACAGTGCAAGAATCTCGGCTTCATCCTCACTGAAGTCACCAACTTCTTCGTGGTGGAACCCAGCCACGACGCTGACGGGAAGAGCATGAGTTTGTACATCAACATGGGATGGGTGGTTGTCCTCGACATGAAGGAATGATGGGTTGCACTCTTCGGCCGGAGGAAAGGAGGGGCGATAGTCATAGGAGGAAGGAAAAGATGGGTTGTACTCAGGGAAGGAAGGAAAAGATGGGTGGTAGTCAGAGGAGGGAGGAAAAGATGGGTGGTAGTCTTCAGTCACTAGAAAAGATGTGTGGTAGGGTTCTGATTCATGGAAAGATGTGTGGAATGGTTGCGTTGGTGCATTAAGGTCAAAGATATAGGACGGTTCGCCTTGGGGGTTATCGATGGAAACATCCTCGAGATGTGCGTATAACTCAATGGTGGTAACGCCGAGGTTGAGGCTTTTGCAATTGTCAAACATGTCAAACATCAATTCTACATCCTCATCTCCTTGAAGATAGTGTGGCTGGTATCGAACATATCCCGTTGCAATGGACGTAGGATATCGATAAACAATATCGCTTACCCTCTTGTCGTTGCCGGCTTTTATCTTCGTATGGATAGTTGTTCGCAATTGTTGAAGGTTGATGGTTTTCCTCACCTTCAGCCAGATTGGGTGGTCGCACTGAAACAACACCCCGTATGGAGAGTCCATTTAAATTTGGCCGTTGTGATAGAGTGTAACAAAGAGAGATGTAGGTGCCATGACTTGGTGAAGAAATGTGGTTGGGTGACTTAGTGAAGAAATGTGGCTGAGTGAAGGATGAGGTTGAGTGAAGAAATGAAACTTAGTGAAGAGATGAGGCTGATTGAAGTTCAATTTATAGTGGTGAGGTTATTGTGACCCGTCTGCCCCATCACCCGTCTGCTGCTTCACCCGTCTGCTGCCTCACCCATCTACTTTGACCCGTCTGCTGTGACCGTGTGAAAGCATCAGTGTGTCAATTTACTGTGCGCATGTGAAAGCATCAATGTGTCATAGTTTATTGCTGTGACCCGTCTGCTGTGACCATGTGAGAATGGCAGTGTGTCATAATGACTCGTCTGCTGGTCATGTGAGTGTGTCAGTGCATTGGGCAGTGCGAATATACTGTGCACATGTGAGCTCGTCTACTGTTTCACTTGTCTGTTTAGACGAGTGAAACCTCAGACAAGTGATTAGTTGATGTTTCACTCGTCTGCCCATCAATTGTCTAAGTAGACAAGTGAAACAGCAGACTAGTGAGACATCAGCTGATCACTGGTCTGATATTTCACTCGTCTAAGAAGACAAGTGAAACATCTGCTGATCACTTGTCTGATGTTTCACTCGTCTGTCCAGCACCCGTCTGCTTCACCCATCTGCTGCTTCACCATTTACTGTGCGCATGTGAGCGCATCAGTGACATAATTTACTGCTGGGACCCGTCTGCTGTGACCATGTGAGCATGACAGTGTGTCATAATGTTTCGTCTGCTGGTCATGTGAGTGTGTCAGTGCATTGGGCAGTGCGAATTCACTGTGCGCATGTGAGCTCGTCTACTGTTTCACTGGTCTGCTTACATGCGTACTCACTGCCCAATTGTTATGGTGGATGCAACTTGGTTGTATGGAAAGTACAAGGGGAAGCTATTGATTGCAACAGCTCAAGATGGAGCCAACCAATCAATTCCCATAGGCTTCGCCCTTGTCGAGGGTGAGACGGCAGAGGCATGGTTTTTCTTCCTCCAAAACTTGAGGAGGCACATCACTCCCCAAGCCAACATAACATTGGTCTCGGACAGGCACGAGTCAATAAAAGCTGCATACCGGCGAGCAGACAGTGGATGGCACAATCCTTCTTCAATGCATGTGTATTGCGTTTGACACATCGCACAAAACTTCATGCGGAGATTCAAGAATGCAGATATGAGAAAGAAGGTCGTTAATATGGGTTAGTACCGCAGTCATACAAATTGCAATTATTTCTTGTTTCTATTCTATTCATGTCAATTTAGACATTTCTAACATTCCAACCATTCAGGATACGCCTGAACCCGCCAAGCATGCGTTATTACCGGGGTTTGCTCCTCGACTGGAACGAAGAGGCCGCGACATGGGTTGACGAGATCCCCAAGGAAAAATGGACTCAAGCGTATGATGAAGGGCGACGTTGGGGACACATGACAACGAACCTTTCAGAGTGCATTAACAAGGTACTTAAGGGAACACGGCATCTTCCAATCACTGCTGTGGTCCAGGCAACCTATTATAGGTTATCTCAAACTTTCGCGGACAGTGGGAGGCAACTAAGCGCAATGATCCATTCCGGTCATGTCTGGTCTGAAATTGTCACCAAGGCCATTGAGGAGGAACGGGCAAAGTCCAACTCTCACCGTGTCGAACATTATAACCGGGAACACAGCATTTTCACGATCGACGAGTTGATCAACCCACGAGAAGGGCGTCCTGCGGGGCGATTCAAGGTAGACTTGAATGCGAGGTGGTGTGATTGTGGAAAGTTTCAGGCCATACACATTCCATGCTCACATGTCATCGCGGGATGTTCAAGCATAAATCACGACTATTGGGAGTATGTGCCTGCTGTGTACACGTTGGAATATGTCTTCAATGTTTACCGCAAAGAGTTCAGCGTGGTGCCAAACGAAGCATATTGGCCAATGTATACTGGAGTAGAGGTGTGCCACAATCAAGAAATGCGAAGAAATCCACAGGATCGTCCACAATCTACCCGCATTTGCACGGAGATGGATCTGAGGGAAGGGGAGTCGCCGTAAGAGATGTGGTCTGTGTCGGAATGAGGGTCATAGCAGGAATAAATGTCCGAACTGTGCCGGACCTTCTACGCAACAATAGAAAATTTGTATCGTTGTACCGTTTCTATATTTAATCAATGTTAAATATTTTCTATAAGTTTATTATTTATTGTTATTATTGTATTAATAAAATTAATATTTAAAATAATAATTTAAAATTAATATAATTAATTAATATAATTAATTTAGCTAATTATCATAATTAATTAAATTAATATAAATTAATTTAAAATTTAAATTATAGATTATAACATTTAAAAAAAAATTAGAAATCCCCTTGAGAAGTCGTGGTTAGCAAACCCGACTTCTCAAGGGTTTTAAAAAAATTATAAGTAAAATCATGTTCAGAAGTCGTGAAAGCTAAAACCGACTTCTCAATTAATTTCGAAATAATGGTAGTTTGGTATATAATTTGAAAAGGGTGGTAGTTTAAAAAATAAAAATTGAAACAATGATATATTGAAAATTTTGCCCACATTAAATACCTCAAAAATCATATATATGGTAATATATGGTTGTTTGACCGTGTATATTATTTATTGACATTGCATCAAAATTAAATAGATTCAATTGATATGTACTATCAGTGTAAATTTTTTTACACTGTCAACCAATCGTAAATTATCATATCATTACAAATATTTGAATGTTATCATACCTTAAAAAGTCACACGTAAGATGATTTTTTGATTGATTAATAGTGTAAAAAAAATTAAATTGACAATATATCAAAATTAAACTCAAATTATATACATATATTAACAATATGTAGATGATTAAGCTCAATGGACTAGAGTGTACGTAATATAGAGCTTAGAGCCGCCTCTCTCTCGCAACCCTCTACTCCTTCCTTCTTTCTTCCTCATCCATCGGAGGTGGACCATTTTTTGGCCTATAATCACCCACCTATATAGTTTTTTCTCTCTTTTTATCTAAATAAATGGTTTTCCCACATAGATATGGTTTTTCCTTCGTGTTTTTCCCGTGATTTCGTCGTCTGAGTACGGCGTTGTTTTGTTCTTCGTTTTGGTGCGGTGTTGTTTGATTTTCCGTCTTGTTGCGATATTCGTTTGATTCAGATTGGCGGATTAACTTCGATTCATTACAGATTCAATCAAGACTTAGGAGTCAACGTTACAGATCCGAAGGCATGGGTATTCCGATCACTTTGATTTTGTCACATTTGTAGAGATTTTGTCGTTTTATGCTATTAACCTGGGTATTGTGAGTTTATTCGCAGATTCATCCTTTTCGGTTTTTAGCGATGTTGAATTTGTTTTATTTTCTATGTAACTTATCAATTTGAATGAATGAATATCTTTTTTAGTAAAAAAAAAAAAACTCAAATGACCAAATATATATATAAAATTGAAAAAAAAAAATAAAACTATATGTCATTACTCCTTCTAGGGTTGGGATTTGATATCAGTTACTGGTAAGAAAATTATCAAAATACAACTATTCAATTTAATTTGGCCAAAATAAAAAAAGAATGATCGGAAAAACCTGTTTGGACCAAAAGGAAAAGCGATTGTGAATTAAGTGTTACGAAGTGGCAAAAGAAGCATTAGCAGCTGATAGAGAGAAACGAAGCAAAAAGAAGAAAATGGGTTGGATCGGTGAGAGTGTGGATTCCATCAAATCCCTTCAGATCCGACAGCTTCTCACCCAAGCTGTTAGTCTCGGTTCGTTCCTCTACTCCCTTTCTCTGTCTCACACTAAACCCTTCATCATCCCAAATCAAATTAAATAATATAAATTAAGATTTTACATTGTCTAAGCTCTATTTGGATGCTACAATGATGTGGGTCATCTCTCATTCTTAACAAATTTGTATCCTTGGAATAAAAATCTTAACTTTTTTTTTTGTTGTTTGTCTCTTTCTTTCTCATGAGAGGAAAAAATGAGAGAGAAAAAAAAGGAGAGGATCCAAATCCGTTGTTTATCTCTATAGTTTGAATTGATATGTTTATCAAGTAATAGTTGCAATGAATTTCTTCAATTTTTGGCTTATGGGGTTTTTATCTGAGTCTTGTGAATTTTGTGATTTCGTTTGTTCATTGCTCTTATTAATGTACTAGTGGAAGGGGGCTTAGGTTCAAACTCAATGTTCCAAGTATGAAATTCTTAGCATAGTTATTATCTATAAAGAACTCTCCTAAGTTTATGCGTTCTTTCTTCTCTATGCATGAGATAAATAGAGGTGAAGTGTTGATAATTTCTAATTGTGCTGGATATTAACTCCCAAGAATCATTTGACCTTTACTGATATTAAGTATTTGTTTGAGTTGGTCTACTGTGATATTATTATTTGTTGTTACTGCAAATAAATTGATAGTCTGATGTTTTCTGAACCATTTCATACTCTATTATGGTGACTGTTCACGTGGTTTAGTTTGGGATTATTCTGAGTTGCAAACTTGTTATTCTGACCGGTGCCTTTGCATAGTCAATAACAGTCAACAACAACAACCAAACCTTTTCCAATTAGACGGGGTCGGCTACATGTCTACAGTTTTCCTTCATACCTGTTCTTAAAGATGTTACTTTTAAACTTGAATGCATTTGTGTCGTTCTCTTTCTTTATCTGTATAACTTCCATTTACTTAAGTACTATGTGTTCTGACCCAGGCATGATTGTGACATCTGCGCTGATAATATGGAAGGCATTGATGTGCATCACCGGAAGCGAATCTCCTGTTGTCGTTGTTCTTTCTGGAAGCATGGAACCAGGATTCAAGAGGGCAAGTCAATCTGATGCATGAATGCTTCAGTAATTTTGTTTCATTTCAGATTTATGCTAAGAATTTGTCCATTACATTTTACTGTTTCTAAGTTCAGTTAACAAATATTGTCTTTCACCTCATTTGCAGGGGGACATCTTATTCTTGCACATGAGTAAAGATCCAATTCGTGCAGGGGAGATTGTTGTATTCAATGTGGATGTAAGTTCTGTCTCAGTTATAGACTACAAAAAAAAAATTTGTCAGCATATTTATGTGTGACTTCTTTTTAGATAAATCAGGTTTTTTTCATTGCTGAGCTTCTTAAATTATAGTTGTTTTAATTTCTCTGTATTCAGTACCGCCTTGGTTTTCTTAAAACCTACTCTTAGCTACAATCTTTGATAAGATAGATGCCAATTGGAGGTAGCTTGCTCTTTTCAAATGGAATATATGATATTGGATAGCTTTGTGAATTTGATCCTTAGGGAGAAATACTAAACTAAAGAAATCAAGATAATCATTCAGTCAATGCTGAGAAATGAGTATTATACGATGATTGTGAAATTTGTCCATCTTTGAAGTCTTTATTCTACCAGTAACATGGAGTGCAAGCTTTACTTTTGAAATATAGGATGTATTATTTTTAATTTAGTATTCAGTGTCACTTGTTCTAGTCCTTGAGAGTTTTGAGACCATATTAAAGCTTTAGTTAGAGTGAGATGCTGGAGCCTGTTAAATAAAATGCAAGCTTAATTCTCTTTTATCTTGTCTATATATCTCTTTAAAAGAGGTTGGTTTAGGGCATAGTCATGCTCGTATTCAACTTGTTATGTTTTCTTATCCCTTTAGGATGTTTAAAGGATGGTCCTAATATGTTTATGCAATTTTTTGGCTGATTTAACTTTTATCCAATATGTTTATGTAATTTTTATGTCTGCTTTAGATAAAAGTCCAATTGAGTAATTATTTTGTTGCACTAGTGTGATTGTATCATGAACAATAAATTGCTTCCTACTCTCTTGAGATCTGTTGTTCATGTTGATGATATATTTATTTTCTGCTGCTTGATATTCTATTCACTACTTTCTGACTGACATACTCTATCTGCTCTTACCTTGTTTTTATTAGGGCCGTGAGATTCCTATTGTTCATCGTGTAATTAAGGTAAGCACAATACTCTGGCTGTATTTGGTACATACATTCCAACAGTTGCGTTTTGACTGATTGTGGCTCGGATTGAGTGGTTTGGATCCTCTCATGTGATAGATAGATGGACACGCAAAGTGTATGAAACCCACAATTTATGCATAAGGCTCCATAGTTCTTACACAAGGTTGTGTACCTTGTGTCAGTCTCTCTTTACATGACAAAGTCACATGTGAGATCCTCACATTAGAGGATCCAAATCTGCTTGGATACAGTTTTCTACTGGCTGGACAAATTGCTAAAAATTGGCAATCTCTTCCAACTCTCTCTCTCTAGATCGCTCCCCCCCCCTCCCCCATGTGTGTTTGCGTGCAGGAATGGGCAATGGACCAGACAGGAACAATTCGAAATAAAAAACATGAGAACAAATTGAAACCAAATCTTAGCCCAATCAATGACTAAGCTAAAATAATTATAGTTGATCAATAATAAAACAACACAGAAGGAGCCAGCAATCCTAGTGACTGTGCTGAATGGTTCTTGATAGTATACATAGATGTATATATTGAACATAACTTATGTATATGAACTCATTCAAATAGGGAGGGTGAATATTTGATCTGTTTATCTGAGACGTAATTTATATAAATGCCTGTAAAATATATACAGAATCCAATTAATTTGGCCTTTGTTCTGCAACTAAGCAATTTCAGTGATCTTTATTTTGTGATTTTTTTTTAACAGAAAAACTGTTTTTTACTTTTTATCAACGTACATTGTGTACTCAATGTCCAAAATTGGTATGCCACTATGGACACCGTCTAGATTGGAGTGTCTAGAATTTTAGGATAATGGATAAGATTGATATTATCATTAGCTGAACTAATCATTTTAAAGAGAAAGTGCCCGGTTCCCCCAAGCTGCACCTATTATCCTGCCATGTGTAATAATTAAGATCATCCTATTTAAGAGTCTTAATAGTTTATTGTTTTGTAGGTACATGAAAGGCAAGACACCGGGGAGGTTGATATTCTCACGAAAGGTAGTGACCTGTCCATGACTAGATATTTTTACAGTAGTACTGGTAATGCTGAATACAGGTCCTCCATTATACAAAACCTAGCTATAGTTGCATCTTTAAAATTCGTTCTTTTTTCCAATATTTTATTTCATAATTTTTGTTGTCTTAGTTGTCGATTCAGTTTGTGCTTATGTTACTCTAATGCTCTCCTTTCATGTATTTTGCTGTCTCTCACAGGGGATAATAATTATGGGGATGACAGGCTACTGTATGCTCATGGTCAGCTTTGGCTGCAAAGGCACCACATTATGGGTAGAGCTGTCGGGTATAGCATTTCTTTTAGTTACATTCCACTTTGATTTGTTAATATCTTGAAAAGGCCATTGTGTGCGTGTCGTAGTAACTAAGTATCTCCAATAGTGCAACTCATTGGAATTGCTTAACTGCTCTTTTTATGGGTTCTACCATATCACATCATCACTATTTACTTTATATTACTTTAAGCAACTCTCTATTTCAATGGTACAACTCTAAAAAGTTAGATGTTTCTATAAGCAAAAGTTGCTTCGGTTCTTACAGTTGTATGTCATATAACCGATGCTCCAACGGTGATACTGTATAAAAGTCGATTCTTATTTCTTAAGCTACTCTCATTGGAGATGCTCTAAGAGGGAACTGTGACATCGAGTGTGTTTTTTTTTTTTGGCTACCCATATGTAAATATTTGAATTCTTGGCAGGCCTTTGAGCACAATGTACGAGGTTCTAAGCCAAGGGTTAATCCTAGCTTAGCCTATGGTGATAACTAAAGTTATTTGTTAAGGTTTTCTGAAAATATGAAGCATGTTTGATTGAAAGATGGCAGGAAGATATTTTTGCTATTATGTTTTATTGTTGTCACCATTGCTTATATTTGACAATGCAGGTTCTTACCTTATGTTGGCTGGGTGACAATTATTATGACTGAAAAACCTATCATCAAGGTATGTTTGCTGTGCCATTCTATAGTTATCACATGATGTATTTACTATTGAATAAGTGATGACAATGATATTTTGATTCTTAGAAAGTATGTCTGAGATATGCTAAGCTGTTTCTTCCTTGCAGTACATTCTCATTGGTGCTTTGGGGTTGCTCGTGATAACTTCGAAAGATTAGTTGATGAATCTAAATCAGGGTCTGATACAACTTCCAAGAATACCAGCGGATGCCATCCCTTTTTAGAAGTTGTCATATTGTACCATCTTTACTATGGTGGACAAATTCATGTTAACAATTAATCCAGAGTAGTTGATTTTATACTTTTTGACCTCTTTCTAGGCCTTGATATTGATGTTTGAAACTCCATTTTATATGGTATTCGGGTGGTTTGAGCCATTTATATGATCATGCAAACACATTTCGTAACCCCTCCCCCTCCTCCACGTCCCTTCCCAAACGTGTTAACACAACGGACAATGCACTACATAAATTCTTGTTAATCAAAACTAGATCAATAACAAGATTGGTTGGTAATTGGTATTTTCTACACATCTCCATTCACTAAATGTGCTCCAACATACATCAATGAAAAAAGATACATACATTAATACAAAAGAATAGCAAGGGGACAGAAGCTAAGGAATGCCTTCATGAAAAGTAGAACACTAACATTGCACATGCAGCAAAATTTAATCAATATACCAAAAGTGAGGAATCCGAGATCCAAAATCACAACTTGAACTCGCAAAAACATTCAGGCAGAGCATGGCCTCTGCCCATGATAAAATCATCTCTGTGAACCTTCCATAGTGCTTGCATTAATTCCTTTCCCCTCAGACCCTGTGAGGTTAATTCTGCAAAACCTCTTCTGCTCAAAAATAGAGTTTTGTACAACCCTTGGAAAGCTCTCATTGCTGCAACCATCTTATCCATGTTCCCAAAATATGTAGCTATATATGAATCACTATTAATAGATACATAATAATCCAAAGCAGCTTTTGTATTGCCATGCATGCTTGTGAAGTCTTCACCACTGAGAAGGCTAGACTTGGTGAATATATTAGTGTAGGTATCTGTTAACCCTTCAATTTCCATCAGACCATCTCCTGCTGCCAGGTATATATTTATGGTTGGTGAGATAGAAAGAGCTTGAAGTATTAAAGCTGTCTCATTAGGTGTAAGGGGACATTTACCCCGTTGTCTCCAAATGCGCGCTAACTCTCCAGTCCATGGTTTTCTGTCCACTTGTGCTGCTTCTATGGCTTTGATGGAGGCAGGGGAGAGGCCCGGATACTCACACTGGCTGTAAGCAACCATGTCAGGCTCAAAACGGAGATGAAGAGACAGGAAGGGTTTAGGTATTGCATCCAAAAGCTTAGATGCTTTCATTTCCAAGGATCTGGTTAGACGTAATGCCTTGTAACAAGCTTGACAGAGGGCAGCTTTTGCATACAAAGGGTATCTGCAAAGTTAGAAGAAAATCAAAGAACTACCAAACTCAATCACAACAGTGAATGAAAAGGGGAGAAAAGGCAATGGGATGAACAAATATTGTCTTGATAGCACCCACTTTTTCTACAACAGTTTATTCTTTGTGGATGTTGAATAACATTCCTTCTATTTTGTTCTCTAATTTAAGCTATTTGGGCTTCATTAGGACTGAAGTTGCTTGCAAAAAACATTAATCACGTGACTGACATGAGACATGAAATAATACAATTCAATTGAGTTATTCTTGCCAGCATTAACAAGATATATCATACATGAGCAGGGGGCCAAACTTTTTGGACAAGCTCATAGCAATCATATAAACTACATGCCGTTGTTGGATAAAGGATGATGACAAAGGCTGTCAAGAATAAACTGACTTCTACTAAAGATAATGCTAAAAATTTACCCGTTGAAAGCATTGGCATAGTAAAGTGGAGCCCCCTATCAAAAACGGGAAAAAAGCAATATATGGAAGCAAAACCACAGTCAACATGAAATTCTTCAAATCAACAATAACCAAGGCGTTGATATTTGAAGAGCAATTAATTATGGTCTTAGAACTAAAAGTGAGTGAGTTACTGAGTTATCACGTGGTAGTAGATAGAAGTGAGATACATAACCATACCTGTCCCTTCTTTGGGACATTGCTGGTGTGATTGAAATGTATTTGTGTTCTAACAGAGATGGAAGAACACTTTCCACATAATCAAATTGGCCTTTCCGTTTGCTACAGTCCACCCGAAAGGGTTCTTTTGAAGCAATCTCTGGTGGTAATTGTTTGACAACTTTGACAAAGCCATTCATATGTTGAATGAAGTAGTC
This sequence comes from Ammopiptanthus mongolicus, assembly GCA_039655645.1. Taxonomy (NCBI): domain Eukaryota; kingdom Viridiplantae; phylum Streptophyta; class Magnoliopsida; order Fabales; family Fabaceae; genus Ammopiptanthus; species Ammopiptanthus mongolicus. Next base: position 67,910,120 of record CM077351.1, on the reverse strand, counting down.
TACATCATATACATCTGCAAAACCACTGTAAAGGAATCAAGTATACAGAAGTACTTTCAGCAGGACGAAGATAATGTAATATTGTAACTCACAATAATATAGATCAGATGATAGGGTAACACAACGTAATTCACTAAACAACCGATAAATATCATTTCCAAACAAAAAATGCAACAATTACACAAATGGAAAGATATATTACCTTGTTTCATTCCAATATGAAGCCACTTCAAACTTTGGCAGCACAAGGGTTGCATTTAACAGACGAGCAATGCCCACACCATCACAGAACTGCAATCATCGTAGATTTCATCTCAAATTTAAGAAAGCTGCAAAAAGAGTATCGAATATTTTCAATAGTTTTCTTCAAGCACTCACATCTCTTCGCATCTGATTGAGGCCCCCATAGCAATCCACTCTGATATATCCATTGGTTTCTAACGGCAGAGCTGCAGTATTTCAAGAATAAAACTAAAAAACAAAAGCATTTGTCTGCAATGAAAGCCAATTAAGGTTGATTCAGAAAATAAAAAGCAAATCAGCAACCCTCACCCTCACCCAACTTGACCCTATCTCCATTGCAATAATTGTATTATCAAAATTCAGAATTCTTGAGTTGCACACTTGCAATTCCAAGTTCCAATAACAATGAAAAGCCAAACCTATGCCCTAAACTCCAATTATTTAATGAATTTATGAAATCCAAGTATTGGTATTCCAAGTAATCTCCAAAAACTTAATTACTACAAACAATTATAGCCAGTGGCGGACCTTTGTAGTTGCAGGCTCTCCCAAAAATTTTTCCTCAATTTTCTATATAAAAAACATTATGTATAGCATCCTCAAAATAATTTATACAACATATATTACATGCAAAACCCACAAACTAACAAACATTTTATTTTGTGAAACATTATTATTAGACCCTTTGATTTAAAAATATTCAAACAACCGAACAACTCCAACATAACAGGCATTGTTTCCAACCCAACATTGTCGGGGCTCATTGCAACCATGCTCCTTCTTATGCGCACATTTGCTTCCAGCTTTTTAATCCCTTATGCGCACTTATGCACTATTGCAAGATGAGCAAACATTAACTAAGATTTTACATACTAGTTGTTCACTCATTTTACACATTTGAGTGATAAAATTATGTATGATTAATTATAAATTTTGAGTAAATCATTTTAGTTACTGCCTAATGGCTCCCCTAAAAGTTTTATTGAATATCCGCCACTGATTATAGCTATCCCTATGAGACACTGAATGTATGAGTATAGTAACCGCAAAAGTTCATTCAAAATAACAAAATTTTAACCTCCAAAGCCGAAAGGTTGTGGCAACAAATATCATATAATTGTAAGCAACATGCACCTGTTTGATGCCCTTGTAGCCACCAATTGCAAGGTCTCCATTCCACAAGTCTCCGAACACTCCATATATCCACCTTCCCTCTGCACACACACCACATCAGTAAATTCCAAAAATTGAAGATACCCAGTTCCCAAGTTCAAAACTTTTTGGCAGATTCGACCAAAGTAAACGAAAAAAAAACGGAGGGAATTGAAGTTGTGAACATACAGTGAAGGTTCCCCAGAAATGTGATTTTGGGAGAAAGGGGAATGAGGGGATATCAAAGCGAGAAGGAGGAGAAGAGAGAGAGTGGCGACAAGAAAGCTGAACAAAGGTTTCACAGAGAAAACGAACATTTGATTTCCACAGAACCGGTGATGAAGATGATCTCTCTCACACACACACTCTCTCTTTTCGTGATCGTGATTGTGATTGTGATTGTGATCGGAAGGAATAAGAGCGAAGAAAAATGCTTATATATCTTGCATCTTCTATTTATTTATTTATTAAATTAAAATGCAACTCTTTTTTCTGGCTACAAAAATAGAGTTGAATCCAATTTAATTGTTGATATAATGAATGGTTTCTTGCATGACAGATTAATTTATTTGACAAGAAATTAAAGGTTTATTTTTGTCAAAGGAGGCATATGAGATTCTTACATAAGGGAAAGAAAGAGGGGAGAAGGGAATGAAAAAGATGCTAAACATATTATAGGGATTTCAAGCTACAAACTAAAAATTGGATCAGGATTGTCTCTGGCACCAATTTTACGCATTTGTTGCAGATATATAATCTATCATCATTGAATTTATTTTTCTCATACTTTCAGTTCTTAATTTATTTTATCCAAAAAAAAATAACAAAAAAAAAAGTGCAAATGGAGTGAGATTGAGATAGGTTACTGTAAGCAATCATAATCCCATTATGACTCCCACTCACACACCTTAACCGGTTGAGCTCACCTAAGGGAAGGACATGAAATTTAAGCTGATCATCCATGACTCTTGCCGCAAATGTGAGACCAGAGTCCAGACAATATGTTTGTTATGAAATAATATATAGAGGAAAGATCCAATTTGGTCCTTGATAGAAAAATATCGTGATATTTTGATCTCTGAAAAATAAAAATATCAATTTGGTTCTCAAAAATATAAAATACGGGTTAAATTAATCTTTTTTATGATAATTTTTAGGGACATTTTAGTCCCTATCAGAAACTATTTTGACCCGTATTTTATATTCTTGAGGATCAAATTGATATTTTTCATTTCTCACGGATTAAAATGTGGTAATATTTTTTGTGGAGGATTATTTGGGATATTTACTCTACTATATATATATATATATATATATATGATCAACATGAAAAAAAAAGGTCCTACGAAGGGTAGAAGTGGTGTTAGTATAAGCATTTTTTAATCAGCATTTGATTTTTATTTTATGAGTTTTGTTAACATGTATTTTTTTTTTTTACCAAAAAAGATATTCATTCATTCAAATTGATAAAATACATCGAAAATAACACAAATTGAACATCGCTAAAAACTAAAAAGGATGAATCTGTGAACAAACTCACAGCACCCAGGTTAATAGCATAAAACGGCAAATGCCTACAAATGTGACAAATCAAAGTGATCGGAATATCCATGCTTCCAGATCTGTAACGTTGAAGCCCAAGTCTTGATTGAATCTGTAATGGATCGAAACTAATCTGTCAATTTGAACCATACGAACACCGCAACAAGACGAGAAACCAAATAACGTCGCACCAAGACAACGAACAAAACAATGTCGCACTCAGACGACGAAATCACGAAAAAACACGAAAGAAAAATCATATCTATGTGAAAAAACTACTTATTTAAATAAAATGAGAGAAAAACGATGTAGAGGACTAATTCCAGGTCAAAAAATGACCCAAAACCACCCCCTTCGGTGGATGAGGAGGAATCGTGTGGTTAAGATAAACTAATCATTTTGTTCATTGATTTTGAATTTGGTCCGGGAAAATTTTTGAAATCGATCTCTTTATGTATAATTATTTTTAATTTGGTCATCGTTGTTTATTGGTGTTATAACGCTGTTTATTAAAGTTAAAGTATAAGGTTCAAATTCAAAATGATAGTCAGATGTAGAGACCGAATTCAATTTTTTTGTCTTTACATATGATAATCATTTTCACTTTGCTCCTTATACGTGATAGTCATTTCTTTTAATATGCATTTTGATTTTGATTTATATTAAAATTTAATAACGTACTTGTGACAACACATAGTTTTTTTTTTGTTTGAAACCTACCGTAATTAGGACTTTTGGCTCCCTAGTGGATCCATCAGGATGTCCCCACATCTTCGATCCTTTGGACCGATTATAGGACTAATCCCTGATTCGGTAGCAACGAATGTCTAATCTTTTACACATGGGGTTAGGCTGCCTCCCAAATGGACGACTTCAGGAATCATACTTGAGGGAGAGTCAGGTTACCAACTCTCCCAACACTATGTTGATAATACATATTTTATTAAGTCGGGACAATACAAAGTTTATTACTATATATCCTTCTGTGATATAAAAAGTAGAAACTAGTTTTAACAGAACTGATAGTAACTCTATCACCCCAAAAAAAAAAAAAAACTGATAGTAACTCAGCACCAAAAACAAAAAAAAAGAAATAATTGTAGCTCTAAATAAAATTAATAATAATAATAATAATAATAATAATAATAATAATAATAATAGTAATAATGCACCAGTATATAGTTAAAGTATAAAATAAAATTAAAATATATTTCATAATATCTATTTCAAAACAAATAAAATCAATATAAATATATTATTATAATATACAAAAATTATTAATTTAAATAAATTTTATTATTATTTATAACTAATTTCAAAAATAAAAATAAATTTTAAAATAATATAAAATGTTAGAAGTTAGAACAGGTTGAAACGTCCCTAGTTATCATTCTAGAGGCAGCTATTTTTCTGTTGAAGTTAATATGTTTGTGGAAATTGGTTAAATTACAAAACAATTATTTTTATGAGGAAAAAAGTTATTTTTAGAGAAGTTGGAAGCTTATTTAAATAGTTGTTACATTATTTTGAAACCAATAACATTCTTTCATTTCACCCCTGTAAAACTAAATGCCAAACAAATATTATTAAATTATATAAATAACTTCATATCATTTTTTGTAATTTACTATATAAAAGTGATTTTTTTTACATAATACAAAGAAAATAGATTATCTTAAAATTATTTTTCAATAAATACATCTAAACATAAAACTGATTTTATTATAATCGATTATAAAATCTAACGTGGAAACAAACAATTTTTCACAATTATTCCAAACTTACACCTAACGCACCCCGTACCACATCAAATCTAATTTTTCAACACAGGCTTCACCACATCCTTCTTTTTAATGCATTTTCCAACTTCATGATAATTTAATCACGAGCTTGTCTTCAATTTCGTTATCACATTTTTAAATTGAGTTCCAATTTTAGAACAACTAGAATTATAGAATATGAAAAGAAATTCTTGGGTTAAAAAAATTGAGTTCACACTTTTGATCAACGTAATGATGATAGTTAAATTAATGGTCATAGCTTTCCATGTCCATTTCTCATCCTCCATCCCCGAAGAGTGCCATGATGGGTGCAAGAGAGTCTGCCCAGAATTACATTCATACAATAAAATCGAACTAAAGACTTTTGAGATCAAATGTTATTTGACGTGTTAATGTGACGAATAGAGTTGAACTTAGCTGGTTGTTACTTATAAATGAAGAGACTCAATAATGTCTTACATGAAATAATTGTGATTCCAATTTAATTTGCTCTGTAGTAATTCTATCAAGTAAATCCTCAATTTAATCCCTAAATTTGTAAAATTATATTAATTTGGTGCCTAAGATTTTGAAATTTCAAAAACATCTCCAAAATTATCAAAAGTTAATCAATCCAGTCCCCGACATGGACCAGGTTATTACGAATCTTACGATTTCAGGAACCAAATCGCCATAAGAACCAAATTGATATAACCTTATAATTTCAGAGACCAAACTGACGATTTACTCAATTCTGGTGAGAGGTGCCATGGTGCTACAATATGATGCATCATGTCATTGTTATGTACAAGTCTGATTTACGTAGTAGTTTTCAGGGATGTGTGTTTTTTATTTCTCAGAAATGTTTGTGCGTGTAGTAAAATAAGTATAAAGCAATTATTTAACCTATCTTTTAAGTTTTAACTACTTTCAGCACTTTGTGGCCTTCTCTTTTCTCCCTTTCAGACAGACTAATACTCAGTATTTTATTCCAACAAATATATAATCCTTTCTTTTTTTTTCAGAGACCCTCAATATCCAAAAATCACATTAGACTAATCTGAGTTGGACCGAAAAGACCCATTTAAGGGGACAAAGTTCTCCCAGCGCCTATTTTTTCCATTCACAAAACTCGAATCCAAGAGCTTATTTAAGGGAAACCAAACTCCTTGTCACTTGGACCAAGAGGCATTGGTGAACAAATATATGATCTAATACTGAAGAAGTCCACATTTGATTCTATCCAAAAAAAAAAAAGAGAAGTCTACATTTAAAAATGGAAAGGATGTCTAATCATCTTCCAAATTCCAATAATAACGTTATTTGAATTCTACATTCTAATTTCTTAACAATCTTCACAACCTTGGTCACTGTAATTGTTGTAAAGCTCCAAGGAGAACCAAAGGCTTGGTACCTTGTTAATACCGATCCTTTCTAATTAGAATGTTAGTGATCACTAAATACAATACCGTGTATATGATTTGCTATCCCAAAACTGGTTCAAAATATAGCAATGAAATACACCAATGCAATGAAAAACGATGAACTGAACCCAGCAAAGATGAAAACATAAAAGCCACTTTTTATAGTGAAAATAAATAAAGGAATTATGTAGTTCAACATTGCAGGTCAGTCTATGATGAATTGGATGCTTGTCTGCTACTTCCTAACAACAAAAATACAATTCATTAGAGAGTACATATTTTCACCTGATTCAGGTGTAATTTTTATGTACTTCATGCAGTGTGTTCTTCAACATCTCCATTTTCACCATCTTCAGCAGCAGCAGCAGCCGCAGCAGCCATCAACTCATCAAAGTTTGCTGTCTTCCCAAGTAAGATTTCAATCTAACAATTAACCACATGTGGAAGGAACTTAGAAGGAAAGTCATAAACCAGAATCCAAAGCCACGTGTCGGAAGGATTACAACAAACATAGTTCCCGTTTGGATGGACATTTTTTTAAGAGAAAAAGCACTTATTTTTAAAATAAAAAAGTGCTTTAAAAAACTATAGGTGTTTGTATGGACTATTAAAAAAAAAAAAAAAGCAGTGAAAAACACATTTTGGTGGTTTTTTAAGCCTCTGTTTAGTGCTGCGGCGAGGGACTACAAAATCACGTCCAGTGCCAATCACTGTGGAAGCTACAAACCAGTTGCTAGCATGTTTGGAAAATCCCTTTAATGAACAGACGCGCGTCCAGCAGAAGCTCCACAAAGTAGCTTCTGCCTCCCTAAGGTGATTTTATAGTTTTTCAACGCGGTATCAAACAGACATTGCTTCTACTTTTATAGGTAAAAAAATTACTAAAATGCCATCCCACCGTGATTTTTTTTCACCATGATAACAAACAAGCACTAAGAAGCTATGATTCCTAGCTTCTAAAAAATGTAGTAGTAGTGGAAGAGAGAGAGAGAGTGAGGATCAATCATGTTTTACTGGACAATAACGATTCAGGCAATAAATCTCATAAAAGCCTTTTTTTATCAAGCTCATCCAAATGCAAAATAGTTTCTGCTTCGAATAATAGCTTCTGCTTCTACTTCCACATTATAGAAGCCCTTTTTTTTAAAAATCCATCCAAACAGGCCCATATTCTGTAGTCAGCAAGAATGGTATTTGCATCCTTACCTTGGCCTTTTGGACAGGTCTACCTCTAGAATCATCCTTCATGTCAACAGTTGAAGTCATGATTTCTGCATAAATATTCCATCATGAATCAAATTTGATTGTTCAATCATATGAGTACAGGGAAGACATTAAATAGAAATATAGTAGTATCTCACTCTTTTCAACAGCAAGCCCATTATTTTTCAAAATTTCAGCAACAGTAACCACCGTGGCAATAGCTGTGACAACAAAGTGATCAATGTAATAGCTCAAAAATACTCAAACCAATTAAAAAGGAAAATTCCACAATACAAATGGCCAAAAATTAAGGAGAAGGATTTAGTTCCAAAATTAGATACCCATTCCTAGTGCTGAGAGCTCAACCTCATTGTTCTGTTGCATATACCTCTGCAAATAAATGAAATAAATTAAAAGTATCAACAAAATTATACAAAACTCAACGTTTCCACAACAATAAAACATGACCTAAATAGTTCACAAGTTTGGAACTTTAATAACGAAATGAAAAAAAGACAAGTGCCCAGAAATCATGTGACCCTCTAAGAGTCGTAAAAAATGAAAGATTTGAAAAAAGAATACCTTGGCGAGATTGACGTAGAAGAAGAGGGGTTTTTTGGTGTTGGAGACCTGAATACGATTCTTCTTGTAAGAATCAGAGATGTTGATGTTGTTCACTCCCTCCGTAATTGCTTCCATTGCTGTGTGTGAGTGTACAAAGCAAAAGGATCAACAAACCCTAATCAATGAAATGTTCCCCAAATCTTAATTCTTCTGTTGTGATCTGATGTGTTGAGAGGATTGGGCCATCATGCCCATGAATCTTCCTGGACCCTATTATGGACCTTATAGTGAGTTTTGATTTTTAAAATATATATATTTGAGGATTCACCTCATGTTAGAAAAAAATATAATGATGTTTTTTTTCAAAACGATCCTCATTATATGTGTAAATGAAGTGAACTATTCGTGAATTATTCGGGCTCGACTCGTTAAATGCTCGATCAAACTCATTTGCTTAATTAAATAAATAAACTCAAACTTGAGATTAAGCTCAATTATTAAATGAATCAAACTCAAAAGACTCAAATCTTACAAGTTCGACATTAACGACTCGTGAATAACTCGTTTATATATACATAATCGGAAAAAAAATTAAAATTATATATATATATCTTATTCTTATATTTTGTATAAAAACATTTTTATATAGTTTTCCAATGAAAAACTTTTGTATCTTGGAAGGATCTTACTCTTTCTTTTGTTCCATTTTGTCGTCCTCCTTCTTTTACAGTTGAAAATAAAGAAATCAATATACTTAAATCTCAGTAGTTGAAATCAATTCCAAAAATTACTTAAGCTTTTTTATTGTGAGTTGTGAGCTTGAATAAGCTAAGTGGAGGAGGAGCTGAGTTTGTTTTTATTATCCTTTTTGATGTGGTACATTATGTTGAAGTTAACTCAAATTCAAACTAGAGATCCTATCCTTATCTATTGTTATCATCTGTTCCAGTAATTAGTTAGAGTTGTTATAGTTTCAAATTCATATTTTAAATGTTGTTCTTATCCTAATTGAATATAAATAGCTCTGTATGTACTCTTGTGAGATTAATGAAAAATACCTTCTCTATTATTTCCTATATGGTATCACGAGCCACTCTTGCTTAACAACATTTTTTTCCTCTCACCCCATGGCTTCCGCTACTTCCTCTGATAGCACCACTGCTTCTCATCTTCCAAAATCCTTTAGCCTGATCGAATTCAACTTTGCTTCAAACCTACCTATCAAACTCAATGGCACCAACTATCCTACCTGGTATAAGCAAATCATGCACCTCCTATCAGCCAACAATTTAGTTGGTTATGTTACTGATGCTACCCCTTGTCCCTTAGCAAAAATAAACATTGGTGCTACAACTACTGATAATCTTGAATTTCTTCATTGGTGTCGCCAAGACAACCATGTTTCACTTGCTCTTTTTGGTTCTTGTGGTCCTGAGGCACAAACTGTTATGTCCTCTGTTGTGCCTTTCTCTGATGCATGGTCAAAATTGAACAAGGCTTATGCCAATCGTTGCCGTGCTCGCGTTATGTCTCTCAAAGAACGCCTCTCTACCATTTCTAAAGGCTCATCTAGCACCCATGAATATCTCTACAATATTCAGTCTATTGGAGATGAACACGCTTTAATTGGCCACCCTATTGATGATCTTGATTTTGTCATTGCTGCACTTAATGGTTTGGGATCAACCTTTCATGAATTCAGCACGTCTACTCGCACAAGAGATACCCCCTCCTGTTTGATTAATTGTTTGACAAGCCGGTGGACTTTGAGATTTATCTTCAGTGATATGATTAGCAAAATGTCTCCCTTCCTCTAACAGACAACTTAGCTTATCGTGGTTTTGCATCCTATCATCACAAACATCAGCATTCTTCTCATAATTTCTACACTCGCATGTCCCCTAACTCTGATGCATCTCGCAGTTCTATTGTTTGCCAATACTGTGATAAAGAGGGACATTCTCCCTCAATTCCTAAAATCTCTCCTAACACCACTCCAATATCCTCCCCTGTGTCTCCTTTAACAACAAACCATTCGACCGAAACATCTCCTGTCCAATTCCCAACCTTATTTTTTCCCTTAAACACAAAGACCTCATCACAACAACCTCTTGCAGTAGTGTCTCTCCCAGACACGGGTCAATCTCAACATCCTATGGTTACTCATTCAAAGAATGGCATCTTTAAGCCTCCGAAGATACACACTGTTACCAAGTTTCCTTTGTCTCCTTCTTTGGAGCTTACTTGTGCTTCACAGGCTATTGAAATTAATGAATGGAGACTTGCTATGAGTGATGAATTAAATGCTCTCATGTCTAATGGAACATGGTCCTTGATCCCTAGACAATCAAATCAAAATATCATTGGGTGTAAGTGGGTATTCCGTATTAAAAGGAACACGGATGGTTCAATTGCCCATTATAAAGCTAGATTGGTTGCTAAAGGATGTCATCAACAGCCTGGAATTTACTACACTGACACATTTAGTCCTGTAGTTAAGCCTCAAACTATTAAAGTGGTTCTCTGCATAGCTCTCTCTCACGGCTGGTACTTGGCTCACATGGATGTTATTAATGCTTTCTTGAATGGAACCATCTCCGAAGACATTTACATGGCTCAACCTACAGGTTTTGTGCATCCTCAATATCCATAACATGTGTGCAAATTGCACAAAGCACTTTATGGACTCAACCAGGCCCCACGTGCTTGGTATCGGGCTCTTAGAACTTTTCTTCTTGCATATGGTTTCCCAAATTCTAAGCCTGATACCTCTCTGTTTACACACTTCAAGGATAACACAATTGCATACTTTCTAGTATATGTGGATGACATCCTTCTTACGGACAATGATGTTGTCTTTCTTGGCAGTTTCCAACAGGCTTTAGCACAACAATTCTCTCTCAAAAACTTGGGTACACCAAGTCACTTTTTAGGAGTTGAATTCTCCTCCACCTCTCGCGGGTTGTTTCTGTCTCGACATCACTATTTCGTGATTTGATTCACTCTCTTAACATGCATGATGCAAAACCTATTTGCACTCCTATGTCCACTATCGGATCTTTACTTGTTCCTCCTGATAGTCCCTCATGTGATGTCACAAGTTACAGGAGAATTATTGGTTCCCTCCAATACTTGTCTCTCACACGGTCTGACATTTCATTCTCAGTTAATCAATTGTCATATCATTTGAATGCTCCATCTAGTGTTCATATGCAGGCTGCTAAATGTGGCTTACGTTACCTCAAGGGAACAATCTCTCATGGTCTTCATCTCACTTGTGGCAGTTGCTCCTCTCTTACGGCCTTCTGTGACTCTGATTGGGCGGGTGATCAAACTGATTATAAGTCAATAGTTGCTTACATTGTCTATCTTGGATCAAATCCTATCTCTTAGTCATGGAAAAAGCAATGCATAGTTGCTAAGTCATCTACTGAGGCCGAATACAGAATCATTGCATTTGCCACCATGGAGTTACTTTGGTTACAAGAAGTATTCAAGGAACTACAACACCCTATTTCACTACAACAGAAAAGGCTTTTAATAGCGTTTATTTTTGGTATTTAATAGCGCTTTTAAGCGCTATTAAATAGAGTGCTATTAAAGGTTGACACAAACAGTGGCGTTTAAAAAAGCGCTATCTAAAGAAGAATAGACAGCGCTTCCTCAAGCAAGCGCTATCTAAAATTCAGGATTAGATAGCGCTTCCTTGAGTAAGCACTATCTAAAACTGAGTATTAGATAGCGCTTTCTTGAGGAAGCGCTGTCTATTCTTGGTTTTTAGATAGCGCTTCCTCAAAAAAGCGTTATCTATAATGATTTAGATAGCGTTTCCTTGAGGAAGCGCTATCATTTCCCTTTTTTTTTTTAAACTGTACTCTATTTTTCTCCTACTCTTCCCTGCACTCAGCAAAACCTAGACAACAGTACAGTATACATAATTGGCACAGTATAAATAAATTCATTTCATTCATTAATGTTACAATATACAGTACAATATACACAATTCAAACTATAATTCAAACATGTACAATATATACAATCCCAGACATTACAATATACACATGCACCACACTATATATATCTAGTTATACTAATTCAAAATGTCTTCATCCTGCAAAGCATCAACCTGCAACATTAGAGACAAATCATCAAACTATTACATGAAACTTGAAGTATTCACTAGTGTACACAAGCACAACTTAAATATATATAATTAACACTAAAAAGACAAAATTATTTACCTTGATTCATAATAATATAGTTACACCACTCATCCAAAATTTCAAATACTTGATCATCGGTGTATGTGTCATATTTACTATCGGGAAAGTACTGCATGCGATAGAAAAAGTAAATTAAATTAGAATCAAATATATTCAAATGGTCCAAATGTAAGTGTGTAATTAAACTGAAATTACATACCGATGATGGGATTTGAATTTGATTATGAGCGATGATATCCTTAAGAAACCTTAGAACGTAGTATCCACAGTCTATATTGTTGTATTGGCAGGCGCACTACAAAACAAAAATAATAAGTTAATTGGTTTTAAATTTAAATAATTGCATAATTACAATGTGAACAAATTTTTAATACCTCTACAAAGATCCATTTAGTCTTTGATGATTTTGAAGATCGGGACTTGGCTCCCCTTTTGCATCCACGATGAATTGTTAAAGCACTGAAATGCAAAAACAAACATTCGTTAGCTATAGTGTACAATTTGAATTACAACATATATGAGATAAATTTCAAATCATTTTTCTTACTCGCTAAAGATAGTCATAAGCATTTTTCGCTGTGTAAAGGATACATGCAATGGATCCAGGTAGTAGATTGTGTCTTCATTGGGATTGATCGCTAACAATACCCAATGTCCCCTACAAAACAAGAAAATGAGTTAGCAAATCATAAACAGATAATTAATCACAATAAAATACAGTACCATGTCATTGATTAACTAAATGACTCACACTACGTTCACAGGTGCCAGAAACAGGTAATTGCCATCTAGACTTGCTAGCTCAAGGAGTTCAACTATGTACTGTTATATATATATATAACATGTATAATAAGCATTAATATATATTTAAATTATGAAGAATAAAAGAAGTTATCTACTTTAAAGTTTGATGTATTACCTGAGATATGCGCTAATACCAGTCTGACTGATTTTATCCCGAGTGATAATCTCCTCGATTTCGTCTTTACCCACTGATAGCGTATGTTGATAACCCAGAATTTCTTCATCAATCTCCAATTCTATTACGCGGCTCAAGCCTTTTTTTACTAGGATCCTCATGTAGGATATACAATCATATGAACTTATTGCGATAGGAGGCCGGGAGGAGGACTGCTGCTTCTTAGGGGATGTAATGGAGCCCTTTGTATGCTCCTTGTTAATTATAGGAGGTCGGGACTCCACAATCTTCTTGCCTTTGTCCTTGTCCTTGGATTTGGATTTTTCGGAGATAACCTACATATTGCAATAAAGTAGTTAGTGACCACCCAATTTAATAAATAAATACAACATATCATAAGGAATAGTAATTATTAACATACCTGCACGAGGTTGATTGGCCATGCGATAAAGGTACCTTTTGCATGATCCACTACCATGATATCAGAATGCTCAATTGGTACAGGCAATGGTGCATGTCCCTCCAGTGCAACTTCAATGTTCACTTTCACATGGCCGGGAGGTAATGGTAGGTTATGCAATGTGGCACCCTCCTCATTAAAGACCATCGCCCTAGCGACAATGCGATGAGTTGGGTGCCGTAGATACAAGTTGCATAGTTTTATGCCCTAAACAAATGATAAACGAAATATTAATTAATTAGTATGAATTAAACCTTCAATACAATATAAAAAATGTATAAAATTATCATTGATAAGTATTACCTCGGGAAGAGGTATATGCGGTTGCGGAACGGTGCAACTATCTCTGACAATGTGCAGGATAGGGGTAGGAGGATCAACAGCTGGCTCAGAATCAGCACGTCCCTGCTTATCCTGCTTGCTAGCCTTTAACTCCTCTACTTCACGAGTTAGCTCGGGTAGCCTCCTTTGCATCTCCAATTGAGTTAACATATCTTGATGTTTTGCGCCAAAAACAATCCTCTGGGAGATTCAATGCTCGTGCAAGAATATCTTGACGGCCAACACAGTCAGTTATCTCCTCCTGTGATACAGACTCTGATAAGGACATCTGTGACACAAATATTAATGAACAAATTAATAAGATGTTAAACATAATTATAATAAGCAATGTACAAATGAACTAAGTTAATTAATGAGGGTGTATACTTACAATTCTGTCAGCCACTTCCTTAGTGGCGAGGTGCAAAATCTGGCCATCATGGCCCATGCGAACTGTCATCCATAACATACCCCGCTCAACTGCCTCGGTGATAGGATCCCCTCCTACCCTCTTCAGCTGTACATTTGAACACACAAAATAAATAAAATTCATCAATGTTAAGGAAGAAATCATAAGTGGGTTAATCAACAAGTTATAAGGATATATTGTACTTACAATTTGTTCCTCGAGGCCATCATAACCCGTTGGCCCTGCCAAGTAAGGGTACGGAGGGTTTAACGCTCTAATTCGATTTGCTTTACTTGTTTTCTACATATACACGGAAGTATATGTCAATGCATGATTTTTAATATATATAAATTAAGTTAACAAACGAAGTTAAATTATACATACCTTAAATGTCTCGTTTTCTGTGCGTGTTGTTACAAAAGCTCTCCAGTCGTCCACCTTTATCATGTCTGCGTACTTTGGTGGAGGCTCATGTCCGACATTCCCACCTTTATCTTTTAAATATTTGGTCGTCAACTTCATTCGGAATGACCGATGACATTTTTTGGCAATCTGGAGACATATTTTCCTCCGAGCATCATCAATGTCAAAAATAGTCTGCAGAAATGATAAAGATTAAGTTTAAAAATGTACATGTTAATTAAGAACCTGATGTTAATTAAATATTACTTATTTACCTGTACATCGCGCCATATGTGTGATTTGGCCTCGTTCAATGCTTTGTCCTTCCATGTCTTGCATGTAATTGGGATCGCTTGCCGGACTACAACCCCAATGTAACTCTTTAGCTCCTTCCCATTATCACCAATGGGTTTGCCTTTTGTATTCCAGGCAACCTGATAAAATGAAACACTTGATTAATAAAATAACGAAACACTTAATTAATAAAACGAAAAACTTAATTAATAATGCCTCTGCTCCTCTTTAGGATAAGATTCTTCTTGAATGTCGGTCCACGGCGCCTCACTTGTATCTCGGGCGCCTCTAGGCTAGAATCCGAACTATCATCATGATCACTAGATGAAGACATGATCTGCAACACAAGTAAAAATGTCAGATCACAATATAAATTAGAAAAACATGTTTAAGTAAATTTAATTGACGAAGAAATTAAAAAAACAAAATCACAATGCTACATGTTTAAGTAAAAACGATGAATATTTTTTTAATTGATGAAGAAATTAAAAAAACAAAATGTGCTTACATGTTTAAGTAAATCTTTTCCTCTTCCTCGTTGGATTTAGACTTGTGTGTTCCTTATTGGTACGAAACAATGGATTGATCCAAAGACCCTCGTCATGATCATTTCTAATGTACAAACCCTCATCTATAGTTGGATTGGACTGAAGTGGTTGTGATGTCCCGAAGAAAGGATCATCCTCAATATTAGCATCTTCATGTGCTTGATCATCAATCCCATTAACAATCATTTTGTTAGTCAATAGAACGATGGACCACTTCGTATCAGCTGGATCGATGACATAGTACACTTGTTGAGCTTGCGATGCTAAAATAAAGGGCTCATCTTTATACCCCACCTTACTGAAATCCACACGCATGAACCCCAACTCAATGGAACACAGGCACCCGAAACATCATATAATCCAACTCCCATATACGTTCAATTATCCCGAAATATGACATATTTGCGTATATGGGGTTTCGTCTTTGGCACTAGAGATATGCATGGCTTGAGCTACAAGAGTGACCCCGCTATTTTGCATTTTACTCTGATCATCTTGTTTTTTTGTATAAAATGTGAACCCGTTCATTAGATAAACACTGTAAGAGAAGACATGTATTGTTGAACCTCTCGCTAACCATCTCAACCTTTCTGAAATCGATGTAGGATTTACAGTAACCTCTGCAGAAATGTGTTCTTTTAGCCATGGTATGAAACACCGATTGTGTTCTCTTGTCAACCAATTCTGACTCTTATTAGGATACAAACCCTGAATTATGTGCTTGTGTTTTTCAACATATGACTCAACCTCATCGGCATTGTGTAGAACAATCAAGTGTGCTTGCTCCCATTTTGTGCTCCCATTTTGTTCACTGTATAGTGACTACTTCAGTTCCAGTAATACCTTGACCCATCGTTCTCCCCGTGTGACGAGACTTTGTCAACCCTATGGAATCAACATCAGTGAGGTTCTCGGTACAAAACTCAATAGTTTCTTCGACTATGTAACGTTCAACAATACAACCCTCTGGTCATGATCGGTTTTTCACATACCCTTTCAATATCTTCATGTAACGCTCAAAAGGGTACATCCATCTCATATAAGCAGGCCCACATAATTGTGTCTCTCTGACTAGGTGAACGGTTAAATGAACCATTATATCAAAGAATGAAGGCGGGAAATACATTTCAAGTTCATACAAAGTCACAACAATATCTTTCTGCAGAAAAAGGCAACTTCCCACGGTCAATCACCTTACTGCAAATTGCCTTGAAGAAGAAACAGAGTTTAGTTAAGGTCTCCCGCACTTTATTAGACAAAATTGACCGTATACCGATAGGTAGCAAATTCTCTATGAGGACATGGCAGTCATGGGACTTTAGTCCCTTTAACTTCAGATCTTTCATACCCTCGAGGTTCCTAATGTTTGAAGAGTATCCCTCTGGAACCTTAACTCCATGAAGAAACTTACAAAGAGCAATTTTCTCTTTTCTACCTAGAGTATAAGCAGCCGGAGGTAGATATGTACGTTTCCCCTTCTTTACTGGTCCCAACTCTTGTCTCAATCCCATACTAATCAAGTCAAGCCTTGCATTGATGCCATCTTTAGTCTTGCCTGGAACATTAAGTAAGGTACCAATGACATTATCAAAGACATTTTTTTCAACATGCATAACATCTATGAAATGTCTTACGTATAAGGATTTCCAATATGGCAGATCAAAGAAGATTGACCTTTTCTTCCACCCTCTTGTGGCAAGCTGTCGTACAAAAGGTTTCCCGAATTCAATGTTCAAATCTTGTACCTTTTCAAACATTTGCGCACTCGTCAACGGAGAAGGACTTCTATGGTTTTCTGTATTCCCACTGAATGCCTTTCGCAAGAGCCGATAATGATGATTTGATTGCAAAAATCTACGATGCCCAAGGAAGACATTCTTCTTACCATGTTCCAATCGTATCCAATCTATATCATCTTCACAAATAGGACATGCACACTGACCTCTGGTACTGTATCCTGACAGATTACCGTATGCCGGAAAGTCATTAATTGTGCTGAATATCATAGCTCTCAAGGTGAAACTTTCTTCTTTATACCCATCATACACCTCTACACCCCTTTCCCACATTTGCTTCAAGTCTTCAATTAAAGGAGCCAAGTATATGTCAATATCATTTCCTGGTTGTTTGGGCCCAAAAATTAACAAAGACAACATCATATATTTATGTTTCATGCATACCCATGGGGGTAGGTTGTAGAACACCAAAATCACAGGCCATGAACTGCGAGAGCCACTCTGAATACCATGCGGGTTAAATCCGTCAGTGGACAATGCAAGCCTTAGGTTTTTTGGTTCTTGTCCTAAATGAGGATATCATGATCAATTCTTTTCCATTGAGGAGAATCTGTCGGGTGCCGTAGCTTGCCGTCTTTAATCCTTTCATACTCATGCCATGTCAAGTGCTTTGCATCTTCCGAGCTACGATACATGCGCCTAAATCTGGGAATTATGGGAAAATACCACAGAACCTTCTCCGGAGTCGATTCTTTCTTCTTATACCGTGAGGCATTACACTTAGGACACATCTGTAAATTTGCATAATCCTTCCGGAATAAAATTCAATCGTTAGGACAAGCGTGTATCCTCTCATAGCTCATGCCAATAGAGCGTAACATTTGTTTAGCCTCATATGTCCTACTAGGAAGCACATTATCCTCCGGTAACATTTCTTTCAATAATGCGAGTAATTCCGTAAAGCTCTTATATGTCTATCCATTACCCGATTTCAAGTTATACAACCTTAATATCGCCGACAATCTTGTGAATTTAGTTCAACCCTCATACAACGGTTTCTCTGCATCACTTATCAACTTTTCAAACATTTTAGGACAATCATGAAGATCTTCTTCAACCGCGTGTGTCATCTCTTCAAAACGGTCGCCCTCATATGTATCTGTACCGGTATCATCTGTCGCATATCTTTCACTAATATTCCCCATATCACTAGATTCAACTCTTGTCTCACCATGCTTTGTCCAACAGGTATAACTTTGATCAATTCCATAGCACACTAAATGTCCTTCCAACTGAGCTACACTAATTCGTCTTGTATAACAACAACTTAAACAGGGACATATGATTCTACTAGAATCTTCGGCATGCCGAATTGCAAATCTAATAAAATCTTGCACTCCGTCTCTATATTCATTCGACAAACGATTAGCAGACATCCACTTCCGATCCATATATTCCCGTTCTACGGCAATTATTTTGAGTTTAGAGAGGTTGACGCGAGAACTACAAGAATGCATGACACACGCTTACTTCATACTACAGGATCAGGGTCCTATCCTATCGAAGATTGTAAACTCGACAATATATTATTAAAGTATGTCCTAATTACTTCTTGTTCTAAGAAAATTTCGGGAGCATTTCCCCTTAGTTCTCCAAGCACACAACTTAATTCAGGTGATATTATGACCGAAATTAAGTGTACGTGTACCCAAAGAAAAATGAGAAAATACAAACCAATGAAATTTTCTTAGATCAGATGTAATATTTAAGGCATACAATAATATGTATTGACAGTTGAGTTTACAATCTTAGACTGTCCACTTTGGACAATTCAAGAACATGTTGTATAATGTGCCATGACACAATATACAAATCGTTGTTGAACAGGAAACTAAGCTTAATGCATGTGCATACCAATAAAAAGTAAACATGCCTACTACTATAAAACATAGGGGAATAACATATATGTGTACCAGATAGGTGATGGACAAAGAGGTGACAGATGTGCCTGAGAGAATCCAAAATCCAAGTTTGATTCACAAGGTCAAGTACTTGTTATCATTTCCTAAAATATTAAGGGACAACACGCATATGACATTGAACAAATAATCAATTCAAAAGGAAAGATAAGATAGGTATGTAAGGATGCACACTTCCTTAAATTCCAAAACTTTTCATGAATCTTATCCTAGTGGACAGAGTATTATCCTTCTTCTCAAACTATGTACAGTTCATCAAATTCCAATATCCTTTATAATGTAATATTTCAATCAATAAAGTATCAAAGTAAAGATTCTTAATTCTGCCTTAGAGAGTAGGTATGTAAGGATGTACACTTCCTTAAATTCGAATAACATTAGTAATGTAGATTCTCATAAATTAAATTACCAAAGATTCTCATCATTTCTGCATTTAAAATCTAGGTATCTAATCACACAAGGCACTCCAAGCAGGTCATTAACCTTATGTGCAGTGAGAGTTTCAAAGGTCAGAGTTAAAAAGTGGAAACACTGCACACACATCAAATTAAGGCACAACTTAACCAAATTTCCAGTTGAAACACTGCACACACATCAAATTAGCAAGTAAGTTCCTTTGTCAAAGCATACACCCATTAAGGTCCTGACTCAACTCCAACGGCACCAAAAGGCCATCTCAAACAAATTTAGATAGATGGGATTCACACATGCTTTATCATTTAAAAAAAAAAAAAACATGGAAGCTGTCAATAAAAACAAATAAAGAACGCACAACTGCACCACACAATCAACCCCATAGAACCATAAGCATAATCACTATGATTTGAATGTTCAGTTGTAGAACAAACTAAACTGATACAGGGAAAAAATAGAAAATTTGTTTGATACATAGAAGAAAACAGTAACAGAGAAGAAAAAATACCAATGACTAGTGCATTGTGTCTTTGGGGACCTTCACAAATGGAACAGTAACAGCTTGCAGCTCACACGCTCAACTTCACCAAATCATTGTGTCTTTGGGGACCTTCACAAATGGAGAACGGAGGAATAAGAGAAACCCAAACAACAGAGAGGGAAACAACCTGAGAGATAGGAGGAAGAGAGAGCTTACTTGAGGGAAGGAGGAAGAGAAACTCGTGCGAGGGAGGGACGTGACCTGAGGCAGGGAGGGAGAGAAGCTCGTGCGAGGGAGGGAAAGGAGAAAGATGGAGAAGCTCGTGCGGTGCCGTTCGCGAAGTGTTGGTGGCCAGAGAACCAAAATGGTGGTGGTGGTGGTGGTGTTCGCGCGCGGAGGATTCAGGGAGAGGGGTTAGGGAAAGGTTCGAAAGAGAGACTGAGAGTGAGGAGGGGTATACGTTAATGAATTAAAACCGGTGGGATTCTGTCTTTATTTTTATGCAAGAAATAAAGATTTTTATTTTTGACAATACAAGAAATAAAGATTAAATCAATGATATTTGGGTCGTTATATCCTGGGATTGGATGTGTCAAGACCTACTACACCGATGGAGAAAGAATATCTTTCGTGGTGGCATGGATCACCTTAAGGAAAGCAAATACATACCTCATTTCATTATCAGCTTTGCTTTAATTTCTATTATAATTATAATTTTTTACTGTTGATCATTTTTATTATATTCTAATATATTTTATTATAAATACTCCAATAATATATTATCTTATAGTAACCCCAACTCAGTGCTTTCTAAATGGTATAGCTTAATTTTGAGCACCCCTCCCAAAATAAAGAAAAAAAACTTGGCATAATTTGTCAACAAATATTCTTGCTAACTTAAGCATGAAATACCTTTTTCCAGAGATCCATGCTCGACCTTATGCTTACCATTTATTCACTATTAAATGGATCAAAGCTCGGCTAATCGACATTGTAACTTTTGTTCTAAATCATAAGGGAGGTTGATTTTCTCTTAATAATATCATGTACAGGAAAAGAGGCTCTCATTAGAAATTTAGCATGGACCACACCAGATAGACAAGCACCTTTGAGATGATTGCAGCTGAATTTCATGAAGACAATGTATGGGTCAATGATGTGATTGTTCATATATCAATGCACGCCAAACTCGCGAAGATAGTTTTTTATTAATTGCTCTATTACCATCGAGTGACAAATTGTAGTATATATATATATTATAATATAAAACCGACCCAAGGGACACTAAATTATTGAGCAATTGGTCATATATCCAAATCATACATAATGGAAAGTTATTGTACATAGGCAAATTTATCATTATATCATTATTTTATTTTTTATTTTTTAAATTAATACTGTTTTTAAATTATATATCAAACTATCACTATTTGAAATTGCATTGAGAAGTCGATTTCACTATTCACGACTTCTCAACATGACTTTCAAAAAATCGTGTTAAATCCCTTAGGAAGTCGGATTTGTTAATCACGACTTCTTAAGAGATTTTTATTTATTTATTTATTTTGAAATGCTATTGTATTAATTTAATTATTTATGATAATTAGCTAAATTAATTATATTAATAAATTATATTAATTTTAAATTATTATTTAAATTATTAATTTTATTAATACAACAATAACAATAAATAATACAGTAATAGAAAATATTTAACATTGATTAAAAATAGAAATGGTGTAATGATACAAATTTTCTATTGTTACGTAGAAGGTCCGACACGGTTCGAACATTTATTCCTGCTATGACCCTCATTCCGATACAGACCACATCTCTTACGGCGAATCCCCCCTCCCTCGGATCCATCTCCGTGCGAATGCGGGTAGATTATGGAAGACCTCGTGGATTTCTTCGCACGTCTTGATTGTAGCACACCTCTACTTCAGTATACGTTGGCCAATATGCTTCGTTTGGCACCACGCTGAACTCTTCGCGATAAACATTGAATACATATTCCAATGTGTACACAGCAGGCACATACTCCCAATAGTCGTGATTTACGCTTGAACAGGCAACAATGACATGTGAGCATGGAATGTGTATGGCCTGAAACTTTCCACAGTCACACCACCTCGCATTCAAGTCTACCTTGAATCGCCCCGCAGGCCGCCCTTCTCGTGGGTTGATCAACTCGTCCACCGTAAAAATTTTGTATTCCTGGTCATAATGTTGGACACGGTGAGAGGTGGACTTTGCCCGTTCCTCCTCAATGGTCTTAGTGACAATTTCAGACTAGACATGACCGGAAAGGATCATTGTGCTTAGTTGCCTCCCACTGTCGGCGAAAGTTTCAGATAACCTATAATAGGTTGCCTGGACCACAACAGTGATTGGAAGATGCCGCGTTCCCTTAAGTACAATATTAATGCACTCCGAAAGGCTCGTTGTCATGTGTCCCCAATGTCGCGCTTCATCATACGCTTAGGTCCATTTTTCCTTAGGGATGTCATCAACCCATGCCGCGGCCTCTTCGTTCCAGTCGAGGAGCAAACCCCGGTAATAACGCATGCGTGGCTGGTTCATGGCGTATCCTGAATGGTTGGAATGTTAGAAATGTCTAAATTGACATGAATAGAATAGAAACAAGAAATAATTGCAATTTGTATGACTGCGGTACTAAACCATATTGACGACCTTCTTTCTCATATCTGCATTCTTGAATCTCCGCATGAAGTTTTGTACGATGTGTCGAACGCAATACACATGCATTGAAGGAGGATTGTGCCATCCACAGTCTGCTCGCCGGTATGCAGCTTTTATTGACTCGTGCTTGTCCGAGATCAATGTTATGTTGGCATGGGGTGTGACGTGCCTCCTCAAGTTTTGGAGGAAGAAAAACTAGGCCTCTGTCGTCTCACCCTCGACAAGGGCGAAGGCTATGGGAAATGCTTGGTTGGCTCCATCTTGAGCTGTTGCAATCAATAGCGTCCACTTGTACTTTCTATACAACCAAGTTCCATCCACCATTACAATTGGCTTGCAGAATGCAAATCCACTGATGCACGGCTTGAAAGTCCAAAAAAGACGGTGGAAGATTCTCTTATCGGGAACTAGATCGGCCCCGTTGTAAGCTGGCAGCGTCTGCAGTTCAGTGATTGTGCCCGGAACATAAGTATGTAAGGCCATGAGCCATGTTGAAAGGTAATTGTAAGATAGCTCCCACTTCCCGTATATTTGTTCGATAGCCTTTTGCTTGGCTATCCATACCATCTGGTACGTTGTGGTATAGGTGTATTTTTCTCGTATGTGGGCAATCAACACCGAGATAGACAATGCCGGATCCTCCTTCACCATTTGCTTGATACTTTCACAAATAATGTTCGAGTCAAGCTTCCGATGATCTTGTGAGAGAGTTGCTGATACACATGTATGTGGTCCGTCTAGCTTACGGATCTCCCAATAGTCTTTTGTTGTGTGATTCTTCACTCTGCACCTCCACCGACATCCGAGGTTGCTGCACTTAATCATCTATCTGTCGTTATCGGAGTGCTCTACCTTGAAATCCAGGAAGTTCTTGATATGGTACCCCTTGATCGCAAATTGGGCCATTTATCTTGTAGCAAACCTCATGTTTGTTTGTAGGCTATCTGAGACATCAATTTGATCCAAAGACACTCGCGATAGGGCGTGGCTGAAATTGTCTGATGGAGCAACCCCATCTAAGTTCACATTACGAAAGTGTGGTGGTGGTTCGTATGGAGGAGCGGTTTAGGAGGGACCCACACCAGCTTCTTCTTCTTCGTCGTCGTCATCATTGACAGACAGTGCAAGAATCTTGGCTTCATCCTCACTGAAGTCACCAACTTCTTCGTGGTGGAACCCAGCCACGACGTTGACGGGAATAGCATGAGTTTGTACATCAACATGGGATGGGTGGTTGTCCTCGGCATGAAGGAATGATGGGTTGCACTCTTCGACCGGAGGAAAGGAAGGGCGATAGTCATAGGAGGAAGGAAAAGATGGGTTGTAGTCAGAGGAGAAAGGAAAAGATGGGTGGTAGTTTTCAGTCACTGGAAAAGATGTGTGGTAGGGGTCTGTTTCATGGAAAGATTTGTGGAATGTTTGAGTTGGTGCATTAAGGTCAAAGATGTAGGACAGTTAGCCTTGGGGGTTATCGATGGAAACATCCTCGAGATGTGCGTATAGCTCAATGGTGGTAACCCCAAGGTTGAGGCTTTTGCAATTGTCAAACATGTCGAACATCAGTAGTACATCCTCATCTCCTTGAAGATAGTGTGGCTGGTATCGAACATATCCCGTTGCCATGGACATAGGATATTGATAAACAATATTGCCCACCCTCTTATCGTTGCCGGCTTTTATCTTCGTATGGATAGTTGTTCTCAGTTGTTGAAGGTTGATGGTTTTCCTCACCTTCAACAAGATTGGGCGGTCGCACTGAAACAACACCCAGTATGGAGAGTCCATTTCAATTTGGCCGTTGTGATAGAGTGTAACAAAGACAGATGTAGGTGCCATGACTTGGTGAAGAAATGTGGTTGCGTGACTTAGTGAAGAAATGTGGCTGAGTGAAGAATGAGGTTGATTGAAGAAATGAGGCTTAGTGAAGAAATGAGGTTGATTGAAGTTCAATTTATAGTGGTGAGGTTATTGTGACCCGTCTGCTGTTTCACCCGTCTGCTGTGATCCGTTTGCTATGATCATGTGAGTGTGTTAGTGCATTGGGCAGTGCAAATTTACTGTGTGCATGTAAGCGCATCAGTGTATCATAATTTACAGTTGTGACCCGTCTACTGTGACCATATGAGCATGCCACTGTGTCATAATGACCCGTCTGCTGGTCAAGTGAGTGTGTCAGTGCATTGGGCAGTGCAAATTTACTGTGCGCAAGTGAGCTCGTCTACTGTTTCACTTGTCTGCTTAGATGAGTGAAACATCAGACAAGTGATAGGCAGACGGACAAGTGAAACAGCAGACAAGTGATAGGCAGACGAGTGAAACATCTGTTGATCACTTGTCTGATGTTTCACTCGTCTGCCTATCGCTTGTCTGCTTAGACGAGTGAAACATCAGACAAGTAATCAGTAGATGTTTCACTCGTCTACCTATCACTTGTCCGCTTATACGAGTGAAACATCAGACAAGTGATCAGCAGATGTTTCACACGTCTGCCTATCACTTGTCTGCTGTTTCAGTCGTTTGTTGTTTCAATTATCTGCTTAGATGAGTGAAACATCAGAGAAGTGATAAGCAGACAAGTGAAACAGCAGACAAGTGATAGGCAGATGATTGAATCAGCAGACAAGTGATCAGCAGATGTTTCACTCGTCTGCCTGTCACTCTTCTGCTGTTTCACTTGTCTGCTTAGACGAGTGAAAAATCAGACAAGTGATAAACAGACAAGTGAAACAGTAGATGTTTCACTCGTCTGCTGTTTCACTCGTCTAAGCAGACAAGTGATAGGCAGACGAGTGAAACATCAGACAAGTGATCAGCAGATGTTTCACTCGTCTGCCTATCACATGTCTGCTATTTCACTTGTCTTCTTAGACTAGTAAAACATCAGACAAGTGATCAGCAGATGTTTCACTCGTCTGCCTATCACTTGTCTGCTGTTTCACTTGTCTGCTTAGACGAGTGAAACATTAGACAAGTGAAACAGCAGAAGAGTGAAACATCTGCTGTTTCACTTGTCTGCTTATCACTTGTCTGATGTTTCACTAAGCCTCATTTCTTCAGTCAACCTCATTCTTCACTCAGCCTGCAATACATAACACCACACAAACTTCACTTGAATGGATTTGCTAAGACTGCAACACGTTCACAGGTCATCACTAGTGGGTGATATGGTAAGTGTCTGTAAATGATATTTACATTAAATGGTCCTTAGTATTTCTATACTTACAACTCTACTTTTTGGTTGCAGGACCACATTGATTGTCACCTACATACCATAGAGTTTCCAAGTCCACGGATTGTACCATACTTGGAGCAAGCTGGGTTTTCTATCGCTGCAACAATGGGACACACAAAGATTGACAAATCGTTGGTTCTTGCAATGGTAGAAAGGTGGAGGCCAGAAACACACACGTTCCATCTTCCCGTCGGAGAACAGGCCCGGCCCAAGGGTAAAACAAGTGAAGCCCTTGCTTTAGGCCTCTCAAAATAAAACAATTTTTTCTTTAAAAAAAAGGCCCACTTTGTATTTTTTTTATATTAGTTTTTTGATATGTATAATATATCAACAAACATAAGTTAGCCCATTTGGTATAAAAACTTACCATTAGGTTGAAGGTCCAGGGATCAACTCCTCATTGTGCACACAATAATTAATTTTGTATGAAAAAATTATTGGGTTAATTTTTTAAAAAGGCCTCACCATAAAATTTGCTTTAGGCCTCAATAGGTGTTGGGCCGGCCCTGTCGGAGAATGCACAATAACGATGGAAGATGTTGCTCTTCAGCTAGGATTGCGTGTGAACGGACTGCCCGTTACTGGACCTAGCTTCCTTGGCTGGCAAGAAGAATGCCACCGACTTTTAGGTGTGGTTCCTCCATCTAATCAAATGAAGGGACAACAAATAAAACTCAAGTGGTTGCAACAGACATTTGCCACTCCCCCTCATGATGCAACAGTCGAACAGGTACAAGCCTATTGTAGAGTGTACATTTTACACTTGATCAGGGGGCTTTTGATGCCTGACAAATCTGGTAACAGAGTTCACTTGATGTATCTTTCACTATTGGAAGATTTTCAGCGTGCTGGAAGATACAGCTGGGGCACGGCATGTCTAGCAAATCTGTACAGGGAAATGTGTCGTGCATCTGCACTGGACGTTGCCTTTATGGGTGGATGCATATTGTTGCTACAGTCTTGGGTATAGTACTGCATGTCGTTCCTTGCACCACGGTGCAACCGCGAACCATCGTTTCCACTATCACAACGGTAAAGATTCTATTCATAGTTAAATTACCTTACATCCTCTACTTATTATACTGACCTTGCGATGTATTTTACTAGATGGAGTGGCAGGGGACTACAGTATAGCGGAACTCCACGGGGTGACATTATGGGGTACAGATCGAGGGTCGATCATATGGAAAGTAACCAGTTTTTGTGGTTGCCTTATAGAGATCTTCAGAGCGTGATACCACGAGAAGCATATAGAAAATCCAGTTTGTGGACTTCCGGACTTCCAGTACCGCACTTATATGTTTCCAGAATGTAGAATGGCATCAAACAGATAGGGTGAAGCTACAATTTGGTCTTTCACAGGAAATACAGGGAGAACCTACAAATATGGATGCCCTGCATGAATTGGACATGCAAGATAATCACGTTGAAAACTGGAGAATAAAGCATGCAGAATGGATCCAGTGTTGGCAGGAACGCCGAAATGGCATCATATCAGGACAACCGATTCCGGGTTATGTGTGTCACACGGCTGAATATATGACGTGGTTTAGGCAGAACTCGAGACCGTACTTGTTTATTCCGCAACAGTTGCAAGACCCGCGGGGTGATGTTCAACACGTTCCGGATGTTGGACCAAGTATGCCCACTTAACAGCGTCCACAACGTAATGCACATCGCCAACCCAGCCCCTCGGTTCCCATCGCAGATGATGACCCCCAACCACCTCGCCATTCATTTGACCACACCTCTATGCAACGAGACGCTTCCCCACCGCTTAACCAAGGTCGACACTCCATCGCTTCTAGTGATGGAGAATTTTATAGCAATCTGTTTGGCACAGACCTCGGAACGCCACAATCGACAGCCGCATACATGCAAAATATATACTCGTTTGGCGTTCCATCATTCCCCTTCCAGGCCGACGATAGTTCTTCAATGCCTCCCACAAATCTTCATCTCAACGAGGGTGTGAAGCAAGCAGAGCAACCCGCTGCAGCGGATGAGGAACAACCAGATCAACGTCGTCCACGCCGTAACCGACGACCTCCATGATGTGGAACTGGACACCATTTAGGAGATTAATTTTTGTGCACTTGTCATTATTGTATTTTTTGTTTAATTAATTAAATCTAAAATTTTTGTGCACTTGTCATTATTTTCCCTTTTAGTTTAATAAATAAAATTTTTATTAATCTTAATTAATAAAATTAATTACGTTAATATTTATAACCTTAATTAAAAATTAATTGCAATATTTTAAATAATAATTTAAAATTAATATAATTTATTAATATAATTAATTTAGCTAATTATCATAAATAATTAAATTAATACAATAACATTTCAAAATAAAAAAATAAAATAAAAACCCCTTGAGAAGTCGTGGTTAGCAAACCCGACTTCCCAAGGGAGTTAACACAAAAATTTTTAAAAGCCATGTTGAGAAGTCGTGAATAGTGAAACCGACTTCCCAATTCAATTTCAAATAGTGGTAGTTTGCTATATAATTTGGAAACGGTGGTAGTTTGGAAAATAAAAAGTAAAACAATGATATAGTGATAAATTTGCCTTATACGGATGTTTATGAAAGTTTTTTTATTTTCTTGAATAAATGATGAGCTTAAATTTAATCTTTGGGTTATAGTGTAAAAGTTTTTGCACTTATTCAAAACATCATTATATAATTAAACTTATTATACACGGATTGTAATATTAGTCGATTTTTTTTAATGATTAACATTATATAATTTAATATAAGTTTTTGTAAAGGGAGCAATTAGTTAATGATCAATTAGATTAGTTAGGTTAGTCATAACTGCCTAACCAAAGCTTAAGCTTGTATATATAGCCAATGTATAGTACGTTTAGGGTAGCGGTCAAAGTGGGGCGAATCACGTTCTCCAATCTCAACGTGAAAGCTATAATATGTAGCTTTCAAGTTTTTTGTAAAAAAATTTACAAAAGTGTCATTGAGACCGTGATTTTGTATTCACCATGATTTTTGGTCGGGAATCCAAACACACTAGTAGTGTTCTCAGATTCAATGCAAGATACAATACACACGATTCACGTTACATCATAATTGACCTTTAATAGCGCATACTTAATAGCGGTTTCAGAAGGAAACGTTTTTCAAAAATGCGTGGAGGTGTTTAATAGCCTTTCCCCAAGAAAACGCTATTAAAAAATATATCTTTAATAGCGTTTTCCCAATGAAACACTATCTTTATATGACATGTTTTTAAAAAAAAAAAAATTGTATTCCACCTTTTATGGTGCTTCCTCAAAGAAGTGCTATTAAAATATAGATAATAGTGCTTCCTCAATGATGCGATATCTTTTTCCCGCTTTTTAAAAAAAATGTACTGCACCTTTAATAACGCTTCTTAAAGGAAGCGCTATAAAAAGATACACCTTGAATAACGCTTCCTCAAAGAAGCGGTATGACATATGACATCTTTAATAGCAGGAAGAGCTATCTTTTCACTTTTAAAAAAAAAAATGTTCCACCTTGATAATGTATCCATTTATGTGGCTAATGGTGGTTCCACATCCATCAAACATATTGATAAACTATATTTTTTGTTCCTTATCTTTATTTTAGGTTTCGATTTGGTCTCTTTTATTTTTTGTTCCTAAATAGTCCCTTATATTACAAATGTTACACTATTTTGGTCATTTCCGTCAAATTAACTCCAACGATGTTAGATTACTCGCCGGAGTGTGGGTTCTCTCACCAAAATCTAACTTTTAGAAAGAGAAATACAAGTATAGAGAGAAAGCATCACTCCATCCACCACCAGCACTGCAAATGGATATATGAATCGGGATATTTGGATATGCACCTATAAATCTTACTTTTTTTCCTGAGATTTTGAATCCAAAGCAAACATTAAGGACATTAACTCGCTATAAGGACATCTATTCCACACTCCTTGAGCACCCTCCATGCAAACCTGTATCTGTATGAGATGACCATCAAGCTGATGTTCCAGCATGCGATTTTTCGGCTGCCACTAATAGACCAAATGCATGTGGTGCTGTTTCAGATTCAGACTTCATTGTTGGGGATGAAGATGAGAAAAGACTGATGGGGACTTGTATAATCCCTATGCCTAAGATAAGCCCCAATTGCACCTGTGAAGATAAGGGATCTATCAGATGCATCTGACAACATATAGTGGAAGAGAGAGAGAAACTTAAGAATACCTTTGGGCATGACAAATTCACTAAATTGGGTCTCACTGACATAGGAGAACAAGTAGCAGAAAAATGGAGTGGAGAGGATGAACAACTCTTTCTCAAGTTTATAATCTCTTTACTATCAAAATTAATTTGGGGTTAAGTTTTGTTTGGGAATTTGTTGCTTTGAATGTGTTGAAGGTAGATTTGGAGGGGAAGAAAGAAGAAAGAAGAAGGAATGAGGAAAGAGGAAGGAGGAAGAGAATAGAGAAAGAGAAAAGGAGAGAGTTCCTTTTCCTTTTCGGTGAGTTAACGTTAGAATCTAACACCGTTATAACGGTGTTGACGGAAAGGACCAACTTGGAACGATTTTAAAACTTAAAGGACCAAATCGGAACAAAAAAATAAAAGAGGTATCAAATCGAAACCTAAAATAAAAATAAGGGACCAAAAATATAGTTTAACTAAAATAATTTGAAGAAAATTGAGGTGTTAATATCTAGTTATTTGTGATGTTTACCAATGAAAATAGGACATGCATATCATTTGTTACACATATTATATATTATATTTTAATCGATTGGTTGTTACATATATCATATCTTCATTAAAAAATTGATGTTTTTTCCGGTACCCCTAATAATTTTGGGGTAAAAGTTACCCTGTTCAACCAGAATAGGCCACCTCAATTAAATAAATCATGTTAATGGGTCAAGTCAAATGATTTTTACCATTTGATTGGGTCACCTAAGCAAGATAAAGTTACCCTTGTAATACCAAAAAATTCACCTAAAAAATATTATCACAAGCGATTAGAGAACAAGACATGAGTCTTGTGCTCAAAATAAAGAGTAAATAGCCAATTTGGTCCCTGAAAGTGTAAGACGGTATCAACTTAGTCCCTGAATTTAACTAAATAGCAAAAACGTCCCTGAAGTTATAAAACGTTAATCAACTTGGTCCTTCCGTCAACCCCAATTAGCTGACGCCGTTAACGACGCTGATGTGACACGTTTAGTGCCTTGTTGGTACCGTTGTCACTGGCTAGGTGGTGTCCACGTGGTCAGGGACCAATTTGAAACTCTGAACTAGAGACTAAATTGATACTCGCAACTCTGAACCAGGGACTAAATTGATACTTGCAACAATCTTCTTCTTCTTCTTTCCTCGCTCTCTCTCTCTTTGCTTCCTTTCTCCGGCGCTCTCTCTCTCTAACCACCCATCTATAGATGGGTCCTTTCTCTCTCTGCTCTCTACTCTCTCTCTCTTTGCTTCCTCTGTCTCGCGCTCTCTCTAACCACCTGTCTATAACCACACGTCTATAGACGGGTGGTTAGAGAGAGAGCGCGAGACAAAGGAAGCAAAGAGAGAGAGAAAGAGCAGAGAGAGAAAGGATCCGTCTATAGACGGGTGGTTAGAGAGAGAGCGCCAGACAGAGGAAGCAAAAAGAGAGAGCAAAGAGAAAAAGGGGAAAGAAGAAGAAGAAGATTGTTGCGAGTATTAATTTAGTCCCTGGTTCAGAGTTGCGAGTATTAATTTAGTCCATGGTTCAGAGTTTCAAATTGGTCTCTGACCAGTGACAACGGTGCTAACAAGGCACTTAAAGTGCCACATCAGCGCCGTTAACGACGTCAGCTAACTGTGGTTGACGGAGAGACCGAGTTGATTAACGTTTTACCACTTCAGGAACATTTTTGCTATTTAGTTAAATTTAGGGACTAAGTTAATACCGCCTTATATTTTCAGGGATCAAATTGACTATTTACTCCAAAAATAAATCTTCATCATCCAAGCTGACGTGTCCCGACCCCAGATAACAGTCTCGTATTATTCTAGTAAGCAACCTGTAGTTGATGTGACAGAAAAAATACGTATCTGACACGTACAATATATACGGACACGTGGCGCACAGCGGTGACTTCTTGGCCTCTATATAGAGCAGCACCCCATCTCCCTCTAGTTTGTGATTCCGTGAACTCTTTCACTTTCATCTTTCTGATAACATTTTTTTTTTCTCTCTAAAGTTTCAATTTTGGCTTTTGGATTACAATTTATTGTTGTTCAACTTGGTGGGTTGGGGGGATTTTTCTCTAGAAAATGAAGGAAAGTGTGGGAAACCCTTTGCACCTCAAGTCTGTGAACCACATCTCTCTTGTATGCAGATCAGTGGAAGAATCTATGGACTTCTACCAGAATGTTCTTGGATTTTTCCCAATCAGGAGGCCTGGTTCTTTTAATTTTGATGGGGCTTGGTAATTTCACATACATAAGAATTTTTATTTTTGGATTGAGAATAGTGCCCATGTGGCTTTTTAAGATTGGAAAGGCAAAGAAACATGCTTCAAATTTTGATATTTTATTTTCCTAAGTAGAAAATTTTGGGGGGGTTTGATGATTTTCTATGTGGTAACTTTGCAGGCTATTTGGGTACGGAATAGGAATTCATTTGCTAGAAGCAGAGAACCCAGAGAACTTACCAAGGAAGAAGGAAATTAACCCGAAGGATAATCACATATCTTTCCAGGTTAGATTTTCATCCAATTATTATGGCCTGCTTTCGAACTTCACATTAAATGCTTTGTTTCCGTTTTGCTGGTGTAAACGTTTTTAGGAAAAAACCAAATTAAAAAGCCTTTATAATATATGAAAAAAAAAAAACTCTTTTCATCCTTTTTAAACACTTCTATATTTGTAGTTTATAAGTTTTTACTTGAGTTATTATAATTTCAAAATAAGTTTTTAATTAGATTCTTCCAAATTAAAATCCTATAAACTTGTAATAATAGGGATTTATTTAAATTTTTTATAAAGTATATTAAAAACTCTTAAATTAGGATTTATTTTAAAATGTATTGATACTGTTAATCAATAAAAAATTATGATTTGAATAATTTTTAAGATTATTATGATAAGAGTCGGTGGACAACAATTAAATCATTTAAAAATTCATTAAAACTACTATAATGAAGAATAATTTAGCTTAATACATAAAAGTAAGTGTCACTACAAAAATTCACAGAATCAAAATAAATGATTTCATATCTATGGAAATGCGACAGCACTTCAAAGAGACAAAATGGTGATGTTTTTCAGTGCAAAATTGTTGGCTATTATGATTGGATGAAGCCATTTGACACTTCAATAATTTATGAGTTTAATTGTTATATACCGATAGTCTTAAAATATTTTTATACAGACATTTAATTATAAGTTATTATATCAGCAATAACTTTTATTCTAATTATCTTAAAAGTCATTTATATCATGATTGGTGATTGATTATTTGTATAAAAATGTTTTACATTGTCAATATATAATAATTAAACTGATAGTTTATTCACATTTTTTTATTAATTAATTATAATTTTGTAAAATAAAAAATAAATAAATAAATTTATGATAATTTATTTGAGATCATGGATAAGCATCAGCTAGTGCTACTGTGACTCGCTACTACTTTGTATTTGTCTCGAATTCTGAATTATTTCCACGTCCCTTTCGTGGCCGTGGAGAAAAAGACAAACACACGACAAACCCGTTTCGCTTGTGTTTTGCAGTTACTTGTACGAGTCCATCAGGAAAATGGATTCTCTGCCTTGTGACGTGTAAAGAGATACACATACAAATACTTAAACAGTGAGGTGCTTTCAAATTTTATCGTATCATGTATCATGTATTATAATTTGAGCAAACCCACTTCCTTTAAGATTCTCTGTATCATTGGATGATTTCATAGGATCCACTGAATAAAGAACGAGCTTATGTGATTTAATGAGATGTATCTCACATTAAATCCATCGAATAATAAAAAAAACATTCAATAGTGTGTGTTAAAAAAATATGTTGTTAGCATTTCTGTTGTAAGATTTGAGAGTTTGTGATTTAATGGGGTGTGTTTCATATGAAATTCATCGAATAATAGAGAAAGCGTTGAATAGTGTGTGTTAAAAGAGTATGTTACTGACATTTCTGTTATAAGATTTGTATCTATTGGTGACTTAGTGTCATGATGTGCCTTACTTAAGTATAAAATTATATGATGTTAAATAGATCAATAAAATCATCATTGCCAAGCTACATGAAACAGATTCCAGAAGGCCACAGAAAAATTATTGCTATTTGTCCGAAATGAGAAGCAAAAACTTTTTTACCATCTCTTTCTTGACAAAAAGAATAACGAGATGACTCTTTGTGCTATGATTTTTTTTTATTTGGACATTCAATTTTAAATTATTTCTTTGACCAATTTATCGTTTAGAAGATTTAGCTTACGAATAAGAAACAATACTCATTAAGTAAGAATCATAAAAAAAAAAAATTTCTAAATAGAATTATTTAAATAAAAAAAGAAGAAAATCAATTAGTTTTCAATCTAACTAATATTAAATAAATGCTGGAGCGATCATATACTTTCATGAGATATACTTTCATGAGCGGAATCGATGACCTATCTTATTAATAAGTTAATAAGAATTGTTTGGATTTGAAGAAGAAAAATTGAGACCATTTTGTTGATTCATTTTTCGGTGTAATTTTGGTGAAATGACAAAGTGATTCAATTCAAGTAATGAGACATTATATATAGTAACGTATTTGTTGTTTAATGGGTTGAGGAGACAGTGTGAGAGCATGGGAGCAGTGGAGAAGAAACTGAAGGAGATGGAGATTGATTACGTGAGAGCTACGGTAGAGGAAGGTGGGATCCAAGTGGATCAGTTGTTTTTTCATGACCCAGATGGGTTCATGATTGAGATATGCAATTGTGATAGCCTTCCTGTGATCCCTTTAGTTGGTGAGGTGGCAAGATCATGCTCACGTGTGAACCTTCAGATGATGCAGAATCAGCAGCAACAGATTCAGAAAATGGTTCGGCAATTATGAAGTGAGCCTCTTCATTCTGTGGTTGTGGAACTTAAAAGAGTTAAATATATCATCATATCAGGAGCAACTTATTTTTATGTTGTTAGCTAGCTGCTGTCAATGCATCATTCTGGTAGTTTCCTTTGTTATAATAAACAATTCACCAATTGTTGCTATCCTAAACAGAGTGGGCCTTTTGCAGCATTTGGGTGTTTTAAAGTAGGGTTTGCTTTGCTGGCTTGTTCTTACTTTAATTTCTGGTTGGGCACTTACTTTGGTAACTTTCTTAGTGACCCACAATGACTAGTTGGCAGCAAATGAAAAGATTGTGTGGTTGAAAGATGTTATTTGAAAACATTTTCTAATAATTTTGCCTTTTGTAATGCATAGTACATGCATTTTGTAGTATAAAAAACAAACTGTTCGAAAGTTATTGAGAATGATAGTTCAAATAACTTTATTGTTATGCGGATTAAGCAATTACAGTGGTCAAATAATCAACTAACATATGGTTTTTCTCATTCTACATAAAGATGAAATTAATAATTAATTGGTTTATCAAACAAGAAATATTTTTCCTAGCAACTTTTTTATTTATAAAAGGACAATTAGATATGTTTATGATTCAATTGGATTGATTTTAACATAAAAATTATCTTATCTAAATAAGATAATTACTTTGGATTATAGAACCGATCCAAACCAATTTAACATGGTTTGATTTGAATTGGATAATTTTTTACTAATAAAATAATCAAATGGCAAGTCTAAATAACAACAAAAAGATAACAATTAATAAAAACATTATTTAAAGTCTAAATTTCAAATTCTGACTCTTGTGTATGGAGAAAAACTGATTGGTAGAGGAAAACTCAGCTTATGTGTCTAATAGGTTTTTTGATGGAAATTAATCACTGCTAATGGTGGTTAATCTAATAAAAAAAATCATACAATTAGTTCAAACATTAGATGATTATTTGAATTTGACGCAAAGAATATCTTATAAAATAACAAGTAATAATAGAATTGAAAAAATGTGAATTCTATGGTAGCCTAAGGTTGTGTTTGGATGAGATGATGTTAGAGAGTAATGTATTCTAAGAGGATAATTGAAATACTTTGAATTAAAATATGTTGTTTGGATGTTTTATTATGAAGTATTTAAAATTCTTGAAATTTAATGGGTATTTGTTTTAGTTAAAAGGGAGGGAATTTCAAATTCCACCTAAATAGGTGAAAATTCTAAATTCCTCTCATCTCAACCACCATTCATCACAGCCAACCATCGCCGCCGGTCGCCGGCCGCCCACCACCGCCGAACACCGGCCAGTTACCACCGCCGCCTCAAAATTTTTAAATTTTTGAAAAATGAAATTTTATAATTGAATGAAATTAAAATCATTTATCCAAACAAAGAATTTAAACTATTCTATCCAAACACAATATTTTCAAAATGAAGATAATTCAAATGAAGCATTTCAATTGACTTGTATTTTAAATACCCTAGAATTTTGAAATACCCCATCCAAACACAACATAGGATAATTTTATTCTTCTTAGGTGGCCCAAACAAATGGTAAGAATCATTTGACTTGACCCACTAATATGACTTATTTAATTAAGGTGACGCATTCTAATTGGGTAAGGTAATTTTTACCCCAAACTTATTGAGGGTACCAAAGAAGACACTTAAAAAAAACACTCATATAGCACCAAAAAAAGAAAAAACACTCATACAATAATTAATCCTAAAGAAAAGGGATCGCATGGAGAAGAAACTTACTAATATATCCGCGTTATCTTACTGTATTTGTATAATTTTAGTAATAAAAGTATATATATGTATAATAATTTCAGTTCAGGGTCAATTTTAGAAAATGAATCATCTTATCTAAATAATTCAAAGAATTTTAGTTTTGATTGCTTTTTTTTTTTTTTTGGATTGGATTGGATATTAATACCCATAATGACAATTACTAAATTAATAAACTTATTCAAACTATGTTCGTTACTCAATTTGAAAGGAAATTATGAATGAACTTTGCTCCCAAAAATGTATATTCATATTACATATATAAGAGAAAAATATAAAAATTATTACTTATATAAGATATATTTAAAAAAATATTTTATTTAAAGGTATAGACTTTTATATGATTAATTAACAACAAATTTCTCTGTTATATATGCTTGATATGTGAAATAGTGATTATATTTCATACTTTATCTTATGGAGTTATCATTTTTTTTTTACTAAATCATTTTTATATTTGTTAATGGAAAAGAAAATCATGGAATGGTGATTCCATTACATACCTCATCCTGTAAACCCAGGTTTGGTAATTTCATCGATCATTCCATTACATGCCTCATTTCCAAAAAGGGGTAGGTTTTTCTATAATTATTATTTGATGATAAATGCTAACAAAATACTTTTTACCACATTCTTTAACACACTTTCTATTATTGGATGGATTTCATGTGTGACCCATTGAATAGAGAGTGAGTCCATGTAATTTAGTGGGTCCCACGTGCAATCCACCCAATCAGGGCCGTCCCAGAGATTTTGGGTGCCATGTGTAAACTGAGAAATTAATGCCCTATATTTTTTAAAAGCTATATATATATATATATATATATATATATATATATATATATATATATATATATATATATAACAAAGGTTATGTGACTCCTTTAATGAATTAATATAGATCCATTGGATTAGAATAAATGGATGGATTAGGTTGAGAGTAACTCTCTTAAAGTTACTCTTAGAGTAACTTGATCCCTCCTATATATATATATATATATATATATATATATATATATATATATATATATATATATATATTATCAAAGGGCATAAAGAGGTGCAAAAAGCTAACCATTAATTGCTTTAATATAAGCTCGAGTGAAACAAAATATTACCGAAGAAAAGAGTAGCAAACTACAATAGAATTATAGCAAAAATAGTTATACTTATATTTATCAACCCGAACATGTTACAACAGCATCCCTACACCAGCTGACTAGCAATATCCTCCACTGATAGCAATTGAATCACAAGGGCTGAAGAAAGAAATTGACGCCCTATTAATGTTTTAATATTGTTCTCGTTGTATTTTTTTTGCTGCAAAATCATTAATAATTTGTTCATAGTCAAAGTTCTTTAAAAAATCATTTTCAATAGAAATCAAAGCAAAACTATTTAATCGATCTTGTGACATAGTAGATCGCAAATAAGATTTTAATAATTTTAATTTAGAAAAACTTCTTTCAGCAGATACAACAGTAATAGGGATAGTTAATATTATTATATAAGTTATACATGCATTAGGAAAACAAGTAAATGTCTTCAAAGAACTCAACATCATTAAAGTTTGATTTTGATTCAACTGTTAAAACCTTTCTAATGACTTTTAGTTCTTCAAAAAGAATTTCACCATCAAGATCATAAAAATCACTATGTTTTGGATAAGTTCAAGATTTTTGCAACATGATTTCAAGTCTTTATCAGAGAATGACCTAAGCCTTTCAATATTGAACAAAAACCTAAAAATCTCCTCATATGTGCTATATTGCTCAAATATTCTATTAAGTGAGTCAATTGCTTGATCTACAATATATAAAAAATAGTGAAATCTAAAAGACTCCTCAGCAGACTCAATGTTAGATTGTGAATGAAGCAATGCATCACTGCCAATAGAAATACAAGAGGCACAGGGACTGGCCGACTAAGGTCTGAGGTCAGAGCGTCAGACAAAGAGAGAGACGCAGACGTGAGTCAGTGAGTGATGAAAAAAATACATGAATGAGGAAAAAAATGGAGAATCTTTTGTGTGGCTATTAATTTTTTTTATTAAAATATGTAGTAAAAGGATTGAGCCCTAAATTTTAAAAAACAATTGGGCCCTCAAGTTTCAAATATAAAAATTTTAACTAGGGATGGCAATGGGTAGGGTACTATAGTACCCCTCCCCATACCCGCATTTTAAAAAAAATACCCGTACCTATACCCATACCCATGTGGGTAGCAAATGAAGTACCCGTACCCTTACCCGCTGGGTACCTAAGTACTTATACCCGCACTTTAATTAACTAAAAAAACAATAAATGAATAAAAACATTATTAAAGTCTAAAATATCATGATAGTATATAACAAGTCATAGTATTCTAGTATGTTCTCAAACAAATATTATGATAGTATACAACAAAAAAGAACATTATTAAAGTCCAACGCTAAGAAGAATAAGAACTCGGGAAAGATAGGAACTCAAGTAATGAACAACTAAATGGCGTTAGGTACTCATGAATAATAGGAAAGTAATAAGTTAACTTTCATTTCAATTCAATCAATTGTTTTAATTTAATATATATATTTCATCCGTACAATAAATTTCAGTAATTGAAACCCACATAATTTCACAACACAACAAACCTATGAATTAACATAGTTTTTGGCCATTAGCCACTCCAACATTGTCTAGGCAATTGGTCCAATTACACGAGAAACAAGTTCACTGGTCTAATAACAAGGCAATAATATCTATTTTACATATGGTAGGTTCAAATGAAAAACATCATTCACACTGAGGAATTAGTTCCAAGATCACCAAAGAGGTAATCCAAGTTTTATATATATATATATATATATATATATATATATATATATAAAATAATTAAAAATATTATTAATATTTACATATGTGGGTATGGGGCGGGATGGGTACTAAGGTACCCGCACCCATACCCATTAAATATTACGGGTAATTACTCTACTCATCATGGATAATTTATGCTGATATCCACTGGGTAAGATACCCATTGTCATCCCTAATTTTAACTATATATATTTTTATATAAATTTTTTATTTTAATATATACATATATACTAAATAATAAAAAAATTTGGTGCCCCTAAAAAATGACGCTCTATGCGGGTGCACCACTAAATCATGATCAGGGCCACCACTGCACCCAATAATAGAGAGCGTGTTGAATGGAGTGGGGTAAAAAGTGTTTTGTTAGCAACTCTTATTTTATTGTATTATAATCATTCTATTTTAATATCATGAAATCAAGAGCGTATGTAATACTATTATTGGACTAATTGAATCGAACTCCACTTCAAAAACTAGATATGGGAGAAGGTTGCTTGAGTCATAATAAATGAGTTTTTATTTAGAGTAAAGATTCAAATTGATCCCTGAAAATTTTCGAGGACTTACTTTTAGTCCTCGAAAAAAATAAACTAATCATTTAGTCCCTTAAATTTACAAACGATGGACACATTAGTCCCTAGGTTTGGTTCCGACGTCCATTTACTTGCTTACGTGTCTCATTAACTATCTTACTTGATCTGTTAGTGATCCTGTATGCCTTATGACGAATTTTCTTTGTAGAAAACGAATAAATAGCGAAAAAAAAACAATCACAAATTTAAAACCCAAAATATCTGAAAATTATACACTTTTTTCACATTTCGTTTATTTTTTGCTGTGGAAATTTGCCATAGGCCATGTAGAATCACTAACGGGCCAAGTAGGACGGTTAATGGGACACGTAGGCAACTAAATGGACATTGAAACTAAACCTAGGGACTAATGTGTCCCGCATTTGTAAATTTGAGAGACTAAATGATTAGTTTATTTTTTTCAGGAACTAAAAGTAGGTTCCCAAAAATTTTTTGGGGACCAATTTGGGTTTACACTCTTTTATTTATATATTCAATCAATTTGAGGCTTAATTCTTGACATACCACCCCTCATGCCTAGATTAGACGTATGAAGCGTTAAGTTTGTAGGACTGGACGTGTGCCACGCGGACCAATGCTGGGATAGGCTATTATACCATATTAAAATAATTGAGATAAAATATGTACAAGGGTATTCAACTTGTTCTCATTAATCTGACATGATTGCATGTGTATATAGACATCAACAAATACAATAGAAGAAATAAAAATGATAAGTTACCTGCTGAAAAATCCTACAGCTACGGAATCAATAATAATCCGAAAGTTTGTTAACTAAGACGTCTCTTCTAATACTTTCCCTTATGTTGGCGTGTTGACATTGAACACCCAACTTTGGATATCAAAAACTAAAATTGTTGTTTGTCTCAATCCTTGGTGAACATATCTCCAAGTTGCTGCAACATGTGTCAATGCCTTGGGATTGTATTTCTCATAAACAAAATGACTATAGAATTCAATATGTTTTGTACGGTCATAGAATAGCGGATTTGCTGCAATGTGAATAGCAGCCAGCTTGATTGTCATAATGAAGGAGATGTACAAGGAACTTGTAGAGAAGTAAGTAGGGTATGGAGCCAGACTAGTTCACTTGTAGCATTAGTTATTGCATGGCCTCTGCAAGCGATCTTGACCGGTTGCTTGTTTCTTAGTCTTCCAAGAGTTAGTTGCATCCTCGAGAGTTATAAAAAAAGCTAGAATGAATGCCGGGTCATGGGACATGATGCCCGATTAGAATCAAAGTAGCCTCCCTGTAGAATTCGTCTGGATCCTCAATGATAGTTAGTTAGTTAGTTAGGACATGCTTATTTGTAGCTTTGTGATATCTGTTACAGCTAGATAATTAGTTACTTGCATTGGTAGCTAGCTATATGTAACTATTTTTGAAACTATCTTGGGGGGCTTGTTGTCCAGTATATGTAAGTCATAGATCGGTGCAATTTTGGCAAGAGAGTGGAATACTGAAAGTGAGTGATTCGTAGATCATATACTATGAGTGCAAGTGAGGAAAGAGCAGGGCTCATACCTGTGTAATTCTTGTACTATTTCATTGATTAGAATAAAAGTCATGGGCTCAGTGTGGACGTAAGAGTGGATTGCTCCGAACCACGAAAAACTTTGTCTTCTTCTTTCTTCTTTTATTTTCTCTGCATATATGTTCTGTTTTATTTTGGTTCTGCATCAAAGATTGAGACATATTCATAACAATTGGTATCTTGATCCTACATTGAGGGCATTTCCGCGATGGGTACAACAAAGTTTGACATTGACAAGTTCACTGATGACAACGATTTTAGTCTTTGGAGGATCAAGATGAAAGCTCTTCTTGTTCGTCGAGGACTTGAAGAGGCACCAGAAGGAGCTGCGAAACTTCCAGTAACTCTCTTTGAAAAAAGAAAAGAAGGATCTGCTTAGCAAGGCTCATAGCACCATCATACTCTCTCTCGGTGATGAAGTTCTTAGAGAGGTGGCCCAAGAATCAACAGCAACTGGGGATTGGTTAAAACGGGAAAGCCTTTACATGACTAAATCATTAACCAACAAATTGTATTTGAAGAAGAGGGTTCACTAGTTGAAAATTGACAAAGAAACATCGATCAAGGAACATGTTTCTTCATTTACATAGATAATTCTTGATTTGAAAAGCATTGATGTCAAGATTGATGAAGAGGATCAAGCAGTGATGCTTATGTGTTCACTTCCTCCATCATATGAGAATCTTGTTGACACCATGATGTTTGGAAGAGACACACTCACCTTGGAAGAAGTCAAAACAATGAATTCTCGAGAGATGAAAAGGAAGGTCACTGAGAATAAAGGTGAAGGTGGAGATGTTGAAGGGTTGTTTGCTAGAGGGAGATTAGAAAAAAGAGACGGAAAGGGCAAAAACAAACAAAGATCACAATCCAAAACCAAGAAGAGTTGCTACTACTGCGATAAGGAGGGACATTTTAGAAAAGATTGCTCTAAGAGGCAAAAGAAGAACAATGGGAAGCATAAGGATTCGAATGACATTGTTGTAGTGGCAGATGGGTATGAAAGCTCAGATGTTCTCTCAGTCACTGAAGATTCTTGCAGTGATGATTGAATTCTTGATTCAAGGTGCTCCTTCCACATGACCCCTAATTAAG
This sequence comes from Ammopiptanthus mongolicus, assembly GCA_039655645.1. Classification (NCBI taxonomy): domain Eukaryota; kingdom Viridiplantae; phylum Streptophyta; class Magnoliopsida; order Fabales; family Fabaceae; genus Ammopiptanthus; species Ammopiptanthus mongolicus. Next base: position 67,867,178 of record CM077351.1, on the reverse strand, counting down.
AATGGCTTGATTCCTACAAGAAATTTGATGTTGGAGAGGTGTTAACGGGAAATAACATTGCCTGCAAAGTGGCTGGAATTAGGACTGTTAATGTGAAGTTGACTGATGGGTCTACAAAGGTATTCACTGATGTAAGGCATGTGCCCGAGTTTAAGAGAAATCTCTTTTCTCTTGGTTTGCTGGATCAAACTGGATGCTCATTCAAAGGTAAAGGTGGAACCTTGAAAATTAGCAAAGGATCATTGCTAATCATGAAAGGAACCAGGAAGAATGGCTTGTACAGATTGCAAGGTAAGACAATTTTGAATCCTGCTAGTTTAATTTCAGTGCTTAAAGGTAGTTCCACAAAACTTTGGCACTATAGACTTGCCCATGTAAGTTTCAAGTTGGTATCTGGTCTTAAGGTGAACTTTCATAAGAGCGGCTTATATGGAGTGAATGAGAAATTTGAGTTTCTCTCCTCGGCTTCGGATTACTGTTATGCAAATCAGGTTGCCTACCATTCATGTATTTAGGGTTGCCTACCATTCATGTATTTAGGGTTGCCTGTGGGGGCGAATCATAGAAGGGCATCTACTTGGCAACTGGTTGTAGATACTATGAGAAAAAGATTGAGCAAAAGGAAAGGTAGGCACATTTCACTTGGGGGACGTATAATTCTTTTGAACTAGTTTTTAGCTAGTATTCCTCTTTATTGCGTCTCCTTTTTTGGAGTCTTGAAGAAAGTTCTCAAGACTCTAATTGGGATACAAAGATTTTTTTTTATGGGATGGATGTGAAGATTCTAGGAAAATTGCTTGGGTGAGTTGGAATAAGGTTTGCTCACCTAAAGATCTAGGAGGGTTGGGTGTGAAACACATGAATTTATTCAACTTAATGCTCCTAGGAAAATGGAGGTGGCGTATGTTGGTTGATAACAATGCAATATGGAGTAAGGTCTTGATGGGAAGGTATGGAAATGTTGATGTGACTTGTGAAGATAATAGGTGGAATTCAAAAAATTCCTCCGTGATCAACTGTGTCCAAGCTCTTGGATACAGATGATTTTCTAATTGTGTTTCCAAGAAGGTTCTAATTGTGTTTCTAATTGGGAATGACGAAGGGAATTATTCGTAAGGGAAGAAGAGCTTTTGAACATTTAAGAGATATCTTACTTGCGATCACTCTTAGCAAGGAAGAAGAAGACAAATGGATTTGTAAGTTATGCATATTTCAAAGGAATACTCTGTAAAATCATCATATAGTTTTCTAGAGTCCACACGTTTGGTTTCAACAATTATGTACATCCAATCTTCAAAAAATTCTGGCAGTCCGGTGCACCTAATAAGGTGATTGCTCTTTCTTGGCGCCTTTTGTTGGATAGGCTTCCTACGAAGGTTAATCTTCTTCAGAGAAAGGTGATACCGAATCTCCAGGACACTAGCTGCGTTCTTTGTGGTCAACTACCAGAGACTGCTCAACACCTTTTATTCACATGCACACTTACACAAACAGGTTTGGTACTCTCTCTTTACTCGTGGCTTGGGTATTCAGTTGCTCTTCCTGCGGTTGCTGTATGGGTTGCTAACAAGGTTTTTGTGAATTGGTCTTGGTAGCTTAAAAATGACTGCAAAATTAGAAACAAAGTTGGGAATCATAAGAGGTGGCAGCAGACATTTGGCGCTGAGTTACAAAACATGAGGAAATCGGTGCAAATGTTGTGTTCAAGTGCAGGGGTGGGATTGCCTTCAATCAAATACACTTTTTTTTTTTTTTTCCTTGTAAAGTTTACTTCATGTACTATGACTGGTTCAACTTTTCTTTGGCACATCTTGTTCTCAAGTTCAGTTGTGATTGATAATGATTGTTAATAATATTCATTTTGATTACCAAAAAAAAAAAAAATGAACCTTTTGGATGGATAACTATAAACTTTGCTTTAGTATCCTTACGTGAAAGATTAAGATGATATATAAATTCAGTGATAATCTAAAATCATTAATTAAAACAAAAAAAGTATACATATGGTAATATGAATACACAAACAGGAAGGCGTATATATATATAGAAATGATATAAACTTTCCCATATTCACGACCAAAAAAAAAAAAAAAATATCGCAGCCATAAGCCAAATGAAGGGCAGAGACTGTACTTATCACACATGCTTATTTCTCTTATCCCTATATATAAAACCATGCTTGTGCATTAAAGAGGGAAAAAAGAATATACTGACAAATAATCCTTACATCAAGGAAAAATACATAACCTTATGAATTAGACACACCAGCAAGACCGAATACAAGTATTTATTTGCATATAGAAGGATATATATGATCTACTTCTGTCCCCTTGCAAGCATTTTCTCGTAATTCTCTATGGATTGGAGCCTCTGAATCACCAGATGCTGCTTGAAGTTCTTGATGAAAGCATCAGCCTTAGCGTCAATGTCTTCGGTTGGCTTCCTCTCTAGCTTCTTTGTCACAGTGCTCTCTTTCTTCTCTAACCCATGTGATGATGATGATGATGATGGGTTTTTCTTCTCTCTGAAATTGGTGCTCTCTTCTTGTCCATGCTCTTCAGGAAAAGAGTGATGGTAGTGACGAGAAGTTTGGATATAGCTCCTTCTCATTGTTGCTTCTATTGCTTGAATGTCAAAGCCTGTGTTGTGTTACAATGGAATGAATGCTTCATAGGCTCATGTGTGCTCCCTTATATAGCGATGATATGGTTTATAACTTCTTGACCCTGCCCTCTCCCATTACCTAAGTCAAAGACGGTGACAAGCATAAAAACTAAACATCATTTGGCTTCTATAATATATGCTTTTTAAAGTCTGATTATAATTATGTTTGTTTTATTTTTTGCATACTAAATTCTGATTCTACTACATATAAGCAAACATGAGAGATATATGCAATGATAAATTTATTAACAAAATAGCTATCAATAATAATATAGTTATGCTAACGAGTGACATAAGAACACTGGTTAAGGAATTCAAGAAAACAAGTTTTCATTGAAAATCTAAGTATATCACTTCTCCACATATTAAATACATAATTTCCTAATAAAAACTTTCTTTTCTTAATCTTTTAACCAGTGTCCTTAGGATACTTATTAGTTTTCCTCATAATAATAATAATAATATAATAATATAATGGGAAAGGAATCACTCGTAACTTTGTTGGTTTGTTCTTCCTTAATATGTGCACAATATGATTTTGAAGTTTGAAGTTTCAACTTTCCGTAAGTCTTGGCCACCAATTAGCCTACGATTATCCCCCACACGAATGTGTCATAGACTATTCAAATTCATGGTGCGGTTTAAGAAATGATAAATGGCGGAAAGTACTAAGTAGTAACCCTTCAAATCGCCATGTTCGAAGTATAATGCTGCTTCTATGATTCTATTGTTAAGTGTAATCAATAATAATTTACAACTTGACATGGATGCCTACCTCCCTAATTAAACTTTGATTATTGGCAAGAGGAGATAGGTACAGTGCATGCATAGAGACAAAATAAATGATTCGAATATGATGCCCATACATGCCATTACAAATAAATGATTCTGAAAAGGAAAATGCCGAGGGAACATAAAAGCAATTTTATAAAATCTAGAAAAAAGCATGTGATGCATGAACGGAGTTTGAAAATTATAATTTTATTATCTAGAAAAAAAAAAGTTTGGTAACGATGATATAGGTACGAAGTATCAATTACCGTTAGCAGTGATTAATCTTCGTCGAGGAACTTGTTGGGCACATAAGATGAGTTCTCCCTTCTTAACCATATTTTCTTTATACACAAGAGGCAAGAATCGAACCCCTGATCACTTGCTTAAGGTGTCTGAGTCCCTTAAAACTCGAATCAACCACATATTGGTATTATCTAGAAATTTTTGTCTTCAATTTTTTATGTAATAAATTTGAATGCCAAACTATAAAATATCTTTGGTATGGGCTTAGTCTCCTGAAAATGACTTGGATTCTATCCTATGCAAGATAGGCGCTATTCATTATCCGCATCCAACCTTTTGTAGATGGATAAATATGCAGCGAAGGTCCTCAAAAAGGAAATAAGACAAAGACATGTAGCAGGGTATACAAATTGCTCACAAAAGCCCTTTAGGAAGACATTTTAAAAGTGAATAGATAAATAAACTTAACTTCACATTAGCAAAACCATTACATCATGGAAGTTGAAGTAAGAATTTATTGTGGGAAATCTTACGAACCATGAAAGAAGGATGTTACTGTCGGGCAAGTCTTCGATCCTCCAATCGCTCCTTCTATTTTCAGTGCAAGAATTAGTAGTCTTTGATATGAAAAGTCGGGGTTTTTCAAATGGTTTTGGAGTATCTGAGTGATTCCGATGCATGCCTTGCACCTACCTGTTAAGTCTCCAAGCATTTGATTGATTGCTAATCCTAAGTCTTGATGAATCCAAATATTATCGTATGATTAAAGTAAATCAGATGAATATTGCTGATGTTTTATCTTAACGTAAGTGTGCAGACTAATTAAATCAAAGATAAGTCTTTATATGTAAGAGATTGAAAAGACTACATCAAAACACCAACTTATCAGAGATAGTAAGCATATGACGAATCGTCAAGAACCAAGTGTCAAGAGACTTGACTAACCAATGTCAAATCACAAACAGCCTAGAGATGTAGACAACCAAGACCTTATGAAGAACACGTGTTAACTATAAAAGACTTTAAGTCTAATTCTTAAACAGGTCCAACATTCTGAAAGTCAAAGGAGTAAAGGAGAACATTTTCTCTTGAAAAGCAAAGTTAGCCTTTTATGGATACTACAAGAAGACTTTCTACTAAGGCATCTACGACTTGCACCAAAACGGCAAACCTCGCTGCTCAAAAAGAAGAAGCCTTGTTGCTATACTCTGATCATCTTTTTTCTTCAAAAAAAGTGAGGCCAACGTTTCCCGTCATTTAATGCAAGGCCAGAAACGGTCCTATTGCATTAATGGAGATTCAGAGTTTGAATTAAAAAATTCACTACCTGAAAAATGTCTCTAACAGATCGAATTGATTGATGCCTATATAAAGAAGACTTTGAAGAACTGCATAACAAGAACGAACATCATTGAAAGCTTGCATTTACTCTGCGTAATTAATTATTCATTCTTTCATTCTTTATTCTTCTCAATCATTTGTATTCAATAGAGAAGTTATAATGCAGTCTTACCTATCTTCATATTTATTCACTCTTTGAGTGTTTTACTGGTAGACTTGCTATTTGTAATCCAAACCCTTGAATGCTAGAGCCTAGAGAGGCTAGGTGTGAAAAGAATAATTGTTATTGTTAGTTGAGCCTAGAGAGGCTAGACGTGCAAAAAATATTTGATCTTGTAATCTAATTAGTTACAGTAAAGTTCTTGGTGAAACAAAGGACTAGACGTAGCCCAAGGTTGAACGTGAACCAGTTAATCGTTGTGTGTGATTATCTCTTTTCTAAGTTCTTATTATATATATTTGCTTAAATATTTATCTAATCAGGGATTAAATTGTTTTATGCAAACAAGTCTTTGTTTTAATCAAAGTGCTTTTTATTCTCTTGTGTTATTCTTGTGAAAAATCTTTAAGACGCATCTCAAGCGTCTATAAGCTGTTCTAAGCCTTTTATTTCTAAACTTCCTTTTGTCCTGTTAAGAAAACCATCAACCAGGTGAGTAAAGAATGAACTCAGGATCATTCTCTAATGTTGGAACCGAAGTGGTTATGGTCCATAACTCCTTAAGATTTTGATGTTAACAAAGAACTAAATTAGGGGAACGAAGATCTGTTATGGTCTAATAAGTTTATCCTAAGTGTGCAGGAATTCATAGTCCAAAGACTTATCAGATCGTGAGCGTTATCGCACAGTCCATCATTTTGTTGTAAACGATAAATGGACGAAGTCCTTCATGGACTAAGAATCCTTTTTAGTTTATCTAAGTCCAAAGACTCATCTGAGCAATGTTGACTTGCTTTTTATATTAAAGTCCAATGTAATTGTTTATGTTTATCTTTACTGGACCATGTTCATAGCACGCCAATGTAAAAAGTTAATAAGTTCAAATTATTATCTTTCGTGTAAAAGGGGAACATCCTTTAGACAATAACTCTCTGTATCTTAGTACTCTCGAACGCATAAAGCCAGTCTGTCTCTGTCATGTTGTAGTTGACTATCTCAACAAGGAAAGACAGAAGACAATTTTCGAGTATAAGGAAAAGTTGTCGGTGCTACTTTCAGCTATCTCTCTGATAGCCTATCCTGCTTTTCAGAAGCTCTCCACAAGCTATCAGACTCAACGAGATTTTGCATTAAATGCTTATTAGAACAACTCTCTTGCCAACCGTTGAAGATACAAATTTTGCTCAAGACTGAAGGCTATAAATACCCTCATCCTTGAAGAAGCAAAGTGGCACATCTTGAACAATATATACAAGTTTCTAGCAAACAAGAAATCAAAGCAAAAGCAAACAAAAGCTCTTAAGCTTTGTCTGAGTTTAAACTTTCATATTCATTCTCTGCGAAGAGTTATTCATTCGGAGTTTTAGATCTTAAGTATTATACACTCACACATAGTGAGCTTAGACATAGTCTAAGAAACTCTTTCTTAAAAGACCTTGTGGTTGAGCTTGAAGAGATTTGTTTATAAAAGAATACTTGGTGTAGCTTGAAAAGGTGTTTAATACTTGTGCTTGAAGAGGTGTAGAATACTTGGCAAAACAAGGTTTTTTTTTGTTATAGTGGATAAAGCCCCCACGTAAAGGGGACTAGGGGTGTTCACGGGTCAGTTTGGTTCGGATTTGTATGAGAAAATATCTGAAACAATGGAAATCAATTGGTTTGGTTCGGTTCAGATTTGGAATTTTTTTCAGCAAATCCGAACCAAACCAATCCTATGAAGAACGGATGGGTTCGATTCGGTTCTATTCCGATCCGAAAATGTTAAAAAATTATGCAAATATTAAAATACAATAATTATTAAAATTTTAAATATATAAATTATTAAAATATAGTAAATATTAAAATATTAAAGTATTAAAATATTATAAAGTATATAAATAATAAATATAAAAAAATATATAAATATTAATATTAAATATTAAAAATATATAAAAATATATAAATATAATAATCGGTTCGGTTCGGATCCAAAATCCTTGATCCCGAAAACCGAACCAATGAGCATCGGGTTTGATTTGATTTGGATCCGAGTACACAAAAAATCCGAACCAATTTAATTGATTCGGTTTGGATTTTCGGAGTGGTCGGGTCGATCCGAACCAATTAACACCCCTAGAGGGGACTAGACGTGTAGCTCTTGGGTTAAGAGTGAGCCAAGATAATTTCCTTGTGTTATCTTCTCTCCCTTATCTTGTCTTTAATTTATTTATAACTAACGTTTTGGGATTGAACTTGTTTTCTTAACATCCGTTCTTAAGAAAACGTTTTAGCGTGCGTCTAAAAGTTAAGCTTACTTGCTTTCAGCGTCTGCTTATCTTCCTTGAGTCCAAACACTTTCGAAAAGATATCTGCTTGCGAAGAAGTTTTCAAAAACTTAAGAAACACAATTCAACACTCATTCTTGTGTTTCCAACAGTTCCTTCATCTAACTACGTCATTTGCACTTCGTTTGGTATGCAAGAAATGTAGAGGAAGTGCAAGACAAGGAAGGAAAACAGGGAGAGCGGTGCATTTTACTTCGTTTGGTTGCACATGAACAATAAAGAGGATAGAAAAAATTCAGGTGGGTTGTACCAAAATGGTTCTCTCCAAATTGGAGAGAAAACACAGTAAAGGAGGCAAATGTGGAGAGAGAACTCACCCATTTATTTTTTTGCTTTTTTAAATTATTATATGAGGGTATTTATCTCATTTTTCAAAATATGTTTTTTTTTATTTCCTCTCACTTTCTACCCAATCAAATAAGAGGAAAGAAAAATTTCAATTTTCTTTCCTTTCATTTTCTTTTATACCAAATAATTAAACAATCATCTCATTTTATACTTTTTCTTTCCTTTCACTCTTTTTTCTTCCATTTTCTTTCCTTCTGTTTTTTCTTTCCTAAACCAAACATAACATTAAGACTTAAGCTATGATTGGTTTATCGTTGCAAACGTATTTTTGGGTCCAAACGTACGTTTGTCCTAAAGGAACTCTATAGATACTTTATCTTAAACGTAGGTTTGTAATTTCTCAAAGGTAAACCAAACATGCACTTAGTCTCACTCCAAATTTTGTTATTTTGCCGACTAGGTTTAGTGGGTCCCACCTATTATATATTTGATTTATATTTTACTGTGTTGGAATTATTTTATTGGTTGTATTCAAGAATTAATGATTAGATTTGTGCTTAATCTAATCTAAATATCTAATACTTGCACGTGGAGGGTTTGCTTTTTGCTGAGGAAGGGTTTTTTTCCGTTCATTTTACCATTTATTCAGATCAGTGATGTCTTTTCAGAGTGCATGCAGATCTGGGTTTCTGTTGGACAAGTAATCATGCACAGTCATAGGGTGCTTCAAATTTGTGCCTTTTCCTTCATCTTCCAAACGGGAGTTTCACTCAACTCGAAAGATAATGGAGCCAGAAAATGTTTTCAGCGGTATTACGAAATGGCACATATCCATCTTGAAAATGGTAAACAATAGAGATTGACATTATTATGATGATACGTAAAGAGAAATTTATATGTTTCTATAAGTCTTCTGAGAGAGAAAATAATACTTTAGGTATGAGATATATAATATGGTAAATTCTATGATATCCGAAGGTAACTTTATCCTGTTTAGGTGGTCTAATCAGATGGTGAAAATTATTTAACTTAACTCACTAATATGACTCATTTAATTGAGATAACGCATTCTGATTGAACAGTATAATTTTTACCATAAAATAATTGGGAGTACAGGAGAAGGCACCATATAATGTATGTCCATTTTAAATCGGTAAGAGGATTTATAAAATGATTTGAAGGAGGATATTTTTAATTGAAGTGTCTCAAAATCAGTTACAAGTTAGTTATAAAATCATTTTATTAGTTTTAGTTAGTTGCTGTGGCCACAACAATCTATAACTGTTTGAAGCTGATTGGTGATGCTTGTGATTGGTTCCTTGGTTCCTATATAAGCCTGCTATCTTCTCATTCGTGGAGCATCTTTTATTAGTTTTTACTTCATGTAATTCTATTCTGTGAAAAATCAGAAAAGGCATTTGAGAGATATCAGGGAAGAGAAAAACAGAGAGAATTTTTGCTATATCATAGTGCCGCGAGGTGAAAATTTTGTTGTAAAGACTTGATCTTGGTTGCATTAATCATAGTTGAAGCTGCTCTCTCCCGTGTATGTCGATCACATTGGCTGAACCGCGTAAAGCTGGTGTTCTTTATTTTGTTGTGTGTTTTTTCTTTTCTGTTTTGTTATTGGTTTATTTGTTCTGCTGTATTTGTTTTGTTGCTGTGTTCTTGGTTGAATTGGTTTTGCAGCTTAGAAACTCTTACAGATATATTATTTTTTATCTTTAAAATTTTCTTGTATTTTTTTAGGTCCCCAATGTGTTCTTGTAATTTATTTGTATTCCCATTCCCATGTGTTGCCCAAAACTCAATTTTTATTCCATCAGTTGCCATCTCATTATCCGTAGTTGCAATTGCAAGGTCACCATTGAACTTGAGCAACAACTTGATCACTTGCAAATTTTTAAGCTTGAGCTCAGTAGAACCATCTCCAACTGTCAGCAGAGAACAAAAAGATGAAGTTGCCTGAAATTGTACAAGCTGGTCAACCAGTTCTGCATGAGCCTGCTCAGGAAGTTGATCCAAATGAGATAAGGTCGGAGACAGTGCAGAAGATCATAGATGACATGATTGGTGTCATGAAGATGTCTGCTGGGGTTGGTCTAGCAGCTCCTCAGATTGGTATTCCATTGAAGGTCAGTATTTTTGTGCTTTGTGGACTGCCCATTTTCAAAGTTTGTGCCTTTTTCTCCTCTCTCACTCATTCTGGCTTAATTGCCCTTTGTGTGTCACTTCATCTCACTGTCATTATTTAGTAGAGGAAGAAAAACAGCTCTACAATGAAATATGTATAAATATCAGTGGCCAAGCTAGAATAAATTTTTTTGAGGGAGCTAAGTTAATTGACAAAGTCATATAAGTAGGTTATTTAAATGTTTTGATAACATTTTTTTTTTAATATATATAAGAAGCAAAAAAGGTGAACGAGCCATTCCTAATTGGTAGAAACTTCAGAATGAAATTACTTCTTACATGCTTGGTTCAAAGTTAAAACAGTAATCTGGGAATGTTAAAGTGAAGTAGGCAACTCATTTACACTCCACCCTACAAATTTGTGGCATTCCTATAATATGAAAGTGAGCTGACCATTTAATTATAAAGATCCATCCCAACCAATTTTTACCCATTTGGTGGCTCATTGTTTAGTGCTTAACAATATGCTGAAGATTTAAAGCATTGAGATTTATTATGGTAGAATCTTATGGATATATAGATTCATTATTTTAATGTATGCAGATAACTGTTTTGGAAGATTACAAACTATATACTAGGTTTACCCCAAAGGAAGATATCAAAGCTCAAGATAGACGACCTTTTCATCTTATGGTATGTCCATATGCAGGGAAAAGGAGAGTATTGAAATAACATCTATACTTTTGTCCTTATGGTATGTTCCTTTCATACATTATTCATTAGTTCTGTTGAAGCAGGTGATCCTGAATCCCAAGCTAGAGAAAAAGAGCAACAAGACTGCCCTATTTTTTGAAGGTTCCTCGAGGTGTGGCATTAATTGACTTTTTCACTTTTTCGTTTTCTATTACGCGCTCTTTGCCACACTTTCATTTCACTTGTTTGTGCTCAACTGTTCATAACAATTCAGTGCCTGTTTGGTTTAGATTATTTTTAATGTAAACGTGAAAATAACACTTCTTGAGACAATTATTTTGAAAACTATGTGAGAGAAGCTTTGCCCCAACATGATTTTCAAACGTGATTTTAACTTTTCAGAATATAAAACAAACATGCTTTCAGTAGCTGAGATGAGAAGTAGAATCTTTGCATACCTTTTATTACTCTTTAGACATTTATGCATATCTTAAGCACCCAATTTTGTAGTGTTGTTGGATTTAGCGCAGTGGTGGAGCGATACCTTGATGTTGAGGTTACAGGTTTGGATCGTAACGGTGAGCCAATCAAAACAACTGCTTCTGGTTGGCAGGCCCGAATTTTACAACATGAGTGTGATCACCTGGATGGAACTTTGTATGTTGATAGGATGGTACCTAGAACTTTCAGAACTGTAAACAACCAGAATATGCCTCTAGCCCAAGGGTGCCCCAAACTTGGCCCTAACTAACCCATGTTTGGGGCCGCAGCTGCCCCTGATAAGGCCATTAACACAGGTTTCTTATGCATTTTAGTGAAAATTTGACGTTTGTAGATTCTTACTTGGAGACCGGATTAAATAGTTTTGAAGTTGTCTCAATTTGAGAATAAGTGAATATCCCTCAATTTTCAATGCCATCATTTTGACAAGAATTGTCAACTGCAGTATGCTATTTTTGTTCTGATTAATTTGCTTAATGTAAGTTTCAATATTATAGCTTATACTAAAAAAAAGGTTCATAGATCTGTGGACTCCGGAGTCTTGATATTGATGGTGCCTACTTCCTAGCTTTTCTCTAAATTGTGCATATTGCAACCAACATGTATATTTTCATTGGATGTTTTCTATTTAGATCATTGAGGTGGCTGCTTGGGTATTTAAATGCGTTTGGATAAACAGCTAAATTAAACGCTTATTCAATAAGTTATTTTTCAAATAAGCTAAAAACAGTTTATTTTCATAAACTTCTCTAACAAGCTTATGGAAATAAGTTAGAAAGAGCTTATGAAAAGATCATAACATATTTTCATAAACTATTTACATAAGTTTAATTCCATAAGCTATTTTTATAAGCTCTCCATATGCTCTTCCAAACTTGCCCAAACCTCATGTAACTTCATTTGTCAGCTCTAATTCCAAATCTCACTCCAATAGTGCATAGATCTTGCTTATTTCATCCTACAAAGATGAGGGAGAATTTGTCCGTCTAATGAATGAAAATGGTATAGAAGTCCATGCTCTAGGTACAAAAATCATTCTAAATCGTCAGTTTATACCCGGTTATGGTGTGATATTTGTAGACTACAAGAAACTTAAAACAGATAATAATTGGAACTTGAAAAATGAAAGAATGAAATGAAGTATATGAATTTATATTGGATTGTATACGGTATTTCACCATTTCTGCCTTCAAATTGGACTACACAAACAATTATGTATTCTTAAGGCGTTCATATACTCAGTATTCTTTATATAGAACACCTCAATTGATAGCTAAAAGCCTCAATGACGAAGTGTAAATAGGCAGTGTACAATGCATTATACAATGCATCTAAAATATAGAAACTAAGACTTCTTTATGAGGTAAGAGGAAGAGTAATGTTACTGATTTAATTGTTTGGCTTCATTTGTTCACATTGCCATTTGAGTATTTTTTTTGTACAAAAAAGATTTATGGTGAGGGTGGCGTCCCAAGGCAGAAAAAATCTTCAGACTCATTGAATACTTACGAAGGGAATTACATTTACATCACCCCAAGGGGACTAGTGGGTGAGGTAAATATAATTCCCCCACCCTAAATTACGAAGAAAATGGTAGACAATCTCAATCCGAATTTTAAAAATAAATAAAACCATTACGCCTTTGTTTTTTTAGATTATACATTGGTAAATTTTCGTTCAAAATCATGTTGGCCAAAAATTTCTCTCATGTAGCTTTTGAAAAAATTGCGTCAGGACTCATTTTTTAAACATTTGAGGTGGATTTAATCTCAACCAAGCAAGATTTATATCACGGAAAGCTAAAGTAAAAATTTATCGTGGGAAATCTTCAACCCACGACAGAAGAATGTTATTGCAACCACAATGGAGTCGAAACAGAAGTTATTAAGCTTTCAACTTTCAGCATATGATGAAATGGAAATAAGTACATGATGTGAGAATAATATTTACAAGAGACAGGATGAGTAAATTTAAATTATTGAATATCAAATAAATTGTAAAAAAAATAAAATATTTAACTATCACATAACTACAATAGAAAAACACATGATTTTATCTTTTAAACATGACCATACATGATTAATTTAATAATTTGAATTTTACTCCTCTCACTTTCAAAATAATTCATTCCTTCCCCTCCATATATTAGCTATCATTCGTATACTCTACAGTGCGGAACACATTGAAGGAGTTTGGACTCTGCGCACTCACAAATCATGTCTCATGGCTTAACTACCTGAATTGACTGAATGAGATAATAGTTTATGATTTTGTAAGATACATATACGTGCACAAGAGATTTTAGATATATGGTAATTCATTCTCTTATTTTTTTACTAGACTAAAAGCCTAATTTGGTCTCTAAAATTAAATACAGGGACATATGTGGTCCCTGAAAAAATTAAATTAACCACTTAGTCCCTCAAATTTGCAAATGTGGGTCTCGTTAGTCCCTCTATCTAGTTTCAATATCTGTTTACTTGCTTACATGTCCCGTTAGTCATTCTACATGGCCTGTCAGTGGTCCTGTATGACTTATGACGAATTTTCACTTGAAAAATGAATGAAAAGTGAAAAACTTGCAAAATTTTAAAATCCACATATCTAATATTATGTATCTTTTTTCACTTTTCATGTGTTTTACATGATAGAAATCGATTATAGGTCACATAAGACCACTGATGGATCAGACACGATGATTAACGAGAATAAAACTGTTTAAAATTAATTCTTTTATAAAGTGGACAATTAAGATTATATACATCACTAAATTAGTTAATAAGTTAAGATAAATAATCTATTCAAAAATATAAAATTAAATATATTTTTACATACTATAAATAATTTTATTTTTGAAAGTCCATTTTAACCCATGGTTCAGTCCAACTCAACTTGTAGCTGAGTGACAGTTTGAGTACAAAAAAAAAACAGAACAACAAAATTCTCAACCCAATCACTACTTTTCGTAAGTCTGGTTGGGTCCATAGCTACCATAAACTCAACTCTGCCCAACCCAACTCATAAAACTCCCACTTTCAATCTTAGTTGATGACAGTGATGATTTAGATTTGTATAATATCCAGAAAAAATCAAAGCAGAAAGGGAGAAATTAAAACCCAATGCCATCCATTGCCATTCCCATATGTGTTGCCAAAAATTCAATCTTTATTCCATCAACTGCCACCCCATTATCCTTAGTTTCAATTGCAAGGCCACAATTGAACTTGAACAACAACTTCATCATCACTCACAAATTTTTGAGCTTGAGGTCAGTAGCATCATCTCCAAGTGTCAGCAGAGCAGGGTGGTTTCTGGGTCTTACAGGAGGAGAAGATAACAAAAAGATGAAGTTGCCTGATACTGTAAAAGCTGGTGACCCAGTTCTGCATGAGCCTGCTCAGGAAGTTGATGCAAATGAGATAAGGTCAGAGAGAGTGCAGAAGATCATAGATGACATGATCTGTGTCATGAGGAAGGCTCCTGGGGTTGGTCTTGCAGCTCCTCAGATTGGTGTTCCATTGAGGGTATGTTTCATTCTTGCTCATTTTTGTGTTTTATGGGCTGCCCATTTTCCAAGTTTGTGTCTTTCTCCTCTCTCATTGACTCATTCTAGCTAAATTGCCTTTTTTATATCACTTTATTTCATTGTCATTGTTTAGTAGAGGAAGAAAAGTAGCTGTACAATGAAATATGTGTAAATATCAGTGGCCAGCTTGAATAAAAATTTTAAGGAAGCTAAGTTAATTGACAAAGTCATATAAGTAAGTATTTTAAATGTTTAGTCAGATTTTTTTTAATATTAATAAGAAGCAAAAAGGGTGAATGAGCTGCACATAGTTATCAGGAATGCGCGGTACGAGTACAGCTATGCAGTTGGTCACATTTTACATTATTATTATTATTATTATTATTATTATTATTATTATTATTATTATATGACTTTCTTTAAGCTGAACCTAATGGTGCATTGATACAAGGTACTCAAAGTTAATGACATAACCTGGTAACCATGGAGCTAAACGTTCTAACAGATTTAAGGGTGTACTTATTTTCAAGCAGGTAGAAAATTTAGAATGAAATTAGTTCATGCTTGCTTGGGGAAATTTTGGGAAAATTAAATGAAATTACTTTTAACACAGTAATTTGGGAAATTTGGAATTGAAGTAGGCAACTCACTCCACCCTACAAATTTGTGCCATTCCTATGATATGAAAGTGAGCTGAACGTTTGCCCTTTGCTAAAATCAAAACCCTTCCATCTCACCCTATTTTTACCTATTTGGTAGCTGAATGTTTAGTGCTTAACAATATGCTGAAGATTTAAAGCATTTTATGGTAAAATCTTCTGGATATATATATATTCTTTTAATGTGTGCAGATAATTGTTTTGGAAGATACAAAAGAATATATTAGTTATGCCCCAAAGGAAGAGATCAAAGCTCAAGATAGACGACCTTTTGATCTTCTGGTATGTCCATATGCAGAGAAAAGTAGATTATTGAAATAAAATCTATAGTTTTGTCCTTATGGTATGTTCCTTTCATACATAATTCATTAGTTCTCTTGAGGCAGGTTATCCTGAATCCCAAGCTAGAGAAGAAGAGCAAGAGAACTGCCCTATTTTTTGAAGGTTGCTTGAGGTGTGGCATTATTGACTTTTCCTTTTTCCTTCTCTGTTACCACGCGTTGCCAGACATTGAACTCACTTGTCTATGCTCAACTGCTAATAACAATTCATCAGCTGAGATGAGAAGTAGAAGCTCTCAATACCTCTTATTACTCTTAGAAATTTGTGCATATCTTAATTTAAATATTTACTGTCCTGGCTCTGAATAGGTTGTTGGTCCTTTCATGATGGCTAAACTTCCTCTGAAGTTTCTTATGAGACCAAGATCATACCCCAAATTTTATCAATTACTTTAAAATAATGAAGAAGACCTAATAGGAAGATGCAGCCACTGAAGCAACCAATTTGATATTATCTATTGATTTTGTTTTAACTTGTTCCATTAAGTGCATATATGCGTATATGCCCAATGCATATCTAAGTGCTTTATATGCCTCCTTTAAACAATTGCTTCAGAGTTGATGTGCTAGGGAGTCATTATATTTTGCTTAATAGCAAAAGAGTATTAATCCGTACTTCTTCCACAATCAAGGTTTCTCAACTTGGTGGGACCTCTTGGTTTGTATCCCTGTAATGAATACATAGTAGTTTTGTAAATTACCTTATTGGTAATTGTCGGCATAGGTTATTTCTAATTTTAAAACATCAGAATCACCAAAATGCTCTATTCCTTAAATACTGGTCTGATTGTTAGATATATTGCTTAAGTCTAATTCTGATGTGAACTTGTATTTGTTTTGTTCTTATAATTTAATGTCCAATATTCATGAGCTTTGTGGATATCTAATCTTGAAGCATTTGTAAATTATAATTTAGTGAAGTATCATGAGTATAAATGAGTATAATGTATGAACATGGCTGCAGTTCCCAAGGTGAAAGTGGCATGTGCAACAGTATAGTGACATTTTCTTCCAACCTGTTAGGACTCAAATGATATTGCTGGATTATTGGTGTAGGTAATAGTTTTTTCAATATAGAAATGCAGCATTATTAAAAACAATAATCCTGGGTTGCTTAATATTTTGTGATCTATGTCGCAATATTGTGTGCAACAACATATATTCAGTCCTTTTATCCAGGGTACCATTAACATCTTCAATTGCTATAACATTTTGCAGTGTTGATGGATTTAGAGCAGTGGTGGAGCGATACCTTGATGTTGAGGTTACAGGTTTGGATCGTAACGGTGAGCCAATCAAAATAATTGCTTCTGGTTGGCAGGCCCGGATTTTACAACATGAGTGTGATCACCTGGATGGAATTCTATATGTTGATAAGATGGTACCTAGAACTTTCAGAACTGTAGAAAACCTGGACCTGCCTCTAGCCCAAGGGTGCCCCAAACTTGGCCCTCGCTAACCCATGTTCTGGGGCCACAGCAGCCTTTGATAAGGCCATCAACACAGGTTTCTTATGCATGTTAGTGAAAATTTGACGTTTGTAGATCCTAACATGGAGACCAGATTCAATATTTTAAAATAGCCCCAATCTCCCTGAATTTTCAATTCATCATTTTGCCAAGAATTGTCATTGCACTATGCTATTTTTTCTGATTAATTTGCTTAATGTAAGTTTCAATATTATAGCTTATAAAGGGCAACCAGGTGCCATAAAGCTAGTGCTATGTGTAGGGTCCAAGGAAGGGTTGGACCCACCATGTGGTCTATATTCCGCAGCCTTACCTTGTATTTGCAAGAGGGTCATTCCATGACTCGAACCTGTGACCAGTCACATGGCAACAACTCCAACTGTCGCGCCTCCCCTTCTTAATTATTATAGCTTATACTAGAAAAAATTCTTAGAGCTATAGACTGTGGAGTCTGGATATTGGTGGTGCCTAGCTTTTCTCTAAATTGTGCATCTGACAAAAAATTGGGTTTGGCCCATCATGTATATTTTCATTGGATGTTATCTATTTAGAGCCTTCAGGTGGCTTCTTGGGCATAAAAAATTCATCTAACTTCATTTGTCAGCTCTAATTAAAAATCTCATACCAATTGTGCATTAGATCTTATTGAAACACAAGCACACACTTGAGAGAAATATTGAGAGGAAGAAAGATAGAAGAGATACACTAAAATTTTTTTTTTTATTCACTTCACTTATACATCACTAATCACAACACTAAGTCTATTTATAATGCACATTATGATAGCTATTCTTTACTAATAAACTAACTACCATCTAACCACTTCACTAACTAACTTTATCAATACTAACTAATCTGAATTATTTCTAACACACCCACTTAATTCAGATTAGCTAAATTCACATTTTCCTGGTCTCATTGTCTACAAGATGTAGATTTTGTCTTCCTTGCTAGTTTGGGTTGTGACCCAAATTTCAAAGAATCATGATAAATGGGCCTTGCACAATCAGCAACTCTTTTAAAAAATTGGGCAAAAAACACATCAGTTTTTCTGATAGGCTTTTAATTTTCATACCCCTAAATTAATTTTCATACCCCCTTTAACCCATCAAAATTACCAACTCACCCTTTATCCCTCAGTCCCCCCTCTATCCATCACTCTGAGTCCTCTCTCCCCCTCTCTTCACTCTTCTCTCGCTTCTCTCTCCCTCGCTTCTTTCTCCTCTTTCGCATCTCTCTCTTCTCTCGCTTCTGTCTCCCTCTCCCTCACTGCTGCGTCACTGTAAATCCTGCTTCAACGCTGGTTAACTGCTGCTTCACTGTGCCACTTAGCAAGGTTACATCACTCTCTCTCGTAATTTTTTTTTTCTGGTTCGCGATTTCTCCCGTATGAAACCACACGGGGGTATAAATGAACACACTCCCATGTGGTAGCATACAGTAGTGTGTATGGAAGCCAAATACAGTACCGTATGGAATCATACGGTAGGTTGATTTTTTATCCAACCGTATGATACCATACGGTAGTGTACCAAAGAATGGTATACCCTACCGTATGGAATCATATGCGTGGATAAATTTGATATACAATCGTATGATTCCATACGGTATTATATTTTTCTTCCAAAATATACGTACCGTATGGAATCATATGATTGAGCAAAATTTTTATGCAAACGTATGATTCCATACGGTAGTCTATACCAATTATTTGATACAGTACCGTATGGGTTCATACAGTTGGATAAAAAATCAACCTACCCTATGATTCCACACGGTAATGTATTGGCTAGTGATAAATACTACCGTATGGCATCATACGGGACGTAATTTTTTTAATGACAGCTTTTGGTTTTTAAAGTTTAAAGTTTTAAATACCTAATAGTTAATGTCTTGGTTTTGCAGAAATGGGAAGAACAAAAAATCCTAGTTATGTGGGCAGTCAGCCTGAGCAGGTTGATGACGATGTGCAGGCTCCCGAGAGGCGCAGGGTACCCACGGCGTCTGACAGGAAAAGGCGTGCAATAGAACATGCAGATGGTGCGGGTTCATCTTCCGCTGCAGAGCCGGTAGATGCATCTGCAGATGCCCCTGCAGAGTGTGGACCATATGATGGGGGTCCTGAGGATTTGTCCTTACTGAGATCATATCCTGACCATGTAGCGCGATGTATATGGCGTGGTGAGGTATGTAGTGAAGAACATTTACAGTTTCAATTGTTGTATTCATTTTAACTTGATATTTTTAAAATCTCATTTAAGTAAATTTGTACGTTGCAGGAGCGGGATCCCTTGAGGGTGAGCAACTATGTCTTCAAGCTGCCTTGGTTGGGTGGTTTGCCACAGGCTGTGAAGGACCATGTTACCCGTTCTTTACTGACCTCGCTTATAGGCTGCACATATGAGACAATCGACAAGAGATTACTGTCTGCATTTGCTGAGCGGTGGTATTGTGACACTAGCAGCTTTCACCTGCCCTGTGGCGAGATGACCATCACGCTGGATGATGTGTCATCCATTTTGCACATCCCTGTGACTGGTGACCTTATCTCAGTTACCGGGCTTACGAAGAATGGTGCTATCGCCCTTCTCATTGAGCTGTTAGGAGTGGATTATGCCGATGCCCATGCTGAGATAGAGGCGACTTGGGGGGCAAATATCCGCTTCTTAACCATGCGAGAATGGTATGTCAGCTTCGTCAGTAACAATCGACCGGAGCATGCTGCCAGGGTATATCTGCTATACTTAGTTGGGTCGACTCTGTTTGCTGACAAGAGTACGACTTATGTGGGAGTCCATTACCTGGAGCTGTTTCGTGATCTGCACCGCGTCCATCACTATGCATGGGGTGCATCTGCCCTTGCATATCTTTATGATCAGCTGGGGGACGCCAGCAAAATGAAGACACGCCAGCCTGCAGGTTATATGACGTTGATGCAGGTAAAATGAACGTTTTAGTGGGTATGTTTGTTAATATTGAACAAAGCATCAGCATAATATTGTTTATATAACCATTGTTTGTTTGTATTTTAGGCATGGATCTTGGAACATTTTCCGATGATCGGCGCTGCCATCCCACTCACTGATTACATGGAGCAGACGCCACGAGTGTGGAGGTGAGCTTCATATAAATCCAGGTCTGGATCAGAGATTCAGTTTCGCACATTCCTGGATAAAGTAACGATCGATCTGATCGAGTGGACACCATACACAGAGCATAGAGCGCATCGTCGGTTTGTGGATGTAGCTTTCTTTTCTGGATATCTTAGAGGTGGTCGGGCTATGCGGCCGTATCTGCCCGAGAGAGTGCTTAGACAGTTCGGATATGTGCAAGGCATTTCCCGATCTCCTCTTGAGGTTACAGGTGGCACCGTTAGTCCATATGAGATTGACCAAACTTTCCAGGAGTGGCATCTGCATGTCATTGATGACGACACTAGAGGACAGCCCGTTGTGTCCAGAGGCGAATGTGCTAGTGGCTACCTAGAATGGTTCCACAGGGTTTCCCACCCTTATCTTATGCCTACATCTGCGCGAAGGGAACATCAGATTGACTATCAACAGTCTCAGCAGGAAGTCCTGGACGTAAGTTATTTAGTTTAAACAATCATTTATAATTATATTGACAATATTCGGATTTATTTACTGATAGAATATAACATTGTATTTGGCAGCGGTACCGGGAAAGAATGCATACGATCACTGAGCTCGTACGACCCATGGTGGAGGACAATCATTCTAACATGGATTCATTGAGGGTTGTACTGGACTTGGCTGCTACTCCTATTATGGATGACGTTCCTTCGCATTGGAGGATAGCGGCAGTTAGAGGGAGGGGTGGGTCCAGTAGGAGGGGTGGATCCACTAGGGGTAGGCGTAGCTGATTGTATGTAGTTATTTAATTGATGTAAATGACTTTGATTAACCAGTTTACTTTGATTATATATATCTAAATATTTACAGTTACAAATCTGAATATATATATATTTACATGCCCAAATGAAGAAACTTTAAAAGCTTTAAAAGATCACCCGTCTGAAGAAGCTTCAGAAGGGTGAACATTTAAAGGTTCTTCAGACGGGTGAACATTTAAAAGGTTCTTCAGACGGGTGAACATTTAAAATATGACCCGTCTGAAGCATTTAACTGATCGCCCGTCTGAAGCTGTAAAAGATCAACTGTCTGAGGCTTTAACATTTAATTGATCACCCGTCTGAAGAGGCTTTAGCATTTAATTGATCACCCGTCTGAAGCTGTAAAAGATCAACTGTCTGAAGCTTTAATTTAATTGATCACCCATCTGAAGAACCTTTAAAAGATCACCCGTCTGAAGCATTTAACTGGTCACCCGTCTGAAGCTGTAAAAGATCAACTGTCTCAAGCTTTAATTTAATTGATCACCCGTCTGAAGAACCTTTAAAAGATCACCCGTCTGAAGAGGCTTTAGCATTTAATTGATCAACCGTTTGAAGAACCATTTAAAAGATCACCCGTCTGAAGCATTTAATTGATCACCCGTCTGAAGCTGTAAAAGATCAACCCTCTGAAGCTTTAATTTAA
The DNA here is from genome assembly GCA_039655645.1 of Ammopiptanthus mongolicus. Lineage (NCBI taxonomy): Eukaryota > Viridiplantae > Streptophyta > Magnoliopsida > Fabales > Fabaceae > Ammopiptanthus > Ammopiptanthus mongolicus. The sequence goes on along the minus strand of CM077351.1, from coordinate 67,845,503 downwards.
TTGATCACCTGTCTGAAGAACCTTTAAAAGATCACCCGTCTGAAGAAGATTCAGAAGGGTGAACATTTAAAGGTTGTTCAGACGGGTGAACATTTAAAAGGTTGTTCCGACGGGTGAACATTTAAAATATGACCCGTCTGAAGAACCTTTTAAAAGATCACCCGTCTGAAGCTGTAAAAGATCAACCCTCTGAAGCTTAATTTAATTGATCACCTATCTGAAGAACCTTTAAAAGATCACCCGTCTGAAGAAGATTCAGAAGGGTGAACATTTAAAGGTTGTTCAGACGGGTGAACATTTAAAATATGACCCGTCTGAAGAACCTTTTAAATGATCACCCGTCTGAAGCATTTAATTGATCACCCGTCTGAAGCTGTAAAAGATCAACCCTCTGAAGCTTTAATTTAATTGATCACCTGTCTGAAGAACCTTTAAAAGATCACCCGTCTGAAGAAGATTCAGAAGGGTGAGCATTTAAAGGTTGTTCAGACGGGTGAACATTTAAAAGGTTGTTCAGACGGGTGATCAATTAAATTAAAGCTTCAGAGGGTTGATCTTTAACAGCTTCAGACGGGTGATCAATTAAATGCTTCAGACGGGTGATCTTTGAAAAGGTTCTTCAGACGGGTCATATTTTAAATGTTCACTCGTCTGAACAACCTTTTAAATGTTCACCCGTCTGAACAACCTTTAAATGTTCACCCTTCTGAACAACCTTCAGACGGGTGATCAATTAAATTAAAGCTTCAGACATGTGATCTTTTATAGCTTCAGACGGGTGATTATTCAAAGTTTAATTTTTTAAGCATTATTTGTATATTATACTCTTCATTTGGGCATGTAAATATATATATATATATATATATATATATATATATATATATATATACATTGAACACAACATTATATACAACAATTGTCATCACATCATTTACAAGACCAGCTTTACAAAATCACTCAAGAATATGATATTGTGTTGTTGTGTCTGGCAATAGACGCTGAAATAAAGCAATGCGATCAACAAATCGAGCCCCCCATGCCTCAGCATGTGAATAACAATGATAGCGCCATTGTGGATGAACTTGAGGTAGTGGTGACCTCTCTTTCAAAATTACCTAAAGTAAACAAATTATCAATGCGTTGTTCAAATAAATATAGAATTATGAAAATTGCGTAACTGAAATAAATATACCTGCACCCAGTGATTTGAATGCACTAATCCAAGTACACAAATGGATGGATTCAACGGAGGTGATCTTCTTAATGGCAAGTAGGTCGTACACCTACCTAAAACCCGATCAAGTGCTACAAGTGCCATATTATATCTTGTAGCAATCACATGTCCCATATCAGGTAGAGTCATCCACTTTTCAAGGGATACAGTTGTCATCACTCCCACATAGAGTGAATCAAGTGCGCGTTTAAATCCAGTATCCCCCATGATACGCTTGTAAAGGCCTTTAAATTGTGAGAGCTCACCAATCAATTCTTGACGGACTATCATCCAATGATCCTGACATCCGTACTGAAAAAGAGCAACTGATCTATAGCCACAATTCCTATCTCCCTCCACATTATGTACAGCCTCAATATAACCTTGTAGCAAAAGAGGAAATTGAGACATAAATGATATCTGCTTCATTCCCTGCACAGAAGCCTCTGACACCGGACGGTTCACTCCCTGCACAGAAGCCTGTGACACCGGACGGTTCACAGGCTTCTGTGCCTGTGACACCGGACAGTTAGTCGCACTATCATAAAGGGAATCAATGTGCTCAAAGTATGAAGGGTCACGAGTAGTTGATCTTTCCATTTTTAAAGAACGACGACCCTTTGTCTTCACCTTCTCTTTTGGTGGCAACATTGATGTAGTTTGTGGCCAAACTAGGTCACGCAATTTACCCATAAAACCCCTCTTTCCATCAATGTCAAATTTCTCTAATTGCTGTCTGAATGCTTCAAACAACGGCTCTGGATCAAACTCTTGAGATAAGCTAGTGCCTACATCCGGGGAAGAAAAGGATAGCCTCTGCCAATGTACATGAATCAACCCCAATGGAATAGGCACGTTCAGCTCCAGATACTTATAAATCTCGCAGGCACAAGGTAATCCATGTGTCTTTCTAATTTTGCACCCACAACGACCAGCATCACCTTTGACAAAGTCAACTCGTTTCACCTCTTCATAAATATGGCCTAGTGCGCTCCTAACAACACAGTAGTTCAACTGTTTATACAAAGGCTTGTTGAACCTATGCTCCACTATCTGAGTGCTTCTCTCGAACGAGGCCTTTATTTCAGTGTGTTGCAAGATCATCAAGTTGTTCATGCTAGTCATACAAGTACACAGATCCCCCATGCTGTTCGCCAACAAATTCTTCAATTGTTCGTGTGCGCCCTCAACCCTGTGAACATAGCATACATAAATGCACAATATATGTTAACCAGGACAAAATGATAGCTAACCAAGATATATGTTACCTATTCGAAGTTGTATTCCCAAGATGCATAATCTTATCCGTCCAAGCCGAGACAAACTTCTTTTTGTTATGCTCCAACCATGTCTTATATACATAATCGAAGAAAAGAGTACACTCGGCACAAACACGTTCGAAATTATTGACACAACAATCATAATCATTCTCAATAGCACAATAAAGTATAGCCTCCCATGCACCCATAATGGTAGGGATATCCTCCGGGTCACTGGCATACACCTTGCAGTTGGCCTTCACATTCTTGCTGATATGAAAATGACATAATAAATGACTTGAAGTAGGAAAAATGGTCTCAACTGCATTCACCAAGGCGGCGTCCTTATCAGTAATTATGACTTTTGGCAAGGCATCCTCATTTCGAAGCAACCCTTTCAACCGTTCTAAAGCCCATATGAAATTGTCCTTTTTCTCAGCTTCCATATAACAAAAACCCACAGTAAAAGTCTTCTCTTTTGACGCCTGACCTACAATCTCAAGTAAAGGAAGACGATACTTATTGGTCTTGTATGTACTATCAATAATTAGGACAATACTGAAGGCATGCAATAGAATAAGGGCATTTGGGTGTGCCCAGAAAATGTCACGGACAATATCAGTGCTCTCATCCCTCCTATGCCAATACACATATCCACAATCTTGCAATAATTTCATGAGATGTTGGACTTCCGTTCTTGGCCCCATTCTATTTTTCCTATACCGTTGCCGAACATTATATATTTGTCCAATGGTAGTGTAATTGCTCTGGTCATGATCTTTCAATATTGACAATATGTGTCTTGGCTGCACCATACTCTTTGTCATGTCTTCAACTAAGGACAACTCATAAACTTTCAGCTTTCCGGGTAATGGGTGACCAATCAAAGTTTCTGCCTTTTCATGGTTGTGTGACCCACACAATACCTTCAGTGCCCACCCTCCACCATCATGCAAAGGCCTCCCATATAGTTTAAAAGGGCACGAACACTTTTTCGTTCCTGTAGTTTGTTTCTTTAATTCAGGTTTGTACTGTTTATACTTCCCACTCTTTTCACATCCGATGGTGACTCTTTCTTTCGTTAGAAAACCTCCTGAATCTGACCTTAAGATGATGAGCACAAATCCATGTGAATATCCAACATGTCGAACCCAATTCACAAGAGCATCTCGATCAAAAAAAATCTGCAATTTTTATTACAACGTTAGCTACATTAATTTGTACTAAAACATACATTTGTCTTACAAATTAGAGATTACTTTACCTTTTTAGTCAAAAAGACATTGCTATAATCCACAAATTCTTTTTCATTGTCAACTATGTCAAGATCATCCGTTGGCTCAACGTATGGCATGTCCTCATCATGTGATATATCATAAGCCCACTCATCATCAGCATCCATAGTAAAAACTGTGATATATACAAAACGGGTGTATTAAAATGTGGTTACTGGGCACCGAAACCAATTACCATACAAAAATATACGGTAGTGTAAAAAATTACCTTACGTGTAGATCTATACGGTAGTTGCTTCATATAAATAACATACCGTATACAATCATACGGTAGTTTATTTATTTAAACAAAGCTACCGTATAGTTGTATACGGTTGTTTATTTATGAATATCAACTACCGTATGATTACATACGGTTACCTATTTATATAAATTTACACAACCGTAGGATCATATACGGTCGTTTGTTTACTTAAACTACCGTATGGATATACACGGTACCTTAAGCTTTTCAACAAACTACCGTACTTGACTATACGGTAGACTATTTATTAAAACAAACTACCGTATAGATCTATACGGTAGTTTCTTTGTTTAAACTACCGTATACAGTCATACGGGAAAACGCGATCGAGAGAAAAAAATTACAGCGAATAATGTTACCTTCAGTAGATTTTAATGGATGTTTAAGATGTTATTTTTCTTCACTGAGATAGCTGGGTGAAAGATTTAAGTGGGGTAATGAAGTTAAAGGGGATATGGGAAAGAGAGTGGGGTAGAGAGAGAGAGAGTTGAGTGAGAGTAGAGAGTGGTGGGGTAGAGAGAGAGAGTTGAGTGAGGTGCAGGCAGGAAGGGTAGTTTTGGAATTATAGAAATAAGGGGGTATGAAAATTAATAAAAGGGGTATGAAAATGAAAGCCCTTTCTGATACACCATTGCCTCACTTCATAGAATTGGGCCTAGCCCATTAGATCAAATGGTGGATTCTCTGGGCAGCCTTCCAACTTTGCCCCTGTCAACATCCCTTTCTTTCTCACGATGACTAACAGAAGCAGCCTCTCTTCAACCTTCTCGATGAATCGCTGTACCAGAAGCACCTTTCTGGTGCTGCACCTTGTCATCTCATCAAAAATCGTTGCTCCAACCACCACACGTGAGTTCGCGTTCGATGGGTCTTACTCCATTCGCTCCACCATCGCACGCAAACCACTGTGGGACCCCACCGTTCCAACGCCAGACCAGATCTGCAAATCGTCGACAACCTTCCCAATGGCTGCCGTTTGTGGGCTTGTGGCGGGTAGCTCCTCCACTGTCACCGAAACAGCGCCTCCATGTCTAGAACGTTCATCACCGCGAAGTCTACCTCCCTGCGCGCATCTAAGCCGCACCGTCACTGCACGGCTGCCACCGGTCACCACCGCGTTGTCACTCTCATCTTAATCAGATTTATTCTCGCCCTCATGAAAATCAGATTTCTTATCATTGTCATCATCATTGGCATCATCGGCCACTGTAGGAGCATGCCGGTTTGGCAGCTCCGTCGGCATTCGACCAACGATGTATCCTTCGTCGTGAGCAGTGTTGCATCCTTGGGTTTGCCGGCCTGCTGCACCTGAATCATCTTTACTTTCCAATACTCTTACACCTGAACCTTCACTGTTCTTGACAATGCCCTCTGCTTCTTTCACTTGATTAGCCATAGCCACAGGAATGATTTCCTCTACTTTCTCTTTCTTATCTGGTTTTTTCTCCTCCTCTGCCGGAGGTTTTGATATCGGAGAAGGAAGCTCAATCTTCTTTACCTTCTTTATTTTCTCTGAACCCATCTTTTTCTTGCAACTTTCAGCACCTCCATAAGACTTTTGCAAAAGTTCCCATGCTTCTTTTGTAGTTTTGGTAGATGAGATCTTCTCAAAGTGAGCAAAATCCACACATTGCTTGATGAGAAAGAGAACTTTGGAGTCTCTCTTGTTGGTTGCACTGTCAGCATCATCAAGAACACCATCATACACGATTTCAAGCACATCCCGAAACCTAAAGAGCACCCTGATCCTTGCTCTCCATTGATCTATATTCTTGCCATCAAGAATTGGCCAGGAAACTGGAAGAAACTCATCAAGCCAAAGCACGGCAGCCATGGACTGCTCATAGGTCCCTTAATCAAAAGCTCTAGATACCACGCCGAAACACAAGCACACACTATAGAGAAATATTGAGAGGAAGAAAGATAGAAAAGATACACTAAAAAAAACTTTTATTCACTTCACTTATACACCAGTACACCACTAATCACAACACTAAGTCTATTTATAATGCACACTATGATAGCTATTCTTACTAACAAACTAACTACCATCTAACCACTTCACTAACTAACTCTATCAATGCTAACTAATCTGAATTATTTCCAACAGATCTTGCTTATTTCATCCGACAAAGATGAGGGATAAGTTGTCGGTCTAATGAATGAAAATGGTATAGAAGACCATGCTTTAGATACAAAAATTCAATCTAAATCCTCTATTTTAACCTAGTTATAGTGATATTTATAGACTACAAGAGACTTAAAACAGATAATTGGAACTTGATAAATGAAAAATAGATTATAGGAAATCCACTCAAACAAAGAAAAAAATGAAGTGTATGGATTTATATGGAGTATATACTGTATTCACCATTTCTGCCTTTAACTTGAACAACTGTCCAGAGATAATCATTAATTGGAATACCTTAGTTCAGATGGAATGAAAGTAGTGTCTATTACAGGTGTATTTGTGTTAGTTATAACAGTAGCCTTGTTAGTTAGTTAGTTGGAATTAGTTAGCTATTAGCTCTTCTATCTATGTATATAAGTAGCCTAATTGTGTAATTATGAACACACTGATTTCATTTTTTCAATTCAATGAAATATTCATTTATACATTCAATATAGTATCAGCAGTATAGTTTCTTCTTCCTGCTTCCCATTACGAGCAATTCCTGTAACACCCTTTTTTTTCTTTAAAAGCTTTAAAAGCTTTCTAAAATTTAATTAATCAGTATTCTTGTGTTTGTATTTTATTGAAGGATCTAGAGAGTGAAATAAATTATTCCGAGGCCATAGTCACGCTCTACACTATCGTAGGAATCTATGGTTAAATTTTGGTCAAAAACTCAGACGGAACCTGATCTGCGTTTTACACTGACAGTATTATTTTACTGCCCAGACGACCTAATTTTGACTCATGAACGAAACCATTAGGTTTTAAACTAAATTACGAACGTTATCGGCAATTTTGAAAAAGTTCAAAATAAATAGGTTAACACGACTTTCTTAGGCGAAATATTAAATCGCGTAAGAAACGGAGCTGCGTAGGGATTTAACGGATAAACATGAAGTCACCTCACCTAGGAGTGACTCACCAGTGTCATCATTACTTTTCTGGAAAATATCTAGATATTTATGAAATTAGAAAATATCTGAACGCGAAAAGACCAAAATGCCCCTGATCTTTTTCCTAAAGGACGTTTACGTCCCTAAAATATCTAAGATTTTGATGACCTCACCCTCCCTATCTCTCTTATTTTCGTGCCTCTCTCTCTCCTCTCTCCCTTCAGTTTCTTCTCCTTCTTCCTTTCTTTCTTCTTCTCCATTTTTCTTTCCTTCCTTCACCTCCATTTTTCTCAAGCTTCCACAAGGATTTTCAAGCAAGTTTGTGAAGCAAAGTTGATCCTCTCATCCTCCTCTATCACCTAGGAGGTATAGATTTCACTCTTGAGCTCTCAATCTTCATTTTTCTCCATTGAAGTTCATACTTTCAAGTTTATGCTTCAAACTTCAAAAATCTCTAGAAAATTGTAGGAAAATCATTTTGAGACCAAACCAATTCCTATGAGCTAGTATCATCCCCTACTATCATAATCCAAGAGCTTGTGATGAAATAAAATCTCTAGCATATTTATCTTTTCAAGTCCGAATGGGTGAGTTTTTTGGGGAAAAATGGGTTTTTGTTCTTTGTTCTTGATTTCACCTATTTCATCCCTTAATCATGTAATCCAAGTGATTAGGAGGCCAAATCACACTCCCACCTATTTTTCATGGTGATGGCCGAAACCCTACCTTATGAGTTTAAGGGGTTTTGGTTCAAATCTTTGATAATTGATCATTGATTATGCATTAGGTATGCTTAAGGATCATTGATCCAAGAGTTGGTAGAATTTCAACATCCCTAGCCTAAGTAATTAAATAGGGGCAGCAGCCTAGTCCTAAGGTTAGGGGAATTTTTGATTTAACCGTACTGATTTTTGGTTGTGTTTTGTTGTATAGAATTGGACAGGACTCGAACATCCGACAGCGCACCCGACTGACAGCTGCAGAGTCGTAGTCGAAGCTGCACGAGGAAATCACTAAGGTAGGGAGAAAGAACTAACATCGTCGGGAAGGCAAGCTTAGTATAGAGTATATATATTTGTGTAGGGGAACCCTTAAACCCTACTAGAGGTTGAGCCCTGGATAAAGTGCCTGGACCCTAGGTGTGGGTACTTTTGGGCTATCACCACTAAGCTGATATTATAAATGATGTGATTGATCGAGGTTGCTGTGTTGATTTATTTAATTGATTATCTGTTTATCTATTGTGTTGAAACTACCTGTGTGATTTGCTGCTATTCGATTTTTATGATGATATCTGCCTTGGAGTGAATTACTGTTGTAATGTTATTGTGATTTGACTGGTGGTTGAGTGTTGATGAGAGTATGGTGAGCGTTGATGTTGTTCGGGTTGATATCGTTGTGGTCCCGACCGTGGAGCTGTGGCTCGTAGATGCAAGGTGTCGTCATGCTGATGATGATGTGATGTTGATGTTGAGGATTGATGTTGACGTTGATGTGATGCGATGTGTCGTGGTCGTGGACGAGTGTTTAGGCATGAGGTTCCGATATCAACCTGCGATGGATGTTTGTTGCATTTTCATAACATTTCATACCACAGCATTTGGTCCCAAAGGGGGATGTCCAATTGGGGACGTTACGTAAAATCCCGAGGCGGTATATGATGTGATGTGATGTGATGTAATCCCGACGGGGATGTCCAATTGGGGACGTGATGTATCGGCCGACATGCATATAGGGAAGACAGCATATACATAGGGACTAGTATCTCTTAACATCACCCATCTCTTAAGTCACCCATCACAATCATCTCAAACATCATTCTCTCAAATAAGCTTATAGGAGGGATACTAGTCCCTATGTATATGCTGTCTTCCCTATATGCATGTCGGTCGATACATCACATCCCCAATTGGACATCCCCGTCGGGATTACATCACATCATATCCCGCCTCGGGATTTTACGTAACGTCCCCAATTGGACATCCCCTTTGGGACCAAATGCTGTGGTATGAAATGTTATGAAAATGCAACAAACATCCATCGCAGGTTGATATCGGAACCTCACGCCTAAACACTCGTCCACGACCACGACACATCGCATCACATCAACGTCAACATCAATCATCAACATCAACATCACATCATCATCAGCATGACGACACCTTGCATCTACGAGCCACAGCTCCACGGTCAGGACCACAACGATATCAACCCGAACAACATCAACGCTCACCATACTCTCATCAACACTCAACCACCAGTCAAATCACAATAACATTACAACAGTAATTCACTCCAAGGCAGATATCATCATAAAAATCGAATAGCAGCAAATCACACAGGTAGTTTCAACACAACAAATAAACAGATAATCAATTAAATAAATCAACACAGCAACCTTGATCAATCACATCATTTATAATATCAGCTTAGTGGTGATAGCCCAAAAGTACCCACACCTAGGGTCCAGGCACTTTATCCAGGGCTCAACCTCTAGTAGGGTTTAAGGGTTCCCCTACACAAATATATATACTCTATACTAAGCTTGCCTTCCCGACGATATTAGTTCTTTCTCCCAACCTTAGTGATTTCCTCGTGCAGCTTCGACTACGACGCTGCAGCTGTCAGTCGGGTGCGCTGTCGGATGTTCGAGTCCTGTCCGATTCTATACAACAAAACACAACCAAAAATCAATACGGTTAAATAAAAAATTCCCCTAACCTTAGGACTAGGCTGCTGCCCCTATTTAATTACTTAGGCTAGGGATGTTGAAATTCTACCAACTCTTGGATCAATGATCCTTAAGCATACTTAATGCATAATCAATGATCAATTATCAAAGATTTGAACCAAAACCCCTTAAACTCATAAGGTAGGGTTTCGGCCATCACCATGAAAAATAGGTGGGAGTGTGATTTGGCCTCCTAATCACTTGGATTACATGATTAAGAGATGAAATAGGTGAAATCAAGAACAAAGAACAAAAACCCATTTTTTCCCAAAAAATTCACCCATTTGGACTTGAAAAGATAAATATGCTAGAGATTTTATTTCATCACAAGCTCTTGGATTATGATAGTAGGGGATGATACTAGCTCATAGGAATTGGTTTGGTCTCAAAACGATTTTCCTACAATTTTCTAGAGATTTTTGAAGTTTGAAGCATAAACTTGAAACTATAAACTTCAATGGAGAAAAATGAAGATTGAGAGCTCAAGAGTGAAATCTATACCTCCTAGGTGATAGAGGAGGATGAGAGGATCAACTTTGCTTCACAAACTTGCTTGAAAATCCTTGTGGAAGCTTGAGAAAAATGGACGTGAAGGAAGGAATGAAAAATGGAGAAGAAGAAAGAAAGGAAGAAGAAGAAGAAAGTGAAGGGAGAGAGGAGAGAGAGAGGCACGAAAATAAGATAGATAGGGAGGGTGAGGTCATCAAAATCTTAGATATTTTAGGGATGTAAACGTCCTTTAGGAAAAAGACCAGGGGCATTTTGGTCTTTTCGCGTTCAGATATTTTCTAATTTCATAAAATATCTAGATATTTTCCAGAAAAGTAATGATGACACTGGTGAGTCACTCCTAGGTGAGGTGACTTCATGTTTATCCGTTAACGGGTCCCGTTAAATCCCTACGCAGCTTCGTTTCTTACGCGATTTAATATTTCGCCTAAGAAAGTCGTGATAACCTATTTATTTTAAACTTTTTCAAAATTGCCGATAACGTTCGCAATTTAGTTTAAAACCTAATGGTTTCGTTCATGAGTCAAAATTAGGTCGTCTGAGCAGTAAAATAATACTGTCAGTGTAAAACGCAGACCGGGTTCCGTCTGAGTTTTTGACCAAAATTTAACCATAGCTTCCTACGATAGTGTAGAGCGTGACTATGGCCTCGGAATAATTTATTTCTCTCTAGACCCTTCAATAAAATACAAACACAAAAATACTGATTAATTAAATTTAGAAAGCTTTTAAAGCTTTTTAAGAAAAAACGGGGTGTTACATTACTACCCTCCTTAAAAAGAATTTCGTCCTCGAAATTCGTTGTACCTTAGAATAGATATGGATATTGCCGTTGCATATCTGCTTCACGTTCCCAGGTGGCATCTCCGGTAGCTTCATCCATATGATCTTGACCAACGGAATATGTTTACCTCGGAGTTCCTTTATCCTTCTATCCGCGATCCTTAAAGGTAGAGCTTCATACTCAAGGTTATCTCTTAATTGTATTGACTCTGGTTATTGACTCTGGTTCTAAGATGTGTGATGGATCAAGGTAGTACTTTCTCAACTGAGAGACATGAAAGACGTCATGAAGGTTGGATAAGTTTGGGGGTAAAGCGATGTGATAGGCCACAGGACCAGTTCGGCGAAGAATTTGAAAAGGTCCAATGATCCTAGGAGTAAGCTTTCTAGATTTTATTGCCCTGCCGATTCCAGTTCTCGGAGTCACCTCAGAAAAACATGGTCTCCTTCCTAGAATTCTAACGGTCTTCTCCTCTTATCATTGTAACTCTTCTGCCTGTCCTATGTGATTTTCATCTTTTCCCGTATCCTCTTGATCTGTTCCGTCATCTGTTGCACTACCTCCGGTCCTAACACTTGACTTTCTCCATTCTTATACCAACACAATGGCGTTCTACACTTCCTGCCGTACAATGCTTCGTAAGGTGCCATACCTATACTTGAATGAAAACTATTGTTATAGGTGAACTCAATCAATGATAAGAACTCCTCCCAACTTCTTGTGTGTTCCAAAACACACACTCTTAAGAGGTCTTCCAATGATTGAATCGTTCGCTCCGACTGACCATCCGTCTGAGGATGATAAGCAGAACTCAACCTCAACTTAGTTCCCAAAGCCTCATGTAATTGCTTCCAGAATCTAGATGTAAATCTAGGGTCTCTGTCTGAAACAATACTAGAAGGCACTCTGTGCAACCTTACTACTTCCTTGATGTAGATTTGGGTTAACTTTTCTAACGTATAACTTTCGCCAATAGGTAAGGAGTGAGCATACTTCATCAACCTATGAACGATTACCCAAATTGCATCATGCCTCCTGTTAGTCCTCGGCAAACCAACCATGAAATCCATAGATATTCCATCCTATTTCCATTCTGGGATATCTAAAGATTAAAGCAGTCCTGCTGGCTTTTGGTGTTCCATCTTCGCCTTTTGACACATCAAGCAAGCCAACACATACTCGGCTACCTCCTTCTTCATTCTAGGCCACCAAAACATTTTCTTTAAGTCTTGGTACATCTTGGTATCTTGGATGAAAACTCAACCTACTCTTGTGCCCTTCCTCTAAGATCATTCTTCTTAGTTCTATATCCATTGGCACACAAATCCTATCACCATGCCTCAAGACTCCATCTTGATTCATCTTAAACTCAGAAATTCTGCCTTCTATCACTTGTTCCTTTACTTTCTGAAGATACTGATCAACCTCCTGCTTCCCCTTGATTGTCTTCAAAAAGTCGCTCGTTACTGTGGCCATTCCTAGGTGTATCTTATCCCTAGATAATTCCATGCCTAGATTCAAATCTAAACTGTTCAACCAGTTCCAGTTCTTTCACCATCATGGCAGATACGTGCAAGGATTCCCTACTTAACGCATCCGCTACTACATTCGCTTTCCCTGGATGGTATTGGAGATCGAATTCATAATCCTTTATGAATTCCATCCATCTCCTTTGCCTCATGTTTAACTCTTTCTGATCAAATAGATACCTTAAACTCTTATGGTCACTGTACACTATAAACTTAGCTCCATATAAATAGTGTCGCCATATCTTTAAAGCAAACACTATGGCCACTAGGGCTTTCCTACTCTCCGGTCTTGCATTAAGACACAACCTAGTCCTTGATATGACGCATCATAGTGCACGTCAAATTGTCCTGAAAAATCCGGTAACGTTAATACTGGTGACGTAGTCAGCCTCCTTTTCAGATCCTGAAAACTCTTCTCACATTCATCCGTCCAATCAAAGGATATTCCCTTCCTTGTTAGCTGCGTCATTGGCAATGCGATTTTCGAGAATTCTTTGATGAACCTTCGGTAATAGCCAGCTAAGCCCAGAGTTTAGGCGTGAGGTTCCGATATCAACCTGCGATGGATGTTTGTTGCATTTTCATAATATTTCATACCACAGCATTTGGTCCCAAAGGGGGATGTCCAATTGGGGATGTTATGTAGAATCCCGAGACGGGATATGATGTGATGTGATGTGATGTAATCCCGACGGGGATGTCCAATTGGGGACGTGATGTATCGGCCGACATGCATATAGGGAAGACAGCATATACATAGGAACTAGTATCCCTCCTATAGGCTTATTTGAGAGAATGATGTTTGAGATGATTGTGATGGGTGACTTAAGAGATGGGTGATGTTGTGTTGTATATGTTATCTGTGTTGTGTGATGTATATATATATGCTGTACTGATGCCCCTCTCCCATATTGATGATAAATGTTTCTTATCTCCCGCTATTTTTCTGTATGTGTTGCTCTTATTTTATGGGAAGACCCCGAGGAGGAACCAGTTGCTGAAGAGCTGGACGGCATTTCTTACGAACCTGACGCTGGAGGACGTGCCACGGACCCTAGCCTCGAGAGGTTGGGCAATGATAGTGGCTAGCCGAAGAGCTGTCTCTTGGCTTAGTTATGTATTTGATATACACTGTGTAGTACTTTATTACTATAGCCCTACTGATGGGGCAATATTGTATGTGATATATTTCTTTATATTTGAAGCTGTGTATTCTGAAGCGTAGCGTGCCGTTTATTATTTTGCTTCCGCGCTAAATTTCCCGCTTCGCTTCGTTTTAATAAGGCGCGCTAACGTTTATTATGCGATTAAGATTAGTTAATATCTTAGGTTTTACTGATGGGACGGCGGGTCGTCCCAATTCCTTCTCTGTCAGTTAGTCATTCTGCCATTGAAGCTTGCCATCATCGATGATCAATTCAATCCCTTCTTCCTGCACCCTTCCGACAATCCTAGGTTGATTCTCGTATCGCAACCCCTCATCGGAGATAACTATAACTCCTGGCGTAGGGTCATGCGTATGACACTCATCGCAAAGAAAAAACTTGCCTTTGTTGATCGGTCTATCGTGCCTCCAGATGAACGTGATGGTCAATTGTACCATTCTTGGCTAATGAAATTGTCGCTGCTTGAAAAGCAGGCAAGATCTTTCCAGCAGAACCCTGAGTAGAACCATGATCTTTCCAGCAGTAAGATTTTGTCTTTCCTCCAAAGCATGGTACAAGATAAGTTTATTCCAGATATAATCCTTCACAGGGAAAGGCATCGGTGCAAGCAAATTTTATTTCTCCCTTTGTGGCTGAAGGTCCTTGAATATTAGTGAGGATATATTCTCCACTTTTACAGCATGTCTTTCTTGTTTGTTCCTTTGACTCCATCTGTGTATGAACATCCATGAAACAACTATGTAGATCAGTAGCAATGTCCCTATCATATATATGGATTTGGTTTATCTAAAGTAAGCAAAAATGTAAAGTGAAAGAGTAAGGGTATATCCACCCTTGATTAGTTAAAGTGTATTGAGATCTTAATCCACTTCAACTAATCAAGGGTGGATATATCCTTACTTTCTCACTTTACACATTTGTTCACTTTAAAGGAGTTTTTTTTCGATATATATAATTATTTAGTGACTAAGTTAAATTAAGATATTTTCATTGCAATTTTCCAAAAAAGAAACTGAAAAGGGATACTTGAACATGATCATTATGAAGTGCATGGTGAATTCCTACTTGATTCTAATTTCTAACACGCATAGAGAAACAAGCGTCCTCGAGTTTCAACAATTTTCAAGAGAAAAATACGGGTAACAAAATTTCCACAAGTTTCCACAAGCGCTCGAAGAATTGTACTGAAGTTTAGTTCTTGTTTATTTCCCTTATAACTTGTTAAAAAGAAAAAAGAAATTATACTTTTCTGCTTTTAGTGTTTTCATCTTAGACTTTAATGGATTAGACCTTTATTTCATTAAAGTATTTCACTTGTTCTTTACTTATAAGACATTGGCTATTTGGTCTTGACTCAGCTTAAACTATGATTTTGGCTCTGCCCTTTTTTCCCCAGGTGACATTTTTAGAGTTCACTTATCACTGTGTGTAAAGCTGTCAAAATGGGTTGGAACCCGCGAGCCAACCCGGTTCACCAGTGGGTTGGGTTGGATAAATCCTGACTCATTTTAATCTCGGGTCATTTTGACTCGGCTCACCTAACCCGCAGGTTAGGCGGATTCAACTCGGGTTGGCTCACGGTTGGGACCTTCTTTAAAAAAAAAACATATATGAGCAGCCAAAAATTTTGATTCTATAAGCCCAAAAAACATATATGGGCTGCCAAAAAACGTATACAGGTTCGGACCTCACTTAACATTTTTTTGGTAAGAGTAACACTTAACCAATAACCAATATTCACTCTTTCTCTTTCAGACTTTCACAGTTTCACGGGACAACCAATAACCAACATGAACATTGAACCCTAACCCTCCCGCCCATTATCGGCAAGTAAGCCGTTGCCTGCCGGTCATCTCGTCGGTCCTCCCTTTGTCCCCTCACTACCACCACACTGTCTCACCACACGGCCTTACACTGCACGATCTCAACTCTCACCACAGTATCCGCCACAGCTTCGTCCTCGGTCACCTTCGTCCTCCGCTATGCGTCAAGGTCCTCCAGGTACGGGTTACTGACTTATTGTTGTGCCTATGTACACTATTTACCATTCTCTGTGTGTGTACCCCCATTCAATTTTGCAGGAAATTATCCGTATCTATACACCATTACCCATTGTCATCCATATATATGATGAAGGTTTTAAGTTTACTTCTCACACAAATAGTAAAAAAAAAAAGGGTTTTAGCATATCTTTTAGCACATCTTTTGCTGTTGGTTACTTCTTTTAATAATCAATATATTGCTATTTCTTTTGCTTATAAAAAAAAAAAAAATAGGATTTTCCATATAGTGGCAATAAGAGTAATAATAAATCAGGGGAGAGAAACACACTAAAAGACTAAGCGTTCGTTTGGTACGAGTCCTTCAGCGAGGAAGGATAGTGCAAGGAAAGAAAACGCACAAAATCAAGCAGCTCCACTGTTTGAAATGAACGAGAAATAGAAGGGAATGGAAAAGATACACATGGGACCGAATAAAAAACTTTCCCTCCACCTATGGCGAGAAAAGCCCCTAAAGGACAAATTTTTTATCTCTTTTCCAATCTTATCCCTATCTTTTTATCACATCTTATTTTTACTCAAGGATATTTATGTCGTTTTAGATGTATATTTTTTCTTTCCTCTCATTTTCTATACAATCAAACTAGAGAGGAAAAAAGTTTTAGTTTTCTTTCCTTTTATTTTCTTTCCTACCAAACAATTAAATAGTTCTTTCATTTTCTATTCTTTTTCTCTCCTTTCCCTTTCTTTTCTTTCACTTTCTTTTCTCTTACTTTCATTCTCAAACCAAACGGAGCCTAAAAGTGTAAAACAGAGCATTGACTTTTTTATGGACTTAAAACAATTTAATAAACCAAAAAAAAAAATAATATAGGTGTGTAATGCAGCGATGCATGGTCCAATTTGGCAGCGATGTCGGTAATATGTGTGGTCCACACTTTATGGGCTCACCGATTTTGAAATACATCCATTATTCAATGTCTTACGGAATAGATCACAAAAAAATTCATAAACTAAGAAACAAATAAATCCAAAATATAATTAATCATACTATAATATGCATTGTGATGTCTTCAAATGAAAACTATTTATGTATAAATAAACTTTCCTAGTAAATAATCAACTAATGATTTAATGCAGTATGTAAATATTAATATAGTAATTTTTAATGTTCTGAACAAGAAAGACTATCAAAACCCTATGCTCAACTTACAAAATAAAAAAGGTTTAATTACATTTTTTATCATTCAACTTTTTCAAATGTGCGATTTTGGTTTTCGAAAATTTTAATAGCACATTTAGTTTTCTAATTTGTTAAATTATGTAAAATCAGTTTAAAGATTACTGTTTTTGTACAATTTAATCAATTAGATGACTAAATATGCAATTAAAATTTTTGAGAGATCAAAATCATCCATTTGAAAAAGTTGAGAGACAAAAAGTGTAATTAAGTCAAATAAAAATCATAAAAAAGGCAAAAAGAAACCTAAGAAAAAGGTGTTAGTTACTTCAGTTCATAAACGTTTTACAGTTAATTGTGAAATCTTAAGATTAAATCTTTTTTAACTTTTATATGTAAGCAAATTTTGATGTGAAATTCCTTTTTCAAATATAGCTATATGTTAGCTCAAGTATGAGTCAATTTAACGGTTAAGGATTTCCCAATGTTCCACTGTCTATTGGAAGAAAAGTAATAGGAAGAGCAACTTGAAAGTATAATTATTGAAAAGCAGTATGATGCTCCAAAAGAATAAGAAGATTAGAGAAGTTAGTGGAAACGTTTGACAATGATTCATAGAAACACAAATCAGCTATCGCTGATGACAGATGCACGTCATAAGTGATAACCTTCACTTTCTCGTGGGAGGAACACTACTTACCACTTGTTCTAAATGTCCAATGGAAGAAAATGAGGAAAGCCATCTTGACGTGGATTCAACTTTCAATTCAAATCATTTATAGAGTGATCAAAGTAGTAATCAAATCCCCTATCACACTATGTAAGAGTTACGTTTGGGAACCGGCTTATAAAATTAAGTTATGATGAACTAAGTTTTATAATTCGGAATTTTGATTAAAATTGAGTTTGTGATAACTAATCTATATTTAAATACTTTATTGTTAAAAGTTGTCTTAGTATATTGATTCTGCACCACCCACGTTGAGTGGTTAAATTAAAATTGAGTTAATTCTTCTTCCATCTATGTATTGAATCGCGCTAGTAACCAATAAATTTTATGATTTAATTGATATACATTAATAATATAAAAATTTTTTACACTATCAATCAATCATAACTTGTTACATCAACTAAAATGTTTGACTTTTATCCTAACTATTTTAAAAGTCAATCATATATCATGATTTCTGATTGATTGATAATGTAAAAAACTTTATACTGACAGTGCATAATAATTAAACTCTTAACTTTAGGTATTAACCAAGGAGATGGTATATGAATATATAATTATAAAAGAAAATGAATATCATTACTTGAAATTTATTTTGAATAAATTAAAAGTATAAATAAATAAATAAATAAATAAAAGGGTCAATAACATCCATCCTTCTGTTTGCTAATAATCACAATAAACAAAACAACTAGCTAGTAAGATGGCGTATGATTCGGATAGAGGTGGTTTTGTTAAGAGTGCTGCAGTTTTGTTTTCTTAAATTTCCTTGCACAGCTGTCAGCAGCTCGGTTCATAATCACATGGCAGAGAAGAAACTAAAATAATATATAAAGCGAGTTCATAAAAGCTTCAAATTCAGGAGTTTCTTTATTTATTAAATTTCTTCATATTTATATATGTGATCATATATCATTTTATACCAACATGTGGTTGGTTCGAGTGATAAGGGACTCGGATACCTTAAATAAGTGATTAGGGATTCGAATTCTGACTCTTGTGTATGGAGAAAATCTAGTTGAAAGGTGAGAACTCACCTTGTATGTCCAATAGGTTTCTCGATAAAGATTAGTCACTGTTAACGGTAATGGATATTTCGTATCTATAAGATGATTATAAAAAAATATACCATATTTTATTTTATGCTGTTAAGAAGAGCTCTCGTAAAACAATTTAAAGGGGAAACTTGATCATATTCATGTATCACCAAATCTATTCATAAAAAAAAATGTATCACCAAATCTTGTGTATTTTGAACTATGTGTTATTTAGTGTGAATTTTATTGGTACAAATATGATATGAAATAAATGCAGACAAAAAAGACGGAAATCAGATGCAGAGAGAAAAAATGGAAATTAGGAAAATACAAAATCACGGAAAAGATTCAAGTATCACCGAACCTTGTGTATTTTGTTAACCTATGTATTATTTAATATGAATTTAATTGGTACAAATATGATGTGAAATAAGCTAATCACGGTGCAGAGAAAAAAAATGGAAATCACATAGGAAAATACAAAAAATCACGGAAAAGATTCAAGTATCATCAAACCTTGCGTATTTTGCAAACATATGTGTTATTTAGTATGAATTTTATTGACACGTATATGATATGAAATAAACTAAACATGATGTAGAGAACAAAAAACAGAAATCGCATGATAAAAAAACGAAAATAAATTGAAAATAGAAAGAATAAAAACGGAAATCAGGTGCAGCAAGAAAAAAACAGAAATCACGAAGGAAAATACGAAAATCACGGAAAAGATTCAAGTATCACCAAACCTTGTGTATTTTGCAAACATGTGTTATTTATTTATTTTTTTGGTGGTAACATATGTGTTATTTAGTAGGAATTTTATTGGCCCAGATATGATGTGAAATAAACTAACTACAGTGTAGAGAAAAAACAGAAATCACATTATAAAAAACGGAAATCAGGTGCCGAAAGAAAAAAAAAACCGAAATCAGGGAGGAAATACAAAAATCACGGAAAGATTCAAGCATCACCACACCTTGTATATTTTGCAAACATATGTGTTATGTAGTACGAATTTTATTGGCACGGATATGATGTGAAATAAACTAACCACGGTATAGAGAATAAAAAACGGAAATCGCATGATAAAAAATGAAAATCAGGTGAAGAAAGAAAAAGACGGAAATCACTAAGGAAAATACGAAAATCAAATAAAAGAATCAAGTATCACCAAACCTTACGTACCTTGCAAATATAGTGTTATTTATTTATTTTTTATTTCGGTACTAAAAAATATAGAGTTATTTAATACGAATTTTATTGGTACCAATATGATGTAAAATAAACTGACCACGGTGCAGAGGAAAACAAACAGAAATAACAGAAGAAAAATCGAAAATCAGATGCAAACAGAAAAAACGGAAATTACAGGAAAAAAAGTACGAAATTCACGGTAAAGAAGTTTTATTCTCATCCAATAAAATTCAATCCTTAAAAAGATACGAATTCATTTTGGCACTGTTAATCATTACTCTTTTGCACCCATCCCAGCTTGCAATTGCATAAGCACAATCATGTGAAAGGTCCCATTTGAGATTTACTTTGTACAAAGATCAAAATTCCTCATCAACCCACCAAATATACACATAATTACAACCCAACTCAGCCACAATCTAACTATTAATCTAAGACAATTAAAAACAAAAACATGAAAACTAAGACGCAGAAGATAAACAAATTAAAGAGCTAATAGCATTCATCATTAATGTTTTCCCATAAGAGTTCAACTCACCCTATACCCTACCAGACCTAAAAGTGAACATTACTCAGTACCCATCTAACCCACCAGAATTTCTCATCTCGGACGCCGGAAACCACCACTTCCGGTCACCGGATAAAAACCACAATAATCATTGATAGTCTGTTTGTTTTAGATTTTTTTTTCATCACAAATTGAAAAAAATCTGAGTCCGGATATACTTTTTCCACAAACTTAGACATAAGCTTTTGGCTGATGAAATTAAAGTAATTTTTGATTTCAAGAATCTAAAACAAACAGACCATTCATTTCGCAAACTACCTTGACCGATGCTTACCGGGCTTTGACCGTTGACCCTTGTCCCCAGTTTTTCCAAAAGCTCCGCAGAATCCACATGCAGAGAGCTTAGGAGACGGCGGCTCTATCGCCGGTGACACTTTTCCGGTCCGGTAGCCACGTCCACCACCACCGTTGGAGCGGCTTCTCTCTATGGTGAGTGATGTTAATGTTCCTGGTGTGTTAAGCTCTTTAATCTCACTACTGCCACTCTTGTGGCGATGCTCTAAGTCTTGTTGGTCTTGATGATGCTCCTCTTTCTGATTATTCACTTTGTTCAATTCTTCTGATAAGAACTTGTCATCCCAAACAAACCCAGATGAACCTTGTCTCCTGAAAGACACTGCGGATCTTTGAAGACCAGCCATGCCCACACACGCTTCTAGGTCCTTCTAGTTCTAGCTATGAAGCAATATATAAGTGAATTTGTATAAGTTTGTGGTATGTATGTTTATAACTTTTCTTATATATATATATATATATATATATATATATATATATATATATAAGATAAGATATGATGATAGAGAGAGAGAGAGAAGGAGAATGAATGGAAGACAGAGTTGTGAAGGAAACGAAGAGAAGTGGTTAATGGGGAAGGTCATATCAAGGCAGCGTAGTCAATATCTATTCGGGTATTATTATTATTATTATTATTATTATTATTATTATATATTTCGGTTGGAGTGATTGTTTGGAATTTGTTTTGATATTATTATTATTATTATTTGTATAATTTAAAGATTTTTTTTTATTTTATATTTGACATGGTATATTTACCGACATAACTGTGAAACTAATCCTCGAATCGAGATCGATGGTTAGGGATTAAAATCAGATTATCATAATATTAACACCAAAAAACTGTTAGGTTGGATCAAATCATGGGCCATCAAGCTGATAGGCTAATAATTAGGGGTGTGTTTGGAAGAGCTTATGAAAATAGTTTATGCATGTATTAGGTCACTCGGCTAAAGTGCAAATATTCGTCAATCTGCTGAACCAAGATCGACTAAATCAATATCGGCTAAACCAGTATGAGATGAACGCAACTGCTGAGTTTAGATGGGTAGCCGAGAAGCAATAATTGAGTCAGGTTTAACTGCGGAGATTTAATTAGCTTATGCAGAATCAGCTGAACGGAGCTGTTGAGCCGAGATAGGCTTGGAAGCCGTTATTAGGCCTCAACAGGCTAGTGCGAATGTTGATCAAATGGCTTCAATGGGGTTTGTTCATATATTTAGAAAATGAAGTGGGATAGAGTTAACCAAGTCAAATGCAGTTTTAGCTATTTAACCACTTCTGTAGATTCTTGGGATGAAATTGATGGTGGTTTTGGAGAGAGAATATGAAGATTGAAGCTGATCAGTTGGAATTAAGGACAAATCATAAGTTGACCCTAAGTCAAGAACGTGCATGAAGATCCACTCTCTAAAAATAGGAATATGGAGGATGTGATCAGCTGATGGGGCAATCGGTCGAGATAGTGAGTTTTGGTCCATAATTTAGCTGATTGAGTAGTTATCTATATTATTGTTGTTAACCATGATCTTACATAGTGTAAAATGAGGGTTAGTGGACTAATTAAGAATGTGATAGACAGTGGTAGTGTAGGTTAATCGAGTAGTTTAAGACTATAAAAAAATTGCTTATAAAAAGAGGCTATAAAAATGTATAGTCAATTTTGATACATCCAATCAATCAAACACAAACTTTTACATTTATATTTACTTTATTTTATCAATTTCATTTATCGTTTTTATCCTTTACCATATGCGAAATTAGGATCTTAGTTCAGCTTTCAAGCTAGGCGATTTATGGAGTAGTATAAGAATTCATAGTTGAGATACATTATCCTTTTTTCAATGTATCATCTGAACAAAGAAAATCAATTGTGCGAGTTAGCTAAGCAATCAACAAAGAACCAATTTGCATCAAACACTTAATAATATTAAAAAATAATTGTGACTCAAAATATGACACACAACACCATATCTTGGGAGTGGGACTGAAGGTGTATGCTATTTTATATCGTATATCAAGTTTAAATGATGTATTATGTGCCAAAGTAAACGAGATATAAGTATCATATTTTAGAGAAACGTGGGTTATTGAGAAGTAGAGTAGCCGAGGAAAGTTATCACATTTAAGAGAATGGAATTAAATTTATATAAATGTTAATCAGTTTTCTAAGGGCATTAATTATTAAGGAATCAAAAATAGAAACTTTATAATGGAAGTGATGTATTCAATACATTTAATATTTAAAAGTTACATTTTTCAATAAAACCATTCTATCTTTGGATTCTTTAAATAATATTTTTAGGATACTGATGAGCAAGACCCTTAAATTTAATATGAATTTAATTAATATGTATTGTTAGGATAAAGTTTTGCTACATTGTCAATCAATCATAAATTGATACGTTATTAAAAATATTTGACTCTTATTATAATTATTTTAAAAGACACACATGAAATAATTTATAATTGATTAATAGTATAAAAACTCCAATCACAATATATCAAACTTAAACTCATTTAATATATAGCAGCTTATTTTGAAAATATTATTTAAATAATAAATCATGAATATATTAAAATTTAACAACATAATTTATTAATTATTACTAAAGGAGTCACATGGTTACCAGAAAAACAGAGTAAATAAAGTGAGATTAAAGTTTTATATTTTAATATAACAGGACCGCCCTCTGACCTGGTTTTGTCCATAATTGGCCCTTCTCATTCATTTCCTTGAGGATTCAAAGTAGTTTTTGGGTTTGTCATATATTAATTAGTAATGTCAGAGTTTGCAGTTTATACGGTTAGTGCAGCTGTTGTGTAGCACATTCAAAATTGGGAGAAAAATAATAAAATTACGTAGCTTTAATAAAGAAGCAATGTTTTTGCAAACTTGCTTGGAGCGCATATTAGGAATGGTTTAAGGAAGGATAAGCTGGCACGTCAATGGAGCTTTATTTTTAATCTGATTAATTCCCTGTTTTCATGTCATAATTAAATACGGCATAGACATTATTCATCAAAAAAAACAATACTGCTTAGACATTGCAAGATAAATCTGGAATTTTTTACTAACAAAATCCAACATAATTGATAGATAGCAGGATTTCTTAGATATATTGTCAGATAATTAATTTGTGTCGTATGTATGAAAAAAATTTGTTAGAAAAATTAAAACTTACTTTAGTTATTCCACACCTCAAAAGGGACGAATGTTCAACATCGGCTAGAAATTATTCTTGTGAAAAAAAAAAATTGAAAATTTTAATATATTTTTGAATGATTACGTTGACTTATTTAAAGATGAACAAATTTTAGATATTTTTTATATACAAATATTTATATTAATATTAGCATTTTATCGACGAGTGAAATTTGAACCTTCAACCGTCTTATCATTTCACCTCTTAACTCCATTAGTCAAAGCAAGCTAACAAATTTTAGACTTAAAAGGGATATAACCATATTGGCATACAAAATCGGACGGGTGGTTGAGGAATCACCGTAGTAGGGTAATTGACCAAACTGATCCACTTTTAGAAATTATTTATCAATATAACTTTGTTTTGAAACTATTTACCAAACTAACCCACTTTTAGTCACCTGACATTTTTTATTATTTTTTCTGACATTGAAAAATGCTAATTTGATTAGCGTTTTCTGAAAACTCTACTGTCAATAGCGTTTTTACCAGATTGTGCGTAGCTGTAAGAAAATTTAAAAATTTTACATTTAAGCCGACGTTTAAGGCCGACGCTAGAGGTGTGACCCGTCTGAAGCTGAAGATCTTCACCTATCTGATGACTATCAGACGGTTGAAGAAATGTTCACCCGTCTGAGGGTGAAGATCTTCACACATCTGATGACTGTCAGAAGGGTGATTCACCTGTCTGATAGTCATCAGATGGGTGAAGAAATGTTCACCCACGTCTGATACATTTCTTCACCCGTCAGAGGGTGAAACTCAGACGGGTGAAGAAATGTATTAGACGGGTGAACATTTCTTCACCCGTCTGATAGTCACAGGTGAATCACCCGTCTGGTGTGATGAAGATTTTCAGCTTCAGACGGGTGAAGAAATATATCATACTGGTGAACATTTCTTCACCCGTCTGATAGACATCAGACGGGTGAAGATATTCAGCTTCAGACGGGTGACACATCTAGCATCGGCCTTTAGTGTCTGTCATGGCCGACCCTAAACGTAAAATTTTTAATTTTTTTTTACAGCGAACCAGATTATGCCACGTGGCACAATCTGGTAAAAACGCTACTGACAGTAGCGTTTTCCAAAAACACTAGTCAAAGTAGCGTCTTTGGTGTCAGAAAAAATAATAATAAAAAATGACAGGTTAGCAAAAGTGGGTCAGGTAAATAGTTTCAAAACAAGGTTATATTGGTAAATAGTTTCTAAAAATATATTAGTTGGGTCAATTAGCCCACGGGAGTATAGATGAATCTCAACAGCATTTCTAGCTGGAAATTACCAATCTATTAATTAATAGTATTTTTTTTTTTAGAAAAACCTGTGTATTTGTCTTTGTCAGTATTCCCATTCTTCACGATAATATTAATATTATTCGTGTGATGTAAGTAAGGATTAAGATGATTATGAACGATTTCCAAGCGCATTAGCACGGATTTGTTTTTTTTTAACCATCATAATTAATGTCTTTGGCTCTTCAGTGGCACTCCAGAATATTTCCACAAGCTTTGACCCATTTGACCAACTATGAGACTAATTCTCGATCGGCTGTTTAGAGTAGGAAATTAAAAATTTGTTTTCGCAACCTTCCAACTAGAGTATCTTCCATCAGGATTCGAACTTGCATTCTTCTCTTTATGGGGTCGAAATGCTTGCCACTCGACCAACATTTGATTGGTTGAATTTTTTTTCCCTTTATAATTCAAAATTAAAAAATAAGCTTCATTTGAAAATAAAATAAAAGAAAAATTTTGTGTTATCTTACGAACTCTTTGGATATGCTATGGACCTTCGAGGTCCTTGCTCTCGGTGCGATGGACATCCGTCCAAAGTCGATGTTGAGGGCCTTCCTAATTCTTCAATTGCTCCGTTGGACAGTGGATACTTGTAATGATACTATGATTAGGCATGGCAGCAGGATCCGAACCCGTGGGTACCCGTCCGAACCCGCCCTGACTTTG
This sequence comes from Ammopiptanthus mongolicus, assembly GCA_039655645.1. NCBI lineage: Eukaryota > Viridiplantae > Streptophyta > Magnoliopsida > Fabales > Fabaceae > Ammopiptanthus > Ammopiptanthus mongolicus. Next base: position 67,819,528 of record CM077351.1, on the reverse strand, counting down.
ATGGGGAAAATCCGCTCTTTTTGGGTTCGGGTACGGGTTTTCCCCGCTTTTCATAGACGGGGGCGGGGCGGGGATGCTGATAACCACCCCGAAACTGCACCCGAATCCGCCCCGCTGTTATGAAATTACTAAAATACCATCAATTATAAGTTAGGGTTCTAAAATTTAAAACAGTATCATTTATCCTTAAGCACAACACTCAGTAGCCACAATTCTCCCCATTTCCATTTCAAGCACCGCCGCACCTCAGAGGCTCAGAGCAGCGTGGCGCCTCCGGCCATCCAGCGCCACCACCATCACGACGCGAGGCCACCCACCACCGTGACGCGAAGAGCACCACCAATGTTGTGACTTGAAGATCGCCTCTCTTCACTCTGTTCCACCACGTCGTCCGACCACTACGAGAGTTCTGCTTCTTCTTCCCTCTGCAGCCATCACATCCTCTAACATATTTCTGCTTTACCTATTTTATTTCTTCTTTCTTCTTCCTCTTTTTCTTCTTTCTTCATTTCCTATCTCTGCTTCAGTTGGGCTTCAAATCAATAATTACTATGGAAAGGTTTAGGTTCAGTTTTTGCAAATAATTTAGTGAGATGAACATTTTGTTTGGGTTTCAGTTGATTCACAGCCAGCTACGGGCTTCTGTGACATTCCTTTATTCCTACAGTTTAATGTTTGTTGGTGTTGTAGGTTAGATTCTTGATAAAATGTAAAATCCAAGTCTAAATGTCATATTTGCAATTCAGGTTTAGTTAGGATTGTTTAATAGCCTTTGGATGGTCTTTCAAACCACATTTTGAATTTTTGCATCAATATTTGCTCGCATAGCCTTGTGCTTGAATATTGAGACTTTTTAGCATGTGAATTATAATTTTGTGTTAACTCGTTTGATGTGTTAGTCTATTGTTTTGTCCTCTTTTGATGATATTTTTTTGTTCTCATACATTGTTTAGATTTTGTTCATATTTGTAAAAGATACACTATGTTCTCTGATAGCTAGTCAGTTGTTAAATTCTTGGTCATATGAAATAAGAACAACGTTGTGTTATTGTCTTCATGGTTATCTTGCCAATCCCCAGTGGATATCTTATGAAGCTCCTGTCGCAGTGCTCATTTATTTGATATGAAGAATTTAGTGTGGAACACTGTGGATTGGATCAAATGTGTAAAATTGGTTTGGTAACAGATTTGTTTTTTTTTAGTATTACTCAAACTCCATTTTGAAGGTTAGAGTCTTTTTTGTTTTTCTTTAACCAATGGGGCAGGGGCAGGGAGAGGAAACCCGACCCCCGTCGAGGGCGGGGATGGGGGCTATTTTCCCACCCCCAACGGGGATTTGGGGCGGGGGCAGGGGCAAGGATCGGGTAGGCGGGGCGGGGACGGGGAAGGCAAAATCCGCCCCCGCCCCACCCCGTCCCGTCCCGTTGCCATGCCTAACTATGATGCCTAAGTTAGCCAAGGGATACAAGCTTAAAGTATGTAAATGGATACTAGCTAAGTTAGCTCAGCTCACATGATGTTGTCTATTCCATTAGCGTGTGCAGGAAAGGATATAGTGCCTTAGGGGACTTGAAGTCGTCCTTCTGTTGTCATGACCATGCCCTGTTACGGTGTGGGGCAGAGACCTTAATCAGTGGGTTCGTACGATTGTGATGTTTCAAACAAGTGCTTTTATTGTCTTTGAGGGTCGGTTAGTGGAGCTTGATTAGTTTGCCCGGCTACTAGGCCTCTACTTAGCCTTGCTTTTAGAGATTAGTCTTTATTGGGCCAGTGTCCTAGACTAAGGTCCAGAATACTTTATTTATTTTTTTAATTACAAACGAAACAAGAAAATGCCGGTTACCATTTTGAAATATTCTATACAACCAAATTCAAATCATATTGAGCAATAAGGAGATTTATAGCATCAAGCCACTCACAAACAAACATACCTTGAATATGTTGTTTTGGGTCATCCCATATGGAGTAAATGCCATGGAAAGTAAATGAGATATGGGTTGTTTCTTCTCTCCTCAGAAAAGACACTCATAAATTTTTACTCTTTCTAATTAGTATCTGAAGAGCATTTATTAAGAAATTGAAATATGAATTTTTATTAGAAATTAGTTAGTGACCAAGTTAGCAACCGAATAATGGTGGTTGCCAAAACAGTGGTCTCAATCCAGTTGAGCAATCAATTCCTGGTCGCTGATAGTAATGGCATTTACGGTCGCTAAACGAAATAAAAATGGTTGCTATTGTGGTCTCCACGATATGATCAGTTTATCAGATTAACGGCAGATTATTTAAATATAGCAACCACACCATTTGGTTGTCATCAAGTGGTGTGGTTGCCTTTTAACGATCTTATGGTTGAATTCTAAGTATGATAATTTCGTGCTCTTTGTATAGGAACAAAATGAAACAACATAAAAGTGAAGAAAGTAAGAAAATGGAAAGAAAGAGATGATGAAGGCGCCACAAACCAAAAAGGTTTGATAAGCCAAATTATGTTCGCTACAAGAACCTTGGATTCTTGATAAGAACTAAGTTTGGTGCAACCAAGAACCTAAGAGAACAATTCTCTCACAAATGGAATTAATCCAAATTCAACATCCAAGTTATCTTATTCCATATTTCTAGGTGCATACATATAGTAGTGGAAGGCATGAAGATGCCATCAAAAGGTCACCATAAAGTGACTTGACCCCACTCATAACATATAATAATACCTACTAAAAACTAATTGAAAGAAAAGAACCATAACCACCAAATAAAGACTCACTAATATGTGGCTATTAACTCCATAACCACCATATAATGACTCTCCAATAACTGGCCAAACATTCCATAACCTCCCGAGGAGTTACTAAGGCATGCAAGCCAAAAGTTAACCTCCTTTCTTATCATAAAATTCGACCCCACCATCATACAATAGACAAATAACATATTGAAATAAAAACTAAATAGAAGCCTAAAACAAAATGGGTCAAATCCGTCCAGAATTTCGTGCTTAATTTCTAGCCCTATTTTCTTCATGATAAAGATCGAATTAGGTCTTGATTATAGAAATACAACTTATAGAAAATTCTTTTATCTTTCTAACGCCACCAAGAACACCGAAATCGGATTATCAGGGAACAAGTTACAATCAAAACGAGGCATAAGGTCACTTGGACTTGAATGGTTTGACCTCCTCTTATTGCAAACTTGAATTGCCCCCTCTTGGCTCATATCAATTAGACGGGTGAACTTCTCTTAGTCCAGACGAGTGAACCTTAGCTAGTCCAAACGAGTGAACTTATCTCAGTTCAGACGAGTGAACTTTAGTTAGTTCAGACGAGTGAACTTAAGTTAGTTCAGACGGGTGAACTTATCTAAGTTCAGACGAGTGAACAGTTCATATAGAGACTTAATGTTTTAATCTGCACACTAAGTAGACGAGTTAAATACCACATAGGGGTTCAATTAAATCATTGAATAACTGTTTTAATCTCATCAAAACTAAGGTAAATGCACATCAGACATTTGGAGACTCAACATTAATTGCACTTTTAGTCCCCCAGGTATTACAATTGTGCAATTTTAGTCCCCTGGTTTTAATTGCGCCAATTGGGTCCCCCAATTATCACAATTGTGCAATTTTGGTCCCCCATGTTTCAATTGCGCTAATTGGGTCCCTTAAATATTACGATTGTGCAATTTTGGTCACCCAAGTATCACGATATTACAATTTTTAACGGCAGTGGACTATGTGGCTCACGTGGGACTGATTTGGCACTTAGTGAGGTCAACTTGGCAGCTTACGGGGCATTCTTATTGATAAGACTTTTCAGTGAATAAGCCTTATAGTCGTCCTAATACAATGTATCAGGGTCGTATCCGCAGGGACATGTTAATATTAACAAGCCATTCAACTATTCTTATACTAAAGTGAAGTGTAAAGAGAATTTTGATGTAGTTTAAACTTGTAACATGAACAAAGATTAAAAGGTTGTGATTCAAATACTTAAAGGCATTGGGATTGAATTTCGTCAACTCCGTTTAGCGGTATCTAGTTGATTCGTTGCATTTCCATATCAAATCTGATATTGATTTATCTTACCAAATCTTTCAACTATACTAATTCCTTAGTTAAAGTTGAATTGATCATTTGAATTAAATACATAATGATTCCTCAATCAAGTGATTTAATCAAAAGCATTAAGTTTAGGTAAACAAGATTGTAACATTAATCCTATTCCTAGTGACTTAATATTACAGCTGATTCTAACAAGTTCCGATGTAAAACCAGTTTTCCAACCTAATCAAACATCCAAGATCATGAAATGGTTGATCAAACCAAACCTAGCATTAAATACATATTAGAAGCAATAAACCAATATAGAGATTAATATTAAAACACTAGAATCTCTTATAGATACATAAATAAGAGTTGATTACATTCAATCCCAAAAAGAGAAGAGTTAGCAGTCCATTTCCATGGAAGCTTTCAACAAAAAGGTGAAAGCATGAATCTTCTCATTGGTTGAACAGGTGAAGCAGCTTCTGTCTTCGTTCCTTAATCAGAGAGAAGAGAGTGAGTGAGTCTGTTGCTCCCCTCTTTCTTTTTATATCCCCCAAAATTTCAAAACAGGGCAACCTGTAATTGATTAATTCGCTTAGCCCATAACAATTCGCTAAGCGAATGAAGAATTCTTCGGGTGGAAGAAAGGTATTCGCTTAGCTCAGATGATCACGCTAAGCGAATTCAATTTTCCAAACTTCCCTAGTTGTTGTGACAAATTCGCTTTGCGAATTCAGTTTCGCTAAGTGACTCTTCAAAACCCATCTGTGAGATCACCTGTCGATGATCATCTGTCTGTGATCATCTGTCTGATCTCTTGGGACAAATTCGCTAAGCGAAACTATTCGCGCTAAGCGAATTTGTGGCAGTGATTTGCTGCTGGTTTTGGTATTTTTCGCTTAGTGAAGAGGCCTTAGCTAAGTGAATTTTCTCCAGCTTTGCTTCTTAAGACTCTTCAAAATCTTCTACTTCCTCATTTCTTCACCTACATACACAAAATAGGGATTTAAGATATAATCTTCAAACATAATTTCACAAAATATTTACTATTGATTAAACAATTTACACATTAATCTTTTGGGGGTCAAGTAGACTAAATTTCATCAATTTAAGTTCAATAAGTACCTTAAACTTTTAATGTTTTCAAGTAACTATGGCACTTATCAAACTCCCCCCAACTTAGAACTTTGTTTGTCCTTAAACAAAAGTCCTCAAATCAAAATGATAGTTATCCCGATCCTTACTTATAAAACATGGTTTGAAAACAATCAACTGCCACTTTACAGCACAAGGACATTAACTACTGGCATGATCAATGTCAAAATTTTATGAATGGTGCCCTCAACTGAAAACCATAACTCTAGTACAACTGCATAATCCTGTTAGAAATCAATAATAATAACAATTCTCTATCAGGAAATCAAGAAATATGAAATTTCTCACAAAGTGTTTCACTCAACAAAAGAATGCCTGGGTGAGTGTTTCTCTCAATCCATACACTGCATCCACACAAAATCAAATTTGTTTGTCATCTCCACTGTTGTCACAAAGTACATAAGCAAGCATAGATCACTAAGGTCGCTTAAGGGTTGTAATGTGGCCTGGTTATAAAGGAATTTGGTTTTTCTGGATAAGCAACAAACACCTTAAAGATTAAGAGAGCATTCTTAATTATATTCTACCAAAACCAACTCTCTATCCTCTTAAACCATTTCTAACCAACTTATTGTTCCTTTGTTTCAATCAATTCCTTCCTTCTCTCTCTCTTTCTTTTCTCTTTGTATTTTTTTTTTTTTGAGCACAGAGAGAGAAAGAAAATTGTTGGTCCACAATTAACAATCTTAACCCTTTCCTCTTTATGATTAAACTATTCCCCTGAACTTGTATACAATAACATAATAGCTCAAGATAAATTCAAAATGCTCTCTTAATCCTCTTAGGTGTGGTAGAGACTTTGTTTTTCTTTTAGGCTCCGAAAAGGGGGTTTGCACACATGAAAGAATATTTACCTTTTAGGCTCAAAAGGGGTGATCAAGGGATATAGTTACTTCCAGGTTAGCTATTTGGTTCAGTGGTTTTGAATTTAGAAGAAAAATTGCCTTGATCCTTTCCATGCATCATATGTACAGTAACAAGCAGAGAATCAAACAAAATCAACAGCATGAATTACAGTGATGACTCTCAATTCCTTTCATTCAAAGAGCACACAACTCACATGGCTTAAGGTTTATGTATTTCCTGACTTGTGACAGATTCATGCTACTCTTACTGACCAACTATTGAACTATGCAACAAGTAACTAGGTTATGCTAATCCTGTGTACAACCACTCGAAATTTCTTCATCAACCACTTTAGTGTTTAAAGCATGCATTGATTTTTCTCAAACCATGTACTTTGCAAACAAAATTCCTATTCATGCATGTTTTAAAACAAGTTATAAGTTGCTTAAAATAATAAAAAGAGAGTAAGCGAGCAGTAATGTTATCAGTCTTATTCTCCTCCTTCTCCCCCCAAGCATCTCTTTGAAAATTATGCTCAGCTACCACATCATCACTAAAATCCTCAGCAACTTTGGTGTGTATCTTTCTTCCTGGCCCTCATCTTAATCTTCTCATCTAGCTTCATCTTCTGCTTCTTCTGCATGTCCCACCCCCTCTGGGAGAATAGGACTGTCCTCAGGCCAAGCAACATGTGCAGCATCAACATTTGGTGTGGGCCATGGAAAGGGATAAGTGTCCCCTTGAGGCTCATGCAGGGAAAACTTGTGCTCTTCGTGGTGGCATCCTGAAATAGAACACCCAACACAAACAAACCAATAAACTTGAATCCATTAGCACTTTGAGAAGTGAGGAGATGGATTCTAAAACTTGGGTAAGGAAGGAATGTCAGTTGGGGTAAAAACCATTCGCTTAGCAGACTAAAAAGAGCTAAGCAAATTTGCTCCAGTAGCGCTGGAGAATTTTAATTCTGAGTTTGCTTAGCGTTTCAAAATTAGCTGAGCGAAATAAACCCAGCGGATAACCCCTGTTGCTTCTCAGGTTTGCGCTTAGCGAGAACACGCCCGCTAAGCGAATTATGCAGAGAATATTTTCCCATTGTTTCAATTTGCACAACTCGGTATGCCAATTTTGTCAGGCTGAGCAAAATTGTTCCAGTGATGTCCCCTCAGAATTTTACCCAAATTCGCTTAGCGACAGAAATTCCGCTAAGCGAATTTAAGACAGTAGCCCCCCCCCCCAAATTTTAATTTCAAAGCATTTCACTAAGCGCAATCAGATGCACTAAGCGAATGGAGGGTAGTGAGGATCCTAGCCTGTGCCTTCATGTTTCCTTAAGCTTCTCCTAGGTAAGATACCTTCTTCATATCTCATGTTAACTTACCCATTTTCCAATTATTCATGAATGGGACCAAGTTAACCCTGCAAGACAACTAACGTAAACCATCATAATTCATAAACATGTTAAACTACAACAAAAATGAACCGGAATCAAAATAAACAATACTTAAACAACAAAGTAAAAGATAGAAAGCTGAGTTGCCTCCCAGTAAGCGCTTCTTTAACGTCATTAGCGTGACGTGTAGTGTGACTTCAAGGGTCATTCAGATGAACCACGGTGGTGAGCCTTTCAACTTTACCACTTAAGTAGGGCTTGAGCCTTTTCTCCTTCACAATCTAGCTTCTTTTCGTTGATAGATCCTTCAATTCAATTGAACCATAAGGCCTAACCTTCTTCACAATAAAAGGTCCTGACCACTTTGATTTGAGTTTTCTAGGGAATAGCCTCGACCTGGAATTGAACAATAAAACTTGTTGGCCCGATTTGAATTCTTTCTTCAAAATTTGCTGACCAGGATAAGTCTTGACCTTTTGCTTGTATTGCCTAGAGGATTCATCTAAAACATCCATTCTAAAACAATCTCCTTTGTCATTCGGATGTTTCACAGCTTTAAAGACATTAAAATTTACTTTGTCATCTTGAACTCTCACCTTTAACTTGCCATCATCAACATCTATGATAACCTTGGCAGTTTTCATGAAAGTCCTACCTAGTATAAGAGGAACTTCAATATCTTCCTCCATATCCATCACGACAAAATCCACTGGAAACATGAATTTATCCACTTTTACTAGCACATCCTCAACCACACCATGAGGGTATTTGATGGATCTGTCGGCTAACTGCAGTGTCATCCTTGTAGGTCGAATTTCTAAATCACCAATCCTTTTCATCATAGAAAGAGGCATAAGATTGATGCTTGCCCCTAAGTCAAGAAGTGCCTTTCCAACAGATAGACTTCCTATAGTGACAGGAAGTATAAAACTTTCAGGATCCTTTGATTTTTGAGGCAATGATTTCTGAATAATAGCACTGCACCCAACTTCTAATTCAATGGTTTCTTCATCAGTGAATCTTCTCTTTTTGATCAAGAGTTCTTTCATGAACTTGGCATAAGTAGATATTTGCTCTAAGGCTTTTGCAAATGGAATATTGATCTGAAGTCTCTTGAAAATGTCTAGAAACCTTACAAATTACCTTTCCTTGTCTTTCTTTGTGGGAGCATGTGGGTAAGGGAGATGCTGCACTGGAGGACTCTTCAACATACTTTTCTCCTCCATAGCCAACTGACTTTTGGTTTTCTTCTCCTCATTTTGCTTTTTCTCCAACTCTCTTTTATTCTCTTAAGTTTCTCTTTTGTCTTTTTCTTTTTCTTCTTCCTCATTTTTATTTCCCTCCACTTCTTTCTCACTCTTTTCTTCTTCTCCATAATTCTTTTCTTCCTCAACAACAAGTGTTTCTTCATCTAAATTCTCTCCAATGCCCTTCCCAATCACTTTGCCACTTCTTGTTGTAATAGCCTTGCAATGTTCCTTGGGACTTGTTTGGGTGTTGGCAGAGAATGTTCCTTCATGTTGTTCAGGCAATTGTTTGGCCAGTTGTCCAACCTGGATCTCAACATTCTTGATGGAAGCTTCAGTATTTTTCTGATTGGACATGGAGACTTGCATGAACTGAGTTAAAATATCCTCCAGCTTTGAAGTCCTCTCATGAAGAGTAGAGGGTTGCTTATACTGCTGATAAGGAGGGGGCCTATTAGACGGCCCTGCATCTTGCTTCCAACCTTGACCATATTTAGGATTATTTCCCATGGAGTAACCTTGGAATTGCCCTTGTCTAGGCTGGTTATTCATGTAGTTCAGTTTGTCCTTCTGATTATTACCATATGGAGGACAATGACCAGTGGGGTGGTCTCCATTACACATCTCACATCTCATAGCTTGGTGGTACTTGGGTGGAGACTCTTGCATCCCTCTAAGTTGCTGTGGAAGTTTGGCCATCTGCTTTGTTAATTCTTCAAGCTGTTGAGTCAATACTTTGTTCTGAGCTAGAATTGCGTCCTGTGCACCCAACTCCATGACTCCTCTCCTAGGTGGAGGTCCTCTACTGTGCTGAGTTTGATGATCACTAGTGGTCATTGCTTCTATGATTGCAATTGCTTCTTGCTGAGTGTTTGACATCAAAGACCCTCCAGCAGTTGCATCTAGCAGTAACTTAGGTTGTTGCTGAAGTCCATTGCGGAAGATATGTATCTGTGTCAGCTCATCAAATCCATGATTAGGGCATTTCCTCAATAAGGACTTATATCTCTCCTATGCTTCACATAAAGTTTCATTGGCTGCTTGTGAGAAAACTGAAATAGTTGTCTTGGCCTCCATGTACTTGGAATGTGGAAAGTACCTGTTCAGAAACTTCTCCTCCACTTGATTCCAACTAGTCATTGTTTGTTGGGGTTAGTCCAAGAGCCATTCCTTGGCTTTCCCTATTAATGAAAAAGGGAATAACCTCATAAATATATCTTCTTCCTCTTCTTCTATAGATCTAACTGCTCCACATAGCTCATAGAATTTAATCAGATGAGCATATGGATCTTCATGGTCAAGTCCTTCAAAAGGATTGACATACAGAAGTTGAAGAAGTCCTGTCTTCATTTCAGCTGTCCTTGCATTTCCTGGAGGTCTAACTACACTTGTGAGATGCCTTGGACTGTTATGCCCAAAAACTCCTCGGGGTCTCCTATTGTTGTTGTTGTTAGTCATGATTTCTTCTGGTATTGGAGACGAAGAAGCAATAGAACTAGAGGTCTCCTCTTGTTGCTTCTTTTGCTTGGCTAGCTGCTTTTTCTTCCTTGCTTTGTTGTTGTTCTTCCTAGCTGTTCTTTCTATCTCAGGATCAAAAAGTAATTGCTCAGCTGGAATCTGTCTTCGCATAAACACAAAAATAGCAACTAAACAAACGGATCAGCAACACAAGGATAAATAAAATAAGAAAGTTCATTCACAAAAGTATATATATACAATTCCACTAAGAGCATAAGATATGTCGGGATGCTCTTAATATTCAATCAAATCACCGGCAACGACGCCAAATTTTGATATAATTTTTCAGTGAATAAGCCTTATAGTCGTCCTAATACAGTGTATCAAGGTCGTATCCACAGGAATTTGATAATATTAACAAGTCACTCAACTATTCTTATACTAAAGTGAAGTGTAAAGAGAATTTTGATGTAGTTTTAAACTTGTAACATGAACAAAGATTAAAAGGCGGTGATTCAAATACTTAAAGGCATTGGGATTGAATTTCATCAATTCCGTTTAGCGGTATCTAGTTGATTCGTTGCATTTCCATATCAAATCTGATATTAATTTATCTTACCAAATCTTTCAACTATACTAATTCCTTAGTTAAAGTTGAATTGATCATTTGAATTAAATACATGCTGATTCCTCAATCAAGTGATTTAATCAAAAACATTAAGTTTAGGTAAACAAGATTGTAACATTACAGCTGATTCTAACAAGTTCAGATGTAAAACCAATTTTCTAACCTAATCAAACATCCAAGATCATGAAATGGTTGATCAAGTCAAGCCAAGCATTAAACACATATTAGAAGCAATAAACCAATACAGAGATTAATATGAAAACACTAGAATCTCTTATAGATACATAAATAAGAGTTGATTACATTCAATCCCAATAAGAGAAGAGTTAACAGTCCATTTCCATGGAAGCTTTCAACAAAAAGGTGAAAGGATGAATCTCCTCAATGGTTGAACCGGTGAAGAGGCTTCTGTCTTCGTTCCTTAATCAGAGAGAAGAGAGTGAGTGAGTCTGCTACGCCCCTCTTTCTTTTTATATCCCCCAAAATTTCAAAACAGGGCAACCAATAATTGATTAATTCGCTTAGCCCATAACAATTCGCTAAGCGAATGAAGAATTCTTCAGGTGGAAGAAAAGGTATTCGCTTAGCTCAGGAGATCATGCTAAGCGAATTCGATTTTCCAAACTTCCCTGGTTGCTGTGACAAATTCGCTTAGCGAATTCAGTCTCGCTAAGCGACTCTTCAAAACCCATCTGTGAGATCACCTGTCTGTGATCATCTGTCTGTGATCATCTGTCTGATCTCTTGGGACAAATTCACTAAGCAAAACTATTCGCGCTAAGCGAATTTGTGGCAGTGATTTGCTGCTGGTTTTGGTATTTTTCGCTTAGCGAAGAGGCCTTAGCTAAGCGAATTTTCTCCAGCTTTGCCTCTTAAGACTCTTCAAAATCTTCTATTTCCTCATTTCTTCACCTATATACACAACATAGGGATTTAAGATATAATCTTCAAACATAATTTCACAAAATATTTACTATTGATCAAACTATTTACACATTAATCTTTTGGGGGTCAAGTAAACTAAATTTCATCAATTTAAGTTCAATAAGTACCTTAAACTTTTAAGGTTTTCAAGTAACTATGGCACTTATCACTTATGTGGCATCATTGACATCTCATACACTTTAATGGTCAAATGCACATCACTAAGTGCCACATAGGAATGGCACTTAAGCTACCAAGTTAGACTCACTAAGTGCCAAATTAGTCCCACATTGTTTCGTAGGCTATTGACGTTAAAAATTGCACAATCGTGATACTTCGGGGACCAAAATTGCACAATCGTGATACCTGGGGACACAATTGGTGCAATTGAAACCAGAGGGACCAAGATTGCACAATCGTGATACTTGGGCGTCCCAATTGGCGCAATTAAAACCTGATTGATTAAAATTACACAATCGTGATACCCGAGGAACCAAAAGTGCAATTAATCCTAAAGTTTACTTGAGTTTAATAAATGTTACCAATCAATATTATTTAAGTAACATTTACATTTCTTCATGATTTTAAGATGAGTTCAATATTAAACACAAATTTATATAATGGATTTGGCTTCTCTAAAGTGAGTCTTAAAATTTGAGTTCAATAGTATTGAAGTGATTTTAATTTAGTAGTTAATTATGTTAGTGTGTAACAAAATGTGCAAGTGTATGTGTATAAATAAGTGATGAAGTGAATGAATAAAGGGTGTGATGAATTACAAGTGAAATATTCTCTCATATACAATTTCTCTATTCATCTCTTTCTTAGTCTTCTCTCAATATCTTTCTTTCTGCTGTGAGTACATCTTGAGTGTGTGTGTACAGGGTCCAGTTCTAACAGATTAGTATCAGAGCTAGTGAGATCTTGGTACTGGACCCACTATTCTTTACAGTGATTTCTAGCGATTTCTTGGTGTAGTTCAATGGCTTCCGTAAGTGGGCACTTTCTTGCTCACCTTCCAATACTCGATGGCAAGTGCTATGATAAGTGGTGTCTTCAAATGAAGGCGGTTCTTGGTTTTCAAGATGTGTGGAAAACCGTGTCAAATGGAATTGGAGAGCTGGACAAAGATGCAAGTGATGAGCAAAAGGCTATCCACGAAGAGGCCTTGAAGAAAGATTGCAAAGCATGTTTCATCCTTCATCAATGTGTTGATGCAGTATATCTTGAAAAGATTATCTTAGCTTCTACTTCCAAAGAAGCTTGGGATATTCTTGCAACTACATGTGCAGGAGCTGAGAAGACAAATAAGGTGTGTCTTCAATCCCTCAGGAGGCAATATGAGCTGATGGAGATGACAAACAATGAGGAACTGGCAAACTATTTCAATCGGGTAACAACTATAGCTAACCAGATGAAGAATTGTTGTGAAAAGTTAACTAATGAAATGATCATAGAAAAGATCCTGAGATCCATGCCACCAAAATATGATCATATAGTAGTTTCCATATAATCTTCCAAGGATCTTGCTGTAATGAAGATTGAGGATTTACAAAGTGCTTTTGAGGCTCAAGAACAAAAGGCCAAAAAAAGAGCTGCAAGGGCTACAGAGGAAACCACTGAGCAAGCTTTGCAGGCTCAATCAAAAGATGGCAAGAAACATGATAATGGTAAAAGAGGCAGCGGGAGATGGAAGACCAATAAAGGAAGGCATCACCAGAACAGTGAGACTAGTAGAGGGAACTCTGATCAGAGAGGAATGATCCATATTAGAAAAGAAGAGGTTCTGCAGCTCTCGAGGAAGGGGTGGCAGAAAGCAACTTGACAAGTTTGACAAGAGTAACATTCAATGCTACAATTGTCAAAATGGAGTCATTTTGCTGATGAGTGTTACAACAAAAAGGAGTGTTGAAACAATGATGCCCAGCTTGCACAAGAGGATGACTTAGACTCGGAACAAGTCCTGTTGATGGTGACCACAAAAGACAGTAAAAGTAGTGCAAACTCTTGGTACTTAGACACAGGCTGTTCAACTCACATGACAGGCAGAAGGGAATGGTTTGTTGAGCTTGATGAATCAGTGAAGAGTATGGTGAAATTTGCTGATGACAACACTTTGAATGCAGCAGGATCGGGTAGAGTTCTGATCAAAAGGAAAGATGGCAAACATTCCTTTATTTCTGAAGTTTTGTTTGTGCTAGGTATGAAACACAATCTCCTAAGTCTTGGTCAATTATTAGAGAAAGGTTATATGATGAATATGGAGAATGGTATGCTGAAATTGTTTGATAGTGACAAAAGACTGATTTTAAAGACTCCTTTATCCAAGAACAGAACCTTTAAAGTTGCAATCCAGATTATGGACCATAAATATCTAGCAACAACAGTTAGTAGAGATGAATGGCTATGGCATTACAGGTTTGGACACCTGAATTTCAGGGATCTAAACTTCTTATCAAGACTAAATATGGTTCATGGACTTCCACAAATTCCTCTGCCAAGTGAAGTATGTGAAGAATGCTTGGAATGCAATCAACCGAGAAAAGAATTTAAAAGACAGATTCCAATCAGATCCAAAGCCAAATTGGAGATGATCTACTCAGATGTTTGTGGACCTCTCCAAACTGAATCTTTTGGAGGTAATAGGTACTTTGTATCCTTTATAGATGATTTCACTAGGAAGACTTGGATTTATTTGATAAGAAACAAAAGTGAAGTGTATGATGTTTTCAAAAAATTCAAGTCTCTAGTCGAAAAACAAAATGATCAGCACATAAAAATTTTGAGAATGGGTGGAGGAGGTGAGTATGTCTCAACTAATTTTCCAGAATTTTTGTGATGCTGAGGGCTTAGTGCATGAGATTACTCCTCCCTATACCTGTCAACATAATGGTACTGCACAGATAGAAAAAAATAGAACAATTATGAACATGGTTAGGAGCATGCTTAAGAGCAAAAGACTACCCCAAGTACTTGTGGGGTGAAGCAGTATCCATAACTGCTTACATCTTAAACATAAGTCCATCAAAGAGGTTAAATGGTGTCACTCCAGAAAAAGCATGGTCAAGAAGCAAACCAGACGTGAATCATCTGAGAGTGTTTGGCTCCATTTGCTACATGCACATACCAAATCATCTAAGAAAGAAGTTGGATGATAATAGTGAACAAATGGTATTCTTGGGATATCACTGTAATGGAGGCTATAGATTATTTAATCCTAAGAGAAAACAGTTTAAAGTAAGTAGAGATGTTGTCCTTGATGAACTCAAAGGCTGGAATTGGGATGAAAACAACACTAAACATACAAGAGTGTTATTTGATTTCAATAATTCAGAGGTTCAGAAAGTGACTGCTATAGAGGATACTGGATTGAGGAGGTCACAGACAGTTAGGCAGTCTCCACAAAGGCTGCAAGATATGAAGTTGGCTCAGATAGTGCTGTGAATTCAGAAGGGGACATTATGCATTTTGCTTTGTTTGCTGAAGCTGAGAAGATCTGTTTTGAAGAGGCAATGAAGAATTCAAAGTGGATTGATGCAATGAAGGATAAATTGAGTGCAATAGAGAAGAATCAATCATGGCAACATATTCCTTTGCCTAGATAGAAGAAATTCATTACAATGAAATGGGTTTACGAGGTTAAAAAAGGTCCAGATGATAAAGTAATCAAGCACAAGGCCGAGCTTGTTGCAAAAGGATTTCTGCAGAAACATGGTGTTGATTATGGTGAGGTTTTTGCACCAATTACAAGACTAGAGACGATCAGACTGGTAGATGCACTCAAGCCTAAGAAGCTGGTCCATGTACCAGATGGATGTAAAATCTGCTTTCTTGAATGGACCACTTGATGAAGAGGTATATGTTGATCAACCACCTGAATTTGATATAACAGGTCAGGAAAACAAAGTTTACAAATAATTGACAAGCCGCAAGAGCTTGATCTTGAAGGATAGATGGTTTTCTGATTGCATTGGGACTTGAGAAGTGCACATCAGAACATGGAGTATATGTGAAAAATGGTACTAAATCAGATATGCTAATAGTGTGTCTCTATGTGGATGATTTACTAGTAACAGGAAGTAGTGAAAAAGGAGATAGCAGAATTCAAAGATAGCATGATGAGGAGTTTGATATGACTGATCTTGGTCATTTGTCATACTTTCTTTGGATTGAATTCAAAAGAACAAGCAGAGGAGTTGTGATGCATCAATGTAGTATGCAATTGATTTATTAAGAAGTTCAATATGCTTCAATGTAATTAAGCCTCAACACTAGCTGACACTGGTCTAGTGCTGGAAACAGAAGATAGTGAAGATTCTGTTGATGCAACTTACTATAGGAAAATTGTGGGATCTCTCAGATACTTGTACAACACAAGACCTGATCTAGTGTACAGTGTGGGACTGATCAGCAGGTTCATGGAAAATCCAAGAACTCCTTACTTGTTGGCAGCTTAAAGCCTAAAAGGATACTATGATATTTGAAAGGAACACTACAACTGGGAATTCTGCTTCTTAGCAGAACTGATGGTAACATTGCAGAATTGATTGGCTACACTGACTCAGATGGTGTGGGGACATGAATGATTGGAAAAGCACAACTAGCTATGTATTCCTATTTGGTGTTGCACCAATTTCGTGGAACTCAAAGAAGGAGTTAGTAGTCGCATTATCTTCCTGTGAGGCAGAGTATGTTGTAGCCTCTATGAGCGTTGTCAAACACTATGGCTTGACACACTACTGCAAGAACTAAAGGTGAAGGAAATTGGACTTGTTAGGCTATTTGTTGACAACAAATCAGTAATTAACCTAGTAAGAAATCTCATTGCTCATGGGAGAAGTAAACACATAGAAACAAGATTCCGTTTCCTTAGAGATCAAGTTAGCAAAGGGAGACTGCAATTGGAGTATTGCAAGACCGAAGTGCAACCGACAAACATTCTGACTAAGCCTTTGAAAGCTGATAGATTTAGAGAGTTAAGAAGTAGTTTGAATGTTGTAAAAGTTACAGAACTGAATTGAACTTGATATGTGGCAAATGATAGTTGAAATCTAGGGTGCCAACATAGTTGGGATGCTAGCATTTCATAATGATGTTGTTGTACATATCATGTTTGATCAGTACTAGTGAACAGCTGAATTAAGGGGGTATATTGAAAAGTGTTGTTAATTCAATTGTTAAGGGTAGTTATTTCTGTTAGTGTGTAACAGAATGTGCAAATGTATGGGTATAAATAAGTGATAAAGTGAATGAATAAAGGGTGTGATGAATTAAAAGTGAAATATTCTCTCATATACAATTTCTCTATTCATCTATCTCTGAGTCTTCTCTCAATATCTTTCTTTCTTTCTGCTGTGAGTGCATCGTGAGTGTGTGTCCAGGGTCCAGTTCTAACAAATAGATGTCATTGATAACATTTAATACTATGATGGCTTCAAATTCCACCTCATATATATCATAAAATTTTACATAGCTTATTTTATGGAAAAAAAAAAAGGATAATACACATACAAATTCGTACATCACATGGAAATAATAAATACTATATGGTATGAAATCCTTTAACATTAAACAAACTAGGTTGAATTAATTCAAACAAAAAATAGAATTATGAACAATCTAAATGTCAAACGAATATCACGAGGAATTTGTAAATAGTAAATACCTGTGCATTAAAAAACAAGTTGCAACTATTTTGAATTTTAAACTTGGTCTTACTAAAAAAGAACTTGTTGACCCTGTGGACAACCAAACATGACCTAAGAGTGTTAGGTCCACCAAGGCACCAATTGAATGTGCACATCTAATGGCCTCGTCATAAGCATTAATTAATTAATGAAAGGCAGATAATGCCTTCATATCGTTATCGCTGTGATTTAATATCGCTAATCAATTTTTTTTGTTCGGAACTTATCGTAATTAGGATTTTTGATTCTTCAGTGGGTCCATCAAGATGTTCCCATAGCTCTGACCATTTGGTCCGGTTATGAAACTAATCCCTGATTCAACAACGACAGACATCCAATTTTTTATATACGGGATTGGATTGCCTCTCAACTGATCGCTAACCAAATTTTTAAAAAGAGTTATACACCACTAAAAAAAAAAGAAACCACACACATAACACAATAGGCAAGTTAATTATTTGTATCTATATTATCTAAGAAAACCAAAAACTAGAAATTAAAGTAGAGAATTTTCTCTATGATCGTCTAGACAAGAGAGATCTCTCGTGGTTGGTATAAATTATTATTAATATTAAGGAAAATGATAACCAGTATCCTAAGGACAGTGATTAAAGATTCAAGGATAGAAACTTTGTATTGAAAGTGGTGTATTCAATATATTTAACATTCAAAAATTGCATTTTTGAATAAACTTTTTCTAACTTTGGATTTCTTAAACAATGCCCTTAGGGCACTTGTTAGCAATCCTATATATTAATTATTCATCATTAAAGGATAAAAATTAAATATAGCTTATTGGTTATTTAAAAATTTAAAGATAAATATTTTCACAAAAAAATTAAAGACAAATATTAAAGATAAATGATTTAATTAGTATTTACTTTATTCATGAGTAAACGAACCAAAAATAAAGGCAAACTAAATTCTTATAAACAATGACCCAGCTGCATCAACAACCAACAAATCTAACACACTAACAGGAGCAACATGCAGCACCTGAAAGAGATCATCACCCGTAACACCACTTTTAGCAAGTGTGTTGGTGCATGCATTTGCCTCACAATAGATATGGATAACTTGAGTCTCTAGCCAAAAGGAGCTTGATTTCCGAAATTATCATCCCAAGCAAGTGTTAAGATTCAAAACTAGTTGTGTTAACACCAAAAAATAATTGGCCGAATCATGTTTGGCCCATCAGTTGAACCAAACATAATGACTTAGTTGAGATGGACAGCTAAGGAGATTTAGCTGATGCAGAATTAGTTGGTGCAGAATAAGCTGAACGTAGCTGTTAAGTCTAGATGGACTTGGAGGCTGTTATTGGGTCTTAATGGGCTCGTGTGGATGCTGATTAAATGGGTCAAGACTTTAATAATATTCAGAAAAGGAAGAAGTCAATAGAGGTTTCATCCATTTAACCACTTTCCTAGATTTTTGGGATGAAGTTGGATGTGGTTTTGGAGAGAGAAAAAGAAGATAGAAGCTGATCGACTGTAATCAAGAGCAGTTTATGAGTTGACCAAGTCAAAAACGTGCATGAATCGCCACTCCCTTAAAATTAGGGATATGGAAGACATGGTCAGCATATAAGACAGTCAGCCGAGGAAGTGGGTTTTGCTCCATAACTTAGCTGATTGAACAGTTATTTATATTATTATGGGCGTTCCATGAGTTGGCCAAGCCCAGGACGTGGTTGAAGACTCATTCCCTTAAAATTAGGGATATGGAGAACATGATCAGCTGATAGGCAGTTTAGCCTATTTAGTGGATTTTTGCCCATAAATTAGCTAATTGAGCATATGTGTGAATTTTATGAGTTGACCAAGTTAAGAACGTGCATGAAGGCCTATTTCCATAAAAATAGGATTATGGAGGACATAGTCAGCTGATGGGACAGTTAATAAGTTAGCTGACCAAGTGTTTTTTGGGCTGTAACTTAGTCGATTGGGTAGTTACCTGTATTTTTGTTATTAGCCATGATCTTATATGATGTAAAATGAGAGTTAGTGAGTTAAGAAAATGGCAAACAATGTTAGTATAGGTTTCTTAGGTAGTCTAAATCTATAAATAATAGTTGTACAAATTATTAAGGATGAACATACTCAATCAATAAAACACAAGCCTTTACTTTTTATTTCTACTTTTCTTTATCACTTTCCTTTATCGCATTTCTTTACTTTATGCAATCTTAGTTTCATAGTTCACCTTCTACACTAGACGCTCTTTGGAGTAATCTAGGAACCCATAGCTGAGAAACAGAGTCCCTTTCTCAGCGTAATCGCTTGAACACAAAAGGAAAATCATTATTAACCATGCGGATTAGCCGATTAAACGGCTGAACACCAAAAATTTCCACACGACGATAACAAGTTGTAACCAATCTGACGGTTTCGAGAGAATCACTCTCACAAACAATGTTGCGAAAACCATTATTCCAACCCAACCTTAAACCACTTTGAATAGCCTTGAGTTCTGCCATCAGGATGGTCGCATGCCCAATGTAACTTTTGAACCCATCAGCCAAGAGTCCTTTGTATGGATTGTCAATATAATTTTTGACACAGTCAATCAATCATAAATTGTCACATCAGTAAAATTATTTGGTTCTTATCATAACTACTTAAAAGTCCTATATACGATAATTTATGATTGGTTGACAGTGTAAAAAAACCTTACACTGACATTGTATCAAAATTAATAAATGCAAAAATAAATGGTAAAAACTTTAACCTCTTAAGCTCTTCAATTTTTTATGGATTTAATTGGTATATGCACTGTCATTGTAAAGATTTTTTAAACAAGCCAATCAGTCACAAATTGTCATGTCATTAAAAATATTAAACTTTTATCTTAACTATCTTAAAAGTAAAAAACTTTATAATGACAGTAAGTAGCAATTAAACTGAATTTTATTATATAGATGTAATTCACTCCAAATTTTTATCGAACCCTTGCTTTTTTTTGAAGAAATTTTTTTATCGAACCTATATAAGACATCGTGGTTTAAAAAGAGTATAACGTACCTATAAAAATATATTAATTCAACAAGTCATTATATACCTTAAATATAAGTGAAATTGCCATTCAGGAAACATCTTCAACGTCTTCATTTATCGAATACTGAATACACAAGCCAACAACAGTTAGCACAACTAGTAAGGACAGGGCCACATTAACAAAATTGGTCAGGGTTTGATTGTAGTCAGGGTCTGTAAGTGTAACATTATAGAACTTAATGGTAAAATTAATTAATAATATTGAACAAAGTGTAGAGTAGATGTAACTCTGTGCTCTTGTAATTTAACGGAAGCTAGACCCATAAATTAAATAGCTCAAATGGATCGAACCTGTAAGGGCAAATATACATTCCAACAACGGTTAGCACAACTTGTAAGGGCGGATTGTGCAACAAAATATTAGTTACGCCCTAATACAAATAATTGACATATATAATTAAGATTAAGGATTTAAATTCAATTGGAACCATTTCTGTGGAGCCACTGCTTACGGCCTTCTGTAGTATGGGGACCTCGCCCCTCTCGGCATAAAATATTTTTATATTATCATCTAATTAATATATATTATTATGTTATTAAAAATATTTAACTTTTACTTACAATAACTATCTCAAAAACATATATAATATGTGATTGATTGATGATGCATTTTTTTTTACACTAATATTATATTAAAATCAAAGTCTAAAATTTAAATTTTTGACCGTGTATATGTCCAAAGATTATATTTATTTTCTTCCATTGCTAAACATG
Organism: Ammopiptanthus mongolicus; assembly: GCA_039655645.1. Classification (NCBI taxonomy): domain Eukaryota; kingdom Viridiplantae; phylum Streptophyta; class Magnoliopsida; order Fabales; family Fabaceae; genus Ammopiptanthus; species Ammopiptanthus mongolicus. The sequence continues at coordinate 67,798,375 of CM077351.1, read as the reverse complement.
CATGTTCCATTCTTAAATAGATTTTATGTTTACCAATATGGTGTGACACGAGTAGCAGATATTTGAGTCCCTTAATCATGTGATCATGTGTTCGATCGCTAGTCGGTATGTATGAATTAACATCTGTTGAGAGATGATAGCCTCTTAAATGGACTACGGTTTCTCGTGAGATTAATCTATATTATTGCACGCGAGGATATCTTAGTTTCTATAAAAAAAAAAAAAATAGATATTATGTTTTGAGAATTGGTATCGAGCTCCAACCTATCATTGCTGACAGAATGAAGTCAAATGACCTAAAATATTAAACTTGAATCAGTTGTGTCCGTTTGGTTTAGATTCTATAGAGATCAGAATCAATTCTCGGAACAAAAATAAGGTCACCAGAAATGAAAGTTACTCTTCTTGTGTTTAGGTGGCAAAATCGTGGTGGATAGAATTGTTTCTGAGGTGGGTAGAATTGATTCTGATGGAAGCAAGAATTCCTAATTTTTGGGTTGAATAAAATCAATTCTGGGTGTGGGATCCACAATTTTTTTTATATTTACACATCAAAAGTGATTCTACTTTTATCATCAAAACGAAATAAGTTCTTATGAACCTACTGTTAAAATATCATTACCAAACACAAATCAATTTTTTTAAAATCAATTATTCATAATTAATTTTTTTTAAATCAATTATTCATAATCAATTTTATTACAATCTAAAGCAAACGGACCTTAATGATTGGATTGATCCCTGTATGAAAACAAATTAACTATAACAATTATATTTATGCAAATTTGGTTTGGTCCACAAACATCTACGAAATGACTTTCGTAATTATGTTGTTAAAATTTGGTAAGCCACCATGTGATGAAGACAGAAATTGAAAGATTATGGTAGACCAACTTTAATTATTGAAAATAGAAATTTCGATTATACCAAAAAACAAAAGAAAATAGAAATTTCGACAAATTAATATAAAAGTTGTCATCGTCACTCGTCATAATCATCACATTATCATCGTTATCATGAACTTAATGGGTTGTGCCGTGGGCCATTCAAGTTGACACAACAGGCATGGAATTGACATTCAGATATGCCCCGGCACCCCATAACTTAATTTAGGTATCATGAAATCATTGAAATGATTTGTTGTTAATGAGTGATATGTTGAAAGTTGTACCGCACACACACATTAAAAAACCTATTCTAAGTTCCAACAGTTTTTTTTTTTTCGAACATAACAAGGGTATGGTTGATTCTTGGAAAGGTCTTAACGGTACATTTGCCCCAAAAGTTACTGTTAAAATTGCTTTTGACATCTCAAAATCAATTTTGGAGTTTTCAAAATTTTAACCAGACATGCACTAAATCATCGAAAATCCACCATGGCAACGTATATAAAAGATGAAGGCAAAATTTAAGATATACCAGTAATCATTTACAAAGAATTTTATTAATTGAATTATATTAGTATTTTTTGTGTTCAAAAGTTGATATAATTTCAAAAACAAAAAATATGTTGTTGTTTGCTGGTCTATTGTTTGACGATATTTAACTAATATTTCCTATAATTTGGAAGGACAAAACTTGTTTTATCCTTTTGAAAAAACTATTGAAATTGACATGTTTTAATTGCGTGTTTGTTTACGTGTTGAAAATAACACAAACGCATGTTGAGTTTAACGCTTGGATTTGTAGCTTCATATTTATCACGTTCAATTGGCATTGGAACGCGAAAAATCCATATGAAACGCAGAACCAAACACGTTATAAATCATACACAAAACTGCACCATGAAGTGAAGTCACGGTCGCGGAGATATGAAGTATGAACACATTTACTACAAAAATATGAATAACGGAATTTTTTTCTCATTCTATCCATGGCGATCAATTAATATAATCGAAACAAATAGAAAGGTATTCCTCTTTTTGCACTACGCTGGAGTATACATTAAGTGACGTACCTTTAATAGCATTTATAAGTAAACCGCTATTAAAAGAAAGACGAAGAACTTTAAATAGCGCTTCCTTGAAGAAGCGTTATCTATTCCTGATCCCCAAGGAAGCGCTTCCTCAAAGACTAAATGGATCTTTGTAGAAGTATTTGTTCACATTGTAGTTATGTAATTATTTAAATTTAAAACCAATTAACTTATTATTTTTGTTTTATAGTGCGGCCACCAATACAACAGCATAGATTGTGGATACTACGTTTTAATAATCATTAAGGATATCATTGCTCATAATCAAATTCAAATCCCATCGTCTGTACGTAATTTCGGTTTAATTACATTTACATTGGATCATTTGAATGTCCTTTGATTCTAACTTAATTTACTTTTTCTATCGCATGCAGTACTTTCCCGATAGTAAATATGACACATACACCGATGATCAAATATTTGAAATTTTGGATGAGTGAGTAACTATATTATTATGAATCAAGGTAATTAAGTTTGTCTTTTTAGTGTTATATTTAAATTGTGAGTTGTGATTAGATTGAATTATATATGTACTTCAAGTTTATTTAATAGCTTGATTTGTCTAAAATTTTGCAGGTTAATGGTTTTTGCTGAAGTTTTGGGTGCATCATGACTTTTTGGTATAGGTTATAGCTAGTTGTTTGAATTTGTATATATGTACTAGAATAGTTTTTGGTAATTAGTATAGTGTTTGATTGTAACATTAATATTGTTATGTGTTGTAATTAACATTTGTAAGGAATGAAATGAATTTATGTATATTGTCCCAAATATTGCTTCTGCTGTCTGGGTTTTGCTGAATGTAAGGAAGAGTAGGAGAAAATTAAAGTAAATAATTTTTTTACAAAAAAAACAAGGAATAGATAGTGATTCCTGAAGCGCTATCTAAAGAAGGCATAGATAGCGCTTTATCAAGGAAGCTCTATCTATTCCTGGGTTTTAGATAGCGCTTCCTTGAGGAATCGCTATCTTTTCTACTTTCCATATCGCTTTTTTAAACGTCATTGTTTGTTCAACCTTCAATAGCGCTCGATTTAACAGCGCTTTTAAGCACTATTAAATGCCAAAAATAAACGTTATTAAAAGTCTTTTCTATTGTAGTGTTGAAACATGAACAAGGATCATAATGGATAATAACCAGAAGCATCAGCAACGTTATTAGCCCAGCAAACCACAATTTTACAATTCATGGAATATGATGTACAACCCGACTATCTAGAGAACAACCCTGTTATTTTTACAACATGTTTGGATATCTATACGGAATACCATATAAATATATAGTTGTCATGTATATTTATATGGTGTTTATGTATTTTATTTTATTTTCTCTTCTTTCTCCATGCCACTTCCGGCCACTGTTGAATAATCAGGCTGTCAGTCGCTGCCTGTGACCTCTCCGACGGCCTCTTCGATAAGCGTCATCAACTTTCTAGCTAGTCACCGATGATAATTTTTTAGCAACCTTTTATGATTCTTCCAGCAAATTCTGACAACTACCGGTGACTCGCATTTGGCCATCGCCCCTCGCTTGTACCCGCCTACATATGCCACCCTATCTCACCTGTTGACGCCAGTCAACCACCATCTCAGCCTCCGATAATGACACAGCAGCACCTCGACCGTCGGCGGCCTTCACCCACCACCAAATATGAGTATAAAAAAGGTTTTTTTTTAATAAAAGTAAAAGTAGTTGTTGTGCAAAAAACGTACTTATTGATACTTTGGCAATTGGCACATTGGATGAGTGTTCCGAAGGAAATTATTTATTGGCGAAGGCAAGAGAATAAGTACGGTGTTTACTGAGTTGGATCAACGTGTGAACCTGAAGTGGTACAGAGTCATTAGAAGGAGGTAGAATAATGACCTTTTAAAAATTTTAACCTAGAAAGACATTACTTTTCTGATTATATGCTCTAGACTAAGGCTTGAGCTTGACACTCAAAAGGTTGAAGGAATTGTTAGCTTACTCAAATGAAATGAATGCTATCATGGCTTTTAATATCTTTAAAGATTAGTAAACCTTTCTAAGTTGTGAATAGAATATTCTAATTAAGTTCAAGTGATAGTATTTATCACTCAGAAGATTGATCAAAAGCTACAAAGTGTAAGACAATGTTCTGAGGCTTCTGATGAGAAAAATGCCTTTTAGTCAATCTTCTAGGTCAAGAATATTTTAACAAAGCCATGATAAATACTAAAACACTTTGTTCTGAGGGTTTGATACAACAGTATGATTCTTTGAAAAGTGATCATAAACTTGTTTTTTTAACTCATAAGATGTTCAGAAGCATGAATCCAAAAAAATGTTATGAACAACATAAAACAGAAAGTGCATAATATAAAGAGATTAAGTGATATAGATATTGCACAACTGATTTTATCCTGTTCACCAAAAGAACTCATGGGCTACGTCCAGTCCCAACACTCTGTTAGATTTACCACTATTCAATCAACAAATTACAAGTATTTTTTGTTTCCCATAGCCTTTTCAGGCTTCTTACACATGTATTTTTTTGCACCTAACCTTTTTAGGCTCAACACCAGTATTCTTTACAACAAGTCCCTGCAGGCTTACCAACACTCTCAGACCAACCCTAGTTCTCACTAACTAGCTTGGGAGAAAACAGAGTTAATTTACACTGAAATGAACGGGATAAATCTCTTCAACAATTTTTCAACACTCAATGAATGGATGACCTTTTTGAATGAAGCTGTAAATACTCTCCTTAGACTTTTACAGAACAATGATCAATTGTTTCTAGAGTGGTAAGAAGGTGACGATGCTCATAAGATTGGACACGACTACTCTAGATCACACTATTAAGATGATACGTTCACAAACTTCTTCCTTTGGTACTCATTTTAAATTTATTTGTTATAGATGTTTTGTTTATTTATAATTGGTGCTTATATTGCAAGCGAGAGAGCTAGGACAGGATCCACATTCGAAAGAGATCTTCCGTAGAACCGACATTAGGAAGGGGACTGGATTGTTCGTCAATGAGTGCTAAAGGCGAATGATTGTAAGTCCCCTTTATTATTCATCTTTACTTTTTCAATGTAATATTATTTTATTATATGACATTATGTGTGCCTATGAATACTAGGAAGAGTTTGAGGCGAGTCTTAGTCATACGCGGTCTCAAGTAGCTTCTACAGGCGGTTTCTGGTTGTGGGTCAAAGCTGTTAGCCGAAGGAAGAAAGGCGTATATATGGCACCAAAGACCTCTCTTGTAATTACCGATGAGGGGTCTCGAGCCATACCCATGACTGGCGAGCATCTTTTAGCCGCAACCAATGCTCCTGGGAGTCTGATGAGGTTGCAAAGCTTAGACCAGGTTTTGAGGCTAGCAAGGCATAACATCGTCAATTGAGTGACACTCTCCAAGTGATGTAGCAACAAATGTAGAAACATAACATGATACTATAGGAGGCCTTATAGTAGCTCTCATTTTAGCCCACGCAGCAGTCCACTCAACAGCAACCCACTCTGCAGTGGTAGGGGGATGATCATCCGTCAGACTTTGAGGAGGACTTAGGATAGGATTTGTTTATGATACATTATGTTATTGTATTTTTTTAGTTGGTTCTTTTATTGGATATTCTTGTTTACATTTATATTTATGTTACTATTTATATTTCATTTCATTTTTGTAATTGTTTTATTGTCAATTTTTACTCATAATTTATATAAATTAAAATAAATTAAAAATGGATGTTAAAATAATTTATATAACTTTATCATATATATATATATATATATATATATATATATATATATATATATATATATATATCAACATTACCGACGTCTTGCCATAACACAATGCTGACGGTTTGCCCGTTGATAATGTCATATAGCCATTACCAATAAATATCATAACCATTACCGGCTGGGTGTTGGTATTACTGACGACTTTAAGCTTGCCTGTTAGAAAATATCATGGACGGGAGCGGATTTGGGATCGTCGATTACCCATTGGTAATTAGCATTTATCGATGACTTTTTGGTCATTAGCGGTGACTTTTGTCTGTCAATAATTTTACTTTTCCTTGTTGTGTTTCTTGGGCTGTCTCCATGTCTACTTATTGGGTTACCCTCCATCAGTTCCTTACTTATGCTTCTATAGGTCTTCTCCGCATATGCCTAAACTACATAAGACGATATTCTTCCATCTTTTGTATAAAAGATGTTACCTTAACTTTTCCCTTAATGCATTTGTTCCTAATCGATCTTGTATAATCTTATCCAAGGCAACATTCTTATCAAATTGACTTCTTATTTTTATTTTTTAATTCTTATTCTTTCACATTATGTTGTTATCTCGTAGAGTGACTTGTTCAGACGTGTAGTTGCAAAATGCCGTCATCGTCACCTTGAGATTAAGTCCTTGATTCGTTAATATAAATATGGTTATGGTTCCATCCTTTGCTTCTTTTTATCCATTATATCTTTCGTTTACGTGGTCCATGGAGTACGCTATGCTATCTCACTCAAGAGTTTTCTGTCATGTGTGTTTTAAGTATGGTGAAACCATACTAATTATGAATTTAATAAGAGGTGCATTAATGCAGAACATGCATAGGAGAAAAAACTAAGAATCTCATGATTTTAATATCCACCATTGATTAGTCAAAGTACATTGAGATTTCAACCCATTTTAGTTAATTAAGGGTGAATATACCCTTACTTTCTCATTTTACACTCAAGTTCATTTTAAAGGAGCTCCGCTAAAGCGAGGAAGATAAAAGCCATAAAAATAAACAATTTGTACATAATTTACAGCTAAATGTAAAGAGAAAACAAAGATGAGGGGTGAATTGCATGGAAAGGCGGCCAAGTCACAAGGGGAATCCCAAGTTAGAAAGGAAAAATAACAAAGTTATAGATGAGGGTCACGAGGAATATGGTGCTAGGCTGAGCTCACAGAAAAATAACAAAGTTACATCATGATGAATGATTTTGTATGGGGAGGGTGATATAATAGGCAGCGCAAAAATAGAGAGGGTGTGTGGATAGGGATGGCAACGAGACAGAGCGAGGGCGAAGAGTACTCCCCCTCTCCTCATCCCCCATTTTACCCCGTCCCTCATCCCCGCCATGGGGTGTTTTTCTTCTTGTCCCCGTTCCCCACGGATCCCCCGGGGAGTTTGGGGACCTTGAAAATCCATTGAAAAGATAGCATATAATAAACTAAAATCCAGTAGAATAAAAAATATATAATACTATAAAAAAAAAAATTTTAAAGCACTCTCCAAGACTAAGATATAGTTGTATATAAATAAATTTTGTTTTTGGTGCAAATCCGAAAAGGGGATTTTGCAACAATATATCAGAATTGATCTACTTTGTGAGAGGCAAAGAGTTTAAATTTGCTATTTTTGTTAAGATAGAAGAAATAAAGTAATGGTACTATTAAAATAATATTTTGAAGAGAACTAGTCAAGGACGAACTGATGAACCAAATAGAATTAGGAATTTAGGGTTGAATTTTTTCAATATTTTATTAATTTAATAAAATAAAATATATATTTAAATTATTAAAATATATTTATAATATGAATATATATATATATATATATATATATATATATATATATATATATATATATATATATATATATATATATATATATAAGGATATTTCTGTAGTCTTATCAGGGACGAGAACCCCACGAGTACGGGGAGTATGTTTTTCGTCCCCGTCCCCAAAATGTCTTCGGAGGGATTTTCTCTACCATCTTTATCCCTACGGGGAAAAAATCCCCGCCCATAGGGCCCCACTTGAAGCAATCCTCGTGTTGATCCCCACGTACATGTGGAAATTGCCATCCCTATGTGTGGGTTTTATGGGGAAAATACGTTGTCTCTACTCCCCCTCTTCTTGAAAGAGCATTTTTATTTCCATGTGCATTTCCTTTCATCTAGAAACTGCCATTTCTGTACTTGATAGTTGTTACTACTTAGATAACAATTATCCTATATTATATAAATAGTGCGTGTTTGGTTTCACTTCTGGAGACACTAGAAGTGCTTTTGCACTTGTCAAACGTGATTCTAGCAATAAAAAAAAAAGAGGTGTTTGTTTGATTACACGTTTGGGGGAGCAATTTTATACCCAGAAACAGCTTTAATATCCAAACACACGCTTAATTGTGTTCAAAATCACCTTTGTCAAACGGTCATCCAAACACACGCTTAATTGTGATTTGAATACTATTGAAACACTAACATAGTTTGAAAGGCAAAGTTTTTTTATTTTCATGATATCAAAAGGGTTTAATGGAGGAGCTAACAGGTGGACCGGAAAGGCTTATTTTCTTAATACTATTTTACTTAGGTGATGTTTGGTTCATGAAATATTTTATTCCCAGTTAAACTACATTTTCGAGAATCTCATTCTAAAGAATCTTTATTTCCCACTCTCACATATGGGAAACAAGTTTTCAACTTTCATTCACAAATTTTATTCCCGGACATCTTTTATGTCTGAGAATAATTTTTTTCCCTTGTACCAAATATGATAAACTTTTATTCTCACCTCACTTTTCCGAAAATATTAAAATATTGTCTAATATCAAACATTACCTTAAATGTGATGCAGATGAAAAGATTATCAGTGAAATTAATAATATCTATGCTAAATTATAGTTCATATTTGGCAACGATGTTTTTATCATTAATTTGGCCCATGAAAATGGGATTCGATGTTGTTTCGAGAACTTTGTGCATGTTATATAAAAGCTTGTTTGGCACGTAACTTCTACGAGTTTATAGCGGATGAAAAAGTAGCCTCATTTGGTAAGCGCCTCTGTCACGAGCTTATAGCGTTTTTTCCAGACACTACTTGAAGCAGCGTTTGAGCTTATAGCTTATAGCGTTTCATTTTTCTCTCCATTTTTATCCTTATTATCTTCATTTAATTCTACATTTATCATCTTCTCTCTCTTTTATATAAAATCATTAATGAAGATGTCCTTTTATGTCATTTTAAATTTTTCAGCTAGTTCAACCGCTAGTTTTACCAAACACTTCCACAAAAAATAAGTTAGTTTATCCGCTACCTCATCCGCTATCAGTTATAAGCTATCTGCTATCAGCTAGCTTATTCGCTAACAACTAATTTTATCAAACAAACTCTAAATGAGAGTTGATTTGTTCTATTCAGGACTGTACCCACTACCATGGGCCATTATGTAGGTGGAAAATAAACCCAACCCAACCTGCAATGGGCCATTATGCCACCAAAAAGTTACATTTAATACTATTTTAATCTACTATACATTTGTACATAAGTTTTTACAAATTCATTTTTTTGTTAATTTATAGAACTACTTTTTTTTTTTTTGTATCATGTTATAAGTATGAAATATTCATCACTATTAGCAGTGACTAATAATTTATAGAACTACTTGTTAATTAACATTTCAAACATAAATAAATTAATTCTCTCGAAACACTTGCACAATCACACTCCTTGATCGTTTACAACTTGTACCAAAAGTTGATTCTCATTTAAAAGAAAAGATAGGAGCTAGAGTTGGGTGAATAAGTGTTCCTCTTATTGGGCAATTGTGCACTTGTTTTCCCTTAATGTAACCACATCCATCAACCCAAATCCATTCCCATCTCCCCTTATCTCCTACTCTTTTCCAAACTACCATCCCAGAACCAACGTCCCTATACAAACAAATAGCATCCTCATTACCCACACACTTTACACTGTCCCAATTTCTCTTCCCTGATAACAATCTCAACCCCAATTCAACTGGCACCATATCTACTAGGCACCATATTCCCCCTTCATTCAGCTCCCAAATGCAAGCATTCCCACCACATATGCCACCAACCAATGCCAGTGCACCATTCCACCTAACAAGTGTGGCAAATTCTAGCCTCTCAGCCATGGGCACACCTAGCTCTCTCCATATATTGGTGCTAACATCAAATCCCATCACACTATAGGCCCTTGCTGAAGTAATCCAGTACAATGTCTCCTTGATATACACATTCTCATTTGGTGTCCAAACCGTAAGCCTAACTGAAAATTCTACAGGCATGGACCCCACAATTTTCCATATCTCAAGCTGTGAGTCATACATTTCTGAAGTGGTTTCATAATTAGCACCACCACCTTGTGCTGCCTTTGACATGCCACCAGCAACATAGACCTTAAAACGAGGAAACTTAAACTGATCAAATTGAACATCCTTGTTTGACGCCAAAATAGTAACTCCTACAGCAGGGTTAGTCCTTGAAATGTTCAACCGAGGAAGGTACCTAAACTGCCTTGTAAAGGGGTTACATAGAGTCAACTGAAACATTGTGGAATTGGTTACCCTCAACAAGAGAAGGCTCCCAATTGAAGCAACTAGTCTAACTGATGGGACTTGTAAGAACTCAAGGGAGAGCTCGTGCCAATTGTCCATGACTGGATTGTGAGCATAGCAACATGGTCTATAGTGGTTGCGAATTGGCAGGGCCAAGAACCATGCTTGCTGAGCCTTAGATTGTGTTGAAGACCTTGTTGGTATCAAAGGATAAGCCTTGACACATGCATGCCAATTCCTGCAAGCTGAACTAGCTCTGGCTAAGGAGTCTGGGGACAGAAAGGAAAAGATGGTGGCTAAGATATCAAACGGCAGGTTGCTCCACAAGGACATATATACAGTTGAAAATTGAAATGGTGAAGGTTTCAATCTTAGTGAGAGATGATGGTATATGTATACCAACAATATAGTACCACAAGAGTATTTGATTCTCAATTTGGTCCGTGAATTTATAAGGTCGTATCAACTTGATTTCTGATATTTTCGAAATTTTAAAAACATCCTTGAAGTTATCAAAAGTTTATCAATTATGTCGCTCTGACACTGATCAAGTTGATACGAATCTTAAAATTTCAGGGATTAAATTGACACAATGATCAAATTAATACGACCTTATAATTTCAGAGATCAAATTAATGATTTACTTGTTGATTTATACATCACCTCGACACTTGTACAACATAATTTTACCGTGTACTTCCTCCGTAATAAAATATAAACAAAAATTGACTCATCTAAGTTGTAACAAAATATAAGCAAAAATTAACTTTTTTCATCCTATTTAATGATAGTATATCAAAAATGCCCTTCATTTTATTACATTTAATTGAAACAAGTTTCCACACAATATAGTTAATATGAATAAACAAAGAGGGTAATTTAGGCAATGAAGTTGAACTTTTAAATATGATTAATAACATTAAATGTGAATAATTAATTATCTTAATAAACATAAAAATAATTAAATTTACTTATATTTTATTATGAAGGAAGTAATCATTTTTTTTTTTTGACCGACACCGTATAATAGTTAATCTTATCAAAACTTTTATGTACTTTACAGTATATGTTGCTACTTATATAAGATGTGAGGTGTTAGTATATGTACCAAGCACTATTCTTGCCAGATTTGGTGACCACCGTGCAATTATTAGAGGATAATTATTGCATAGGGATGTGTGACCCACATGTGATATGGAGCTATAAGTTCTCTGACCCACATGCGAGCTTGTACTTTTTAATTTGGTATCTTTGATTTCTCACTGGTCTACCTTATGAAAATCTGAATAGGATGCTCCTTGGAGACGTCCAAAGGGTGAGAGAACATATACTTGCTGGTAACTGCTCTTTAGCATCATCATAAAGGATTTGGCTACTTCCTCCCCTATTTTGAAATAAAAATGGTACTGCTTTCGGAGAGTGATGATAAAGACATTACTTTTTAGACTAGCGATCCAAACTGTCTTTGATAAAAAAAAAAAAAAAATATGATGATATTTTGATCTTTAAAAATAAAAAATAATAATTTGATCCTCAAAAATATAAAATATACATCAAAATTGTTCTTAATAAGGACTAAAATATCTCTAAAGATTATCCTAAAAAGAATTAATTTGATCTCATCAAATTGGTATTTTTATTTTTTGGTTTCTTTTAATAGTAAATGTCATAAATTAAAGTTTTAGACTTTAATACAAACAAAATGATATATAACTATTTCTAATGATTATTAATTAAAAAAAATAACTTTTATTGTTATGGTTAGATAATATATGAATTAATTTACATGCACTTTAGTTAATTTGCCTTTTCAAAATTAGATCGATCATTTACGCCAAAGAATTAACAAGGATATAAACTATGACTTTTAATGTTTTCAGAGCTATAGATGCATTATTCATCAAAAAAAAAAAAAAAAAAACTATATATGCATTATCGAAACTTCTTGGTCCAAATGATAAGGAGTTTGGTTCCCTTCAAGCAAGATCTCGGATTCGAATCTTGTGAATAGAAAAGATAGACATTAAGAGAGTTTCGCCCCCTTAAATAGGTCTTCCCAACTCGACTCAGATTAGTTGGAGTCCAATATAATTTCCGAATGCCGAGGGTTTAGACAAAAAAAAAAAAACTATACATCACTACAAAAAAAGAGGTGTTTAGCGACCACTAAAATCGGAAGCTAAGTATAAAAATTCGGTCGCTAAACCATTTAGTGACCGAATTCTCATATTTAGCGACATAATTTGGTAGTTGCAGATTGCCTAATCGCTAAACCGTTTGGTGGTCGTTAAATGGTTTAGCGATCGAATTTGCGACCGAATTTTCATGTTTAGCGACCGATTAAGTGTGGTCGCTAAATTCGGTCGTTAAAATATAAACATTTTTGTAGTGTATGTATTGTTGAGTCTCCAAATGTCTGATGTGCATTTACCTTAGTTTTGATGAGATTAAAACAGTTATTCAATGATTTAATTGAACCCGTCTGTGGTATTTAACTCGTCTACTTAGTGTCCAGATTAAAACATGAAGCGTCTATATGAACTGTTCACTCGTCTGAACTTAGATAAGTTCACTCGTCTGAACTAGCTAAGGTTAATCGTCTGAATTAAGAGAAGTTCACTCGTCTAATGAAGTCTTCAACCGTCTGATCAAAGGAAGACTCAGCCGTCTAAAAGACTTTGCAACTGACGTCATCTCTTTGTTAAAGAGTCAACCCGTCTAATGAAGTTACTCATCCGTCTAGTGACTAACGTTAAAGAATACATTGGATGAAAGCTGTCTCGACTCTAACAAGGAACTTCAACAAAGTGCTTTGCCTGAACACAAGTGCATCTTGCACCAAAAGGGAAAGTCTTCCCTCTGCAAACAAAAAGCACGTATACAGACCTGCTGAGACCAAAGGTATATCAAAAGTCTGTATCACTTTGATGAAAGAGAACAAGCGAAGTTCCCTATGCTTTAATGGCAGATCAGAACGGCTCTATTACATTTATTGAAGATCTGCAAGAAGCCAAGCCTTCAGACTTTGTGTCTAACAGCTTTAAAATCTTGAAGCCTATTTAATGAAGAAGACTTTGAAGATTGAAGTAGAGACAAGAGAAGAGAACGATCAAAGCAATCAAAGAGCATTTACTCTGTGCATTTATATCTTCATTCTTTCATTATTTATTCTTCAATCATTTGAAGTTATTACGCAGTCTTTTAGATCTTCACATTTAATACACTCGTCTGAGTGCTTGTGAAAGACTTGCAAATTGTAATCTATTTTACAACTTCTCTCAAACAAACCCGTCTGAGCCTGAAGAGGCTAAGTGTGTAAACAATACTTGTCTGGAGCCTGGAGATGCTAGGTGTGAAAACAATACTCGTCTGGAGCCTGAAGAGGCTAGGTGTGAAAATAATACTTGTCTGTCCTGTAACCTAAATCAGTTATAGTGAGAAAACTTGGTGCTGCCAAGGACTGGACGTAGCTCATTGTTAAGGGATGAACCAGGATAAAACCTGCTGAGTGATCTCTCTCTTTCCCTTAACTCTTTAGTTTGATTATTTGTCTTAACTATCATCTAACTAAAGGGGTTTATAATTGTGTTTATCAAACCTTTTTTATCTTGCATGATTGTGTGTTTTCTGTAAAACCTTCAGACGAGTTATCAGTCTGATTGACCTGTCTGTGTTTACTCATCTATTATAACCCGTCTGTGCTTGCAAAAAAATTTCTAAATTCCACATAAATTTGTCAAACACCATTCAACCCCCTTCTAGTGTTTGCATCTGTTTATTTCAGTTGGTATCAGAGCTCAGCCTCTGGGTTGAGCACCTAACAGTGTAGAGAAAAGATCCTGAAGAATAGACAATGTATTCTAGAACAAGCTCAAGTGGGAACCCCCAACCTGAAGAAGGCTCTATGACCAGACCCCCTTTCTTCAATGGTGTAAACTACAACAACTGGAGAGAAAGGTTTCACTGGTTCATCTTATCAACAAATTCTGATGTATGGGATGTCGTTACTGATGGTCCTTACACTTCTCAAAATAATGATGGCTCAGACAAGCCTAAGGCTCAGTGGACACCTGCAGAAAAGACAAGATGGGATCTAAACCATAAAGCCAGATATGCTATAATCTGTGCTCTCAGTCCAGAAGAGTTTGAAAAGGTATGTGCTTGTGATTCTGCTAAAGAAATGTGGGACTCCTTATCTGTCATACATGAAGGAACTGCAAAGATAAAAGAATCTAATTTCTATTCTTGTTAGAAAATATAAATTGTTCACCATGGATGAAGGTGAATCTGTTGCTCAAATGATTGGTAGATTCTAAACTATTACTAATGGTTTAAAATCTCTTAGTAAAACATATACTAATGATGAGAAAGTTGCTAAGATTCTCAGAAGTCTTCCAAGGCAGTGGAGACCTCTTGTCACTGCTATTTCTCAAGCTAAGGATCTCACCTCCTTTACTATGGATGAACTTCTTGGCATACTCACTGTTCATGAGCAAGAGCTCAATGAAGATGTGTCAATCAAAAAGAGCAAAGCCATTGCTCTAAAAGTTGATCTAAAGGCAGCTAAAGCCTTAAAAGCTTCAAAGGCAGACGAGTCTGACTGTGACATAGACGAGTCTGATGATGAGGATTCTGATGATGATGAGGAGACTTCTCTCATGACCAGAAAGATGAAAAACCTCTGGAGAAAAAAGAAGTTCAGAAAGGAGAAGCCTTTCGGAAAATCCCAGAAAGAATCCACATCAACAGACAAGAGTCCAGTTGTCTGCTATGAGTGCAAGAAGCCTGGTCATATCAAACCTGAATGCCCTCTTTTGAAGAAAGCTTCCAAAAAGAAGTTCTTCAGAAAGAAGAAGAAAGGAATGATGGCCACATGGGAAGATCTTGAATGTTCATCTTCTGAAGGAGAAGAGACAGAAGAGGAAGCCAATCTCTGTCTGATGGCCAACATAGATTCAAAACCTGAAACTGAGGTACATTCTGAACTTGAGGAATTGCATGATGCTTATGATGAGCTGGTAGAGGAATCCAAAGGCTTATCTAAGGCCTTCAAATCCCTCAAGAGAGATTATGTTAAACTCCTCAGTGAGCATAACAAAAATCTCAAGAGTGTGAGATGCTGGCCAAAGAGAATAGCCAGCTGAGGACTGAAAAGTCTGATGAAGCTTCGATCTCAAGTGAAACATCACATTCTGAAGAAGTGGTCACACTTCAACAGAAAGTGAAGGAGCTCACTTCTGATCTTGCTAGATTTGTTAATGGCAGAGATAATCTGACAAAACTGCTAGGATGTCAGAGACATTCTCTTAACAAAGAAGGCATTGGATATGATCATCAAGCTGATCATAAAGTATCAACAAAATCTTCAATTGTCTATGTTAAACCCATTCCAATTAGAATTAGACCCGTCTGTAATTTCTGTGGAAAAGCTGGACATATTATGTCTAAGTGTTTTCACAAGAAGAAGAGGAAGTCTTCACAGACTTCTGGAACTAACAGAAAAGGACCCAGAAAAATGTGGGTACCTAAAGATAAAATAATTTCTGTTGCAGACATCCTTAATAGGACAAAGCGAATGCCTCTGCTGGTACCTGGACAATGGCTGCTCGCGACATACGACATGAGAAAGGTCTATGTTCCAAGACCTCCAGTCTAAAAATGGTGGATTTGTTGCCTTTGGAGGCAATCAAAAAGGAAGAGTAATTGGTGTTGGTACAATTGGTGGTAAACCCCCTCTTCCCTCTATCTCAAATGTGCTTATGGTTGAAGGACTAAGACACAATTTACTTAGCATAAGTCAATTATGTGATAGTGGATTTGATGTCTCCTTCACTAAGAATGAATGCATAGTCAAAGACAAGAGTGGTAAGACCCTCTTTTCAGCTAATAGACAGCAAAATCTTTATAAGATTGAGCTAACTGAACTCTCAGATCAAAGTGTAACCTGTCTGATGTCTAAAGAGGATGAAAGATGGTTATGGCATAAGAAACTAGGACATGCTAGTATGAAACTTATTTCGAAATTGAAAAAGGATAACCTTGTGAGAGGATTGCCTGATATTAGTTTCAAGAAAGATGTTTTATGTGATGCATGTCAGAGAGGTAAACAAGTAAAATCAAGTTTCAAATAAAAAAACCTTGTATCAACCTCTAGACCTCTTCAGTTGTTACACATGGATTTGTTTGGACCAGTTAGTGTTGCCAGTTTAGCTGGAAGGAAATATGGATTTGTCATTGTTGATGACTATTCTAGATTTACTTGGGTACTTTTTTTCTTAACCCACAAGGATGAGTCTTTTAAGGCCTTCTCTGTATTCTGTAAGAAAGTACAAAATGAGCAAGGTTTCTGTATTTCTATCCTTAGAAATGATCATGGGGGAGAATTTGAAAATGAGCAATTCAAACTGTTCTGTGAAGAGAATGGAATCTCTCACAACTTCTCTACACCTAGAACTCCACAGCAAAATGGAGTGGCTAAGAGAAAGAACAGATCTCTGCAAGAGATGGCTAGATCAATGCTCAATGAAAATAATCTCCCTAAGTACTTCTGGGGTGAAGCAGTAAACACTGCATGTTAAGTGCAAAATAGAATACTTATAAGGTCTATCCTAAAGAAGACTCCTTATGAATTGTGGAAAGGTAAAAAAACCCAACATATCTTATTTCCATGCATTTGGATGTGAATGCTTCATCCTAAATACCAAGGATCAACTTGGAAAGTTTGATTCCAAGGTAGACGAAGGTATCTTCATTAGATATTCTGAAGTGTCTACGGCATATAGAGTTTTTAACTCTAGAACCTCTGTTGTTGAGGAATCCATTCATGTAAAATTCAATGATAATCTAAAGACTGATAGGGAACTATCAGATCTAGAATATGATCTTGCAGGACTTGATCTTACCCAGCAGATGAGTCAACAGCCAGACGTATCAAAAACTGAGTCTGCTGAGGAATCTGTCAAACAAGTGGAGCAGACGAGTCATCGGTCAAGTCAACATCAGAATGATGATCTCAGAAGAGACTGGAAGTTCAAAGCTCATCATCCTGAAGATCTTATCATTGGAAGTCCCTCTGAAGGTGTTAGAACCAGATCTGTCTTAAGAGAGTCAAGCAATATGGCCTTTTTATCTAAAATTGAACCAAAGCATATTGAGGAAGCTCTTGAAGATGAAAGCTGGATTCTTGCTATACAAGAGGAACTTAATCAGTTCAAAAGGAATGATGTCTGGAAACTTGTCTCCAAACCAACAGACAAGTCTGTTATTGGAACAAGATGGGTTTTCAGAAACAAGCTAGATAAAGACGGCAAAGTTGTCAGAAACAAAGCAAGGTTAGTAGCTCAAGGCTACAACCAACAAGAAGGTATTGACTATACTGAGACTTTTGCACCTGTAGCTAGAATAGAAGCTATTTGCATACTCATGTCATATGCTGCACAACATCAAATTACTTTATTTCAAATGGAATAATTGAAGAAGAAGTTTATGTTAAACAACCTCCTGGTTTTGAAAATAATGAAAAACAAGATTATGTTTTCAAACTTAAAAAAGCTTTATATGGCTTAAAACAAGCGTCTAGAGCATGATAGACTTAGCTCTTTTCTTATGAATAATGGTTTTATAAGAGGAAAAGTTGATACAACCTTGTTTAAGTAATGCTCAAAAGATAATTTCATAGTAGTTCAAATATATGTTGATGATATTATTTTTGGAGCTACTAATGAAAAATTGTGCAAAGAATTCTCTAAGTTGATGTAAGCAGAATTTGAAATGAGCATGATGGGAGAATTGAAGTTCTTCCTTGGACTGCAAATCAAGCAGACGTGTGATGGAATCAACATCCATCAACAAAAGTACATCAAGGAGATTCTAAAGAAGTACAAAATGGATAGCTCAAAGATCATGAAAACTCCAATGCAAACTAATGCTAATCTAAGCAAAGATGATGAAGGTAAAAAGGTAGACAAAACTGTCTACAGAGGTATGATTGGATCTCTTCTTTACTTAACATCTAGCAGATCTGATATTCAATTTAGTGTCTGTATGTGTGCTAGATTCCAATCTGAGCCCAAAGAATCTCATCTTAAGACTATTAAAAGAATCTTTAGATATTTACTTGGAACCACTAATTTTGGTTTAATGTATTTGAGAACACAAGATTACAGAGTAGTTGGTTTTTGTGATGCTGATTTTGCTGGAGATAGAATTGCAAGGAAAAGCACCAGTGGAGGATGTCACTTCATTGGAGCAAACTTAGTCTCCTGGACAAGCAAAAGACAAACGATTATCGCACTCTCAACTGCAGAAGTAGAATATGTCTCTGCTGCAAGTTGCTGCTCACAGCTTTTATGGGTAAAACATCAACTAGAATATTACTCTATATTTGAGCATAATATACCTGTCTGGTGTGATAATTCAAGTGCTATTTGCTTAACTAAGAATCCCATACAACATTCTAAGGCTAAGCACATGGAAATCAAACACCACTTCATAAGAGATTACGTTCAAAAAGGTGTATTTGATGTTAAGTTTGTTAAAACTGAAAATCAATGGGCTTATATCTTTACAAAACCTTTAGCTGAGGATAGGTTTAAGTTTATAAGAGACAACTTGAATATACATTGCTTTGCTGAATAACCTGTCTGATAAGTGTTTACGATACTCGTCTATGTTTAATCGTCTGACCTTATGAGTCATTCGCTCTTCTTTTTAAAAATTCTTTTTAAATGGCTATTTTCTTTTAAGTATTGTTTCATTATCTGAGGCAATATGTGTACATGGCTGTTTTTACTTTAAATCAATTTTTTTAAACCTCCATTTTTTTTGTTGTTTTCATTTAAAATTACAACTATCTTTGGTCTTTAAAAGGGGAAACTTTCTTTTATTTTAAAAGGTATTTCGTTCTTACGTTTTCAAATCTCTTTCTCTTCGTTTTTAAAACCATCAAAGAGGATGCATCTGCTCAGGGGGAGCAGTTGAAGAAGCCTTTAGGCAAAACCAAAGGACAAACTTGCCTTTAACCTTTTTTGTTCTCTTAGTACCTTTCTTGTAAATTTTTTTTTCCAAATTACCTTATACACAGCCAATGATGGTTAAATACAATTACCTCCTCTGTTTCTCTTTTTTTATTATGACAAAAGGGGGAGAAAGTTAAATGAAAAATGTTTTAATGTTACAACTGTCTGATATGAACAAATGTTTATCTAAAAATGATGTATCTTTTCTTTTCTCTGTCTATATTCTATTGCTTTTGATAATGTCAAAAGGGGGAGATAATACTAAGATAAGACTAAGATAAAAAGTTAAATGCTTATCTGTCTGAGTATGTTATAATTATGGAACAATGTTTTTAATCTGTCTAATCATATACATGACTGTTTTATGTGAATTTTCTTAAGTTCATTAAATCATTTAACATGTTTTGTCATCATCAAAAAGGGGGAGATTGTTGAGTCTCCAAATGTCTGATGTGCATTTACCTTAGTTTTGATGAGATTAAAACAGTTATTCAATGATTTAATTGAACCCGTCTGTGGTATTTAACTCGTCTACTTAGTGTACAGATTAAAACATTAAGCGTCTATATGAACTGTTCACTCGTCTGAACTTAGATAAGTTCACTCGTCTGAACTAGCTAAGGTTCACTCGTCTGAACTAAGAGAAGTTCACTCGTCTAATGAAGTCTTCAACTGTCTGATTAAAGGAAGACTCACCCGTCTAAAAGACTTTGTAACTGACGTCATCTCTTTGTTAAAGAGTCAACCCGTCTAATAAAGTTACTCATCCGTCTAGTGACTAACGTTAAAGAATACATTGGATGATAGCTGTCTCGACTCTGATAAAGAACTTCAACAAAGTGCTTTGCCTGAACACAACTGCATCTTATATCAAAAGGGAATGTCTTCCCTCTGCAAATAAAAAGCATGTATACAGACCTGCTGAGACCAAAGGTATATCAGAAGTCTGTATTACTCTAATGAAAAAGAACAAGCGAAGTTCCCTATGCTTTAATAGCTGATCAGAATGACTCTATTACATTTATTGAAGATCTGCAAGAAGCCAAGCCTTCAAACTTTGTGTCTAACGGCTTTAAAATCTTAAAGCCTATTTAATGAAGATGACTTTGAAGATTGAAGTAGAGACAAGAGAAGAGAACGATCAAAGCAATCAAAGAGCATTTACTCTGTGCATTTATATCTTCATTCTTTCATTATTTATTCTTCAATCATTTGAAGTTATTACGCAGTCTTTTAGATCTTCACATTTAATACACTCGTCTGAGTGCTTGTGAAAGACTTGCAAATTATAATCTATTTTACAACTTCTCTCAAACAAACCCGTCTGAGCCTGAAGAGGTTAAGTGTGCAAACAATACTTGTCTGGAGCCTGGAGAGGCTAAGTGTGAAAACAATGCTCGTCTGGAGCCTGAAGAGGCTAGGTGTGAAAATAATACTTGTCTGTCCTGTAACCTAAATCAGTTATAGTGAGAAAACTTGATGCTGCCAAGGACTGGACGTAGCCTCATTGTTAAGGGGTGAACCAGTATAAAACCTGCTGAGTGATCTCTCTCTTTTCCTTAACTCTTTAGTTTGATTATTTGTCTTAACTATCATCTAACTAAAAGGGTTTATAATTGTGTTTATCAAACCTTTTTTATCTTGCATGATTGTGTGCTTTCTGTAAAACCTTCAGACGAGTTATCAGTCTGATTGACCTGTCTGTGTTTACTCGTCTATTATAACCCGTTTGTGCTTGCGAAAAAGTTTCTAAATTCCGCATAAATTTGTCAAATACCATTCAACCCCCCTTCTAGTGTTTGCATCTGTCTATTTCAGGTATTACTTATTTTTTCTTGTGCTATATGTATTGCTTAATTAAATCATTATTAAGGACCTTATCCCTGAGTATGATAGTCAAAGATAACGTGGTATAGTTTAACTTAGCACGCAAAATGGACAGCTTTGCGTTTTAAAGATGTTTAATAGGCTTGTAGTGACTTCATTGAGAATGAGATTGACATTGTAATAAGATAAGACGAGGGATTAAGTTATACTAGGTATAAGTCTTATATAATTACATTGTTTACTAATACTATGCAGCAACTTCATTATTTGTATAACATAAATGAGATAATATTTGGACATATGCTTACATTTTAATATGCATCTCTATTTTATGTCAATACACTCAATATTTTTATATTTATCTACAAATATGTAATCCGTAATTTGGTTCTTGGTAGGAGTCCCATTTTTATGAGTCTTGTAGAGACCAAACATCCGACAATGAATATGAAGCTGTTAGGAGATGGTGGGGGAAAACACAACTTTAGTTGGGAAGATGTTCCAACTAACAATGGGGGAGGAGGATTGATTTTAGTTTGAGACATGCATTTGTTCCTAAAAACAGATAGCAAGAAAGGGGATAGGTTGATTTGTGTCCCAGGGAAACTCATTGAGAAGGATGTACTGGTGGTTGTAGTTCTTGTATATGGTCCGAACGATAAAGAAGGTAGGAAAAATCTATGGTTGGAGTTGATAGACCTGAAACAAGAGATACAAGCTCCAATGATAGTTTTAGGAAATTTTAATGAAGTGTTAAAATCCGAGGAAAGGAAAGGAGGAACCACTCTATCTGCCAGCATAAGGGACTTCCAATTATGGCAATCAGCCATGGATTTTGTAGATATTCCCCTGTTGAGTAGGAAGTTCATATGGTATAGGAACAATTCAGCAAGTCGCTTAGACATAGTCTTTTTTGACACTGAATGGTTCGACCACATGAAGGAACTAAAGCTACAGGACTTTAAAAGATTAGTCTTTGATCATTGTCCCATGTTGATTAGCTGTGATAAGATGGATAAGGGACCCACAAACTGATATGATCCAAATATGAATCATTGTTTGTTTAGATATTTCCTTGAGCTTAATCACTTGGAGTTTATGAAAAAAAAAAAAAAAGAATGAGAAGAAAAGGGAAAGAGAAAGGTGAGATGTCACCCGAGATGATGATGATGAAATTAACAAGAAAAGGAAGCAATATGGCAAGTTAAAGATAAAAATTAAACTAAGATAACAATTTAAAATAAAATTGCAGAATTGAAACTAACCAATAAAAGGAAAAACGAAAATTAAAGGAAAAATGGAAAAAATAAGAGATGAAAGAAGGCGTCACAATTGCTTCCAAGAAATTGGAAGATTGATAAGTCAAAAGAGGATTCGCCACAAGGAGTAGCACTCCTTGATAATAATCAAACAAGTTCTATGCAAGAACTTGAGAAAAAAGAATAACACTCTCCAAGAATTCCAATAGGAAAACTCTAATTTTATTCAAAGGTTGAAAAAAGATGATCCCTATTTATAGACTTTCATTCTAAGGAGGTGACGGCTAAACCTAATCCTTTCCAAAGTAATGTCTACTTCAGCATAAGAAGTCTATCTTACACCAAAAAACACAAGCCCAATACAAAGAAAGCCCAAAATACAATTAAAATCACGTCCAGAATTTTGTCCTAATATTGTAGCCCGGTTTCACCATGACAGAAGCTGAATAAGGCCTTGATGCTAGAAATACGACTCGTAGATAATTCTCTTAGCTTTCCAACGTCACCAAGAACGCCTCAATAAGATAACCATAGCTCAAGTTACAGCCGAAACAAGGAAGCAAGGTCATCACCAACGAAAGTGAGTGCTTCAACAATTTCCAAATTGGTTCTTCTTGTTCCATAATTGAATTGGTTCTTCTTGTCAAAGATGGTCATCCTAGGTTTGAATCACAAACCCTTTAGTGCTCTGGATGCTTAGTTTTCAAACTCTCAATTCAAAAAGGTAGTGCAAAATGAACGGAAGAATTTTGCAAACTTACCACTACAAGAAAAACTAAAGAAATTGAAAGGCCCAATTAAGAGGTGGAATAAGAAGGTATTTGGGGACATTGATAAAAGAATTGAGATGCTGGAGAAAGAAATTAAAGCTTTGGATGATTTGAGTGGTTATCAGAGTCCGAGTGAAGTTGAAATATACCAAATGGACCGATGCAGTGCAAACCAATTTTTTTTTTTTATGAACATAAGGGGCTAAGGCCCAAAAAAAAACAAGAAACTAGCTACCTTGTTGATAAACAATAGAGGAAACATTAAACAAAACAGGAAAATAGGCAAAACTAGGGACAAAATCATAAACATGAATCCCAGGATCCATTGAAACACCATGCTTAGCAAAGGCATCTACAACACTGTTAGCTTCACGAAAGATGTGGTGCCAAAAACAAGATTGGAACTCCCCAACTAACTTTTGGATATAAGAAACAATAACATGACAGGGATGACTAGATGTACAACCCAATAACAAAAAATCAATCACAATTTTTGAATCAAACTCAACAATAACTCTTTTGAAGCCACGCCTTAAAGACAAATTTAAACCATGTCAAATGCCCCATAACTCCGCTTGAACAATAGAACACTGGCCCAAATTAACAGGAAACACATCAATGAAAGCACCCCAATGACCACGCACCACTCCCCCACAGTCTGCATTTTGACTAGAACTGGAAAAAGCACCATCACAATTCAACTTAGTAAACCCCAAATCAGGTGGAGTCCAGCGAATTAGCGCCAACACCGAAGCTAAATCCCTTCTAATTCTCACTGGAGAGAGATCGCTAAGAGACTTTCGAATCTCCCCATAATTCTTCTAATCTCATTCACAGTAACCTTACCAGGGATAACCTTTTGCTCAAAAATGGCTTCATTTCCAGATCTCCAAATACGGTCCACCACCACTCCAAACAACAGAGGCCACAACTTCTCACGATCCGGACGCAGCGAAAGGTTGTACACTAACCATTCATCCTTATTCCACTGAAAAAACCTAGGAATCTTATGTTCTCACAAAATTAAATCCCAAATCTTCCTTGCAGCTGCACAATCTCAGAGAACATGCAAGGAATCCTCCACAGAGTTATTACACCAAGAACAAAGGTTACTTAAAGCTAACCCTCTTCGAAAACGTTTATAATTAGTCTAAGATAGCATCATGGGCCACCCTCCACAAAAATAATTTTATTCTTTCAGGCCTAGCCCAATTCCATATTTTAGAAAAAAGCATTGGATCGAGCCCTGCTGCCCATATCAATTAAATAATTATATGCTGAACCAACAGACAAGGATCCATCAGAAGATCCTAACCATGCAATTCGGTCATCCTCTTTATCACTCGACGGAGGACTCAAGGACCAAAACAAAATCAAAATACTGCTAGGAAGAATATGAGCTAAACCACTTAAGTCCCAAGAACCATTCAGTGTGTGTTTGGGACAGAGTTGAGAGAGTAAAAATCACGGTGAAAATATAGACGCTACAATATATAGCTTCTCATTAAACATGCTTTTCACCTTACAAAATCAGCATTCCAAACATGTACTCAGAAGGCCAAAATCACAAGCTTTTAAGCATATCCACCTCTGACACTGGACTTAAGGCTTTATCAAACAACTAAAAGAAGGAATCCAATTATCATTCCAAAAGCTAACCCGATTTCCTTTACCCACTCTCCAAATAATATTACGATGGACATCACTCCAAGATCTACAAATCCCACACCAGATATTAGAAGAATTAGCCCTCGCCGTAATTTTTGGAATAATGTCATTTCCACATCCATACTTGGATCTGATCACATCAACCCACAAGGAATTCCTTTGAGAACAAAGACTCCAGCCTATGGGTATCGGACCCAATAGGCACCCGCAAAAATTATCCATGACGGGTAGGGTAATTATCCGCTTAATGGGTATGGGTGCGAGTGCGGATAATTACCCGCAAAAATTAATCGGGATGGGTGCGGGTACGGGTACTCTAGTACGCACCCCGCCCCATACCCGCACTATGTATATTTATTTTCTATATACATAATTATAATATATTACATTAAAATTTTTTTAAAAAAAAAACTAGAGCTTCATGGTTAATTCCAAAGCTTCATCTTCAGTTCCACTTAGCTAGCTTCATCGTCGTCTATACTTTATATGTTACTTCATCATGCCTTAATTATAATATATTACATTAAAAAAAATAAAAAATAAAAAATAAAAAATAGAGCTTCATCGTCAGTTTCACTTGGCTAGCTTCATTATCGTCTATACTTTGTATGTTACTTCTTGATTAATATGATCAAATCATCTCCTATGAAAATGCCTAGGTTGATATGTTTTCCTTCTCTATTTAGTATCTTAATATTTACAATAATCTCGATGTATTTTTCTCTGTCTTGTGAACAAACCTGACAATAATGATAATCATCAAGCGTTGGCAAATAAAATAAAAAGGAGGCATTAATATTATTTTTTCTGCAATTCAATAGCATTCCTTTTTTTTTTTTTACTAACACTCCTTTTAGTGTAATGTATCATTTTTTATTGCAATATTTAATTAATGTTTTGGAGATTGATTATTTGACGTTTTGTATTTGAACCTTTACATTTCATATATTTCATGTTCGCAAATTGATTATTAAATCTACGGGTTGCATTTTTTAGTTTGGCATGCAAGACATTTACTATATGGAACGTAACTTTATGTAAGTACAAAAATAAGTTATTTTATTGTTTAAAGTGAATAATATGAAAATTATATCAATCGAAAACCTTTGGGTATACCATATTTACTTATCTTATTTTCAAATCCACAAATTTCTTATATAAAAAGTGCGGGTAATGGGTGCGGGTATGGGTACTTACGGTACCCAGCGGGTGAGGGTATGGGTATTAATGTTGCTACCCACGCGGGTATGGGTATGGAGACGAATACTATAGTACCCTACCCATATCCTACCCATTGCCATCCCTACCAACACTCTTTGGTTTACAGACAAGGCAGACCAAATGGGTAACAAACAAGAGTCACATAAAAACCAAACATTGATGATATTCTCATTTTATTTTCCTTTTTAAATTATTTTTACACTTATTTTATAATAATTAGTCATAAAAAAATTTTGCTTTAGAAACAAGATAAATGACTAAGATTCAAATGTAAAAAGTTAATATAATAAAAAATGCATTTAATTGATATGTACTGTCAGTATAAATAATTTTTCACTGTTAACCAATCATAAATTATTATATGAGTAAAAAGTGTTGAACTCTTATCATAATTACATTAAACATCGTCCATACATAATTTGTGTTTAATCCACGGTGTAACTAAAAATGCATAACAATTAAAGTTATAAAAAAGTGGTAAAAATGAAATAACCATTTTTCAAAATATAAACACTTGTTATAACTAGTTGCTTTCAGTACGATTTCCTATAAATTCTCCAATTCAAAGAGATTACATGGACCCCTCTCTTATTCACCAACTTCTGTAAATTATAAATAAAATAGAAGATAAATTTGAGAGGGATATTTTAGGCGATTTTATGGTAAAAAGTTGAACTCGTCAAACTGTTCCCTCTGTTTGCCGCATCTATTGCATCAGTTTGGTTAGTGAGTGGGGGAGCTTTTAGAAGGTCTTTTCAAAGATTTACTGCCATGGCTTCTTCTAAGAGATGGGCTAGCCTAATATGCTCCATTGCCTTTTCTATATATTTTGTTATCATCATTTTTCAAGTTCCCATTTTCAGGTATCATCTCCCTTCAATCTATTTTATTTTCTAAATTCTTTTTTTTATCAATCATTATTATTAGTTGATTCTATCAATGTAGTCCAAAGATTAGCACAAATTAAGCTTGAACAAAAGAAGCCATAAATAAATTAAAAAAAGATACTTGTGAGAAAGGGAAAAGAATGCTGCTCAAATTTGCCTTTCAATTTTGTTCATCACCAATGAATGCTTCTCGTCATTCTCTTGTTAATATTTTTAAATCTTCTATCAGCAACAGGAGTATAACCATCTTTAAATCAGATATCTTTAATTAAACATTCCAATAATTATAATTGATTTAACATTTAAAAACCCAGTTCCTTC
This sequence comes from Ammopiptanthus mongolicus, assembly GCA_039655645.1. Taxonomy (NCBI): domain Eukaryota; kingdom Viridiplantae; phylum Streptophyta; class Magnoliopsida; order Fabales; family Fabaceae; genus Ammopiptanthus; species Ammopiptanthus mongolicus. Next base: position 67,771,096 of record CM077351.1, on the reverse strand, counting down.
TTATTTATGTCTTTTAATTTTTTACAGCACTTTTCTAATGTGTTGATGAAGTGCAATTTATAAACACAACATCATATATAGACATCCTACATGTCATACCATTGAAATGGCATGTAGAAATTTGTCATGTTAAATAGGTTTATAATTGCACCACCACTAACTAAGAGGGTCATATTATTGGGATTTATTTATTTTCTTTTTGCCTGCAATAATTAACGCCAAAAGCTTGAAATGAAGTTCTGAAATAATACTTTGAAATTCTGTTTCCGTGATAATTCAAAACAATCCTATTTATATTCTAGTGATGATACTCACAAAGGCCCCATTTGGTTCCCAGTGTTCCATGTAGAATTGGAATCTGTAAGACACCATTAGAAGTGGCATCTTCTCAGTTGATTGCAAGTGAGGTCTTCCCTCTTTTTATAGTGAAGGCTCTACTCTACCCTGGAGCTCTTGCAAAGGCTATTTACAAGAAGAAAGCCATCCCAAGCTACACAAATCTGCTAAAGTTGCACAAGTTCAATACAAGGGCAATCTCTGCCACATCAGATCTTCAACACCTAGAGGTTGATTAGTAACTGAAAAACAATGCCTCTATGAGTATTGATGAATTTCCTAAAACAATGCTACTCACATTCTTTCTCGACCCAAATCTCAGCCGTTGGAGTAATCTAACGGTCAGGAGGAGAGATCTCTCGACCGTTAGATTAATCGAATAATTGAGATTTGGCTGGAGAGAGGATGAAGGTAACTTTTGGCCGCAGATGATCCATTTTTTCGTTTTCACCATCTAATTATATCTATGCCTACCTTATATTTCCATTCCTAAATGTTTAGATTTAGAACTCAATTTCAATTTGGGTTCTCTTGCAGGTTCTAGCAGGAAGCTATTTGTCTGTGGGAGGAGCAATTATGGGTCTGATAAAACCAGGGAGGATGAGCCTTTTTGGAATACTTCTTCTCATGTGGGGTTTGATTAGAGAGTTCATTATGGGAAGATCTGGTTTCAGTCATGCAAAAGGTGTACAAATCTATCCTGCCATGTATATTGCTCTAGCTTCAGCATTCTTCTCCATTAGAAAAGATGTCAGAAAGATAATTCGTAGCATCACTCGAAAGCAAGTTGTGAAGGCAAAACGGTTCTAAATGAAAAGGAAAATGAGACTGGCATGCATGTATCCATGGTTTAACTAGCTAGGGTGCTTGAATCTGACTAGTAGGTAGAACTTTTGCTTACTGTTCAAAGCAATTAATTTCAAACGCAGGAATATAAGTTTCTTGATCTTATTAGGCTAGCTAGTGAAGAGTGTGGAGCATAATTTGGATTCTCTCCATCCAAAATTCTTCTACATCTTCTTTCCATCCAAATATCAGCTATTAGATTAACCTAACGGCTGAGTTATCCCTCTTCTTAGCCTTTAGATTAATCCAACGACTGAAGTTTGGATGGAGAGAATCCAAATCCCAATTTTATGCACTAATTATTCGTGAATGAAAATGAGTTATAGATATGTACATATAGCCCCGCTTGATTTTCATTGCCACGTTCATTGCTGCTTATCTGAATAGAGAATTTGCAGAACTCTTTAGGAAGTGCATAATGCAGCTTATTGTGAACTTGAGCAATACTAGTAACATACATTTTATCACATTTTTCAACACACTATCTTATTGGATGGATTTCATATGAGATCTGAATAACGAGTGAGTCCATGTGACTTATGTTGAGAACTGTGTGTCAGTGTGATGCTAGTATTTTTCTCGTGAACTTTTAATTCTTTCATTTGCATTTATTAAATCTAAACAAGGTGTTTATTTCCAAAACTCCAATAATAAATCTAATATTTTCTATGAGAGCTTAAAAAACCAACTTAGGCTTTGTTCGAATTGATGGTATAAGATGGAATGAAAGTTCCATTGTTTGGGTTGGGTTTTAAAAATAAGGATGAAATAGAATGGTATTGGATGGAACTCAAATTGGGGAGTATGGAAAGGAACTGGTTTTTACTTTATTAATCTTATCATTATATTCCAGTATTCCACTATGTTACTATATATTCCAAACAATAGAATGGAAATTTTCTGCCATTCTAATAAAAAGTATCTAAGCAATCGTATAGAACCTTTATTCTACTCCATCCCATTCATCTATCGAGAACGCACCACCGTCATCAGTGATAAAGATCCTTTCTTCCCAAGACACATAAATACAGAACTTAATGTTTTCAGTGGACGTCCTCTATCAAACTTGTTCCAATCTGCTAAACATCTAGCATGGGATAATACATACATTATATAATGGGGAAGAGGCAGCAAGCCTGTTCCAATGCATCAAACATAATAATAGTAATAATAATAATAATAATAATAATAATAATTAACAACAAACGTCATATAATTTTGAAACGAACGACAGCCATCACGTCCACAAAGGAAAAGTAAAGACAATTGAGAAATTAAATTGTTGGCAAACAAGTTACAGAGAAAGTCAGATATTAAGCTCTACCACTCTGGGAGGGACAAGGATTTGCTCTCTCATTCGATGTATCATATTTCATCAATAATATTTTGTCATGTTTTTTTTTTTTTTAAATCACAAGAAATTTCAATTTATATGACAAAATATTATTGGTGGTGATAGAATGTAATACACTAAAATGAGACAACAGATCTTCATCCGCCAGTATGTGTAACCGCGAGTTCGGGTTCTGGAGGTTCATCTTCTTGGACAGGGTTGGTCTCAGCTTGTTCATCAACTTCAACCCCAACTTCATCTACTCTTGCTGCTACTTCTGGAATATACTCAACTCCCACTGAAGACAAGAAGAGGCCACGAAATCGCTTAGCAGCACGTTCCTCCTTCACGAGTTCCAACTCCACAACTCTTCCATGCACATACTCAAATAGAAGCCTAGTATTCTCACCAACCATCAAGTGATCCAGAACTCTCTGATTCTTCACCAAAGTATCACTACTGTTGTTGTAATTGGGTTGCTCAACAAAACTACCTGCAGGTAAGAATTCTAACTTGATTGCTTCCAACTGCTCATCTTTCCTAGCCTCAGCAACCCTCAGCTGCCTCTCAAGCTCCGCAATGATCCCGCCATGATGCCTACGAACAACCCTAACTCGATTCAACATATCATCTCGCTGAGCATTGAACATTGCAATGTACCCCATCTGCTGGGCACTGAAATTCCCTGCACCACGCTTCAGCAATCTCTTATGCATAGAAAGCTTCCTAAGCTCTTCCTGTCCAGCAGGAGAGCGCAGACATCGTACAAAAGCGTAAAACTCCTTAGGTTGGCTACCTGAAATCAAAGGCGGATACAGAAAGCATTAGCAGGAGGGATCTAATATATAACAGTACATATGTATATACAGTAACGGATCTTCTTAGTAGCGGGGTAGCTGTCTCTAAATTTTTTTCATATAAAAATAATCATATGACATCTTCAAAATAATTTATGCAATATATATTATACACGCAAGTTCACAAACTGTCATATATTTTATGTTGTAGAACACTATTATTAGATCCTGCTTATTTAATGATTCAAAAAAAGACCCTACTTATTTAAAAAAATACTCAAATAGCTGAGCAATTCCATTAAAGTGAATATTATTTTTAACTTAACATCATCCAGACTCACCACAAATAAGTTTTTCCTCCTCAGCTCATTTGCTTCAAACTTCTTAATCTTTCATGTGTAAGATAAATAAACACTACATAAGATTTCATATATTGAATGTTTACATATTTGAGTGATAAAATTATATGTGAATTATTTTGACTAGTATTTAACGATTCCCCCCAAAAAAAAAATTCTCAAAATCCACCACAGTGTATATATACACAAATATTTGCGGTAAGATATTTTTTATGAAAAATGTTATAAATATATAAGCAATTTTACAACATATATGTAAGAGGGTAAGCCAGCACTCATGCTGGCGCCTCTCTAGATCTGTCCCTGCCTGTAATAGTTTCGAAATACTTATTATTGGTTCCGAGCTTAAGGACTCGTTGGAGCTTTGCATCATCATCATTGTACTGCTTGAAGATGCGGAGCAAAGAAGCGAACTGCCTCGAAAAGTAGAACTGAGCAATGTAGGTGGCGCTTTCGAAGTGGCCGCGAGGTACACCAAGCGGGACGAGCTTCGCAGCTTGGGACTCAATGAAATCGAGATCAGCATCTCCATGCACCATACGCCGAACCTCTATTGGACCAACAAATGTCATCACAACAAACGAAGACGGAGAACAGGTGCAGTGCAGATTAAACAGTTCAAGAAAATTGAGGGTCAATGAAGGGATATATAAGAAAAGACAAGGCTGAAGGAAGGGAAAGAACAAAAGGGAAAGAAAAGAAAGGTATTGGAAATATAAACTTCATTAACTACCTGTATTGCACGGGAATAAACAGACTAAGTTGGGTCTACTAGATAACAAGCCCAACCCTCCGAACACCGAGTTATACACGAGGCCAAGCCCAACCTTCCTAACACCGAGTTTGCTATCCCTCCTCAGTTGATTAAAGCACGAGGGGAAAGCAAAGAACTAGGAGTTCCCATAATTGAGAGCGTGAAGACGTGCTCTTCGGATAACCGCCATGAACCGAGCATAGTGGGATGAGTGGGGAAGTTGGGAATAGTAGTATATAAGCACATAGGGGGAAAGGTTAGAGGCAAGCTATTGAATGTACTCATTTTCATATTAATTCCAGAGACTCGAGATACTTCGAGAGGTATTTAGAGTATTCTTGTAAGTGGAGTGAGTAAATCAGAGCGATATTGTTCTTGTGATATCCTCCTTGTAATCGGGATATTTGCATGAACACTACCCATTATGCATATATTTAGATGTAGTGTACTTGTAGTTTTCAAGACTTCAAGTTTTAAGAAGTTATAGTTTCAAAGTAGGTGTTGTCTAAGTTGCACCAGGCAACTTGCTCCACTTATTTTGACCAATTGCAAGCTTCATTTTTGACACATTTGCACTGATGCTTTTTGACTAGGTCAAAAGTATTTTATGAGTTAAGTGTATTTGTTTTACTTTGTATTTTCATTTAAGTACCATAGTTTCTTGTATTTACATGTATATTGTATTATATATTATCTTTTGCATTTATACATTTTTGGTCCAGAAAATTAAATACAATAAATCTTGTGAAATTATCACAGGAAGATAAGAAGATTTATTTTGTGAAATAACAATAAATCTTCGGCGGTGGACGAGAACCATAAGCATGTGGACATTATTTATTGGCCGACCGATTGTTTAGGGAAGAGAACAGAGAGAAGGGCGACGGTGCAACTGGGCAGTACTGCGGGTGCAACAGTAACATCCCGATTTTTCAAGCTTTTGAGCTTTCTGTTTTAATTAAACAGTATTTATCTGTTTGTATGTTATTGGAGGGTTTAGAGAGTGCAATAAAATAATCTGAGATCATAGTCATGCTCTACACTATCGTAGGAAGCTATGGTTAATTTTTGTTTGAAAACCCAGATGGAGCCCGGTCTGCGTTTTACACTGACAGCATGATTTTACTGCTCAGAAAACCTAATTTTAACACGTGAACGAAACAGTTAGGTTTTAAATTAAATTTTCCATGATATTGGAAAATTAAAAAATTTTCACTGAAAAAGTGAAAAATATGATTTTACGGAACCAAATACGAATTTACCAAAACCCGCTAACGGATAAATATCATGTCACTATCAATCCACCTCACCAGGGTGAGTCACCTAGTGACTCACCAAAGTCATCATGACTTAGGGATATAAAGGACCTTAATGCCCCTAAAACTTCCAAAAATTACCATTATGCCCCTCTAATAAATTACCTTTCTACCCTTCCATATTTACTAAGATTAAAACATCACTTTTTCACCCATTCTCCCCTCTTCTCACGCAGCCCTTCCTCTCCATATTCACTCTCCATCTCTTTTCACTTTCTCTCCATAAACTCTCCATAACTTCTTCAAGCTTTCTAATTCAAGTAGAAAATTTATCAAGGTGACTAGGAGAAGCTTAAAGCTTGGTGAATCTCCACTAATCAAGAGGTAAGCTTCACTCCTCTCCATCTAGAAATTTTGGCTTCTCCATGGATTTCATGATGTGAGGTTTTAGATTAAAAAATCCATAATTAATTGTAGAAACATCCTATGCTCATGAAATCAATTTCTATGCACTCATTAAGATCTCTATATTCATCATTCAAGAGCATAGATCAAGACAACATGGCTGCCCTGTTTTTGTTCCATAAGGCCGAAACCCTAGTGGTGTGAGTAGATGGGATTTTGTTTCAATTGTTAGCAAATAACCATGGATTTCATTCTTTTATAGCCTATATGTGTTGCATCCAAGAGCTTGAAGCAAAATAAAATCCCTAGCCTATATTCCTAGAGAGAACCGAATTTATGCCATAGAGGAGTTGGATGATTGATAATCTGCTAGATTCTTAGTAATTGTGCCTTTATTGAGTGGTTTTTACTCCTTTTTGTCTAGAATTTTGTCCCTGTTTTGTCCCTTTTTGAGTCTTTTGAGTCTTCGTTAGTTGTCTTTATGTTTGTGATAATTTCTTATAATTAGAGTCAATTTAAGTTTATTTTTATGCATTTTAATTTTTAATTTCTCCTTAATCATTTTAGGATTCAAGAAAGGTGGGAAGATCGAAGAGAAAAGTAAATTTTTTCAATAAGATTGGAGCTCATGGGAGGAAGAAGAGCCTAAAAAAGTGAAGTTGTGAAACTTGGGTTCAGCGCTGGACATGGGGGATCCAGCGCCCAGTGCTGGTTACCCTGATAAGAAGCTACTCTCTAGAAGGTCAGCGCTCAGCGCAGTAATTACAGCGCCCATTGCTGAAGACCCTTGATAGAATCTGTTCTCTGCCTAACTGGCGCTGGACGCAGGGACTCTGGCGCCCAGCGCTGTATCGTTGGTGAAAATACGCTGTTGTCTTGTTGGCGCCTAGCGCCAGAAACCTAGCCCCCAGCGCTGGCTAATTTTCTGACAGGGTATTTAAGCATTTGTTACCCATTTTGAGGTGAATCCAGCAGCTGCACGAAATTCTAAACCCTAAAAGTGGAAAGAGGAGCTTCTTCTATGCTGGAACAACATCATCTTCATGGAGTTTGCATCATCTTTGTTCATTTCATTTCCCTTTGTAGTTTCCTTTATTATGTCTAGCTAAAACCTTTTTTGTTGGGGTTAGATGTAGCTAGTTCTAAACTCTTATGTATTTGACTTGATATTTTACTGTAGTTTCTACTTCTTTATGAGTGCTTAATTTCTATGCTTAATGCTTGTTGTGGCTTGATCACCCATGATTTGATCTTTGATTTGATTTGCAATTGGAAAGTTCTTATTGAATCTAGACATGAAATTAATCACCTAGTAAACCTTATCTCTAGAAATGAAATTTGGTTTATTAGTTATCTTTGAATCTCTAATCTTCATGCAAACCCACTAACTAGGCCACCTAAGGAATTAGGGTTTAATTTGGGGGTTTAGGCTCTTTCCGTCTAAGGAATTAGGGATTGAGTATTTTAGTGTATTGATATTCATAATTGAAGTATGAAACTATATTATTTGTCATTTCATTGCATGAGAGGAAGGGATTAGTGAATTCTAAATCCAACATATTTTCTCTTGGAAGTAAAACAGTTTTTGCTTATTAAGTGTTCGATAAAAATACAAAAAGAACTTGTTCCTCTTGTTTTGTTCCTTTTTATTCTAATTCTTGTTTATTGAGCTTCTGAGCTCCCTTTGATCCCAAACAACTTTTTAGGTAGAATCAATTTGTATGTGTTTTTATTTGTCACACAATCCTCGTGGGAACGATATCCCTTTCTCCTCTTTTACTACTTGTACGACTCGGTATACTTGCCGAAGTTATCAACAATGATTTTGTTTCAATTTTCAACTTATGACAATTTTCCTTAACACTAGGCTACTCTATGATCATAAATCCAAGAGTATGTGAAATTTTGAAAATTCTAGCCAAATTGACTAGCCATAACCGAACCTATACATAGGTAGCTACTAGGCTATTTCGACAAGTTAAACTTATTTTGTGTCTTGTGATGAAGGATCAAGAGAATCACCGTCGTTGGACGAATCGGGAAAGACAATTGGACCGCTAAATGGGAGACTTAGAGACTGGAAGGCTTAAACTCGAGTAGACTACGAAAGGTAAGGGGGTTTGCCTGAGGGATTTCCTGATAACTATGTGTTGTTGGTGGGTTGCTTGAAAGACTTGGTTTGATTATGTTGATATGTTTATGTTGCTATGTTGATGTTGATGTGATTGGATATGTTGATGTGATTATATAGTTATGTATTTTGCGTTTTAGCATTTATATGGTATATGTTGAATTGATGACTATCTGGATGTTGCTTGCTGCATATCAATCTATAAATGAAGATAAAAGCTTTGAAAAACCTTGTAGAAAAGGTTAAAGATTGAGTTGGGAAATATTTATGATAAAATTTCTCAGACTTTGAGAAAGAAAAATAAAAAAATTAATCTGTAGAATAAACCACAATAAGAGGAAAAAGTCAAAATGATGGACTTGAATGATTTTCATGTTAAAAAATGTTTAAATTTCAAGGAGATTTACGGAAAATGTTTTCGAAAAGCAATACTATTGTGTTGGGACGACATTTTTTGTCTCAGCCAATTCCTTTCAGAAATGAGTTTTTGGGAAGGGATTTGTTAAAGAAAAGTAAAGTTTCATCAAAATACAGTTGTTTTAAATTATTTTTGTGCAGAAAAGTTTGTCTGTAAAAGAGTTTTCCAACAATGTAACATCCGACAACTTAGAAGAGTTGTGGAGATTTTGATTTGGTTTTGTATTTCACAGAACGAAAACGATGGAAAACACTGAAACGTGAACCTAGCAAACGAGACGTCGGGTTACTAGTGTTATGTGATAAAGATACGTAGATTTTAAACCGTATGACGGTGTTGTGGACTGTGTGTCCTACGAATTATGTGTCTTTTTCATGTCATGATGGATATGACTAAAGGTAAATAATGTTTTCTATTACCACGGACCTTGGGCTAGTGCATCGATCTAGGGCTCCGAGATTGAGCACTCGGACGTTCGTCTTGTGTTAGAAGTTTTAAAACGGTGTAAATTGTGAATAGTCAGGAGCTTTGAGCTACGACAACGAAAGAACGAACACAAAGAAAAGTGGCAAGACTTGAAACATTTTTCTCATGCATTTGCTTTTAGGCAGACGTTCCATCTGGATTGGGGGACCTTGATGGCAGGGAACCCTGTGATGACTTTAAGTCATTGTGTAACATTGTGCCTTGATGGACAATGGTGTCATACAACTGACGAATATTGTGCTTTAAGTTGGACAATATCGTATGACCAAGTACAATTTATCAAGCACCGCTGAATGTAATTCCATGTAATCGCGTAATGTCATGGTGTTCATATACTTCCAAATAAGCACTTAGGTGCTGGTCATTATGCCTGGGGCCAATGTACCTTGAGCCTGATCAGCTCAGTTTTTACACAACGGTGTCCGGAGATTAAGTAAAGAATTAGATGATGAACATTGAAGTGTCATGCATCTCTTTTGAAAATAACAATGGCTGTCGGGTATGAGACCCTATGATATACTACTTATTTATCAGTAGGACCTTACACATGATAATTATTTATGCCTATGTGTTATTGATGTGATATACATGTTGTTATCGTGTATGAATCCATATATTGGTATCTCACCCTTACATCTTCAGATGAGTTCCAAGATGCCGCTGGAACATTTGGGGATCAATTCCCTGAGGCTTGAGGGCACGGAAGGAGGGTGACGTAAGAGAAGTCACTGTGTTTTAGTAGTAAGACCAGCTATAGGATATGTCCTATTTTATTTTGAACAACAGCTAGTTAACTGCTCTGGCCACTGAAAGCCATGACTGTTTTGAATGGTCGTATGTTTAAGGCCTATGTAGTATATTATAGTACCTTATTATGTATACTCTGCTTGACGTTATTTACATGTGTGTTTATGTAACGTTGATGTATGGTAAGCTAAGTTATGAGGAAAAATTTTATCAGGGATTTCCACAATAAGTTAAATACTTAGAGAATCTTATTTTCCGAAAGTAACCAGCACGATTATTTAAAGTTTATTTTTCGCAACGGGTAACCATGTGATCCCCCATAAGGGAGTGTCAATGCAGCCGGACTGCGGTGCTGCCGGATCTGGGCGACTGGTTCTTCGTTGTGGTCGTCGTGAAGGAACGGCGAGATGCAGCCGTTGTGGTACGGTGGCTGGTGGCCCGAGGCGGTCCGAAGCATGGAGGTTACACGACGGTCCTTTTAATCTGCTACTACACATTACTTGTGGGATGACGGGGTTTGGCTCTAAGGATGAGCGGATCTGGTTACCATAGACACCACCCCAAAGGATAAACTAGCATCTCTGTTAGTTTTATTGTTTAAGCCTGGATAAAAAATGCAAGTTCAATAGACAACCCAACATTTGGACATTTGAATCTTGACATGGAGAACTAGAACTCTTATTAATGGAGGAGCAAGTGACTTTGGATGACGAGATTGTGGGATGGAGGTGATTGTTTGGCCGATCTGGATCTAGTTTGAGTTGGGGGTGGGGGTCGGGACGGTGTCAGCGAGCGGAGGGGGTGCAGTGGCGGGACGTCGGTGACGGAGCAGGTGGTCGATTGAAATGAAGGAGGCAGTGGAAGGGGGTGGAGAATATGTGAAATGAAAAAAAAAAATAGGGAGAAATACATTTGCAGTTTCTTTTACTAGTTTAAAGTTTAAGCAAGTAAAATATAATTTTTAAATTAAATAAAATAAAAATATGCTTATGCAAATTTAATCAGTGAAGACCCCATTATGTAAATACTATAAACATGGTATCCCATTGACTGAGTTTGACTTGGTCAAACAGTCAGACCAAAAAGTGGCTTCCAAGTGGTAATTTCATTGGTCTACATTAGTCTCACTTTATGGTGCAAGCTTGCACCTCCTTCTTGGTGGTGCACCATAGAAGGCACCTTCAAAATATATGTGTTAAATAGGTGCATTAATTAAATAAGTTTCTTGTATTGAACGACTCTAAAGACATGTTTTGCATGTATGATGTAAAGAGCTGCCTTTGATTATGATGTACTTCTATTTCAGTATTTGACCATTCTATAATATGATAGGAATATTGAACTTCATCTAGTAATGTGTTTTAACTTTTAAGATAAATGGGTTAGTAATGGTAAGTCTATTATTTGTCATCCTCAAAATTCTCATATGGCCCATTTGAAGGTGTGTAATCTTTAGTCTCCAGGTCAAAAAAGATGAAACCCAAGTCTCATTAACATGCTGTTTTCTCAAGAGGAAGCTCAAGCCATTCTTCATACTCCCCTCTATGCCTCGGTTTTTAATGACGAAAGAGTTTGGGCTCCTTCTAAATCAGGTATCTATAATGTTAAGTCAACGTATAACTTGGTTAAGAGTAACATGGTTGATAGAGTTTTTGAGAGTTGATGGGAATTGGTCTCTTATCTGGAATCTTAATGTCCCCTCTAGGGTCAAAACTTTTATCTGGAGAATTTGTAGAAATGCTCTACCAACACACAGTAGACTGGCCACTAAGGGTGTGCAATGCCCAACTAGTTGTGTTATGTGTGACAATAATGAAGAGAACCTTAGCCACCTTTTCTTCACTTGTTCATCAACTCTTAGCTGCTGGGATTTTCAGAATTTACGGACTCTCATTACTGACATATCCAACGCACAAATGGATTCAACGAAGCCTTGTTCTTGATTCTTAGCAGCTGCGATTCTAGCACCCAAGAGAAGGTTGCCACGGTTCTTTGGAGCATTTGGACAAGACGCAACGACAAGCTTTGGGAGGATAAGAACACATCCACTCAACAAGTGGTTACAAGAGCTCTTCTTTTTCTGAATGATTGGGTGCAAGCAAGGAGCCTTCAATTTCATACCCACGGTTCAGTTCCTCAGCCGCAAACTAAATCTTGGATGGCGCCAGTCACTGATTCCCTTAAATGCAACATAGACGTTGGGTTTTTTCAAGATAAGGGATATACATCCTTTAGTATGTGTGTTCGCGACTCTTTTGGTGCTTTCTACATGGCAAGGACTCTTTCTTACCCTCTTTGCCTTCTGGGAGCTGAAGGTGAAGCCATAGGTCTTTTATATGCTCTTCAATGGATCAAAGGTCTTGATCTTGAGAATGTTGTGTTTGAGATGGATTGCAAAGTTGTTGTTGATTCTTTGCATTCCTCTAAGAACGACCTTTCTGAGCTTGGTGATTTTTTAAGGGAGTGTAACTCTTTTTTAAATTCCTTTCAGAACCTAGGTGTGAGGTTCATTAGGCGACAAGCGAATCGGGTAGCTCATACTCTTGCTAGAGCGACTCCTTTCCTAGCTAGTCCCATTGATTTTTATCAATTACCACATTGTATTGCTTATCTAATTATGAATGAAATACATTGAATTTTCCTTGTCAAAAAAAAAAAAAAACTTTTAAGATAAATGTGTCTTTCTTAACAAAAATCATTAATTTGTATTGAAAGACTCTAGACACATGTTTTGCATCTATGATGTAAAGAGCTGCCTTGGATTATATATGATGTATTTAACCATTCTATAATATGATAGGAATTGTATTAAACTTCATCTAGTAATGTGTTTTAAGATAAATGTGCCTTTGTTAACAAAAAGCACTAATGTTAAAACTAAAACCGTAATATTGGTTATTCAATCAATTAGATGAGTAGCAAATAGACTATTTTTTTGTATGATCACTGCATATTATATTATTCGGTTCAACCTTGTTAAACCTGCTGGGTAATGACCAGAATGTGCAGCAAAATAGGAGCCCCCCAAACAATGCAAAAAAAAAAAAAAAAAAAAAAACAAGATATGAAATTAACAAGATGACAATATATCAACACAGAGACACAATAATTTAACTTAGTTGGACAAATCTGATGCCTACATCCACTCCAGAGGATAAACTAATTTCACTATGAGAGAAAAACAATACAAAACAATTACTGAGTTTCAAATTTACTGACTTAAAAATTCTTGGTCAGATGTATTCTTTATAAGTTGTATTTGCACTTGAGGTATGTATTTTGTGGTATTTGTACATATATTTCTTGTCTTTTATATTTGCACTTGAGTTTCGTATCTATTTTCCTTTTTTCCATTAGGCATAATTGCAATTTTGCTCCTCTTACTTTTTCACAATGTGTGATTTTAGTCCAATATTTTGAAAAAAAAAAACTAATTCTGTTAGTAGGTAATGTGAAAGCCCGAGCTCCGCACATATTTCAACTAAAAAATAAAATATTTAAATAAAAATTAAAAGGATTAAATATGTTTTTGGTCCTAGAAATTGCGAAAATTCGTTTTTAGTCCCTCATTTTTTGAAAGTCATTTTTTGGTCCCTCAATTTTCAAAATAGCTCAATTTTAGTCCCTAATGTTAGCTGAATTTTCAAAATAGGGACCAAATGTGAGCTATTCCCTATTTTGAAAATTGAGGGACCAAAAAAAGACGTTTTGAAAATAAGAGACTAAAAACGAATTTTCGCTATTTACAAATACAAAAAACATATTTAACTCTTATAATATTATTCTTCAATACTATTTTTGTGAAATTTAATCAAAAAGATATACAACTCATAATTGTTCTATGCGAAAAACAAATAATCATATAACACAACTATTATATAGTTTGGATTTTAAATTAAATAATCATATCATAAGCTTATTAAATAATTATATAATACAATAACTTTTTTCTTATTTTTCAGAAATGTCATTTATTAAATAATTTATTTAAATTAATTATCTACAATATATCACTCCTACCTACCTCAATTTATAATTAAGAATTATAATTATTATTTTTTAATATAAAAATCACATCCTAATTATAATGGTAGATTTCTTCTAATTCAATGTGCCATAAACTCAAACAATAAAACTTAACACAATAGAGAGAATTGATGTTATTCATCCATACTATTATAAAAAATGATTTCCCACCTCACTGTCTTATTTTTGTTTTTTAAATTATCATTGTCAATTATTTATTTATTTAAATTACTCACCTATCAAATAGTTCTCACATATTTAAATATGTTTTTGGTCCCTGCAATATAGTGAAAATTCATTTTTAGTCCCTCATTTTCAAAATGTCCTTTTTAGTCCCTAATTTTCAAAATGTTATTTTTTCGTCCTTCAATTTTTTTTAATAGCTCACATTAGGTCCTATTTTGAAAATTGAGATAACGTTACGGATCAAAAGTGAGCTATTTTGAAAATTGAGGGACTAAAAAATGACTTTTTAAAAATAAAGGATTAAAAATAAATTTTCGCTATTTTATAGAAACCAGAAACATATTTAACCCAAAATAAAATGATAGAAATGAGTTCTTGCCTCGTTCCTTGTTTCTCATATCTGCAAATCCGGTGAACTGCTGACCAACCCAACGTCCCTCTACCTCTTGTCACCACCACAGTCGTTTCCTCTCCTCAACTACACTACAGACTCCAGCGCCTACTACATATGGCGATGAAGATGTTGGCGAAAAGGTCTTGAATCTGGGGCTAAAGATAAAGAGAAATCCGGGTGGTTATTTGGTTTTGCTTTGATGAATTTGTTTAATTAAGTGCTATTGAAGATGGATTCATGGTATGCGTACTGGGTGGTGCGGTTCTGGTGTATGCAGGGTGGTAGGGGTTTGAGTGAAGAAGAAACAAAAACAAAAGCTCCTGCTTTGATAAAAAACAAAAATAAAGAAACAAAATTAAAAGGATTCTTTTCAAATACAAACATATAGCCACCTTTTGTGCAAATACAAAAACTATGCTCAGCTCCTTTGACCAAGCCAAAAATGTTGAAAAGTCAACCAACCACAAGTGGCAATTCACATGATCGAGATTTTTTTCATTTGGGTAGTACACTCATGCACCACTTTGGTGGGTGGTACAATATAAAAGAACCCGCCAACCCATTTCTAGTTTTTTGTTTTTGGCAGGCCAACCCCCCAAGTCATCACTAAACGGGGTGGGTTAGGAGGTTCAACCCACATTGTCCAAGTGGATCAACCCGCTAGCTCATTTTTGACGGGCCGTCGGGACAGGTTAACCCGTTTTGCCACCCCTACCTGCATGTACCCACATACCCACTAAATATATATATGATTTAATTTATGTGTTGTTAGTGTAAAAAAATTTATACTGTCTATCAATCATAAATGGTAACACCATTAAAAATGGTTGACTGTTATTATAACTACCTTAAAAGTCACCCATAATATACGATGATTTGTAATTGATTGACAGTGTAAAATACTTTATACTGATAATATATCCATTTTAAACTCATTTATATATTTTCATCTTTTTTGGTTGGAACTCATCGTAATTAGGATATTTGGCTCCCCAGTGGGTCCACGGAGTATCCCAAAAAGCTTAGATACTTTGGACCTACTATGAGACTAATCTCAAATCTGGTGCTTAGTCATAGTTAAGGTTCTTCGCTCCTCTCCAAAAATGTGTTTTGTGGTATTCGAATCGCGGTTCTCCCCACAAGCTCAGCTTACTCAACGAACTGTGCCACATCCATTAGGTATTTATATATTTTCATCTAATATATTACACGTTACTTTTTTTAATGAATCTATAATGATAAAAGTTGTTGAAAAAATGTATATCATTTTATAATAATTATTTATGAGTTTAACTTTCATGTTCCGTCTGTTAAAATTTTTTACACTATCAACCAATTACATATCACTTCTCATGTGAATTTTAAAGTGGTTATCATTAAAGTCAATTTTTGTTTATGATATATCAATTATAATTAATTAACAGTATAAAAGATATTTCCATTCGAAAAGAGGTAACTCAGGATAACCTTAAAAAAATATTCATAAGTCATTTTGTTTTTTATACACCAACTTTATAACAAAGACTTATATTATATATGGATCACTCATTTAAATTGTTAAGTCGCTCCAGCATAAAATAAATTGGTTAGCTACCACAATATTCATATGTAGTCACTAATGAATGATCTCGTGAAACAATAAAATTTGCTAGCCAAGCATCAAGCAGGCTAATTTTGGTCTAGACTGAGTTGAGCCAAATTAATACGAGACCTATATCAGTGTGAAGACTTAAATTGGTCCCTCAAAATTTTCGGGGATCCATTTTTAGTCCTTGAAAAAAATAAACTAATGATTTAGTCCCTTACATTTACAAACGCGGGATACATTAGTCCCTAGGTTTAGTTCTGACGTCTATTTACTTGTCTACGTATTCCATTAACTATCCTACTAGACCCGTTAGTGGTCCTGTGTGACCTATGATAAATTTCTTATGTGGAAAACGAATGAAAAGTGGAAAAAAATATACACAAATTTAAAATCCAAAATACCTGAAAATTATGCAATTTTTCACTTTTCATTCATTTTCTATGATGGAAATTCATCATAAGCCATGCAGGATTACTAACGGGCCAAATATGATGGTTAATGGGATACATAGACAAGTAAATGAACATTGAAACTAAATTTAGGAACTAATATGTCTCGTGTCTATAAATTTGAGGGACTACATAGTTAATTTATTTTTTTTAAGGACTAAAAATGAGTTCTCAAAAAAAATTTAGGGACTAATTTGAATCTTCACTTTATTTTAAAACTCAACCTGTACTTGTATACCTCTACTCATATCACGAAAAATTCCTCAAACTCTTGCCCATGTTGCTTCTACTACCCATTATGATTTGAACGAGGCCGCTACTATAAAGACGTCATGGCCCATGGGAATGGATTTTATCGTGGGATATGAAAAAACGGATAAATTTGAGTCATTAATTATAAAAAAGAGAGAAAATCTTTAAAATATTATTAAAAAAAAAGATGAATGGTTTAAGGGTGAACATTTCAAATTAAGAAAATTCAAGTGAAAATCAAACTTGAAAATTCCATTTTCCATGGAGTGCATGTTCTCCCCTGGCCGACATTTACTTCACTCACCAACCAATAACATCTCACCTCAAGTAATTAATTATGTTGCATGAAGCCAAAAGTCCTCCTACATTTATTGACTACCAACACCACACCACACTTAACAGTTAACACTTTTGGCAACTACTCCCTCCGTTTCATATTATTTGTCTCATTTAAAATATTTCATTATCTCAAACTATTTATTTTTTTAAAAAATAAGAAGTATTAATTGTTTTTCTCCAAAACTATCCTTTTTAAATAATGGTTAGTGAGAGAAGGTGTGTAATTATAACTACATACAACTACACAATTTAAATAGGGGCCTTTTTGGTAAAGAGGATCATTTTATCATAAAAATTAATAAACCTAATCATTTTCTTAAAACTTGTACATAATCAAATGAGACAAGTAATATAAGACGATGGGAATACAAGCCACGGGCCCTTATCAACATTTCTTCACCTGGCTTGTATTTTGCTACACTTAATCAAATGTTAACCTTCAATAAATGAGGATTCTTCATGGTGTTCACGAAGATTAACATTGGACAAGTGTAGCAAAATACAAATCAGGTGGAGAAATATTGATACCCAGTGACTTGTATTTGCCAAAACAGTGTTATTAAGTGTAAATTGAATTACTTCATCCATATATATATATATATATATATATATATATATATATATATATATATATAAATGTTTGACTCTTATCATAATTACTTTAAAAGTCACATATATGATGATTCGTAATTGATTGACAATATAAAAAAAAAAAGTTCATTGATAATGTATCAAAATTAAACTCCTTTATATATTTTCATCTAACATATTACATGTTACCTTTTTTTCATGAATCTATAATGGTAAAAGTTGTTGAAAAAATGTACTAGTATATCATTTTATAATAATTATTTGTGAGTTTAACTTTGATGTATTGTTAGTTAAATTTTTTTATACTACCAATCAATTACATATCACCACTCGTTTAACTTTTAAAGTTATTATTATGAAAGTCAAACTTTTTTAGTAATATGAAAATGTATGATTCATTAACGATGTAAAAAATCTTTACATTCAAAAAGAGGTAACCTACCATAACCTTCAAAGAAGTTCAACCATTTTGTCTCTTATGCACCGTTATAACACAGACTTACATTACACATTGATTATTCATTTAATTTTTTAAGTCCCTCTAGTATAAAATAAATCCATCATGGCTCCATATCCATATGTCGTCACCGGTGCGCCCAGCCTATTGCTAATTTTGGGCCAAACTGAGTTGGGTGAAATTAATATTAGACTTAAATATTTAAAACTCAACCAGCACATTTTGCATCGGGTTATCCCATGAGCGGGATCCATTGAGAAACACATGCCATGAGTTGCCAACAAAACAAAAAAATTAGACGCTATAAATTGTAGCTTACTAAAAAATTATCAAAATGTGTTTTTTTCACTCCTTTTATTTTTTAAAAGTCCATCCAAACACTACAAAAATATTTAAAAGCACTTTATTTTAAAAAAAAAAAGTTCCTTTTCTTCTTAAAAAAAAAACAACCCTCCCCTAACGATATTTGTTGCTACCTTGAAATGTCATCGTTTGAAGAAGAAAAACACCATTGCCTTTGCCGCCGCTAAAGCAGAAGATTCATCGTGAGAAGCAGAGCACACAAGAAGTGACTGAAGAAGATGTAGAGTCTATACTGTGTACTACTTGCCTTATCTGAAGAGGAGATCTCACTCTCTTCTCTTTGAACTCAAACAAACAAAATGGCTTTCTCTACAACAACTTCATATCTTAACCTCACCTTCTCTCTCCCACCTTCTTCTTCCTTTTCTCATTCTCACTTCCTTTCATTTCCCACTTCTCCTCCTAACCTATCAAAATCAAAACCACTCATAACCGTCACTCCACACGCCAAACCCTTCGGCCTCCGCCTCCTTTCACGGCCTCTGCTACGTCGTCGCTGACAACATCGACACCGATCAAATCATCCTCGCCAAGTATGTAACCCTCGTTCCTTCCAAACCCGACGAGTATAAAAAAACTCGGCTCCTTCGCCTTAATCGGCCTCCCCTCCTCCTATGCCGCTCGATTCATCGATCCCGGAAAGAACAAAACTAAGTATTCAATCGTCATTGCCGGCGCAAACTTTGGCTGCCGATCCTCACGCGAGCACGCGCCGATGGCTCTTGGAGCCTCCGACGCCGCCATGGTGGTGTCGGAGTCGTATGCAAGGATCTTCTTCAGGAACGCGGTGGCGACCAGGGAAGTTTACCCGATCGAATCGGAGGGGAGGTTGTGTGAGGAGTGTAGGACTAGTTATGTGGTGACGATAGAGCTTGAGGAGAGTCGGTTGATCAACCATACCACCGAAAAGGAGTACCGGATGAAGCTGATCGGGGATGCTGGTCCGGTGATTGAGGCTGGTGGGATCTTTGCTTTGATTTGGAGTAAATACCCAATTTGGTCCCTGAAATTGTAAGATCATATCAACTTAATCCTCCACATTATCAATATTCCAAAATAATCTTTAGAATTGCAAAATGTAACAAATGCATCCCTGATATTATTCACTTAGTTTCAAATGCATCCCTGACATTACCAACTTAATGTCATTATAGTCCATGCAAATACTAACGGAGGGACGAATTTGATTAACTTCCTGCAATTTCAGGGATCATCTTGAAATATTGATAATGTGAGGGACTAAGTTGATATGACCCTATAATTTCAGGAACCAAATTGAGTATTTACTTCTGTTATTTGATCTAATTTGGTTTTGTATTGTTTGTTTATTGGGAAAATTTTCAGGTACAAAAGAATTGTGTTTGATTTCCTCACTGAGTGTGAATTATGGCTTTGTTTGCTAGACACTTTTACTAGAGAAAGGAAAGGAAAGGAAAGGTAATGTAGCATCATACTTCTATTTGGGAGTTTAGTAAAAGAGAGAGAAAGATTTTGAGATATTTTGTAAACCCTCCAAAACCCTCCTAGGAACCATTTTATCATTTCCCCCAATTTGGGGTATTTTAGAGGATAATAGATGTAATTTATCAATTTACCGTTTAATAATTTCAAATTTTACCCTTCCTTTTTTCATAAAAAATCTTTAAAATTAGAGAAAAAAATATTAGAGTGAGAAAATTATCTACGTAAAAAAAATTAGGAAAATAATTTTTTTTGGAGAAAAATATTATTTATTTTCTACAATAATATTATTTATAGAATATAGAATATTAATTATGTTAATTTTCTTAAATAAGAGTAAAATTGTAAAAGTATGTCCAATATCTTTCATTTTCCTTGCCCTCACACAATATGTATTCCCAAACAAGGAGATGGATAATGCTCTCCTTCTTCTTCCCTCCCTCTGACTTCCTCTATAATCTCCTTCCTTTCCTTTCCCTCATAACTTGCAAACAAAACCTAAATGTATGACTTGCTGCAAATTTAGGAAAAGCTCCTCTTAATTGAGACAAAGTGTAAAGTGAGACATTTGAATAGTTAAAGTGCATTGAGATATAAACCAATTTTAGCTAATTAAGGATGAATATACCCTTACTTTCTCACTTTACACTTTTGCTCAATTTACAGGAGCTTAATACAATTATATAATACTTATGCTAGGTTAGATATAATATTTATGAGTTTAACTTTGATGTATTGTTAGTTAAAATTTTTTACACTACCAATCAATTACATATCACTACTCGTGTGACTTTTTATTTTGAAAGTCAAACTTTTTTTAATAGTATGAAAATGTATGATTCGTTAATGGTATAAAAAAAATCTTTATATTCGAAAAAAGATGACCTACCATAACCTTAAAAAAATTCAATCGTTTTGTCTTTTATACACCATTATAAAAGAGACTTACATTAAAAAAAAATTGAGACTTACATTACACATGGATTATTCATTTAAGTTTTTAAGTCGCTCTTGTATAAAATAAGTTCATCATGGCACCATATCCATATGTTGTGAGCGGTGAATAATCTAGTGAAACATTGAATTGCTATAATGCAATACATATTAAGATAATATCAAATAAAAGAAATAAAAAATAGACCAACGGGCTAGCCCATCCTATTGCTAATTTTGGGCCAGACTGAGTTGGGCCAAATTAATATGAAACTTAAATATGAGAGTTGCTTTTTGCGGCCCTTGATTTTTCTAATACAATCCCTCCCCTTTTTTAATTTTTTTTATACCTAAAATACCCTCCTTTGTTTTTACTGAAGATGTCATATACATCTGTAAGTCTTCAACTCATTCATGAATTTCAGCAAAAATCAAACCATTTACTTACCTTACTTTTGATGCCTCATCAAAAGTTAAAACACATCATACTGGTTTTTCACAAAAAATTGGGTCACTAAAGAAGAAGTCATAGCCACTCCTATTTGGCTTTGGGTAATTGGGGTCCCACCTTCTTTTGTTTTTCCTTCTCCTACGAGAACTACCAGGTTTGCTATTCAATAGTACAATGGCAATGTAATATTGCTGAACCAGTGGAGGATTGTTCTGGATGATAAATCACCCATCTAAGAGCCCAGTTTTGCAAACAGTAAAATAACCAAAATCAAATTACTCTTTGTGAACACCCACTTTTATGCGAGTTAATTAATCTTTTGACTAGGTAATCAGAAAAAGAAAGAAAAAATTGAGTAGGCTTTGGCCCATAATCCTATTTTTGTTTAACCCACTTAAAAGCCTTTTTCTTGTTCAAAAAAAAAAACGAAAATGATAAAAAAATAATAATAATAATAACAAAAATTCAATTCAAAAATGTGAGGATAAGTTGGTTTTGCTTTGGCAATTCTGGAGGTCTTCTCCATCTTCTTTTTTTCTTTCTTTTGTTTTCTTTCACTTTATTTCCCCTTTTTATTGAGCAATACCAGCATCACCCAATGACACACTGCTCTCCTCCCTGTTGCACCACCAAGCAGAGGGACAAAGCTGATCTATTCCCTCTTGAGGTACCCATCTCCTGCAACAAGCTAACAGCAAATTTTGGAATCATTCTCATTTGTTGTTGCCTATAAATTCAACGTTCATAGAGAACAGAGGAGGTTTTGGGGAATCTGGGCAGAAATTGAAAAAATTTGGGTGAGAATTATAGAGAAAAAGAAACACAGAGAAAAGGGGTTCGAAAAATTGGAGGAAGAAAACATCTCCTCCATTCCTGTTCCTGATACAGAACCTCCACCTTCCTATCCTCATCCTCATTATCACCATAGCAACAGAGACCCTATCCCCTCCCCAACCATTTTCATTTACCTTCACAGACCCACAAACAACCCATCTAACAAACAACACAACAGCAGAAAACAAATCCAAGGAGGAAAACTCCACCACCGCCCACTCTCCGCCAGTTCAGCCACCGCACTTGTCGCTCAAACCGCTGGAACCTCCGTGAACCAGCGTTGCCGTCCCAGCTCCGCCGCTCCTTGTCGCAGCTCCACCACGGGCTCGCAGCTGCCGTTCCAACCGCCACTCCCAGCTCCAGTCGCACCGCACGCCAGGGAGCACCACCGCAAACAAGCCACACCGCCGTCCACCACGGCTCGGATCCGAGACCCCTCTGTCTCACTCACCGCGAGCTGGCCAGACCCACCGCGAGTTGCCCCTCCGCCGAGATCGCCCCGAATGCACCGTCGCTCGCGCCCACCGAGCCGCACCGCCGCCGCCGTCGGGGCCCTGCGCGACGAACCCTTCTTCTCTGGTCTCTTTCTCTCTCTCGCAGGGGGTAATGGGGGAAGGCCTTCCCTTCTCTCAGTTTAATTCCTTTTTTTTCTTTTTTTTTCCTTTTATTTTTTTTTCTCTGATTTCTTTTTTTGTCCTTTATTTTAAGTTTTTTGGGTTGTGCCTGTTTTGGTTTGTGTTTGGGCTTAGGTTCATGAAGTTTGTTGTGATAGAGTCCAACTTCTTCATCTCTTGGGTTGAGATTTTCAGCAAAAGTCCAAAAATATAAAAAATAAATAAATAACATAAATACAAAAGTGAAAGAATCCCCTCTTTTTAGAAAAATCGTTCAAAAGTGAGAAATAAAAAAAAATAATCACTTTCAAAGAAATTCGTACAACAATCTACGACGTTGATGTATGAATTTTCATCCTCAAGTGTTGCAAGAATTGTAAGGGTTTATCGTATAGCACTGCTATCTTGAACCCTGTGCAAGAGTTTTTAGAATAAAATCCATTTTCAAAATTATCCTCAAAATCCAATCTTTTCTTAAAAAATAAAGTAAAATTAAAATAAACCAACCAATCAAACTTTTTCTATTAAGAACTACGTGGCTTTGAGTTTCCTATCGCACCCGGGAATACGTAGGAGCAGAATAATCATTCTGTCAAGCCAAAATTTTATTTTCTTCCTTTTGTGTTTATTTTCTTTTTTTTAGTTTTAAAAATGGGGTAAAATAATATTTTCAAAGGTTATAAAATTTTTTGCACGATTAACTTGGGGTACCGTTCTTAGAACGAGCGACGTAGGGTGCTAACACCTTCCCTACTCGTAACCGACTCCCGAACTCAAATCTCTGTCTTTTTTAAGGGACCAGTTTTCCTTAAATAATTGGGTTTTCCAAAGTTTTCCCAAATAAAAATCTTGGTGGCGACTCCTCTGTTTTTTTTAACCCCTTTTTTTTTCGCGGCGCCCGGACGGGACGGTCGCGACACTCTTGATGGTCTCATTCCCTAAAAGACATGAAGCATCCACACACATAACAGAATAAAATTCACCATTGAAGAGCTCTATGAATAATGCAGAGAAATAAAACAAACAAATCATTTTGTTTCAGCTTTCCAATTTCACACTAAATCAAAATCCCAACAATATATCGTAACTATAATTCATAACAACTCTATATCTTTTTATCAGGATTATATTGATTAAGGGCAACAAGTTGCTCCACCATGTAAGCTACGAGCTACCGTTGCTTTGGGACCTATGTTTCTCTTCCCATCTTTCTCTCTCTCTCTCTCTCCAATGATTTTCACTCATAATAGGTTTCGTTACGGCCTTTGGAAAGTAGAAGAAGAAAGGGATAGTTTTGGTAGAAAGAAAAAAAGAAAAAGAAGGGGTTATATTAGGAAAAATAGGGGTTGTAAAAAGCAATGTCCCTTAAATATTTAAAACTCAGCCATCACTTTATATTGGCTTAATCGGGTTGTCCCATGAGCTGGACCCATTAAGAAACACATGCCATGGGCTGCCAACAAAACAAAAAAATTAGACGCTACAAATTCTAGCTTATTAAAAAAGTATCAAAATGTGTTTTTAGCACTCCTTTTATTTTTTATTTTTTTATTTTTAGTTACAAAAAGTTTACATGAGTTGGGTCTCGGGAACTCACTATGGATAAGGCAGGCCTCACAATTCAAAGAGCGCTTATAGAGGTACTTACAGATTACCCACCAACGAGGTCCTCACATCAGCAACAGGATTTGAACTCAAGTCCTTGCGGGATATGAATTGTATCCTTACCAACTGGAGCAACATTGGTTGGCTATTTTTTAAAAGTGCATCCAAACACTCAAACAAAATATTTAAAAGCACTCTATTTAAAAAAAAAGTTCCTTTTCTCTTTTTTTAAAAAAAACCCTCCATACGGCTCTAAATTAATTAAATAATAATAGTGCGTTTGATTTTTAAAACAAGGATTAAAATAAGTCAGAGATGGTTCGTTCTATGGTGCACCCCCTACAATGGGGTGCATCCATCATCTCTTCATTGTGATATTATCTTGACCGTTGGATTGGCATAAAAAGGAATAACTGTTAACTTAGTTATCGGATTAGTAGGTAACATGGGAGATGTGGTGATATTTATAAAAGAAGTGTTGAAGTTTTGACTATTTCTATTAAGAACAGTAATTGAAAAAAAAAAAAAATAACACCAGATCTGGTGGTATATCTGGTTCTATGGCGGTGAGGCAAAGGGAGGTTGTCCCCCATAGGCAACGGCGCGAACCACCTGTCATTGCATCCAAATATCGGCCTTTATAGCAGAACCGACCCACTGCATGTGCCTCTCACCGTCCCTATCGCAGAAGCCAATCACCGTAGACCAACAAGACTTGACCCCTTCTTCCCATTTGCGACCATTGTCTAGCCACCATGTCCAGTCGTTGACGGAGAGTCACCGCACAGAGAAGTCTGTTCTTTCGAGTCGGTGGTGAGATTAAATTTAATCGAGCCATCCGTCTGACCATTGTCCAGCTTCCGAAACCAGCCGGCTCAAACGTAGCCATAAATCTCGTATATTATCTTAACCCCCTTAGCCCTTTGCGATATGCTCCCTCCCTAATTCCTTGAAGGTGAACCTGGTGGCGTGAAGCCTGAAAGTTCAAGAAGATCTGAAATGGGGTGTTATGGTCATTTCGTGTTTGCGGTTGTAATCAAAGCATGGGGTGGTGACGGCAGTCGCCTAAGAATGGCAAGGTTATGTTAGGGTTTAGTTGGAGAAGGAGAAGATGTGAATGTTTTGCTAAATGATCCTTAGGACTAATTTGTAAATATTATCATTTGAAGATTTATTTTTGAAGATATTTGTAAACTTGTTATTCCAAGTAAAAAATGGGATATTTATACATCTTACTTATGTTTGGTGTACAATAGAAGTCACCGTCACAGATGTTACATAACAAAATTTGTTGCTACCTCGAAACGCCGTCGTTTGAAGAAGACAAAAAACATTGCCTTTGCTTGCCGCCGTCAAAGCAGAAGATTCATCGTGAGAAGCAGAGCTCGCAAGAAGAAGTGACTGAAGAAGGTGTAGACTGTGTGTACTACTTCTCTGATCTGAAGAGAAGATCCCACTCTCTTCTCTTTGAACTCAAATGGCTTTCTCTACAACAACTTCATCTCTTAACCTCACATTCTCTAACAAACTCTCCTTCTCTCTCTCACCTTCTTCTTTTTCTTCTCATTCTCACTTCCTTTCATTTCCCACTTCTCCTCCTAACCTATCAAAATCAAAACCACTCATAACCGTCTCTCCCCGTAACCCTCCACGCGCCAACCCCCACGCGCCAACCCCTTCCGCCTCCTTTCACGGCCTCTGCTACGTCGTCGGTGACAACATCGACACCGATCAAATCATCCCCGCCGAGTATCTAACCCTCGTCCCTTCCAAACCCGACGAGTATCAAAAACTCGGTTCCTTCGCCCTAATCGGCCTTCCTGCCTCCTACGCCGCCCGATTCATCGATCCCGGAGAGAACAAAACTAAATATTCAATCGTCATCGCCGGCGCAAACTTCGGCTGCGGTTCCTCTCGCGAGCACGCGCCGGTGGCTCTTGGAGCCTCCGGAGCCGCCGTGGTGGTGGCGGAGTCGTATGCGAGGATCTTCTTCAGGAACGCGGTGGCGACCGGGGAAGTTTACCCGGTCGAATCGGAGGGGAGGTTGTGTGAGGAGTGCAGGACTGGGGATGTGGTGACGATTGAGCTAGAGGAGAGCCGGTTGATCAACCATACCACCGGAAAGGAGTACCGGTTGAAGCCGATCGGGGATGCCGGTCCGGTGATTGAGGCTGGTGGCATCTTTGCTTATGCTAGGAAGACTGGCATGATTCCCACTCGTTGAGGTATTGCTTTGATTTGATTTGGTTTTGAATTGTTTGTTTATTGGAAAAATTTTGAATAAGAAAAGAAATGTATTTGATTTCCTCATTGAGTGTGAATTAAATGAATGACATGCTGCAAATAATATAGGAAAAGCTCCTCTGAATTGACAACAAGTTTAAAGTGAGAGAGTAAGTGTGTATCTACCGTTAAGCTTGTGTCTGGAAACACAAGGTTGAAGGGATGAAAGTGCTTTTTCGAGAAGATAATGTGGGTAGCTTTTCCCTTTTAAAAGTGCTTCTGGAGCATTTGGAAGTGTTTCCAAACATGTTATGATTAGTTAAAGTGCATTGAGATATAAACTCACATTATCTAATTAAGGGGGATATACTATTACTTTCTCACTTTACACTTCTGCTCATTTTAGAGGAGCTTAATACAAGTATATAATACTTATGCTAGGTTAGATATAGTTACTGGAATCTCTCAACAGGGTGAGTCTATTGCCACTTCATGTTGCCTAATCACACTCTCTGTTAATTAATTATTGTTTTGGGTTTTTATTTTATAAAAATTATCATTGGTTAAGGAGGAGTGTGAATAGATAGTTGGGAGTGATACCCTTTTTCTACTCTCTATGAGCTTTGCCTATTCAGACTATGAAACATTGTATGCAGAAGGAACATTCTGCTTTTGCTTTGCTCTTTTCTTTTATTATTGTAATTATATAAAAAAATTAAAAATGAATTAGAGATCTGATTTGTACTGATAAATTTAACTGCGCAGGACACACAACTTTAAGTATATATAGTATAGAAATAAAATCCACATATTTAGTGACATGAATACTTTAGCAGATTACATAGCAAAACGATTACCAGTAGTAGTGGTATTACCATTATCATTCTTAAGATCACTACAGACTCACTGTCTTCTTCGGGAAGACCTGCATCAATAATCAATTCACAAAACATATGATGAATCTTCCTTTTTTCTTATTACTTTACAAGCTTATAGACATTCTGTAGCTAATTTGAGAAATATTAGACTTTACAAAAGTGACCTCATATAGAAGAATTGGAGCCTCCTCTTGTCTTTGAACTGATATTGTGGCTGGAAAGATGTACCTAGAATACAATTGGATCACGGACAGAGTGGAGGCTAAAGAGTAGACTAAGATCTAGTCAGACATTTGCTTACTCCATCATGGTCCACCTATTAAATCTAGAAATTTCATAGCATTCAGGATAATAGCAGGTTATACAATTTTGAATCATTCTTCTGATCCTGTTTTTGAGAGCCAAATAAGAATTATATCAGTCGTCTAATCTTAAAATTCTTGAGAGAAGAATCCACATAAAATTCTCAAAAAGTGTAAGTGTCTCTCAGGAATTGCAAGATTTATGTTAGATCTCTCCCTGTCCATTACTAATCAATCATCCCAACCTCAGCAAGGAAACTTGGAATTGAAAAGAATAGGCTTATTTTACAAGTTAGATCTGTCCCGCTCCATTACCAATCAATCATCCCAACCTCAGCAAGGAACTCAGAATAGAAAAGAATAGGCTTATTTTAAAAGTTAGCTGTTCCCCATTCATATTTACTTATGGATCTGAATTCATGCATTTGGTTGCCCTGTTAGAAACAGTGATACACACAAAAATTTCATGGAAACCATTTTCAGACTCACAAATTGATTTTAGGACAGCCAGTTCAAGACTTAACAAATCATATGGTATTTTCCTGTGTCTTACATGTGAATGTGATGGGAATGAGGATCCCAAAACTCCTCATATGGGTAAAGCTAGGCCTGAGGTCATACTGGTTTATTCTCGTAGGCCTAAACCAAATTAGCAAGAATGCTGAAAGTGTGAGTGTCGGAGGGGGTTAGTTAGTTAGAGGAAAGGGAAAATGAATCTGTTGTAAGGAGGGGTAGAATCTTTCTGTTTTTTCTGGCTGAAAGCTTGGGGCTAGTAGGTTTCTCCTTAGCTGGGAGCTCTTGCTCTTATTTTCTGTATTTCTTTCTACTGTTTCTTGTTGAATGTACCAGTCTCCCTTTGAAAGATAAGATTCATTCCTATCAGAATGCTAATCTGTTGAAGGCTTGAAGTTTCTGTATATGACTTAAATTTGAAAAAACCACTGTTTACATAATCTGAGTTTCTGATAAATTAGGATTTGCATAATTTGTTGCTTTATTTGATAACTTTTGGGCTGGGTAGTTCAGGCTAGCTGCTTTATTTATTAGTGGACCTTCTCATAAAAAGCACATGTTTTCTGAGTTGATTGATATATAAGTTAAAGACATCAACTTAGCCATGGAAGCAGTTAGGACTCAAATAGGGGCGTCCAACTCTAACTTCTTAGTCCATTCTATTTAGGGAATTATGATTATGATTGTACATCCTATAGATTGATGTTTTTATTATATTTTAAGATGAAAATAATTCATAGAGAAGACGCCATTGTCAATCTCTTTAGCTTTTGTTATTTGATCTGTTATCAACATTCAACAAGGCACATTCTATTCTCAATCATCATTTTCTGAAGTTAGTTTGCCGACTGATGCTCTTGAAATAGATGAGACCATATTTTCGTTCTATGGTTTCTTTGGGTTCTAACATATCATGTGTCTGCATCCATTGGAATGCAAAAATTTTAACTTACAGAAGGTCATGTTGGCATGTGGCAGTAGATATTTTGGAAGGCTAACTAGAATTGTTCTTCGCAATCCTGGAAGCTGGAACCGTTCATGGATTTGTTGGAACTGCATCACCTTCTTTGGCAGCAACTAGCAACTACGCAATCATTTGAGTACTTGCAATATATTGCCTATTCAATTCAGACTACTGCATTGTCTTTATAAGTTATAAATTATTCGGTTGAATGGTAAAATGAATATTGTAAGTTGGTGTTAGAATTGTGAACGTTCTAGGAATATGTAGTTTTCCTTAATGTGGAGCCTTCCATTAGAACATTTGCAAACTTTAGATACATGTTGGCATGTTGCATCAGCTGGATTTTTAGTATATTCTCTTTTGTTCTCCTTTGCAAGGGCCGATTTAGATAGGCTATTTAATTTTCTGTTTAATATATATAAAAGCTGGTGGATTATATTTTAGATGTCCAAATGCTTTTACGAACCCAAAGCAATGATGAAATAAAAGATTAGCTGTAAAATAAGTGTTTTAGCCGAAAAACAATGATACGTTAAAAGGTTTGAACCTCACAGAAAAGTACTTGTGACTTTTGAGAAGATACGCGTTTTTTTTTTTTTTGGTTGGAATTCATCGTAATTAGGGTCTTTGACTCCCCAGTAGGTTCACGGAGTATCCTCTCAAGCTTAGATCATTTGGATCCGTTATGGGACTAATCTTTGTTTGGATGTTTAGTCACAGTTAAGGTTTTTCGTTCTTTCCCAAAAATGTGTTTTGTGGGATTCTAATCGTAGTCCTTCATCATAAGCTTAACCTGCGCAACCAATTGAGTTACATCCATCGGGTAGAAGATACACTTTTGATACCAAGTAAAGCACAATAATACATAAAATAAAAAAAATATTTTATTTAATACTTTCTAACCCTGGTCATCATTCTTATTGGCTACTAGGAAAACAAATTAAGAGATAGTTTTTTTATTACAAAACAAGTAAACTTTTTTGGATATTTGTAGTGCCATTCTCTAATAAAAACATAACATATCATCATTTTTCAAGTTTTCATTGATAAAATATAAAACAATATATATTAGTGGAAAGGCAGGCACGCTTTAATTTTCGCTCAAGAGATTAAATTTATTTGTCACAGCACGGCAAGCATAAAAAAATTTATGTGAATTCTTTGGTATCCAGTTAATAGATGGGTAAAAGTTATCCTTTCCAGTCAGAATGCGTCATCTCAATTAGATAGATCGTGTTAGTGATTCATGTCAAATGGTTCTAACCATCTGATTGGGTTATCTAGACAGGATAAAAATTACCTGGATACAAAGAGAATTCACCAAAAAGTTATCCTGATGTGTGCCCTTTGCCCTTTTCCCCCCTCCATATATGGAATATTTTACTTCAATTAAGTAGCCAAGTAGGGAAACCCCGCAGCTTCCTTGATGGGCCTGAACCCAAATACAGGAACAAGAGCCTCCACAGATCTGCAGTTCCGGCTTAATTTGCAATTGCAATTGTGGGAAAGAGGGTGTTTTCTATGCAAGTTAACTACGAAATGTCTGAAGTAACATTCTATTGGTTCAATCCAGCATAGTTTTTCACAAGGGGTGGGACGGTGGGTGCTTACTTGGGAGATTGGATAATGTTACAACTTAACAAACAACCAACGTGAAACATGACACAGATGCTGTATATTGCACGAAGATTCTCCATGGATTTGGATATTGCAGGTGCATTTTACTTTGGACAAAAATACACTTCCTTATATATACGTGCGTTGTTTTCCAATAGGAATACATATCTAAGAGCTTACAATTTATCAATAAAAATATAACACATATAATACTTCAGGCACCTAGAAAACATGACCTAAGTTTTGTCCTTTTACTTTTACACATTGATATTTAAAGAACTTAAGAATCTTGAATATGAAGCTGGTTTTGTATATCGAATAAACTTGTATCATACAACATATCATAGCCTGGTATATATAACCATTGGGCTATTAGAAGAGCTATCTCAATCTAGCTCTAACTCTAACTCTAACTAACCAATATTCAAAACTGAAACTAAACTATTCTGTTACTAACAGACTAACAGATTAAGATAAGAAAAGATATCCTATCCTATCACTAATACAAATGATGATATCTCAATATTATCCTAATACTCCCCCTCAAGTTGGAGAGTGAGGATCATGAACTCGCAACTTGCACAACAAGGCATGAAAAGATTTGAACCCCAAGGCTTTAGTAAAAATGTCTGCCTGCTGCTGTGAGGGGATGAAATTGGGAACAATGGTCCCTGATTGCAGGTGCTCACGAACAAAATGGCAATCGATTTCAATGTGTTTTGTGCGTTCGTGAAAAACAGGATTTGCTGCTATATGCAAAGCCACTTGATTGTAATGAAGAGGAGTAGGAGTATCACATGAAACCATCAAGAAGAAAGAAGAGTGTGCAGCCAAATGATTTCACTAGTAGCATGAGCCATGGCTCGATATTCCGCTTCACTAGACGAACGAGAGACTGTTGTTTGTTTCTTTGTCTTCCAAGAAATTGGAGTAGATTCGAGCTTCATAAGATAGCCAGAAACTGATCGCCGAGTGATAGGACAAGCTGCCTAATCGGAGTTACAATAACCAACAAGTTGTAGATTGTTGTTTTTAGGAAGAAAGATGCCCTGTCCTGGTGAATACGTTAAGTAGCGTAAGACCCGTAAAGCAGCCTCCCAATGTGCTTGCCTAGGACTTTGCATATGTTGACTGATAATGTGCACCGAATAAGAAATTTCTAGTCTGGTTATAGTTAAGTAAATTAGGCGACCAACAAGTCGTCTATATTGAGAAATGTCCTTGTAAGGTTGACCAGTGTCAGAGGACAAATTATGATTCTGCTCCATAGGAAACGTGCATGGTTTGCAATTAGTCATGCCACATTCTTCTAGTATATCAAGAGTATATTTTCTTTGGCCAAGAAAGAACCCTTCTGGTCCACGAGCTAACTCCAAGCCAAGAAAATATTTGAGGCCCCCTAAGTCTTTCATGCGAAAGCAATTATGCAAGTAATCTTTGAAACTATTGCATGCTTCAGTGTTATTGCCTGCAATGATCAAGTCGTCCACATATACAAGGATAGCAAGGAAAGTTTCTTCAGAGGAATATGTGAACAGGCTGTGGTCTGCATGGGATTGGATGAAACCATATGTGACTAAACTTTTCGAGAGCTTAGCATACCAGTTGCGTGAAGCTTATCTAAGCCCATAGAGTGACTTTTGCAAACGACAGACAAGATGTGGTTGAGGAACCAAATAACCTGGAGGAACTGCCATGTAGACTTCTTCTTTTAAATCTCCATGAAGGAAGGCATTGCTTACATCCATTTGATGTAACTACCAACCTTTTGCTGCTGCAACTGTAAGAAGACATCGGACTGTTGTCATCTTTGCTATTGGAGTAAAAGTTTCCCTGAAATCCTCTCCTTCCACTTGTGTGAATCCCTTGGCAACTAAACGAGCCCTGTATTTGTCTATCTCTCCATTAGCTTTATGTTTGATTTTGTAGACCCATCTGCAACCTACCAATTTCTTGCCTGCTGGTAAAGGTTCTAGTGTCCATGTATTATTTTCTTCTAGTGCTGTTATTTCTTGTTCCATGGCTGCATGCCACTCCTGATGTTGAATAGCTTGCAAGTAACTCTTAGGCTCATGAGTAATCATAAAAGCTGCAAGGAAAGCTCGATGTGTGGAAGCGAAATATCATATGTTACATAATTTGAGATCTGATAGGACTTACCCGAAGAAGTTGATGAATTCTGTGGCATGCAAGAGGGTCTATGAGAGGTAGCATGGCAAACATAGTCCTTAAGGTATTCTGGAGGTCTCCTAGCTCTTTGTTCACGAGTGGATATTGTGTCAGGATTAACAATGTAGGTCTCCCCCTGAATCTAATCAATATTTAGTTCTAGAAGGGTAGTTTCTGTATCAGCAAGGCTGAGTTCTTTATTGTCCGTTGCAATATGCGCTTCTTCAATATGGACCTGATGATTAGGATTTGGGCCATGTGCTGTATCAACAGAGTTGTTCATGGCAGCACTATATGGAAAAAGATTCTCATAAAACACAACATCTCTTGATGTTCAGAACTCATGAGTCTCTAGATCATATACACGCCATCCCTTTTGGCCTTGTGGATAGCCAACAAAAACACTCCTGCGAGCTCTAGATGCAAACTTGTCACCTGGTTTGATAATTTTAACATAACAAAGACAGCCAAAGACTCTTAAATGTTTGTAAGATAGCAGTTTTCCATAAATCATTTCATAGGGAGTAACTCCTTGATTGGCTACTGTTGGAGTTCTATTAATTAAGTAAGTAGCAGTTAGAACACATTCTCCCCAAAAAGATAAAGGCAAATTAGATCGGAACCTAAGTGCCCTTGCTACATTAAGAATGTGCCTATGCTTCCTTTCTACTCGGTCATTTTGTTGAAGTGTTCCTACACACGATGTTTCATGAAAAATTCCTTCTTTTTGGAAGAAAAGTTGTGTGTTGGAGTTAACAAATTCTGTCCCATTGTCACTTCTAAGCACCTTGACCTTAGTATCAGATTGGGTTTGCACCATCTTGCAGAAGTTAAGTAGATGTGTGATTGTTTCAAATTTTTCTTTTAGTAAATAGACCCAAACTGCTCGTGAGTAGTCATCTACTATTGTGAGAAAATAATGAGAACCATTATGGGATGCAGTAGCATACTTACCCCATAAGTCACAATGAATCAAATCAAAAATTTTCTCTGCTTTATTGTTGCTCAAAGGAGAAGAGGATCTACTTTGTTTGGCACGATGACATACATCACAACATCCTATCTTACTTTCATCAAAACAGAAATTAAGTACATTAGAGAGCTTCTGCAATTTCTGATTTGAGGGGTGACCCATCTTAGCATGCCAAGTAGAATTCTGATTTTCTGAAGTTGCTGTTAATGAAGAGCCTTGTCTCAACCTTAAGAACATAGACCCCCTCGAGCAAGTCACCGAATCCAATCATCTTCTTCATTGTTTGGTCCTGAATAACACAACCATCAAGAGAATATATTACCGTGCAACCCAAATCACAAATAAGTTTGTGAATAGAGACAAGATTGCAGTTAAATTCTGGAATAAACAGGACATTATGCAGTTTTATGTTACCGCTAAGAATTATTGTCCCTACTTTTGAAACATAAACAACATTTCCAATAGGTAAAGAGATACACATGGAATCATTAAGACTACGTATATCTTCTAGGATCGAGTATAGTTGTGTCATATGGTGAGAAGCACCACTATCCAAGATCCATCTATGATTACCAGAAGCACCATCATGTTGATCACCACTCATTCTGCCCTGTGAACCATGAAGAGCATGGCTATTCTGTTTTTGCTCCTGCCTTTTTGTTGGCTTCTGATTACCCTCTGCTCATGCAAATCTTGCACCTCCTCCTGGATTAGAAGCTACCTTCTTTTTGTTGATTTTGCAATTGTCCCAATAAGAAGGATACCCGATTATCTCAAAGCACTTGGGTTTCTCATGTCCCAGCTTTCCACAATGCTCACACTTTAATCTTGGCTCATCTTTATTCCTTTGCTTTTGAGTGTAGAAGGCTGAACCCATGTCTTGCTTGAATTCTCTGCCTTTGTCTGCAACAAAGCGGGCTTCTTCTCGCAAGATATGGTTGAAAACCTTCCTGAGAGATGGCAAAGGATCCATGTTGAGGATTGTTCCTTTAATGTGTGCGAAACGATCCCCATCAAGACCTCCAAGAAGCAAATGAACATGGTGATCTTCCTCCCTTTGTAAAAGCTGTTTAGACGCTCCACATGTGCACTCTGGTAAGGGTTGATGTTCACTTAGTTCATCTGTGAGGCTTTTGAATTTGCTATAATACTCAGTCACTGTCATACTGGGATCTTGTTGAATCAGGCTGAGGTTGCGCCATAGTTGATGCATGCGCGGTGCATTGGTTTGAGCAAAACGCTCCTCCAAGTTAAGCCAAACATCCCTCGCTGTTACTGCGTGGGATATGCTTCCATGTAGTGTGGAATCTATGGAATTGATGATCCACGTTGTTACCATGGAGTCTGTCTTCTCCCACGTATAGAACTCTGGCGAAGTTTCTGATGGTTTATTGACCGTTCCATCCACGAAACCGAGCTTC
Organism: Ammopiptanthus mongolicus; assembly: GCA_039655645.1. NCBI lineage: Eukaryota > Viridiplantae > Streptophyta > Magnoliopsida > Fabales > Fabaceae > Ammopiptanthus > Ammopiptanthus mongolicus. The sequence continues at coordinate 67,735,625 of CM077351.1, read as the reverse complement.
GACTAGGCTCGCAGGGCAGTCTTTACTGATCTTGCTCAATTGCGATAGTTTTCACCAAGCAGATGCACGGCAACCAGTGGCATCCCGGGATTGTCAGATGGTCCGAGATGATAAGGTGAAGAGTTCGTGACAGTGAACTGCTTCGACTCATTGCCGGAGACTTGCTGCTTCTCCGGCTTCCCACCGTCGTCCTTCTCTAATGCCATAAAGAACTTAAGAATCTTGAATATGAAGCTGGTTTTGTATATCGAATAAACTTATATCATACAACATATCATAGCCTGGTATATATAACCATTGGGCTATTAGAAGAGCTATCTCAATCTAACTCTAACTCTAACTAACCAATATTCAAAACTGACTAACTAAACTATTCTGTTACTAACAGACTAACAGATTAAGATAAGAAAAGATATCCTATCCTATCACTAATACAAATGATAATGATATCTCAATATTATCCTAATAATATTAAAATATGTACTTATGTTTTATTAAATTTTAAAGGTCTTAGTAAGGCACTACTTAAGAAATTTAGAATATGAAAGTTTTTCATTTTTCTTACCGTCCTCGATCCTTTTGGACTATTATTCGAGAATGGGAACTGTCCTATGTTTTACAGTGGGGTAAGAGTTGAGATAGCCATAGGTTTGCTTGAATAAATCATAGAAGTACATGACATATCTAGTTTGGTGTAAATTCAGGTAGCCATAGGTTCTTGTTCATTGAGACTCTCACTGTACTCTAGATCACAAATGGGGTTTATAAATTTCATAGACAAGTGAAGAAACCCTTTTTGAGGGTAGGTTCTTGCATAATAGATGACATTGTTTAGTTTTCGAAGTTCCTTCATTTTCCACTTTGCAGTGAAGTTTTAGAACTCCCAAGTCTATAAAATTTTTGACATTGGACATGTTTCGTGTCATTTTGACAATGTCCTTCCAGAGCTTGAGTTGTCTGTCTCAGACACGGTCTTGCCAAGTTCAAGCTGTGTCTTCATCCTCACTTATTTCAAATGCATATGAAAGTGGCAATTTTTCTGAGGGTGAGAAGCTTTATGGATGTGCTACTCCTTTGGTCAGTCAGGCCAGTAGTGTGGGTATAATTGGAGGGGTATCTGTTAATGCTACTATGAAATTCTTAAGAAAACTTGTAGAGTTGAGTTCTGAAGATGGAAGAACTCCCCTTCCTTTTGTAATTTGCCGTGATCCTTTGTTAAACAAGGAGATTTTGTGCTATGAAAGAAGTTATTTTGTTTCTAGCACAAGTAAAGCAGAAAGTTTGAAACTTGATCCTTTCCCAATTGTGCAGAATCTTATAAATAAAAGGGTTTTTCTTAAACAGTCTGGTGCTTGTTGCACTGTGACGCCTTGTCACATATCACATTCTTGGTATGAAGAAGTATCCAAGGGATGTTTGTTCCTTTTCTTCACATGGCAGAGTGTGTTGCCAAGGAGCTCAAGGAAGCTAAGTTAAAGCCACTTGAAGCTGGTAGTCCTTTGAGGATTGGAGTGCTAGCAACTAATGCAACTCTAGCAGCTGGATTTTATCAGGAGAAATGATAGGATATTGGGTTTGGGCCTTGGCCCAATTGCTGATGTGGCTAGTTGGAAGAAAGTAGTTATAGGGAGAGGGAACGGAAGGGAGGGGGATTCTACATTTTGTGTGGTTAGAACCTTAGGGGTTTGGGCAGAGAGAGAAATATCTCTTCTTTGAGGAGCTTTAGCTCTGGGATTGCAAGGGGAGTTTCCTCTTTGTAATAGTTTCTCCTCTTTTCAATCATCAATAATACAGTATTTCCACTTCTCTGCAATTGGGTTCCTATCAATTGGTCCGACTTGCCGGATCTATCAAGGGAGAGCCAATGATGTCGGAGAAGGCAATTCCAATTTTTGATGGAACAGGAGAAGCCTATTGGTGGCTAATCCAGTTGGATCGTTATTTTGAAGCCAATAGTTGGCTCTACGAAGGAATGAAAGTGGGATGGGTGACTGCTGCTTTAAGAGGTGAAGTAGCCATATGGTGGTCCTATTGGAAGCAAGGCACCCAGACTGTCACATGGAAGATTTTTGAGAGGGCTTTCATTAAGGAATTCATCCCAGATCTGTGGGACATGATTGAAGCTGCAGAAGAGGAGGAGCGGGAGAACAACAGCCACGAATTGAACGTGGTAGCAAAGAGTGAAGAGGAGCTAGTGTGTGGTGAGGACCGAACCGCTTCTGGGTTCCTGAAGGTTCCGACCAACCTGGTACCGCTGTCGAAAATGCCAGATCCGAAGTTTCCACCGATGACCACGGTAGTTTAGGTCAATGGAGGCGACGCTATGTTGCCTCCGCCATCAGAGCCGAACTTGAGTCCGATGAAGCTCACAGTGGTATAAAGAGAGAGGAACCAAGCAGCTATGGTGGAACCATCACCGCCTCCAAAACCGCCGGAAACTAACCCAAACGTGGTTGCCAGTGGTTCGCTACAGGCGAAGCCAACGAAACAAATGCCCCATATGGGTATCACAAGTGTAGAGAGGAGAAAGAGACAAGTGGTTTTGGTCGAGCCACCACCTCCGCCGGAGCCGTCAGTCGCCGATTTGCTTGTGGTGGACAGAGAAATCCAGATAATGCGGAGTCCGGCTGCACCTACACCACCGCTGGAACCGCCGGACACCGGCCCACGTGCGACGGTCCTTTCACAGCCGGAGCCGACAGACATCAGTTCACGTGCGACGGTCATTGGGTCACTGCCAGTAGAAACTCCAAGGATGCGTATAAGGGAAGAAGATAGAGTAGCAGGATGGGTCAGCTGTAAAGTTGGTGTTGCTCTAAACCTAATGGGCCAGGCCCAAATGGAGACCAGTACCGATGGCACACCAAGTGAAAATATAGGTGGTATTGGCTTCTATATTTCTACATCATTTCTGCCCTCTGATGATATTGGCTTCTTTAATTTTGTGTCATATGGACCTGTCCAAAGTGATTGGGTCCATGGATTTGATGTCCTCCCTGAACAAATTGGACCCATAATACAAGGTGCCCCAACTTTTCATACTCTGAAACTTGTTGGATCCATGATACAAGGACAGAGCTTGAACCTCCATGCTGTGTATAAAGGGCTGCGAGAGAGGAGGAATATAATCGGATGTCCATCCCACCTTTCAACATATGGAATTAAGTATAACATCATTGATGAACTTCAGCAGCCAAGGCCACCTGATGTTATCCTTTTGAAGTTTTGGTTCTCTTATGATGGGAATGGTTTATTGCATGATGTAACTCGGGCTCTCTGTCAGCTAGTTGAGTAGGCACCTCATTTTTGTAACAGATACAAGAAAAGAGCTTCATACAACAGTTGGACAAGAGCAAACAAAACTCCATTTAGTCACTGTTTTGGGAGACAAGTTTAAAGTTCGCGAAATTGAAATGTCTGGTCCAGAAGTTATGGCATGTTTGCATGGTTTCCTCCATCTTCCCTCCGGAATTATTGAGGACATATTCAATTTTGAATCACCCAAGGGATATCAAAGTAGGTCTCTTGCCTCTTATCTTGTTTCCATTGCTGTGGAAAACAACATGAGCCCTTCACATAGACTTTTTCAAGCCGTTTGTTCTGAAGGAAATGAGAGGCTCTTTTGTGTCATTTATGATGGCTTTAATGGGGGAGATGCAGCTGACTTTCTGGTTTGCACCTTGTATGACACCATCATGTACATGGCTGAGCAAGAAAGAGAGGACCGTTCGGATGTAGTTTCTATTGGATCTTGTGTTTTACCTGTGCTTCTTCATGGTAAGGATTTGTATACACTTAATCTTGGTGACAACAGAGCAGTATTGGCAACAAGTAGTACAGGTGACAGAATGAATTAGAGTGAGAGACTCAAGGCTATTGCATTTAATGGCCAGCTCTTGGATGTGGACTTGTACCAAATGGACATCTCACCCCAGCTGCAATGGGATCCTGGGGGGAAAGGATTCAGGTTTCAGCTACTATTGCACCAAGAGAGTCTTCAGGTTGTTGCGATAGCCACTATTTTGCCAAAAAAAGTTCAGATCTGGATTCTTTGGTGACTACTTTTCTAGCCTTGAGGACAAGGCTGTTCTTCTAGCGGCCGGTAATGATAGGATATTGGGTTTGGGCCTTGGCCCAATTGCTGATGTGGCTAGTTGGAAGAAAGTACTTATAGGGAGAGGGAACGGAAGGGAGGGGGATTCTACATTTTGTGTGGTTAGAACCTTAGAGGTTTGGGCAGAGAGAGATATATCTCTTCTTTGAGGAGCTTTAGCTCTGGGATTGCAAGGGGGTTTCCTCTTTGTAATAGTTTCTCCTCTTTTCAATCATCAATAATACAGTATTTCCACTTCTCTGCAATTGGGTTTCTATCAAGAAACTTCATAATGAAGTAATTTCTCCATGCACATGATATGCAGTGGTATTTTTTGAAGAGCTTGCTGTGCTAAATGTGATCAGCATATCTCCAGCAGAAAAAGGATACGGCTCCTCTAAAGTGAGCAATTCACTTTAGAGAGTAAAGTAAGTAATATCAACCGTTGATAAGAAAATCAAATATTGATATTAAGTGCACAAGCATAACAAATCATGGATGTATTGGAATATAAACCCTTGATATTCTCATAAACGGTTGAGCTTACTTACTTTACTATATGTTCACTTTAGAGGAGCCAAATCCTAAGAAAAAGTAGATTCTCTAAGACATGCCCCATTTCAAAGCCTTGCTTTTTCACTGTATTACTTTTAGAACACACTGTGATGCAAACCTTTGTAAATTTCATATTAAAGTTTGTTGAATTCTTACTTGGTTGCTTATGGGAGTTGAAGAACTGGAGCACTTTTACTAGAGTTTGAGCAGATTTGTGCATATATTATTTTATCATGAAAATATAAAATTGAAGTTCCAAGGGAGTTGATATTTTCTTTTTAAAAAAATTGATAGGGAAGCTGCAATTTTTAATGGGAAGTGTGACAGAAAGAAGTGACTGCCTTAGATTTTTTTATTTTTTTTATGCCCTATAGTCTGCAGTAAGGACATTGTTGAGTATGGCTCATATAGATACTGACAGTTGGGCCGACGCCAGACTGGTACGGATCAGGGTTAGTAAAAGGTTATTAATGTAATTTCTATCGCAGTGGTGATTAGTATAAATACTGCACTTATGTAACCCTATTTGGATATAGTGAAACACAGCCGTAATAGCTCCCGTGGAAATAGGCACTATTCGCCGAACCACGTAAATCTTGTCTTCTTTTCTTTCTCGCGTGTGTGCGTGTGTTTACCGTTAGTTTATCTTTAACAATCCGAGAGCGTGTGTTCCAACAGACATAATTTATGGTATATATTCTTAACTTTATTTGACGAGTGCCAACAATTTGTCATATGACAAAACCCTGGAGTAAGGTGTTTGGTTCTTGTTTTGTGATACCTTGGCCATATCGCTATTATCTGTATTATGTTTTCTTGTTCAAACTTTGATCAACGCAATATTTAATCTCTAGTTGTTGGAATTCATGTACTGTTTTGCTTCTTATGGCAGTTAGAACACCAAAGCAACCGCAGAATTTGAGAAGTATTTGTAATCCTTCCTTTTGTTACCGATAACAGGATGAACCAATAAGCACCCTAATATAACTTTTTAGAAGTTATTTGCATAATCCAATGGGAGTGCTACTTTATCTGTTTACTTCTTTGTTTTGGATTTAATTTTAGTAGTATATCTTTCGTTTACGAAGAATACTTTTTATGATTCCATAGTATTATCACATTATCATTTGTTTTTTGTTACAAGGGAGTTCCAAGACCTAATGTGGAGAGGGGGAAGGTAAGCTAATGTTGAGGCAAAGCTCCTCAGTGGGATTTGAATCTGGTATCAAGAAGTCTCCCAAGAAACTTGGCGCCCCTTGAGCTAAGGCTCTTGGACACATTGTCATTTTTAATATTAATTAGTAAAATAAAATACTGGAAGAATTCTTGATGGGTACAGCTTTATTGAACCACAGCTACATCTATGCATAATTATGAGTAACCATTAGCATCTCATCTGCCAATGTTCATAGTGAATTTTCTATGTCTAACTTGTTCATGTGCAAATTTTTGTTCACACAGCGCTGCCATTGTGTTTTACTATGGCTCAAGTAAATTTCTTGACAAAATTTATTCTTTCTATGATTTCACTCATTTGTATGCTTTTCTGCAATGCTTGCTTCTACATCATTATTTAGTGTATTTTCACTATTTTGGTCTGTCTCATTCATACATATGTTGAAGTCCATATGGGCTTCTATTCTTTAATTTTTCTAAATAATACAATCGATATCAGCTTATTTATTCCATAGAAGTAAGACCATGTTGAATTGTGTTGGCAAGCATGTACAGATGTGGATAGTTGTTCATCTTCTTTACTTTCATGCAGGGGTTTGAGGTTGCGCTGCCTGATAGAGCAACTATGGAGCATACAGTGATACCTGCAATTGAAGCTTTGAACAGAAAGGACATGGAAGGGGCATGCAATCTATTGAGAATTGCACTTCAAGTCCTTTTGGTGAGAGCAGTGAACTATGTTATCCTTGCTTCTGATGATTTGCTGGATCTTTTGCTCCAAGATGATCCTCTTCTCAAGAAATGTATTGATCCAATGGACGCCTTAGCCAGGTCAATGATCAAATGGGCAAGATCCTCTGAAGATAACACATAGCAGTAGAAAGTGAGTGTTGTGGTTCTTCTTGTATCAATTTCTTCTGTAATCTCATTGATATCATGTATGTCCTTAATGCAAACTATTGTACTCACTAATGGAATCCATTTCCTTCATTTATCATTGAAAATGTTATTTATTTTTGTCTTCAAATAAGAGAAATAATTGACTATAGAAAACTAGTTTAATAAATGAAAATGTCCCTTCTTGTAAAGAAGAATCACACTTATTTAACCTCAGAATTGATACGTTAATAAGATTTTCAAGGGGATAATATTTTATAATCTGCACTATTACCAAACTGCACCCAACTAGGAGGACATCTTGGGACCTCCTACTTATAAGCCATGCAGCTTTTAACAAAATAATAATCATAACAACATTGACAATAACAAAATAATAGTAATAAAAGAAAGGTCATGTAACTTGTATATAATCTAGATTTGGAGACACTTCACCAATATAAAGCTTGCCTGAAAAGAATTGGAGACACTTCACTAACATAAAGCTTGCCTGAAAGGAAGACAAAGAGTCCTACATAAAAGCACATAGTTATCGAGTCTTGGGGTTCATCTTTTGAATCCACAATGTGCATCCTTTTTAAAGGTGTACTTTACATTCAGTGAAAGGAATCCAATGTGATTTGTATCTCAAAATATGCTAACTAGTAACTAGGTCAGTGAAGTCAGGGAAAGAAGGATCTAGTTGGAGTTAACTTTTTTATAAATTTTTTAGAGAGGTTGAGGAATATATCTCAGTAATGAGTTCTCTGCTCAAGAACTCTTAAGCACAGTTATTTCCTGGTTTTCTCAATCCGGTCAAAATTGGATTGACCCAAACTTATACTTAAAAGTGCAACTTTTAAAAGCTGAAAACTGTACTTAAAGATCCTGTTATGAAGTTCATTTTATCACTAGATCATATGCTCATGTTGAGTATTGTCACTAGATCAAATTGATCCTCCCCCTTTATTATTATCCAACCAATAGGTTATTATCACTTATTATTTGAAAGTATTTTGTAATATAATATTTTTTGTTTAATATTTTTATAATATAATATATATTTTTTGGTTCAGAACTCACCGTAATTAGAACCTTTGACTCCTTAGTGGGTCCACCGGGATGTCCCCACAGCTTCGGCCCTTTAGACCGGCTATGAGACTAATCTCCGGTTCGGCAGCGACGAACGTATGATTTTTTACACACGGGGTTGGGCTGTCTTCCAATTGGACGACTCCGGGAATCGAATTTGCTTCCTTTTCCTTGGGGGAATCACGTTACCAACTCTTCCAACACCAGGTTGGTATAATATAATATAATATTTTTATCAAGTAGTTTTTATATAATGTTTTTTAATTTTTTTTTCTTATTGTCCGGATTTTATGGTTCATTGTTTCACCTGCAGTCAAACCATTGACCTAGTGACCTGAAATTTTGACTGAGTTGACCTCCTTATACAAATATGATCTTAAGTGTTAATTTTCTTAAAATTATATGGATGGAAATATAAGGTAGATATGTTCTTGGTTATGTATATGCTGGTGGTTTAAAGCATGCTTAACTTAATAATGACATTACAAAGGCCTTTTTTGTTTATTTTTCTTCTTTTCACAGTCGAACTGAGTTGTTTGAGATGCTGATTCAAAGTTATTTCAATTATTCTTCGGGTCAACCTAAAGGTTGAAAGGTTGTTCCTTGTTAAATAGATTACATGGTAGATTTCTCTCTGTGTAGTTCCTTTTTGTTTGTGGCTTTCAAAATGGTAACAAATGGCCTACTATATACAAGCCCGCATCTATTCTTAACTTTGATTGCTGCCCAATAACCTGGTCCACTCCATGAGGGTCAGATTAATGATTCATTATCCCATCACACCCTCTCACAAATTCATACAGAAAGTATTAGCTAAAAGGAAAAATCTCATCTCAATTGAGCAAAAGTATACGATAAGAAAGTAAGGATATATCCACATTTGATTAGTTAAAGTGCATTAAGATCTCAAACTACTTTAACTTATAGAGAATGCAAACAAGTGTCCTAAGGACATTGGTTAAGGAACTAAATAAAGAAGGTTTTTATTGGGAATTGGTGTATTTAATATGGGAAGGGTGATATACTTAATTTTTAAATGAAAACTTGCTTTTTTGGGCTTCCTTAGACAATGTCCTTAGGGCACTCGTTAACATGACCATTAACTTATCAAGGGTGGATACACCATTACTTTTTTTACTTTACATTTTTACTCACTTTAGAGGAGCCTTATCCTAGCTAAAATTATTTATCATTTAAGAATATTAAGAAAATATTAATTATTTTTTTGAGCTGAATCCTATTTCAGCTAAACTCAATAACACATATCGGATTATATTAATGGAGTGAGAGAAAGAGTACACTAGACTATATTTTTTATATTTGAAACTATTGAATAGTAGTTTAATCTTAATGCAAAAAATGTAAATGCAAAAAATGTAAACGGCAGATATAAAGTAACCGGAGGAAGTACTAGTTAATCTCATGAGAAAAGAAAAGAGATTCATCCTCATTTAATAAAACCACGCACCATACAACAAATGAACTCTAACACAAGGAGCAAAGAAAATAGTTTAAAGCACCAAAACAACATTGCTGTAGTTCTTGAGGTAAATCTGATAAAGAGCCTAAGGGGATGTAGCTTCTCAGTAACATGGCCTTTTAAACTTCCTTTTTCAGAATTCACGTTGTCTTTAACATCCCAAAGAAATTAATAAAGAAATCTGGCAGCATCTCTAGTAATTAATGTAGTCTTCTTGCTTGGAACATCTTATTAATTTCTAGTACATGTCCCTTGGGGCGCTGCATTTAAAACATTCCATTCTGCTAGCAAAGTTGTGCTCATTGCATCCTGATCTGTTCAAAGGAAATTAAAAAAGAAATTAATTCATGATGTGTCATGACTAAAAAACATACAGAAAGACTTCTGTTTTACCTATTTAAATAGGTAGTGAAGTAAACCATGTTTTGCACTTAAGAACACTAAGCATAATAAGAGACCAAGAGGGAACAACTAGTTTTTCTGTAGTGTGTTTGGATACCCTTGGTTGAGAGTCTTGAAGTGTTTTTGCTAGAAGCTACTATGAGTAGCTTTCACGGTGGATAAGTGTTTCTGTTAGTATCTACCGTGTTTTCAAACACACACGAAAAGGCAGTCAAAGAAAAAAGAACCCAATTGCATGCCTAAAATGGCAATAGTTCTTTGGCTTGTGTTACTTGTCATATATTCTACAAACTTCAAAGGCAGCATGCAAAATAAAAGCATAAGGTGTCCCCTTAGAAAGAACCAATAATCAAAAGATGGTAGATATATAAAATCAATCACCTGCTGCATATCCAGTCACCAGATTTCCATCCAGGTCTTCCACCACCACCACCAAAACCTCTTGAGCGCAACATGTCACTGTTGTAGCCTCCAGCTAAGTTATCATCTTTGAATGCACCACACTTGAAGCAGCTTGAGCGGCTAGCAAAGTTGTGTGCACCACAGTTAGCAGCAGCACAATACCAATCACCTGGTCGAACATCTGATCCACTCAAACCAAATGAAGATCCTCCTCTTCCTCCAAAACTCATAAAATCAACTCTATCTCCATATTTTGAATCCCCACATCTTTGGCAAGAATCTCTCCTCTGAAAGTTCAGGTGCTGGCATGACCTGCAGTTCCAGTCTCCTGGCCTGCTCATATTCACTTACTTCTCTGCAAATTTCTGTTGCATTCAGTGTTGGAAATATAAACTTGATTAATTAATTACCCATTATTATGCATGTATCTACGTATGTTCAACTACTTGTAGTTTCTAGGACTTAAAATTTTCAAGGAGTTTACTGTTTCAAAGTATGCATGATACATGTGCTAAATAAGTACATTAAATAAGTTCATTGTATTGGATGAGTCTAGATGTATCTTTAGCACCTATAAATACCCTTGTACTTGTGCTTCTCAAGAAAAGCCAAGAAATCTAAATCATTTGAGTTTCAAAGAATAGTTTGAGAGCTTTTCTCTTCTCTTCCTATCCTCTCTAATTTCCTTCATTCAGTAGTTTCCATCAGAAGACTAAATTGATAAATGATCAAGCAAGTATCAAATATTAATACGTTGTCAATATGTCAAATCATTATTCTAAAGACACTATATTTTCTGTTAATCAAACTTTAAATTTTCCCTATATAATAATTATTACCACATTATCCTGCACATGTATAAGTGTTTGTGCATGGTACTAGATTACTAGCTTGCTAGCTAGAATTCTGCTTATCATAATATAGGGACAAAAAAACTAAAAAAAAACTTAGTTATGGATTAACTTCTCTTGAAAGCTATAAAAACAAGTTTCGAGGCTGACATAATAGAGCATTCCAGTAGAAGACAGATTGGTCATATTTACTAATAAATATGATCCTTTGCAGAGATTTAATTACTGGAGAATAATATAGAAAGTATTTGAAGATTAGATAAGATTGAAAAAAATTGAGGGGGGATAGAAGTGAAAAATACAAAGACCAACCTCAAGATAATACAATAACTTGAACTAATAGAGATACAGAAGCTGAAGAGGAATTACTGGTGAGAAAATGTGATAGGAGGGATGGTTTATATACAGGTTGAGACCACACAAAAAAGAGAATAAATGGAGGGCTGTGTTGTAGTACTTTTTAGTGTTGTTTGAGTGGCAACCTTGATAAATGGAATCAATGAATTCTAAAGGAGTTAAAAGAGATAAAGGAAATTGGTGCTACAATTCCAAAGAGAGGATACTTTAAATTTTGAACATATACTTTGACAGTGGCCTACAACTTCATTTTGTTTTAGTGTTAGTGGTACGGTAATGGATGCAAAGTGCACATAGGATAAACATTTGTCCCTTTAACTCCAAAATCGGACAGAGGCAGGGGATCTGAACTGAAGTGGATATTCCTGCTCTTTCATTAGCATTCAATTTCAAAGCTAGCTCTTTCATTTTTCATAAATAACATAGCCTCTAAGAGCCAAAACCTTGGTCTTCAAGAAGGACTTAGTATTAATTAATGGAAAGATGTCTTACAGTCCTTTTATAAGTGAGTATCAGAATTATGCTACTTAGTTTTAGTTTCATGAATATGAATAATTATACATTGTGTGTTTCTTAAATAATCAGCTAGTAATGTTACTTGACAATTTTCAGGATTAATTGGATCCGGATTCCTGCATTCAGAAATTTCCTACATTCACGCATTCACTTTAATCTATGATATGGATCTCATGTAATCATTTTTGCATTAATATATTTGTCTACACAAAATTTAATTTATAGTCAGATCTCATACAATTAAAAAATGATAGCGGAGAATCCATTTCCGGATTAATTGGTGTCTCATCTTAAAAGTGAGACTGAAATATCCAAGGATCCATGACCTTACCATGAAAAATTCATCTCTAACATTTTTAGCCCTCAATTTTAAGGAAATAGCAATGTGACTCCTCAATTCACAAAGCTCTTAAAAGAAAAATTCTGATGGAGCCGCTCAAAATTAGTTCAAGTTATCTTATGCATGTACAAATGATTAAATAAATAACATTACTCCTAGAAAGCGATCTACTAGTATTATCTATAAACTTTGATATTATAATAATATGTTTATAATATGTCATGTGATGTACTGCACTGGTACATCACTTCATTAGCAAATACTTTCTCATGGTCTATAACAATTAACAAAGTAGCAAGACAAGTCAACAAACTCAAGACCCACAAAAAGAGCATGTAACCTATTAGCACAACATACAATGTCCAAAGATCTTATCAATCAAATAAACCATGAATACAAGAAAGGCCCTTTGACCACAGCATTTGGTTATATGAAGCAAATTCGAATTGCAACCCCACAAACAGAATCCATGTATTCAACAGAAAGATAAATCAACACTGGAAGAAAAATAAAGTTGGCAGCTTGTTATTGGACATTTTGGTCAGCATTTGCTACCATGTAATGAATATTCGTACCATTAAAATCATATAGATCGGCCCACAAATTATCCCAATAACATCCACGAGGGGATCCATGTCTCTTTCATGTCAATTACTCTTTGGTAATCAAAAGATATTTTGACAGTCAATATGTTTTGAAAAATAGTTGCTGCTTTACAATTTGAATATTCTTTTATTCTCTTATAAAAGTAGGAAGCAAGGGTATATATTGAGTAAAAGGTTATTGATAAAATTAATTATTAGGATATGTTAGTTTATATGACAATTTAATAAAGTTTGGAAAATAAAAACAAAAAAATGAGATCTTGTGTGTGCATATATATATATATATATATATATATATATATATATATATATATATATATATATTATTCATATAGATATGAATTTTTGAGGGAAAAAAACTGAATCGTAATTTTAGAACAGTACCTGCCAGGCAGCTAAAGTGTACAAAAGATATTAATGTATGCGTATGTGAAGAAAACAAAAATCTTCTCTCCAAAAAAATGTTTTCTAAGTATGACACACCAATCAAAGGTTGGAGATGAGTAGAAGTGTTAATGAGTTATCATTTTATTTTTTTTAAATAACAAATTATCATTGATGAAGAATAGAGAATGAGACAGCAATATAAGATAGAAGAACTTCATCAGAAGAAAACATGCTCAGTGGAGGCAGGGTAGGGATGGCGATGGGTAGGGTACTATAGTACTCGTTCCTGTATCCGTGTTTTGAAAAAATATCCGTATCCAGACCCAAACCCTCGTGGGTAGTAACTTCAATACTCGTACCCTTACCCTCTGGATACCTAAGTATCCGTACCCACATCGGTTACCCGCACTTTAATAAAAGAAATTTTAATTAAACAATAAAATGCGTAAACTCTTGCATTCCAAACTAAAAATGCAATCCATAGATCTAATAATCAATTTGCGAACATGAAATGCAAAGGTTTTAATACAAAATATCCAATAGTCAATCTCCAAAACATCAAGTAAATATTACAATAAACTTCAAAATATGTCATATTACGTATATATAAATATATATAGTGCGGGTATGGGACGGGGTGTGTACTATAGTACCCGTACCTGCATCCATCCCCATTAATTTTTGCAGGTAATTATCCGTATCCATATCCAATTAATGGGTAATTACTCTATCCATAGCGGATAAGTTTTGTAGATACTCAACCGATCCAATATCCATTGCCGTCCCTAAGGGGGAATTAAGTTAGTAGAATTTTGAAAGCAAAACAGACAAAAAAAAATAAATAAATAAACAAATGGGAAAAAGAGAAAAGAAAAGGCAAATGGTGAGTTTCAATAAAGATGGTGAAGTTGATGATGGAATAACAAGTCTTCGAGGTTTCATTTTGACCATCTTTTGTATTCTTTTTTCTATTCTTTGCTTGAAGCACTGCTGCGGCTGCTGCTGTGATATTTTATTCTTTCTCTCACACTAACCTCAGCTTTATGATCTCTCTATGTGTCTCTAGCTAGCTGGAATATCTCTCTCTCTTGAAGGGTAAGAATGAATGAGCCAAGATATCTGGCCTCCATTCTCTTGGGGAAGGGTAAAGGGAAATAGAGGCAAACTGTAAAGAAGAATAAAGAGGGAAGTGGGCTGATTCGATTCTCCTTGCCTTGGGAATCGTTTCCATGCAATTGCAAAGACCACGACTACCTATAATTTGCATTCTCATCACTGCCATATGTGATTGTGTGCGTACTTTTGCCAAGCAAAGTGCTAACTATATCCTTAATTAGTTTCTTTTTTGTAATTGTTATTGTTATCTATATTATATAGCAATGTACTTTTTTTTCTTCACTTTCGTTTGTTTTTTCTTTGGTAAATCACTTTCTTTTATTGCAAAGATCATCTATATATCTCTAATGATTTTATACGTAACTTAGTGGTTAAGAACACTAAAATTATGAAGAAACCACACCAAAACCCCTTAGATATTTTAATCATACTCGACTGGATAGCTTTTTTTCTTCTAGAAATTACACCAACCTTCCTCAAAATTTACGTTATTATGACATTTAACCCTTAATGATTATGTTGTCATGACACTTATTTCCCTTAAAATTAAGAGTTTAATTGTTATATACTGACAATATAAAATCTTACACAGACATCAATCATAAATTGACACGTCATTAAAAAAACTTGACTTTTATCCTAACTATCTTAATAGTCACTCATACCATGATTGGTGATTGGTTGACAGTATAAAAAAATTTACATTATCAGTGCATAACAATTAAACTCTAAAATTAATATGTATTGTTATTACACTTACACCCCTTATTACAACATAAACATCAAGGAATGATGGTGTAGTTTCTAAAACAAGAGAGTGTAATTAAATCAAACTTCAAGGGAAGTCAGTGTAATTTCGCCTAAATCTATTATAACTGTTTGACTTTTATATAAAGGAAGAAACCGTCATTATTGTTGAAAACAGGGTAGAGCCCAAGGAAGAAGAAATAATTTGAGAGAAAAATTGAATTGTGAATGGATTGAAATGTGAAAAAGTACTATATTGGGGTCAACAATGTGGCTTATATACAATGTAAGAAAGCAACCGACTTGTCACTAACCACTAACTAATTATAACTAACTATATCTCCAACAGCCCCCCATAAGCTTGAAGTGCACATTAGCACATCCAACTAAAGATGAACAACTCAATGCAAATGAAAGGGAAGAAAAATCACTAATGAAAATTGCAAAGGAACAAGTCGTAATCACATCGGGTAAGCAAGAAAAATCAGACAATATTATGGACAACGACCGAGGTGCGTAGTTTTGAGAAGTCTTCGACCTTCTTTTGGACCCCTTTGATCTTCTTCCGACGTCTCCACGATACTCGTTCCAAAAGAATCAAGAAACCCCAATTTTGGGAGCAATCTTCAAATGTCAAACTAGGCAACCAATGCTTAACTATCAAGCAGAAGTCACAACCCAAGGTTTAACCACTTGGCAGAATCAAGAACTTGTATCAATGCTTAACCACTCAAGGTAGAAGCTCACATCAATGCTTAATCACCAAGGGCAAAAGCTTACATCAAAGCCAATTTAGGTTGTACAATAATCAAGTCAATCTTCAAAGAAAGGAAATTCATGAAATATGGTAGAAGCCATAAAAAAACTCTAGCAAAGAAAGCGAAACTATCTTCAAAGGAGACTTAACACAAACACTATGTGAGCATAATATTCACTAATCAAATAAAGAGATATCAACGAGAAGCTTTTGATAAAATAAGAAACGGAAACCATCTAAATGTCACTAGGGATGGAGCAATATGGTGGAAGCAACATCAGAAAGTGATGGAACCAGTGCATAGATTCGCAGCAACAACCAGGCACCAAAAAATGGGATCTGAACTGCCACAAGAACAAACCATCACAAGATTGGAAAAAGAAAGAATCGAGCAACAAATTGGCGCTGGAAAACGCCATTTTCATCTGCAAAGAACATCACCGACAACAAAACCAGAACAACAGCATGACTGCATTATTAGAATAACCAGCGGCGCCACTACACCATCAAAAGAACTGCGAGCAACAAACTAGAGCATTGTGTGCAAAACACAGATCTAAACACCGCTTGGATGTTTTTGCAAATGAATCACAGATCTAAACCAATGAAGAGGGGTTAACGTAGATGGATGTGAATAAAGCATATCTGGAGAAAGAGAAAACAGATGTGAAGAAGAAGCCAAGAATCGGACCACCGAGAGAAAATTTTGCGAGAAAGGGATGAAACCTTCGTGAATAGAAAAAAAAGGAAAAGAGAAAACTTGAAGAAAAGATTGATTTTCTGAAAACATAACCAAAATGACAAAAAAATTGAAATGTGGGTGGAGACAAAGAAAAGAATAGAAAACATGGGGGGAAAACGAAGATGACAATCACAAAGAAAATGTAGAAAAAATGAAGCAACTAGAACACAGAACTGTGGTGTTTGGACAACAAGAATGGGAAAAAGAAAATGAACTTTTGGATTTTCTCGGGAAAGTGAAAAAGAAAAGAAAATAAATTAAGAAGAAAAACAAAGAGAAAATGTAGCGGAAAAACTCTTCATGGTGGATACCATGTCAGAGAACATGATAGAGCCCAAGGATTGCAAAATTTAAGCTTCAAAATCTCGAAATCCAAAAATACTATACTTATAGCATTCGAGTGCCTCAATTTTAGTGGTTCTTACTAAACATAATGCGTGTAGATGATGGTTGTGATCGATGGAGAATCTTTCAAGTTCAGTAAAAACAAGAAATCATGCAACAAATTCCAATGAAGGAAATGCACAAATTTTCAAAGCATATTTTAATACTTTTTCTTTAGGTTTAATTCACCCTTACCAATCCTTTTAATGGATACAAGTGGATAATAACATTTTTCCTTTAAGATACAATGAAAAACATTGAACTTACTTTTCACTAATTAACACAACCAAGGCAATAAAATCAATAGTGTTATACAGAAGGATAATCCTCTAATAAAATTTATACACATTAAAAGATTAAAAGAGTATTTGAGATGGAAATAAATGATTCTATCGGTGGATCATATCCTTATATAGATGTTGAGATCATACCCCTTTATAGGAGGCACATTAGGTTTATAGATCGGTTTGGTTCATTGGATTTAGTATATGAAAATTGACAAAATTGGAAATGATTGGCTCGATTCTTAGGCTCCATGATTTGGAACCAGAGACCTACCAACCCGACCCAATGAGTTTGACTTCTATGGATATCTTGCCTAACATGTATTTTATTTTTTCATATGGTTTTTATGTTTTTTGTCTTTAAAAAAAAATCATATGTAAAAGAAAAAACAACCCGATCACCTGAACCAAAGCAACCCATTGATGTTCGAGTTGGTTTAGTTTGGTTTAACTAACAGAAAATGACCAAGCCAAAACAACTTGAAACAAACCATTCTGGTCGGTTTGGACATTTTTCTTCCCTAAACTCGAATTGACTCTAGCCTTTGTACCTCTACTAGGTTAAGAGCAAGCTTCAACCAAATGAAACCAACAATAATTTGTGAATATTTAAGTGGTGATAATGCAAGAATCTCTAATTGTGCTTTTCATTATTTTGAAAATCTTCTTAATCCCATTAAGTTGCATCAATTTAAGACTATATGTTCTTTTGATTTAACAACACCATATTGTTATCAGTTTCTTGTTTTTTGTTCGACATGTTGTTATTGGGTTCCTCCTCTCTATATGTCATGATTTAGTCAAAATAGGCTTAGATTAGCATTGATCCACTCGCTCTAAAAAAGAAAAATGGATCAAGATGCATTTTAACATGAAAAGAACAAAAAATTAAAAAATTCTCAAAACTCCTTATAAACTAAACAATAGTGCCAAAACACGAAAATTGAAGTAGTCAACTAATTAAAGTGGGAAACTAAAACGTTGTCGAACAGTAGGTGAGTAACACAGCAAGTCACAAACCTATGTAAAAGAAGAGTAACCCTAAAGGCTGAGACGTGCGGAATGACACTGTCTTTAAGGATTTATTCGCTCAGGATGAAAACCCCCCATGATTTTACAAGCTGCTCGCGAAATGAGCTGAGGTTTCAAAATAACACGAGAAAGATGAAGAATTCGTACAACCCAGGAGAAGGAAGAAAAGGAACTTGTTTTCAGTGCACAAAAGTCACTTTGCTTGTTTGGTGTAAAAACGAAGAAGAAAGAACCCGCACCATTTAAAAAAAAGTTAGTTTGATGAACGTATCAAAACAAATTAATAGCTATTAAAAACTGAACGCTTTGGAATTAAAAGAATTAAAAACTTTCATTTTGAATTTGAAATAACCGGCAATTAAAACCTTTAAACGGTAATCAATAACTTTTAAATGGCAATCCAAAATTTTAAACGCTAATAATCAAATTTGAAAACCAATCGGCCATAAACTCTGAATCAATGTGTTTTAAATGATGATTAACACCAAGTCCAAATTTAGACTAAAAATCCCTTTCTAGGTAAGGCTCTCATTAAATGCAATTAAATTAAATTAATCAGATGATTTGCAGTGGCTTGGCCCAATCTTGTGCCTGCGAGCTCACTCATCTCACAAGCTTGTTTGCAAGTTCAAAACACAAGTTACCTTATAAACACTTTAAGAGTTCCAATACCATGCATTGTGAGACTTTGGACTTTTGAAATACCTCACTAAATACTACAATCCCCCACATATTTCAAAAATTTGAAGAAAACATTTAAGAAAATTTTTGAAATATTTTTTTCTCGTGGGTTGCCGGGTGTAAATGCATTGAATTTGATGTCTTTTGGACTATAAACCAAATCTAAACTGATAAGGCATACCATACAAGGGAATCAGTGAAGTAAACTTTTATGAACCAAAACTCTTTGGTGTATGTTAGAGGTCTACCAATCACATTACACCCTCACAATTCTCGTTGTTGACGCTGTTTTGCACTAATAGGCCATGCGAGCGCCTGGTAATTCATAATGCTCTAGAGATTATGCCACAATCTCATACAAGCGGCTTCATTTGACACTCATATAGGTGATTTCATCAAGTGTATGCTGCAATTTATACACCACCCATAAGGGATATGAAAAATCATTAAAAAAATTTAAGCTTATGTTCTCAATAATGCAGTCTATCGATCATTTCTCACACCATAGGAAGTGACAAAAATATTAGTGCTGACAAAACTAATAAATGACTTGTTTTTACTCATATGGACCTTCTTCACATATTAATTTCCTCTGAAAAGGCTTTGTTAGAGGATCATCCAAATTCACTTCTGAATTCACATAATCAATGGATAGTATTCCATCTTTTAGCAGCTGTTTTATCACATTATGTCTCAATTGTATATTTTTCTATTGAAAGTTTTATTCTTTTCAATAGCTATTGCCCATTGACAATCAGAATGCATTAACATTGATGGTGTTGGTTTTATTCCTAAAGCAATATTAGCTAAGAAGTTTTCAACCACTCAGTCTCATCACCCTTCAATTCCCGAGCTATAAACTTTGACTCCATGATGGATCTAGCTATTATTGTTTGTTTGACTGATATACAAGCAACTTCACCACCACCAAGTGTGAATACATTACCACTAGTTTGACTCATTTGAATCTGAGATACGGTTAGCATCATTGTGTCCTTCTAATACAATGGAAGATCCACTATACATAACACCATAGTTCATGGTTTTTCTCAAATTTTCATGAGTCTAACAAGTGCAGCACAGTGATCCTGATTTGGACTCTGTGTATATCTACTCAATCGACTCACATTATATGCTATGTCAAGTTGACAAAAGTTCATTAAATGCAATAAACTCTCAATAATTTGGGCATAATCTGATTGAGCCACAAGATAACCTCTAATTTTCTTTAATTGAGAGTTAAAATCATAAGGGGTACTCATTGGCTTTGAGTCAAAGTGACCAAACTTCCTAAGAAGTTTCTCATAACATAATGTTCTTGGGATATAACATTATAGTATCACCCTTCTTAATGATTCTTAAACCCAATATTACACTTGTCTCACTCATGTCTTTCATATCAAATTAAAATGCAAGAAAAGATTTTGTACTAATCATAAGCATATCATCCACATATAAACAAATAATTACACATTCACCATTCACTAATTTAGTATACACACATTTATCAACTGCAATAGAATAAAAATCATCATCAATAATTTTTTGATTAAATTTTTCATGTCATTCTTTGGGTGCTTGTTTAAAACCATATAAGGGATTTGAGAAGTTTACACACTTTGTTTTCTTGACCAGAAATTACACATGCTTCAGGTTGTATCATATAAATTTCTTACTCCAAATCACCATTTAAAAAAGCAGTTTTTATATCCATTTGGTGAATAACAAGTTTGTAAATAGAATTCAGGGCTATTAAAACTCGAATTGAAGCAATTCTTGTTCAGGTCCCATATTTTCATATTTCAAAGGAAATATATTTTCTAAAAATTCAGCATTTTTAGTCTCTATTATTGTATTACGATTGAGTACATCACTTTTCAAAACAAGGAACCTATAGGCAGCATTATGTTCGGCATAACCAATAAACATACAATGAGAAGTTTTAGATCCTATTTTTATTTTCTTAGGTTTAGGTAACATTATCTTTGCTAGACACACACACAGTTTTAAACATTTTAAATTAGGCCTATAACATTTCCATAATTCATAGGGTATTATACCAGTTTTCTTACGAGGAATCCTATTTTCCAAAAAACAAGTAGTGAATATGGCTTCACCCCAAATACTGTCGGGAGCGGAGGAACTAATTAGCATAGCAGTTATCATTTCTTTTAAGAAATTTTTTTTTTCAGCTACTCTATTAGATTCGGGTGAATAAGGGGGAATTACTTCATGTATTATGCCTTCTTTTTCACAAAAATCATTAAAGAAAAAATATTCACCACCCTCTATCGGATCTAATTCTTTTAGTTTTTCTATTTTATTGATTTTCTATTTTCGCTTTACATGAAAGGAACATTTCAAAGGCTTCATATTTATTTTTAATTAAATAAACCTTAGTGTATCTTGAAAAATCATCTATAAAGGTCACATAATATCTTTTACCTCCTCTGGCCATAATTGTTTGTTTTAAATCTCCTAGGTCGGTATGAATTAAACTTAGTAATTCAGTTTCACGTTATACAAGGTGACATGATTTTTTGGTTAATTTAGATTCAATACAAACATCACATTTATTAAATTTATTTATCATTTATCCTAGAAATCATACAAAGATATTGCAATTTCTTAACATAGGAAAAATTAATATGCATAAGAATCAATCAAGTATGCAGAAAAATATGCATTCTTATTAATAATTTTTGAAACATTAAGTACAAAGAGTCCCTGATCACAATAGTTTTTTTCCCACATATACATTATTATTTGTCATTACATTCTTACCAGATTCAAATGACACTTTAATCCCAACGTTTCCTAATTGTGCTATAGAAATCAAATTTGCCCTAATATTACGCACATGGAGCGCTTCTGTGACACCCCGATTTTCTTAATCTTTTAATTAATTAATATTTAAGTAATTATATTTTATTGGAGGGTTTATAAAATTTAATAAATTATTCCGAAACCATAGTCACTCTCTACGCCATCGTAGGAGGCTATGGTTAAATTTTGGGCCGAAAACTCAAACGGAACCCGATCTATGTTTTTCGGATGATAGTGTTTTTCAACTATCAAGACCTCATTTTGACTAACGGTCAGAGCCATTAGTCTTAAAATTCAATCCTCTACCTTTTTGCTAAAATGTGTCCTGACACCCAAAAATATAAATAATATTTTATATTCGGGCCGAAAATCGATCAGGTAGACGATTTGAGCTGCCTTAGGGTTTTTTCGAGAACCTTGAGCCAACGATTTTCATACCAAGGCTATGTTAAATCATTTGGGGACTCCTACTAGTTTCATGAAGATTTTTTTCAAAATGTCGGAACATGAATTGACCAAATTGCCCTTGGTTAGTTTTTACTAATTACCTTTTATTACCTTTTACTTATTTTCTTAATGTCTTAAGTTAATTCTTTAAATATACTACTCTCTCACATTCTCACTCTCATTTCTTCGAGCAAGACACAGCCCCCAAACCCCATCTTCTTCTTCCTCTCATTTCTTCAATTTCTCACCATTAAAGCTCACTTTTGGAGCTTGAATCTTGAAGATTTTGTGAAGCAATCTTCACCAAATTTGAAGGAGAGCATCATAGGAGGTAGCTAGTTCTCCCTATCTCTCTCAATCTCTCATTTTTCTCCTCTAATTTCCATGATCATAAATGTTAGGGTTTTTGTCCCTAAATCTTCAAAAATCCAAGAAAAATTGTAGAAAAATCATTTTTATATCAAACCAATTTCTATGGCCTAGGTTCATGACATACTTGCATGATCCAAGAGATTAGAGCCAAGAAATTTCTCTAGCTATTTTTCATATTTTTCATTTAATAGGGCCGAACCCTAGGGGTAGTGCAATAGGAGAAATCTTTGTTTTTTTCGAGTTAATGCCTTCATTGATTATGTTTAGGGATATCTAAGGATTATTGATCCAGGAGTTAAGAATTTTTAGACATCCCTAGCCTAATTAATTAAATAGGGGCAGTAGCTAATCCTAAGGAATTAGGGAGTTTTTGATTTAACTGTTTTAATTTCTGGTTGTGTTTTGTTGTATAAAATCGAACAGGACTTGAACATCCGACAGCGCACCCGACTGACTGTTGCGGGGTTGTAGCCGGAGCTGCACGTCAACTTTTCTAAGGTGGAGGAAAGAACCACAATATCGTCAGGGAGGCAAGTAAATAATATATATTGATATGCGTAGGGCGACCCAAACCCTCCTAGAGATCATTGACCGTTAGGTTGATATTTACTGCATATTGAGGGTGTGTGTGTTATGACTGGATATTTAATATGTGATATGTGATATGCATGATATGTCTACTATATGTTTACGATTAGTTAAATGTTATTTATCTGTGAGTGTGTTTATTGAAAACTGTTTTTGGTTGTTATTGATGTTTGTTGTGACTGCTGATGTCTGAGTAGAACTAGACAGTGATTTTTGGTGAGTTGACAGATGATTGTGTGGTAAGAAAGTCGAGGATATATATATATATATATATGTCTTAGTGCTCAACCTAGAGATACAGTTGATCTGTTAATGTTGTGATATAAGTTGATACCCGGTTAAGCCGGATGAAAGTTGGTCGTGGTTGTTTATAAGTCGTGGTTGAGACACTAAGTGTTAATCCTGAGATGAGTCAGTGAGATTCATGTTGCATAGTTGTTGTTCATCACTGTGTTGGCATACGGGCGATTCCGATCTTACCAGCGGGGAGATGGTCGTACCGATTAGTTTGGCCTAGGGGCGATTCTGATCTTACCTGCGGAGAGATGGTCGTACCTATTAGTCGAATTGTAGACGGATGGGCGAATATCTCGACCTAGCCTGCGGGCAGGGGGATATGTCGTTACCGAAAGTTGAGTTGTTAACAGACGTGTAAGTGCTCTGACCTAGCCTGCGGGCGGGAAACATGTCGTTACCATAAGTTGCGTTGTTGACGGGCAAATATTCCGACCTGACCTGCGGGCGGAGGAATATATCGTATCCATGAGACGAGTTGGGCCTGCGGGCTTTAGACCGAACCCTACCTTATGGGGGTGGCATAGTGATGACTGAGACACCTTGATTTGTTGGGGATGTCGCGTTGTGATCGCGTCCATATAGTCGTTAGTTGCATGAGTGTGAGAGACGGAAGTTAAGGGAAAAATTATCCAAAAGTTGATTGGTTGTCACTGTTGTGATTAGGTGTGTTGCTATCTATATACATTATTTATATCGTTGTTTTTCCCATTTATGACATATTACTGTTTCTTATGCCCTATATTTTGCTATGTCATATTTTATCTTTATTCTCGACTGCACGAGAAGACCCTGATGAGGAGTTTCCAGTGGAGATTGACGACATACCTGTTGAGCCTGATGCCAGCGGGAGAGCCTCGGATCCCAATGCTGGGGGACCTTGAGCGCCAGGGGAGGAAGTCTGATGTATCTTTATTTCCGTTACTATGTTTTTAGTTTTTATCTACTGTATACTCTGAAGTCTTTTATATTTGGCATCAGTGTTGTAGGCTCTACTGATGGAGCCAGTACTATTATGTATGTATACTTTATTATGGTATCAGTATGTATTGTATGTTTTAATATTTCCGCAAATTTTATACTACTACGCTACTCTATAACGCTAATAATTATAAGTGGGGTTACCAGTGGGACCTCCTAGGAAGGGGTTGTCTCAGCTTCACTCAGAGCCAAGGTCTTTCCTCATGTAGCTTTAGAAGAACTTTATATTTTCCCAAAACTGTAGCAGTTCAAGAATCTCGACGATAAACATGTTCTTCTCCATCCCTTACAGAAGTATAGGAGGTAAAAGCATCTCTATTTGTACAGATATGCCTGGTAGCCCCATAGTCTACCACTCATTTGTTCACACTGGTCACAATGTTGACTTGAGCGATGACTGCAATAATTATATCATTTCCTTCAACCAAGTTATCCCTTGGCTTAGGAGGATTGTCATTCCTCGCCCTATGTCTGCACCGAGGTGCACGATGACCTAGCTTTCCACAAAAAAAAACAAGTACCTTTTTTAAAAAAAAAAATTGGGATTAGAAACTTTAGGCAAGTGATCAAGTTTATTATCGTGCCTCTTTTTGTTAGACTTGGTTTGGAACAAATATGCTCGGGGAGCTAAAGCCTTTGCCTTTGCAGCCTTCAACTCCTTTCTGTTGGTGTCTTAGATGATGATGTGCGTGATTATTTCTGAAAGTGATTGTTTCTTTTGCTTATGTTTGAGTTATTGCTTGTAGTCCTTCCAAGATTCTGGCAGTTTTTCAATGAGGATATCGGCCACAAACTCGTTTTGCAGGTTGATGTTTTAAGCCTTAAGATCTTCCAGCAGGTCGTGATAGTTGTTGATCTGGACCTTAATATCCTTACCGTCCGTCATCTCCCACCTATAGAAATTTTCAATGACAAACTTTTGTTTTGTACCGTCCTTGGCAGTATATTTAATGATCAAAGACTCCTGTATCCCCTTGGCATCTCTGTAGGAGCAATAAACATCAAATAAATCATTAGAAAGAGTGTTTATGATGGTACAACGACATACCTTGTTAGCGTAGGTCCAATCGTCAACTTTTTATGGATCAGCAGAGGATGGAGGTTTAGGATCAGTGAGAGTCATGCAACTCCATGGATGTCAAGAATTGAATTGACTCGTTCCTTCCAGCTTCAAAAGTTTGGGCAACCAATGTAACGCCCTTCGTTACATTAGTAACCCAAATTAATAATTTAAATAAAATCAGGAAAAATAAAATTTTTTTCTTAAATAAACACTGAATAAATACTTAATATAATATTAGTCCAAAATAATTGTTTACATTAATTCAAAAACCAAATAACATAATCAGTTTCAAAACTTCAAAACAGGGCGTCTATAACATCTCGCATAAGAAAATAACTAAAAGATAATAAAGGTCCTCCTGACATATGCCATATAATACTAACCAAGCTCTAAAGCTAAAGAGATAGTCTTCAAAACGTCTGGCTGCTCAACAGGGACATCCTCAGGCTCTGAAAACAATACTATTAATGAGATATAAAATCCCAGTGAACAGAAATACAGTTTAAAGGGTTTTCACAAAAGCATTGTTCTCAGCCGGTGCGGTAACCGGAAAAACTATCCATGGTACCCGCTATTTTCAAAATAATGTATAGTAAAATAATAATAATAATAATAATAATATAAATTATTATTGACAGTAACAATCATCATTAATACATCATAAATCAAATATGACAAAATCTCATATATCAAACAATCTCAAATATTCTCATATGTCATATGACTTTCAAACTACACATAACAATGGCGTCCCATTGCCTACCTTACTCATAAAGGTATTTCGATGTCACCTTCTCTTCAGTGACATTACTCATTTCGATACCAACCATTGTACACTGGTGGTATTACTCATTTCGACATCCCAACGTGTGGCGATGTTACTTTCGATACCCCATCATGGCGGTATTTCATATTTCGACACCCCAAATCATTGGCAGTGTTACTTTCGATACCCCTATCATAGGCGGTATTGCAGCAAACAACATCCAACATATTAACAGTTATTGAATCATGCCAATATCACAAATATCATCAAATAGTGCATATATAACATATCAATTCAACCAAATCACGTATGTATCACATATATCATAGCATCAATTTCAATAATAATAATTTAATTAACAGCAGGAACACCTTAGAAGGAAAACCCCCAAATTTGTAAAATCAGGATTTGACCAAACGCATGATTATTTTCCAAAAATGCATTTTGAAAACATAACCCAAATCCCAAATCAATTTGCACCATGAAAAGGGTGAGAAAGAGTATTTCTACTCATCTCTTAAAGATCTTCAAGAGCTCCAAATATTGTCTAAGACAATTCTTAGCATTTCACCGAGAATTCATCTTCTCTTTGCTGACGCCATTATCTCCTACTCTGCGCATTGCTCTTCTCCTTTGACGCTGACGTTGTTGGTTCTGTCCAGAAATTTGCACTCTTCAGTATGCCCTAATGTTGCAGTTTCATTGGCGGTGCTACTGAAAAGTGCAAGCCCTATTTCAATTTTGGAAACAAATCCTGTGGGCCCCTTTTATTCATAAGCTATATCTATTGCAAATTAACTACGTTGGCTTATGCATCTTGATTGAGAACCAGCCCCTATGTCTCTTTCTTTCTTTTATTTTTTTATTTCCAATTTTACATTCTTTTGTAATTTCTAAACAATTTTAATAAATTCTTATACTAGCAATCATCTATACTAAATCCCATAATAGTTTAATCTTTTTATTAAATTAATTATACTAAAATTTTAGGATGTTACATTTTCTCTCCTCCTTTAAGAATTTCGTCCCCGAAATTAACCTCATACATGCTCGCTCATAACTTTACATATGCACAGAGCAAAACATTTACAGTATCTTGACTGATAAGATCTGGATACAACGCATGATATCCTCCTCAAGTTCCTAAGCAGCTTCGTCCGGAGGTAGTCCTTCCCGAACCACCTTCACCAAAGGAATTGTCTTATTCCGCAGAGTCTTAATGCTCTTATCAATGTTCTGACTAGGTCTGGCTTAAAGATTAAGTCATCCCTCAATTGTATTAACTAAGGAGCTATTTCATAAGACACATCTGACACATGCTTTTGGAGCTTAGAAATAAGAAAAACGTCATGAGGCTTTGACAACGACATTAGAAAAGCCAATTGGTAAACAATAGGCCTGACTACACTTTTTAGAATTTGAAAAAAAATGACCCAAGAACAAGGAATTGGTTTTCAGATTGACATTGACCTCCCCTTCCCTAACTTAAGAGTGACTCTTCGGAATGCATGTTCTCCTTTCTCAAATTCTAAAGGCTCTCTTTTCTTGTCGACACAACACTCTTTACCTAATCCGCGCAGTGCGCATCTTTCCCCTAAATCCTAACTATGGTCTCTTGGATTAAATTCGGTTCTAGCAAGATCTCCTTACCTTCTACTTACTAAGATAAAGGGGACCTACATATTCTAATCACACTATCAATATACATATAGTCATTAACTATTTTACCACCTATTAAGTGCACAATTCATGACACCTTAAGTATAAACATAATTTTAAAGGAAATAAATGATAACATTTACCTAATAAAATCATGCACTTAAGTGTTTGTTTCTGACCATTCTCTTAAAATTATAATACTTTAACTTGCATTTCATCATTATAAGCATTCTCAAAAATAGATTTATAACAACAATTCACAAAAGAAATCGAAATAAAGTTTTATACCATTAAAACGTAGATCTTATAGTCCCTTACATTCCACAACAAAACTATTATATTGTTTACAGCACAGAGGAATTTTTATAAATAGATAAACAAATAAAATGAAATGAAGAAAGAAAGAAAGAAGAAACAGTAGAGACTTTCACATACTAAGTTTTATATAGTCCAATTTGATAATTTCATAAGAAAAGAAATAGTTTCATTTTCTATTAAGAGATGGTATTACTAGAACAAAATTTGGTACAAGAACAAAATAAGATTTAGTTAACTTGAAATTAAACTGTACAGTCATTGACCATTTACGACTTTCAAAACAATTTTCATCAATAAATACCATAGTAGAACTAAGAAATCAATTTCATTTTGATTTTTGAGTAAGCTAATACAAATAAGAAATAACATTCTTTTTCTTTTCGGTCTTTAATAAGACATATAAGTTTGTTAAGATTAAACATGTCATTAATCTATACGGATAATAAGTCCAAGGGGTATATTAATTGAAAATAATGTTTGGTCCCTTAAGAAACAATCTGAAATATTCAAGCAAGGTGATTTTCTAAAAAAAAAAAAAAAAATTATATAACAAAATTACAACATAAATTAAAATTTGAGCATATATATATACACCTTCGTTAATATAACATCCATTATTTTTATTTCCATCTACTATTACATCTTGTTTATATATACTTCATGTATCTATTTTAGCATTTTTTTTTCTAGTGCTCCCCTCCTTAGGAACAACGATCCCATTCTTAAACAACACTAGACTATTATCAAACAACACATTATTCTCTTGATCTAAAAGAGATTGCAATTCCTTGTCTAAAAACTGCATTCGCATAATCTATTTTCTAAGGTCACTTCAAATTTCAACTTATACAATTTCAAGCTTAAAGCATTTAAGGTTACATTGAAATTCAGGTCCATAAACTTTTCTAAGATATTCATCTCTAGCACTAATATGCAAGGATTTTCTATTTAGAGCCTCTACCACTATATTGACTTTTCCTAAACTGTACTTCAACTCAAATTCATGGTCCTTAAGAAATTTCATCCACCTTCCTTGCCTTATTTTTAATTCTATATATTTTTCTAACAATAATTTAAGGCTCTTATGATTATTAAAAACTTCAATTTTATTCCATAGAAGATATTTTCCTTTCCTAGTTAACTCGCTCAGAAGTAAGGCTAGCCTAGGGAACCCATTTATAACTTCATATAATACTCTTCCAATTCTAGGAAACTTCTCACACCAGTCACTGTCTTATGTTGCGCTCATCCTATCACTGTATATACTTTAATAGAATCAACCGTCCCTCTTTGCAACTGATCTAAGGTTATCTATCCTAGGCAAAAGATATTTCTCCTTAATGGCTACTTTGTTCAATTGTCTATTGTCGAGACATAACCTCATATTCTCATCATTTCTTTTCACTAAAAACACTCAAAACTTATCACAAAATCAAACATATTTCTTAACAATAATTAAAGTAGGATTTGATGCAAACGATAATCAAATAATAATGAATTAAATTTCAAATAATAACAAACAACAACTCTAAATAGATGATGAAACAATGAATCAAGGTAAGAAAGTTTTAATTCACAATCAATTTGGTTTGACTAAAAAAAAAACATTGATGCACAAATATATTTCCACATATGAATTGAAAACTCATTGAAACAAAAGAAAGTTAAAAACGTGAATTCAAAATAAGCGAGACTCTCTGGCAATTTTACTATCAAGGGAGAATATCACAAACGATAAATGAAAAGTAAAACTATTTATTTTATTTCATTAAAATACAAAGAATATACATCTATCAAACAAATTCATCAAACGACATAAAAATATATTTTAAGAATATAATGTTAAGAATTAACAATCTTGAATTTCCAACTTTTTTTTTAATTAATAATAAACAAATCCACGTATAAAAACTCATTTTCTAGCAATTCCTCTAATTGTTTGTTAGGCTCATTTAACTCTGGTGTCAGTCTATAAGGTGCTACTGACTCTAATCCAATTCTAGGCACTAGTCCTATGTTAAACTTAACCTCTATATTTGATGTAAGGTAGAGACCTCTTTATGGAACACATCTAGAAACTAACAGACAACAGGTAGCGCCGCTACATCACTTTCAGTCTCTTTCTTAACAGAAACAACAATATGGATCATTAAACTATCTCAAATAAGAACTTATGACCTGGAAACGAATACGACAAGGTTTAACATAAAAGATACATAAAAGATTCATCAAACATAGGTTGTGAAGTATATACATATTTCTATTTGGACAACATTATTAGACGATAGCGAAACCATACTAAGAGTGACATCCAACACAACATTTGAAAACATATCAAATCATAAGATAAATTTTGGTGTATCGAAGAACTTTTCAAAAAGGTAAAAGATGTAACCAATTTATCTTTGACAGGGGTAGAAACACACAAGTGGAAAGATAATTTAGAAATAGGCAACTCTGGATTTTTGACACAACTAAGAGTTATGGAAGAATGGATTGCTCCTGAATTAAACAATATGATAACCTCTTGTTATAAGCACAATTTCTCTTCGGCTCCTCTAACTGCTGCAGCATCTAAGCTGTCCCGAAAAGGTGGCAAATCGTTCTCTGAAAAATGGTAACCCCACATACTGAGGTTCTTGGGGTGCTACCACCCCATATCCCCTCATATGACGGAGAGTCTCCGTCTGCTCTTGCACATCTATGATCACACAGTCCATAGCTGTCACAAGCGCATCATTCGTCCCTCGCCTATTAGTCGTCATAAATCTGCTCACTACCAATGAAACATTGAGTTGGCCAGGCTCAGTATCCAAAGCATAATATGCAGCATCTACAACTTTAACAAGCATCCTATGCGCCCAAGTTTTGATTTTTTGAAAAACCCAATAACCACAGTCCAATTTAGGATTGAACTGCTCTGATACCATTTGTAACGGCCCGGACTGCTTTAAGGATTACCGACTGTCTCCACAAACCAACACGGGTCTCTTCAGCGTGCTTTGTCCTCACTCACACGCTTCCTAGGAAAACTTCCCAGGAGGTCACCCATCCCAGAATTACTCCAAGTCAAGCACGCTTAACTTTGGAGTTCTTAAGTGATGGGCTACCGAAAAGAAGATGCATCTTGTTGGTATAGGTAGTACCAATCAATTCTTATAAGCCTTCCTTCAACTGTACAGTCCCATACCTGCACAGCCTCAGGATCCCTCTCATTCCGGTGTGAATCGGTTCATTCATGTATCCCTCCGCCTAGAAGCCTGCCAGGAGCCGCTCCTTGTCCGTGCCTCATGCACCGGCGATCACTCCCCGCCCTCGTCAGCCCCGGGTGTTACATGCCCACCAGCTTCCGCTAGGTTCGTCCCCGAACCACACCGTACTGGGAGAGGTCCGCTCTGATACCAAAAATGTAACGCCCTTCGTTACATTAGTAACCCAAATTAATAATTTAAATAAAATCAGGAAAAATAAAATTTTTTTCTTAAATAAACACTGAATAAATACTTAATATAATATTAGTCCAAAATAATTGTTTACATTAATTCAAAAACCAAATAACATAATCAGTTTCAAAACTTCAAAACAGGGCGTCTATAACATCTCGCATAAGAAAATAACTAAAAGATAATAGAGGTCCTCCTGACATATGCCATATAATACTAACCAAGCTCTAAAGCTAAAGAGATAGTCTTCAAAACGTCTGGCTGCTCAACAGGGACATCCTCAGGCTCTGAAAACAATACTATTAATGAGATATAAAATCCCAGTGAACAGAAATACAGTTTAAAGGGTTTTCACAAAAGCATTGTTCTCAGCCGGTGCGGTAACCGGAAAAACTATCCATGGTACCCGCTATTTTCAAAATAATGTATAGTAAAATAATAATAATAATAATAATATAAATTATTATTGACAGTAACAATCATCATTAATACATCATAAATCAAATATGACAAAATCTCATATATCAAACAATCTCAAATATTCTCATATGTCATATGACTTTCAAACTACACATAACAATGGCGTCCCATTACCTACCTTACTCATAAAGGTATTTCGATGTCACCTTCTCTTCAGTGACATTACTCATTTCGATACCAACCATTGTACACTGGTGGTATTACTCATTTCGACATCCCAACGTGTGGCGATGTTACTTTCGATACCCCATCATGGCGGTATTTCATATTTCGACACCCCAAATCATTGGCAGTGTTACTTTCGATACCCCTATCATAGGCGGTATTGCAGCAAACAACATCCAACATATTAACAGTTATTGAATCATGCCAATATCACAAATATCATCAAATAGTGCATATATAACATATCAATTCAACCAAATCACGTATGTATCACATATATCATAGCATCAATTTCAATAATAATAATTTAATTAACAGCAGGAACACCTTAGAAGGAAAACCCCCAAATTTGTAAAATCAGGATTTGACCAAACGCATGATTATTTTCCAAAAATGCATTTTGAAAACATAACCCAAACCCCAAATCAATTTGCACCATGAAAAGGGTGAGAAAGAGTATTTCTACTCACCTCTTAAAGATCTTCAAGAGCTCCAAATATTGTCTAAGACAATTCTTAGCATTTCACCGAGAATTCATCTTCTCGTTGCTGACGCCATTATCTCCTACTCTGCGCATTGCTCTTCTCCTTTGACGCTGACGTTGTTGGTTCTGTCCAGAAATTTGCACTCTTCAGTATGCCCTAATGTTGCAGTTTCATTGGCGGTGCTACTGAAAAGTGCAAGCCCTATTTCAATTTTGGAAACAAATCCTGTGGGCCCCTTTTATTCATAAGCTATATCTATTGCAAATTAACTACGTTGGCTTATGCATCTTGATTGAGAACCAGCCCCTATGTCTCTTTCTTTCTTTTATTTTTTTATTTCCAATTTTACATTCTTTTGTAATTTCTAAACAATTTTAATAAATTCTTATACTAGCAATCATCTATACTAAATCCCATAATAGTTTAATCTTTTTATTAAATTAATTATACTAAAATTTTAGGATGTTACAACCAAAGACTTCAATCTTCGAATTAATGCCAGGGAAAGGCTTTGCATAGGCAACTGATGGAGGCGTGGAAGGTGGGAGAGTAGCTGGGGTGATGGAAGTGACACCATTGTTTAGAGGAGGGACTCAGATGTAGTGTTTTCTTCCATTTAAATATTTGACATTGTTGTCGAACAATAGGCGAGCAATGCAGCAAGTCATGAATCTGTGTGAAAGAGCAGTAACCCAAAAGGTTGAGACGTGTGGAATGACACTGTCCTCAAGGATTTATTCGCCTAGGACGAAACCCCTCAGGATTTAACAGACTCATCCGAAGTGAGCCGAGGTTTCACAATAGGAGGAGAAAGATGAAGAATTCGTGCAACCTAGGAGAAAGAAGAAAATGATCTGGTTTTCTATTCACAAAAGTTGTGTGGTTTGTTCCGTATGGAAGAAAGAAAAAAAAAAAGAACTCGCACCATTTTTTTTTTTTTAAAATTAGTCAGTTTGTTGAACGTGGAGTTGTCAAAGTGGGTTAGAACCCTCGAACTAACTCGGCTCAACCCGACTTACTGGTTGGTTGGGTTGCGAAAAATCTGGCTCATTTAGACATAGGGTCATTTTGACCCGGCTCACCTAACCCGCGAGTTCGACGGGTTCAACATGAGTGAGTTGGGTTGGCCTGCGGGTTGGACCATTTTTATAAAAATATAACCAAGGCCATCTAAAACGCAAGTATGCATCTGTAAAAAAATGGATTTCTTTCTAATTCTTCTGCTTCGTTGTTGTATCAGTTTGCTAGATAAAAAAGATCTCTTTCTAATTCTTCTTTAGATTTCATCTCTGAAACATAGTCCTAATGCTTCGGCTTCATATCTCTTCAATTTGGGTATTGCATGTCTGTCTCCCAAATCCAAAGTGTTCCCTCTCTCTTATTTTTGTTTTTCTTTTCCTTTCAAACTATTTGTGGATGTTTTCTTCAAATATGGACCTTTTTTCAGCTAGGTTTTTGTTGAATATTATCTTATTCTTTCAAGTTTTTGGAAGGAAAATAAGTGGCATTTGCTTCCCGTGTTTATCTTAGATGAGATTATGGAATTTGAAATTCAGAGAGTTTTGATGACTCATTTTCTTCTACTTTACAGAAGGTCTTGTTTTGATCGAGGATAAAGGAAGATCTGATGTCCCATGTTATTCAAGTTTTTCTTTTTCTTTTTTATGTTTTTTTAATTTTTTAAATATAGGTGAGCTAACCTGCATAACCCACCAACCCATGGTGGGCCAGGCCGGGTTGACTATTTACTGACTCATCAAAATGTGACTTGGGTTGGGTTGACCCATTTTTCCCTAACCCCCGTTTTGACAGCTCAAGTTAAACGTATCCAAACAAATTCATAGCTATTAAAAAATTAACATTTTGAAATTAAAAGATGAAAGACTTTCATGACAATTAACACATTTAAACGATAATCAATAACTTTTACACGATAATAAATTTTTTTTTTTGTAAAATATTAATTTAAATGTAGTGGAAGCAAAAACTTGTGAGACCTCATAATGGTATACGGAGGGGAACAAATCGGATGATTCGCATTAGCTTGGCCTAATGTTGTGCGCACAAGTCCATTCTTCTCACAAGCTTATTTGCAAAACCAAAACACAAGTTACCTTATAAACACTTAAAGAATTCCATTACCAAGCAACGTGGGACTTTAGACTGTTGAAATATCTCACAAAATACAACAGGAAATAAATTACTTGTGTAAAAAGAAAATAAAAGCTATTTGAGTACGCTTTATAAGTCCCTACAAATTTTGCGATATAGAAGTGACCCGCAACACAATGAAGAACTCAAGAATATTATTGATGAATTCTCAGAAGAATCAACAACAATGAACACAGAAACAGTGGATCACTCTCTAAGGTAGAGTTGCAGAATCAAGATGAATAACTCAGAGAGAGAAAAGAAAAGAATCCCCTTCCTTCGGGTGGGAGCTCCACATTTCATTATTTTATTTTTTCTTACATTAACAGTGAATCTACCTTTAGTTATATGTAAAATTCTTATATACTCCTAGTGGATTTCTTTCTCCAGATAACTAATAAATTTACCTACCATATGAGTCTCACTAACACGCTAGTATAAATGAAGGAATAAAAATGCTGCTGAAGGGAGAAAATTCCTCCCCTAGTGTATAGTAAAAATTCTCTATTTATACACTTAATTTTGATCAAGGTTTCAAATTGTGGCTTGTCACTGCAATTAAGCTCATATTATTATAGATTTTCATAATTTGTATAATCGCAATACAATCATAATTGCAGTCACTTTTGCTGCATTTCCACATAATTGTATGTGCAACTATGATAAGTGTAATGTAATTGTATCTGCGATTGCAATCACAATTTATTAAGTGATGTTAGGATTCGAGGAGCCCTAAGCACAGAAGATCTTTTTTCATGAGTTGCGATATTCTTCCATTGGTTAAATGAAGAAGCACATAAATGTGCTTAACACCACCTCTTAACCCAAAACCTTAAGACAATGAGTTTTGGGTCATCTCCACTTATATAGTTTTCAACTTGTTAAGTTCTTTCCAATATGAGCCTTCTTCATCCACATCTTACTCGATCACACACAATTCCCAACAAGTGATCTCAACTAGCTAACTACCTCAACCACTCCTAATGAGTTTTACCACAGTCGCAAACAACCTGCTACACGTCAGCTGAGTGTTAGCTACTATAGAAATCTTTAGCCCAATTTGGTACCCCTCAGATTGTAGCCCACAGTCTTGTGTTGTATCGTCACTCATCACATAAGTCTAAGTCAGATCAAACTATAATTGTGGAAAAGCACTAATTTATTGTGAGAGGTTGATGTTGAGAGAATGATTGTTAATTGTGAGTCATCAACTTATCTTGATAAGGCTTCGCTGGGTCAAAGTCCAATCAAACTTACTCAAAGATAAAGACTAAGGAAAAAAAAGGCTCGTTCTAGCGTGCGCGACCTATATATATTGCTCACCGTGCACCACCTTTAATCACTGTTGGATCAAGAAATTCACCAGAGTTTACCATGCACCGCTTCACAGCAGATTTCTTTTTTTCATTTCTTCTCTCTCCCTATCATCAATCGGCTCATGCAGCCATCACCTCTTCTTCCTGTTCCTTCTTATGTTTCTCCTCCTCTTTGCCTTCTTCTTCCTCTTCTTGCGGTTCTTCTTCTTCTTCTTCTTCTTCTTCTTCTTCTTGCAGCTTTGATCCCCCACCCTACTCTCTCCTCCCCAACCTCACCACCTCGCCGACTTTGCTTCTCTTGGCCTCCCAGAAGTTGCCACGATGAGGTGTTAGAATTTCCAATTTTTGCAGTTCCACTCTATTGATTTCGATAGTTTGTACTCTTTGTAGTGGTGGAAGGTCCTTCAATGGCGGAAGACCGAAACGAGTTGAGTGATTAGAGTTCAGAGGACGAAGGAACTGAGGATTACAAGCGTGGAGGGTACCATGCGATCAATAATTAGCATTATTTATCCCCTGACGTCACCATCTTGTTTAAGCTGTGTGAGCGGCGACGATGCGATGGCAGCAAGGGTTAGAAAGCAGAGGAGTCTTTGTTGTCTTCGTCTTCTCCTTCTTTGTCTCTAATTAGATCTCTTGGGGTGAAGGCTTCCTGTGGGCTTTTCAGAATTCAACAAAAATGCCAAGAATATCAGAAAAACAAAACCCATCCTTCCCTACCACAGTAAAAGCTTGTTGTCTCTAATCTCTATCTCTCAACATCAAAATCATCATTCATTTCCATTTCCATTTCCTCTGTTTTTATCTCTTTATATTTCCCTCTTTATTTCTCTCTTCTACCTTCAGCTCATGGGTCATAGTATTAGAGACCTCTAGCTCGCTTCCCTCTCCTTCGCCGGTGCCAGCGCCGACGATTATTCCGATGACCTTGAGGATGTGGGGTTCTTGGACTCCTATGACACCAACGAGCCTCATCATCGTGAGCTGGATCGCATTCTCGAGAGTCAGAGAGAGGGGAGAGAACAAAATGAAAAAAATAAGATGTGGGTAGTCCATGATAGTATCATGTGGAACTTTTAAATCGAACGGTAAAAGTTGATTTCTTACCGTGAGAAACTTGACAAGTGATGCACCGTAGCATTCGCCGGTAAAAAAATGCAGTTATGATTTTTAATTGGGAAATGTTAAGGGAACAGGTTAAGAAGTTAAAAAAATAAGTTTTATGGGAAAATGATGTAGTTAATATATTGAAAAGTGAAGTTTTTAGTTTTTTAATAAAATTTTGTTTTTTCTTAGTTATTTAACTAGTATCTTAAGGGCACGGTATAATTTTTAGTTTAGTAGTAAACAATATTTAATAACACAAATATATGGTAGGTTACTTACTTCATAGTTAATATGAAAACTGAAAGCTTGAAGAGAGAAAAGTAACAAGAGAGTAAAGATAAACTTGATTGAATAAACTTCAGATTCCATGAATGTGTACAAGAGGAATCGATTACTCTATATATAATAAGAGCATCAGTCTTGTGATTCAACTAACTAACCTAAGAAACCAGTAACAGTCTTATTAACTCCTAACAGAATAAGCTGACTAGATAGTAACAGACTAACAACATTGAGTAGCTCTAACACCCCCCTCAAGGTGGAGGTTGAAAGATATCAATCAACCCTAGCTTGGAAAGCAGTTTCTTAAAATGAGCAGGGGACAAGGCTTTGGTGAGGACATCAGCAAGCTGATCAGAGCTAGAGACAGGAATGAGCTTCATAAGACCGGCATGACATTTTTCACGAACAACAAGGCAGTCAATGTCTAAATGTTTGGTTCGCTCATGAAACACCGGATTGGCTGCAATGTGTAGAGCATTGAGGTTGTCACAATATAACACAGCTTATTTTCTCACCACTTGTAAATCACGAAGAATGAAGTGCAGCCATTGTATAGCTCGCAGGTGGCAGAGGCTAAAGCTCGGTACTCTGCTTCAGAAGAAGAGCGGGCAATAGTTTGCTACTTCTTTGCTTTCCAACTAACCAAGGATTCACCAAGGAAGAAACAATACCCACTAACGGATCATCGTGTATCAGGGAACCCTCCCCAATCAGCATCCGAGAAGCCAAGGACTTGCAAGGAGGATGTTCGAGAAAAGAAGAGTCCTTTACTAGGACAATTCTTTAAATAACGAAGGACCTTTTGAGCAGATTTGTGATGAAGTTCAGTGGGGTTGTCAGGAAATTGACTAAGTTGTTGGACGATGAAGGAGATATCGGGTCGTGTAGTGGTCAAGTAGAGCAACTTACTCATGAGTCTTCTATAAGCATAGGGATTAGAAAACAGTGGACTATCATCTTGGTGCAACTAGACATTGGGCTCCAAGGGAGTCCTAACAGGCTTGCTTGCAAGGAGGCCAGCTTCATGCAAAAGGTTAAGACAGTATTGGCGTTGGCACAATGAGATTCCTTTCTTCGAGTGAGCTGCCTCAAGGCCAAGGAAATACTTCTTGGTGCCTATGTCTTTAATGCCAAAAGCTTGATGTAGAGCTGACTTGATACTAGTAAACTCAGGCATGGAGTCACCAACAAGGAGTACATCATCCACATAGACCATGAGGGCTGTGAAAGAAGTGCTAGCTGACTTGCTGAAGAGAGTATGGTCTGAAGATGATTGGGTGTAGCCATGTGTCAATAGGAAGGAAGACAATCTTTCATACCACCTACGACTAGCTTGCTTAAGGCCATAAAGTGATTTAACAAGCTTACAAACTTTAGAAGGATGAGAAACAGAAAGCCCTTGTGGAATAGTCGTGAACACATCTTCAGTGAGTTCCCCATGGAGAAAAGCATTGTCTACATCAAGTTGGTGCACATTCCAACCTCTAACAGCTGCTACTGCCAAGAGCATTGTCACTGTTGTTAACTTTGCAACATGTGAGAAAGTCTCGAAGAAATCAACTCCCTCAATCTGATTGAATCCCTTCGCCACCAAACGTGCTTTATATCTGTTAACTGATCCATCAGGTTTCCTTTTTAGTTTGAAAACCCATTTGCTGCCTATAGGTTTCACCCCTGGTGGTTGGTCAACTATCAACCAAGTTTAGTTTCTTTCAAGAGCATTCAATTCAGATTGCATGGCCTCCATCCAGCATTGATGTTTACATGCTTCCTGATAAGAGGATGGTTCAATATCTGAAGCCAAGGTGATGGAAAAAGCTTTGTGTGAAGCTGAGAGCTTGTCATAGCTAACATATTGATGGATCGGGTAGCAAGCAGTAGTGGTAGCAGCTGAATTGCATTGATAGTCCACCAAGTGAGATGGTACATGTTTGACCCTTTTAGACCTGCGAGGCACATGATCAAGAGGAGCAGCAGGTGGAACAACAAAACCTGGGGAGGAGCCAGAAACCAATGGAGAAGCTACATCACAGTGATCAGATAGTGCAACATCCGGATCCCCTGCCTGAATTGGACTCTCAAGGGCTGGAGTGTCAAGAGGGTCTAAAAGAGCCATGTCGTGGATGGGGTCAACAAGACTAGTGGCAGGTGAAGACAGTGAAGTGTCTAAATACTGCCATGGGTGCTTAGTGGTTCCTTTTGCAAAGCAAGGGAAAACCAACTCATGAAATACCACATTGCGGGAAGTGACAACCTCATAAGAGTGAAGATCATATGCCACAAAGCCCTTAGTACCAGCCTTGTACTCCAAGAAGATACATTTTTTAGTTCTGGGATCAAGTTTTGACCTGTGTGTTATTAGTGTAGAAACAAAGCGTAAAGACCCGAATATCTTCAGCTCTGTAAAATCAGGTATCTCACCATATAATAATTCATAAGGGAGCTTGTTATCAACAGGCTTGGAAGGCACCTGATTCATGAGGTGCGCAGCATGCTTCACCCCGTATCCCCAGAAACTAGATGGTAACCCTGACTACAGTAATAAAGCTCGAGCAATGTTTAAGTTTTGTTGATGCTTCCTTTCAGCTCTTGCATTCTGCTGAGGTGTCTCAACACAGGAGGTTTGATGGAGAATTCCCTTAGAAGCATAGAAATTAGGAAGGGAAAACTCTGGCCCATTATCACTTCTTATCATTTGTAATTGTGCTTGAAACTGATTTTCTGCCATATATAAAAAGTTTTGTATTTGTGTCCTAGCCTCATGCTTCCCCTTAAGTAAAACAACCCATTTATATCTACTGTGGTCATCTACTACAGTCAGAAAATATTTGTGCCCATGCATTGTTGAAACTGAAAAGGGCCCCCATAAGTCCATGTGTAACAGTGCAAAACATTTTTATGCTCTATTATGACTAGTCCTATAAGCTAGCCTTCTTTGTTTAGACAAATGACAAAAATCACAGATGGAGTCTTTATTTATATGAATGGGGGAATACAACTTATTTAATAGTTCAAGCTTAGCCAAAGAAGCATGACCAAACCTGAAATGCCATAGTGCTGATTGAGGAATGGAAACAACAGTACAACTATTACTGCATACTGGATGAGAACTAGGTTGCTGCTTGCCAGAGTCCATTGGTTCAAAACAATAGAGTCCATTTTGCATTTTACTCAAACCAATCATCTGATTCCTCATGTCCTGTATCAAGCAACTCTCCTTAGTGAACAAGAGTGAACAAGAAACTGAGTCCACAAGTTTCGTAATAGAGATTAGATTGAAGTTAAAAAGTGGAAGGTACAACACATCTACTAGTGTAATGGAAGGTGTGATGTGAATGGTCCCTAAAAACTCTGCAACTGCTATGTTCCCATTAGGCATTCTAACATGTATAGGGTCGATTTTAGCATAAGATTCAAACCATATTAAGGAGCGACATATGTGGTCTGTGGCTCCACTAGCTAAAATCCATATCCCTGACTTTCTATTAAGAGAAAAGCAAGAAGCAAAATTGTTACCTTCACCAGTGTAGTTTATGTCTTTGGATGGGCGAGCCAAAGTACATGTATGGTTGACAGTGTGTCCACCATTCTGATCTGCACTGCCTTTCAGTCCACTGGTTTGCAGCAAGGTCATCAGGGCCTTGTAGTCTTCATGAGTAAGGGCAGGAACAGGTGCCATTTGTACTTGCATCTGCTCTTTTTCATAACTTTGGTCTTCAAATCGTGACTCAGACTCATCATTGTCAACATAATTTGCCATAGGTGCTCCTCCTTTATACTTAGAACCAGGTGGCCATCCATGTAAACGGAAACAAACATCCCTCGTGTGTCCCATTTTATGGCAATGTGTGCAGTATTTACTGCTCTGTCCTTCTCTTCCTTTTCCATAAAACTTTTTCCCATCAGCCAAAGTAACAAACACTTGACCTTCATCCGAGTATTGCAATCCTTGTTGTCTTTCATGTTGTATAGCCATCGAGAAAACAGGACTAAGTTGTGAAAAAGGATCCAATAATAGGATTTGTGACCCAATAACACTGAAGTTCTCACTCAATCCCATAAGAAACCGAATCACATAGTCCTCATCTTTATAATATTTGAAATTTCTCATGGCTTCACATGTGCATCTCACAGCACAAGAACATTCTGGAGTCGGCCTGTAAAACTCTAATTCTTCCCATAGGACCTTGAGCTGAGTGTAGTAATCAGAAACAGATGTTGAATTTTGTTTACATGCGGAGTGTTATTGCTTGAGCCCCGCAACTCTAACTCGTTCACCTTGTGAGAAGCGATCCTTCAAATGTTTCCAAACTTCATAGGCATATTTCATATACACAATAGATTGAGCAATAGTAGGAGAAATAGAGTTCAATAACCACGACAATACCAAATTGTTGCAACGATCCCATGCTTCATAGCTAAGGTTCCATCAATCCGGAACTAGAATGCTTCTAGCAAGAAATCGGAATTTGTTTTTCATGCTAACTGCTCTCTCCATAGATTGAGTCTAGGCATGGTAGTTCGACCTTGTAAGAGGAGTTTTAACAAGAATTGTAGCAGGATTTTCACCTGGATAGATGTAGTATGGACTTGCTTGATTCTGCGATGGATTCACCGCACTACCGCTGGTAGAGGAGGAAGCTGTGTTCTTCGGTGGCATGGTTTAACAGCGAAAGCTCAATGAATGAGCTTTGATACCGTAATATGAAAACTAAAAGCTTGAAGAGAGAAAAGTGACAAGTGAGTAAAGATTAACTTGATTGAATAAACTTCATATTCAATGAATGTGTACAAGAGGAACCGATTACTCTATATCTAGTAAGAGCACCAGTCTTGTGATTCAACTAACTAACCTAACAAACCAGTAACAGTCTTATTAACTCCTAACAGAATAAGCTGACTGGGCAGTAACAGACTAACAGCATTGAGTAGCTCTAACAATAGTTAACTACAAATTTGTCTTGTGTTTGATAATTTGAGTTCAAAAAACTCAATCTACTAATATTAAACATGATGTACAAATGGCTATATGAAATCGAAAGAAGCTTGTCAGGCAAACTAGGCAACTAGCTAACGAGAGAGAAATTGAACTAGCATTTGGAGAATTCAAAGCTTAGCAGTAGGATCACTGGGTGGCTTGTTGGTGCTGCTTTCATTGTTCATTCCCAAAGTCTTCTTCACTGCCGTGGCTGCTTCTTGTGCCATGCCTTTTACTTGCTCTCCCGTCTATATCTCATATAATTCAAACTAAAACAAGTGTTAATAGATTCAAGAGATGCAATAGCTTACAATCATCCTAAGCATTTTCTTAATTTATTTTGTTTTTCATTTTGCTAACGTTATATGAAGGAAAAATATTTTGCTGCACTTTTCAAATCATAGGTGACAGATATTAACCCTTTAAGTCGCGGTACATGATGAGGCTAATTAAGATCATAGTTCTTTTATTTCAGTATACAATTTTCTCTATTCAATTTGTCTAAGCTGCAGATGCTTTAGCTAAATTTGGCAATTCCTTGATTGTCCATCTAGGATTTTTTATTATCCTCCTCCTTTTATTGTTAATGCGTTAAGAGCGGATGTCGCTTGTACTTGATTTCTAATCAAGAGGATTGTAATAAGTTTGTTACCGGTTGGGGTTAACCCCATTTATTCATCAAAAAAGTAAATAAATATTGCAACTACTATTCACCTGGAAAAGAAATTATTGCAACTAGCTATAATATAATTAATTAATAATTCTAACAATGGTAGAACAAGATAATAATAATTGTGTAAATACCATAGTTTTGAAAATCGGGCCGGACCGGACGGTTCGACCAGTTGGATCGGGAGTCGGTCAGGTGTCCGGTCCGTTCAACTCAAAAAACCGGCGGTCCTAAACCGGTCAATTTAATTACCAAAAAAAAAAAATTCTATACTTTTTTATTTAATTATTTCTATTTTCAGAACAAATATTTCCAAAAATATAATGTAGAGTAATTGTTTATCCCAATTACACCCAATTACATATTGTGGAATAATTTTCAAATAGTCTATTACTAATTCCTGGATTTTCTACTAATTTGAAATATACTAATACAATTATTTACTATTAATTATCCAATACTAATTTTCATTTTTTTTATTATAAACCAAATAAATATTTTGTATTTTTTTGGATTATGTCTTTTATATGGGTACTCTAAAAATGTGGGGGCTAATTTCCTAAATTTTGTTTTATGCAATGCGGACTATTTAATTTGTTTGGTGGTAAGAGAATATTTATGAAAA
This sequence comes from Ammopiptanthus mongolicus, assembly GCA_039655645.1. NCBI lineage: Eukaryota > Viridiplantae > Streptophyta > Magnoliopsida > Fabales > Fabaceae > Ammopiptanthus > Ammopiptanthus mongolicus. The sequence continues at coordinate 67,691,734 of CM077351.1, read as the reverse complement.
TGATAATCATATATTTATGAACAAGAGAATCATGTTTTACTTAATTTGCATAAAAATATTGCGCATAATAATTAATGATATTATTTTATTAAATAAAAAATTTCATATTTTTTTATTTAATTTTTTTCCTTCTCAGAATAAATATTTTCCAAAATGTGGAATGATTATATATCCCAATACTCCTGATTTAGCATATCACAATCACGTCTCATAATTAAAATGAAATTTCACATCTGGTAACATATGTTGCATATGTATATTACGTTATATTATAATTTTCACATATAATAAAATATTTAAATAATAAATAATAATTAAATACATATATTAAATTAAAAAAAAAATGTGGTTGCATGCTTGCCTGTTGAAGGAAGGCAGTGGCTTGGGTAGCAAGTTTAGTAGAAGAGTTCTGGGCAGATTGACCCGTGGTTGTTGTTGCTTGGTTATCAATATTATCATCTTTCCTCATCATCTGAAAAAACACACAAATTGTAGTTAAAGAAATTAAGAAAAACGTGAAACAAAACAAAGTTTGCTGCACTTAAACTGTCCTTGAGTTATACCTTGTAGAACTCTTTTCTACATCAAACAAAAATATTGATAATCAAATGGCTTATATTATATATGATTGATTAATTGATTAATATATATACCTGGGCTTGCCCATTGATTTCACCCGTTGCCTGGGTAATATCCTGAAATCGTTTTGCCATAGTTATGCACAAAGCTATCTTGTTTCTTTCCAACGTAAATAGGTTACAATTTTCATGTATTTCAAATTTATAGCTCATACGCGTCTCCCTTTTGCCAACAATTTAGAAATGGCCTCGAGTGGTAGAAATCATGTGATGAAGGATTAATTAAGGATAGGAACTTTTCAAAGAAAATTAAGGCCATTACCTAGTGTAGCTAGTCGATCATTATCTGCCACAAATTCTCCTTGTTTTTAGTCATCTCTAATATCTTATTAAACTATTGAATATTGATTGAATAATAATAAGGAATCTCCTCCTCGTGATATTTATTAAGGACAAAACTTATGTGTAGTTTAGTAGTTACTTTGGGTTTTTTTTTTTTTTTTGGCTTAATTGCACTTTTGGTCCTTCAGGCATGATGATTGTGCAATTTTAGTCCCCCGAATTTTAATTGTGCCAATTGGGTCCCTCAAGTATCACGATTATGCAATTTTGATCCTTCAGGTTTCAATTGAGTCTCCTCGGTATCACGATTGAGCAATTTTGGTCCCCCAAGTATCACAATAGTGCAATTTGTAATGCCAACAGCCTACATAGCTCATATGGGACTGATTTGACACTTAGTGAAATCAACCTAACAGTTTAGGGCCATTCTTATAAGACATCATTGTCATCTCATATAATTTAATGGTCAAATACACATCACTAAGTGCCACATAAGAATGATGTGTAAGCTGTCACTGGCCTCATTAAGTGTCAAATCACTCGCACATGTGCTTCGTAGGCTATTGACGTTAAAAGTTGCACAATTGTGATACTTGGAGGACCTAGATTGCACAATCGTGATACCTGGGAGACCCAATTGGTGCAATTGAAACTTGGAGACCAAAATTGCACAATCATGATACTTGGAGAACCCAATTGGTGCAATTAAAACTTGGGGGACTAAAATTGCACAATCGTGATATCTGAGGGACTAAAAGTGCAATTAAGCCTTTTTTTTGTTGTAACCATGACATATGTACGAAGTATCCACTACCGTTATTAGTGACTAATCTTCGTCGGGGAACCCGTTGAGCACACAAAGTGGGTTCTCCCCTTCCAACCAGGTTTTCTCCATACGCAAGAGCCAAGATTCGAATCCCTGATCACTTGCATAATAAATCTGAATCCCTTACCATTTGGACCAACCACATGTTGGTAGTTTTTCAATAGAAATAAGATATAAATAATAGTTGTTACACATTTTTTTTTTTTTTGACTAAAGTTGTTACACATGTTATAATTTAATTGATGAGTTGTTACATATATCTTACTAGATCTCATTGAAAAATAACCCTTAAAGTATCTATAAAATTCACCTAAGTTTTGTCCATTTATTAATTGGTAGAGTCATGAATTAGTGGTGATGGATTTACATATTTGCATAAGTTCATTGATTTTACCTTTGTTCCACAAAAAACTTAGTTTTACCTAAGGTTGTAAATGAGCTGAACTATTCGTGAACTATTCGGGCTCGGCTCGTTAAATACTCGATCGAGCTCGTTTGTTTAATTAAATAAACAAACCCAACCTTGAGATTGGGCTCAATTATTTAAATGAGTCAAATCCAAGCCTTATAGGATCGACATTAACGGCTCGTGAATAACTCATATATATATATATATACAACATCGAAAAATTAAAATATATCCTACTTTTTTTTTATAAAAACACTTTTGCTTAGTTTTCTAATGAAATTTTTTGTATGAAAAATATTTTTTTATTTGTTAGGTAAAACGTAGGGTTATAAATTTGTTTTTAAAATAAATAATAAAATAATAAAGTATAAAACTAGTGTTTCAATTGTTTTTAGTTTCTCACTCATTTTTTCCTTTTCCTTTGTCTCGTAACTCGCAAGTAGGATGTAAATGAACTAAGCTATTCGTGAACTATTCGGGCTCGGTTCGTTAGCTAACAAGCCAAACTCAAACTTTTGATTAGGCTCGTTTAAATAAATGAGTCAAGGTTGAGGAACCCATTTTTTCACAAGCCAAACTCAAACTTCAAGTGTTAGGTTCAGCTCGACTCGTTTCCCGCCCTAGTTTTACCATTGTTTTTTTGCTTTTATGAAATATAAAATGCTTATATCTCATGAGTCATGGATTCATTATCTTTGCGCCTCATAACTCACAAATGTCTTCTTATCATTATATAATCATTGAGTAAATAGCTAATTTGGTCCCTGAAAGTGTAAGATGGTATCAATTTAGTCCCTGAATTTAACAAAATAGCAAAAATGTCCCTGAAGTTGTAAAACGTTAATCAACTTGGTCCCTCCGTTAACCCCAGTTAGCTGACGCCGTTAACGGCACTGATGTGGCACGTTAAGTACCCTGTTGGCACCGTTGTCACTGGTTAGGTGGTGTCCACGTGATCAGGGACCAATTTGAAACTCTGAACCAGTGACTAAATTGATACTCGCATTGATTAAACTCCCACCCCTTTCTCTCTCTGCTCTCTCTTTGCTTCCTCTGTCTCGTACTCTTTCTCTAACCACCCATCTATAACCACCCGTCTATAGACGGGTGATTATAGACGAGTATAGACGGGTGATTATAGAAGAGTAGTTAGAGAGAAAGCGCGAGAGTGAGAGAGCAGAGAGAGAAAAGGGAAATATAAAGAAGAAGAAGAAGAAGAAGAAGACAGAGTTTAATCTATGCGAGTATCAATTTAGTCCCTGGTTCAGAGTTTCAAATTGATCCCTGACCACGTGGACACCACCTAACCAGTGACAACGGTACCAACAGAGCACTTAACGTGCCACATCAGCGTCGTTAACGGTGTCAGCTAACTGGGGTTGACGGAGGGACCAAGTTGATTAACGTTTTACAACTTCAGGGACGTTTTTGCTATTTCGTTAAATTCAGTGACTAAATTAATACCGCCTTACACTTTTAGGGACCAAATTGACTATTTACTCTATCATCATTCAACTGATGGCAACGTGGAAAAATTCTACAGGCTCATTCCCCCTATCCAAATCTATCCCAACTTCTAAACACGGCACGCAAATTCACATCATTGTCTTAGAGCGGCACGTGGTGTACACGTGTCACGAAGTTGGACACGTGCTTATCACACACGTCCCATGAAATACTATAAATAGAGCACAAGCAGTGCAACTCAAACCTCGTCACAAACTAAAAGTGCTTGCGATAGTCAAAAACAGAATTTTCGATCATAGCAACTCCCCTTCTGTAGAAGAAAGATGACATCCCATGAGCAGAGCTACACGGTTGGTGAAACCAAGGGCAGAGCTGAGGTAACAAATATCATTCAACTTACATCTTATAATTCATGTTTTTTTTCATGCAACCTTGAATCTTCATTCGTGTTTGTTCCTCTATCTCCCTATCACCATGAATTACTAAAAAATTGAGACAATTTAGATGCAATTTCTAGATAATTTATTGCTGCTTTTCAATGATAGTCATTTTTTCATTAAAAAATAGCATCGAAAGCATCTCTCTTCTCCTTACATAATTGGGATGTATATCAACTTGCAGGCTCATAGAAAGACACAACTTCACCTGGACATGATCACCATTAATTGCCATTTTCAACGTATATATCAATCATTCAGTCCTATACATATAAAAAGTGCGTGTTTTTCTTGTAACATTATAATTTCATCCTCCAAACAGAATTCAAGTCAACATAAGTAAATGACCTCCAAATATTTTGGTCATGTAATACAGTCTTACATATTCTTTGCTGTTTCTGGTCAACACATGTGTTTCTTTTATTATTATTTTCTGATAAAGAATATGTTTACTTTAGTGTTAGAAAAAAGGGTTAACTGTCATTTGTTCATGGATCAGGAAAAAACCAACCAGATGATGGGCAATATCGGAGAGAAAGCCCAAGCTGCAAAGGACAAGACCCAGCAGACGGCCCAAGCTGCAAAGGACAAAACCCAGCAGACGGCCCAAGATGCAAAAGACAAGACCCAGCAGACAGGCCAAGCTGCAAAGGACAAGACCCAAGAGAATACTGGTGCAGCTAGAGAGAAGGCCTCAGAGATGGGCCAGTCCACAAAGGAATCGGCCCAGTCAGGGAAGGACAACACAGGTGGGTTCCTGCAGCAGACAGGGGAGAAGGTGAAGGGGATGGCCCAAGGTGCCACTGAGGCTGTGAAACAAACCCTTGGAATGGGACAAAATGAAGACAAGGAGCATTTCCCAGCCCACAATCCCAGAGATTACTAAGTCATTGTCTTTATTTCAATCAATGTAATTTCCGTTTCTTAGAATATGGTGAATAAGCTGTGCTTCCCTTGTATTATCTTGAGTTTGTACTTTCTAGTCTCAAATATGTTGCAATGCCATAACTTTCCTTTCATCATAGCGTTGAATTTTTCCTTCTTTGGTGTTTTTGTTTTTCTTATGTGCATAACACTTCTATGACTCACGAAAGGAGTATTCAAATTACAATAAATATTTAGGCATAACTTTGAAAGTGAAGTGCTTTCTCTTTATAAATAATATCAATATTTTCCGGATTACAAAATTATAGAATCTTAATGCCAAAAATGATTAATTTGTAAATAATTTCCTAACATAATGGTTACCTTTAGAATATGGAAGTTGGTTTTTTGTAAAGTTTCTCTGAAGTAAAAAAAAGAAAAAAAAAAAAAAAAAGGGTTTTTTCACATGTATAGTATAACTTTCGAATTAATTATTAAAGTTATAATAACGACTTATGTTTTTTATGGTTGAAGTCATTGTTTCAAATAACCATTTTTCTTTTGTTTTAAATTGTTAAAGTCATTCTTTGAATCAACAACTTTAAAAAAAAAATAAAAAACAGATGCAACAACTGGTAGAGCAGGCAACACTCAAACTCAGTAACTAGTCCAAGTTCTCAACATGAAGGGTCCTAAAAAGCTTTGAATCCATAAACAGTTCGTCAATTATTAGAAGTGCAAGGTATTTATACTCCAAGCAAGCACAGGCTTATCGCCCTAACTTGCAGGCTTGCAGCACATATCTGTGATGGTCAATCTATCTGGGATTTTATTAGAAATGACAACTGTAATTTGAAAGTTATCTCTCTCCATGTTGACAACTATGTCAATTAGGTCAGCTAACTACTAGCATTTTTTTTTTTTTTAATTTCAATCGGCTGATTTGATCAATAATTCATCAATTATAGCTCATCTCTCATTACATAAGCAACATGTTATTCCTAAGCCGACTGAGGTCCATCTCACACATGCCTATCAATTAATAAAAGCCTAAATGTCAATTAGACCGGAATTAGGATACTCTGTTTTTTAAAATAAATGGGGAGCTCCATTTATGAGAAAGATATACACATAAGGTTTGTAATGATTTAAATTTTTTTAAATGATAAAAAAAGTTTGAAACACAAATCTCTTCTTTTTTTATAATCAATCTCTCCTTTGTCTCTATCTCTCTTCTAAATGGAGCCTTCATTTCTTTTGAGAAATCGAGAGGATCCTAACTCATGTCATGCCCAAGTATCTAAGAGGATCCCATAGTGTGCTTATATTGATGAGGTTGGAAGTTGAGGTCCACTCCTCATATATGAAGAAGTGGTGCAGTGAATCACCTCGACGTGTAGATCATGAGTCATTTGGTTCCTTTGTGTCTATCTCTCCCCTAAATGGAGCTCTCCGTTTCTTTTGAGAAATCGAGAGGATCCTAACTCGCATGACATAGGGATTAGGATGAGAAATGGAGAGTTCCATTAGGAGAGAGATAGACACAAAGGGTTTTTAATGATTTAAATTAAATGATAAAAAAAGTTTGAAACACAAATATCTCCTTTGTGTCTATCTCTCTCCTAAATGGAGTTCTCCATTTCTTTTGAGAAATGAATAGGATCCAAACTCGCATGACATAGGGATTAGGATCTATTAGGATCTCTTAATAACAGAATAATTCTCTCTAACTAACAATTATTAGAGGCAATTGTGGTAGGTTATAAGTAAGTCTTAGGGAAAGAGTGAGAGAACCATTTGTATTGAAAAGAAAAGGGAAGGAAATGAGAGTTCTAGGTCTCTCGAATACCTGGAAAGCCATTAAAGTATTCTATCTTATGTTCAGTATTATTCAAATACTGTCTCAGAGGGTATCTCGATAACACACTACTTTCTACTCATTTCTAGTCGAGTAATATCAACTGGTATCAGAGTTCTCAAGATCCTGGGAGTAATTCATCGTTTGATCAAGAATGGAGGCAAGATTGAAGAAAGTCAAGATTCTTAAAGAGGTGTGGAAGGAATTTGCATGTTGAAGGGGGGAAGAAAGGCGACAAGTTGAAAGGGATAAAGAGATTCGAGAAGCCAATTGAAGATGATTGAGGATTTTCGTGAGAATCTTCGACAATCCAGCCATTGAAATGCACCGGGGATGATGTATGATCTTTGGTTCGAGAAATGAAGAAATAAGAACTGTACCAATGAAGATGCATCTTGTCATGAGGATGGGCTTGGGTGATTATGAAAGAGTGTAAAGGTATTGTAGAAGGGAGAGAGGGGGGGAGAGGATTGATGTTTCTTTGTTAGGCAGAAAAGTGTTTTATCTCCTTCTCCTGGGAGATTCTAAGCATTGACTGTTCTCCAGCGAGATTTCGCGCGAGCACCCCCAAAAAAAAAAAAAGATTACATATTTAACATCGTTAATAACAGATCTAACATTGTTATAACAAATCTAACTTTGAGGACTAACATTGACTAGCCTTGAAAACTTAGAGAATCAAAATAGAACATTAATTACTTGGAAGACTAACTTGAAAGTAAAAATTAAATTAGTGGTCGAAAAAAACTTTTATGTATGTTAACTAAAAATTACACCACTTCAGTAATTAATTTATGGGTTTTACTAACCAACACCCTTAAGCGTTAATTAAGGAATTAAAAAAGAATAAGTTTATATTGAAAACTAAATATAACATTTTTTGATATATTAAATACATCATTTTTTAGTACAAAATTATTTTTTTATTCCTTAACAAGTATAATAAGAATATTGGTTAATACTTGTCTTTTAATTTAAAAGTTATACTATCATGATAGTTTTAAAAGGAATTTGCATGATTCGGGTAAAAAAGCCAAACAGAGTTAAAATTTATCGTCACTATATATGCTTACATTACATGAGCAATGAGTTTACCCGTATTTATGTGTTGTTTTCTTGTTCCTAGTGACATGCCTTCACATGAAGTAAGTGCTATAAAATCGACAACTTTAAAAGCTCGCCAAAATATGGCATAGGGGTGGACATAGACCCTCGACCCGGCCCGAACCCGAAATACCCGAGTACAAAAAATCAAGTGGGTGGGTTGGATCTGGTCGGCGGGTGAAAAAATCAGTTTCGATTGGATAGAAACGGACGAGTGCGGGTCTTCAAATTTTTTTTCGCCATCACCTGAACCCGACCGCCATTATATCAATCTACAATGTGTCATGTGACTAACAGTATGTAACTTGTATGTCATGATGCCATGCCTACTCTCCTTTGCGTGTGAAGATTAAATTGAAAATTTAAAAGCCTACACTAAAAATTTAAAAGCCTATGCATTGAAATTTTCAATTTTCAATGCATTGAAAATATTTAAACCTTACACATATTTATTTAAACTTTTCGATGCCTACTCTACCTTTCATGCCACTATGCATTGAAAATTTCAATTTGCATGTGAAGTTTAAAAGCCTTTCAACTAATATTTATTTTATTTTATCTTTACTTTATTAACTCAAAAACTCTTAAACAAATATTTATTGTAAATTAAATTATCTTCTCAGACAACTCAAAAGTCAGAGTTTTGAGAGGGTCTTCTTCCTCACCACCACTTACAAGAGTTGAGAGAGCATTTCCTAAACCTAATCTCAAACCCTGCCCGTTTTTTGTTCCCCATTCTCTCATCTCCGCCTCTCTCAAACCCCAGCGTCGTTCCATTTCTCTCATCCCTTTTTTCTTGTTGTTCTTCTCTTCTCCGGCGCGGGGAAGACAATAGCAGATTGCAATAGTATGACATGACAGAGAGCGTCGTTCTCTCAAACCCTAACGCTAAACCCTAGTGTTGTTCCATTTCTCCCATTTCGCCAGTCCATTTTTTTTCCTCGATGCATGAAGGGTTGTGGTGGTCCCTGCACTACATTTGGAACGCTTTCGCTTCGCCCATGGTGCCTCTAGGTAGCGAAGAGGCGAAGATTGAGATTGTCTTCCTCAAAGGTGAAGGATGGGGTAGCGATGGTGGGAGATTTCAAAGCTTCCAAAGCCATCTAGTCAATCTGGTTATGGTACGAACTACATGGATTGGAACTTGAGACAAAGAGTGTATAAATTTTGTCAAGTTTTGTAAAAGTTTGATTGATGATTATTTCTTTCTCGGTTCTTCTAATTGTGTTCCGGGTTTCTTCTGTTTCTTGATTTTTCTTTTATCTCATACCAAACCAACCGACCTAGTGACCCGCTAACCCATGGGAATGGGCCATATATTCTCCTCCTTGGTTTTGGTTGGATTGGGATTTTTGGACCCGAATCTGACCGTAACTGACCGATATGTCCAGCCCTAAATTATGGCCTAACATAAACTCAAATTGGTAATCAATCATTGAAAAGATTAAACATTTTAATACATGATTGACTGGGCAGTAAACTAATAGTCTCAAATTTTCAAATTTGTTTGCTGGGTGCATAAGCAAAGGTATCAGGTGCTTCCAAGATACTATAATGAATACATAAAAGACCAATCTCTGCCAACTCAAAATTGCTCACAGCTGGGACTTCAGCCATGAAAAAAACAAAACGTGCACATTACTTACATCATCACTCTCCCATCATATCATCACTTCCTTCAATGTCACTATCATCATCAAATGCTTCCTCTGATTGTTGTTCATCTGTGCTATCTTGGTCAGTTTCCATGGCATCCTCGGATTCTTCTTCACTATCATCCTTGGCCTCATAGACAACTGGCACTGTTTGACCTTCATCTACCTCCTCGTCCATAGCCTTTTTAAAAGAGACCCCACCAATAAGCACAAGTTGATCAGAACTTCTGCTAATCACATGTAGATAGCACAAAGAAAAGAAGCTTACCCCTGTGTAAAGGATGTCTAAGCAACTTGACAGTTGAATGGCAGATTTAAAAGTGGAAACTCTAGACTCAATCAGCTGCACAAAACAACAGATCAATTAAGGGAAGGACTATGGTTGCAAACAGGAACAATAGTTAAAGGTCACTCTACAAGCATGTCATATCTTCTATAAAGCTTTCAAGTTTCAAGGGATTTTGTAGCTCACATATATTCAGCAACTAAATCTCAAGTAATATTAAAAAAAAAAAGTATGATGCTAACTAATTAATGACGCAAATTTCCAAATTAAAGAATTCAAACAAAATTAACTCAATAGTATCTAATCCTGCTTGGCTAGAAGTATGATGTTGTATACAATTGACCCTAACAAGGTATGGTGGAAGCCTGGTGCACTTGGCCACCCTTTCTATAAAAATAGAATATCTTCTCCTGATTGTTATTGATTAGTACCAGTAGAAGAATGTAGATTATGTCTATTGCTGAAATTATAACAACAATCCAACCAATTCACTAAAATGGCATTGGGGATGCCTTGTCATATTGCAGCAGATCCACATATAAGCTCAATTTGTTGCAGTTAAATAGAAGGCACAATGCCTTTCTTAAGCACAAGATATGAAATACATTTAAGTTATAGCTTAGAAGACAAAGGTACGTGACATATGGAGTGCTCCTCAAGTGTAATCATCATACAAAACTCACCTGATACAAAGAGTTCAAAGCTTGTAGTGAAGATTCCTGGGACATTATTCCACTTGCATGATGTAGAAGTAGAGATTTCAGCCATGGAAGAGCACATACCAAAATTGCACCCCTGAAAAAGAGAATAATTTATATATAGTGTTCATCGGGAGTTGATGCAAAATCTGAGAGCTAAAAAGTTATTTCAATGGTAAATGAGTTTTGATGCAGTACATAAGAGGCCAATTATAATTATCTGTTTGCTTCCTGTTCAAGTTACTCCAGATGGATACTTTTCATGTTAATGTGGTGCTACTACTGTAACAACCTTATTTTATATTTTATTTATGTCAATTTTACTTAATAACAAGTTTTCAATTAATATCCTGGTTCCTAACCAGAAGACCTGTATCTCTTTGCCCATGCTTTCTCTGCCAATATATATCACTTCAGTGACACATTTTTATCTCCCCTCTCTCCCAAACACACATAGCACTTATACACAAAAATTAGAAGTTCGACAGGAACACTACCAGACTTATTAAACATATATTACCCAATTATTGTAATGATGTGTTACCTAGATTCAACAATGGATATGAGCGAGTGTAGAAGTTTGAGGACGTTGGATGGGTTCAACTGTGCAACTGACTTTTTAATAACCTGCAAAAGGAATTACATCATGTATAACAATAAGAGACTGAGAAAGTGGGCAACTTGCCATTCAGATATATACATATTTTAGTAGAAATAGGAGAAAAAGAGAACCTTCTCATCTTGTGTATACAAGCAATCTAGCAGAAGGGGGCGATCATCAGCATTTAATGCTTGCTTAAGCAAAACATGCACGGAGTCTGCACTTGGAGGCTTTGCTAGGACAGAAGACTCTTGCTCTTTATTACTTTTGGATTTGTTCTCATCCAGCAAACTGAGACTAGCAAGTTTCTCTCCCATTGTTGGCTCACTCGGATCATAGTCAACAAGGACTCCCTCTGCAGCCTCACCTTGATCTAAATTAAATAACAGTACAAAAAATACAGATCAATACATCATCCAGAATGCGCATTTCTCACTCTCACAATGGTGATATTCCTACTACAAATCATGACAAAGAATAAAATTCACGAGTCAACAATACATGCAACAAATTTTAGTAAAAACCTAATTGTCATTTTAGACCCAAGCATGAATTTAACGAAATTAATTGTCTTAGACTTTAGCATGAATTTTAAGGAAACATGGATAATTTTTTATCTTACAAGCCTTAAGATTTCTAGAGCTCATACTAACTATTGTGAGTTCAGAAGTTTTTCATGCAAAATCATACATACACCAATAGTATAGACTTCTTTTCAAAAATCAGGTTAACAGACAGACGTGAATAAAACTGCAATCTCAAATTCAAGGGCAACACGAGACGAAGAAAACAAGATTCAAAACATGAAGATACTCAGTGAAGACGAGAAACATACTATAATTCTTACCGAAGTCCACCTTGTCTGTTGTGGTTGGAAGATCAGGATCAGATGTTGCTTGTCTTTTCTTAGCCTTCTTGCTTTCCATTGGTACGGCTGCTTCCAATTTTGAGTCAGAGGGGCATATATAAGAAGATTCAAACATTGGAGAACTTGTAAGGGACAAACAAATTTATAAAGAAAAAATACAAATTAAAATTTTTTGTAAAAATTCCAAATGGAATTTCATGAGCTTGTCAACAATCTGAGACAAACAACCTCCCACCGGAGTAGGAAAAGTATTTAAGATTTAGTAATTATGACAAAATGATAAAAATCATAATTACCTAATATATTTACTCAAAAAGAAGCAAAAAGGAGAGTATAAGAAGCAAAAACTAAAAACTTAAAGCATATCAGACCTTTCCCAGGACAGTCATGCTGCTGAATAGAATCAGTCTCATCTCCTGCATTTAAGACTATATTCTCACCCGAATTGCTAATATTTAAGACATTAAACTGAGGATGATCTACAGAGCCATAAGTCACAAGAGATTTCATCTGTTTGTCTTCCCCAAAAGGTTGTAATCTAGATGCAATAATTGAAACACGCTTTCTCTTTGAACTTTCACTATTTTCCTTGTAAGTTTCAACTTCATTAGTTTTCACAGTAATTTTAGTTGGCCGTATCTCATCTTCGGAGGAGGAGCCCAAATTCCATATATAAGTTGAACCTGAACCCGAAACTGCCAAGACAACTAAATCTTCTTCATTGCAACCATGATGGCATTCAAATACTAAGGGAGGATGCCTCATGGGAAGTGTAGGACCACTACTCACAGATCCAGAATTCAAATCACACCTCCAAACTTGAAGATGTTTACCCTCAAAATCTGATGTAACTAAAGCTTTGGCATCACTGGATATAGAAACATACTGTACATTCCCCTGTAGAGGAATAAAAGTAAAATCTGATGATGTTTTGAGCTTGCAAAGACAAATATTCGTATCCAGAATAGGTAATGAAGTTTACCAAATCAAAAGGGAACTTCAGAACCTCTTTCCCATTTTCCCAACTTATAACCCGTAGTTTAGTGCAGACAATAGCTAAATATTTTTCATCTGGAAAATAAGTAAAATGACGAATGTCAAGTAAGAAGATAATGATTATGATGGACCAGGTTCCAAATGGATCTAGTACTCACCATGTGAGAAAGCCAGAGAAGAGATGGACTTTTTTGAGATTTTAAACTCCTTTAAAACCTCTCCTGATTTGATATTAATCTCAGATGCCATCCCATTTTGTCCAACAACATGAAGAAGACGTCCTTTATTTGCAAATGAAAGTCCACAAACCCCCCTGTATGTCGACAACACGCTGGTATTAATTATCATTCAAACTCACAAAGAAAATGTAAAAATCAATAAGGACGCCTACTTGCAATAATAATAAGGAAATTAACAAGCTTTTAAATTTGAGATGGAAGTGTATATATACCATTACCATAGACCAAAATGAACAATACAGAGTCAGACATTTATTCTATGAGTAAGGCAATGAACAAACTCTCCAATATTTTTTTTTTAACATTGACCGAAACCCTCATCCGCATACAGATGATACAACCAAATCAATGCACGAAAATGGAGAAAGGGCTGCCATAAATGATCATTAAAATGTTCAATCAGAATCTAGTTGTGAAACATGGAGAATATCCAGTGAAGTTTAGTAAACATTGCTTCATTAGCTAGGGAAAACACTCAGGCAGACATGACTACGAAGCCATTTGGACATGGAACCAATAAAAAGTGTTATTGGACTGACATTTTATTTTTGGGTCGTGCCAAGCAGGTTTTTCAGACCAACTACATGTTTGTATTGGTCCAGCACTCAAACTGAATATATACACTTGGTCTACCTATCAAAGAATCTCTTCTATGGTAGAAGCTCAAGTCTGTCAGAGGTAACCAAAGTCAAGCAGCACTTTCACATAGTCAAAGATTAGTGGCTATGGAAAAGACCATTTATTGAGATTAGAGGGAAAACAACCAAAAAGCACTGATTTGTATGCATAGTTTTACTTTATTCTACAATACCATAATGTTTTGAGACTTTATAATATAAATAAATAGAAATGTTTTCATTAAAAAAAAGAAATGACAACAATACCCGGGATGGTTGGTAGTCCACTTTCTCTCACCAGTGGTAACATCAACAGCCAAAACACTTCCATCAACTGTGCCAAGAGCTAATAAACAAGTCCCCTGTTCTTTCCTACGCTAATTACAAAAGTGCACAGTCCATATCAGAGAAGAAAAAGTAAGATTCCGGCATAAAAAAGTATTAACGACAAAGGTTTTACTAAAAATCCATACTACCTTTTTTCCAGTGAAACTGCATGCAATACAAGAATAACGAATATCCTGATCTCCATCTGATGGCTTCCACTCAGCTAACAAATTTCCATTGTTTGTGTCCCAAATCTGAAAATTATTAGACTTTTCATTGTCAACCTCAAAAGGACCATGGGAAGTAAAATCATAGAATTCAAACAAAATCTCATTTGCAACTGCAATGCATACTGATCATTGAACACTATATTGGCTCTCTGATTGACAGTAAGTCATTCATAACTCTCATTAGCTATCATTTTAGCAACATCAGTCTTAAGCATAATGAAGAAGGCTTGTGACTATAAACCGCCAGACCAAAAGTTAATTATAATGTAAAAACTGTAATTTCAGAGTTAACTGTTATTGCAAAAGAAAAGAAAAAGTAATTAAAATATTTCCCATGTTTAGGAGGATGGAGTGGGGTGGTTAGTAATGGAGTGGGATGGTTAAAAGAACTTAACCATTGTTTGGGAGTTTAGTAAATAATGGAGTGGGATAGTTTAGGATGGTAACTCAAACCACTCCATCCCACCCAAACTCCCAATTTTTATACCCTCCAAATTGGGGGATTTTAGATTCACTCATTAAACTTCCAAACAACGAAGTGATATACTTTTACCTTTCCACTCCATTCCATTACTAACCACTTCACTTCATCTCCTTCAAAACTCTCAAACATAGCCTAAAAATTCTAAAACACAGCCACAATGCTAATTTAAAAATGCCCCAACCTATAAATTCTTTCCTATTTCCAAAAATGGGGAAGAAAAATCTCTTTCATCAGTAACAACTAACAACATTAGACCACTCACTTATCCAGAAATAATTCAAGAAAACTACTACCAAAAATCAGATGTAAAGTAGAAGACAGTGAGTTTACTTTGGCAGTCCCATTGGCAGACAGAATGGCGAGGTAGTCGCCATTAGGAGTGAATGCAGTAAGAGCAGCAGGTTTCTTCAAATTATCCTTCACCATCTCACCCAACCTTCAACCTTCTTCCAAGACAAACAATGAGCTAGCAACAGTGCGTATGCAATCAGCACTGATCAAAGATCAAAACTTTCTAGTTATCCAAACAAATACACCAATTGGGTCGGTCTCAAACGTAACATAACAAACACAAAATAACTGAAAGTTCAACAGCAGCACAAGGAATATGAATATACAGAACAAACTGGTGAACCAATACAATAAATCACAAAACTTTATAACTTACAAATTACAAATAAGCATTAGAAAACGAATGCTCACACATAACATATCAAAAATCAAATGGGTTCCAATAGAACATGGAGGGAATTTATTAAATAGAAAAAAGAAAGAAGAGAAAGGTTAAAGAAGAAAAATGAAGATTAAACACTGACCTAAACTAAACAAAGAGAAATATGAAAGGGAATAGCTTTTGATTTTGAAGGCGTCTCGATTCTGACTTCTGAGCTCTGCGTTGCAGAGAGAGGCTGCGGAAGGGATAATTGGGGAAGAAAAAGGGTTTTGGGTTTTGGAATAAGAAAAATATTCAGGGGCATTTCTGACTTTTCAAAGTTCTTTATGGCTTTTCTTTTCAAAATATAATATTTTTTACTTTTAATCTTTTAGTCCCTATGGCCTGTTTGGCA
The DNA here is from genome assembly GCA_039655645.1 of Ammopiptanthus mongolicus. Lineage (NCBI taxonomy): Eukaryota > Viridiplantae > Streptophyta > Magnoliopsida > Fabales > Fabaceae > Ammopiptanthus > Ammopiptanthus mongolicus. The sequence continues at coordinate 67,675,781 of CM077351.1, read as the reverse complement.
TGCCCCTCATGCGATCTTATAGCAGATGAGAAAGATGTCCCGTTTAGCAAGCGTCTTTATCACGAGCTTATAGCGATTTTTTACGAGCTTATAACGTTTTTTTCAGACGCTACTTGAAGTAGCGTTTGAGCTTATAGCTTATAACGTTTCATTTTTCTTCTCACTTTTATACTTATTATCTTAATTTAATTCTATCTTTATCCTCTTCTCTCTCTTTTATGTAAATCATTAATGAAGATGTCATTTTATGTCATTTTATATTTTTCAGCTAGTTCAACCGCTACTTTTACCAAACACTTCCACAGAAAATAAGCTAGCTTATCTGTTATCCACTAGTAGTTACCTCATCCGCTATCCACTATAAGTTATCCACTATCAGTTAGCTTATCTGTTAACAGCTAATTTTACCAAACAGTCTCAATAGATACTTTTGATTTTGGTCCATATCTTTTTTTTTTTCTTAGGTTTTGGTGTTTTTAACTTTTAAAATTTTGAAATTGGTCTCTGTCGTCAAGATGCACCGTTAAGTGCTGACGTGGCAAGCGCCACATCAGCACTGACGCATGACATTAAATATAATTTTTCAATACCACGTGACATTTTATAAAAAATATTTAGAAAAATTTCGTTTTGGTCCTTATACTTTTTTTCTCCTTAGGTTTTGGTCCCTGCAAGTTCAAAAACATTAGAATTAGTTTTTGTCGTTAGTCTACTTCAGCACTGTCACATGGAATAAATTAATAATTTTTTATGTCACGTTGGATTAAAAAGTAATTATATATAAATACATTCAAAATATATATAAGCTCAAAATTGGAAAAAATTTAATTAACATTGAGATCAATATGTGGATTACATTATTATTGAAGATGGAAATGGAAAATAATAACCATTATAATTTATGATTATTAATATTATTATTTTTTATATATAATTACTATAATATTAGGTTTAATTGCACTTTTGGTCCCCCAGGTATCACGATTGTGCAATTTTGGTCCCCCAGGTTTTAATTGCGCCAATTGGGTCCTCCAAGTATCACGATTGTGCAATTTTGGTCCCCCAAGTTTTAATTGCGCCAATTGGGTCCCCCACGTATCATGATTGTGCAATTTTGGTCCCTCAATTATCACAATTGTGCAATTTTTAACGTCAGCAGCTTACATAGGACACGTGAGACTGATTTGACACTTAGTAAAGTCAACTTGACAGTTTACGGGACATTCTTATAAGACATCATTGACATCTCACACAATTTAATGGTCAAATGCACATCATTAAGTGTCACATAAGAATGACACGTAAACTGCCAAACTAGTCTCATTAAGTGCCAAATCAGTCGCACATATGCTTTGTAGGCTATTGATGTTAAAAGTTGCACAATCGTGATACTTGGAGGACCAAAATTGCACAATCGTAATACTTGGGGATCAAAATTGCAAAATCATGATATGTGGGGGACCCAATTGGCGCGATTGAAACTTGGGGAACCAAAATTGCACAATCGTGATACTTAGAGGACCCAATTGGCGCAATTAAAACCCGAGATACCAAAATTGCACAATCGTGATACCTGAGGGACCAAAAGTGTAATTAAGCCATAATATTATTATTTGTTTTTTTATACCCCATGGCACAACGCTTCACGAAGTGACTCCATATGGCACATGTTCGAGTTTTAATCCTTAGTGACTGCTATGACAAAAGCTCATTTTTTACTTTAGCCTATCAAATCTCTTTATTATTATGTTTCGATATAGTTCTGCTCAACTAATAATATATTCAAAACATATAAAATTATTAATTTATAATAATATAAAGAATAATATAAATCATTATAAATTATAAAATTTAATATAAATTATTAGAAATTATTAAAATATATAAAATATATTTTTTAATCCAACGAAGCATAGAAAATTATTAATTTATATGTATATTTTTTAAATGCCATGTGACATTAAAAGAATAATATTTAATGCCACGTGACAGTGCTGACGTGACAATCTGTTAGCCATGTACGTCAGGGACCAATTTCAAAATTCTAAAAGTTAAAAACACCAACTTCTAAGAAAAAAAGATAGGGACCAAAATCAGAATTGTATATATTTATAAGGACTAAAAAGTTGATTAGGCCATCTTTTTATGATTTGACAACATTTCAATGTTTTCAAACAAGTTTCTCATTTCAATAGCTCATGGAATTAGTCTCCGCAATTGCGCGCGGAGGATATCGTGAAAAAAAAAAAAAGAGTTTCTCTTTATTATTTTCAACTATAACACCGTTATAATATTATGTTAAATATATATTTATTTATCAACAAGCATTTGGTGGATAGCTTGTCAGGAGTTCGATTATGTCGGGTGTATACAAAAAAATTGTTGTTGCGAGAGGTAAAATTTATTAGGTTATCTTTACGGCAAATTTATCAGAATATCACTGTTTCAATTTTTATTTTCCAAACTACCACCCTTTCCAAATTATATACCAAACTACCACCATTTTCAATAATATTGAGAAGTCCCCTTTGGTGGCAACGACTTCTCAACATGATTTGGGGAAAAATTTTTGTCACACCCAGTTGAGAAGTCCGGTTCTTCACCCGTCTAAGCTTTCATGCTTTCACCCGTCTAAGCCTTCATTCGTCTAATGACTTTCTTCCGTCTAAGCTTTCAACCGTCTAATGAAGCTTTCATACGTCTAAGCTTAGATGGGTGAAAGCTTCATTAGACGGGTGAAAGTCATCAGACGAACGAAGGCTTAGACGGGTGAAAGCTTCATTAGATGGGTGAAAGCTTCATTAGATGGTTGAAAGCATGAAAGCTTAGACGGGTGAAAGCATGAAAGCTTAGATGGGTGAAGAACCAGACTTCCCAACTGGGTGTGGCAAAAAAATTTCCCCAAATTAAAACCCACGTTGAGAAGTCGTGGTTGATGAACCAGACTTCCCAACTGGGTTTGACATTTTTTTCCCCAAATCATGTTGAGAAGTCGTGCCCTCCAAAGGAGACTTCTCAATGTAATTTGGAAATGGTGGTAGTTTGGTATATAATTTGGAAAGGGTGGTAGTTTGGAAAATAAAAATTGAAACAGTGATATTCTGATAAATTTGCCTTATCTTTACTCCTTTGAAGTAGATCAATCGCTCTGTATTAGACGAATATCTTTAAGCACACCAAAATATTAGACATAGGATATCAACATGTCATCTTAATTAAATAGCACTTAGATTTTTGTTGCTTGGTACATTTTGAAATAACTTAACTAATAAAAGGTGATATATTTACTAACATGTGGTTGGTTCAAGTGGTAAGGGACTCGGACACCTTACGCAAATAGTCAGAGATTCAAATCTTGACTCTTCTGTATGAAACAAACCTGATTGGGAAGGGAGAACCTGCCTTGTGTGCCCAACAGGTTCCCCGACAGAGATTAGTCGCTGTTAACGCTAGTGGATACTTTGTACCTATATCATGATTACAAAAAAAAAAGGTAATATATTTAATTTATCTTATAAAATTAGCTTATTTTTAGGATTTAATTGATATATATATATATATATATATATATATATATATATATATATATAGTTAGAGTAAAAAAAAATTACAGTGTCAATTAATCATAAATTGATACATTATTATAAATGTTTGATTCTTACGTCTTTCATAATGATTTATAATTGATTGACTATTAGAACCCATTTGATTGACTAGGTGGACTATTGATTTTCACCGATTTGTTTGGTTTTGCACCGATTCGACTAGTTCTTTCGATGGTCGGTTTTGTGGGCTAATTAGACCAAATGACAGATCGATTTCCGATCCAACCGATCGGTCCGGTCCATTTAAATAACATTAGTAAAAAAATAAAGGTTAAATGATTTTTTATCCCTATACGTGTCCTTGATTTTCAATTTGGTCCTTATACATGTAAAACTTTCAAATCAGTCCTCATACATGTCTATCGTTATCAATTTAGTCCCTATCGTAACTCACCATCCTCACCCCGTCAGTAACAATCCGACGTGGCCCGTTATCCTCCAGCCTGGCACCCAACTCTTAATTTTGCTTCTGGATGAAGCAATTTTTTGATCCCTATACGTGTCTCTAATTTTTAATTTGGTCCCTATACGTGTAAAATTTTCAAATCAATCCCCATATGTGTCTACCGTTATCAACTTAGTCCCTACCGTAAACCACCATCATCGCTCCTCACTTTTACAGTAATAAATTCCCAACCTCCCAACAAATCAAGGTTAAAATAATTTTTCAGTCCCTATAAGTGTCCCCAAGTTATTGGACGTATAGGGCTCTGTTTGGGTTTAGGGTTGATTGAAGTTGATGCTCCATCTCCATTATTATTAGATCAATTTTGTATGATATGTGTGTGCTTGAAGTTGAGGCTCATTTTGTGGGATATGTTATTAGCTTTTGATTACTGTATTTGATATTAGGTAACACACCTACCACTTTCAGTGTTTTTGCACCACCGTGGTCATCTTCCAAAGACCCTATTAAACATCAAGGGATGTGATTACAATATGTTGGAGGGTTGAAATAAACGCCAATTGACACGTATAGGAACCAAAAAATTATTTTAATCAAAAGCAAAACTAAGAGCTGGGTGTCATGTTGAAGGACAATGAGCCACATCGGATCATTACTGACGGAACGAGGACAATGGATTACGATAGGGATCAAATTGATTAAGATAGACATGTATAGGGACTAATTTGAAAGTTTTACACGTGTAAGAACCAATTTGAAAATGAAGGTGATATATTGGGACAAAAAATTATTTTAACAAAAAACAAACTTTACGAAGATACTGTATCAAAAAGAGTACCAAAAACTTGGAAGTCTTTCTTCTATGACCGATGAGCGTGTCAATCTAAAGACGAGTACGAGTACAGTGTTCGGTGCGTTCAGATTTTTGTTGCTTGGTGCATTCAAATGGCGACGTCGTTGTCAAACATGTTGTTGAAGGGAATCGCAGCTCGTTCTCTCACCAGGCCTGTAAGATCTTCAACCTTTGATTCTTACAACTGTTTTTTTTTTTTTTTATCAATCTGAAAATAAACAAACCAACAACAAACTAACTAATCCTTGCAACTGTTTAATCCTTGCTATTTTATGTGAATCATATAAAGTTGCATGCTTTTCTTAACCCTGAATAATGGGTATCGTTTCTTTTATTATTATTTTTTCACTCTGAGTTCAATCCATCTTGGCTAAATTGTCGAACTGCGTTGTTCGGAATCAAGTTTTTTAGCCCTTTTTTCAATTGATGCGTTAAGTAATTGAAGTTGGAATTAAGTTAGTGCAAATGGGTAATTTATATATTAATATATAGAATTAGAACTTTGGAGATATTGGAAACAGTTTTCTAGATCTCACTCTCGGTGTATTTCATGGTTCCTCGTAATATTACGCTGTTTTCTTCTTTTTATTTGAATAAAATTTTGGTCTTTTACTTTTTTGTATATAATCTGCTTGGTAAAATTGCTTAGATTGGCATTACTAATTGTTTGCATGTCTACACAGCCACATACATGATTAGGCATTAATCTTATAGATTTAAATTGCGGCTGCAATTGCGGTAGCAATATTGCGGTTTTGGTAGTCTGAAGTCTCCACAACTGGATCGCGGCTGCATTTCCCGAGGTTGTGTAAATGCAATGTAACTTCAATTGCGACTGCAACCTGCAATTTAAAACTACGGGCATTATTATGTTTGCCTGGTACATCCTTGGCTTCACTTACCCCAAATTGATTTTGGAGAAGGTGGCCATATATAGAGCATTGCATTACTCTATTATTTAGTGGCAGCTATTATTGGTTAGTTTTTTTAATCCTTCAAACTGCAAGATATAATTTCTTTTTCTAATGATCTTCCTCTAACATGTTGGCAGTTACATGGTTTCTCTTACCATTATGGCATTAGATACTCGACAACAGTGTCAAATGATTCTGACACGCATGATGACTTCAAGCCAGCTAATAAGCTTGAGAGTTCTGGCATTTCTTTGGCAAATATTGTTGACCAGGTAAATGCATATCAATTGAATCTTTTACATGTAAAATGTTACACCGTTTTTTATTTTTCAAGTTTTAACAATGCAATTAATCTGCTACTTGAACTCTTTTTCACTGTGATTAATATGTGCAGGATGTCAAGGGTAATCCTGTTATGATTTACATGAAAGGTGTGCCTGATTTTCCACAATGTGGATTTAGTTCGCTTGCAGTTAGAGTTTTAAAACAATATGGTAAGTACTAAAACCATAACTTTCGCACATGAAATTGTATGTTCTGAAGTTGTCTCTTCATGGTGGAAGTGTTCCTTTTCCCAATGTTCCAAAAAGTGTGCACCATTTCAGCAAAAAAAAAAAAAAAAATTTCTGAACCTACTCTGATCGAATAGAAGCATTTCTATAGTGTTGTGAGTTGTAAGGGCACAATGAGAGAATATGACATGGCAAATACAAAGATAAAAAAGAGCATGAGTCAGCACTCAGCACAAATTAGTACTAGTATTTGTGAGATGCTTGGCGTGGGTTTGCTGTGCTGTATATATGTCAATATTTGAGGGCCCTTAAAGATATGAGACTTTGGTATCATGTAATCAAGAATATTCAAAAGAAGCAATAAAGTCTAGACTCAGAATGGATGTAGGATTACATTTCTTATAAGCCATATGGGATATGGTGATTAATTTGCTGAAGGCAGCTAGCATCAGAGTGGCTACTCTATTGCTATAATCTCATGTTCTATGGTTTAATTTAGTTGAATGTCATCATTTGGAATTCGCCATTATAAAAGGAAAATAGCATATTGTTTAATGACAACACTGAAGGAAGCAAGAATAAAGAGAAGTCTATGTCTGCCAGTCTGAAATTTAATTATATTGACCTATATGCTTATATTACATGCTACGCTTCTAAGTTCAAAACAAGTTTTTCTCTTTGCTGATATTTTTGTTCTTGTACTTTCTTTATGGTGAAGTTGTAGAAGAAATTCGTTACAAATATGAATTCACAATACTTGATAACAATTCTATAAGTTGCAGTCAGCATTATATTATTATATGTTGCTATTGCAGATGTTTCTATAAGTGCTAGAAATATTTTGGAGGATCCTGAACTGAAAACTGCTGTAAAAGCCTTCAGGTAACTTCATGCTTGCTGGTCTTATTACTCTCTGCTTCATGACATCTTAATATATGGCACTCATAAAAATACATCAATCATCTTTAATTGTAGTTTATAGATTACTAAGAAATTTAGATGGATGATAGTTTGTCATTGTGGTGGGCTGAGAAGGCATCGTGGGCCCATGTTTGGCATTTGCAATTGAGCTGAGAGTTGAGACTAATAATTGGAATTAGAAATAAAGTTCCATGGATGATAGAAATAAATTTATGTTTATGATAACAATGAAGAGTTTTCAGTAAAATGAAATAGCAAAACCCGTTAATGGCTATTGCGTTCAATGGATGAGTGCCCTGTCAGTCAACTGCAGGTCATCAAGATGAGTTTTTGGAGATCAAAATTTGTTCTTTTCTTTTTTTTTCTTTTTTTTGGTAACATGTTCTCCTTTTCTTTTTGTACATGTGAATCTGGTGCAATTGATTTTAATATGGTATGTAGTGAATTTTATTGGTTATTATTTATCTTTTCTTCCCTTAGACCCTCTAGTTTCTGAACATCTGAACCACAACCATGTCAAATCTCTGGATTTTATTCAGCCCACCCATGTCTCTATGCATGGTTGTGGGTATATATGTGTTATGGCAACTACTCAACTAGGCAAAAGGTTGCTAAATGTCATTTTGTCTTTGCATCTAGTGCAATATGACTGTGAGCTCATATTTGATTGGTGCTCAAGCATGGTAGCACCAGAAGTACAGATGCTTCCAAGCATCTTTTTTCCTTTTAAAAGTTGAATAATTGACAGATAAGAAAAACTTTTGTATGATACCAAAGCGTTCTCCATGTTCTTTCTGTGCAGTAACTGGCCAACATTTCCGCAAATTTTCATTAAGGGAGAGTTTATTGGGGGATCAGATATCGTTCTCAATATGCACCAGGTTAGTCCCTGTTGAAGTACTTGATCTTTTTTACTTGTGCCCATTATTGTGTACTGTACTCTTCAATAATATATTATATCCATGTAGACTGGTGAATTGAAGGAAAAGCTTAAAGATATTACGTCCAAGCAGTAAAAGCACGATGAAGGCGAAGAAATTCAAGAGAGGTTGTTTACAAGAACATGTTTGATGTTATCCTATTTGAGTTGCTGAAAGATGATGTTATGTGAATTCTTTGTATTAGAATTTCTGGATTATATAAGTTCTTTTTGAAATAAGAAGTTTGGGGTATCCCTTTATGTAAGAAGTTTTTTCTTTGTGCCTTACTTTGGTGTCAAGACTGAACTTGTATGCATCTGGACTCTGGAGTTGGTTTCTTTGACACTGAAAATTCAGCTGCACGAGGTCATAGTTTCAAACCTTCATCATGCTGTTGTACAAAAAAACAAAAAACTCTGAAATTGAGAAGAAAAGAAGCTAAGTTCCCTGTATTGTTACAACAATTAAAACAAAATCTTTCCAATAGTACAACTGACTCTTTCTCTACATTCTATGATAATATAAAGTGTGAGCAATACTTGGAAAACACAATGCGATCTTTATTTCTCAGCAACATAACAAAAAGGGACCCAGAAAGCTGATTATATATATATATATATATATATATATATATATATATATATATCCATGAACCGTTCCGTGTTCTAGCCACCTGTTACATGTGCATCTCAACCTTTTTCAGTTATTTTTCCATATAAGTTCTATAGGAATGCCCTGACTGATACCATGTTATATATGAGGATCCTTCAAGGGATGGAGATCCTCTGTCTTACTTTCCTGTTATATTCTCTGTCCCCCACTAATAATAATTTGTAACTTAATAAAATAAAATCATAATTCAGTAACATCTATGTATATCTTCATCCTTTGATTGGTACGGTACAGCAAGACACCAATTTTGAGAATAACAGATTTTTATTCATCCCCCAAGCCCCAACCTTGAAGTAAGCCAATTGGAGACCTCATCCATCTCTCCAGGAACTATGTAATGACCAAGCCTGCACAAAATGGCAAGCCAAAAAGTGAAACAATTGCTTGAACTGATCTGTGATCTATTCAGAATTGGGTTATATCTGCTGAAAATAGAAAAGTTACCCATCATAGGATTTGAATGTAATATATCGAAACCCTGCTGAACTTAAGGATTGGGCTGATTTCTCTCCGTATTTGTAGAGGACTTCTTCATCACCTATAATATGAATTTTGGAGAGGCTTCGATTAACTACTCTGCTATGTGTGATTAAATTGATCGTCATTTGAATATTTAATGTAAGAATAACGCTCTTTTTTCTTGGTACATGAATAATACTCTTTAAATAACACAATTTACCTTACATCTCTCAAATCGGTTGAGGTGTTAGAATCAAAGTGTATGTGTATTGAAGATGAAGAAGGATCAAATATAATCAGATGATAAAAATTGTGCAAATGTGAGGTGGCGTATGTGGTGATGTATGTATAAAGTGCATATATAGCATGTTAATATAAGCCATAGTAGCATGCACATGCTTAATCATGTGATAGCAGCAGAAGACACCAATATATGCCAACATATCCATGAGGTGGTGTAAAAGGTATTTGCAATATTAGACCATAAATCTACTTCAGGTAGATGATAAAACAGTGATACATGATATATGCAAAGGATATCTGAATCATTGTCTAGTTGAAGAAGAGTTGCTGCATAATTGACAGTCATAGGTCCATCAAAGGAGCTGCTATGACTAACGTGATTTCATTTTACTAAAATGGCGATCTAAAAATATTCAGAACAAGTAGAAATTTCTTCATGCATGCTAGAGTCTAATGCAGTAAAATATTATTTAATGAATTAAATTTTACACTGACAAAGTATCAAAATTAAACTTTAATTTAATATGCACGTCTCAAATAAAAAGAAACAATGACATAACATATATAAGGGCTTGTTTACTTTGTTTTCAAATTTTCATTTTCTGTTTTTCAATTTTTTTATTATATGTTACACAGACTAGTACACACATAGTCAAGTAGATGTTATCTACGGTGGGGATTAGTGGTGCACACAGCAATAGCATTTTTGGAAATGGTGAAAACAATTTTTTAAACATTTTCAAACAGCAATATTTTTATGTTCATTACTTATTTTAGAAATAAAAACAAGAAATGATGAAAGTAAATGGGGCCTAAGATGTATAGATACATACTGATTCCATGGCTAAGCAAAATGGGTAATGAAGCAGCTCGCCTTCTTGCTTCATGTGACACTTCTATCTTGTTCCTTAAGCTCCTACATAAACAGCAGTTTCCAACCATTAGAGTACATGTGACTACATGGACCACCAGATATACTGATGATTCAAAGGGGTACTTATGCAAACACGTAATTTTATCATACCTTGATCCTGGAAGCCAGCCACTCAGTCCAACAACAGCTCTTAAGTTGACATGGTATGGAATGCCATTTCCATACCTTCCTGTGGCAAAACAAGTTGCTGAGTATAGGGCTATTGCAGCACCCATACTAAAGCCTCCAATTCCAACTTTCACTATCACAAAAAAATTATGTTTTTATTGAAGTTCATCAATAGAATGATTCTACAATATATCAATTATGTGTTCCGAATCGAATATGCTTAAAGGTGATGATAGATCAACGGTGTTGGGGTCCATTTGCCTTGTTTCTAGTTTCCTATTTTAAAAAATAATTATAAAAATGTCACATTATTTTTATTTTATTTCCTTTTTTCAAAGATTTGTGTAGTAAACGGTGGGAAAAAAAAAATTTGTTTTCACTATTTGAAAATAAGTTGACATTTTTGCCATTATTCTTGAAAACGAAATAAAAATAGGAAACCGAAAACAAAACAAACAGATCCTTAAAGTTTGATCACTTTTCTTTCACTTGAATGAGGGTTATAGATGAAGAACAATTTGTTCTATGATATGTGGAATGATATCATGAGACCATGTAGAATTGAAAAACACTTAGATAACTCCTATTTATTATTTATATTTATTATTTAGCCTTGGAAGTACCATCAGCTGGCTCTGTTGACAACATGTTGGCAATGTGTGCTGCTGAGGCATCTAAACCCTCCCAATCATCTGGACCATCTTCCGAAATTTCTCCCATATCAAACCCTGATCAATGTGAAATAAAAAAGTAAGTTTTTTTTCTATGACAAGATGTGTTAGTTTACACAGTGCTGAATTGTTGATTTAATTAAAAAGAATAGAAACATAAGAGGGATTTAATGTTACATGCAGTGCAAGGAAAACCACCAAGTATGGCTACAGGACGAGTAGGAGCAGTTGGGCAAATCCATTTAATCTGAACCATATCACATAAAAAAAACAACTTATATTTAGTACCAGAGATTTATCAAAATATTATAGTATATTAAGTGAGAATATGTGTGTACAGTGTACTGAAGCAAAGTAAGTTTATTTCTTACATTTGGAAGTGGAAGGGATTCCAGAAGCTGAGATGAGCTGCAACAAAACCAAGATCAAAATCTTTATTATGTTCGTCTCATAGATTATAAAGATAACAAACATCAATTAGGAAAACACAGGTTTTCTGCACCATGCTAAACACATCGCTCCAAGAATAATTCTAGAATGTATGAGTTTCTATTTATATAAATATTCTTCTATCAAAAGTCATGTGAAGTTACTCGATTTAGAAGAGAAACATATTTTGTGGTCCCCCAGTAGAGAATCTAGTATATACTCTTCCAAATTAAACATCTAACAATCAAAATGACAACTTTTTCCAACAGAATTTATTCCATTTAGAATCTCAACAGAAAGAAGCTCAACACTGAAAACATTTAAAATCAAGTTTTGAACGAACTGCAATTAGATGGTGAAAAATGTGCAGATATGAAGTGATGCGTATAAAGGCCCTTTAGGAGAGTGAATAACTGATACTTGTGACAATGTTAGCAATAGCAATATTGAAGAGATGGCATCCATACCTCAAACCATTATCACCAAGACCATGCAGCCAAACTATTGTGGCTTGGTGTTTTCCTTTTGGCCTCACTACATGTGTTTTCCCAAACTCCAAAGTTCTTCTAGCAGTTCTACTACCTGCAAATGACATAGAAAGTATAAAGATTCATGATACAAACATCTAAAACTAAGGGTGCGTTTGGAAGAGCTTATAGAGAACTTATTTCGGCCTACAAAAATAGCTTATGATCTTCTTATAAATTTTGTTTAGCTTATTTCCATAAGCTTGTCAAAACAGCTTATTAAAATACAATGTTTTTAGCTTATTTGAGAAAATACAATGTTTTTAGCTTATTTAAAAAAAATATATTGAATTAACGTTTAATTAAACTTTTTATCTAAATGCCCCCTAAGATACAGATGCATAGATTATAAAAATGACTTTTCAAATACATAACCATGTAATAGAAAGAAGAAATTCCTGCAAAGGATGAGCAAAAAAACTAACCAGAGCCCATATGAAAATGCACATAGCTCATTTTGTTGTTACACACTTTCAAAGTGCTACCACCTATTGCAGTGAATCAAGTTTATGCAATGAAGAAAATGCAGAATGGTGATGCCTCTTTATACACATAGGGGGAAGGTGGAGGTGGAATAAAACGTGTGAGTATGTGTGCATTGTTATGTACGTGTAATGTGCACAGTGCACAAACTATATAGACTGTGTGCATAGAAACCGCCTAAGAGAGCATACATGAAAAGGATACAAATTAAAGCAGGAAACCTTTTATGGGCAGAGAGAATCCAAGCAGAGGAAAGCACATTCATCCATTTCAAAGGCACACAGCTAGCACAGACTCTGGACTCAGCACGTTGAGAGAGAATCTATGCTTTGTGGGCAGTGGCTAGAAAATAAAGAAAACAGCAGCAAAAACAAACCTAAGAATATTACTAAAAACAAGAAAGAATAACTATAAGTTTATGAAAAGAAATTATCTTTTTTCACAATCATTTGTTTATGAATTCCTGCATGATTGATGGATACCCATTAACCTCAGACTAATGCAAGCTTTTTGTCTAGTGTCACATGTAACTATCATATCCATTTTTTTTTCATCTACTTAAAATGAGTTTTTATTATATATTTTATTTTATGATAATTATTATTTGTTTTTTTATATATAATGACCTTAATTTTCAATTATTTTCATATTTATTTGATTGTTCCCATGCAAGTAATATTACAAATTACAAACTGACTATGACTGATATTTGTATGATATATTCCTCATTAAATTAAAATTTTGTACTCTCATATTATTTTGCTCAATTCTATTTACATTCTAAAATTATTTCAAGTAATTTCCTTTTCAGAATTTCAAACGATTTTCTTTTCAAATATTTCTCATTCCTCATAAATTCAAACCGTTTCCTTTTGTAAATTATTCTTCAATGGTCTAACATGTTTATACAAGTAATAATCGTTATATGATGATGTCATTTTTATAGGCAATTTGACTTTGCTGTTTATACTTTTAACCTGGGTGCTGTGAGTTTGTTCGCAGTTTCATTCTTTTCGATTTTTAGCAATTTTGGATCTGTATTGTCATTGATGTACTCTATCAATTTGAACGAATGAATGTCTTTCCTTATAAAAAAAAAAAAAAGGAAGTAAGATTACTAGCTATTTTTTAAAGTACAAAGGATTCACACTATACAAGTTCTCTTTCATATTTTCATTTAAATGACATTATGAACAAGTCTTTAGAAAAATATTTTTTTTTTTATGAACCACCGCAATTAGGATCTTTGGCTCCCCAGTGGCATCCGAAGATATCCCCACAAAATTCGTCCATTTGGACCGATTATGGGACTAATCCTCGATCAACTGCTTAAAACAAAGAATTAACTCTTGATTTTCACAACCTCCTAATTAGAGTGTCATCATGCGGTGTTGTTGGGAGTTGGATGTGGGATTATTAGACTATGTTGTTGGTTGCTTGGGGTTGAGAGTGTGTATCCAGGGTGTTGGATATATTTGGGCTTTTGCTTTGTAATACCTCAATTGTATATAACGTTTGTACCTTGATGGTTGTGTACTCTTTTTCCTCCCCTAGTCTTTTTCCCAATGGGTTTTGGCTTTGGGAGGTTTTAATGAGGCACTTCCATTTTATGGGAGTATACCTTGTACTCTCTTTCAATAAAGTTTCTTTGCTTATCAAAAAAAAAAAAAAATCATCAGGATTCGAACTTACGTTCTTCTTCTTATGAGGTCAAGATGCTTACCACTGGACCAGCCCTTAATTGATAGAAAAAGATCATTTAAATGTAAATCCTTTTAATTAATGGTTTTTTGTTAGTCTTTCTCTACTTCTAAGTTCTAACTCCTGATCTCCTGACTATTGGACTACCATCTCATCTACTTTTAAGGAAATTCGAGAACATTAGAGAATTGCAATTTGAAAGCCGGAGCTTCTACGTACGTATTCCTCCCAGCTTTCTAATTCTTAATAGATAACTTTTATGGTTAGCAATTTGGATTTCAAATTAGAAGTGGCGAGAAAAAGCATATAGTAATCCTTTTACTCTAGCCTTCCTCTCTCTCTAGCTTTCTTGTTTGCCACTAACCCCACTGAAAGAGATGTACTTTTGTTTGTTTATACTCATGAGAAACAGCATAAGTCCAAAGGTTAGAGTTTCTCTGGAGTATAGCAGCTCTAATCACATTTTGATGAAAAATAACATCCTAGAATCTT